>OZ014509.1:19460897-20731731 GCA_963966075.1 Aphodius sticticus
AATTGATCCCCATCCGCACCGTGGCGTTTATATCAAATTTGGCAAGACATCATGATCTGCGTTTGGACCCAAAAAGCCTGAGTTATAACTTTTGATTGGACACGGCCTTTTGATATTGGTTAATGTTAGATTTACGCGTATTGAAATCATGTTACAAAGCACCAAGCATTTTAGACCAAGCAATTGCCAGCTTAGATGGGTTGGACGACCTGGCCCCAATTATGTAATGCAATTAAAATATACTTCGCAACAATAGTAAAACTTATTGATATAGTAAACTAACAGCAAAGTAACTAGTAAAGTAGTACACTAACAGTCAGTGTTATCGTTAGTTGCTAAAGCTCCATTATCAAAGAAGCCAACAAGACACCACTGAAAATCGATGCGAACGCGACGTAAACTATAATGCTAAGCAGAAAACATGCCGCAAAGTCAGAAGAAAAGAAACATGATAATGCCAAAATGATACCAAGTTTAATAAGGATGTGTGACGATTAATAACACTGGTCTGCATTAATTTTAGAGCAAATGATGTGGTCAGTCATCATTTCTTTGTACAGTAGAAATCCGTCAACCTGAGACATCACGGCACAATTTTTTTTCAAAAAAATAGAACTAAAATAAAATAAAAAAATAACGTATTTGCACTTTTTGATGATACAAGTATAATCCTACTTGATACAATTCTCTAAGTAAGCTGAAATAAACGCTTGAACCTTAACCTTGACGCTAGGAAGCATAAAAACACAACTACTCTGTGAAGTGCTGTAGCAAGTTCTGTGCAGCAAATACCTCTGAGTGGCTACACGATTTTTTTCCTCATAGCTATACTATTCAAGCTTTTATTTGACCCTACCTCAATTGCATAACTTCACATTTTGGAAACGCGTGGCGCAATATTACAAGAAAAAAAATTCATAACCTAAAAAACTGTGTCTTTTGTCAAAAGGGATTTGCAAGCGGCATGCTAAATGCTCAGATATGCTGGTGGTGTAGCACAAGAACATAGTTGTCATTTGATTTTATGCTTTATGGTTTGAAAGTTGTTATACGAGTGAAAATTCTATTGGTTTACATTACCTCTTTGGAGGATAACAAAAAATACCTAACAAAATAGTTGTTTCAGATTATCGGCAATTTTTTTAAAATTTATGCGACGTGATGAAGACCTTTAGGTTTCAGGTTTCTTATACCCTAAAGAACATCTATTGGCCAGTTCAAAAGGTGTACATCAATGTCATTCCTGTTGCTGTTGTTGTTTTCTATCATTCCTTTAGATAGCTTCCTGTATGTATAGAATCACAACCACCTCTTTCGGTATTTCTTGTTGTTTTATCCCAGCTGGGTTCTCTGGTATGCTCAATGTCCTAAAATAACACAATTTAGTGCAAATTTTACAAACTAGTCCTTTGCAGTCTTATCATTTACAGCAACAGGCTGCCAATACTCCTACTGCACTAAAGTGGTAGACGTGTATTTAAGGTATTGATTCAGGAATTTTTTGTTTGTTTTAGTTGGTTTTGGAATTGATCTAGTTTTAAACAAAGACCTTTTTCATTTAATATAAGAAATAACGTACAGGCTTCGTTGGAGGATCTCAAATCCTCAAATCAACAACAAACGACCTAACAGTGAACATCCATTATAACACCTGATGGCTATTACCCTCCATCATCATCACCAATTTTTCCAAACCAGCCCAGCACAGAAATAGCAATTCTAAAAGTGTCTTCGATTCCTCTTCGCGCATTCGATTCCCATCAAACCGATATCTTCTCCTCTCGCACGAAGATACCATCGGAATGTCCGCGCACTCATTGTCGTCGTTCCGCCGTCGTCAACTTTATTACCGAATTAGCGGCGTGAAATTCAGTAGACACGTCCAGACGGCGTGTATACGCGTTATTCTCCCCGGTCGTCCATTGTTTTTTCCACTTTTCATCGGACGCCGTTGACACGTCCTTGGAACGAACGCTCCGTGTCTCGACGTTCGATCGTTCGTCAGGTAATATGATGAGTGGTACGCGGGAGGGCCACCTTGTCACGTCACTGTAATCTGACTTGAGGAGTGGAGACGTGTGACGTGGACGCATCGGAGAGACAAAGGAACCCGATCGCGCTCCATCGTCCATCCGTCCAACCGTCCGTCCTGTCGAAATTTTCTCCGATCGATCATTAAACTCGTACGCGGACAAGTTCGCCGAAAATTGGTCTGTCGTGGATGAAGATGTGAGATGAGGGGCTCGACGGACGATTATGATGCGACGTGATTAGCGGAAGACGTAGAAGAGTTGAAAATACACAGAATACTAATAATAATTGAAGAGTTAATTCTAAGAAAGTTTCCCAATATGAAGCAATTTGTATATTTAGATGATGATTATTTGTTTGAATTATTTTTAGTTTACTCCAGCACAGATTTGTATTCTCTACTTTTTTCTTATTTGGTTATCGAGCTAAAATGATATTCAAGGTTCCTAACCTGAACCAGCCCCACCCTCTCACCTTCACTCGACAACTCTTAAAGCAGTCTTACTTAGTCCTGAAGATGCCTCTTGCAAGAAAGCAAAACGTCGACTGCTTCAAAGTCATTATCGCTGTCTCCACCCGGAAATCAACTTATCATAGAGGCTTAGATGGAGTTTACGTTCGCTATTTATGGATGATCTGAGAATTGTATAGTTTCTTGACGAATTCTTGTGTCGTTAATTGTTGTCAAGTGTTTTGAATATATAACATATTCTAATGCGTGCATATTAAATACAAGGGTGGTTTTGAACTTAAAATAAAATGTAATGCTACTCTTTACTATACGGTTTTGTGTTGGTAGAACGTTAAAATTAATTTCAAATTGTAAATTACCACGCAATTAAAAATAAAAAATGATAAATTACGATGGCGTAAATTACCGGGTAATTAAAAATTCAAAATGGTAATTTACGCTGTTTTAAATTACCGGGTAATTAAAAATTCAAAATGGTAAATTACGCCCGTTTAAATTACCGGGTAATTAAATATTCAAAATGGTAAATTACGCTGGTTTAAATCACCGGGTAATTAAAAACTCAAAATGTTAAATGACGCTGGTTTAAATTACCGGGTAATCAAAAATTCAAAATGTTAAATTAAACAGATCACTGTAAGTTACGATTACTACTAATGTTAATAAAAATGTTTGGTAACCTTAAATTATTATTTTGTGGATAACTACCTAGCTATCTCTGATTTTTTGCCTGATTTGATAGTACTAAAACCTAAGCAAAGACTACATAGAAATACTATTTTATAGCACTACTACAAAAACAAGAAAATCAAACAATAATATTAGTAAGAAAATAAACAATTTAATTCTGGCGACATTCACAAAATAACTCTCCGGTTCACAGAGGGTTTTTTGTCATTTGACATTTTTATAACACTGGCATATTTATTAAAAAATGAATTCTGACAATAAATGGCTTCTGATTTCAGAGCTGCATTATCGGATTTGTTGGATTGGTCGCCATTAGCGAAGGGGCTTACCACTTCTCTATTCTTTAAATACAAAATATTAGTTCTGTAATTTCTCAAGTAATGTCGGATTAATTGGAATAGTAAAAATATAACGTTTACGGGCAATGGGACTGTCATTGGATGTGTTAACTTTACCCATCGACCCATTTCCATTGGCTAAATGACACCTTGAATAACATTGTCACGCACGAGTCCGACCATGCACCACGCGGATTGTTAAGTACTTCCCAGGCAAACGCAAACAACAGTGCACTTGTCGACTGCTTAGGAGGGGTGGGGCGCATTCATGCGTCTACTGATGGAAGGTCTTTGAAATTAATTTATAAATTCCGGTAAATTACCAACGGTAATTAAAATTGTCGGTAAATTACCAACGGTAATTTAAATTGACGGTAAATTACCATCGGTAATTTACGTCGTAAATTACGGTAATTAATTCGGTAATTTACGCGGTAAATTACGCTTTTACATCCCTGGGTGTATGTATTAAGCCTGTCCAGAACATCTTTAATTGGCATAAGTTAAAAAAATACGCTAAACCAAGAAACAACTAAAGGACAGCCTGGCTATGGCCCCCAATACTTATCTATCTTTCGTCACTTCTCTCGAATTTTAGATTCGCTTAGCTCTAATATCATCCATGACTGCTTGGGTCCACTTTCTTCTTGATCTTCCTCTTTTTTCCTCCTCTGTCTCCACGCTTTAATCGTCTCGGTTCAAATCCATCCGCTCCAAGATATATCTGGTAGCCACAGCAAATATATCACCTTGGTTGGCTACATCCTCAATTGATAATTTCTCATAAAGATGGTGAATTTACTGGGTAGTTTGTCCATCTCTTGCTTTATTGTTTTTCTGCCGTCATAAATTCTAAATTCCGAAGTGTCTTTCTCTCCAATTCTCTCCGTAAATCGTACCCTAAAGTTCCTACTTGTTCATTGTCCACAGGTCGCATGCATACGGCAATAGTAGGTAAATTATTCAATATGAACAAAATGCATTTTGAATTTTAGATGACATAACAATTCATAACGGAACATTAGTTAAGAAGCTCCATGTAAGGAGTATTATTTTAATACGGCCAGACTTAATACCAGATATGAAAGAATCTGCGAATCTAGAGTGGCGCGAATTTAGAGTGAGGGGAATCATTTAAACTCGGCAAATTTACAACACCTTAGCATCGGGCCGTGAGGGCGCTTCCTGAGAACGAGTTCCGCTGCACTTCCCAATATCCTGGCGGGCTCCTGCCCGCTCCTGAATGGCAGTTTGCCAACAGCGCTCGAAATGAAACTCCGCACTCTGTATGTGTTTCGTATTTTTATTATTGGACGATCCTCATCTTGGCTGAGCTCTGGCCCGCTTCTTTATTACGCACCAGCCACCTCGCGAATTCGATTCACCTAACGTTTCTCTTCAACCCCTACCCCCACCCCTCGTCGCGCCATTTTTCGCTTTGCAAAAGTTATCGAATAAAGTGGCACCGAATAGTGCTTTAGAAGGCATATCTAAGGCCGGTTAGGCCGGTTACAGTGTAACGCTGACGGTCGGCGCAAATCGTCGACGCCGACCGCTTTATCAACAGCGATATATGAGGCCGACCGTCAGCGTCTCCGCGTCACGGACGTGACCAAACGCTAGGCGCGTCAGCGGCGCGAATGTCCGTTCGCCGACGCGCCGTTATATGGGGCTTTTCAGTACTACGGTCTACGCTGATCATAATCGCGGCTAACATTTCTTTTCCAATGCACAAGTATCAAAAATAAACAAATATCAGTAAATACTTGGCTGGTTCTTATTTTTCAACTTGTAAATGATTTCCTACAGGGTCCTCTTAGTTTGTTGTTTTATATCCATCCTTAATTCCTGTGGAATTTGAGGTTGATCTGTTACAGGGTTAGTCAGAATTATCGGAACACCCAAATAATTCTACAACAATTTTAAAAAGAAATCAAAACATGTTTTGGTTTTAAACACGCTGTCGTTTAAATATATTTTTAATATACAGGATGTTCATTTTAATATGGAAATCTGACAACATTTACTTTTTCAAATAGAACATCGTGGATATTTAAAAATTTTTGATTCTAAGGAAGTTTGTAGGAAGCTTTTTAATAATACATTTTGAGGTTAAAGGAAATCCAAATTAGTTAAAATTACCGGAACACCTAAATAAGTCTCCAACTGTAAAAAAAATTAAAGGATTTTTTGGATTACACAAGCGCTTGTCCCTTATTTATTAAATTACGTCTGCTTACTGTTGGAGATTTATACATTGTGGCGGCCGCATGCTACACATACATCAACTTAACCAATTATATCAGCCACCAACAGGTGCATGACTACCCCACGCGAGGCAGAAAACAAATTGTGCTGGGGCTTTTGCGGATTAACACGGCTAGGACCACAGAAAACTACTGGGGCCCAAAAATTTTGAACAGGTTGATGGCTGCCAATGAGGATCTTGGAAACCCAAGGCAACCCAAGCGGCGTCTTACGGAATACCTCGTCAGCCGTCCACACTATAGGCTGAACGAGTTTCTTGGTTCCTAGGAGGTAGCAATCCTTCTGCCTCTTCTACGCCGTCACTAGCTGCCTGTTTAGTTGATCACTTGTTGTATTCGTAATAGTATTCGTAATTTCATTGTATTTGATATTTGGAATATTGATGTTTGTGATTTCCTTGTTTATATTTTCTTTTCTGTGGACGTAATATGTACAGTAACTATACCTTTGTTGAAATAAATGAATATGAATATGAAGTCTCGTGTTCATTTTAGTATGAAAATTTGGTAACTTTTCCTTTTTCTAATAGAACACTGTATATTTTGAAATTTTTTAATTCTTAGATTAATAGAAATTTTTTTAGGAATCATTTTTGAGTTATAAGTAGGTAATCAAAGCTCCTGAACTTCAAATTAACTTAATTCTATTTAAGTGTTTTATTTTTTCATGATTATTTTTATTTTTCATCAGTTTGGTTAAAATAAAAGTTTATGAGTTCTTATTATTTACTTATAACTCAAAAATGATGTATTGTATACAGCAATAATTCCTACAAAAATTCTTAGAAATAATCTTAGATTTAAAAATGTAAAAATAACTAGGGTTGTTGTATTTGAAAAAGGAATCGTGACCAAATGTACAGAATAAAATGAATTAAAAATATATTTAAACTATAGCTTGTTTAAAACCTAATAACTTTTGTTTGAAAAACTTTTTGAAGGTGTTTACGGTTGGGAATTCTTTAGGTGTTCCAGCAATTTCGACTAACCAAGCGGACAAAATTATTTCAGGAACTATTATATAATATGTATACAATCTTAAGCAAATTTCTGATTAGAGGAATGGTTGACAGAATGAACAGCGTATGGAGACTATCATATTATCAAACGCACTTTATAATCTTCGACCATCAGTTTGCATTTTGTACTGTCGTCTGTTTCTCGTCGTATATGCTCATAGTTCACTTGTGCCAGCCACCTTGAACTGTTATGGTGTTCACAAGTTTGAAAACTGCAAGCTCGTCGGAATTATTTAACATTTGATTATCTTAAGGGTTTGGCTATAATAACTAAAGACAGTGTATTAAGTCACGAAAGCATAGCCAAAACCGTAACATCTACTATATCTCATCTAAGTTCATTTATCCCGAGACTATTCAGTCAGCTAGATTGGTAATCGGAGTTGAAAATTTGAAAAATTAGTGCCGCAGATGTGACATGCGAGGATCCACATCGTCCCCAAAGTAGAGTAGTAAAACGGGACACGAGATTGGAACACTTGAGGTTCCGCAAAGGCGGTCGACAGACAGAATCACGACAAACCTATGTCTAATTACGTGTCTGGGCTGGTCTTCCCCTTTCCCCCGGTTACGCCGCGCGCTCGTAAAACTCGGTAGATAATCAAGAGGGCGCTTGCTGGCTCCTCAGACAGGTGTCTGTTAATTTGGTGACAATGTGTACCGACTAGACACTAACTAACACCGCACGCTGGATTTCTTCAGCCAATCTATTCCACGTTCGAGCTTCAGCTGAATTTCAGAATTCTAATCAGGATGGATAAAAGAAAGTTAAGAATACTTAGAATAATTTTCTATTTATAAAGGAGAAAAATATTGCAAAGAGCCATTGTTCACATAAGGGTCTGGAATTGATGAATAATAAAGTGTCAATGTTGACGATGTATCCTGACACAATTCGTGTCTTGTTTTGTAACTTACACAACACGTTTGTACATCAGATATATTGGAAGTCCCCCCTCCCGCACACCTAGAAAGTATATAATCATTAACGAGACGTTAAAAAATTGCTTTTACGCTGAATTAATTGAAGGCACGTAACAGCACATCACTTTCAGGTAATACTTTAAGTGTCCTGTTTACTGCGACGAACGCATATCTTGGGGGACGCTATTAATACGGCGCTTTGTACTACGTTTTACCAAGTATTACGACAATTTGTCAACGACGACCCACATTACCAACCTATAATTTTTTTACACTCGCTATAATATTATTAATGTGCGCGACAGTCGCGCGTAGTATGTTAAATTACCCACGATGACTATGATTGAGAGGGGCTTATTGTAAAACCTGTGGACTCTAACCTTTCGCTGCTTCGGGAAATGTTAAAATTCTTTTCAAGAATGTTTGAGGACATCTAAGTTCACAGCGCAATAATTAATAACTTAATTGGATCGAGTTACATTCACTCATACATGATAAGCTTGCTGATAATTAAACCAGCTTACCATTAGATATGTTTTCTTTGTTGTAATTGGCGCAGTCGAGAAGGATATTTCGACATAAGATCCGTGCCTCAGATGTAGAACTCTTGTATTGGGACACGGCTTTAGGCGAGGATGGAGATTTAAATAACAATATTATTATATTATTCTTACCAAAATCATGCCTCAATAAAATGTGCTGTTTCAGCTAGAGTCACGACGTATGCCCTTCTATGGAAGCAAGTACCATACGAGTCGGGATGGATGATCTAACCTCAAGTATACAATGTAATTATTAATGGTTACTAAATCTACTTCTCAAGAATATAACCTACAACATTATGATGAAGAAGCTTGTCAAAAAGAAGCTTGATCTCAAAGACAGGAAGAGTATTGTTGTCTTCAAACAGGTGCCAGATAAGTCCGTATTGAAACACCCAACGTTTCCTAAGAAATATTATTGCAGACAATCTTCAAACCGTCCAACGTTCGTGTTAAGTTGGTGGTATAGGCCGATTCACAAAACCTGAAACCGGCTTTGGGAGTAAGCCTTTATCAACAACTTAACACCAACGTTGGACATTTTATTTAAGAGCATCTTCAAGAATAGTGAATCAGTATAACTTGTTTGGTTAACGAGGCACCGCGGCTTTCTATTTTAAGGAATTCTAACATCAGAGGGATCTACCATCCTTAGATCGCCTGGTACGAGGGTGATATTTTTCCGATGGCCTGGCGTGGTTATTATTACTGAAACCAAGGACAGTAGTGGTGTGGATTTGATTAAAGGAATAAGGTTTCGAAATCCTTTAAATAAAAAGAAGAAAAACTACAATGTGTGGTTCTCAGTTATAACAGTCAAAATAGGTCAGAAGTGGCCAAAGTCGTACAAAGTTTTGAGAAATTTGGAAAGAGTATGATTTTGTGGAGCTATTTACAATGAATTTGTAGATCAAACCACTTTTGGTCGTAGGTATCCCGACTGCGGGATACCTCAACCGCTGGACGTGCCTTTCAGGAATGATGAATACATACCATGTATTGACGATCATGTGTTTCGAACACATAGATACTCCAAGCGTTGTGTTCGGTTGTCCTAACTCCTTAACACTGTTGCCTCGTCCACTAACCTTCTTTCCTGATCACATCATACCACGTTAATCTTAATTTCTCTTACTTCTTCCTAGTAGTTTTGTTTCATTTATTAGTTTCACCTATCCGGACTAATAATGTCAACATCTCATCACGGCTCATGGCTCATCACGACTCCCGACTTTGAAAGCATATGGTCGATTCGAGATTGCGATCAAGACGAGGAGACAGCAAGTTGCATCACATGATGTGCTCGTAAGAACTCTTGGGGAACCCTGGCCAACCATGGGCAGTCCTCTACCAAATCTTCTACCATTTGTCCACGACCTTTCCTGGCTAACGAAGCTGGAGTAACCCTCGGGATGTTATAACCAACTGTCATCCAGTTAATAGTAGTTGAAATTGTACCCGAACACAGAATAGCTATCAAGCGCGGCGTGAATTGGAAAATGGGACATGATTCCCGTTAGACCATTAAGCAAACATTTGGAACGGGTTCATTTATTATTATCGTCATCATTCCATACGTACGATGGTAGTGGGATGCACTTCGCGTGCATGTCATAAATCAAGCAAGTTTGTTTTTACCGAGACTTTTATTGTCCAACTGAACCGTCGGACATACGTACGTCCGCCTGTAACGGCATCCATCATAACGCCAATAAAAGTTCCAACTGTTTGTCAGGCATGTCAGATTAGCGGCCTCTCTATGAGTTTTAATAGTGGTGCTGCCGTTGGACGAACTGACCGACCGTCAGTCGATTCGGAAATCAATCTTCCGATATCAAAACGTAAATAGATGTTTGTGTGCATGTGTGCTGTGTAGAGCCGGAGGCAATGCCACCTACGAACAACTTGTCAACCCGTGGCTGCTCATTACTTAGATATTTATGATTGATTTCCGCGAGGGCCGCCTGTCAATGACTAATGACGCGGGCATAACTCTTCGTCGAACGGTTTTACACGTGCCATTAAAGTTAAATGACAATGGGCCATATAACCGGTAAAAACTACCGACTGAGCAACAGCGCCACCATCGCATTATGCGACGGCCATTGTGTCACACAAACGGCGCGCTGTCGATACTTCGTCGGTCATAGGAACGGCCATAAAGTACCGCTGTCGCGTGAATTATTAACCATTCCGAATAATCAATGCTAATCAACTTCTACGAGACATCTATGTTTGCCATTTATTACACTTGTCTCACTCGTAAAAGGTCGTTAAGGAATTCTGATTGCCGACTTATGATATATTTTAATCTTACGCAGGCCACACACCAACACATCATACCCAAGGCCTACACATTGCTTCACACAATATAACTAACTTTCGTAACGACAAACTTTCCCCAAGAGAATAGAAAAAAACACAGAAACATTTCGCCAAAATACCAAATAGCCAAAAATATACGGTCAGCATCTGCCAGAAAGATCATAGATAGTCGAGTCGTTATAACTCCATCCAGCACGCAGTCTTCAGGAAGGGCTCCTTCTATACTGGAAAACCACTGAATACCATGTGTATGTATGTAGGTAGTAGAGGCTGGAGAGTCCCAAAGCACCCAGGCCCCACTGGACCCTTTGTGCAAACCTCTTGTGCTCACTCTGAACTCGTAAACCAACCCAGGCTCTGGGCAAAAGCTACGAGGCATGATACAGGAGCATTACGGATTCTGTCCATGGTAGGCCAGAGGTCTCAAAGAGCACTTACCCTATGGTCTTCTAGGGCGGGGCATTCGCACAGGATGTCTTACCGTCTCCTCATCCTGCGAACAAGCTCGGCAGGTGGACGTGTCGGTCAGAAAATCTTCTGGCTGTCGTTATGGATGGATACCTAAGTGTCTCCTTGGCCAACGAGCAGCCTGGTATGGTGTCCCACCTGTGAGTGATACTGCTGTGGGTAATGTCCTTCACCATGTTTCTTAGGGCAGTGTTTGAGGGAAGAATGGCGGGTTCATGTGCAACGGCTATGTGACCAGCAGCTCTTCGTGCTAATCGATCAGCGCACTGATTGCCTCCATTGGTTTTTGAGTGCCCTTTAATCCAGTTGATGGTGATGGTATTTTTCCCGGCTGCATCTACCAGGGAGTTGTGACAATCCAGTACGAGCCCCGATGTAAAACGACACCGTTCAAGAGCCAGAATGGATCGTCTGCTGTCAGTGAATATCACTATTTTTTTGCCTGACACTGAATACCATGCCCGGCATCATTTTGTGCTTGTCGACTTTTGGATTCTGACTCGATAGAAACATGGGTTATGGACAATGCTAGAATAGATAGGTACACGATAGTCGAAGATACTCAAGAATACATGTGAGAACGCATCTTTTCACATGAAGACCAATTTTGTCTAGTTGCTCTCATCCTTAGTATGTATGGTTTTTCTCTCAACCACATACTTTGCGAAGACGATATCATTCTGATCTCAAGGGACATTGAGCAACTAATGGAGATGACCCAAGACATTAACAATGCAAGTAAGTATATGGGGTTTCAGAAAAACTTTCTGTAAACGTTAAACACCAATTGAAAGAAATAAAAAATTCTACTATTGGATACTAGAGGAAAGAAAGTATCACATAATTAACAAGCTTTGCCTTCCTTATAAAATTATATAACATCCTTAAATTCAAACATTAAGTTTGTTTTAGCAAGCTCTATGGAATGTTGTGGGGTACAATTTTTTAAGGAAACACAAACTGCAGGGCTGTACAGAAGATCATAATGACGTATAGCAATGGAACAATGATCATTAGAAGGCAGTAGTGCCAACAGATTACGAATTGAAGAGGGGCAATGTGGAGAGCGATGATCTGGACTGTCATGATAAACGGTTGACGAAGAGGAAGAAAGAGCGGTTGAGGCAAGCTACGAAGAAGGTGTTTGGTCGACGGTAACCAGGTAGAGAAACTGCTCAGGATTGCTAGAAGGCAAAACAATGGAAGGTTTTTGGAGAGATTTGTACAGAAGTGGATGAACAGTGGCTGAATGAAGATAAAGTAAATGAAGCAAAATGCCAGAAATGAGGTTAAGGAGAAACGGTAACTCAATGGAGACCATGGAGAGAAAAGCTACAAATGAGAAGACCACCAGATTCACTGATGACATCAATAGAGCATATGGTTTAAACTGTTACAAATTCGCACAGAATAGAGAAACGAAATTGACCGATGCTATTTTGATGATATTTTGTATGATGTAATGCTATATGATTTTTCATATAGCATAACGGTATGGTATGGTTGAAAATATATAAAATAAACCATAATAAGTCCGGAACAAGATGTGATCGTGCATCCCACATCTTAGTCTAGATTTCATTCCTCCGAAGGGTAGAGAAGACGTGTAGCCTTCGAGAGCAGACGGCGATTACGAGGACGACCACGGCGGCGCGGCGTACAGTTCGCGGGGCCGTAAACTTGTCTGGAAGTGCTGAAGACACGCGAAAGGGGACACACGTCAGAACCTCAACGGTTGCATTTCTTAGTTGGTGATGAGTGTGGCGAGGGCGGCCAAGGAGAAGCGATTCGCCAGTCGTCGGCGTCGCCGTCTTGGGCTCGGGCCTCCTCCACTCCTGGACGTGACAGTTTATCACATTGCATTCGGAGCATATATAACTAAACAATCTGTGCGGGACGTCGCACTGCCAAGAATTATAATGGGGTAAGTTGGGCAGGTGGTGTGAGTTAAAACTAAGACGACAGCGCGAGAGACGAACGCCAGCCGCCTACCCGATGTCCTTACGCGAGGATATGCGCGTATCCTTCGGACGCGAACAGGTATCGCACGGTTGTCGGAAGTAGTATGTGAATGTGTAGATATTTTGAAGGATCAGCTAATTCTATATGCGGACATGTTGAGGTCTTAGTCATGTAATGGGGTCAGGATAATTTTACTTTCACCTAAAATACTTCAAGTTTGCTAACCTTTTGTAATAAGCATACAAGTAAACATCGTTTATTGGAATTTAAGACCAAATACGTATGTAATATAAAATAACTTAAACTTCGGTGGCTATTTCCACCCTGGATGGCTTTGGCCATTGTCAGAAATTTGTTTGTATTGTTCAGATTTTTGTTGTTATTTAAAAAATTGAGAGCATTCTTTTTGTTACTAATATTTAAGATACTACATTGAATATAATGGTGCTTAATGTAGGATAGAAAAGAAATTCTATATTAATTGCCTTTATAATATAATATATTATATATAACCATTATTATAGTTTAACATTATCTTTTTTGTGAAAATACACGAATCATGAAAGTGATATTGGCCACCAGAAGAGAACTGACAATGTTTGGATGAAGGGCATAGTGTTTCAACTAGGGCTGTGGTGTTGAAGTCGGAGTCGTGGAGTCGGAGTCGATCCAAGAAAATATGCCCCGACAGCGTCTGCGACTCTACGTTCACATCTTGTAGAAAAAAGCATTGCGAGATGATCCGTTGCCTCAGAAGATAGTAAACAAATAAAACTTGACATATGATTTGGTCTTTTACAAAGGACGTATGTAACTATAGTACAAAAACACTATTGCGATTATTGCTATCCTGTTCCTCAGACGGACAATCTAATTTATTACATTTGTTGCATTTCTTTGTTTTCTCGGCTGTCCAACTTTTTTCCGCCAAACTGTTTTCTTTTTCAGATAGTAAATGACATACTGAGTAAACCGCTTTATTAGGACTTTCCCCATTTATTAAAACCAATTTGAAATATTAATAAACACGTAGTTTAAACTGTTTAAGCTATTTTTAACTGCGGTCCAACATAAGTCCATATGAAGCTTTACTCAGGATGACATTTAGTTTCTACAAATATCAGTAAAATGTTTAATATAGATTCATTAGAATCATTTGTTTCTTCATTTGTTTATTCATTTTTATTACTTTTTACTTAAATGTATTTACTTTTATTTTTTCGTTTTCGCATTTTTATGGTTTTTTATATTGTTAATATTTTAATCGGCTCTAACTTTTTCAGAATTTGAAAAACTAATAAGTTCAAACCAAGTTTTGCTCAGAATTACAAAAACTGTGGCGTAAAATAAACAATGTATAATTTTTTTTATCACACACTCTAGATATTCAATTTTGGCGATGTCTAAGTCGGCCTCGTAGTTGGAGCCGACGTCGGAGTCGATCTCCTTAGATTATATTAACTCGAAGTCAGACTTAACATTAACAACACTAATGTAGGTAGGTACGCGTTTATTTCAGTTCGTTGTATTATTTATTATTTTTATTTATACATCATAATGCACCACAATAACACTAGCGGATTAAGAATGCAAGAGTTGGTCCCGGCATTTTTAAAGTTAGATTTATTAAATCTAATCATACTATTGGATACCTTTAATGATGTATTTAATGATGTATGTGAATGTATGCTAATAATATTTTGGTTAAAATGTCTAATTCTATTATATTTTCATCAAGAAATTAAAAATTAACATTCAAAGTTTCAGTTTATGGTTGATGTTTCGTGTAGGAAATCAAGAACGTCAGCTTAAAAATGCCCAATTTTACCCCAAACAGTTTTAAATAAATCAAATCTTAGCCTGTATCAATGCCAAGGAACATATTTTATTGAGTTTAAATAACTTCATCATTAAACAAAGTATCGACTTTTATATCTATTTTCTTCTTGTCTTTTTGTTTCTGTAATTTCACAAACTAGGGGAGGCAATTGGTAAGTAGTAGTGGACTTATCTAATCTTGACATATTATAGAATCTGAAGAAGCATAATTTTCTCTTCACATCTAGAATTATTGAAGGCATCCAACATACAGAGACCGTATAACACGGTAATGGCGAATACAACTCTTTGATTAAACGACACAGACCAGTAAATAAAAGTAATTGAGTTGACGGTTGAGTGTCTTTCGTGGTACGAACCGATCGCGTCCCACTTGATCCGTTGTTGGCTGCCCACCTGTACTAGTGTCGTCTCCGTCTTCTGATGACGTGGCGTGGGTTATTCCGAATGCCCACATCAGCATTAGTACTTTTGGAGAGAGGAGAAATCAACCAACGTCTCTCACGGTGACATATTAACGACACACGCCACGATAAAGAATACGAAAGTTGAAAGGATAAACAAATCTATAAATAATAAATTCCAGGGAAACTGGCGTATATCGTTGCTGAATAAGTGGTGGGGGTTGGTGAGGTTTTCGTCGTAGTCGTCGTCCACCGTCTCTCGATTGTCTGCAGTTGTTGTTGTTCGGTAAGGGATCGTAATTTAGTCTCTTGATGGCCGCTGTCTCCTGCTCAACGCATTGTTTTATAATTTATCGGCGGAGCGGTGAAATATTGGAATTCCTTCTATTCAAATAATCCAACGTGGATGATATCTATACGCGGCCGGCGCTGTGTAAATTCTGATCCCTTCCCCTCTTCCCTTTCAGCTGTTTTTCTCTGTTTTGAGCGCTGGGGATCCTCCTGCCTACCTACCCGCTGTTGTCTTTAGACGTCGCTCGGATGATATATCTTTGATGGAGTCGCGGTTGACATATTTATTGCTGTTTGTTGCGTCTATCTCTGTCGGTCTCGCTCTTCGTTTCGATATTAAATTAAAAGTGAACTCGACCAGAAATATTTCAGAACTCGAATGGGAGAGGAGCTTACCTGGCAAGGCTGTGTGGTAAATTAAATTGGATATCTTCAGGTCTAAATCATTATTTTGACAGCGTGGTATTGTTAGTAAAAAATGTTTATCATAGTTAAGTTTTGTAATATATACGTAGGTACTGCATAAAATGACAAAGTAACAGACATATGAACTAAAATATCCACTATATGTACATTTATTTTAATTCTAAAACTATTTTGTTATCTACAATTTTGCTCTACTAGCTCTGTCGCACAATAAATGTTCGAACGGTGAATTTAATTTTGTTCCTCTTAAGACGTAAGCCTTTCAAGATCTAAGATGATAATAAATAAAAAGTTAACATGGCATAGAAGACCTTGAACGAAATTAGTGGCTGAAAAATCGATGTTGAGATTTTCTCCAATGGACTTTTGAATTTCGTTTTAAAATTAATACTAAAAAATAACTCAATAAGGAAACCTCAATATGTTTAGAATTGAAATTGAGTAAACTCTAACGGCGGCGGAGAAACCATACTCTTTTGTTTTTCTTATGAGGGTCATTATCTTTGCATGTTTTCTGGTATATTCTGATTCTAATGATGACAACCATCCAGCTTGGCAACTTTGTACTAGAGGAGATAAATTACAACAATTATTACTGTTATTCAATTGTTTCATTTTCTTTTACAGAGGCAAATTAGTTCGGTTTAAAAAATAGTGTAATTGTGGACTTTAAAATTATTTTTAGTTCAGAATTATTTAAATTAATGACGGATATTAGATTTAACTGTCTTCAGAAATAATCCTTTGATCTCAGATGATTTAATAAATAAAAAGTTAACATGGCATGTAAGACCTGGAACGAAATCGCTAAATCGATATTGATTTTTTTACCAGATCATATAGCTGTTACAATTGGTTATTAAACCAGGCAATAGAGATTTTTACGTGACAAAAATAGTATCAGCAAGCCGACGGTCCCAGGTCACGTGGAACACTCCGTAGATGAATTGTGATGTGTTTTCGATTCACAAATATCATTACTTAATTTGTTATAAACAACAAACCACAAAAAAACGTGCTTTTTTTCGTTTATCTCTTGTAAAAGCTGAACCGATGGAGCAATCTTGATGCTTTCAACAGACAAATTGTAGAGAATGATCGCTCGATCGCATTAAAATTAACGGAGTAAATTCGGAAAAAACCGGAAACATCTGCGTTTCTTCAAAAATTCATAACTCCGCCATTTTCAAAGTAGTCGCGCAGGCTTTTCGCGACAAAGTAGCGATTGGTGAGTACTTTGAGTGTGCACAACCCAGGCTTTGTCCGATGACTAGTTTTGCACAATTGCAATTGGAATTTTTTTATGCAATTTGGTTCGGCGAACCTGGATGCGTCGGAGGTGGTCCGATTTTAATTTTTTTAACGTATTTCAAAAGTAGAAGTATTGTGCTACAAAACGTCTATTCTGATTTTGCGTTAAAATGTTGCGAAATAGGCGAAAAATGCTTGCAAACATGACCGAAAACTGCCGTGCGCTCCAAAGCGATCGAGTAGTGGGGTAGGCGGCCGACTCGGGGAAGCGCGCAGCGCGCTGGGGTTACTATAGATACGCGCTTCCCCGCGTCGACCGCCTACCCCCACTACTCGACAGGTTTGGAGCGCACGGCAGTTTTTGGTCATGTTTGCAAGCATTTTTCGTCTATTTCGCAACATTTTAACGCAAAATGAGAATAGACGTTTTGTAGCACAATACTACTTTCGAAATACGTTAAAAGAATTAAAATCGGACCACCTCTGACGCATCCAGGGTCGCCGAACCATATTGCATAAAAAAATTCAATTTGCAAATGTGTAAAAACTAATCATCGGACAACGCCTGAGTTGTGCACACTTAAAGTACCCATCAATCGCTACTTTCTCGCGAAAAGCCTGGGCAAGAACTTTTAAAATGGCGGAGATATGAATTCTTGAAAAAACGCAGATTTTTCCGGTTTTTCCGAATTTCCTCCGTTAGTTTTAATTCGATCGACTCCGTGTAGGGTTTATTTTTTTCGTCTTTTCATTCTCTACAATTCGTCTGTTGAAAGCATCAAGATTCATCCATCGGTGCAGCTTTTACAAGCGATAAACGAAAATAAGCACGTTTTTTTGTGGTTTTCTGTTTATAAGAAATTAAGTAATGATATTTGCGAGTCGACAACACATTACAATTCATCTACGGACTGTTCCACGTGACCTGGGACCGTCGGCTTGCTGATACTATTTTTGTCACGAAAAAATCTCTGTTTATATTATTATTTATATTTCGACCCCTAACGGCCGTTTTTTTCCAGGTCACATATATGTGGATGTCTCCCATCGACACATTTTCTCATTGTTCAGTTTCGATAGTACCGATAGGTGGGGGTAAAGCTAGGGGGAGGGTGGTCTTTAAACATGCAGTTTTGCGTTAATATCATGAAAACTACTGCTTCTAGTGAAAAATACCCCCCCCCATCGGTACTTTTAGTATGTTGTTCAGGACACCTTTCTCTGCAACTGTGCCAAAGTTACCTTCGACATGAATTTTGCGCAATGCACCAAGACCAAAATTTTTTAAATTAGAGCAAATTTTGTGCTCTTCAATAATTAATTTGAAAAGAAATCTTGTTTTTTAGTTTCAAAATTTTGTCAGGAAACAGCTGTCAAGTGGAACAACACGAAGACATTGAGAAAGCGGGTAGATACATTAAAACAGTCGACGCTGACGGCATATGAATTCTAGTTAAAGAAGAAGTTTAAATAATATGAACAAAAAACTGAATACTTTAATTTTGTTTTACTTTTTTACTAAAATACACTCAAAAATCAACTCAATATTTTGTGAATTAAGTTCGAAATAACTTTGAAGATGGCGGAGATATCGTGAAAGATGATGTCCTTGTAGTTCAGAATTGTTTAACAGGACTAATTGAAATACTCCCTAAATAAGACCTGTATATTCTAGATATAGACTTTCACTTCTTTGAAGATCATAGTGTGCTGTTTTCTCCATCTTCTCATCAAAATTGGGATGATATTTTCCATTTGGGGTTAATAGTGTTGTGGGTTCTCTGGTCTACGTGCTTCCAGTAAACAACGCAAAGGGTTATTTGTGGATTTAATTTTTTAGTTTTATTCTAATTTTGAAAATAATCATTTATTTTGTAAATTACTGGAAGTTAAATGTTCCAAATCTTATACATGTTTTTAAGTTCAAAATAGTTATACTTTGTTCTCTTTCGGACGAGTAGCGTAAAGTTGTTTTTTTTTTCAGCGGAAGGGCAATTTAGCCATTACGAAACATTACTCGAAAAAGTTGTAGCCGACTTGGGAAGGGGTGTGAGTAATCCACCCCCTACGTAAATTCAAAATACGATATAAATTTCGCTGTAATATCGGAATACAAAGGTGGCAGTTGCCAGTCCCCAGTCCGCATGATTATGAGAACGTTCGCATAAATACGAAATGATATCCATCCTGTCGAATCCACCCTTATATACGAGTGCACGGCACGCAGAGCAGCGTTTCCTTCAAAGCTGAGGCCCACCCCTTAATTGTCCTCGGGACGAAGACTGGATGGCGATAAATAACCGCGCGTATTTCGTCACAGTGTATACAGAATTTGTTCATAGACAATGGCTGGCGCGATATGAACGGAGGGAGAGAGTGAGTTCCCCGTATGAATTATGCGTTTAATTTTTACACGAGTGATTTACAGTTTTCCGTTAAAACTGGTGTAAGCCCCCCCTCCCCCCCTCGTACGCCCCTGGCCGTTCTCTCTTCTGCTGCTCTCTGTCGTTTGCCCCGTCAAATCCTGGCGAAGGATTTCACAGTTAATCACAATAAATTATGTCGCGCTGGCAGATATACAGTGGGAGCGATGTCAGAAGTGAATAGAGGACGGTTTTATTTTATGGGAGTGCATAATACGCCGTGGAATATTATATTATTTAATTAAAATTGTGTTAGCTTGCTGTGGTTTCTGTTTCTGCTAGAAGTTTTACGTATCTAAAACGTATTGCTACTAACCTAGGTCCAATGCTAATAAATATAATATAATAAATTTTTGATACAAATGAAACATTTTACGGGAATATGGATTTGATGACAGAAATATGATAGTTGTTTGATGATTTCTCTGCGCTGAATGCGAATACGAAACCATTCAGTTTTAAAAAACTGTCAAAAACGTGATTTTATTTTAACCTAAAATATTGTGAGAGACACCAAGCAACATACTATATAGGGTGTATAAGAAATTAGTGCAGTAATTTGGAAAGGTAATGTAACTCAATTTGAGGAACAAAGTAATCTCTTCAAAATTTTTGTTGAAAATTATTTTGTCGCTGCCCATATCGTTTCATAATGTATTGCGTGGCCGCACCTACCTCTAGCAAGTTGCTCGCTCCTATCTCTAGCAGGCGGATTTTACAAAGTACGTAAATAACGATATGTTTCATGCTTTAACAGTCATTTAACAGTCAAATTTGACAAAAATTGATCAAAGTGACTATCAGACGCTTCTCAACAAGCGTCTGGAGGGCGCGTTCAACTTGCACATAAAAAGCGGCGTCCATTGTCATCGCGCACAATTTTAGCGGAGGTAAAAATTCTCTCACGGAGTTCATTTTTGTTGTCTACTTCAGTCTGCTACACTAACCTTTTTAAATACCCTCCACGTGCTTACTACTTGTGAAATTATACATTTTAATCACAAAATAACAAAACCCGACACGGACAACCAGGAACGACGCAAACACGGGCCACAAACGCTGCCATAAGTTAAATTAAATTAAATAAATAAATTTTCAATAACTAATTACTCAAAACTGGTTCCAAATAGGGAAAAACAGTTTTAAATTTTATACTCCTATCATCAAGGTCTATAACGCTTGGAAATAATTATACACCCTGTATATTCAACTTAGTTCAATAATTTCATGGTCTTGCAAAGGTTTAAATCTCAGGTATGATTTCTTTCTGATTTTTTTTTGTTTCACATAAAAAATCGTCCGTATAGTCTATTTTCCATATTTTCATGTTTCTGTAGTTTCCTTTTTAAGCGTAGTTCCTTAAAACTGAAACCCCTACGATAACGTACTGCAAATTTTAGCATATATTAGATTTCCGTTTGTCAATTTTTGCATAAAATTAAAAGTTTTGTAGTCAAGAGACATTGTTTGAGTTCAATTTATTGGAATTTTGAACTTGTGATATAGACATAGCACTTGGTTGATAAGGCAAGCGTACAAGTGTACAAATGTTTTATAATAAAAATATGCTATGAATATTTATTTTCTTGGTATTGATCCTGTAATTAGTGATAGTAGGTGTTTTCGATTGACTTTCTTGCGCTCTATACCAATTTGACCTCATAAATGTCCTGTTGCATAAGGTTATTTATTGACATATATTTTAATACACCATTGAAGAATAGCATTTGACAATATCAGTACTGTATTACTGCCCGTGGAGGTCAGTTTGAACATTTACTGTGATACTTATGATATTGTGATATTGTTTTTGGAAAACCATCTTAATGTGTTTATTCCTTCACTCTACATTGTAAATGCATTATTTTTGGTAATTATTTCCTCAATATTTCATAAAAATCAGCGTTAAAAATTGAATCACAAAAAGTCCCGCCAAAACGATACTTTCTGTTGTGTGACGTCACCGGTTAGTGATGTCAAGATGTCAAGATGATGTGATGTCAAGATGTCAAATCGGCCCATATGGTCTGTCAGCATCGGCATCGTCGCCGTTTGGTAATTGTGTTGTATGATGTGTTGTTTTCACAATTTCTACATAAAAATGGGTTATAAATGGTGTATAAATCCACAATGCAGAGATACGTCAAGAAAAACTCCGGATAAACTATTTGTAGCTGTTCCGCAAGATTTGAAACTGGAAAGAAAGTGGTTGGCTCGTAGAAATCCAAATAAAATAAATAGCCGCCAATACAAGTGTTTTCTGTTGTGAAGATTACTTCGACATAAGTAAAACTGACTAGAATAAGTTATCTATCGTATTTTCGAAAGGTATTATCTGATCTGACAGCTGAAGGTTAGGGCTATCCTAACCTACAAAGTTATGCTTACAGGACGCTTTCGTGCTATTAAATTCAAACGGGAGAAGCATAAAGGCGCGTTCGGATAACCCGGTATTTTACGGTGAGAGTGACGCGCTGCATAATAGGAGGACTAACGTCATACGGCGTTTATCTGCATATAAGAGAGAGACAGCCGACCCAAGTTATCTGAGCATTGCTCTCCCCATACCATACCCTGACAAACCGAACGCGCTCTAAGGCGGACTAACGAATGACATCACTGGAGACTGAGCCAATTACAGAGCGTTTTCAATCACGTGATAGAACGTGAAAAAATTCAATTTTAATTTTGGTTTTTCATAGAAATAAGGCATTTTTTTTGAAAAGTAATAACAAATAGTTTTCTTAAACTGTAATCTATTAGGATGACTATAATACATGCCATATTTTTAATACAGTCAAATACCCAAGTTTTGGTAATTTTCATTATGAATTTCTTGGAGCGAAAAGTTTATTTAAAAGAATAGGACTTTGACACTTAACATACAAAATTATCTTATAATTTTAATTAAGTATCTCTAAATTCAGGTTAATGAATTAATTTCACTAATATTGTGTTGTGAAACCTATTAATATGGATAGTGTGTCGTAATTTACTTGTCTCCATCGCCAATTTACTTATCAAGTTCATCAGCGCTAGTTGACTGTAATATATTCAATAACTTGATGGCCATAAATCATATATCACCAGGAATAAGGTTATCAATTAAATTTCTCATTTTTCATGAATTTTTCTTCATAGAAGAAATCAGTTAATTACTTAATATGTCTGCTATAAATAGCGTAAACGTAAACTAGCGTAATAATGATAATAACATATTTTCAGATTAGATAATGAACAATGATAATAAATTTCTTTCATCATTCTTTGATGTACACGTACAGCATACGTCGTTAATTAATACCGATTTTGTAACGAAAAAATCAATGCAACTAAGTACATACTTTTATCAAACCAATTCGCTGTATTGTAAATCTTTGTATCAAATCATCGTAGAATGAGCACGATGCCGATTTTGATCAATCGCTGGCATCGGCACTGATGCGTGCGAACCGAAAATATATAATGCCGTCCGAAAGGGCGTCTTTTTTGCCGACAGGGCAATAATAGGACATTAATTTGATATATGGTGGAGTGTGGTTATCAAACCAATATTGGTGTCCCGTGGAACGACACCGAATTGCCCATAAATATCAGCTGCAAGTCAATATCGCTCTGTACACGTTCTTGATTGAAACTTCCAACCCCCCTCTCCCGGTTTGCCCCTCCCGCAGCACCGCCGCTGCTCGCGTTGCGCCCTTGACGTCGAGCAGTCCCATAAAATAAATACGTCGATCGATTTATGACCCTTCATAATTTATAATTATGTTTCTGCTATTTCCCCGTATAGCGACTATGGTTACTCGTGTATATTCGGCTTTCCTGTGTGCATGTATGGGTGCGAGTGAGTGCGGTGTTCAGAAAATACCCATCCATTAGCTTATGGCGTGCAGAAATCAACTCGGGCCAAGCGCGCGCGAAAAACTCCGATTTCTCACACGCTCACTAAATTATTAGCCTACCGCTAAAGTACCTCTAATAGCGCATGAAATAACGATAAACCATTACAAGCTTCAATCGAAAATATGTTAAAGGTTCTGGACTCAACGTAACGTTCGTACTTTAAAATACATCGAAAAGGTCCTTGGTTGATGGCTTAGCCATCCATACCCTAAGTCTTAGTTGATCATATTCCGCACCGGGAAATGGTACCAACTTTAGAAGTATCCTAATAAATTTGTATTTCTTGGGATGATAGGGCTCAAAAAAAGGGTGTTCTTTGTTAGATCTTTTTTTATTGTTCAATATTTCGCCAATACTTGTTGGCTTCCACAGGAACTAAAAATTCACACACAATTGACAAATAACAAAACATGTTAAAAGCGGATTGTACATACCTAATAAATGGTCCTAAAACACAGCGACAAGCATGGACGTTAATAAATCAGTTAAAAACAAACAACACTTAAAAAAACTACTCGCTTAAATCGCTCACACCGATAGCCGTATCATTAAAAACCCTTGAGTGATTATAATCCAAATTCAATAAAGAACTTTAGATGTTGCTTAAGAAGTATCATAGGTAATGTGGGTTATATTTTTTGGTCAAATAATTTTTGAAGTCTTAACATATAGAATTTTTGTGAAACATAATAAAGAAGAATGCAGTCCGGACCTGTTCCGCCGGTACTACACAGCTGCAAACTACCTCAGTAAAGTAGACATACCACACCAATCCATTAGTCAGCTGTTCGACGTTCGACCATCAAAAAATTTTGCGAAATTTAGTCTACACTACTCTCATAGTATTGCGCAGAACACACAGCTGTTTATTCTGGCTGTTATTACTTGTGTTCGATTGCTAAAGCGCCGTTCCATTGCTCATTTGACGTCAGGCTCAAACTGATTGCACCAATAGGAAACAAGTATTTCAAATTTGCGAGCAGAGAGATCCAAATCAGATTGAATTGAACAGATCACGGCCAGCAATCGTCATCGGCGCTGCGTATTTGTGTTTTTGTTGGCAAAAATTGGGTTCGTTCCAAAAAAAATTTTTGAGATTTTAGCGGAAATATGTCTTTTTGGGTCCCGTGAACGTTTTTGACCAAGGTACAAAAAAATGTCTGTGTGTGTACCCGTTTTTTTGTGGCGACGATTCCGGAGAAACTAGTAAAGGTATCGGGACGAAACTTCATGTTTAGAAGTTTCATAACCAAACTTAGAGCTGAAAAGCTTTCTGTTGAAGAGGGTCCAAAGGAACTGGAGGTTTAGTCTTAGCATTTTTGAAAGATTTTGCAAATAAGCCGCCATTTCTGGAATTTCGTCGAAATAGTTAAATAATAAATTAAAGATGAGGAAATTCTGAATCATTTATCACTATGACATTTTTTGGTACAATCAATAGTTTAGCTGCATGAGCAAATTCTATTTCTACGAGATCGTCGTACTGCATGAAAACTAGTAGCCAGGATTTTTTGATTCTAATGACAGTAGGTAGTCTTGGTGTCAAACGCTAATGTTTTGGCAATAGCTCCTGTCAATATAAGCTGCGTTCGCATATTGCATTACACTTTTTACACCCAATAACACGTAAGTGTCATTTGGACAGTGTACCCGGTGTCAACGGAGTACGATATCCGAACGCAGCTTTAATCGACATATCTGTCTAGTGCTAGTAGTTTTATTTTAATGCAGACAAGGCCGATCACGATCAAATAGAGTTTCATGTAGCTAAACTATTAATTTTATATGTAGTATGATAAAGTCATGTGCCTGGCCACATCAGATTTTTGTGTAAATACACAGCGCATTATTTGGTTTGGTGAGTACTTACAATGTACACTTTGTACACTGTACAAGGGCGTACGTTAGCCCTGGATTATATATTTCGTAATACAATTTTTTTGTACCTAAAACATTGAAATACACGACTTAAAATTTCTGCTGTGGGCCTGGCTATAGGACTAGAGTTGCCAATACCAATATTTTCTTGTAATAATATATTTACAATACCAAAATATGAATTTCTGGCAATGCATAGGTAATTATTTTTGGAAGTTGAAAGAATTAGGACCATCTTAAAAAATTACTGCTTCAATAAAACAAACTGTAGGTAGAGTGAAACTGGCTTAAATTCGTGAAGAAGCGATAAGATTTTAAAGCGGTTTTTTTTTTTCTAAAAGTTCAGGTAACGCTGATTAAATAAAAAGTCTTATTTGGTTTTGATCCATTGTATGTCAATCTAAAGTTCACATATTATTTAACGTTGTGAATGAACTTTTCTTAAGAGCTTGTAACAAAATGAATGAAGCTCACGTGAAAGGAAAACTACAAACATCAACGTAGAGATAGATAAACGTAGACATTTTTTGGCATAACACAAAACTTTAAACTTTGCAGCGTCTTATTGGCTGAGAACAGAACTGATTGAAACATGAAACGGATTTGACCTTGCCACGTATATATTAATCTAAAAAAAAAACACTTTTGGAATCAATATTTTTTACTATTTCATGCGAAGGAACGTATTTAAATCAATACAATAAATGAGAGCATCAGCTGACCTGAACTAAACTCTGACTTTTTTCTCATTTCACGCGATTCACATGGCTCAATATTATGGAAAATGCAGTCAAAATATAAACTTTTCATTGTTTGAAGTACCAAAAACATGACCTTTTTCAAGTTTTTTTATATATAGTCTATTTTAACTTTTTAAAACATTTTAATTTAAGACTGGACTTTTTAAGAAACGCTTTCTAAGGTAGCAAGAATAAAATACCCCAGAAAACTAATTACATATTTTGATCAGAAACTCTATCGTATGTTTTTATTTTTTTTTTATTCTTTGATGAGGGCTTCCAAATTTCCATCATTATTAATTCATAAATAACTTCCAGTTCCAATCCCACAAAAGAATTGAAAAAAACAAACCTACATAACGAGAAAGCAATAAAAGGTTCTGCAAAGTGCAAAGCATGCTCCAATTTTATTATTAAACCGCTAACGGTGGTAGTCCTTAAAACAAGATGATTACTCCTTTCTGACAATGTCAAGGGGTTAGAACCTGCAAGGGGAAGCGGCGACAAACAAAGAAGACGCGGCCCTACGTCAAGGAGTGAGGCGTTAAAATGCCTACGTGTAGAACAGTAAAAATGCGGTAGCGTTTTTATGCACCATTAAGAAAGAAATCTCGATCCCCGCAAACTATTTCCATCCGTTAGTCCTGGAGCATGAAGACCACACGATGGAGAGAGACAGCCGGAAAAGGACGGAGGGAACGTGTCGGCAGCAAACGCCTCTACAATTTTCTACCTGGGCGTACGCAGAATGACGTCTAAGTGCCACTTGAGCCGCTTGTAAAAACTGAGGACACGGCTTTTTCAAAAGAACGACCCCAAGCCTTGCCCAGCGGAGCTATGAAAGGGCCACAGCGGCAATAACATTTTTACGATTTGCTAATTTGCCGTTAAAGTTGAATTGTTTACAAATTGACATCGGCAATATTGCTACGTCATATCTCTTACCCTTCTTCATGGATAATGTGTTGAAAGAATAATGCCAAGCGCAGACCTATGTTTCTCCTCATGTCCTCAGGTTTTCTTTTTAATGAAAAATTAATAAGTACACTGAATACACTGTATCTCTTTTAATTTCCTTTCTGGTTAATGAGACAACATCTTTCAGCGTAATTCTATTATATTTTGATAAAACGATAAGAGGAGGGTGAATGGGGTGATGTTTGACGCTGCCTGGGGCAAACGCTAATGATGAAGTCGGTGTGTGAGGAGTGAATTAAAATGCCGGACTTGTTTTCGGAGCAGAGCTGCCAGTCGAGTTGTCACTTAGGCGAAGATGATAGACGAGACAGAGACGGATCTGATAACGGCAAAAACAGTTGAGAAAATGGAACACTAAGGGATGGAAGGACACGAAACAAACCCAAAAGGGCAAATTCATAATTATTTATTCTTAATTGTTGTAAAGTGCGACCATGAATTACAATACAATAGGGTATTTGACTATTATTGGAAAATCATCTTAGTGTGTATTCCTTCACTCTACTTTGCAATGCATTATTTTTCGTAATTATTTCCTCAATATTTCAAAAAATCTGATGTGGCCAGGCACATGACTTTATCATACTGTATTATAAAATTATAGTTTAGCTGCATGAGACTCTATTTGATCGAGATCGGCCATGCCTGCATTAAAATAAAACTACTAGAACTAGACAGATGTGTCGATTAAAGCTGCGTTCGGATATTGTACTCCGTTGACACCGGGTACACCGTCCAAATGACACTTACGTGTTATTGGGTGTAAAAAGTGTAATGCAACTTATATTGATAGATGTTATTGTCAAAACATTAGCGTTTGACACCAGGACTACCTATGGTCATTAGAATAAAAAAATCTGACAAATCCTGGCTACTAGTTTTCATGCAGTACGACCGATCTCGTAGAAATAGAATTTGCTCATGCAGCTAAACTATTGATTGTACCAAAAAATGTCATGGTGATAAATTATTCAGAATTTCCTCATCTTTAATTTATTATTTAACTATTTCGACAAAATTCCAGAAATGGCGGCTTATTTGCAAAATCTTTCAAAAATGCTAAGACTAAACCTCCAGTTCCTTTGGACCCTCTTCAACAGAAAGCTTTTCAGCTCTAAGTTTGGTTATGAAACTTCTAAATATGAAGTTTCGTCCCGATACCTTTAGTAGTTTCTCCGGAATCGTCGCCACAAAAAACGGGTACACACACACACACACACATACACACACACACACAGACATTTTTTTGAACCTTGGTCAAAAATGTTCAGGGGACCCAAAAAGATATATTTCCGCTAAAATCTCAAATTTTTTTTTTGGCATGATTACAATACTTTACATACTGCGTATGATAAAGTAAAAAATCAGCGTTAAAAATTGAACCACAAAAGTTCCGGCAAAACGATACTTTCTGTTGTACGTAGATCACGTGATTCTTGTGACGTCACACGATAGTAGATGTCATCTAGATATTCTAGATGTCCAATCGGCCCATATGGTCTGTAAGCATCGGCATCGTCGCCGTTTGGTAATTGTGTTGTATGATGCGTGGTATTATTATTAGAGGTATGTCCATACTCATGTGGAGTGGGGATGAAAATCTGCGAAAATCTTCGTTACGTTAATATTCGCTGGGCGGTGCTGCATGGTTGAAGAATAATAACGTAAACATAACTAGGACCAAACCAATTTTTGCTTATTTATGCTTATTTCTGCGTACATTATGCAAATGCTTGAAAGTTTTCTTTTTATACAAGTACATTTGTGTGTTAAAAATCTTCGTTGCGTTAATACCCGCTGGGCGGCGCTGCATGGTTGAAGAATAATAACGTAAACATAACTAGGACCAAAGAAATTTTTGCTTACTTATGCCTATTACTGCGTACATAATGCAAATGCTTGAAAGTTTTTTTTTATACAACTACATTTGTCTGTTATATTCTTTAAATTGTAAGTGACATAACCCCTATGTTTGACATATGCAATGTTGGTTGTCTATTATATCACCTGCGCAGTAGAGGTCGTAAATTCGTCCAAAAATTGATCATACCTTTAATGTGTATGATGTGCTGTTTTCACAATTTCTACATAAAATTGGGTTATAAATGGTGTATAAATCCACAATGGAGAAATACGTCCATAAAAATTCCGGATAAGCTATTTGTAGCTGTTCCGCAAGATTTGAAACTGCGAAGAAAGTTGCGAGACTGGTTCGTAGAAATCCAAATGAAATAAATAGCGGCCAATACGAGTGTTTTTTTATTGTGAAGATTAATTCGACATAAGTAAAACTGACTAGAATAAGTTATCTATTGAATTTTCGAACCAGGTATTATCTGACAGCTTAAGGTTAGGACTAACCTAACCTACAAAGTTATGCTTGTATGGGCACATGGCACTTTTTACACGTTGCTTAGTTCCGAAGCGTAAGCGTACTAATGACGTGACACTGAGCCAATTACAGAGCGTTTTCAATCACGTGATAGGACGTGAATAAAATTCAATTTTAATTTTGGTTTTTAATAGAAATAAGGCATATATTTTTTTTAAAGCTATATCAAATAGTTGCCTTAAACTGTAATCTATTAGGATGACCATAATACAAGCCATATTTTTATACTGTCAAATACCCTATTATAACTAAATATGTATCCAACCTACTCTTTATTAAATATTTTAAAATGTCTAAAATGTCGCCAAACTTTGATGTCACATAACTTATGTCATCTTTTAACGATTTTGATGATTATTTTAGCACATTGTAAGTAAATTCATCAAAATTGCCACATAATTGTGATATTTTGAAAACTGCTTAAGGAAAAACTTAATACAAAGCATGGAAAAACAAAGCGATTTCGGCTTTGATGCTCAATGACTTTTGCAATCTTTGATCGATTTTAATAATTTTATTACTACTTTGGAAGAAAATTCCGTAATATTATCACAAACCAAAATGGTCTGTGTGCTATTTTATATTCAATAACTTATGTAGGTACTCTTATAGCGGTGTTGATGATTTTTCCTCCGCATTGTAAACAAATTCATCAAAATTATCACACTCCTTTAAAATATTGAAAAAATAACTTTTGACTTTTGTTTTGACGTAAGTAATGAACTAATTTAGAGACAGAAACGTGAAACTATTATCATTATTATTATTAACCTTAGTATTACAGGCAATAATAGCAGGTAATCATTTGCCCGTGGGTACATTTAGGAGTAACTTTAATACGTGCGGATCTTAAGTCTAAGATTTGGGAACAGTAAAGCACGAAGGTGGTAGTTACTGAAGAAATAATGAGATACGAAGACTATAATGTCATCTTACAAAACGACACGCTTTCTTATGCAGAATGGGAAATGGGAATCGTGTGGTAGTTTTAACATGACAATAACCCTACACACACCTTTGAGTTAGTAAAAGCTTAGTTCCCACCGTAAAATATTGATATTTGGTAAACACAGTTGCTGACAACAGCAAGCAGAACGATGTGAAATACAATGTTAACGCTTGGTTGCCACAACACAATGTTGTCAACAATAGATTTGAATCAACAGTGTTGCCAAGCTCTGCATTACGTTTTCAAACAGCGATTCCTTATGATTTTATTTATTTAAAGCAACGTTTAATATCTTATATGTGAAAATACAATCCCAAGGTTGCATTCGTACGTACCACAATATCATAACTGAAAAGCGACGTAATTTGTCAGTCATATTGATGTGTAGACATTACAAGTTTGTTCATACCAAACGCTTGAACACGCTTTTGAAGAAGTATTAAGAACAATAAGGCAAGTACAATCAATTTCAATAACGATGAAGACCACAATAGATAGATTCTCGTGGAATTTGGAGCACATAGTAAAGTTTCCTCCTGAAGAATTTTGATGGTTCCTGGATGCTGCATAACGCTTGAAGTTAGCGTAGCACCGAGGATCGCCAGTATTGCTGGCAATTTGTAATTGTTGTCGCTTAATTTCGGGCAGCGCGGCCGGATGAATAAGTGTCGAGTGCTAAACTGTATCAAACGCCTTGTACAAGGGCCGGTGATGTATGGCGTATGCGAACATGCAGTAACACGAGGGCTAAGAGTTATGGTGGCCGGCGGACCACGGGAACGCATGCACTGCAGTCACTTCACACACAATTTACTGTGGCCGACATAAATCACTCAACTGGGGCGATTCATCAGCCTTATTGTGCGGACCAGGCGAACCTTTCAAATCGAACGGCCAATATTTTACGACTTTTTGACAACTCAGATGGCTTTTCCATCTTTTCTGCCACCGTCTCTCGTCTCTCTAGCCCGCGCACCCGTCGCCCCTCTCTACAGGCAATGCCTTTTGCCGACATCCATACAAGCGATCGGACGACCGACACCTGCGAATTTTCGAAGCTGGCGCACATAAGGCGCTATCTTGCTAAACGGAAGTGCCTCTTACGTCTAACGTATTCGATGAAGGATGTACGTCTTTGAAGGTCTGTTGATCTCCGATAAGGTGGAATATCAATTATTTTCTTTCGCGTTTTTGTTGGATATATCTACAGTTCTGCGCAAAAGAAGATGACATTTGGAATAGATCAAAAGCAAACACTTATGCATTTACTCTTATTTTTAAGAAAAATGAAGTAACAACAGGATTCTTTACAATTTCCAGAAAACACAGGACATATTTACAATAAATTTCAAAAGGATCTGGAGGATCTTGTGGTATTCAAAATTTGCTTAGTAACTTTTTGACTTTTGAGCCTTTTGAATACATGAGGTATTGACAAGAAGGTTGACAAATCTACCATGAATAATTCCAATTTTAATTCGCATGATTTGGATTTCATGCAATGATAACTAATGTACATCTCTAAAGACATAAAACCAATTTATTTCTGAAACTCAAAGATTTAACTTGCATTTTGTTGGCATTATCTTAATGGGAATGTTGTCCAGATATCGGCCGAGGATAATGATTGTCGATCATGCATTTTTCTTCTTTATCATTTCTATCGTTTTTCTAATACAGTTACCATTTTCAGAGCAAAATTGACAAATAAATTGCATCGTTTTCGAAATAAGTAGTTTTCGATACCTTCAGGAAAAGAATTGTTCAGAAATTTAAGTAAATCAACCAAACATGAGAAATAAATTATCAATGAAAAATTTAGGATACAGTATATAAAAAAAAAACGGAACCCTTATGGGATCACTCATTTGTTCATCCAAATTTCTCTGAACAAAATAAAGAAATCAAGCAAAATCTTGACATACACGAAGAAATCTAAGAAATACCATAGATTTTTAAATAGGTTTTAAACTACTTGGTTTGGAACATTAGAAGTACTATTTGCTGCTTCATTTGTAAATGTTTTTCTATTTTTTTAACCTTTTACCATACGAAACCAATCCTGAAACAAAAATTTCAAGTTAAAACAGTTAAATCCAATATTCTAACAAAACGCCTTTCAAATGTATATTATACACTACAGGGTCCTGCAACTCAGCTCCTCTGTAGCTCAGTTACTAATTAAGCTAACAGTTTGACATTTTGCAGGCTTACCCTGTACTTCAAGGTACATTTCAAGAAGTTATTTTTGATTATACAGGCTCTCCCAAAAATGTACAACGCCATGGTAATATATTTTTTTACACATTTGGAAGCCTCTTATGATTGCCTACATACATCAAAATTTTATTGAAATCGGTTGAGTGACTTAAGCCCAAAAAACAAAAACAAAAAAAAATTGATTTTGCATCGTTGGCTTTAAAAATCAATAACAACCACAAATTGCATGACGTTAATAAAATTTTGCGACGTGCTTATTAAGTTAGATCTAGTAGTCTCGGTAACAAAGTGTCATTGATTCAAATTATACAAGCTGACCAAAATCTTGTGTCAAACTTGTCAAACTTCAAAGCGTGTTATTGTTCTTATTTTAAATTGGAATCAATACATTTTTTTAGGTGAAACGATGCACAATTAAAAAATAAACATTGTTTCTAAATACAACCCCATCACAATTCTCAATATTTTAAAAATTATTCGCCACTGCTCTTAAGATAAAAAGATAATAAAAATCCAGTTTCGTTAAGTCCGGTGACCTAGGAACCCAAGCAACTGGTGCTCCTCTTCCCATCCGCCGATTTGGTAAGATTTCGTTGAGCTGGTCCCTGACATGTAACGAGTAATGTGCTGGAGCTCCATCATGTTGCAGCCACATCCCGCCCTTACAGCTATAGGTAAATTTTTCAGAAAATTTGGCAATTGATTTGGAAAAATTCCAGGTACATAGCACCACCCAAATGTCCGATAAAAAAATAAGGACCTATAATATGTAACATAATATGTAAAACGACAAAATATGCTTGCTATTGCCATTAGATAATTTTTCAACGCCACGTACGATATTTATTACCCACAATTGCCGTTGGAAACGTTGAAAAATGAGTTTTTGGCGAATAACTTTTAAAATATTGGGAATTGTGTTGGGGTAGTATTTAGAGACAATGTTTATTTTTAAATTCTGCAACGTTTCACCTAAAAGAATGTATAAGTTCCAATTTAAAATAAGAACAATAACACGCTTTGAAGTTTGACTAGTTTGACACTAGATTTTGGTCAGCCTGTATAATTTAGATCAATGACACTTGGTTAACGAGACTACTAGATCTAGCTTAATAGGCATCGTAAAATTTTATTAACGAGGTGCAATTCGTGGTTTTTATTGATTTTTAAAGCCAACGATGAAAAATTAATTCTTGTCTTTTTTTCTATTTTTTTGCGCTGCAGTCACTCAACCGATTTCAATAAAATTTTGGTGGTATGTAGGCAACCATAAAAGGCTTCTAAATGTGTAAAAAGATATATAGCATGCAATTAAAAAAATATATTACCATGGCGTCGCACATTTTTGGGACAGCCTGTATAATCAAAAGTAATTTCTTGAAATGTAACTTGAAGTACAGGGTAAGCCTGCAAAATGTCAAACTCTTAGCTTAATTACTAACTGAGCTACAGAAGACAGGAGCTGAGTTGTAGGACCCTGTATATATTTTTTGGCTAAAATATTTTTTCGAGTAGTACTTTTTTGGAATTATTTCTAAAACAGTCTAGTACTTTTTATGCGAACAATTATCTACATTCCAAAAATCGATTTTTTAAAATTGTTTTCCGATGTAATTCAATATTGTAAACAATTAAGCGGTTTTAATTTTTTATACAGTTTCTGGGATTTTGCTGCGGAAGTATTTGATGATTTGTGAAGAGGTGTGAAAAGTGGATTTAAAGGGGTTTGCATGTTTGCTCCTCAAATAGGAAGAGATTTTGTAAATCGTAATTCTTTGACTCTAATAATTTGGCAACCCAAATTATTGATAACTGGTTAATCACTTCAAAACATTCATCCAAAACATCCAAAACATTTGCATCCTAACAATTATTAAAGATTATATCTTGAAAAGTACACCTCTTGCGAAAAAGAAAAAATGGTTTGTGGACGAAAATAAAATAATAGCATATTGTCACCGTAGATCTAAAATAAAGCGCAAGAGGACTCTTATTTCAGCGTATAGTAGCAATACCATTTACATAATTACTGCCCAAGATAAGAAAAAGCCTAAAACGCATCGTGCACTTTAGCGCCAGTGATTTTATGTTTCTCTATCTTCCATCACCTCCACCTTATCCCGAGGCAAAAATACATTCCAATAAAACTTAATTTCCTTCTTCTCCAGCGTATCGCACCGCCATAAACGTCGACAATCGTTAAAATAGTGAAGATGTAACCGAATCCTGTCTGTCATAGCGCGTCTGACTTTAACGATTTTCATTTTGAAATCGTTATAAACGTGTGTAACGGACGTACGTCTCAGCGTGTCAAGCGTGTGTAGGTAGTGAATATTAATATATCAACGGGCATAAAACCGAAATCGTCCTCACGCATCGAAAATAGCACACAACAGTAATAAAACAAATATTTGACGGGTTTTCGTCATAAAGAATCCTACAGAACGCCTATATTAAATACACATTTATAAATTAGTAGTTATTCTTTTAGACACTCAAAATACTATAGGATCAAAAAATAATTTCGTTTATCTTAGTTTATCTTCTTTGCCCTTCTTTTGCTTCCAGAAAATTTGAGAATAAGACAGGAAGAGAATTATTTCTGTTATGGTATTTGTTGGAGTAAGTTTAGAGAGTTATAGTGAATTTGTAACGACATAACCTATTCATCTAAATCAATTGGCGAGTTGGACGTAGAGTTTCCAATTTCATTGTGACGTAAGATTTGATCTATAATTATTGATTATTTCTACTCATAACTCATACGTGTGAGACCCAAACCGCGCTGGCGAAGTTACGTAATGCGAATTATGTAACGCGATAAGATTCCGTTGCTAATACGATCATAAATATTGAAGATTGATAGCGCTAGGCGTATTATATTATAACATCAACGTTATGATATCATAATACATTGCGATTTCTTCGCGTAATAATTATTATAGTCGTTTGTATTGCTGTTCAAGTAATACAGCATCGACATCATTCGCGTGTTGTAAGTGTTGTAACGAAACATTAATTATTTAGAAAAACTAAATTCAAAATATATTCGGGCGTAAAAGTTGACAAATGGTCAAGTGAAGATTTTGGAAAAAATGTCAAGCAATAACTCCGGATTCCAAAAACCGGACACCTAATATTTAGTTAAACTTTGATAATAATTAATTATAGATTTAGATGATCGTTCTCAACATATTGTACACAAATTCATCTACATTATGACCTGCCTTTGCAATTGCAATTGAAAACAAAAATCCGCAGAACTCATTAAACCGGGAGGGAGAATCAACATGATGTTTTTTGGTGGCTTTCAATTCATTCCAATATAACATTTTCGTAAAAGATGTGGATTTAGTTAATCTTTGCAATTTTAGCTTAAATTCAATAAAATTTGTGAAATATAACCGACATTGATTAATAGTACAGGCAAATTAACTGATTATAAGCCAAAACCGGTATTAATTGTAGACAGGAGTTTTATCATTGGAAATGGTGAAGGGGCTCATAGTGAACGCAAAAATAGTAAATGCAGGTCATGGGGTGGTATAGTGTTTATTTGGGAGGGTGGAAAGCGGGTGCAAAGTATATTATTGCGTTTTCCGGCGAAACTTGACGTTTTATCCAAAAACGTCCTATACTAAGTTGTAGATCATAAATAAATCTACAACATTCATATGGGTCACTTTTTACTATGACCCCAAATTTTCGAGAAAAATGCGAATGCCAATGCCAAAACGAATTTTCTGTTTTTTATTTTTCGTTGTGGCAACAATAATTCAATTTTAATCAAACTTTGTGAAAGCGTGCCTTTTTATACCTTAAATTAGCATACATTTTTTAATTACACAAAAAACAAGAAGTTTTTGAGATATTTATTTTTTTCCGTCAAAATCAGACTTTTTTTAAAAAGAAATTCTGTGGTGAAAAATCATCGTAGAGAGTTCTTCTGGGACTTATTTTTGTTGTTTTTACATGTACTTATCGACACAATAATAAAAATAATAGTCCCTATTTAAAAACATGCTTAAAAATGGAAAAAACTCAAAAACGACTTTTGCAATAGTGAATTTTTCAGTAATTGTTCATTATCTGTTTAAATTTTTAAGAAAATTGCAATACTGGTTACGACATTCAATTGTACGAAAAAAAAATACAATAGAAACTGTCTCTCATTTCTACACTAATGCTATAACCATTAAATTAGAATAATAAATCTTCAGATAAGTAAGCAAAATAGTCAGTTTTTGTCGTAGAATCAATAATAATAACAATCCAATACAAAAGTTGTAGGTCAAGAAAAATATACAACTTTTGTAGAGGTTACTATATAACATAACCTCAAAACTATCGAGAAAAATGCGAAAGATTAATTTTTTTTTTAATTTATAATTTTAATTTTGTTTTGACGAAACTTCTGAAAGTAAATTATTTATGTCTTAAAAAATCACAAACTGTTTATGAAAAAATCTACTAAGTAGTTAAAAATGTGACAACATCAATACAGTAGAAACAGTACTTTAATAATAATTGATAATAATAAATTACAAAAGTTAATATTGTATCACGCCCCTGATACCAGTGCGCTCCGCAATAGCGCTTTCGAGGTCGCCACCATGGCATCATGACCAGCGAGGGCGTAGGAGCCCCCTTCCGCTACGTTTCGACATAGGACCTGGACCGAGCAGCATAAAAGACGGTACGCAACCCTGGCACATGAGTTCGCTCACCGGCCTGGAGGAAACTATTAACTTGGCGCACCTCGTAGGGCCTTGGTGACAACGTGGAATCCAGACGGAGAGACAGGCATCGTCAGTATACGACACGCTGCACCTACCGCGACTTGCATTTTCGAATATCTCGTTCCGAACGACCTCACCCCGTCAATATATATTTACAGATTTACAAATAAGAAATGAAAAATATTTATGTTTCATTTTTTATTTAATTTTTATAGATTGGCATAGTTATTTAACTATGCCAATCTTTGCCTTATTCGCAATTTTTCTCGGAAGTTTTGAGGTTATGTTATATAGTAACCTCTACAAAATTTGTAGATTTTTTCTTGACCTACAACTTTTGTATTGGATACTTTTTGATTCAAAGCCAAAAACTGTTATTTTGCTTACTTATCTGAAGATTTCTTATTCTAATTTAATGGTTGTAGCATTAGTGTAGAAATGAGAGCCAGTTTCTTTTGTATTTTCTTCCGTACAATTTAATGTCGTAACCAGTATTGCAATTTTCTTAAAAATTTAAGCAAATAATGAACAATTACTTTAAAATTCAGTGTTGCAAAAGTCGTTTTTGAGTTTTTTAAATTTTTGAGCATGTTGTTAAATAGGAACTATTGATTTTATTATTGTATCAATAAGCATATGTAAAAACAACAAAAATGTGTCCCAGAAGAACTCTGTACGATGATTTTTCACCACAGAATTTTTTTTTAAAGAAAGTCTGATTTTGACGGGGAAAACTAAATATCTCAAAAACTTCTTGTTTTTTGTGTAATGAAAAAATGTATACTTATTTAAGGTATAAAAAAGCACGCTTTCACAAAATTTGATTAAAATTGAATTATTGTTGCGACAACAAAAAATTAAAAACAAAAAATTCGTTTTGGCATTGTCATTCGCATTTTTCTCGAAAATTTTGAGGTCATAGTAAAAAGTGACCCATATGAATGTTGTGGATTTTTTTATGATCTACAACTTAGTATAGGACGTTTTTGGATAAAACAGCAAGTTTCGCCGGAAAGCGCAATAATATACTTTGCACCCGCTTTCAACCCCCCGAAATAAACATTATACCACCCCACGACCTGCATTTATTTTTTCTACGTTCACTATGAGCCCCTTTACCATTGCCAATGATAAAACTCCTGTCTACAATTAATACCCACTCTCAACTTAATTTGCCTGCACTATAATTATTTTTCACCACACAAACAAACTTATCAAGAGTATGACACGCATTTGCAATTTTTAAACCAAAAATAATGTACCTGTTGTTATAATGCGAGAACGAAAATGACGGTCTGGTGGTCCAACTTTGAAACACCCCGTAAATAAAAAAAAAACGATAAATAAAAATAACGATTTTGGTTTCAATTTAAAGTTTCTCAAGAATCAGTGCTTTTTAATTGTCCCAATACCTGAAGATTTGTAAAGTTGCTCATAGAAAAACAAAAAGAAATAGCTATTTTAAAAATTATACAATTTGTTAATACATATTTAAGTCAAATATTTAATATGGAATAATAAGTTGTCAGAGTAATTCATAGCTGACCTCTAAAAAACGTCCAATGAATGAAAAAAAAATAACAGGTTTTTCAAATGGGACTTCATGAAAGAAAGCTAAAATTGCTATTTTTGTTCAATAACTGTTTAACTAATATTCAGATTTTGGGACCACTACAAAAACAAAATGTTAGAAATTGATATGGATTTAGATAATATCTACGTGATAATCTCACCAAGCATATTAATTTCTCCACAGGGTCTACAACTTGGTGGATCACTGGTTCTCATTCTGGTTGTCCTGGTATAATAATCTCAGCTTTTACTTTATCATACGCAGTATAATAAAGTATTGTAATCATGCCAAAAAAAACTTTTTGAGATTTTAGCGGAAATATGTCTTTTTGGGTCCCCTGAACATTTTTGACCAAGGTACAAAAAAATGTACCTTCTGTTGAAAAGGGTTCAAATGAACTGGAGGTTTAAACTTAGCATTTTTGAAAGATTTTGCAAATAAGCCGCCATTTCTGGAATTTCGTCGAAATAGTTAAATAATAAATTAAAGTAGAGGAAATTCTGAATAATTTATGTTCTATTTCTATTTCTATTTCTTCGAGATCGGTCGCACTGCATTAAAACTAGTAGCCAGGATGTGTCAGATATTTTGATTCTAATGACAGTAGGTAGTGTCAAACGCTAATGTTTTGACAATACCTACTGTCAATATAAGCTGCGTTCGGATATTGTACACCGTTACACTTTTTACACCCAATAACACGTAAGTGTAATTTAGACGGTGTACCCGGGGGTCAACGGAGTACAATATCCGAACGCAGCTTTAATCGACATATCTGTCTAGTTCTACTAGTTTTATTGTAATGCAGACATGGCCGATCTCGGTCAAATAGAATCTCATGCAGCTAAACTATTAATTTTTTAGATAGTATGATAAAGTCATGTGCCTGGCCAGATCAGATTTTTTTAAACTTGTTATACTTTTGATAAATTTGTTAGAAATGTGCTAAAAATACAAAAAGTTTTACTTGTAAACCTGTATATTTTACAAACTTTTAGATATTGGGACAAATAACAAAAGGAGAAAAATAGAAATAATACGGCTTTGTAGGCTTCTTGGAAATCTAACCACGTTGCTTAATTTCTTCACAAGTATTATTGAACTTAGACCAACAAAAGATCACGTTACTTCTCGGTATATCAGCTGCAGGGCGTTTTTTTTTTGTTTCAAAATTGCACAGGCGTATGATAAACTTGATGAATTAGTGTACGATGTCCTGAAAGAATCATTAATATTGGTAAAATATTACAAAAGTTAATTAACGTAAAATTTGATCTACATAGTAGTTTTTCGTGGACCGGAGTGCAGTACTGACCAGTTTCGGCATAGACTGTCATCACCAGTGTCGTAATCTACTAAACAAAGAAACCATCATAAAATATCCCAAAGGTAAAACTTTTGCGTAAACATATCTTTTTGTTTACATTTGCCCATGAATCACTGACATGATTTTTTCGTAGTAGTGCTGAAATATGCGATCTACAATATGTTCAAAATGGAACGAGACGGTCAAGTAAAATAAAAACAATAAAATCATTTCACAAATTGGGAGAATAAAAATTCGTTACTTAATATTCATTCCTTTATTCTTATACCGATAGTTATTTAAAAAAACTATTTGCTACAGCTGTATCTATTTATGTCAGTATCAAAACGATTTCCAAGTATCAATATTATTTCGTCGTGCAGATTTTGAAACATTAACTAGCATTAACTAACTCATTTAAGTTTCGAATACAAAGTAGCGAATATTTAACTAGAAACTGTCGGTATTAATTCGTTACTCAAGAGTACCATTATCGCACGTCTCTAATTCTAAACGAGATTAATGGAGTTATGCTACTTATCCTAGTTATGTTCAAATTTTGCACAATTGCGTCACTTATCACTAACCAAAATCGTGTCGTTTAATTTGTACGCGAGTTCGTTCGCACTTGGCGTGCGCTCGTATTGTGCGCGAAAAAAAGCGAGCCGTCAATTACAGGACGTCGTCCGTCCTGTTACCGGCCGAGGCAGGGCGACCGCGGCAGGTCCCGCTCGCGTACTCGGCCGGTATGGCAGCGGAGAATTTCAGCGGTAGAGAGCCGACTGGCCGGCCAGCAGCCGTTTGTTCCTCTAAATAATTTATGTACGCGACGTACAAAGTTGATTTCGGGCGCAGATATTTACAGCGGGCCCGCGGTGTCAATTAATTAAATACTATAAATACGCGCCGAGCCGGTTCCCTCTCACTCCGTACCAGAGTACAAGGTGTGCAATAAATAATTGTTTGGGACAGATGACGGGGTCGGGACATGCCTGAGCGGGACAGATTATTTAAACGGGCATGATGGACAGCGCATAGCCGCCCATGATATGATTATACCCCGGACAATGCTAATTCATATTTTATGATTTAGTCATTTTGAATATTTCAAACGGCGGCGTGAGTCCCCTCCGGTACCCGCCGCGCCGCGCCGCCACTGCAGTCCGCTGCAGGATTGTTGTAGTTGTGGAACGCTACTCCATTCTCGCGCGGACGTCGCTCCTATTTGTATTAATTAAATTCAACATAATTGGACGTGCACGCGTTTCATGGAATAATTAAAATGTTCTGGGTCCTTTTTAATTATTAAATTAAAAAATCCTCCGCTGGAGAGGGAAATGTAGTGCTGTTCTGCGGGCGAGGTTATCACTTCAATCGAACTTTGCAAGTGGTGGAACTCCAATTATAAATACATACATAGTACCTACAACATATTGACTTAGTCTTCCCAACATCCTTCCTTTATTCGCTGTGGTTGTGGTTTCCACGAAGAAATTTTTTATTTAATCAAATATATGTCAATATACTTCTCTGGTTGATGATTGCACAATAGTATATTATTATACAAGTTTTATAAGACGTCAAATTGCCGCACGAGTTGTGGAAATGGAACGAGTGCGCCATTACGTCTTATAAAACGAATGTAATATACTATTTTTTCTACTTTGCGTCATTAATTTTATATAAATTTACTTTAGCCTACAAGTTTGAATAAATATTCAGCGAGGTCGCAACGATGATCATAATGGAGCTTGGGCCAACACTTTTAACCCTACTGTGATTAAATACATGAAATTTAACCTAAAAAAATACAACTTTAAAATAGTGGTTTCATACGTATAATAATCAGAATAGAAGTGTTTGGCGGTGACTGATTAGTTACTTCGAAGAACAAGAACTTACTAAAGAATTGTTATAACGCTTAACGTTTAATACCGGTGTCTACCTAATTCCGCTACGTAGCCGTTGCGGCTTATATATTTACAAGCACTTATAATTGAAACCCAATTCTAATTTCGGCAAAGTAGTTTATTAGAATAAATTATACTTAGTAAAATTACATGTGATGGAGGTAATACAAATACGTTGCACACAACCAGAACTAAGACGAAGTCGAAAGCGACGGACAAAAACAAATACGAATTGAACCGAGCATCCAAACGTCCAAAATATTACCGAAAACTTATACGTTACATAAACTAAGAAATCCTCTACACTTTAAATGTACTACAGCTTCGTACGTGTATGCTGATAAACCATTTATTGCGCATATACAATCTCGCAGCAGTAATTAAAATCGTTCATATCTACGATGTAGGTTTGATCTTCGCATAATACCTTATTAAAGTAAATGTGGTCCTTGAATTATATCTGAAAAGGGGATTTGATGTTTAGTTGAAAAGAATGATAACGATCACTTACCAGAGTCGTAAAACATCACCGAAAACGTCATGCTGGCGTAATTTGATGAACACAGCAAAACTAAGAAAGCCCCAATCCTTTGGCCATACTATAGCAGGCTACACCCATGTTTAAATATGTATAGAATATTGATATTTCGCAGTTTATGTGATTGCAAGCGATTAAGAAGATGCAGTGTGTGGTTATGTTGGGTTATGTATTGTACGTTTGACATATGGCATTTGATATCAATGTGTACCTATCTTAGACAAAAATTTTACGGTTTTTGGTATTACAATGTGTTAATTGTAACACCAAAACCAGTGTTACAATGTGTGCATTGTGAATGCAAAGTAGAAAAAACATATTTATGTTTTTGTCTTCATAAGCCTGCTCAACTCTGAAACAGTCATACGTAACAAATACATCTGATGTCATAGGCTGAATTGATTTTATGATCGAATCCAAACTTCAAATAGATTAGACACAAAAACTTAAACTTCTTTAGTTTTCCTTCAACTATTATTTTACGTATTCTTGAAGCACTGTACAGCGTTTCTCCGTACTAGTTGTGCGCATTAGCATATTTTACCACTTCTCATTTCTTAAACATTCGTGTTCCCAGAGATTTTATCGAAGATGTTTTATGGAAAATGGTAGAATTGTAGAATTTAAATAGATAGATGTTTTTTCACATATTTGCAAACTACGTGATTTTTCAATACTAATTTCTCATTAGATGCAAATTATGGCCTTATTTTTTGTTGCCATTAGAAATAGGCTTGGTCGAGGTTCTAGGTGCTAGTATTGGCTTTCTTTCTCTTTTGATTATATGACGGTAAAATAATTTCCACAAGAGAGGTAGAAAATTAAATTTTTTAACATTCTCTTTCTGTATGAAATAATTGAAAGTAATTAATTTACTCAAAATTAGCACCTAGTCATCATTTGTCATGCTGAATCCAGATTTCAAGATTTGATCTAGAAATCGTTACTTAAAATTATTGGTGAGAAGTAACGGTATTTGAGGTCGCTGTACAAGCCGCCTTAAATTATAATGTATTGATGATATATAGTATTTGAATTGTTTTGATAACTAGTGTCACGCGAGATTTAATTTTATGAAGGATTAAAATGAAAATCATGGAAATTTACGGCCCTCGTATTAGAGGAATTAATGACTATGCAGATATAAAAGCAGTTATTACGCGAAAGTAAATCATATAAAACTATGACAAATAAATTAGTATTTTATTATAATTTGGCGTCACAACTTTTTGAAATTTTGAAAAGCTTCCAAATAACTTACGGGGCAGTAATTGACATTTCAGTAAACATTTTATTTTTTTGACGTTAAAGAAGGTTTGTTTTTTATTTATAGTTTATTTTCAATTTTTTTCAATTTTCAGTTTAATTTGTCTTTGACTAAGTGTTGATTGATACCACCATGGGTTCAAATGAGGTGACCTTGAATCATGTAGCAAATTATTTTGTATTTCAATATTGATGTAGTAAAGCTTTTCTGATTAGGAACTTCGCCAGATCTTTTCCAAATATAGATTTCCATACGAACACCTATACTGTTCTAAGGATTAATAAATAAAACAAAATTTTTTCCATTAAAATTGTAATTGCAACGTGTAGTTTAACTCGTCTGTACAACAAGTTTTGTGATACGAGTTCATCCTTACCGTAAAATGATAGACCGCAAGGATTCGTCACGATGCAAACCAGTATCCATAAAACGATAAGAATAACCTTAGATCCTCGAGCGGGATTGGAATATAGCCGGAGGGTACCGACTCGGAAGGGGTTGGAAATCATAGCCGTTTCGGAAAAACCGTACAAGGCGGCAGCAAAGCAGAAAACTCGGGGTGCAACGTCCTGGGCGAGGCGACTCCTAGCGCCCAGCGCCGATATAAAGCACACTCATGCAGTCAGTAGTCAGTACAACAAACTCATACTCGTATATCTTTTCTCAATGGCTACTCCCACCACCCGCCGACTGCTCGATCCATCCATCGGAGCTACACTCCAGCAGAGTCCAACGCCGCCTCCGACTCGCTCGCACCCGATGGCTACAAACGATCCTCCGTCTTCGTCCTTAACAGCCTTCACTCTAAAAGCATGCACGCGATATATAGAGGGACATTATGTCAAGGGGAACAGATGTATAAAATAAATATCCGCGCTGTATGCGCCGCGCGCGAGGAGAGCCATGATTCCGGATTCACATAAATCAGGTCCTGGAGGCAGGAGGTGGCGGGTCGGTAGGAGCCGAAGGGGGGAACGGGGACGTGGGGGGAGGTAAGAGGCCGTGGGGCGAAATTGCCCACTTTTAACTGGCACCACACCAAGAATTCCGAATACGGCGGCGGCTTTTTAGCCAGACGAGCCGCGCCGAACCGGACGAAAGTAAGTCAAACCCGAAAATAGTCGCACGTAATCAGAAGAAGACGCCGTTTCGGCCATATGTGACCGAGTGTCCGTGATGGTGTCATCAACTCTTTTATGTCACAATTTTGAGAGTCAGATCTGTATAGATTTGTGCATATGATTACGCCTCCAAAATGAATTTTGGATGATTTATATGGGATGTTACGTATTTCCGAGATCATCGTGCAATAATAAAGACACAATAAGGACAATTTCTGGACCACATTTTTCGGAAGTTTGTGTGCCCCAAAAGGTATTACACAAGCATACATTTCAGCCTACTTCAGTGTGCGCCAAAAAGTTATAACCATATGGAAAACATTATTATTCATTTCTCAGAAAATTGTATTCTTCATAAAAGTTTCTGCTTTGCCTAAACCCTAAAATTCAGTTATCAAACTGTAAATTTTATTAGTCATATACAAGCTGGTTCAGAAAATAGTAAACTAATGATAAGAGTAAAGTTAAAGTGCCTTTATTTTCATTATTACCGTCAAATGTTATTTGAAAAAGTTGGTTAGAAGTAAAAATTATATTCAAATTTGAAATCACAGCCAGCTATCTTGATTTTTTTTTAATTTTTGCTCCTGTAATAAAATTTATTATGGCTGATATTGATTCTATTGAACTCTTATTAATGTATTTTTTGAGAATAAAGTTATTTTTTAACTAGTGATTGATACGATTCCTAACAAGTTTTGAGAATTATTGTCGGACGTTAGGATTCTCTCATTGTGACTTAGATAAAATACATAATCTCCAATATGTACATAAAATGTAAACCACAACTGATTAGTTATTAAAAGTTGTTAATACTTATCTGCAATGTGCTACTAAAATCACTGGCGACAAATTAGACACTAAAAATATCCTTTTTTCCAAAACTAATATTTTTTTTTTCATAATTCTAAGGAATAATATCAACATAACAATAACAGTATAAAAAAGTGATAATAATAACATCAAATAATAATATCAAAATAAAAACTAAACTTGCACGAGCCCCCCATCTCTTTTAATGCAAAGAATAGTTCGTTTCAACAATTCCCTTGACACTCTAAGTGCCTTCAAGTGCCTTCGTCTTTTTGTGCCTTCACCAACAATCAAAACAATTTCGATTTTCTCCTGTTTGGTTAAATAATTCATTTTGATTAATATTATTAAACAAGGGCTACTCAAAACAAACTGTCAAAATAATGAGGTTAGATTACACAGTAGAACAATCCATAGCCATCTCACATGCTGCCTACGTGATTCTGTTGAACATGTAAAGTGTTCATAAATTAATTGTTAGAGTCTAATTTGCTGTCAGTTGTTTTCGAAGCATATTGCAGATAATTATGTATAACTTTTAATAACTAATCAGTTGTGATTTACATATTATGTACATAATGGAAATTACGGATCATATCTAAACCACAATGTTACGGTAAAATCACAACATTGCATCAAGAAAGTAATAATTTTGTGATCATTCTCTAAATTCATTAGAAATTGTACCAAAATAACCAGCTAAAGAAAAAAATAACTTTATTCTCAAAAAGTACATCAACAATAGTCCAATAGAATCAATAAAAGCCATAATACATTATATTATAGGCATGTAAATTTAACAAAGACGTTCTCTTTTTTTTCATCATAGGTGGCTGTGATTTTAAATTTGAATATAATTTTTACTCCTAACTAACTTTTCCAAATAACATTTGTCGGTAATAATGAAAATATTGGCACTTTACTCTTAAAATTAATTCAAATTTTCTGTACCAGACTGTATTGTATATGGCTAATAAAACTTAAAGTTTGATAACTGCATTTTACGTTTTAGGCCAAGCAGAAATTTTTATGAAGAATACAATTTTCTGAGAAATGAATAATAAAAAAGTTTCCCATATGGTTCCAACTTCTTGGCGCAACTGTAGAATTCTGTCAGAGTTAACTCTTTTTTAGCTGAATATAAAAAATGTTTGCAGTATTTAAAAAAAAAAATGTGCTCCACCACTATACGAAGTTATTTCATATCTAATTTTGAAAGGTAGAGCCTACTTTTGGTCTACCTGAAGAATCTTCTCAGGCTGCGTCATTTTGTTGGGTGATATATAATAGAATTGAATTTTGTGCCAATTAAAAAATGTAGGTAACATTTCTAAGAAGACTGAAATGAAAACTTGCACCATGGAAATTTAAACTCTGTATGAAAACCATATGATAACTGTGAGAACTGGTGTGGTACAGTTCTCTTTTATCCTGGTGTTTGCCAGTTTTGATCCCGCGCTTGATAGTAAAAAAGTACCACCAAATATAAACCATGTTGTTTTGTCTTGTTTTAGCCTCAAAGCTCTAATAATTCAAGGTTTGGATTTTCAATTTAGCCTACGTCAAAAATTCTATGATATTACAATTTTGATAGAAAAAGTAACACAAAATAAATGCTTGAACATTGAACTCAAACCTCTAAAAATAAAAACTAGCAAAGACTTCAATACTGTCTAACGTTGGGCGAAAATTACCATGCGCAATGTTAAGATGTCTAGAATTTGAAATCATATATGATATTATGTGGGTAGTATTTTAGTAATTAATAAAAAGTTTGATGTTACAACGGTAGCTATATTATCGTATTTTCATGAGGCAGAAGCAATTGTGCCAAATTTCAGAATTTGAACCGGAAGGCAAACAAAAGTACACCAAAATTTAATAAAAGAGTGATAAAGATAATACAAATACTAACTTGCAAATTTTCCCCAAATGCGTTTGTAAGAGTCTTAAAATAATCCCCAAACCGTGTTTTGCTGTTTACGCTTGAATGAATGCTAATCTGTTGGTTGTAAAGATTTCGGTTTTGCTTTTATTACTAAAAGCGTATTTCTGAATGCAATTTTCCATTTTGCTAATCATTTCTAACAAAGTGATTATTTATTTAACTATTAACTAAAGAAACTTCAGTTTTGAAATAAAGTAAGTTTCTCCTAAACCAGAAATAAGTATAATCTAAAAGTGGAAGAATAACTGATAAATAAGCAAAAAAGAAGAAGGGTAAGTGAAGTTACTCGAGACAACTCCATCTCAAAAACTAGCAACCGAGATGATGAATGTACAACGTCCCAGCATTCCTGGTCCCGCATTTTCCATAGTCTCTTGAACACAAAAACATAAACATGAGGAAGCAATATAAAAGGAATGTATAGCACCATGAAAAGAACAATAGTTTAGTTATTTAAAGAACTAAATAAGCCATAGACACATCGTTCAGTCGCATAACTTTGTAATTATTTTCCACACCTGTCTATCATTCCCTCCTTCCATATAGTTGTTGATGCTCCTGTACGTTGTATTCTCCTTTTCCTTCCTTATGGCGCGTTTCGCACTGTTTTTTCTAGATGGTTCAGTCATTAGATTTTTCTAATCTAACCGTCCAAACCACCTCACTGGTTGGAGGATCCTTAAATAGTTCATTCAGTTCTTTGTTCGTTGGTCGTTCCCATCCTTCTTTCACCAAGGACTCCTCCTCTTCCATGATAAATTCTGCACTCTTTTTACACGCCTCTACGTCTGCTGACCTTCGATATCTTCAAACCCACATGTGTACTTTTCGTTGCTACTTCTTCAACACTTCCATAAACTTGATGATCACTTCCAAACAAGATTTTTCATCAGGAGTGTTCTTTTACAGTTGATTATGCTCTGACTATATTGAAAAGTCCTTTTTTGTGATTTTACACACTCCTGCGCCTGTGCTGACGTGCAACATGTAAAAGAAAACTCCCAGCACTACAAACTGTAGTATAGTTCATAACACACAAGAACTATAACCTTAAATAGATATTTGCCAATTATTAATCTGTAGAGCTTCCATCATTTTACTTCCTACACAAGTTACCTCAAATATACTCACCAAACGACGATAAAGGGGTGGATACTTACCACGTCCAAAATCCTTTGATTGCCAGAGCAGATTAATAGCGTGATATTAACAACCGGGTTTGTCCTACTCCGTCTATACCTCTATAAACGATGCCAACTGTCGCGTTGGCCTGCCTGGTCTATTCTCGGTGCAGATCCACGTGTTAGCTATGAATCAATCAGACACCAGCCCTGCCCCGGATCAAAGCGGTCGTCGGATTGACGGTGAGCGGATGGTTACCATTTGGTTGACGGATGCGTTCGCGATGTCAACCGGGCTTTGTATTTATTAGACGCGCCATGGACGCCTTGGGCTCTACGGTGGCTTTGAAGAGTGAACCGTGAGCCTTAATTATCGCTGTTATTTGTAATCGAAGGCGGCTTGGTACCTTCGTCGTAGATTTGTGTGTCTGAGGTGATCCATATTTACGAGATGAGAGGTTTTTGAGGATGTCACGTACTGGGTAAGCCTGTTGAGTAGGTTTTTGAAGGATTTGTCGGAGAGAGATTTATTTTAAAAAAAATGATAAAAATGAACATGAAGAGGAAAATGATACATTGTAATGGTTTAATTGAGTTTTAATATCCTTATTGACCAATACGAAGACAAAGCAAGAAACTAAACTCATTAAAATGAGGTAAAGAAAATTCACAAATAATTATAAAAAAAAATAATTAAATAAAAAAAAATAAATAAACAAAAGTAAATTCACCAATACAGAACTTATAAATCATTCTCATATGAGTCACTTGAATTATTTTTGTGCTTCTATTGTTTGATAATTCATTTTACTGCTTCTGTAGTTCCGTAAAACGTTTTGTTTAATTGTTTAATTAATTAATGAATTGTTTGTATAAACAATATACAAAAGTTAGAGCAATTATTCGTTACTTTATTTACATGTTTTCAAATGGTAATTTTGTCGCAGATTTTGTGGGACTCAAATTAATAGTTTAATAATACTCAGGATGGTCTAATACTCAACAAGGAACAACAAGAGAGTTCACAGCATCCTAATTTCTGACAATTTTGACTAACCATAATGGATTTTTTAAATCATCTCAATTGTGAAATTCTGTAGTTTGAAATACTGTTCACACATGTTAAAGATTTAGTGTAATTCATATACTTACGTAAGATCTGTTTTCTATAATATGCAAATTACTTAACGTCATATCTGCATTTGAAGGTAGTTGGTTTAAATTTGTTTTCGTCAAAATTAAACATATCCTGATACATTTTGCGCTAATTACAATAAGGGATTTCCATAGTATCATTCATATACCTAACAAATACATTTTAACGTTAGGAACTACCCAAATAAACGAATTTAAACGAACCGCAAATGCAGGTATGACGTTTTGTTTTAGGAGGGTAGTATAGCACATGTGAGCAACTTCATAGATTCGTAGTAAAGTAAAGTGTAACCTATTAGATCTTGTTACAAACATAGGGCAGTATAGAAATAGAACATAAATTAAAAAATAACCGACAGAAAGGTACAAACAAATAAGGACATGCATAATATAGACACATGAAAGAACAATTTCGCTAATAATAAAATTCTGTAGTCCATTATAATGCCAATAAACAAAAAAGCTACAAAAACAAGATTGAATCTGTAAATCAATTGTAAACTGTATCACCGCAATTGACATTCCAAAAAATGGAAAATGAAATGGAACGTCAAATGTAAAAACGAAAAAAAAACATGCATGGCATAGATCACTGCCGCAGTGTTGATATATTTCTGACGGGATAATAATTCGTGTACGGGCGGCCGGCCGTCCAATCCGCAAAAATTATAACCAATAAAATATTTTAAAATCGAACGGGATCGCATATACCCGCACGACTCTCTGCTGCCCGTTATAATTTACGTGCGCCGATTTAATTCCGGAACTAAATTAAAAATTATTTACGTTACATTATTTATATCGGGGACGCATAATTATTCCAGATAAATATCGGGCGGCGCAAAAAACTGGAATCGGACGCCTACCCGGCTCGTGTCCTCACCTGCGGTTTTGCTAACCGCTTCAAAATTAATTTCATTTTGCATAACCGATTTGATATTTACAAATATATCGCCCTATACCATATAACAATGTTAATTTTATTGTATTCAATTGTTGTTTCAACTTGTTTATTTACTCCGACTTTTATTCTTTGTATTCTAAGATTTTACAAATCAAGAGCCCGGAGCCGGAACATAGTAGGTAATGGTTATTACTATGTTCCTTAACATTCGACTGATAAATACTTTTGTTCAATTGCCTATAGGGCCCTGATATAAGAAGAAGGATAACCTATAACGCGTAAAAATTAACTCACTACTAAAAATTTCTGAGAAATTTTTATTTCTGAGAATTTCATGGTGGATTTTCTCTCGAGTTACTTTTCCGATTTTAGTGATTCTTATATACAGTTGTCCATTGATTCAGTAACAATACAGTAGTAATAAAAGTTCATTCAAATATCGATTTCAGTTTATACAAACTGCATAAATAATTTTTTTTTTGTTTAAAATTTGTAGTATTCTGTGGTTTGAACCAGCTACAATCACATAAATCAAGTGGAGCCGAGCAGTAGTTCAATCATTTCTAAACATTTTGTTGTTTGATCCATTTCATTACCTCCTTTAATAACCAAGATACAAGAAGAACATACCAGCATAGGGGTGTGGGAATTTTCAGGACTGAGAGCGTATTTTATTCAGGTAAGTAGCAAGATTTTCCGTATTCAACTATGACTGACTGGCTTTCTGGCAACCACATGACCTTTATTCACAACATTTATCAAATCGCCCATTTAGCCGTAAGAGAACCCGTTTATTTCGGTCGGAGATGTATTCACAAAACATTAGTTTCTTAGACACACACACACACACACACACACACCGAAAAGTGATTACATACTCGAAACAAGTAAACGTAATTTCTTGAACTTATTTACTGGATTCAAATGCATAATTAATTGGATGTAGAAAGTTAGGTATATACAAGAAATGCCATCTACTCAATCTAAGTACTTGAATTTATCAGATAAGTGGTCTCGACAAATAAATACTTTCTTCATAATAACCAATATTGTCTTGAAAGAAGTAATTCAATTTATCGATCGAAAAATGTAAAATTTCTTGTATATCCATTCCAGTGCGTAGTTACTTGATCCAAGAAAATATAAGATATTTAACATAAGTAATTAATGGTATGAAAGGTGCCAATAGATGTCGCTTTAGTGCTCTGCTCATAAAATGTCACCATCTTTGGGTATATGCACGCTGGATAAATGGTCCAACTAGTGATCTGTGGGTCTAATTTATCTTCTTTTGTCGTGCTGTTGTTACTGTATCTGACCGAGAACCGTCAACAGCTCGACATTTTGTGGCAGTACAATCCCGCAAAATGCGACTGGCTTGGCCAGTGTGTCAGCTATGATATTATAATCCTGGCTGTGCGGGATATCATATGTTATTTGATTTGGGATATGATTGTTATCTGATTTTTCTTGTTCAGGGCAAATAATCATGCTGGATTTTAGTGGAAAACTTCTGCTTTAAATCTATAAAATACGTGCAGCAGGAAAAAATAATTTCTTAATGCAATAGACATTTTTAATGCAATGATAATTTCTTCTATAAAAGGTGCTAAAAATATTTGCTGCAAATAAAAATATGCACTTCACTGAAGACTTTTACTTCAATGCAGGAGTAACAACTTTCTTAAATCTAGTAATTATTCCAAGAAACAATATTTCTTGGTTCAGTCAATAATCTCTCGCGTATATACGAACCTACCACTTCATCCAAGTAATTCTCTCTTCATTCGAGAGATCACTTTTCTGTGTGCACTCAGACCTGAAGATTACCACAGCTTGACCGTGTAGTCAGTCTAGTCATTACTGTTCTTGTCGTATGTTCTTGGTTATTAAAAGGGGTATGAAATAAATCAAAGAACAAAATGTTCACAAAAGATTGGACTATTATTTACTGTTTACTGATTCGTACTGACCCGTATTATAAATGTCGAACAAAAACCTGATCCCCATTTTTGGACCCTGGTTAAAACTGCAATTTGATTAAAAACCTTTACCACAATATGGTATACTTAATACTTACTTAATTTTGAATTATTTGTTTAATAAAATATAACAACAGACTTTCATTTTTAACCCGACGATGTTTTTTAATACTTAATTATATTGATTTTGTACACAAAGCGGAAAACCGGTTTTAAGCGTTTTTCTGGACACTAGAACCGGTCTAGAAGGTTCTAGAACCGGTCTTTCCAAAATATGTTTTATTGTATAAACTCAAATATATAAATAACTGATAATGATCAATAGAACCCCGTTCAACGATGAGTATGAGCTAGTTATCAATCATCATACCATAGAAAATCACAATTCCTCATAGAAAACGTTGAAATTGGTACAAACCTAGCTGACAGAATACGCGTAAGTGGTCACACGGTAACTTCCATCTACATCCACAGTCCAATTTACTTCTTTATCCCTATCCAGTAGAGTGAATCTAACAACAACAACAGCGCCAGCGGATAGTTTAATTTGAAATAATAGTCGACAATGGGACGCGGAACGACATCGTAGAGAGGGAACGCACCACCCGATGGAAGTCCAACCAGCATTATACCTTTCACGGTCATCAAGTAAATCGTAAATAGTGGCACCTTCCGACAATATACACACAGCCTACAATAAAGTGGTTCGCAACAATAGACGTGCCGTGCGAGCCGCATCAGCAGTATAAGGTGGTAGCAGGAGGAGGAACGGGAGAGAGCGAGGGGCTCAATAAAAGGACCTCCGGCCATTTGCCCCGTAATTGCATCATTTGGATGCTGATGTCCCGCAATACATATATTGGAACCTGGACCATGGAAGTGCACACGCGGGGATACGAGCCCGTGTGGGCTTTATATTTGCCTAGGATTACCATAGTGTTTATTTTTTTCTTTCTACCAACCTACGGCACGGAGAGAGACAACTTCACCATTTGACGTGATATCGCCACATCTGCACAAGAATACACGGGCAATCCAATATATCCAGCAAGGTGGAAAACTCGCGTGCAACAAACGGACGCACATATTGTGTAATACCTGTTTCGATTTTTTTCTGATATTATTAAAAGGACTCTTGGAGTTTATTGGTCGTAATGTTAAGGCGACTGTTCTCATATTCTGTAATATTTCGTCCACAAATTGTTCTCGCGAAGGCGGGCTTTGACAGTACTGGTTCCTTTATAGGCACGACTGATATATACTGGTGGTATTTTGTCCTTATTGTTCATAAATAGCGAGCAAGGAGATCTGTTTTTGTGCGAGGCATATAATTCGTTCTCGAGAAAGTTACTTATCTGTCAGTGGTAGGATAAATTTGATTTGTTTATTAGATATCCTTATTAATCAATCTCATTATTATGCATTACGGTACACTCGCGGAAAAACAGATATATACACACAAGAGGCAAAAAAGTCGCACAGGAGACGTATGTCGGAGATTGTCGGTCGACGTCTACCTGCTACACACTCTTTCGTTTTTATTGCGTTTCGTTATGTGTATTTATTTGTTTTCGATATTCGGAAAGGGCGAAACTACTGCTCGTTATTAAGGATTCAACAAGTTATAGCTATGTTCATACTTTTTTCTCTTTTAATTGGCAGATAAAATTTAATTTACATTATAGTTCATAGTAACATATCTATAATTAAAACGATTATTCTATTTATGATTATAAAATATTGTTTTTCTACTTTGGTTTCATAACTAACATATTGCGACGCTGTTTTCGGTTTCTTATCCAAACCACAATTTAAATTAATATCAAATTACTATCATTATATCAGCTGCAAATTTTTATTAAAGAATAGTAGTTTCTATCTATTTGCATGTAACTGAAATTCAAAAAGTGGCTATTCTTGATTTCTACTTTGTTGTATTTTTGGTGTAGAATTTATTTATTTATTTTTTTATTTCGATACAATTGATATCAGAAACACAGTGAATAACATTTAAGAAACTGTGAAAATACCATTTATTTTAAATAAATATATTATCTATATTTATAGCTGTATATGTATGCATATATTTATATATAGTGCATGAATAAACTATCTATCTATCTATATATCTATCATATCATATTTTTATTACTGATTTGGTCCTTGTGAACAAAAATTATCATAAAAATATTAATTTGATATGAGAAAGGATTACTTATTTTATGTCGATAAAATGTTGTATATATTTCAGTGCACCTGTAAAAGGTGTATCATGTAAAAAAATAATTTTACTTGTTGCCAAATATTTTTCCTCAAATATACGAGAGGTTTTCAATATGTTCACAGCGTCTAACACAAACATATGACCGAAAATGTTGGAAACTGCTGGTCAAAAGGTGTCAGGTAAAGTTTTCGAGAATCACTCATTGATCTGTTGCAAAAATGTACAAAAAATTATTATTTATGTATTTTAAATTTAGATCCTGCACAGTCAATGCTGTCTCTCCATACCTATAAAATAACAAAAAGACATTAAATACCACACGTTGTTGAGGTCACTAACGTGTGCAGGTGCAGGTGCGAAACCGCATATGTCTGGTGATCATTTATATGCAATAGTAATTGTTTTAAAATGCTGATGTAGAATAACGCGTACTTATCATAAATTTATTGCCGCACTTGAACTGAAACCAGAGTAATAAGTCATTGTAAGATTAGTTGGTTATTAATGTTGCTATTGTTGCTGTTTAGAATTTTACATTAGAATATGCAGCAATTGACACGTAACTAATGCATATCATTATAAGAAAATAGCGAGCAATTATTATTGTTATTGTTGTTGGTGTTTAAAAAAAAGATATTTCTTTCTCTCAATTGGTTGTATCCTATCAAGGCATTCTCTCACTTTCAACTCTTGTAACTTATGTTTTGTTTTTTATGTCAATCGTGCTAATACATAAATATCGGTTTTTTATTGTCTAGATGTAAATATAGCAATCGTGTCATCATTCACTAAATAGTATCGATTTTTACAACACCTTTATAGGATAGTTTAAACTTCTTTAAACGTTATAGTATTTGTATTATTGAAACACAATAGATTTGTATTTCAGCATTATTTTTTACTTGACCAAAATAATATAATGAGCAAACCTCTGTGTGTTTATTAAGGGCGGATTTACAATTATGTACGTAGTTTTTTTTATTTACGACGATATTAAAAACGGCCGATTCCAGCTTTTCTTACGTAGTCTGAATTTGAAGGCAAAAATTGGGAATAAATCACGTATTTTTGTCATTTCTTTTGTTGGCCAGAGTAGTCATTTGGATTTCAGATTTCATTATTGTTCTGTCTAGCAACATAATGCGAATCCTCAGTAGCCGGTGCTGTCACTAGCAGCGATGGGTTCACACCAGAGGCGTAGCTACGAGGAGCAGTGGGAGCAAACTGCTCCAGGCGCACGAGTAGAGGGGCGCAAAATTGGAAAGACAATAAAAAAACTTTTGTGTAAAAAATTCTTTTGGCCACATTTTCTAAATAAAACTCTAAGGACCTAAATGTTTTGTGATCTTGACTTAATTATCGTAGATTTGATTTATAGATTGGTGTGGTGTATTTATACATATATAACTCCATGTACATTTAACTTCTGTAAATGTTCGTGCTTTTTATGCAAGCGAACTTCATATTTAACAAATACGGTCAAAGTAAATGTTACACAACTAAAATTGTTCAGAAGATAAGTGCCTAATTTCACTTTGCAGTCCCAGTTTTTTTGTTCACGATAGTACAGTTACCTTCTGTAAATGTTGGTTTTTTTAAGCAAGCGCACTTCATATTTATTTACTTGTTGAGTATTTACTATTGTAGTATCTTGTTCAGTTTATATGACTGTTATGACTTTTAAATAGCTAGTGTGTTTTTTAATCACAAACTTATAAGTATGTAAGTGGTTTGCAGTATTTTCTTGTTCACATGAAACACTTACTGTTATTTATTTTAAAACAAGGTGGTAGGTAAAAATTTCAATTGCTTAAAGCTCTTCCTTCCAAACAATATTGATGAAAATTAAAAAAAAATCTCTTCAAGAAAAAAATGTCCCTAAACATCATTTGAATGGGGTTAGAAAAGCGTACTGTGGCATCACAACCAGCCTCAACTGCGAAAATGTTTTCAAGGTTGTAAGTTATTTTATTATTTTAATGGCAATTTTATTTTATTGCGTTTGTATATCGCGGTTGTAAGTTTTTAAAATTGTCAGATTAATGATTATAAAAAAAAACGGAAAAAAAAGTGAAGAAGTTATAGACAAATAAATTTGATTATTTACATTACAGCACACTCAAAATATCGCTACAGCTCTAAATGCAAGCTTGCCAACTCAAAATACGGGAATAGTAGACTATCGCGTCTTAGCTCAATGAAGTTAAACAAATAAAGCTTATTCACTTCGCAAAAAATCAAACCCAAATACGCCAAAAATACGCCTTTGATTGGGCATTAGAAATTACGTGTAAAAAGTTCCCATCGATATAGTGTCTGGGTTGCGACTTTTTTCACGGTCAAAGATGACCGAATTGGATTTTTTTATTGATCGAACGACAATGGATATTTTTGGGCAACTTCTAGCTCTTTTAATTTTCTACATAAAATGTGTATACATAGATCGTTAAGTACGACTTGACACAATAGCGTGCAATTAAAACTGGACCATTTGCGAGATAGTCCTTCAGAAGGTTAGGAAATGGCTTATGTAATACCCACCTTGGTTTTTACGGAAACCAAAACTAGTGTAACTATGTTCTTCAATCTACGCTAGTAAAGGATACTAGTTTTAGAAAAATTCCATAAAATACGATGCCGGTATTTATATAAAATACTTTTGTCATATGAACAATATTGGGGTTATTTTAATTTGTTAGAAATCGAAAACAGCCAGCTTACTAATTTTTTTTTATTGTCACAAAACGCTAAACTGAATTTATCAAGGATTTTGTATAATAAACTCCGTTTTTGGTTATATCTAAAATTGAAAAATTGAAATTGGGATACATTAAATTAAAAACATGGGGGCGCACAGATTTTTCTTGCTCCAGGGCGCGACGCCGTAGCTACGCCACTGGTTCACACTATGGCTGCTAATAGCCGACAACAACTAGCGGCTGGCAAAACCAGCGCAGTGTGACCGGCGCGTCGCTTTATGATTGTCTACGTACTACGTTTTGAAATTATCTCTGTTGACCATGCGTTTTAGAACGACCAAAGGAAAGAGACACGTAATAAAATATTACGTCTGAATTCAGTACGTTATTTCGAACCATAGCAAGTAATACCTAAAAATTAATTGTGGATACAATGGTCTTCTTTATAATCAGCATCCGAGTGACTCATACACCGATCTTGTTGTAGGCCAAATTTTTAATTCATCCTTCACAAACAAGATTGTTACAGTTTCTAATAAAGAATCCATTTCACAACTTTTATAGTAATTTTTATTACAACAGGTACATTTTGAGCTATTTTGTTGGCAATATCTTTATAGCTTTCTGGAATTCTTCTTAATCGTTTACAGCGATATACCGTTAGTAGTAATGCGGCGTCACGAATCACTGACGGAATGGTTCGCTGACAATAGAGCAACGCCAATTACACTTTTTTTACAGTACTCGTATTGAAATTAGTTTTGTTCGCATTTGAGTTTTGCCAGTCGCACCCGGGCTTGTTAATGATCTGTTGTTGTTGTTCGTGCGTAATCGATGGCGTGTCGATTTTGGTGGCCCAATAATTCGCAGGTCGACCGGAATCTGTCAATAAATAACCGCATAATTTCAATAAAAAGGAAGCATAAAAATCGAGATTTATCACCGAAATATCCATTCACACTTGGCCGCGCCACCGTAAAATAATGACAATAAATTCCCAACTCGGAATACATCACAGTTGGTAACTGGTAACAATAATAGTGACCATTCCGACTGATAGGCAATTCTGGCGTAACACACTACACTTTAGAGTTAACACCCTTTCCATGGCAATTGTCCGAATAGGATTATACCATTACAGTAGAGTCCTCTTCCTCTTTTGCATCGATTGGATGGTACTAGGGGTAGCCAGGAGTCCAGGATAACAACGTTCCTTTCGACCGGGCTTGATGTTAGTAGAGTTAGCACTCTGTCTTATTGAGTCCATCTCGTTTCGGTTTTACACTACTGGCGAGAACTGCTCGGAATGTGCTTTTCCACTCTTCATTATAAAACACTGTTGCTGTATATCAGCGAGGTTCGAATTGGGGGAAACTAAATATAACACTCTGTATAGAAGCGTACGTGGCGCGATCGAACCCCAATTCGAAACCGACATAAATGTAAACATAAATATGGAAGTGTTGGTCGTATATTTTTACGCGGCCATTCAGAATTATTACTTTTTGAGGGGCGTGCAAAAATGTATGGACCCAACGGATTACTTTGTTGGAATATGTAATTTATTTTGTTATGCTTATTTATTTTAAATTTGGGAAAATTATAAGCGTTAAATGTTAAAATGTACTAAAACTAAAGGGTGTTTAATACTTACAACAAGGATTGTCATGATTTTGGTACAAATGAATCTCCTACTTACCTAGAAAAGAAAAAGAAAAATTAATATCATAAATAAAAAAAAAACTTGTATCTACAAAATAAATAATAGTTTACTGGTTATGCCACCCGTAAAAAAACATAATTGCTGTGTTAATTGTGTTGTAAGTAATTGTAACACTGTATTCAGTTAGCGAACAACATTAATTGCAAAACGACCGCAATTATCAACTTTGATGACCATTTTCTAATTCATTCTGACAGTAAGTCTACGTAATTAATTAAACCTATTAAGTTTACTTATGAATAGTTTGTACAGTTATTAATAGTAAAAATTGTTTGAGATCTTTTGGGGTTCATATAACTTTTAATAAGGACCACTTTTAAACGCAAAAACATATCGACGAACTTAATCACAGACAACAAAAGCATAGGTTTTATTAATTCATACAAGATCTTCTTTTTTAACATCAAACATTGGCGACTCAAAGGCGATTCTCAAAAAATCATATTAACATATATCAGATCCGTCATACTAAGTTATCATCTTTTGAAACTTAACCATGTTTAAATTAATAAAAAAAGATATACAGTGTACTTTCAGATGTCCACCGAAATAACTCTTGTGTTTAAAAAGCAATCAGTTTGATTTATTGCCATTTCTGAAAGCCATTGCGATGCATCTTTTTGTGGAAGAAGAATATCTTTAAAGTAAAGTATGGCCATCTATGAATAAAATAAAAAATAGCGTTTCAAGTCAGGGCTGTCGAGTCGGAGTCGGAGTTCAGACAAATTTCAGAGGAGTCGGAGTCGGTGTCGGAAAAAATGTACCGACTCCGACTCCGAGTCCACGTTTAATTTTTGTAGAAAAATAATAACATGCGAGATGGACGTTACCTCAGTTGACAGTAAACAAATAAAACTTAACATTCTATTAGGTCTTTGACAAAGTACCTACCTACATACATATGTAAATAATAAAATTACAAAACACACCGTTCGTGAAGATGGTTAACAAAAGTAATCCGGCAGAAATTTGAACAAAGGATTTTAAATGAGATTGAGAAAGTAGGGCCGTAGTTCAATGTAGTAATAATCATTTATCCAGATTACCTGTTGCAGCCATAATTATACTGCTTTGACGTCAGCTTTGAAAATAATTAAAAATTATGTCAGGGCATCCTTGCAGGATGGTAGCAGCTATTTTGTTCCTCACAACAATTTTATAAACGTATTTTGCATTTAATTCTATTTTTATTAAAATGAATTTTATGTTGTATTATACACTATGTCTTATGGGTGATTTTGTGATTATTAGAGATAGAAAGTCGGTTAAATAGACAAAGAAGTGCCTATTTGTATGTAATAACAATTAAATACTTATTGATGTCAGAGATATTTTGAGTAAACAAATTACAGAAAGAAATTTTTTCATTTGTGGTCCGATCAGTAGGCATTTTTGCATCTTATAGGCAGTTTTTTTATTTACAATTAGATTGTCAGTTTAAATATGTTTGGCAGCAAAGTCGCTGCACAGTGAACACAAATAAAACTTCTGTTTTGCTTATGGTTTCAGCATTTGTTTGTGAGTAATTGGATATGCACAAGCCATATGTTTAATACAATCAGATCAATACTAGACTATAATAGTTATTTAATCAACAAGTATATTAAAAAGAGCGAAATGATCGAGACTGTTTAACGCGCGAGCGATTGGCGAGCGCGTTAATTGTCGAGATCATTAATCGCCGTTTAATATTCGAGTTGGTTACAAAATTGTTTCGTCGATCGCATTCTTCTGGCGGCGTCTACATCAGTCTACATAGATTTTTCTTCGCCGATGTCTTTTTAGGTTATATGACAATTTATGTAATTTGACACTGACAGTTCTAGAGGGTGGTATGTTTTGATTGGAAGGTTTCATTTCACATATGTTCGATTGGCCAATCAAACGACGTCATTACGTCGTGTGATTGGCTATAACAAAGCATGCATTAATAGAAATCGTGCATTAATAGAGTTGTTTAATAAACGATTTCCTATTCACTAAACTGACTCATAAATAAACGATCGACGGAAAATTTAATTTATTAAATTTGTTTCTTTTTTCCTGGTAGTGCTTTTGTTTTCATAGCAAATTTTATGTTGCTCGGTTGTATTACTCCGCGTCAACTTTATGATTATTTACATATGTAAAATTTTTATTACAATAATTATTTGAACATATTTTTGTATGCAATTTTTATGGAGTCGGAGTCGTAGTCGGAGTCGGTCGACGAAAAATATCTGGAGTCGGAGTCGAGAATTCTTTTACCGACTCCGCAGCCCTGTTCAAATAAGTAAGGTAATAGGTTACATCAGGAAATACCATAAAACAAAAAAAATAGTATTTAAACATGTTTAAACAGCAATCGTAAGAAATCCCCAAACTAAAACTTAGCTCAAATATTTTCTTTTGACTTTTTAACATATTCAGATAAAACAATGTTAATATTTGTTCTGCAATTTTGTATCTTATTTTGACTATTTTTTTTAAAGTAAATGCTTTTGCAAAACGATATACCCAGGCTTTTTTTGCAAGTTGCAACTTCTTCATCCACAACAAACATACATTCTACCAACCTTAATAACAGGTAAAATAATCAAATTTATTGTTTTTGATAAATTGCTGGACTTCCGATGAAAACAGAATATTCTAAATTGGACGTGAATACATGCTTAATTAAATGTTTAAATCACGCGATTTAAAGCAAAACGAATCATCTAAAAGAACTCCAGTTGTAGCTATGAATTTTCGCTAGCAACTTCTATAGCGTTAGTATATCAAAAATCAAAACTTTAAAACGTATATTCCTAATTATTTTCAATTATAAATTGAACAAATAGAAAATTGAAAAATTATTTTGAAAATAAATTATTTTATTTTAAGTCATAAATAATTGTATAATTGTTTAATCGATATAAGTTTTAATTTTAATATTTTCCGGTTTGACAATAATCAGAGAAAACATAATAGAACGCATTGCGGACAACTCAATAGGCAGAATTTGGACCAATAGAACTTTATGTGAAGACAAACATTGTCCTCTAAATCTTTTAATTATTCTGTCCAATTTGTTGTAAATGCTATCCAGGTTAAAACCCTAGGAAGTGTGATGAAAATTAGTTATTTAGTTTTCATTTTAATAATTGTTAATTTTAATCAGTTTTCATTACAAATTAAAATTTATGTGTTGTACAATCAGTAATACCAACACGACTTCCTGTGTCGTCACATAAACTAATGTCCCTATACACACACTATCTGGGCGATAAAACCAAATCGGATGTCAGTTAAGCATCCTGCGAGTTCATCAAGTCGCAACGGACGGTTTTGCATTTCCCACAGTACGTTGTCATTCCGCAGCGTTAACGACGGACTTGGACGTCGGTCGTTGCCGGAGTACGTTTTACATAAGGCAAATAATTCCGTAATTACCGTAAATTTATAGCGACTAGGACACCGTTGATCAGGACAAATTATGTCCCCTCTACAGCCGCTACGTTATTAAGGTAAATACGTGCGACTCTATTTACCCATTAAATTGTATTGTCAGCTATCCCGGTATGGACTTTATTGCGATTATTGGTCGACTCCACGCCATTGGTTTATTCCTATTATATGATTGCTGTTCATGAAGGGATAGGATATAGCCAGTATTCTATGTTAGAATGTTTTCAAAGCTGCTAGACAGAAAACTAAACTGAAAACAGTTTTAATAAAAAGATCTTAATCTTAAAATGACTCACATCTATCATTGTCTGTTATGGTTTTATATACCCAAATACAATAATCTTTTAGGCCACCTGTTACATACGTTACCTCTGTTACATGATTCTTTCTTTTCCTTTTATTAAAATAATTTTTTTTTTAATTAATGAGAAACTCTTGATAAACGCAATGGCTCAAGACCGATGACAAGATGACGAGACCTAAGTTCTGGCATAGAGAGTTTTTAGTTGCTGTTCTTAAAAGATAATGCTTATGGTACAGTAAAGAAACGCGGTTGTGCTGTAAAGAATCTATAAGTAAAGAGTTCTGTAGTTTATTATATACATTTTTATATACAACATCACTTAGCAACTACGGTCGATCACTATGGTCGATACAATGATGTACCTTTGACTACACAAGTGACTACACAAGCAAGCAACTGAAAAGCCAAACAAAAGTATAAAATTTCATTATCCACATTTTTATGGAATAGTAGTTTTTGTTGTTTTGCAACTTCAAAGGCATATCCTTTCATTATATTTGATAAAATAATCATATTTTAGCGCTGAATACAATCACGTCAGATTTTTACGTTTCGGGTTCGTCCGCATGCTCGTAAATAACACTATTTACACGAAAATTATCAATATGGATCTCCATAACTGTGCTACATTGTACAGAGACAAAATAAGCACTACATGGTTAAAACTTTTATCACCCCTTAAAAATTGTACATATAAGGAACTTGTCAAACATTTGATATTCGGTGAAGATAATCTTCCAGGCTCTTCCACAGGAATATAAAAAAGACGGTATATTTTTCACAATAGACTACAGAGGTGAAATCTACTTAATAATAATACAGCTTTTTTCCAAGAAAAATGTTATACCTATTTTAGGTATAATTACCAATTATAGCTAAGATTCCTTATCTATTTAAATTTACGATTGACATTAACCTTAGAAACCGATTGTTTGCTTACTTCATTTTGTTAGAAACTGCTGTCACACGTCTAGTAGAAAATTTTACTTCAAAAACAGGTAACGCAGTCGACATTAATTTTAAGTAAGAAGAACGACGGGCATATCTACTTCGTGTTATTGCTTATAAAGTACCGTGTCTAAACAAATTTCATAGCTGCTTTACGAATTCTGGCATAAGAGAATAACAACGGAATATTCCTATTTTCTACCACCAGTTGCAGTCGGTAGTTATTTTGGTATATTATATATAGTGTCTTGTTTTCTGTGTCTTGTTTTCGTGCAAACCTTTGAACGGTACAGACGTATGTTGATCGCTCGCGAATTACCAAACGTATTGCCCAATCAATTGCTTAATAAACAAAAATAGTGTCGCGCGCGTATTATAGTGCTGACTATGAGTGAGTGCACGAGTACTAGCAATAAGTAGGACACCATGTCAACACAAGAAATTGTGATTACATCAGAAAATGAACATCTACTGTACAAGGAATTGCAAAAGGAAATATCCGCAAGAAAGCAGATAGAAGCCAAATTTAAGGACTTAGAGGAACAACTCAAAGCCCTGCAAGAGAAATTTCTGGAGCAATCTAGTAAAACAGAACCGAGTACTCCGAATAATAAGGAGTATTATACAGATGAGGAAGAATTGGCCAGAGAAACAGAATGGGTAGTGAAAAAGGCAAGGAAAAGCAAAAAGCGCAAAATGCATGAATCACTAGTAGTCTCACCCCAGCCCACAAACACAAATCAAAATAAAGAAACAAAAAAAGACAAAACGTTCTTGCCACCACCTGTCATTGTGAGCCAAGTAACAAACTACGAGTCAATGCGAAATTCTTTAAACAATAAAGAATTCAAGTACAAAGCTACGCTAATGAATTCTGGCGATATAAAACTCAACGTAGAGAAAATCGATGAATACAGGAAACTTACCGAACTGCTAAATGAACAAAAAGTAAACTGGTACACTTATGAAAACAAACAAACAAGACCAATTAAGGTCATGGTCAGGCGCCTACATCCAACCTGCAAAAATGAAGACATAGTGAAAGAACTAAAAGAAGGCGGCTATTCTATAATTGACGCCACGAATATACTAAAACGAAGCGATAAAACTCCACTACCGATGTTTATGCTTACGTTTAGTAACGAGGAAGATATTAAGAAAATCTATAATATTAAATCCATCTTAGGAATGAAGGTAGAAATAGAGGCGGTAAGAACGCCTAAACAGGTACCGCAATGCAAAAGATGTCAAGCTTTTGGACACACCCACCGATTCTGCAACAAAGAACCCCGATGCGTTAAATGCGCGGGAAAACATTTTTCGACAGAATGCAAGAAACCAAAAGAGGTACCACCAAAATGCTGGAACTGTGGAGATGCTCACCCTGCAAACTACAGAGGCTGTATGGTGGCAAAAGAAATACAACGAATCAGAGACCAGAAAGGGCTACCCAACTTACCAACCCAACCAAAAGTGGGTCAACAACAGCGTGCAGGTAACATCCCAAAATCAAAACCAATTAAAAAAACAAATACAAGCACAACATATGCTCAAGCGACAGATTCCTCAAAAAAGGACAAGCCATCAACTTCAGGTGACGCTACTATGCAGCTGCTACAAAAAATTCTAGAAAGGATGGACAAAATCGAAGAGAGATTATCTAAGCTAGAACAGTAAAAGACACACACATAAGATGACTAATGATTTACGAATCGCAACTTGGAATGCCAACGGTATACGAAACAGAAAATTGGAAATAGAAGTTTTTCTAAACACACATAAAATCGATATATGTCTTGTTTCAGAAACACACTCAACAAATCAGACATATCTAAAGCTGAAGGGATATCAGGTGTACGAAGTATGTCATCCGGATAACCAAGCTAGAGGAGGAAGTGCCGTAATAATAAAAAATAGCATAAATCACTATGAGGAGTGCCATCTCAAGAGCGCAGAAGTACAACTTACGGTCGTTGGTATAAAATCAACCAAACAGAATTTTACTGTAGGTGCGATATATTGCCCCCCAAGGTTTAATCTCAAGAAAACAGATTATAATAAATTCTTAGAACATCTCGGAGAAAGGTTTATACTGGGTGGTGATTATAACGCCAAACATACAGACTGGGGCTCCAGACTGATAACCACAAAAGGGAGAGAGCTGAGAAACGCAATCCAAGAAAGAGGATGTCGATTCCATTCCACAGGTAACCCAACCTATTGGCCTACTGACCAGGACAAAACCCCGGATCTTTTAGACTTCTTTATAACAAGAAAATTTTCGCCGAACTTCATTGATATTGAGGAGAACTTTGATCTGGACTCTGATCACTCTGCAATACTAATGACTCTAAGCGAAAGCATAATCAAAAAGGAATGTACCCCAACCTTGACCAATAAAACTACAGACTGGGTAAGCTTTAAAATAGAGCTTGAAAACACTATACAGCTAAATATCCAGCTTAAAACCAGAGATCAGCTCGACGTAGAAGCCGAGAAATTCATCAACACCATCCAGAAAGCCGCTTGGAACAACACTAAAGAAATCACCCACAGAACTATTGGAAATAATTATCCTATGGAAATTAGAGAAATGGTCAAGCAAAAAAGACAAGCTAGAAGAAGATGGCAACAGTCACGAGATCCAGCTGACAAAACCATACTTAATAATAAATCCCAACAACTTAAACGCGAAATTCAAAAACTAAAAGAGGCATCATTGGAATCCTTCTTAACCAAATTGACTCCCGATAAAGAAACAGATTACTCGCTGTGGAAAGCAGTGAGGAAATACAAGAGGCCAGTGGCCCATGTCCCACCTATAAGACGAAGAGACGGTACCTGGGCAAGAAACAATAAACAGAAGGCTGAAATTTTTGCAGAACATCTAACAGAAATCTTCCAGCCACACAACATCGAATCAGAGCCAATCACGAATGAAGATATAACCTATGATGAAGAAGCCATACAGCTAGTTACTCCAAAGGAAGTTGCCAGAGAAATCAAGACAAACCTGAATCCAAAGAAGGCACCTGGATATGATCTTATCACAGGAGAAGTTCTTAAGCAATTACCTAAGAAAGGTATTGTTATGCTGACGTACCTAATAAATGCATCGTTCAGATTAAAATACATCCCACATGTCTGGAAAGTAGCAGAAGTCATCATGATACCAAAACTAGGCAAACCACCGACCGAGGCCAAATCATATCGCCCAATATCACTGTTACCAATGATATCGAAACTCTTTGAAAAGTTGCTTCTAAAGAGAATGAAACCTATCATTGAGAGAAAAGAACTAATTCCTAATCACCAATTTGGTTTTAGAGAAAAGCATTCCACTATAGATCAAGTCCATAGAATAACAGATATCATAGAGAAAGCATTAGAAGAAAAGCTTATTTGCTCAACAATCTTTCTTGATGTGACACAAGCGTTCGATAAGGTTTGGCATGAAGGATTGATACACAAACTAAAGAGTATGCTACCTTTACAATACGTCGAGCTGCTAACATCCTATATATCTGATAGACTATTCAGAATAAAACAGATCGATGAATACTCGGAACTAAAAGAAGTCAAAGCTGGGGTACCCCAGGGTAGTGTATTGGGACCAATTCTCTATCTACTATATACAAGTGACCTTCCACAGATGGAAAATGTAACAGTGGCCACATTCGCAGATGACACGGCTCTAATGGCAGTGGGATCAACTATTGGTGAATCTACCAGGAATCTTCAACAAGCTAGTAACAAAATATACAAATGGACCAGAAAATGGAAGACCAAGCTCAACGAACTGAAATCTGTCCACATTAACTTCACAAACAAAAGAATCGAGGACATACCTCATGTCAAGATTAACGACGCCATAGTTCCATATGCGAACACTGCAAAGTATTTGGGTATGACACTGGATACAAAACTAAGGTGGAAAGAACATGTTAAGAAGAAAAGAGTAGAGCTTGGCCTCAAATACAGAGAACTGTACTGGCTTCTGGGAAGAAACTCTCAGTTGTCAGTACAGAACAAACTACAAGTCTACAACCAAGTACTAAAACCGATTTGGTTATACGGCATCCAGCTTTGGGGCTGCGCAAAAAGCTCCAATATACAAGGAATCCAGACCTTCCAAAATAAAGTACTAAGGAATATGGTTAACGCTCCTTGGTACATACGGAATAGTGACCTGCACCGTGATCTTGGTGTCCCACAAGTCATCCAAGAGATAAAAAGACTCGCCACTAAGCATGAATCTCGCCTAAGCCATCACGTCAACGTAGAGGCCCTGCAGCTACTGGACAACCAGAATCTAGTGAGAAGACTAAAAAGAACTAAACCCTTCGAACTAGTGAATCAGTGAAATGTGTAAAAAGCAGAGCACAGTGAGTGACGTGTTAGTGCTTCTTGTTTGGGACAAAGTAAATATAGGGACATCAGTGGATAGCCTATTAGAGACAAGTACCTAGTTTTAAGAATTCAGATTTAAATTGATGGTTAATCTTTTAGATTAGTTTCAATATGTTAAGCATCTTATGCTTATTAATAAAAAAAAAAAAAAAAAAATATATAGTGTCGACAGATTTTATTTTTCTTAATTGAAATTCTTATGATTATAGACTATTTATTGCAATTTATTCGTGATTTTTTAGTTCATTGTTTTTAGTCCATAATTTGTATTTAAGGGTCGGCGGTCGATTAACCTGACCACATAGAAATCTTGCCAATTGAAAATGTACAAAGCGTCCTTTAGAGACAATTAAATTAATGTCTAAACTGGCAAGATTATTAATGAACATGCTTTTTTAACTATCTCTATTTATGGATAATGTTTAGCATAAATGTATTTTCAATACTTAAAAAAAATATTTTCAATATCTAAGTATCAAATAAATGCATAAAATAGATACAACGGAGATAAAAATAGAAATTCATGCACTCCTAAACCGTATGATTTAAACAACCACATTAAAATAAATAATAACTAAAGCAAGTACGTACACACAGAAAAGTGATCTCTCGAACGATGAGAGAATTACTTGGATGAAGTACTTGGTAGGATCGTATATACGCGAGAGATTATTGACTTCAACCATTTTATTTCTTGGAATAATTACTAGATTTAAGAAAGTTGTTACTCTGGTGAAGGAAGTAAACTGTCTTTAATGAAGTGTTTATTTTATTCCCGGTAAATATGTTTAGCTACTTAATGTAGGATTTTAAAGATTTGGCACAAATACGTTTTCTATTGCTGATGTAAGGCGGCGTGCCTTACATCAAATTATTCCGTGTTGAAACGTTTATTGTACACTAATCCCAAATGACAAGGCACATCCCCTACGGGTACTTCGTTGTTGTTTTCGTACTAGGTTACGCTCCTTTACGGCGCCAGCACTACGCGCGGGCGCGCGGGCGCGCGGGCGCGAGAGCCTTGACAAAATCACGATGCGCATATTTATTCCAGAGAAAGGGATTACTTGAAAGAAGTGAGAATCACTTCAGTTAAATAATTGGTGGGTTTTTATTCAGTAAACAATACTTACTTATATTAAATGTCTTATATTTTCTTGGATCAAGTAACTACGCACTTGGATGGACTTACTATTACTTTGTTGGAGAAATTGACATTTTTGGGACGAAAAATTCAATTACTTCTTTCAATACAATATTGGTTCTTATAAAGAAAGAATTTATTTGTCGACAGCATTTATCTGAGAAATTATTTTACTTAGATTGAGTACCTATGTGGTATTTCTTGTATATACCTAACTTTCTACATCCAAGTAAATATGCATTTGAATCTGGTAAATAAGTTCAAGAAATTATGTTTTCTCGTTCCAAATAATCACTTTTCTGTGTGTAGGCTTTCACGGTCAGAATCATTTAGAAAATAAACTGCTTCCGGGTTATGCCGTGTGTCAAGATTTGCTAATGCTGGCGTTTCGCGAACCATGCTGCTCGCTCGGCATAACCCGCAAGCAGTTTATTTTCTAAATAACTAAAGCATTTTGTACCTTAATCACTTAAATAATGCAGTGTAATCACTAGTCATGCTTGCGCCATCTTGTGGCGCAAATTGTCAGTACGAATTTGTTTGAAAGTTTAAAGTTTGTCAAAGTTTAGCTTCGATTTATTGTGTGATATAAAGTTAAGTACCGTAAACGCTTCTCATCATCACCAGCGTTGAAAAAACCTTTACATGCTATTTCTTTACCTTTTAATATTTTTTTATCTACGACTCACATATAATAATTTCATTGCATACGTATCTATGACTATATAATCCCCATCATGATACGCGCCAATGATTATAATGACACTAGCGTTGTATAATAATGACAGTTCGTTCAAATAAGGACTTCATTATTTGAAGGAACTGTCATCATTATACGAATGCACTGTCAAAGTCAGTCTAAACCTACGTGGATGACAGTTATTTGACATTTCACCTCGCCACAATTGACAAATACATCTAAAAGATTTGATATAAAATGGAATTTATGAGTCGTAGATAAAACGTCGTATTCGACTCGCACACAACTGATATAAATCGCTTGCATGTTTATACGCTCGCCTACGGCTCGCGTATAAACTTCATGCTCGCGATTTGTATCCTTAGTTATATGCTCGTCAAATGAAATACTATTATTTCTTTACAAAGTGATTTTTATGTTATTTGCTGAATTTTAACCAAAACAAGCAATGAATATATAACAGAATAAACGAGCCAATTGAAATTTTGATAATCCAGAAATTGCAGAATTGACGAATATATTTATTTCCAAGTAATACTTTCATTTTAAATAGCGTTGAAGGCTAAATGAAAAACAAACAAATAAAAACAAGTGTTCAAAAAACTAAATTAATAAAGCTAATTCACTAAAAATTATGTATCGGGTTTAAACCAAAATGTATCGGGTTTAAACTACCATTTGGTTTTGTTTCTAAAATTAAAAAGCAATTCAAAATCCTGTTGTTTATTGACACCTTTAAAACAACCAAAAGTTGTTACGAAAAGTACAAGTGTTGAATAATAATGAATCACTTTGAACTTTTAAATATTTCCCCAGCAAGTCCCATGAAGTTTTCAAATATGGCTTTATTTAATCTCTTTTTATTGGACTAATGGCTTATTTTCGTCATTAATTCATGTCATTTTCGTGGAAGAGAAACGGACAATAAAAATAAAACATTTTAGAAACAGAATTTTCTAGGTACGACGAAATTCAGTAATCGTTGATAAGTAGGTAGAAGATTTTTATTAAAATTAGTCTTACTCAGGAAAAAAGTCAATAGTTAAATTTGTGACCATGGGCGCCGTTTGAAAATGTTCCAAGGGGGGGCAATTTTTTTTTTAGTATTAAATGGTGACGTAATATTAAGTACTATGCCATTAACTGTTTTGCAGCATTTTCGTCTTGTGTGATTTTACATACACTCTGAAAAATCTCTATCGCTTTAAGGTAGTGAAATGTTTTGTTCACATTTTTGTGTTAGTAGCCATCCATGGTCGTGATCCCTGTATGCTCGACAACACTTACTTATTATATATTGATATTCATTGAATTTCAAGTGATTTTGCCGTCTTTCTATATCGTTTATTAATGTGGGATTAATATTTTTAATTAAAAATTGTTTCTAAATATTTTGTTTCTGAATTATTGAACTCTTATTCTAGAATTTAAGATTTTGTATAATTATCAACCAATATTGTAGCACTTTTATTACTTTTTAATACGTTAGGAGACATTGTTGTTAATTTCCTATAACAATTTCTAGCTCGTGGTAATCGAGAATCTGATACAATATCTTAATAACAAATTGATGAACAATAAAAAGGCAACAATATTATTTTCAAATTTACCCCGTTAGTGAGAAATGATGACTAAATGTAGAGAAAAGTGGATTAATTCACATTAATTAATGAAAATTCTGTGTTTAGGATAATCGACGACGAAATAATATTTTTTTATTTTAGTATTATACTTGAACACTTGTAAGGCGACAATGTTAGGTCAACTACTAACTTTTGACCGAACTCATGTACGGAAATGTATTGTGTCAACGCTGGAGAGTGTCATAAAATGGTACCAATATTACAAACAGCATAGAGAATCAATTGTCATGTATCATAGGATGGCCCTTTTAATACCAAATAACTTTTGTCTGAATTTTTTTATTATTTAACGTTTTTGAAACTCCCTTTTCATTAACCGATGTTTTGTAATTTTAGTACCAATTTTGGCCAATAATGGGTTATCTATAAATCTTTTTAAATTATTTGATTTTAAAATAGTTATTCTATGATACTTTATACAACCTATTTTACTAAAGCAATTTCTAAAGTTGGTACAATATTCCGACTCTCTGCAGTTCCTAAACGGCGTCTATCTGGACATGAGTTCGTTATCAAAAATTGGTCTACCACCAAAAGTTGACTATTACACCTTATCTATATATTCTACGCTTATTAGTTTTAACACCCAGTGCAATTAAGATAAACTGGTCAGCTGTGCCAAAAATTGCGAAGTAATGGAAACTTATAAGTACGATCAAATAAAAGTGCATACAACAATACTTTTGGACTGCAGCGCAAAATTTGGATACCATATCTTGTCATCTTGTGGCTCTTTCGCGACTGTTACGAGAGGGCAATATCGCAATATCTAATAAAACTGACATTGGTGACAATAGCCGATAATAATCGGAATAGTCATCATTTATCTAGTAATTTTTTTTTCATCCTTCACTATACGTAAATGTCATTTTTGCATCTTTGTGTGGACACGAAAGATGCTAATTGTCCGCTAGGCGTTTAGTTTAATAACTTTCAAGCCTAGCCGCGAAAATATTTTACACACAGGCCGGGCGGCGACTGACTTGTCTGTTAAATAAATACATAGCTTTCAATTCGGTTTAATATGCGAGATCCATCTGATCAAAAAGATCAACCTGATCTATGATCAAAAGATCCATCTGATATGATAATAACCGATTTATCAATCAGATCTATTTATCGGTCTTCAATTGTAATCAAAGATCGATCACAAATTTCTCGACCACTCCTATCTTTTTCGTTTTTCGCGTAGCAGTAGTTGGGTTCGAAATCCAGGGGGGGGGCAAGCGCCCCCCCCCCCCTGCCCATATGTAACGGCGCCCATGTTTGTGACCATACCTTCTGAAGCACCCAGTATAAATTCTCGGTTTGTACATCAAAGTTTGCGCTCGTTCGATTTCTGTCCACACAATAATTCTAATCGCAGATCCTTCACGGTATTGATCCCGTCAAGTCAGGATTAATCTTTCTCCTGCGATCCACCTTCACGACATTATTTCTCCTTCCCCGCAATCGCAATTGTATCAGCTCAATCGCAATCATCACGAGGCTTTCGAATTTTTCAATACCTCCACCATCTATCTCTCTCTGTCCCTCTCTCTCTCTCTAGCCAGATTCTGTCGGTACCTCAGATGTTAATAAGCAAACGTCTGCTGCGTCCCGGTTGATTTGTGATTGCGGAGTGATTCGGATTACTTGTCATAAGTTCATTTTAGTGGGCCGTGACTTGCACGGTCGTCGCGCCATCTGTACCTGATTGTTCTCGGTTGCACCCGGTCTGCTCTCCTCTTCACTTCAGTCTTCGCCTGTCAATCTCTCGTCCTCATACTCGGACTGAGAGAAGCGGGCTCTCTTGAGTTGACTGGCACAAGGATCGATATAATGTGAATAGCGAACTATTCGATTCGGATCAACTGAACTGAAATTAATTATTTCTAATTCTTTTTTCTGCGTCCGCGTGATGCTTCGCTTGGCTGATGATGTTGATTCGTCACTTGATGGTTATGATTGGAAGACCTTGACGTGTGTTTAGTTCGTCTCTTTGTCGACGGTTAATCTTGATTATCGGAATTGAAATTTTATCTCTGTGCGGTTGGTTCGTACATGCACCTGTCATTGGTGGATTGAGTTTAATTACGATTGTTGCAAACGCTTGTATGTGAGCTGGATTACTGTGAATGTGGTGCACTTGTTGTACTTGGCTGTAATCTTCTTAAAATAGTACTCAGTGTTCAATTGTAGTTCTACCGACATTTAAATTTTTAGTTGCTAGAACCCAGCTTATCACCAATATTAAGTCACATTTCTAAGTTGAGATTTTCTCTCAAACTAATAGTCCGATTTTGCTGATTTTTTTCTGTATTTGTAGGTAGGTTTGTCAGTAAGTTGGGACTTGGGTGTGATTCAAGATTGAGTTTTAAGCATTTACAGGCTGCAAGAATGAGGCCAAGTTTTTACCGACATATCCAATGCTCTATTGAGAAATCACTGGCACCAAGCAGTACCCCAATAAATTCTGAACATTTTTGTAGGGATCTCATCATTAACTTTATTACTAAAGGAGTCTTATTTAATGGATGGTATGAACTAGTTTGTGTCGGGATTTGCCTATATAAATACACAATGAGACAATGTATGGGTTAACATACACTTAATGTGCCCAATAGTCAAGAAGCGTTCATGAAATAATACAAGTTCTGTAGAAGGAAAGCCCTCCCCATGCCCTCCCCATGCCATTACAGAACCTCCACTATTTTCTTGGGAATTTCTTTAACAGATGGTGAGTTGTTACTTTCACTGTTTTTGTTATAGGTACATTAGTAATAGAGCGTGGTGACATGAGTCCAGAAATTAAAATGTACGGAAAACATTGGGCTACGTCTTGATGACATGATGAGGCACTGCAAATGTCGGCAAAAAGAAAACAACCTCATTATTCCACCTGTGTATACTCAAACATGATCCTCCTAAAAATACCTAATTATCATATCATCGCTTCTGACAAATCAAGCTAGTAAATAAAAAGCAACTAAATAAAAAATTGTCATTAAAATCGGATTATTGGTTCAATAGAAAATTGACTTTGAAATTGAGACATTTTAGTATTAACTGTCATCAATCATCAACGTAGGCCAATGTTTTCTGTACATTTTAGCTTCTTGACTTATTTCACCAAGTGACATTAAGCGCATTATGGTTTTTAGCCCTCGGTGACCGGTGTCTTTTGAATTTTATTTAAATTTGTAGCTTTTCCTCAATGTGGCACTTGTTAAGAATAATTCTTTAATTAGATTTGCGGAAAAAAAACAAGTTTCCAGTACAAGAGGAATCAGTACTGCTGGTACGTCCTATAAAATAAGCATCCATAGTCAGCTTAATGTTGTATCAATTCTCTCATTTTATACATCAAATTATATATAAAGGTGTATTACTTGCTGTGGTAATGTACACAGTGATCTAAAATGACCGAGGACAAGTTGAATTTCCCGCCAATTTGAATAATTGTGATGTTGGAAATGGTTGCAAATGACAGCTGTTATTTTGGTCCAGTGGCGGAGGTGTTCCTTCCTGTAAAGGGATTCATTCTCTGATTATAATTAGGTATATTAAATTGAAACTATTAATTGAATTAATTGAAACATATATAGTTTCAATTCAAATTAATTCCCGTAAGGGGTAAATAAATAATAAAATGACATCCTTTATTGAGAAAAAAGATGAAATATCGTTGCAGAGGAACGTAACTCTTACTGACGAGTTCAGTCTGGTATCTGACAGTGATAATAACCTGTACGCATACCATCTTAGTAACACTAAATAAGTTCAAAACTGTGGCGGGAAATTCAACCTGTCCTCAGTCATTTTAGATCACCCGTTATATGTATTAATTGTTGTTGTTGTATCCACGCTACGTGATAAAATATAACTTACTCATGTACTCGAAGAAGTAAAGTTTTGAGTGAAAAAAGCATGTAAGATATTGATATTTTTCCGTGAAAATTTTGTACACTTAAAGAGGAAGGTGTGACTTAGACCTATTATGTGGTACTCTTCTCAATTTTAACCTGAGTTCTTCGTAAAAAAATTGCAAAATCAGCCAATTTTATGTCATATTCAGAAATAGATTAGGCAAAAACGAACAGAACTATCAAAAATCTACCACTAGACGCAAAATTATATATCTCTTATCTTTAATTTGGTGTATTTCTTTTACGATTATGTGAACTAATTGCTGAGAAAAAGCCTCAGAACGGTTGCGTGTTTTACAAGCAAAACGTAGGGGGTATGGATTCCCCTTAACCCTAATATTTCACTTTCAAAAATATTCTAGACATTTTCTAATAATGCACTTTGAATTTTTGGTATGTACCTAAGTACTAATCCTTAGAAATGGATACGGAAAGTCGTGGGTGTTATCATAATGTTAATAAGAATGTGCCATTGAATACGAAAATAAAACGACAAATTATGGTCGCAATTTACATCACCTATGGGAACAAGAATGAAAATTTAAGACCCCATGCAGATCTTTTTTCAGACCAAGTTAAAATAAATGAGTTGTATACCTTTAAAATTTTCAATTATAATGACTAAGCCAAATATGCCGCGACTAACGAGCAGTGTAATCTGAATGAGTACTATGTTAATCTCATAAAATAATTCTGTTAACTATGTTAATATCATAAAATAATTATTGTTAATGCTATTCAAGATCTGAAAAAAAGACATTTATTGGAATGTGTTTTATTATTAATTTTATTCCAAGTGGATCGGAAATAAAGCAAAATTTGGATAAGAAATCTCCTTTCAGAATAAAGTACATTTATATGACTTTGGAAGTATACATAACCATATCAATAGTTACAAGAAAGTAAAATAAATATTATATTTTTCTTGATAGGAAATGGCTATTAACCGTGGTCTTTCGCCATCTCCTTTCATTTTAATTTAAAGTGACCTTCTATATTATATGAGGTAAAATTAGTATGAATCACAATACAGGACGTTTACAATTATAAATTTGTAGTCACGATCCAAAACAAAACACTCCGAAATAAAAGCAAAACAGGACAGCGAAATTGTTATTATTTAATTATTGTTCACGTGTGTACTTTGAAATAACTGCCTGAATTCCAATGTAGTCGATTTTAAAATATCACAATATTCATCAATCATCACTCACAAAAGAGATATTTTCAGATTCCCACAGAATTATTTTCCCAAGATATTTTTACTCCGCTGCAATTAACACAAAGGGGTAATTAAAAATTCGTAATATCGACCAAGGCCTCGCTATATTCCTTTTTGTTTCTAGAATATTCGAGTCAGTGGAGTGTATATATAGCATAGATGGCGCGTCTACCTGAAGGTTGGGACAAGGGCCGCGTCTCCAGTGGAGATGGATGATCTGGAGCAGCCATTATGATGGACAATCTATCAATCAAGCAGTCGCCAGTCATGACTTCTGACATCCATCACGGACGCTTATTTACCAACTTGCCAACTACGTCACGATGAGTTCCTCTATTCGATCGAAGTATGCCCTGGCTCTACGGACCACCGCTTGCTGTGTAATATAGGTGGTATAGAGAATATATACAGTGTGTAGGGCAACATGTGCTTCCCTTTCATTCTTTCCGATGATGATGCCGCACAATTCTTCTAATATAATTACGGTCGGGCGAAAAGGAAACCGCAGGACGTATGGTCCTTCGAGTGACGCGCATCGTTTGTTATTTGAATATGGGAGAAACTGAAACGGTCTGACGGATTGTCGTTACGTAAGCTTTTGTTATTTTTGGTTTTCTTGCGGAGAGATTTATGTATCCGGGATTGAAGCATTCATTGACAAACAAATTGCTCGATGTTTGAGGAGAGCACCCTAGTGCAAGGGACGTTGCTTTAGTCAGGGGTTTGCAAAAGCGTATACGAATGATATTAGTGTGTAAATATAATGTGAGAAACTTTTAAATTTTGTATATTGTTTTATTTTTTTCTTTAGTAAAAGTAAGTAATTCACTGTTCTGTTGATTTTGATGAATATTCGGGTTTAGTAGAGTTGTACGTACTTTGAGAGACATTTCGGGGTGTGTGAAACGTTGCATAAGATGTGAATGATATTATTCCAGATAATGAAGTGGGTGCTTGAGGTTCGGTTCCAAAATCCTTCTGATTCCAGCACCGCCCTCGTCGTTCATCTTGTTAGAATGATTGTAAATTTCAATGGTACCTTTATTCTAACTGACCTTTCACAATTCACCGCAATAAGTGTTATGTTTATTGTATAAGTTGTATTTTTGTGGTTTATATAACACTAGTAAAACGAGCAGGCCTAATAGGCCTGCGGCGCCGGCCTAGGTAGACGCGTGACTATGCTCCTACGTTCGGCGCGAAAAGAAAGAAGAAAAATATATTGACAGCGGGGCCGAAAATCGTTGAAATCCAAAGCCTAAGCGCTGAGGACCGGAATTTAGGGCGGAAAGTAGGTGCCTGGTGCACCGATTTTCGCTTCTCCGGAGAGCAGATCCTTCCCCCGTTTTGCCGATTAGACTTTTATTATATTTAGATAGATATATAGATAGATAGATTAAGAACAGTATATAGTTTCGAAAATGGAAGGCTACCTTCACACTATAGGAATTGTTTTTGCTCAATAAAATGGGCAAAAATATTTTAAAAACCAAAACATGCCAACTTTGCACTGACTACAGTCAAAATATCACTGGAAACCTAATAGCTAAAGCCATAGGAGAAAGAAACAAAAATTTAGTAGGTATGTAAAGATTAGGTAATCTAGTACCCAACAAATTGTGGTATGAGGAAATGTCAAAAATAATTTGTATTTTAACTCGGTTTGTTCTTTTAATTGTGTCGTCCTATTGGCAAAGCTGGGCACAAAAGCGTTAATCCGTTAATCGTTAATTAACGAAGCTACATTTTTCGTTAACGAATTAACTTTTAAGTTAAGTTTCAAAACCATTAACGGACTGACTAACTTCCGCTACATTCATCATCGGTTAATTCAAGTCCGTTAAATCGGAAGTATCATCAATAAATATTTCAAATGGTTGTATAGGCAATGTGCAAGTTCGGACTTGGTTTTGTTTACATGTCTGACGTACTACTTTGTGTGACGTGGCGTCCGTATATAAAGAATGCGCGCGAGTTTTTTTGCTTTTAGTTGTTTCAACTCCAACCCCCTTAAGCCCCCTTTACTTCATTCTGCGCAATTCAAACGCGCAATTAAATTCGTCAACTCCAATGTGATTTTTTGTTTTACTCTATGAAACATTTTAAAATTACCAAGTTATATGGAATTAGGATCAGTTTGATCAGTTTTAAATATGTAAGTGCTTGCGTTTATAGCAACAATCTAGATATTTTGGCTAAAACGATAATTTTGTGACACCACTGTGTATAGACGCGAAACATAACCTATTCCGCATTTCGTTATTTGTTATTGTTTGCTGTGATTTAAAATCTGTGTGTGGAAGAAAAGCGTAATCAATAATTTAATAGCAAAACATGGAGGTTATGTTTGCTACCAAACCAACGCAAACTATTGTAGTCAAAAAATAAAAATCACTGATGTTCAAGCCATGCGATTTATTGAAGTTGCACAGGTGTACAAATTGTCATAAAATAGCATGCGATTTTTCAAAACTGCATTGTTAAAAGTGCAGGTTTGAACTGCATAGATATAAAAGTAGCAGTTGATCTTTTCATCTTTGTATCTCGCAATGTTGTTCTTTTAGTTACCACTGTACCTAGTTTGAAAAGTTTCGAAGGCAAATTTTACATATGCAACCGCAAGAAACGTTCGCAGTTATTTGGGTTGCATACTCACCGGCACTCAACATAACCTACATTTTTTTAATAAAAAGTTAACGATTAACGGTTAACGTTAACTTCAACTTTTAACTTAAGTTTTGCCTATTGGTTTTTTTTATAAAGTAGACACTAATGAAGGAATTGGTTTTTGTATATATTATAAAGCAAAAAATATAACTTAGGAAACTCATTGGTGCTTATAAAACCAGTAATCTAAAACCAGCATTCTATCTTCAATATCGTTAAACAAAAACTGAATGCCTCCTGCATATTATGTTCTTGTTATTTCTCTTTGAGCTATAACCTCCTTTGTGACAACAGAGCTTTTATCCAGACCTTTTTGGTATAGCTTATATGCCAACTCCGAGTCAGAGGATGTCAAGTACACTGAAAAATGTAATGGAAGGAGTTTTTATTTCAAAATTACTCTCTGTTTTGAACTGAATTTCAAATAAGAAGCTATAGGTCTGTGTGGCCTCAACGGGTAGGTATTTTAGAGAAGAAGCATATTTTGCTTGAAAATATTCTCCCTAAATCATATGGTTGGCAAAATAAACCACAAGAGTTAGTATGTCGCCATAATTATATGTATTTTATTATAATTATATGCTACGACAGAGTTTTGGACAGTCTGACTATGCGATTTGAAAAGATTGCTTGAACAAAGTTTGTTTCTTCAAAAAATCTTTACAAAGACCTAGTAGTTTTTGTAAAGAAACTGCGGTTTTACAAGGCTAATGCCAATCTTGGCTTGTCTAAGCGCAGGCAAAGATGAAAGAATATAAGATGCGTAACTAGACAAGGAAACGCGGTTCGAGAGTGAGATAGATTTGGTCAACAGCAAGATGCCTACCAACAGCTTGTTGTGTTTATATACTAGCGGATGACAAAACCTGGTGTTTACTTCATGTTTACTTCTGGTGTTTACGTTCATTGATATGCCGATTGTACGTGGTGTCAACAAACCGCTGTGTATTTGTTATATATATTATAATCCAGTATTTTTGTTAATATTCCATTTAGGAGACGGTCGGATACATTTTATTTTATTTAGGTATATGAACAGTGTTTTTTCATTTACATTACATAACCTCTAAAGTCGGTAACGTTGCCGCCCATCGTGCATTGTATTCGCTAGTTTAAAATTCCCGCCAATTCCCGTCTTGTTTGGTCAACGGTTTAAAACTCACATATGCGTTCAAGTTCATCAATTGTGGACCCCACTTAATCAACGGAGCCAACCCGATGCGTCGCATCTTTATATTCTTTTATCTTTGGCACAGGTTCAATTCGCACATCGCATTCGGCGTACGGTCCAATATTTCGCATGTGAAAATGACATCCGCGCAACGTACCGTTGCGTTTTAGAAGTGATTCTTTGTGTGCGGGACCGCTAATGCACCCCGATCAAAAGCACAAATTTGATTATTAATAATTTAATAATATTTCGGCTCGATGCGATGCGCGCACATATAATTTGCATTTTAATTAACCGACTGGTGGGCAGGCGCCCTTTTGATCGTTCGCACAGAAAATCGCGAATACCTATATCGCATTTATGCCGGTTCGCGTCCCTCGCGATCGCATTTATTGTTTGTGCATTCGCACACGTTATTTTCACCGCTCTCGCACTTATTTGAACGCAGCCATCTATTAAAATGTCAGCCAGTTCGGTTCTGGCTAATTCAACCGAGTTAGGAACCCCTACGCACCACTATTGATGAGGGGTTTCGTACCGGATGATGACATTTAAATATGTTTATTATTCACTATTGCACGATATCGTTTGTATGTGATAATGCATTGTTTTAGTTGTTCAGTTTCAGGTACGTTCCTGTTTTAAAGTTGGTAACACTGTTCGTGAATGCAAAAATGCGGGTAGAGGAATATAATATGCATAATATACAACATGACAATTTCAATTTCATAGTAACTGAAATTCAGCTTGAATATATAATATAATAATTGTAACGATATTACAATAATTAAATAATGAATTTTAAGAAATAGTTTTTAAGAATAGTTTTTAATACAATGCAACAATACAATACGGTACAAATTGTATTTTTAATATTCTACCCGCTGTTGCGTTTGTTATTGCTAGTTGGATGCGTGGAACTAACGCAATTGAATCGAAAATATTACGCAATTTTTTATTAAACAATTTTCGGCGTTGGAAACGAGAAGAGCACTCGCGCACTGAGTGCGTTATGTCCATTTCAACAGATTGGAAAATGTATATAATATCGGTAAAAGTAACGGCGATGACTAATTTAGTGACGCGGAAAAAATAATCACTTTTATCATAACAAAACAATGCCAGACGCAATATCGAAAAAGTTTCGGATCGGACGCTGTTTGATATCGAATTCAAAAGCCATAAATAATTTCGTTGGATATCCCTAATTTGCGTGCAAAATGTGAAAATGTTACGGACAGGGCGATTAAATACAGGCCTGAAAAAAAGAAAGGGTCACTAAAGCTTTAGTGTACTAGATAATAGATATGTATGTTTTAGTTTTAGAAAATTAATGTGCGTAGGGTAAAACTTTTCACATTCACCTGTTTCTTTTATGAACTCCTTAAACAGTTACTGCCGTTTGAATTCAATGTAACAAAGTAAAATAAAAATAAAATAGAAAAATCATATCAAAAAATGCAAAAACGAAGAAAAATACAAATAAATCCATATGAAACCTTTTAATCAGTATGACATTTACTATCTGAAAGAAGGTTTTGAAGCAAATAAGTGGGACACCTGTATAATTTAACTTTATTGTTATATACAACCTGTCCCAATAGAACTTGTACCCCCTCTCAATCTATTTTAAAACTGATGTTTTCCCTCGTAGCAGGAAAGCCTAGGCGGACATTAAACAACAATGCATATACGCAACAACTCAAACAAAAATATATTATTATAGAACATTCGTTATTTCCGACCTTTTTGAATTCCTTACTAAATTTTAACTCTAAAACACTAATGCTTTTTTATATTTTGGGTTTCAAACGTTTAAATGGTTAGAATACTAACATGTTATTCAAAATCATCTGATTTAAGAGATAATAGCTTTCCAATTTATACAATAAATATCTGTAAATTAGTTTCTTGACAACGTGTAGCAACGCTACTCCACCCTTATTATTTTAAAACTATGAAAGAAGGTACTGCCATTATTACACATTTTGACATTTAAAAAAGCTCCAGCCGAATGTACAAAGTTAGCTAAAAGTAGCGCATGGGTACCATAGCTCCTTAAACGTACTTCGAAATATTTTCTTAGGCGAGCCGCACACTGAAGGTGCAGGCAGCGAGCTAGCAGCAAGCAGGCAGCACACAGGCAGCAAGCAGCGTGCATTTTGCTTCCTAGAACCATTTTGCACGACGCATACCGCCCACTGAGAGACCACAGCAAGAGCATAACAATCAAACATGACGTTTGTTTGATGTGACATATAATTTCTAACAAAATATGCGTTAAAAGATGGTAATGAAATCATCGCTTATAAATAAAATTATGGTAAGTATAATAATTTGTTAAACAATAATTACTCAATGAAAATAAACTTATATATTATGTATTTTTAATGTTTCTGCATATTATGCTAATATATAATTTAACGAACAGGTGGCTTATTCACAATGTCGTAAAAAACATTAGTAGCTATGTCGTCGTCATCCGAAGATGACAATTTACTTATGTGGCGTTTAATTAGAAAACGGAAGAGACTTTACTGGGTCCATCCGTATAATGGTAATATTAATAAGGTTGGAAATTTCATTTATTTTATTTTCCGTATAATGGTAATATTAATAAGGTTGGAAATTTTAAAGTTTTAGAAAGGATAAAAAAGACGATACAACATTTTATGGTTGTTATCGCATGTCGCAGAAAACTTTTAATTTACTTGTAAATTTAGTTTGCTCCTGAAGTTTTCTTTTTGCCGTCATCCACATTTTGTGTGTATTTTTTGATTTTCTGGGTCCACAAAATTTTGTTCGTGAACTATCACCTGGTAATTTATTATAAAATGTTGAATTATATATAGCACTACCTATATGGTAGTGCTATATTGTGATAGCTCCTCCAAGCATCTGACATTATAGTTGTTCGCGGTAATAAAAATCTAAATATATAAAACTTTCAAAAACCGTCAAAATTTGTCAAATATGTAGTATATTTGGCTGGATTCGTCATATACAGCTTAATACTAATATATAGCTTAATAAATTCACACACAAAAAGTGGATATGTTTAATATTATACATCGTGGGTGCACCTTGGTATATAAGAAACAGAAATCTCCACAGGGATCTTAAGATGGAATCAGTAACCAACGAAATTGGAAAGTTTGCAGAGAATCATCAGAACAGACTTCTCCAGCACACGAATGTTGAGGCAATCCAGCTTCTTGACAATTGTGACAGTGTGCGACTCAAAAGAACTAAACCTATTGAGTTGGTGAAGTGATGTTGAAAAAGCAGAGCACCGTGTTATGTGAGTGATAGGTGAACAAAGCAGAGCAACGTGCAGTGTGTGAAGTTTAAAGCGTCAGCATCCAAACTAAATTTAAGTTACACCAATGGGGAACATTTAATATCGAACACTTTTTATACGTAGCAATTTAGGTTAGATTAATATAGCTAGATAGTCATCAGACTAGATGTTATACACAAGTACCTATGAGGTGCTGTTAATAAGTAATAAAAAAAAATGTTTAATATTAGATCAACAAATTTTCGTCAAATAATATTTTAATTTTACAAATACATATATCACTGGCAAGGCTGTAGTTTTTTTATTAAAACAATCATTTCTTCGTCTAATTCAACAATTATGATAATGGGCTAATTTAAAACTTGATTACAACAATCTACACAAAAATCAAGATTGCTTGGATGCTGCTTGTGTGCGACGCAGCAAAAGCTTGTTTCGCTTAAATTTTGCGATGGTCGCGACACATTTTTTTGCAACATATTTCTTTATTAAGGTTGACAGATCATTTAGTATTTCTTTAACTGTCCAATTTCACCAACAAGAGATAAAATTCTCATTTAACGGGCAAGAATAGTGCAACAAAAAAGCTTCTCTGACATAAAATATTTAAAACTCTGGAAATGTGCAAAGTTTAAGGTTCACTTTGAGACTTTTTTAAAATTGGTGGGCCGCTATACATTGCTTTAGAAGTTTGAAAATCATTCTTTTGACATTTTGACCTCAATTTATATAAAAACGTAAATAATAACGTTTTAGTCCGGATTCGTATTAAGCGCAAACAAATTTATAGAAGAAGCCTATTCGCTTTTTGATTTGTAAAATTCACAGTGAGAAAATACTAGTTTTCAATAATTATCTCCCTCAATTGTTCGATACAATAAAATATGAGGATTCCATTGAAAAGTCTTTACATGATCATGTTTTAATACATGATAATACCGAAATAGCAGGCCCGGCGCGTGATATTTTTCTTGTGTGTGCGGAAAATATTCTGGCGCCTTTCGGAAAAAAATCATTTGCCAATCAACCGGTTTTATGGCACAATTAAAATACTCACCTTGGTATCAATCGGCTCTAAAATATAATCTGAAATTGTATAATTTGCATGTAGAATTGAAATGGTACAGGACAAATGGTACGATGTCACAAAATAACGTAAAACACCCTTAAAAACTTCAGTAAATTTGTATGAGTTTTTATTCCATGGCTTAACTTCGCAGTTTTGCTGTTTAAAAAACGAGGCTGTGCTAGAAAAACTATCATCAACATTTTGGCAAAAAAATTATCTAGAACTTATTTTTCATACATATATTTTTCAATAAACATCAAAAAACATTAAAAATTGGCATCTTGTGATGTCACAATATCTACATATAATTAGGAAAATGTTTGCGTGACAATGACAGGTACTACTTTGATTTTAAGTCCCATTACTGTTCTTAATATCTTTGACAAGATTATTGGCTTATTTATATACTTATTCTAGCTACTACACATGATACAATAAATATAATAGTAGCTAGCCTGTATTTCACAAAAAAACTAGAATTATTTATTACTTAACTGTATTAGAATAAAAACTTTACACAAGGATCCTTTCGCGAATTTTCAATTTTAGGTTACCAAAACCAAGAGATCGCTGTGCTGGTAACTAAATTTAAAAAGGCTTTTCATAAAACTTATCAGTTTGAACATCTATCTGCTCTGCAACAGTTCTAAAAGATGAGTAGTCTTTTTGTTATAATGTTGCATCAAAATAATAATAAAATTTCCCATTGCTTATGTTTAGTCGTTAAACGGGCGTGACGGGTGTGACACGTTACTGCGGAATAACATACAACTAGGAGTTTGGCATTTTTGAAAAATCACATTAAAAATTTGTTTCCCCTGTCCGTGGAGATATACTGTATATTTTTTTGTAAGGAACACATCCAGCTTTAATTTTTAAAATTTCTTTGGTAGTTTGTCATTTTATTTGACTGTGCAATCGCCTTTTCAACTGAAATAATTGCCCTAACTATTATATTTTTTCTGGTCCATTTACGTCATTTCTAAATTTGGAAAAGTTTCTATTGCTCCTAGCCCAGCCACCACTTGTCCTTTTCCCTACACTGAATTTTCATCCGCCGTTATGAAACCTATAAGAAACGATAAAATAAACCTTACTCGGCGCCTAGGCTTAGCAACTAAAACAGGCAGTCAGTACAAGTCCGAATTTGGGAAAATCATTATTGTTTAATCATCATCATTGATTTTTAATAGAAATACATTTCTCACTTATTTTTAAAATCCCTTGGACTGGTGGTTTTAATGCCGATTTTGTATATTTCAACTCAGTTTATGGTTTAAACTGGCATTGAAAAATCTAGCCTTTCGCGCCCTTTTATTACGGCGCCTGTGTGCCCTGCACACTTTGCACATGCCTCCCGCCGGTCCTGCCTGAGAGTGTCTGTTTATCCAAGTTTTTTCCTTCCCGTGTCTCTTATAATTCCGTAGGTTAAGCTGTTCTACCTTGAACTGCTACACCATTCATACTAAAGAAAAAAAATAATTCGCATTACCTCTAAACTTATTGGATTTTAACTGATTTATCCTACAAAGCTTCAGAAGACCTTTTTCTCATTGTATCCATACTACCAATGAAATTAACGCAAATGGCCCACTCTCTATGTACCATGTACTTATTTCAATACTGAAATTTTCATAGGTCATCCTTGTCAAGAGGGACCAGCAAAGTTCAAACTTTCGATATAATGTCAACTTGTCATATTCTGGGTCCTGGACATCGACGCGGACTGGTCGGTCGTCCTGTCAGTCCTTCCCGCTGTCTTTATCGTCGGAGCGCTTTTTCAGCAACCTCCGCGCTTCGTCCACGTCCGGATTCTGACACGCGAGATGGCGCCCGGTTCGCAATAACGCCCTCATGACACTTGTCATTCGTAAAAGTCCATAATAGAGGAAAGTTTTGTTTCAGGCAGGGTGGTATGACGGGCGCGCCACCTAGCGTCGCGGCAGACAATGAGAGGCTGACGCGTCCGTTTCATCGGGCGCTCTGCCTTCCTGGCTGTCTTCCCGAGTTTATTTTTGACCGGTTTCATCATTGTTTCAGATCGCGACATGACGGTTAATTACTTATGACTGTTACGGTACGGTTTTGTTTGTTCGTTTCAGGAGTGCTGCTAGGTGGTGTCCTGATTATTATTAGTCCTGGTTGGGAGTACACAATGTGTCAGCGCGGATTCTCGTCCCCTCGAAAAGGAATGTGTAATTTTGCCGTCAAGGAAGTGTTGTTGTTCGCGAAATCCGGGTTTTCAATTTGTGTGTGTGTGACCAATCTGTCATCTCGCGTTTGTTTAGCGTGAGGTTCCGGTCTAGATTAAAATATGAAGGGTGGTGGGTGTTTCAGATTTGCGATTCAGTATAGAAAGTCTATGACGGGTAAAGTAAAGAGACGTAAAAAATGTTTGTGTACATTTGGCAAACACATAATTATATAATTTCTAAGAGATCTAAAAGATTAACCATCAATTTTTATCTGAATTAAACTTATAGACTTTTCTTTTTGACTTCTCTAGTTTTGTATGAAGGTTCATACCCAAATCTTGACATGAGATCACGTAGTTTTAGTCACACACATAGGCATTATAGGTCTTTTAACTTCTTTAGGTGGTTCACGTTACAATATAAGACTTATTGAATGTTTTACAAGACTGACTGGAGCATATTCTCTGTCAGAAATTTCCACTTCAACTATTGCAAACTTCTTTTCTCGTCTTGGCCTACCGCATGCAATAACTCATAACCAAGGTTCACAATTTGAGTCTCAATTTTTTTCTCATTTCAATCAATTTTTGGGTTGACACGAAATTCATTCTTCTACTTACAACCCGCAAAGGAATGGTGTTTTAGAAATATTCAATACAACTTATTAAAACACTTTTTATTGCTAGAGGTAGTTCAAATTATCGAAAAGATCATCGATCAATAGTTCTTCCTGCTTTACGATCCTCATTAAAAGAGGACTTAGAATGGTGTCCTGCAGAACTGGTTTACGGACAACCTTTGCGTATTCCAGGAAAAGTTTTCACAACATCTTCCGAAAATTTCTGACAATTACCAGTAGTGGAACTACAGATCCGTCAATGGATTATCAGTTTTAGATCCAGTAGTTTTGTCACCGGGTTACGGTGTCTATGTATGTAGGGTAGAAAAGTTTATCTCCTACCTAATTATAATATACAGTGAGCGCGTAAAGTATGGGAACATGAGAAAATCTCTGAGATTGTTTGTTATGTCAAAAAATCCTTCAACACGCCTAATTTTCATTTTTAAAATATACATTTCCCATTACAAGTTCAATTTCCGACAATCAATTGTTACTGAGTTATGACGTCATTGACACTTTTTAAATGGTCACCACATCTTTTTCAAATATTGAGAATTTTAGGGAAAATTTTTTTGGTTTTTTTGGTGGAAGGCTTTTGTGAATTGAATATGAAATTGCGTTTTGGGTAGAATTAATTGCCCTGAAATCGAATATGAGCTCCAAAATGTTCTATTTCGCAAGACTTTCTAAGAAAGTGGGGGAAAGTGTCAAGAAACGTTATTTTGGCAATTTCTACAAATTTATACCAGCTCAACCCATTGTCCTACAAATCTTAATCTTTGCACTTTGAAAACAAATCCGAAAAGTTTGTTCCTAAATAAAAAATAAAAAAAAATCTTCTTAGCACTTGGTTTGATAAGTTAGTCCTGAAGATGCCTCTTGCAACAGAGCGCGAAACGTTGACTGCTTCAAAGTCCTCAACGCGGTTTCCACCCGGAAATCAATATATCTTTGTTCCTAAATGTTATTGAAGCAAGTACAGCGATTTCTTAGGTAGGGTGCGGACGGCTTCATAAAGAAATGTCAAAAAACGCAATAACCTGGCGTGATATGCAAAAAGTTGCATCAACTTTTGATCTCAGATTCGCATTCAGTTCAAATAAATCAATCGAAAACGCCTATTCGCTTTCCATAAACAAACAAAAGTTATCAATATTACCCTAATTTTCAACAGCCTTTTTCTCGAAAAAATTATTTCTGAATGCGATAAATTTTATAAATTATCTTTAATACCATTAATAGATCTATCAATATCAGTACAAAAAAATGTGTAAATTGCCATTTAAAAATGTGTCGATGACGTCATAAGTCGCAAACAATTGAAGGTCGGAAAATAAATTTGATGAAAATATGTATATTTTGATAATTAAAAATCGACGTGTCCGAGGATTTTTTCAAATAACAAATCCTTTCAGAGATTTGTCATGTTTCCATACTTCCCGCGCCCGCTGTACACTTCTGTTATATTATGTACATATATCATTTTCTATATACTTCGCTTGGAAACGGCCAACGACCGGACTCCTTCAGCCGAATAATAATTAATTAATTAATATTATATCAACCATCTACTACAAACGTGTTTATATTTTTTTCACCATCAATTTAATTGATGTGGACATCAACACTTAATAAGGATTATGCCTTTGTGCTAAACCTAATCAAAGGCTTGTGTTACATCAAGGAAAGTTGTTGAGCAAATAAGACTCTTTTAATGTTTTCTTAAGTCTCATATTCTATGGACTTGATCTATATTGCTAGGCTTTTCTCTAAAACCAAATGAGTGGTTTGGAATTAGAAGCAGCTTTTCAAAGAGCTTTGATATGATGGGTAACAGTGATATGGGGCGATAGGATTTGGTCTTTTGTTCGATGGCTTTTCTGGTTTTGGTATCATGACTTCTGCTACTTTCCACAGACGGGTACATATTTTAATTTAAACACAGCATTTACGAAATACGTCATAACAATACCTTCCTTTGTTAACTGTCTAAGGATTTCACCTTTGATGAGATTATATCCAGGTGCCTTTTCCGGATTTAAGTTTAATTTGATTTATTTTGCGACTTTCTTGGAATTATCTAGCTGGGTAGATTCTGGTTCAAAGTTTATATGGGTTGAAGGTAATCAAAAATTATCAAAGACAGTGGCATTTTTCAAATGGCAGGTCAGGTTATGTTATTTTTATAAAATAAATTTTAATTTTTGAGCTCATCAAAGCAAAATTCAGAAACCATTGGAGAACAACATTAAAATATAAGTTAGCCTAAAGTGTTTAGTATTCGCAAGATGAAGAAAAAATAAGAAAAAAACCATGTATCTGCAAAAAATAAAAGAAACACGCCATAATTTTAAAGACGTTTCGCACATAGTAGAATCTTACTGTTACGTAACATCAGTTATCTCCACCATGAGCACAAATTCGCAAATACCACTTGAAAAATCCGAACCCCTAATTGAACTGGTAACATCCTACATCCATCCAATATATACGCCGCTCATTCGTTGCGCTTGCCCGCAAATTTATAACGTCTATTAAATCAAACTCGCAAACTTGATGTTTGACTGATGCCCGAAGATATTGAAGGCGGAATATCCGGGCCCCGACTAGATAAATTCCTCCATTTGCGTACGAGGACGCCGCTCCTGATGCTCGGTCCCTCATCCTTCTTCGCGGGCATGTTCGGACTCTTGAGGCCCACTCCTACGCTAATACGTAAGCTATCATTGTCACTGGCAAAAGTGTCCGTCTCTACTGGCCATCAGTCAAACTTTCCCGTCCCACGAGAGCCTCAGTGCCCCTTGGCTAATAAAACATCCCTTTGCTTTTTACCGCTTTAGGGGAAAGGACGTAAAAGAACATCCGATACAGATGGATTGATAAATAGATTGGAGATAGAAGTAACACATATAAGTAGTATGTCGTCAGAATTGATCTTATGAAATATTATCTAAAGAAATAGGAAAAAAAGCTTGACATGTAAGATATTTCCATCAGTAATATACTGAGTGACGCATCTCAATTGGCGTATCCTTTTAAAAGTCTCCTTTTACTATCTTAGACATTTGGCATTTCCGGCAATTAAATTTACAAATTAAACATACAATAAAGATTTAGATAACAACAATCGGAGTAAACTCAGAAAATCAATCCAACCAATTCTACGACATGACTGAACAGACTGGCGTTAAAACAGAACTGGTTTACTATATAATCAGCAGGAAGTAGAAGTCGGGAAATTGCACACCACCCAGAAGACATGCTGAAACAATTCCAAATAAATCATCTATTGGACATTATTGGTATTATTAGTCCTATAGAGATTAAAGAAACTGCCAATAAAAGAAACGAGCATGTTGTACAACATATCCCAACAATTCAAACGCGAAATACAGACATGCGATCAAATATACCAATGGATCAAATGTTGGAAGATCAAGCTCAACGAATTGAAATCCGTGCACATCAGTTTATCAAGAAAAGAAGCGAGAACATAGCTCATGTGAAGATAAAAGATATTTTGATACAAAGCTTCATAGAATACAGAAACACTAAACCCGACTTCATTACACGGCTTAAGCTTTGGTATTGGCCAAACAGGCCAATATCTACAGGAAGTATTTTTAACGATGTATACGTTCTGAGTTTGTTGAACATTATTGCTCAGCCTTCTTTGGTCATTTGAGCTATTAGTTACTCTTCTTTTCATGGTGCTTTCTATTCAGTTTCTCGATAGAGGTGCTCTATTTCTTCCACGTCGTTTCCTGAGACTTTTCTGAAGGTTAATTGAATACCCCGCTCTCATGATTACTCATGCTGCAGTAGATGTAGATAAGTAGACAATAGTTCAATCCTTTTGCGTGACCGGCTGCCAAGCAATCACAGAAGATAGTAAAAGTAGAAACTTTTTAATTTCTCGGTAAAAGGTAATTTTTAATCAAGTGTTTTGGATGTCCTTCAAAATATTACAGCTATAATCAGAAATTTGATTTAACTTACATCGTGGCTGCAAAACATAAAAATTGTTAAATTTTTCCACAGTAAACTACCATTTTTTCATTTGTTTCGTCAATTTAAAATGTCATAGGGAAAAGTTGGTTTCATCTATATTTAATGCAGCAGATATAAAATTTGAATCTTGTATGTTAATTTTAATGTATTATCTTTTATTATTCGATTCATTGTCAACAACAAATAGTTGACAAATAGAATTTTATAATGTGCAAGTCACGCACAGAAACATTTTAATTTCTCGGTAAAAGGTCATTTTTAGTCATGAGTTCCTTCTCTGAATACACACACGCACTCACACCATATACAGGGTGTCTCACGGAACTGTCCTCCATTCTTAAATGGGGTATTCAAAATGGATTTAAAGAAAAAGTGACAGTATCTCAAAAACTATTAAAGGTAGATATAGAGAACCCTAATATTGATTGATAGGGAATGAGATTACCTATCGAATGGCGTATCGGTATACAGGGTGTACCATTTGAAAAAAATGAGCTTTTTACGTATGAAAATTCAATTATTTTGTTGTAAATTTTGAACACCCTGTATAAGATATCATGATGGACTAAACATCGTCTTATTTGGTTATGTTTCTAGTTTTGGACAACCAATCATGAAACCTCTAGTTTTATTAATAACCGAGAAAATCAAATAACCGAAAATCACACGAAATTAGTAAAATGAAAATAACTCAAAAATGGTGATATTTAGGTATATAAACCTTATCAAAAATGATGTATTTTGATACGTAAAAACCAAAAATATAATTAAAATTATATCATTCCATTTAAAATAACAAAGTTGTTACCGACTTCCGGTGACCTGACGTGACTGTTAACTTGAGAATATTTTAGCTGAAGAGCTCAGATTGAGTAAATTCTAATTCCGGAATTTCATGGTTCCAGAAAATGAGAAACTTCTAATGTACCAGTTCCGTGAGACCCTGTATAAGCTCAAAACTTGAATAAAAGTTTCGAGCACAATCAATCTACAACTGAAGAAAAGAATCTTTAAAATCGAATGAGTATTAAGCTGTGAAGTTGTATTTTTATAAAGAATTTAAAAATTTGAAAGTGAAAATGTGAAAAGTGATTTTAGTTAACTTCTAAATTGTGCTAAAGCAGTTCTTCTTGGACAAAAATAATACGTTTGTTGACTAAAAATCTTCGAAATTTAAAGCGGGATATAAAATTTAAATCAACCCCCTTACAAATTATTTATTTGGTATAAATATATGTTTTTGTGAGGAATTTATAATTCTCAGCCTGTATTTAAGGCTCCCATCTCCGACCTTGAAAATAACTAATTATAATTATTGCGCCAATCGCGAAATGCTCGCTTCCATTCAATTCTGAAGGTCCTTATGCAACTGCCATCGGAAAGGAATTTCAATATTTATGAAAATTATTTATGCAAATTTTGGTGTGGACTACAAATATAGAAATGCTTTCCGATGGCATTTGCGTTTGATTATTGTCTGCAGTAATACATTATAAAATATAATTAAATGTTAATTATAAAAGCACAAGTTATTTTCTTCTGAACCTCTCTAAACTTGCACTCTGGAGTATTACAAGACACGCAGTACAGTGCGTGTTTGTAATAAGTCGACTAGAAAACTCAAACAGAGTCCAGTTTGAATATTTGTACGAATAGAAATCAATACATTCATTTCTTTAGGTTATACCATACGTCAAATGTAATAGATACGAAATAAAAACAGATATGTTTATAGTAGCGCCATCTAAATCTGCTGATTTTTTTATTTCGAAGCTTTGGAGAGAACCTACATAGGTCGCAGAAAAGAGTGCCCCATTTTCGTTTTTGGACTGCCTGGTAATAAAAAATCCAACGTGATAGACCTTGCAAAATGCACAAATACCTTAGTTAGAATACTTTAGAAAATTTGCTGCTCGAGTTCAAAATGTGCGTTGAGTGGCGTAATTTGTTCCTTTTCCTTGACAGGAATCGGAAAGATCGTGAGTTTGCGACGAAAAATGCCTTCGGGAAACGCCACCGTCCACCATTCCAGGACAGAATACATTCGCATGTCGGCCTAATTACTGGAGTGTAGAAGCGGGCTCGGACATGGCTTCAATACCCGCTGTCACCGGCAGAGCTATCTTGTAAAAGAATCCGCGAACCGGCCACATTCACTCATACCACGGCCAATGATACAGTTGACAGTCGCAGGATCATAGATATTGATAATGGCCAGGCACGGCCGTCGTCCGACTTGGGCCCCCCGCGGCCCCCTTGTACTCCCCACAGATAGACGACGACGGATCTAAATAGCAGAAGGAAGTGACGGAACGCGATCTTATACGATAAAGGAGAAATTTATCTAATGGACTCACAATGCCTGCCAGACCGGCTCAACAATGGCCGTCGGCTTTTAATTGTCTTTTAAAGTCGACCGGACCTGTCATCCGCAGTAATTATGTTGTATGATGACGCTGTTTGTTTGTCTTTCGCCAACCGTCAAATCAGACTATCGATTGTTTTTGTCGTATACTGGGCGATCGTCTATCTGAGTTTAACGCACGAGGTAACTGGATTATTTAAGCGTCCGGTCCAGATACATATTAGCTACATGTTATATAAGATAAGTTTTTACAAATACACTTATTCTTGTATGAGCTCATATAAGCTAGGGTTGGTTGGGATAGGTTAGTTTTCGAAATTGAGAAGAATGTAAACTGATACTGATACTGTAAACTGAGGGCCAATAGCATGAATCTAATAAATTAGTTCTTTTTTGATACTCGCGTCGTATTAATGTCTACTGTTTTTCAATAAGACAAAATGTAATACCGTTATTCAATGCCTTTCCGAGATCTTCATGCTCTTTTGGTCTTTATGGCATTTAGTAAGCAGACTTTTTTGCAATGAAGTGCTAAATGTCATCTATCCTGTCGGGCAAATTGTACCATTTTAGGTAGCTTCGTTATATATTACAATAGCTATTTATGTTACAAGTGCCGAAAGTACGGAATAGCGCGACGAGCGGTAACGCGCCGCGACGCCGAAGGCGGAGCGTCGCATGCGAGCGAGTCGCGCTATGTAGTTTTTGGTAGGAATGACATACAACGTCTTTTGTGCTGCTTTTTGAGTAAATACGTATAAAAAAAAATAAAGAATGGTTATATTTCTGTATAAGAAATGTTAGGTTGGTACCACTTCGACGAAACGTCAAGAATAAAAAACTAATTCAAATTCTGGCAGATTTATATTTGTTCATTACACTGTAGATGTGCTTACTAACATACTAAAATAAAACTACACTCGTCGCTATACTTTATTTACAATTTTCTCAATTTATCGTTTTTAGAATTAGATATAACAACGGGTTGCTATTCCTTATCAACAAACAATCAAATTGGTGATCTTAGTTTATAAGAAATATGTATTTTGTACTTTGCCGCACTAGAGCGGCAAAGTTCCATAGCGGTTCTCCAACCTCGAACAAAATCAGTTGTTTTCGAGTGTGACAGCACAAAAAATATGATTATAATTATAATAAAATACAGGTGGTGAAACCTCATCCCGAAAGGGACAAATACCACATAACATAACAGTTAATTTCCAGGGACCACAAAAAAGTTTCGGCACGAGAAATTCTCAATCTTTTTTCTGTGGCACCCGATTGATAATTAAGACAAAAACATTCGTGCAGAAGCATTTGTTTAGCTATCTAATAAAACATCAAAACACAAAATCACTAATATCAAGCGAGGCACAGAATTTCCTTAACGAGATGTGAAATTGTCGGTGTTCGCAAGCAACATCAAGCATATTTCGTTGTTTGGTCTCATTAAAATTTTTAATTACATTAAAATAGAAACCCCCTTCTCGCACAAATAGGTTGACGACAAAAGTATATAAAGCTTTAAAGTCAATTCCGCGATTATACGTTCTTGCATTCTTGCATGTGTTTTGGAAAGGTGTTTATATCGAAATTGAATGTATGGGCAAATGTTCTTCAACGTCACATACCTAAATTGGAAAAATAGCGTGTAAGTTCATTGATAGGCTTTCTATATGAGGGGTACTCGTAATATCATTTGTGATTTCTTCACTTGCAACAATAATACGAATCATTTCAGTATCAGTTTCGTAAATAATGAAAAATTGGGAGTCTCAGCTGGCAAACGGCGTTTCTACAAAAATAATTTTTCTAAAAAGTTTTAGATAGCATCATAACGTGAAATATTGTCTTGTAACTTCAAATTAATCATGTTCAATTCCTCAAAATTACAGCTAATCCATTTTGATTTGAAAACTTTATCAGCAAACGCTTCAAATAATTCATGTGTTTCCTGCTTGTTGAAAAACTTCTGTACATTCCATTAAATCAAACAGTCGCGATAAGATTTTTCCTTTGGAAGCCAAAATCCAAACAAAGAGTTTCAAAAGGCGTCGTGTTGAAGGCACTATTTTTAATTACCTTAACAACATTAATAGGTATGTGCATGTTCAATGATTCACTAAAGTTATTTTGGAAGAATTTTAGCCGCCAAAGCTTGTCGATGTACGACACAGTGAATTTCAGTTATGCTGGGGTCTTTATCTTTTCTTAACTTGATAAATCTAGAACGTGACGGAGCACTTTCTGTGCGCATACTAACAAAAATGGCCCGTAAAGGTTCATATTTGGAAATAAAGTCCGAAATTGCTTGCATAACATTAGCACCTTTAGAATATTAGTTATTAGTTCACATAAGAACAGTATTTCTTCGATCATACTACCATTATAAATAAAGCATTGCATAAATCTGACAACAGTGTCATTGACAATTTCGGACAGATTCCATCGTTTGATGTCAATTTTATCCATACTACGCTTAACTCTCTTCAGAAAGTGAAATTTGGGAAACATTTGGTTTGTTTACGGAATTAAAAACATCGACATCTTTTAAAACGCAAGGTTTGATAAAAGTTTCTGAGAAAATTCACCGGTATTGTCCAAATTCATGCGTTTTAAATGATTAACCTTAACTTGGAAAAACTCTTTTGGTTTGTCTTTTAATGCTCAATGTTTTGTAAATAGGTGTCGTTGAAGACATGGTGGCTCATAACATCCTTACTCAGAACATCTAGCATATTACTCATTGCGGACAGTCGACCATCGTTATTTGCCATTTCTAAATTCAAGTATTGTATTTAAACAGTTGTTAAAAAAATATTTATGTCTAGGAGTATGATTTTTGTCTGTGCTTTCACGCCAACCTTAATGTTACTTTATGCCCCCTAGTTTGGGAATTACTGCTCTACATAATTAGTGGATAAAATGTGTCAAAATGTTTGCGTGTCTGAACAGGCCTGTCGTCTTTTTGTGGTATATTCGTCGCAGGATAAGGACAGCCAAACAGGAAAATAGCTAAGTACAATATATTTCATTAATGTGTATTAATGAAATATAACTATTTTATATACAATAATCATTTGATACTGCCTACATAATGTATGGAACATTTGGTTTAAGAAGATGATTTACAAAAAGGTACAGTAAAATTGAAAATATCACAAGTATATGTTATTTTACTAGTTATTCTTTTTTCTACAAACAAGCATGTGAAATAAAGACTCAGTATAACAATATAACAAAAAAAAATCAATAAAATCGTCAGATCAATATTGTTTAACAGATAATGCAAAGCGAAAATGATCCATGTATAACCACAAATAAATAGTAATTCCTATAATATATACATTTCCTATTTTCATACTTTCTTAGGAAATAAATCGGCATTAGAAAAGAGCATGAATAACATTACCAATAACATTCTTTTAATATTGCATAGTCGCATAATGAAGTGTATAATATATGGTCAACAAGCGAAATAATAAATGTAAAAAGAATGAAATAATATTTCTCAAGGTTACACCAATTCAATAGATAAAAAAACCCATTTAAAATCTTTCATAAACATCCTGTATCAAACAAAACCCAGAAGCATGAAAAGTCATTGGACTGTCATATCTTAGCAACTTCTATGAATATTACAAATATTTATTCGTTGCTTAACAGGCTCGGATTTCAACTTAACAACATTAGACCAGTAAATAGTACTGTTACTTACAGCGTTAGATAACCTTAACATTGTACTTGGCAGGTTTATGTTTACACGAGTTTGTTTACCAGCCATTTAACACTACAATAATAATAATAGAGTTATAGCTTGGAGACCCTAAGTAGCAATTGACTAGAAAACGTTAGATTATTTCTTGTAAGCATAGAAATATGTAATTTGTAGTACTGTAAACACTGTAATAAATGCAGTGTCATTTAAACAGTAAGTCTAAAGACAGATATGATACTAGTGATTCAGATTAGAACGTAACTGTTGAACAGAATTCAAAAATATTTGCTTCATATATTGCAATTTCTTGCAGGTAATGATGACATGCTCTTGTTGGGATTACATTTTGCTGTTTTGTTTGCTTTAAACATACATAAAATGCTAGCTAAAGTCCACCTTAATTGCCTTTACAACTTTACAGGACGTTATTGGAGAGTTGGAAGAAGCAGGTCCAAGCAATATAGGCTTGAAAGGAGAATTTGAGCTGTACTGAGCTGAAATTTTTCGGTAGCTCTAGAATAACTCCGCCTCAAAGTTGATAGTTTGCATACCAACGAAAAAGTTATTTACCAAATTCAAAGCCATTCAGAAACAAGCAGCGTCCGCCTTCGCAAATATGATTAAACAAACGGATACAGAGAGAGACGCATCGGGATGAAGGGAGAACCGAAAGTAATTCCTTTGATGTGAAACATTTTATTGAAATTCAATTATCTCCCAGCTACTCTCCACCCTTACATAGCGCGCTTCTCCATGGCATTGTACTCCATCCAACAAACGTTTGCGTAAAGTCGCTTCATTCGGGTCCGTTAGATAGCCAAACCGTACCAACCACCGAAACCATCCATAGATTCAAGCCTCTGTTTCCAGATGGGGAGAACAGGCGAACGCCCTAGGCGGACATCAACATCGCATCTCTTGTAAATGTTAATCCGGCCCAATTTATTAATGACAGGTCAAAAATAACAGATCCACGCCGCGGGCATAGTCTTTGTGTACGGTTCCAGTGTGACGTGCACATCATCGGCATTTCGACGTTGCCGCTGCTCGCTGCTGCTGGTCTTTGAACATTTTAATAAACCGCACGGATCGGAGCGGATCTTTGAAATTCACCCCGGTGTCAGTTACATCCCTCTGCGTGCCTGCCCCACACCACCTTCTCTTTCCGTCCCCTCTTCACTTGTGCCGCTCAGGTAGCAATCACAAAGCCAATGCGATGTTAATTTGCCAGGAGGTACGCCTCACATTCGTCACAGAAATGAATAAGAAACCACTCACTTGTCGAGAGTTGTCGATCTGCTTCTGTTAGATATTCCTGGGCACATCTACACAATAGTACCTAAATTCTGACTACTTGATTAGCTAATGGCAAAGTTTATGGGATATTGGTGTTCTGCTAATACAAGGATTTCATGAAACTATTTAAAACTTAAGTGAGTATCTGTTAAAATTAGGTAATTAATAACTTCAGTTTTATCAGTTTTATCGTCGTAGCCAAGTTCACACTAACTCTTTGAAGAGCGGAAACGTAGATCAGATGTCAAAACCGATAGTCTATTAAAACTTCATGAGAAGAGATACACAATCCCTAACGTGTATAAGAACTGATACACCAAGATGAAGATGGCGAGAGAAATGGTATTCCAAACTTATTCCAAACGATAGTTTTCCTCTATTGTCTCGGATGGATTGATCGGCGAACAGATGAACCCAACAAATTATCATCAATTGCAAAGAAGGTAACTTGGAGAACGAGCCCCTTGGTTATAGAAACGATCGCTTCGTTGTTATTCTGGATGTACGATTTGAAGTACTGGAAACTTCTGTTTAACAGGTTCGTAATCTGCTGGAAGAAAAGTATCCAAACCAGCAATTTGCTTTGTGAAAGACTCGTCCGTTTGATGTGGTCAAGTGCAAAATTTTATTTATTTTATATTAAAGATATTAAAGCGTTTTTAAAAACAAGTATTCTTTCACAGAAGATATGATAAATGATTTCCATAGCCATTTTCCTTGATTACAAATCTGACAATCACGTCTCCATCATATTTTTGGCTTAAAAACTCAAGAAATCTCGATTCTGTACCTTCATCTTAAAACCTATGAAGCGAAAACCATGTAATAATTCGGTGAAGTGATGTAAGACACGCCTTTTAACCGGATATGTGTAAAATTCAGTGACTTATTCAGCGGAAATTTGGTCCTGGTTCGATTCGAACCCTAAGGTTCATGCGTCCGTTGCAGAGAAATTCAGTCAGTACCATTTTATGATAACCATCCAAAGGCATCCAAAGAATTCTCAAAAGAAATGAAGTGTTTGGTATATACTGAATTCAGTAAAGACTGATGTACGTTCTAGGGGGAACAATTATCCATTCTTATACCCATGCGGATTGAAGTTTGAACGGATGGAAGCTGCAACCTTGAATGATTATGTAATTATGTGTAAAACCCATGTAACAAATCTTTGAAGTAATATTGCATTCATGCCAAACGCTGGATAAAAAACCCACACTAATTGGCATTAATATTCAATGCGCTCAGTGTTTCAACCTATTAAAAATGCACATTATTCTTGGATAGTCTTCCAAAGAATAACGCGACGTGATAACTTCTCTAAGTAGTCTGAAATAATAGCTATAACCTTTAACTTTAAAACTATATACCAAGTGATAAGTAATTCAACAACTCTTTTTGCTGAGTAGGCGGAAATGCAAAATTTTACACTATTTACTTTTGAAAGCATTTTAGTTGACTATTTTTCTTTGAAAGAACATTGTTAAGGCGACGTGTCTTCAGGGATAATCAATCCGTCAAGCTGGACCTTATCAAACCCTCCATACTACGATGACCATCGCTGTCTCAAGCAATTTGTTTGTTTGAATCGCGTGGGTGATGCTTTGTGGAACTGCGGTTGGTAGTAACACGAGATGGACGGAAGGACAATACACATTCGCGACCAAGGACGACCTGCACGAGCGGCTGCTTATCTTTCTCTCTCACCTAAACAATGCACATAAGAGTGATCGATGGGCAGTGAGTGATCCATCTTGTCTGAGGCATTGCACTAGAGACCCACACACCCCCGCACTGTACATCCTGGAGAGAGTTGACGTGTTCCTCGTGAGTGTCTCCATGGACACTACCGTCTCCACCAGAAATTAGTTCTTTCTTCAGGTTATTGCTCCGATTAAACCATTATATATACTGATGCAAAATACTGACCTTACCTCCTGAAACAGTTTCTGCACGCACAATACTTCTGTCATATATAGGTCTAGAAACACTATTGAATGATAAGGAGAAAACGTTTCTAATAAGAAAGCGTCAGCTTACTGGAAACAGTTTCAAAGCTGGAAACAAATATTTCAAAAAATGGTAGTTTACAAAATTCTCGACCTCGCCTGGTACGAGTGCGCTCCGCCAAAGTGATAAGTGGCGACCTAAATCAGTTTTCTCAAGATCATCCTAGACAGAATATAATTATTTGCGTAGTTTTAGAGGATGATATTCTCTACAAGTTTGCTGCACTACATTTGTTTCAGAATGTCGATTAGTTCTTAAATTTTATTATCATACTGAAGTGAATAATAGTATATTATTATACAAGTTTTATAAGACGTCAAATTGGCGCACGAGTTGTTTTGGGCGCGACGAACGTAGTGGGGAGTGCCCAAATGGAACGAGTGCGCCGATACGTCTTATAAAACGAGTGTAATATACCATTTTTCTACTTTGCGTCATTAATTTTATATAAATTTAGAAATTGTGGTGCTATATTGCTATATTTCGAATCTAGGGCATTTTGCGGGTACCTGTTGTAGTACTGTTGGTACTGTAGTAAACTGTCAACTTTGTAAAGTTGGAATAAAATCATGACAAAATGTAGATAATTGTGAATAATTTTACTCTACTTTAGCCTACAAGTTTTAATAAATAATCAGCGAGGTCGCAACTATGATCAATTATGATCATTAGGAGCACCATTAGGAGCTTGGGGCAACACTTTTGACCCTACTGTGATAAAAACTGAAACATAACCTAAAAAGCTAACTATAAAATAGTGGTTTCATAATTATAATAATCAGAATAGACGTGTTTAGCGGTAACTGATTAGTTACTTCAAAAAATAAGAACTTACTAACGAATTGTTATACCGCTTAACGTGTAATAGCCGTTTCCACCTAGTACCGCTGGCTTATACAAGTTAACACGCAGATATAATTGAAACAAATTCTAATTTCTGTGTAATGATTTATTAGAATAAATTATACACAAATATACAAATTACATGTGATAGAGGTAATAGGTAATAAGTCGGAAGCGACGGACAAAAACGAATACGGTATTGGCACTAGCAGAATTCGGTCCAAAATGTTACCGAAAACTTATACGTTACATAAACTAAATGTACTATAGCTTCCTACGTGTATGCTGATATTCAATAAACCATTTATTGCGCATATACAATCCCGCAGCAGTAATTAAAATCGTTCATATCTACGATGTAGGTTTGATCTTCGCATAATACCTTATTAAAGTAAATGTGGTTCTTGAATTATATCTAAAAGGGGATTTGATTTCTAGTTGAAAAGAATGATGACGATCACTTACCAGAGTCGCAAAAGATCACCGAAAACGTCATGCTGGCGTATTTTGATAAACACAGCAAAACTAAGAAAGCCCCAACCCTTTGGCCATACTATAGCAGGCTACACGCATGTTTAAATATGTACAGAATATTGATATTTCGCAGTTTATGGGATTGCAGGCGGTTCAAAAGAAGCAGTTTGTGGTTATGTGTTGTACGTTTGACATATGGAATTGGATATCAATGTTACCAATCTTAGAAAAAAGTTACTAAAAACGTAGTTACAATTTGTTAATTGTAACACCGAAAACATGTTACAATGTCTGCATTGTGAATGCAAAGTAGAAAAAGATTTTTATTTCGGAATTCATAGACCATAATCGTTTTTAATGATTATTTTTTATATGATATTATTTGAAATCAGAAATATTCCAACTAAGTGAATGATTAAGTTTTATTTAATCACTATTGAATTTACTTTTGATAATCTTAATACAATAAATATAATTTTACTAGAAAAGTAACAACAAACTCTTAAAAAACTTATTTGATTATGAGACATTATTTTATTCACTTTATTGCCTTATTTTATTGCTTAACTTAACAAGCTGCTTTTTTGTTAATTAAAAAAAATTATTTCAAACAATACAGAACAATGACAACATATCAATATTTTGTATAATGTAGTAATGCACGTCTGGTTGAATTGTTTCAGTTTTAGTAGCAATTTTATCTTCAATAAGCAAGAGAAAGAATCCCACTTGTAATTGATAGTAAATGTTTTGTAAAATAAATGAATTACAGTCCTGTCAATATCTATAATATCTAGATCACCTCATTATTCCAAAATATCAGTCTACTTTTGTTGTTGAACTGTATTTAATATATTTTGAAAAGAAGCCTCTTAAAACCAAACAAAATTGAAAGTACAATTTTAGGTTATGTTTAGTTTACAGTTTAAAACGTGGATGTTCACATTGTACACAGTTTAACTTAATCCGTAGTTTATGTGTTGAGAAACCCAGGTTTAAATTGGATATGACATGGAACTAACATGGAAAAACGGGGCCTTAGTAGAAACGCGGTTTGAATGTAGAACCAGTGAATTTGGGCTTACTCAATAATGTCCACGAATCAGGACTTCAGAGAACAGTGAATGTTTTGGTTAGAAACGATCGTAAATGTTTAAAATGGTAGTTTTTTTATAATAAAATTGTGATAATTATGCGTCTAGATTTTATTTTGTTAGAATATTTACATATTTGAAGAAATAGTTTATCATTGCCACAGTGGTAATTTGACTATAAACAGCACTTTATAGTTGAAAACAGATTTGTTTATTTATTCCCATGTTGGAGGAAGTCATCAAATACAGAAACTCCTTGAAGTCACCGACTTCAACTAATTTATCAGTTAGACTCTTTGAGATGAGCGAAATATTAGTGATAAATTAGCGAATGCGTTAGGTTAGGACAACAAGATGCGGGCTTTTCGAACAAAATAAACAATTGATACTCTGCGATCAATCGATTGCCAACTGTGCGCTTTCAATCAATCAGTGGATGTTTACGTAATATTGTTGGATTTATCGAGTCAATTATAAAACCTGAACTGATTGAATTACTGCCGGAGCACTAGCTCGAGGCTGTTGATTAAAAGGATATATTTTTAGAGGACTGTTTAAGGTTAATTACGATTCCCGTGCGATTTCACTTTGAAGGTTATCATTGATATTCATCCGAGTGACTTATGACTTGTTTGGCATTAATTAAACCATGCAAAATTGTTGTTAAGTTTAAAATTGTGCCATAATAAAAGAAAAACAAATAAAACAGGGACAGAAAAAAGAAATTGTGTCTAATGACGGAGATACTTCAGAACTAGTAGCCAAGGAGGAAAGTAAATACATTTATTTTATTCCTTATTTGGAAATCTCCTTTTAATACGAATAGAATGAAGAAGCCGAAGTAATACAACTGGAGGTAAGTGGCGAATTTGACCTCCTCAAAAGTCTCAACCTGATCGAGAGTCCGATTTCATCTCATTAGTGCGCTTTAATATTTGGTTACTCTTGAGGGATTTTATGACCGCCATTCATTATAATCAAGTTTAACGTTGCCCAGTTTTGGGCGGTCCAACTTTGATCACTCATCTCGTCTCATCTATCCCTATAAGAACGCTTCACATGCGATATAAATTACGGTCGATTCTGAGATTTTTGCCCTGAAAAGGAAACAGAAAAAAGAAACAGTGTTGCCAATTCGGCAGTTGGTCAGTTTAGTTGTAGATACAGTGACTGACAACTAATGGATATTTATCAGATATACATACATATTAGATATACATACATATTAGAAGAACAATATTATAGTTTGTGTTTGTTATGTAAGAATATGGGAAGAAATTCATGACAGAGAAGACGAATCATAGAAAAAGAAGCAAAAACGTCCTCTTTTTTCGACAAATAATACTATATTTTATAATATATTGGAGAATTTTAAGAATTTTGGCATAAAACTTTATACCTGGTGAACGAAGGCTATACCATAAAAGATATTGAAAATGGGTTATACTGTCTCTTTTACTCTTTTTTGAGATACTTAAAGACCAAACCGTCAAATTTATCTGGACTGAATAAAGCTGAGCTTGCTAACTCAAATACACAGTCAGAAGGACTTTAAAGGATTCCAAAAATCTTATTTTTTTCAGAATGGCATGTGGCGTAGTATTTGGGAGCTCCCTATCTATTTTATCTTATTCTTATATCTTATATCTTATCCTATATATTCTATCTTTTTTAGTGTTTTGAAGGTTTTAAATATTAGTATTGATGGCACGAAGCCCCAACTACAGTTTTTACTTTATCATACGCAGCATGTAAAGTATTGTAATCGTGCCAAAAAAAAATTTTGAGAAATTTATCGGAAATATGTCTTTTTGGGTCCCCTGAACATTTTTGACCAAGGTACAAAGAAATGTCTGTGTGTGTGTGTGTGTGTGTGTGTGTGTGTGTGTGTGTATGTGTGTGTGTGTGTGTGTATGTGTGTGTGTGTGTGTGTGTGTGTGTGTGTGTGTGTACCCGTTTTTTGTGGCGACGATTCCGGAGAAACTACTAAAGGTATCGGGACGAAACTTCATATTTAGAAGTTTCATGGCCAAACTTAGAGCTGAAAAGCTTTCTGTTAAAAGGGGTCCAAAGGAACTGGAGGTTTAGTCTTAGCATTTTTGAAAGATTTTGTAAATAAGTCGGCATTTCTGGAATTTCGTCGAAATAGTTAAATAATAAATTAAACTAGAGGGAATTCTGAATAATTTATGATTATGACATTTTTTGGTACAATCAATAGTTTAGCTGCATGAGCAAATTCTATTTCATCTAGATCGGTCGTACTGCATTAAAACTAGTAGCCAGGATATGTCAGATTATATGTCAGATGTGATTTTAATGACGGTGTAGATAGTGTCAAACGCTAATGCTTTGACAATACTACAATACAAGCTGCGTTCGGATATTGTACACCGTTAAGGTGCGTTTTCATTAGTGCTAATGACAGTGGTAGTAGACGCCATTATAGTATTTCTAATAGTATTTGCTAGTGACTCAAGTTTATGTACATGCAAACTAATATGTGGCACCATCACGACATGTGAGAAACACTATAATTTCGTCTGCTACCACCGCCATTACCAACCATTGCCACCAATCGGAACGCACCCTCACTTTCTACACCCAATAACACGTGTCATTTGGACGGTGTACCCTGTGTCAACGGATTACGATATCCGAACGCAGCTTTAATCGACATATCTGTCTAGTTCTACTAGTTTTATTTTAATGCAGACATAGCCGATCTCAATCAAATAATATCTCATGCAGCTAAACTATTAATTTTATATATAGTATGATAAAGTCATGTGCCTGGCCACATCGGATTTTTTTTAATGATAAACTCAAAGGAGAACCCAATGAGGAACTTTAGTCTGTCGTTTTTAGTTTTTATTTTTCGAGAAATAAACAAAAGTTCGAGTTTAAGTATTTTGAAGAAAAATATGTTAAATAGTGTCTTGTGGAACACTACCTAAGTTACCTGTCATATTTGATTTATCAAATCATTCGATGGAAAATGCCAGCAATGATCAACATGCTACTATATGAATACAATCAAAATTTCTATTATGTAATTACAATTCAAATTGTAGTTACAATATACATATACTAAATAAGTTGGAGTAAATATTCAAACTGTAATCGTTCAAACTTATTAACACATTCATTTTATAGCTGTGTTATATGGTCCAATTTCTTTCCCGTATTTCTCTTTTTAGAAAATTTGTTACTACTACTTACTGAACTAGGTACATATCTTTATTATTATTATTTTAAAATACATGTCCAAAATACATATTACAATAATAAAAAGCGAAGATACAATAAAATACATTGAATAGACAAATTAGGAAACAAATAAGTCCATATAAACATTTTGCTGATTCTTTTCATTTAAAGTAATCATTCTGTGATAAGAGTAGGTACTTGTTTTTCAAACGTCTGTAACTTTTTAAGCAATTGAGAAGACAAATCCGTCCGTATGAATCTTTCAGAATGAGGTTTAGTTTTTGCAAAAATGTTTTAAAAATGGTCGAGAAAGTGGCACATTTTGTTTACATACCTATTAGTAGCCTTCTAGATGGAAACCTAAGAATGTCTCCAGTATTCATAATAATTTCAAGTTATCAGAGTAGCAAATAAAAATGAAAAAAAGTTGTTTTCCGTTTGAATTTCTTGTAAAAACAAAAAAAAATCTTCAAAATTCAATAATTCGTGCATTATAATAATTCACTATGGTTTAAGTGTTTAAAATGATGTAACTTTTTCCACTTTTTATATTTCTAATTAAACGTTGTTTCTTTCAACAATATGGTTTCATATTGAATTGCAACATTTCAATGAAATAAGCTTTGTTTTAGAGTTTCTTGGAAAGAGTTTATTACCTTTGGCTTAAGTAGTTATGCCACCTTATCACAGCATGTTTACATAATCAACACTTTTAATATGACGTACTATAATCTTGTAGTTGCATACGTTTGTTTATTCTAGATGTGAGTACATACGTACATACATAATCATTAACTTTAACAAACATTTACACACATTATCTGCACAATTCAGATTTTTTGTGATTAGTTTGAAATAGTGTTTATTTATTTCCGGAATGACGTAGACCTTTAAATGCTTCCTTATTATATCTTTTATGGTCAGTGTAATTATTTATTATGATATGCAGTAACATATGTTATTGCAATAGGTATCATAAACTTTGTACTGTCAAAGCAGCCTAAACAACATCCGTTGGCATAATAGAAAAAATAATACTGTAATTTATAAGTCACGATTTACTAAAATAAACCAATAAATGAAATATTGTTAAAAAATTTTCGTATAGAATTGGCAACATCTCTTGGCAACCTGTCCAGAAAAGTCGGTTTACTAAGCGTTGACTTGAGTGGCCGTTGTGAAATAATTATAATGAAGGTGCGCTCCAGAAGAAGTTAATGCGACCTGCCTTCAAGCAACTACTTATCGATCATTAATGCTAATGGTATGCGCTGTTTGGACAACGGCAACGGAATAATGTCAAAATAGAGTATGAATGAACCTTTGCTCTCGGCTATATGTAAAAACGGTAATCGCTTAAAACGAACAGTGTCAACCTTTAATTGGATTAACACTTACTGACCTAACTGCCCGAGGAGAATGTATGAAAGACTTTGAAACTGGTTAGAAGTGCGTTTGGTAATTAAAATTGCATGTACTTTAAAATTGGTTAATAAATATGAAAATTTGCGTGACAAGCCATGTATGTTGCGTAAATTCTCAGTTCGGAATACCAGAGCGAATATATTGAAATGGCATACATTTCTTGACAGAGGCCTGGAAAAAAGATGCATATAAACATCAAAACGAAATGAAATATGTAGTTTCAATAATCAGACTTTAATAAGTAGACATCAATTTGCGTTCTGACGTTTCCACAGTTCCTTCCACATATTTTCACTTATTTTGGCCTCCATTTCAGAATTTATGGGTACATTTTGAAAAAATCGATCGACATACTATGAACATATTTGGCAACGTTGCGCAATTAAATTTAAAAAGTTATTCATTATCTTGTGATCTTAAAGTGATCCTAAATCCACAGAAGAAAAAAAAATGTAATTTATGGAATCAATTTTGTTTCTATATCAGTGCTTGCTTATTACAAGAAATCTTGAAAATTCTTGTGATAAACGTATTATTTTTTTCTTTATCATACGCAGTATGTAAAGTATTGTAATCGTGCCAAAAAAAATTTTTTAGATTTTAGCGGAAGTATGTCTTTTTGGGTCCCCTGAACATTTTTGACCAAGGTACAAAAAATGTCTGTGTGTGTGTGTGTGTGTGTGTGTGTGTGTGTGTGTGTGTGTGTGTGTGTGTGTGTGTGTGTGTGTGTGTGTGTGTGTGTGTGTGTGTGTGTGTGTGTACCCGATTTTGTGGCGACGATTCCGGAGAAACTACTAAAGGTATCGGGACGAAACTTCGTATTTAGAAGTTTCATGACTAAACTTAGAGCTGAAAAGCTTTCTGTTAAAAAGCGTTCAAAGGAACTGGAGGTTTAGTCTTAGCATTTTTGAAGGATTTTGTAAATAAGCCGCCATTTCTGGAATTTCGTCGAAATACTAAAATAATAAATTAAACCATAGGAAATTCTGAATAATTTATGACTATGACATTTTTTGGTACAATCAATAGTTTATTTGCATGAGCAAATTCTATTTCATCGAGATCGGTCGTACTACATTAAAACTGTAGTCAGGATATGTCAGATTATATGTCACATATGATTCTAATGACAGTAGCTAGTGTCAAACGCTAATGTTTTGACAATACTACTGTCAACACAAGCTGCGTTCGGATATTGTACACCGTTAAGGTGCGTGTTCATTAGTGCTAATGGCAGTGTAGTAGACGCCATTATAGTATTTCTAATAGAAATTGCTAGTGACTCAAGTTTATGTACATGCAAACTAATATGTGTCACCATCACGACATGTGAGAAATACTATAATTTCGTCTGCTACCACCGCCATTACCTACCAATTTACCACCAATCGGAACGCGCCCTCAAACTTTTTACACCCAATAACACGTGTCGTTTGGACGGTGTACCCGGTGTCAACGGAGTACAATATCCGAACGCAGCTTTAATCGACATATCTGTCAAGTTCTACTAGTTTTATTTTAATGCAGACACAGCCGATCTCGATCAAATAGAATCTCATGCAGGTAAACTATTAATTTTATATATAGTATGATAAAGTCATGTGCTTGGCCACATCAGATTTTTCATATTTAAAGTAAGGTAAATTCTTAGCAGCACATTAATTACTGAGTTGACTGTATTTCAGCACGATTTCAGCATACGATACAAGAAAAGTTCAAACAACAGTTTGTAGTGACTTCTTTTAAATGGATATTAGTATCGCCATTCCTCAGAAAAAAAGAAGAGCTTAGATTAAAATTTAAGTAAATTTGTGTACAAAAACAAATTTACTCCTCAGCATTGATGATTAGTCCTAAATTCCAGTTTTTACCTAGTTTGCGATAACTTCTAATAGAAATAGAAGTATGCCTTTCCGATTATTTTATTTAAAATTATGGGATTAGGATTTTGCCTAAATTGTCACGCCCGTCACATAACTAATGGTCACATACTTATTGTGTTGTAATGTAGTTAAGTTGAAAACCACACGGTAAACATGGTTTGGCAGAATGTTTGTTTAATGTTAACATCCGAGGGCCTTTAATAATACTTATCAAAAAATCTTCTTGTAATATTCTTATATCAGAATAAAAATAAAACTCAACAAGGGAACCCATCTGATCAGCTAGCATGTTCGATGGTTGTTAATTAGGAAGAAAACATAACATTCATTTTTTACAAATTTTTTTAGGGCCGAGGTTTATTTTTCAGTTGATGGATATGTATAATATAAATAAGCAAAATAGCAGAATATGGGGTGAGGAAAATCCATGAGAAATACTTCAGCAGAAGTTACTTGGTGTGATTTTTGGGGTGGTCAGTGATGTTAAATACCCGGGTATTTATTACAAGGGTAAATACCCGGGTATTTACCCAAAGTGGGTAAATACTTAGGGGTATTTATAAATATGATGTTGTTATGAAACATAGCAGTAAAAGGAAATATTTAATTACTAAGTAAAGGTTTTTCTTTTATCACAAAATCAAAAGGTATTCTCTTATCACAAAATAAAGGTTATTCTTATAAAAATAAAAACATTTTTAAAACAAAGAATAAAAATATCAGTCTCATCTGATGATATATCAACAGCAGACATTTCCTTGTCATCATCGTCCATTCAATCGTGTGAATCTTCCATATTTTCTGATTCTGTTATCGAAGAATATTTTGCAGACGCTTATGATTATATGTTAAGTATGTCAACTCAGCGGTTTTTGTCGTTGTTAATGAATTTCTTATTTTGCTATGAATCCAACTTGAATGTTCTTATAGAACTCAAATATTTTACTATAACAGTGTTCGATGGCTGGCCGCGATGTGATCAATTAAATCGGATTTCGATCTTTTTGATCGCATATTTAAAATACTTCTTTCCTATGGGTGGAATCAGTTTAAGTCAGACGTTAAACGAGCAATCGAACGGCACTTTTGCCAAATGATTGCGAATCAGATTGCACAGAGCTGATCACGGCCAGCAATTGACCACAAATATTATTTGTAATCAAGAGTGCACATCTACAGAGTGTCCCATTTTTTCCCGGAAAAACTTTTTTCCAGATAGTAAATGACACACTGCGTAAAAAGTTTCATATGGACCTGTTTGTTTTCTTTATTACTAAAACAACCGTTTGAAATAATTGTAAAATAAATGCAAAACTATATATTAAATGACTTAACTTCTTTAGAAATTGAAAAACCCAATAAGTCGGCATGAAAGAACCTTTATACTCAGAATGACAATTACTTGTAGATAAACAAATGTCTAAAAAGTTTCATATGTCTTTTGTTTTCGTTCATTTGTTTATTTAGTTTATTTTGAATTTTATACTTATATTTATTTACTTTTAATTTTGTTATGGGTATTGATTGTGCTCTATCTTAGTTTTAGCATTGTTTGACATGTAAATTGGAGTTGAGAAAACAATTAGGTCCATATGAAAAATTATACTCAGAATGCTAAGAACTATCTAAAAATAATTCTTGCGGGAAAAAAGTGTTAGACCCTGTATAAGTAGCGCTGAAATGTTGTTAAATATTGTTTAAAGGATAAAAAGGATAAATACCCAAAATTTAGGTATTTACCCAAAGTAGGGGTAAATACCCAGGTAACCCATTATATAAGTTCCCACCCGCTGGGTATTTACCCGGCCCACTTCACTGGGGGTGGTGAACACTTTTGGGGAATGGAGCACGATACAGATTGATGGTTACATTTTTTTGATGGGATGAATTAGATGATATATATCTTTAAAATATGTCGTTTCAACAGAATAATGTCATCATCTACTATTTTGTGTTTTATTAAAAAAGTAAAATTTTGACTTTAAGTTATAGTAAAACTTTATTTCTAAGGAAGCGACAATCAATATGATTTAACAATGATTAAAATGTAGATACTACCAATGACACCCAATCCTATATAGAATACCGAAATAAAACTGAATCAGTAACTACAAGCCAAAATAAAAATAAATGAGAATATAAATTAACTTATCATGATACAAATATTGTGTTTGATCCAAGCCATACATAAGCAACAGCAGATTCCAATTCATCCGGTCAAATAAAACATTTCAACGCGTTACAGTAAAGTAACGTCAAGTACACAATAGGTTAATTCTTCCTTCAGGAGGCAATTATTTTTTTTCAGGGCGGTGTCCTGGCTAATGCCCATTGCGAAACGGTAGGGAGAGGTCTTCTCTCTGTTGCGTACCCCCAAGGCGTATCAACTCAAAAGAAAGCGGACCGCTGATACTCAAAGGAAATAATTGGATGCAAAATATAATTTTCGTCTTATCGTTTCCCGGCGAGTGCACGCAAATATTTAGATTTATAAGTAATTTGCTTTTCTTTGTAGAAGGGGACGGGAGCGGAGGAGGATGGCATTCAACGCTTCGGGCGGCAACGTTTCAGTCTTTTATTCCTTTGCATCGACTGCAATAATTTGCTCGCTGAACCTTCTTCTTCCCCGCTGGTACTGTAAGTCAGCCCGTTTATTAAAAAGCTAATGATGCCCGTGGATTGAGAACTCTAAGGACACAATCCGTTGAGGGTTGAGTTAAAGTCAGAAGAATATAATAATAAGAAAAGATTATAGCCACAATATTTTTATCTTTGCTTTCTTCCGCTTTGATGCTTTCTTTTTCATTATCCATTATCTCTCCATATTTGTGCAAATCTTGCTGTACACTTTTAATCCCTTTTTCGTAGATTTGTCTAGTCACATTAACAGATAAGTTGATGACTACTGGTGCATTGTATCTGGCTGCTAATTTAAAAGCCACGTAACATCAACTTCTTCGGGTAAATGTTTACTAAACACCGTAAATTAAAAAAATATGTTCATAGCCTCCTAAAAAATATATTAATACTAGGTGCTGAAATCTAATTTTTCAGTTATGGAATAAGAGGTTTTAAGTTATTTTTTTTTCATGTCTAACAACATAGAAATATATGTAATGCTTGGTTATTGAATTACAATATAAGTAAGACTTTTGTTAAGAATAGTTTAATGTAATAATAAAAAATTAAACAAGCTAGATTTTTGTATGCACCTTTGGTGAGCCATTGCCAATAACGTGCAAAACGTTTCCGTCGATATCGCGTCTGCATCCCGAGTTCTTCACGGTCAAAGATGACGAATTGGGTTTTTAACAATATGTATCTTGTTTACTACTGATCAGAAACTCAATTCTCGGAATGTCCAAGTTTGAAATGAATGCTGTTGCTTTTCTTGGTATAAAAAACATGATCTTCAATCATGTTTTCGCATACTGGGGACGCGGAATTATATAATAATAACATTTATTGAAAATAGAAGATCTAATACAAATTAACTAAAGTATGTACATAGTATTACAACATTAATGAAATAAACTCACAATACATAAAACACTGAACAAATAACATGACACAAATCTCACCAAAGCATATACAACATTGCAGGCATTATAACAATTCATATTACGAGCTTCTTTTACTGACAATTGAACGTGCTGCGGCTACTCAATTCCTTTAGAGCTGAAGGCAGGCTGTTAAATTTTACAAGTCCCTTACGAAAAAGTGAATTGGCACCCTTGCTAGTCCTACTAACCTTTACATATACATCGTTTCTGCACCTTGTCGAATAGGAATGTACTTCACTATTGTATGTAATGAATTCTGAAAGGGGACAATCCGTTTACAATTTTAAAAAGCATAATCATCGTGAGGTATGAAATTCGATTTTCAACTGTTTGTCAACCTAGTGTGCTCAACATTAACGCAATTGGAGTGCAACGGTTGCAGCGCAGTACTGTTCTCATGGCCCTGTTTTGCATTTTTTGAAGCATAGCTATCTGATTATTACTGAAAAGGAGCAATATGCTGTCACAATAGTCAAAGTTCGGCTGAACTATGGCTGAAAATACTCTTATTCTAGTAAACAGAAATACATTGAGAAACTCTACTAACGAAAAACAATTTCTTGGATATTTTGCGAGTTATATGGTAGATACTTTATATGGTCCACAATTTTTAACCTGACATCGTTTACTGATATTTTGATATTAGTAATGTCAAGATGTGAGTACTGATATTTCCCAGTGCATATCATTGCTTTTGACTTATTTAAATTTAATGTCTGCTTGTTATCATGGAAACATTTGGACAACTTAGAAAGTTCCATATTCATTTTATGTACTGCAGTTTCCAAGTTTTTATGCTGCACAGCGACCAAAGTGTCATCGGCAAACAAGTTTACAAAATCGAAATCACCTACATATTATACATCATTTATATAAGCGATAAATAAAATAGGGCCCAATACACTCCCCTGAGGGCCACCACAATCAACCTGTCTCTCAGTAGAAATAACATGTTCAATGCGAGTACCCTGTTTACGATTACTTAAATAGCTTTTAAACCATTCAAGTAGAGTACCGCATATTCCAAAGTAAGTCAATTTTTTCAATAAAATGCTTCTGTTAATGGTTTCAAATGCCCGCTTCAGGTAGAGGATAACCACAATACTATAAACCTGCCCGTGAATGTAGTTATTTAAGTATGTCAATAAAAACTCAAGAGCTTTCACATGAATGCTTTTTTCTGGAACCGGATTGGTGATCCATAATGAGATTATTCTCCTGAAAATAGTCCATTACCTAATTATACACTACCATGTCAATAATTTTTTCAATAGAAGGCAACGCATTTATGGGTCTAAAATCTTGCATGAAATGGATCACACACCTAATTGTATAACAATTTGTATAATACATAGCGTCTGCCAAACTGCAAAACCTCGTGTCCGCTTTTTTACCGAAAATTAGATTTTATAATAAAAGGTTTTTTTATTTCTCTTGTTGATGATTAGTTAAAAAATAAGTATGGGAAACTGTTCTAAAATGCAAGGTGTCTCAGGAATTATGCGACAAATGAAAAAAAAAGATTTAAATAAACAAAAACAAGACATCAAAATTTGTATTCTGCACACGGTAATGTATATTTATTTATTTGCAATATTAGCGAAATTTTAATTAAAAAGGTGGTTTTACTAAATATAAAAGCCACTAGTCACGAAAATTTGTTCTCCGTTTCGCTTTTAATACCCATTCTTGTGATAGTTATTATTAGTGGCTGCCATTGGTTCCAACCGACCCTTTCTAATCTATTCTTTCAAAATGTATAGCATTTTTGTTTCATGGAACTCATTAGTTATTTCATGACATTAATTTTAGACGGGTTAAATAATTTTCCATGGAGATGAACACAATTTTATGATAGTTCTGATATACATTAGAAATCAAATCAAACTCTGACGCCACAAACAAAATTAATACATATTTTCAGCAATAGATAAAAAAAGATATACATATCAATTTTCCAGATAATAATGTGATAGAATCTCCAATAAATATCCAATTAATTCGTAGCAATAATAATAAGTAGGTAATGCATGAGTACAATCCGTAGTATTTTTCTAGCATCAACTACACTGATAGAAACTGAAACCAATTGTTAATGCAATCGCAAAATACAACGAAATTTATATCAGATCAGTAAATTGTGCTTATTTCCGTTTCTGTTGCCAGGTGGTTACTGATCTTTGTTCTTTTTCGCTCTTTCTCTCCTGTCTTTCTTTTGCGTATTCTTTTTTTCATGCGTTGGACCGACCACATGCTGCTCATGGTTTGCCGGAAGCGCGAGATGCAGTACATTTATTACATTTTATTTATATCGCCGGTTAAATGATGGTAATCAGTCATGGATTAATTGGTATCGAGATTCCCTTTAGTATATCAAGATCATAAAAGCGTGAGAACGGTATAAATACGTGGCCCCGCCTGGCAGGTTTATTAAGACTTTTATAACCTGACCTATTATGATTATACCGAAGAAGACGACGATGAAGAACAAGAAAGAAGAGGCCATTGTTCATTTGTTCGAAAATGATTCTCCGGTCCCATGAGCGCACTTGTCTCGTGTTTATATTCTTTATGTTTGAATACATTTAGGTCCGTAGATCATCTCTGGATCGTAGAGCTTTGGACATTGTTCGTAAAAACATTCGCAAATATAAATTTTCCAGAATGAATAGAGGATACGTGGTACATTTAAATTCTTGCAAGGTACTGAACAAACAGGGTATTTAGGTACGTTTTATGAAATTTGATTATATTCTACATATTCTAAGAACTATTTTAAAACATGAAAGCATACCAAAATCGTTTACGTTTCTGATCAGATTGTCCACACTATTGCCAAGATGTCTCCTTTTGTAATGTTCCAGCATTATTTTGTCATATTTGACTGCTAAAATTTACACCTGGAGATCCAAAATATGTTTGGTCGACTTATGAAAACGCTCTGGAGTAACTAAGAAACGTCGCGGCGGCAAGTCTCCAAGCACTTCTTTGCAAAGCCATATTAATTTTGTTTTTGATTCATTTCATGCTTGAGTTTTTCTAGAACATACATAATTACAAGTGTACCTTTTTTGAAATGCGAGATTAATGTTCTCTTGTGGCTTTAATAATGTATGTCCATCTGTTGTTAAAGCAACAGCACACCATCGGCATGGCATCGAGTGGATAAGTTCGATCTTAAGAGATTGCGGCATATTCAGTCTGCATTATAAAATACAGTTTTATCAGTGTTTCTAGTAGTAGGTACAGACAATGCAAAGTTTGACTTGAAACTGTGTATCTTCTACAGAAATTAAGATATTGGGCTACATTAAAAAGGTGTTGACAATTTATATGGCTTTGAAACAGAGTACTTGACAACCTGAACAAGTTCCTTAGTTGCACCGTAGGGTGTCTCGAACCTTGACAAAAAACATAATTCTGACTTCTCACAGCAACATTTGCTTTTTTTTTTAATTTTTTGTGCTATATGATAATATTGATGAAGTTCTTTACAATATCCCCATAAAATTGAGCAAAGATTACAAATACAAAATATATTGAACATAAAAATTTAAGAAAATTGGTTCAAAGCGCTTCTTTAATTGTTTCTGTAGTTGAATGGAGTTGATCGGAAGCCACATCAAAATATTGTGCAGAGCAAAATAGTACGGGTTGGCAAAGACGGATTAAGATATCTAGATTTAACCACATTTCAAAGAGGTACAAAAAATAGGTAAATGTTATACAAAAAAGACCAAAACGCACATGAAATCCAGTTTAATTTCCGTTGGACTGAAATATGTATTGTCCAGCCTTTATCCTTAATAATCAATATCATGTAGAGACCTAAAAAGTAGCTCAAGTTTTCTAAATAATTTGTAAGAGATATCAATATTTTTTCTTTTGCTATATATTTATTATACTTTAGTGTATAAAAAGAAATTGTGCCATAAAAAACTATATGCACGTTATAAATAATATCATTAATGAAAAGTTTCATTTATTCAGCCTCCAATGAAAAGTATTCTCTCTAAGGAAAAAAAAAAGAATAAACTTAATAACGTTAAACGATTCAAAAGTAATCGCGCATGTCAGTTTGCAAGCTCGTGTTTCCAGAAAAAGGCGTCAGTTGTATCGGTGTAATAAACTCTACAAGAGAAGGTACAAACATTATACTTTTTAAAACACCTTTTCTATATGAATTCATTGAAATATATTAATTTACTCATCATAAGCACCTAGATCTATACCCTCTCTATACAGTATCAAAATTTCCCATTCCTAGTAAAGTTTAGGGAAAATTATCATTTGTATAAAAGCATCTCTTTGCGCCGCCTTAAGAGTAAATGTTAGTCACCGGCCTCAAAAGTTCGACGAAACTGAGGCGCTAGAGGAGGGAACAAGCCGCGCCCACTGTAAACTCCGCAGAAAATGCAAGCAACGCACTGATTAGATGAGGGGAACGGCGGTATCGTTCTTTGGCGGCGAAGATCAAAGGGGCCGTGCGGTGTCGACTGGCGCCGAACCATTTCCTAATAACTTTGTGTATGTGACTATCGCATGTTCTGAAATGCTTTTCTTGTATATTTTAAATACAAATACAATTCCACAAAACAATACAGTGATACAAATTAATTAATTCCTTTATTATAAACCGCGGTTTATTATAACATTCCTATTTTACTACGAACTATGGTTGAACATTTTACCTTTTGTATGTTGAAAAAAATTGTAGTTTTGGTAAAACAGACAGCTTTATGTATATGTATAAGTCATTTGTTATATATTATATAGATACATGTTCAAACATTTTACACCTTTATAAAAGTCTTTTGCCATATATAGTAATCCGGCACACTTACACCTATAAGAGAGTGTTCCCCAAATTAACTAGCGAAGAATTACGTTCACGTATAATATCTACATATACACTTACCCCAGGTACTCTGGCAAGTTATTAGTTTTCTTAGAACGCGGGCCACATAAAGGCAGCCGATTTTTTTAATTTGCCCATATTTCTAGCGTCTGTTCTACGTCTGTTGTACATACAACAAGTCGAACTAAAGCCAACCATGCTACATAGATTGCGATTGCTCTGAATGCATTGCCAAGCGACAAGTGTTTGGTATTAATATTATTTTCTAAATCTAAATACCAATATATTTGAAATTCTATGACGAAAAATAAATGACTGATTAAAAATTAAATTACTTGTATTTCCTTAGTAATAATTTATGTAACTCCTGTTAATTATTTAGTAGTTGTAACATTGTAAGTAGGTATTGCGGTTGTTGATTATTCTTCGTTCCGTGTGTCGTACGGGGACTGCACTATAAACCCTCGCGGGAACATGCGCTCCTAATATGCGCTCCTAATAACTCGCTCTTTGCTGTCTGCGTAGTCCTTCAGGACGGCAAAAAATTATTTCTCGTATTCGGTCTCTAGCCTATTTTGGTCGAAATTCAACAATTCATGTTGCTCACATACACTTCCGCAAGAACATGCTGTCCTAATTTATAAGCGAGTCGTTGCTATCTACGTAGCACCAGCACGGTAAAATTTATTTTTCGTATGGCTTTCGTTTGCCTGGCGCGGCGCCGCTACACCTCCCGTGTCAACATGCGATCAATATTTTTGTTAGGCCGAAATTGCTCAATATTTGTGATTCCCCTGGCTACGTATTCATGCTGCTGCTTCAGACTGTACCATTTGAATTTGATTGGTCGAAGAAAATGATGTGGTGTTTATCCAACAGATGGCTGCACCGTACGACTATAAAATATGTTATTCTCGTCTCATTCACATGTTCAAAAAACCAACGTTTAAATCATTACAATATTCATATTTTGTTGTCATTTTCTTTACACAAGTTCATGAAGGCTCAATACAAAATGTTGTAATATTGCTTTTTTTATGTTTGGTTCGGATTTGGAAAACAAAAATAATTAAAATTACCAATTATTGGCTTCTTTAGCAAGGGTAAAAAACAAAACAACAACGCAAATGAAAAAAAGTGGCATTCGTACCCGGTGTAATACACCTTTATCTATAATTTAATGTATTACACGTGATTATTAACACACAATTAAGCTCAGGATGTTTGGTTTTATGTAGTGTTGTTTTGTAGTACGCTACTACCTCTAGTGATTCCTCTTAATGCAGGAAATTTTGACCGGAGAATACCGTAGGCTATAAAACCGTAAAACTTGCGAGAATCAAAAAAACGGTTTCAGGAGCTTATTTTATACAGTTCAATGTTTCAAAATATGAATGAAAAAAAATTATTTTTTCCAACCGATTACATGAGAACCTCCCCTTATGATCAGGAAGTGACCGGGTTCATCGACATCAATCAAGAAGTGATCAAAACCAAACTTCATCAAGCAATATCAGTAAGAACTGATGAAACGTAGATCGAACACCTATCATTACTTTACCTTTTACAATACCATTTATTCTACTTTTGAATGTTGCACAACTCAATAAAATAGAAATCTCATCTTCACTTTTTCAGGCTATTTTCTTATTCCACGCCTATATTTAGATCACTGAGTGCGTAGACCATGGAAACCCAGCCCACCATCACAGCAAAGAAGCGAAGAACCACAAGGAAAGAAAAACGATCTGACATCGATCACCCAAGTCCATCGCCATTAAAATGATAAATACACACATACAGAAAAGTCCGCGAGAAGTGTGTGAAAGTGTGAACCTGCTAACACGAGGCGCAACGGCGCGGGGAACAGTGGCGACCTCTGCGGGTTACCATCTACTCCAAGCACACTAACATCAGCCGGCGGAACGGTAGCAGCAGCGCCAGCTTCGTTTGATCGTTGAACCTTTGCCCGGTGAGTCATAGGAATGGTGATTGAATGACTTGATGGATATCTGCCATTAGCCGTGACAGTTTTAAGACCGACAGGCGCTCTCCCTCGCCCGTCTCTCCCCGCCGACGCCCACACATCTGTTTTATCCCCGGTACGGAAACACCGGCATTATAGACCAACTGCCAAATCATTCGTCTTTTTAATGTCAACCCGAAACGCTCTCAGTCACTGTTACGTGGCCCTCTCACGGACCCGTTATGTACTTCACCCGGTTAAAAATACATCGCGCTTTGGCCGCCTTAAAGTGTTGTTGTCTGTCTCTTGGAAGAAGAAGAAAACTCGCGATTAATGAGTAGTAAGAGGAGCAGTGTAAGTGAGTATGTTTATTGAGATGAGCCATGAGATCATCGTCAGTTTGATGAGGATATATGATACGTAGATGAAGGTCCTCATGGTGTCTTAAAAATAATGAGACTGTCCCATTATGGTTGATTACTAACGAGAGTTCTAGAAGAATTATTTGTTTACGTCACTTTCATATGTATCATTATTTAAAATTTCGATGAGAACTCTTATGTAATTCATATTAAAACCCCACACGCTCTAATAACTTTGGCATAAAATATTGGAGGTTTGCTAAATATAGGTTCCGTTTCTCATGGCTTGGATCTCAAGCTTTCAGTTGAACCAATTTTACCCAAAGAATTTTGGTTAGAAACTTGAGCACTGTTTGAAAGAGATGGTGACGTTCTAAATAGATTTGAGAGAATAATACGAGATACCAATGCCCCACTAAAACAACATGCAGATGAAGACCAGACAAATGCAATATAAGAGAAGGGGACACAAAGGTGATGACAGTAAAAAACTGAAGCCAGGTGGCCGATGCTAGACCACTGTAGAGCTAAAACATATAAAGGGCTAAAGAGTCAGAAAATGAAGTTTTAGATATTTGTTGTAAGGCCACCTTTGTTTAAAATCTTTAAGACCGAATATCTAGAAAATGGAAGAAAATCATAAAAATGTTTTGTTTTTATCTTATAATTACCCATGGAAAACACAATTACGACTGCTTTTACGACCAGAATCATTCTCAAAATAATTGTGTTTATGTCCCAAAAAGGATGACTAATCATTTTGATACACCATTTTCCCTCGATCTGGAAGCTAAAAGATTTTATCTTATAATCACCTATAGAAAACACTATTACGACTGCTTTTACGACCAGAATCATTCTCAAAATAACTGTGTTTATGTCCAAAAAAGGATGACTAATCAATCATTTTGACTCATCACTTTCCCTAGACCTGGAAGGCAAAAGGTTTACGTCAGATATTTTTAGAAGAAAAAGGGCTGAAATTGTTCCAATATCTCGTTTTTGGACTATTTGATGTTGATGTTTGATATATATAAAAAAAATAATGTGAGATATTGTTTTTAAAGAAGTTGGAAAATGAACCTTATCCCTTGACCTATAAAGCTGTGAGTAAGAAACCATGTAAAACGTCTGTGAAGTGCTATAGGACAGACTTTTACCAGGACAGGCATGAGACAATTTTAGTCAATCGTATGTTTTTTACGTGTATCAGTATTAACTAAATTAAAACTTGAACCTGTAACATTAAAGTTATGTGGAGAAAATCCTTGTAACAACCAATATTACCATATATTACCATTTTAAAACTTCGTTGTTATTTTAGTCTACTTCGAGAATTCTTAAGGGTATCAAAAAGGGTGGCTCACTTCAGAGAGTTGAAAAGGAAATATAGAGGGTCTTCCACGACGAGCAGCCATTATTAGTAAGTATATGGAGAACCAAATGAAATGATAGATTGAAAATTTGTGGACTTATATTGTTGGACACGATCGTCTCAACTAAAATATTTTGAGCTTTTGGTTACTTCCGGTTAAACCGGAAATTATGTCAAATTTTATATTTCAAATGGAACATCCTGTATTTTATCGCATTTTTGAAATCTTCATTAAATTTTAGATCAATTTTCCCTATACCTAACAAGTGTCATTTTTGAGATATTCATTTTTTCATTAAAAAAATAACAGCTGCACGGTTACTTTCAATTACTTATAAATTATCCCCTGTGACCGTTGCCGTTGGAAGAAAAGTTGTCCGAAAAATTGTTGTGAAGGTAACATATTACCGACACATCGGTAGAATTCTTCTAAAAGTTATACAGGGTGTTTAAATTATAAGATCAAAGCTGAATTCGAGAAAAGTACTAAAAGTCGATTTCTGCAAATAGCAACCCTAACATATGAATACATTTCTCAATTCTATAAAAAATTTTAGATCAACTTTGTGTACAATAACCTATACCTAAAATGAATTTTTACCTACTGAAATCGATTTTTAAACATCACAGTAGAAATTGCAAACATTGCCAAATCTAGATTGGAAAGCAACTGAACAATTTGGAATAAACAGAACTTTATTAAATGTTTTTTAGGTCATTTTTCATTATAATAAATTTAAAAAATTATAAACCTACAATAAAACACAATATTAAAAATAAAACAAAAACGTAAAGTAAATTAAAAAACTGTTTAACTCTCTTTCAGTACCTGTTCAAAAACGGTGCCGTTTCTGCTAAACATGCTTCATTTTTTTTAAACATATTATCGTTGGTGGAGTCCCTGATAGAGTAAGCACATAACCCATTGAAAGCAGCACGAACATCTTTCATGTTCTCCTTGTTGGGTGGTATCAAATGGACTGTGTTCCAGCGCACAGAGCTGATGCAGTAAGAGGCTTGCTTAACGAGATGTCCGACGATCGGTGGATTCCGCTTAATGGGCCATACAAATATCCACCGCGTTCCCCCGACTTGACGCCAATGGATTTTTTAATTTGGGGAGCTATTAAAGACGTAGTTTATGAGGACCCAATAATTGATAAGGAGAACATGAAAGATAGAGTTCGAGCTGCTTTCAATTGGTTACGTACTAACTCAATCACGGACGCCACCAACAATAATATATTAAAAATAATTGAAGCATGTTTAGCGGAAAACGGCATTGTTTTTAAATTGTTACTGAAATAGAATTAAGCAGTTTTTTTAAATTTACTTTACGATTTTGTTTTATTTTTAATATTTAGTTTTATTGTAGCCTTATAATTTTATAAATACTAAATTAATTATAATGAAATATGACCTAAAAAAACTTGTTTCATAAACGTCTGTTTATTCCAAATTGTTCAGTTGTTTTGAAACGCAATCTAGATTTGGCAATGTTTGCAATTTCTACTGTGATGTTTAAAAATCGATTTCAGTAGGTACAAGTACATTTTAGGTACTTGATCCACAACGTTGATCTAAAACTTTCCATAGAATTGAGAATTGAAGTAACTATTCCATGAAGTGGTATGCCATTACTATCAATCACGGAAATGGAATAATAATAACAATGCAATCAAATTAATGTTCAGCAATGATTGTTGAAGTTTCTACTTGTCACTTCGTAAATTTTATAGAATTAAACACAGTTTTTCAAATCAACTGTTAGCAATTCAAAATAACTAATGCTTGACCTCACTTCTGTAACACCTGGTATACTAAAATTAAACGGTAATTTTAAATAAGCCATGCTTCATAAAAGCCACAGTACATCACAAAAAAAAAAACACTTAACAACTTGTTAAAAAACGAACCAGTCTGACTACAGTATCTCTTACTTCTAACCACTCATCTTATGAATTTAATTATCCCATGGGGTGCAATCCCCCAGAGGGTGTCAATCGAAGGCCAGGGGTGAGCAACGACGACACGAAAGGTTACAAAAACGATCGTCGTCTTCTTGTACAACTCACAATATCGCGGAGAACAAGCAAGAGCAACCACTCCCCTAACAGGCGAGGAAGGACGCCATAAGCTCGTAGTTTTGTGTTAGGCCGCTTATCTAACCTGGTGATCTTGTCTCGTTTAATATCCCTCCTATTATTATGTTATTCAGACCCCTGGTATCTTCCATAAGATTTCCAGATTAGTTTTAATGTTAGGTGTGCTTCGCTTAACTCTCGTTCGCTATGTTGCGTCTTTCTTCGATCAATTCATATTGTTTACGTAAATAATGGTTGAGAGGTAAAGGAGGGAGATTATAAATGAAATGTACGTTGGCTCGGATATAACTTCCCACGTAGATATATACCTTCACGGTGCTGTATAAGGAATAAATCATAAATAATTATGACGGATATTCAAATAGTTTTATTATTATTTGGTTTAGTGTTGTAATGAGGTCTTCTACAGCGGTTTGTCTTCATTGCGCGTGATGTGTGTGTGTATGTTTTGTCTGAATTATCGCTTGTAACGGTAGGAATATTGTTGATACTGAGTACAATGTTACGGTAATTGAATGACCCGATTTACAATTACATCCTTTAATTAAGATGTGCGGATCTTTTTAGATCTGGCCATCTGTTACGCATTGTTGGTGTGTTCCTGCTTCACAGTAGTTTGTTTATGATTTGTAGTTTGTGTTAGGTGTTACTATTGAGTATCGGGTTTGTACAACAGTAAGCTGACCATGTTTTGATTGAGGTAAGACGAGGCAGTAGATGGTTTAATTAACAAATTTGATGCAATTAAAAAGCAAAGAGATGAATAAACGTATGTACTAATATAACTAGTCTGACGACTAAAATAACAGATTTTTTAAATAAAAGTAACTAACGGAATTCGAGTGAACATTGTTTCATTGTTCATGCATACCGAATATTCTAAGGGTGATGGAGCAACACATTTTGTGAGCAAAGAAGATTAAATATGTAGCCAGGTAGGTATTTCATAAAACAGTTTAGGGTTTTTAAGGTCAAGTTTAGACATCAACTTTATTGTTTTGTTGTCTCTTTTAATATGTTTACGCTTACCTACGCAACTACGCCGGAGACTTGACAGCAATTTAAAAACAAAATTCAACACAGCATTGAAAATCTAACCATGTAAAGTCATAAGAAAACTATGGAAAAAGTTCGAATGGCAGTCATTTGTTTCAATAAAAGTTTACAAAACATACACGCTTATTTTCCATGTAAAACTAAATTATGAGCGGGTAATTTTTGTTACGCAACTATGATCACTGCTATTGATGGCAGTCCAAAAAAAACTTATAGTGTGTAGCACTATAACAAAAAAAAACATATTGCCGGATTCGTGAGCTTTTTTATAAGTAATAGTTGTAAACAAAACTAAAAAATTAAATTAAATAATAATTAAATTTAAAAAGAAATCGGTATTCTGGTCAGTCATGAGGTGGCGTATCAGCCCTTCTCATCACCGTTTGTTTGTTTGTATGTGTAATACATGTAATTAGATAATGTAACGTATACTTAGACGTACCGTTTCACAAATTCATTATTTTATTTTTGTATTTGACGATTTTTAAGGCAATAGTCTCCACATTACTTTTTACTTTTATAAATGAAATAAAGCAATAAGGTAATTAATACTAATACTAATTATTAAATCACAGGTTTTATAAATCTTTTATTTTAACTAATGACATATTTCTCAAAATAAGCAGTCCAGAAAATTGAGTGAGAATTGTAGTATACAAATTTGGTGTCATATCCTCGCATAAAGAAAGAGAGTAGCTATATCAATTAGTTGGAGGCATTAAAAAAGTATAATTCTTATTTTAATTGTAGGTCTCTTCTTCGCAATGTGAAGATCGAATAGTTTGGATGCGAGTTCCATAGATGATCGGAAACAAGCTTTAGTTAACCAAATTAAGCAATAATTAAAGTAAATAAAAAAGGTACTATAATGTAAAATAATAATAACAATGAATACCTTATCCAGTAAATTTAAATAAAAAAAAGAAAATAACAAAAATAAATTCAGTAAAAAAATCCATATGGAACTTTATAGAGATTTTTCATTGTAAGTAAAGTATGGCAAAAAGTTTCATGTAAAGTTGTAGCCATTTCAAAAATAGCTTGGTTAGCATATCAAATTGCTGCCATATTTTAAAGAAGAAAACAAGTAACCCTGTGTACAGTCGAAGAAAATAAGAAGTTAACATGACCGCAGTATGGAAACATGACAAAATTTCAAGAACGGTCGTAAATTTTATTACAGAAGGTTATACATGTATTATATCAAGACAATTAAGCGATACATATATCATGATCAGTAAGAAAAAGAGGGAATGGCCATTAAAAAACTATCGATGACGTCATAAGTAAAAACAATTGAAGGTTGGACATTGAATTTAATATAGCTATGTATATTTATGTATATTTTGGTAACTACAAATTGACAAGTTGGAGGATTTTTAAAATAGCAATCCGTTCCAGAGATTTTGTCGCTTGCATACCTTACATAATAAATAATATATTCAATTGATTAATTAATATTAAGGTAAATAACAATTTAATGATAATAAAATAATCAACAAAACCAATAGCACGCAAACATTTTAACAAAACAGTACACTGTTATATTTAGAATACACTTATTCATGCCCTATGCACTAGAATAATAATTTTAATCGTACAAAACATAATACAAAAGCAAACTTACCGGTATATTTAATTCATTAGCGATCTCTCCTTTGCTTCTGCCAAGTTCCCAAAGGGGACAATTCTTGAACGATCGTCAACAGACAGGTGATAGGGCATTGTAACGCTTCGAAATTGTGTGTCGATGGCACGAAGTCACAACCTTATGTGATACATATTTTCAATATTTGCCTAATTTGCCTATCCCAGCAAAAAAGTTAATTAAGAAAAAAAAGCGACCCAAAGTGTAATAAAAATATCTACCTTTGTGGTTGATCGTCCGGTAGGTCGCCCGCAATACAAAATATTATACAAGGAACTTGAGGACTTGAAACTTTTGCAATACGGCGAAAACGATTGAGTAACAAATATAGATTGAAATTTAAATAATTTTAATTTTATAATTTTTTCAATGTTATCGACATATCGTTCTTATGTGATATCATTCATATTCGATTGTAAATCCCGCCCTTACATATCACACATAAAAGAAAATTGCGTGTGGATGCTATTATAGAACGTTAAAATATAATTTTAATAAACACAAAGATAACAACATTTTTATAATTAAACTAAAACGCTGAACAACACTGTAGTATCAGTACTAAAGGGCATATCTGCAGCAAAGTAGAAACCGGGACAAATAAGATTTTCAACTACATGCAAGAATGTAGAAATCTTTTAAAAATTATTTACGCCGGTTATAATGATCGGTTTTGTGTTTTAGACATACGCCGGCCGGCGGCGCCCTGATGATCAAGGACTTGATGTGCTAAATGTGCTTTACACAATATTTAACAAATTTGCAGATACGACCTTTAGAACCATAACGGCAGTATACCGACTGAAACTGTCGGTATACCTACTTACAATAACAATTAATTTACTGTGTATTTTAAAATACATTAAATATTACAATGTACTTTTGTCAGTTTCGGATATCGGAAACATGTATAAATAGACGACATTCCATACATACAGAAAAATAAAACGAAACGAAACAAAAGTTACCCTTTGGTTTTATGACTTTAGCAGGTAGGCATCCGACGACCGACAATCTCCGACCTACGTTTGGTGTACGCTAGCTGCGGTCATGTTAACTTCTTATTTTCTTCGGCTGTACATAAGGTGTCCTACAAAATTTTCTCATTCTTAATTTCCTGAATTAATTTACTTTATGTTAGCACAAGCGTTACATTCCGTTGCTAGACAAAGGCCTTCCCAGCGACTATTTTCGTAATATAACATGGTCATTTATTAAAATTAAATCATTAATTTAATGTGTGTTAATAAACTAAGTCATTTATTGGGTCAGCCTATAGGAAGTGAAATAGTATTGTTGTAACAAGTGTGTACATATCTATACCAAAATATGTTAATCTCGCGCAACATTAACATAACTAGCCTTAAACTCTAAACAATCGAGCAACAGACCCTTATCCAAAGTTCGCCGCTCGGCGTCTTGAGCAAGTCGACGTCGCGGCGCACCGCTCAGTGAGACCTGTTGATACGCCAAAAAATAGTCGCCGTCGTCGTCGTCGTCGTTGTAGATCGCGCCGAAAACAGGCCCTCGGGGAATCGTGCATCATTAATTTAAATTAACCCCGGCGATGGCGCGCGCGCTTAACGTTTGCAAAATCGCAATTTGCCCGATACAAAACGGTCCGGTAATTAAATTCTAATTCGCTGTCCTATCGGGCAACATCAAAAATTGAACTGTGCATTATAATCGGGTATGAAAACGCTGAAAATAGTGGACCGAAAGTTACCGGTTTTGTGTATTTTAAGTTTGTGGGCGTTAGAACTAAGAAAACTAAGTTTTCCACATTATATTATGCAGTATTATCAACATAATATTAACTAGCTATTCGTTTAAATGACCGTTCCACTCCACTAAATACTTATACACAGTACAGTTTATATCTCCTCGTGATAATTACTGTTTTCATAAACGTTTAATATTTGTTTTTGGATTGAAATTGCCAAACGAATGATACAATAAAAAAAGAGCTAATTACTCATTGGGGATTCGCCTTATTTATTAAACTGGCATTGAAAAACCTGCCGCTGCGACCACGCTGACATTTGTGTGAAGTTTAACAAATCATCATATAAGTATCATTTTCAACACGTTTCTATACAGGGTTAGTCAAAATTATCGGAACACCTAAATAATTCTCCAACCGTTCGAAAATTCAAAAAATTGTTCAAGCAAAAGTTTTTTAACTTTAAACAAGCTATCGTTTAAATTTATTTCCAATATACAGGCTGCTCATTTTGTTATAGAAATTTGGAAACACCCATATATTATTAATTTTTTTATTCTAAGATCAATTCCAAGAATTTTTTATAGGAATTACTTTTTATAAAATGCGTTATTTTTTAATTATAAGCTATTAACCAAATATGGTCAAAATTTTCAAACACCTAAATAATTCTCCACATGCAAAAAGAAAACAAAAAGTTTTTTGGGTTTAAACAACCTCTCGTTCAAATATATTTTTAATATTTAGGGTGTTTTCTTAATTATGGAAATTTGCACACCTTTCCTTTTTCTAACAGAATGTATATTTTACATTTTTTAATGCTAAAATTAATTCAAAGAATTGTATGTAGGAATTATTTTTTAATCAAATGCATTATTTTTACTTATAAGTAATTAATCAAAACTCATGAACTTTCACTTAACAAACGGGTTAAAAATAAGAAATCCAAGAGAAAATAACACAATTGAATAGATATAAATAAATTGTTCTACCTGCCACATTAAAATAAATGTATGTGTATGTTGGGACATATTCATAATTTGAAGGTCAGGAGTTTTGGTTAATTACTCAAATAATGCATCAACTCAAAATAAGGCATCTTCAAGAAAAATTATTTCAACAAAAAGTTTTTAGAATTAACCTTTGAATAAAAAAATAAATATATACAGGATATTCTATTGGAAAATGGAAAGGTTAGCAAATGTCCATAACAAAATGAATACACTATATATTAAAACTATATTTAAACGAAAGGTTGTTGAAACCCAAAAAACTGTTGATTCAAAAAAATTTTGTTTTTTTTTGCAATTCGAGAATTATTTAGTTGGCCCGGTAATTTTTACTATTTTTGGTTATTGGCTTATAATAAAAAAATAATGCATTTAAAAAAAATGATTCATATAGAAACTTCTTAGAATTAATCGTAGAATTAAAAAAGTTAATAATTTATAGGGCGCTATTTAAAAATTGAAGGGTACGAAATTTCTATCATAAAATTTCTATCATAAAATAACCTTGTATATTGAAAATATATTTAAACGATAGCTTCTTTAATGTCAAAAAGCTTTTGTTCAATCAAGTTTTTTAAATTTCTTACGGTTGGAGAATTATGTAGGTGTCCGGTAATTTCGGCTAACCCTGTATGTTATTTAACTTACTGGAGTATTGTTGAAATCTTATACCTACAGTCCTACCGATAGAAATAACACAAAGCAGCAATATAACTAAACCCCATTTTCATGTCCATAGCTACGTCCTTCTTGAAATACTTAGGTATCGCTATAAAAAATCTGCTCAAATTTTGTACCCTGTAAACAGGATTTTCAGAAAACGCTAATATAGGTGGTTCTTTTTTAATTGAAGGGTCTTTGAATCTCTTCCAATTTCCACAGAAAAATACCTGCGTTAAACAACCTCTTTTCTACAACCCCTTTCAGGAGAATGGTAAAATAAATAGATGAGGGTAACTTTTATTTTATATATTTTTTTAAGAACAACCCCTTCAAAATGTTAAAAAATTTATTCAGTTTAAATAAAAAAGCAACAAATCATTTCACAAATTAAATTAATTTGAATTGAGGAAATTACTTCAAAAATACGCGAAATACGCGATTTGTGTGTTGTTGGTCAAGGTAGATTTATTTACTGTTGGTCAGGGTAGAAATATTTAGTTATTTAGTTTATTTAGATTATTGTATCTTTGACAAATTGAAAATCTGTAAAATGCTCAGATATTTAAACTCAAAAGTTTATCGATTATGTTTTTATATTAACATAATAATAGTAGCATGCAAATATATTGTACTCAAAACACAAATAAAATATTATTATTATTTAATTTAATATAAATTTAATTCGTTTTACTGTGGTGACAACCCCTTAATTCTTAATTTTATAGGTAAATCAGAATACAAATGTTGACGTCTATAATATCTTCAATTATGACATATGATAAATACTTAATTCTTATTAATTATTATTGTTTTAGCACAATCTAAAACCCAATTTGTTGGATGAGATATAAGATTTTTGACCTATAGGTACTTTTATAAACCACCCCTTTTTACACCTCAAACTTTAAAGCTTTCCTCTTTGTTCATGTTTAACAAATTTCAACCCATATTTCCATCACTCTAAAGGTGGAATTTTCAAATATCGTTCCTTAGTGATTATTTTCCCAATTGAATAAAATTGAATGAAACAAAATGCGCCAGGACAAACAGTTTTATAGATTAACAAAAAGAAGAATTACAGAAAACACTAAAACTTAAAGTTACATCTTCCACATCTGTGACTATTCTATTTTCTTATTTTATCAGCATCTAACCGGAAGTCGGTATGAACCTTGCTTGTCATTCAGCTTCTCAAAAGCTGATGAAAATCTAAAAGTTTAATCGATTATTCAATTAATACTAATATTAATTAAATAATAGGTTAATAGAACATGAAAAGCTTAAAGAGAGATCAATAAACCCTAAATTTATTTTTTGTTCTTTTACATTTTGATTCCTTTGAACAGCTTGAGGACATGTCTTTGTCTTTTGCCTCATATTATCCACAAAAAATACAACACCACTTCCAATTGACCCAGAAATAGCATTATAAAACATCCGTTCGACGCTTGATCACTCTCGCCAGACACACCGATATCGGCGAAAGCGGATGCCCGAAAAATTCAACGAGCCTGGTCAGGGCATGGTCCGGCAGGCGCTATGACTAATGGACTGTCATAATGAGTACAACATTTTTCAATCAATGTCGTAAATAAAATATGTCACAGATCGGTGCATGATATGCACGTCAACATATTTATTCGATCAAATAATTGCGGAGCCCCATTCAGTCGGCCGGCGTGGTCCCGCGCTGCACTGCACTCGCTCAATCATAATTTAAAACGTGCATCTTGTCAGTCAGTCATGGCGGCCGCCTGAGGCCGTCCGAGCCTAGCAAAGCCGCGCTCTTCTCCGCTTCGGCGGTGGCGACATCGAGCGGCGAATATTTAAAATGCAAAATATTAATTACGACTGACCGTAGTATGAGCGTATATCTGGAGCGATGACTTTAAAGTCGACGGTATTTATTGCGGCGCAGTTGTGCCATAGGATCTAATATTTCATGTCGATGGTCGGAGCTGGATTAACACAGTCTCGTCTGTACGTCTCCAATCTTCATTTGCATAGGGTTTTGAAGTTCAAACTACACCCAGACTTGAAGCGAGTGTGAAATATTCTGTGACGTGAAAACTGCAACATCGCGAAGGGCTAAGATTTTGGCGTGCAAAATTTTGTGTTTTTTCCCCATAAGCAGGACAATCACTTGAACCACTGTATGGAATACTACAACATTAGCCCATTTTGTTTTATCCTTCAAAACAGAACTGCAACCTTAAACAAAACAGTTTTAAGAATGGAAAAAAAATTGATATTGCAAGATTTCAATGTTGCCAGGCTTTCGACAAAATTTAAATTTAAACCAGTTTGAGAATTTAATAGCAGATGAACCTCATCTACTAGAAATTTCGAAAGGATATCAAAGGAAACCTTAAACTTTGTGATTGAGTGATAATAATTATTTACTAGACAAAAACAATGCCTTGCCAATTACTTCATTGTTACAGGTATTACAATTCAAATGGCAACACGGTACATCCCACAATAGGTACTTGGATCTTACGCACCCCTATATAGGTCAAGTTCTCGATTCAGCACACACTACTGTTCTACAGTTGCTTTAGCTGCACTAACAGGTAGCAAGCCAATATCTGCTTTTGCAGTGGTCTTTAGTAGACGGTTAGCACATTTGCAAAACGTGGTCAATTTGGTTAAATAACATACAAAATTACCTACCACTGTGTAACGCCATGAAAAGTTTCTATCCGTCTACCAAATACCCTGTCTACCGTAGTATTCATGATATATCATGTCAGCAAATTGTTTTTTCTCAAAGACTAGTATTATAATAATAATAATAGTAATAATAATAATCCTTATTTCAGGACAAAACAGGACAATTAAAATTATACAACGTGCCTGAAAATGGTCACAAGTACTTGCTCGACATGTTTAATTGATAAGAGGCAAGGGTGGAGTCCCTTTATGCCTCGTCTGGATAAATTTAATTACGCGATCAATACCGCGTAATAGGATTGTATAGTTTGATTAGCGTAGCAGGTAAATACAAAGAAAATATAGACGGTTATGTAGTCTACCGTACGGTTCAAGGTGTATTAAGTAGTCGAAAACTAGTCGTTTGTAGGCGGTGAAATCCTGGACCCGTCTGCTGGAAGTTGGTAGGTGGTTGTAAAACTTCATAGATGAATAGCTCGTGGCATTGGCGAATTTAGATGTTATATGCAGAGGTAGTCGGTAGGTTGTGGGATCACGGATGTTATAGGGTCTGGTCTGTGGAAGATGATCGGTGAATTTTTCAGAGTGTTTTCTAACAAAGATAAGGCATTTGAGTATGTATAGGGCAAAGATGGTGAGCAAATTTTCCTTTCTGAATAAGCCACGACAGGACTGAGTATAATTCAGCTTGTAGATTAACCTGAAGGCTCATTTCTGGAGCACAAAGAGGCGCTGAACGTGTGGAGACCCTCCCCAGAAAATTATTCCGTTACTTGAGTATGGCGTAGAAGTAGGAAAGGTATATCACTTTTAAGGTCCTTTGGTTCAATTTTTGCTCAGCAACTCTGATGGCATATATAGCTGAGCAAAGCCTAGCCTGAAGATGTTCGATATGATTTGACCAGGTTAGAGAATCCATTATGTGGAGTCCAAGAAAGGTTGCGGTGCAGCATGTGCAGTGTCCTCCGACAATATATCGGGTATCACGGTTAACATGTGGATCAATAAGAAGCATGCTGGTTTTGTCATTATTGAGGATCATTCTGTTGCACTCAAACCAGATATTTAGGTCCTCCATGGTCCTGGCATAAGTGTGCTCGACATTTTCAAGGTTTTCTCCAAGCACAAGCAAGGTAGTGTCATCAACATTATTTTTCATGTAAAAGCAGTAGTACATTAAAGTTCATGGTTGTACAGGCTGTCCGGAAAGTAAAAGAGTTTACCACATGACCAATTGTAATAGCGGCCTTGCCCGTGGTCTGAAGACGGGAATTTAGATTCCCGAAACATGTAGCCCCGAGAAACCAAATAAAACTACAACATCGGAATATACCTTTTATTTGTTCTTTTATATCCATACTTAATTCCTGTGAAATTTGAGATCAATGATTACATGTTAACACGTTACTGAAGGGGTTCAACATCAAGAATAAGCGTAATTTAGTAATATGGTTTTACAACAGTAAATTTACATACCACAGTTATTAACATAGTAGAAAAAAAATAATTAATCTACTTTTGAGGCTAGATATCACAGAATTTCACATATTTTCAAGTTGACAAAAATACAATACTACAATACTACCTGACTACCCTGACTAACAATGAAAAAAATCTAACGGGTGCCTGTTCTGGTAAGCTTTTTCCGCAGAACGTGAATCTGGTAGAAATTTGGAGTTAACCCTACAGTTTGATAAAAGCACTGCTAAAAATCCAAAAAAGCATTTTTTTCCCAAAATCTAGGCACAATTTGGAATTTCTGCTTTCAGATTCAGGTTTTACGGAAAAAGTACACAGCCATAATTTTTATAACAATCCAATTCTTCAGATCGGAGACTGATATAATTTTTTGCATAACCACAATTTAAGTAAATTTATGGTCCATTCATCTCTCTTAGTTGTATGCAGCGGTGGGATTGATGGGAATTTTTATATATTGTTTGAAACGTCAAAATAAAGCTGCATACAGATTGGATGGTTTACTTATTCCGAAGCAAATTATGATAGGCATAATTTTACAGGACAAAAACAAAAAAAGAGAAGCAAGTAATGACCATTTGTTCAATAAGATCTTTAAAAAGCACTTTTTACATCTAAATTTTATATCAGGAAGTCATGTTTAAGCGTGACCGATTACATTCTGAACACGTTACATATGTTGGAGGTAAGTTATCTGTCGGGTGTCTCTACTATGTTCTTGCATTCAGCATTCAAAGCTTCATCCTATTTATCCCACAGTGTTACATCGTATATCCCTATATACTTCACAAGTGGTGTGATGTCTTTTGGATGATGCCATGTACCGGATTCAGTAATCCACCGATTTCTTCCACTCCGATCGGAGTAAACTGATTTTGAACCACTCAGCAATTACTTCTTATACCGAGTACCATAATCAATAATCAGGTAATGTCATGTACCTTGTTATAAGATACACACTTCAACACTTCAAGTAAATGCTTCATGTTGTAGCTTTTACTTCAAGTAATTACTAAAAATTATAGCATTTACTCTACATTATTCTTGAAGTAACACTGAAGTAAGTACTAGGAGCAATTACTTCATACTTTGCTTTATATACTTCGGTATATAGAAGTCAATACTACAGTAATTACTAATGTTGTCTGGTATTTACTCCATCTGGGAGTGTTTTGTGTAGTTTTCAAGAAGCTACTCATCTTTTACTTCGATTGAAAAAGTGTTACAAATAGCTTTTTTATGAATTTTCGTAGGGAAAGGAGGGAAATATGTGAATGTAGAATGCATGGGGAGGAACTGTATAGTAAATTATTTTGGCTAACTTTATAGTATAAGGCACTGTTCACCTAGCTTCAATGCAAAATATGTTGAATGGATGGCTGACGAGTTCTTAGGACATTTTTTGTCAAATGTAGCGAAAATGAAGATATTTATAAGACGTCTAGATGATCCTGAGTTTCAACAAGGTGTTGGTGAAGATGTTGGGGTACATCAAACCACCGTTTCAAAAATAATTAGAGAAGTTTCACAAAAAATAGTGTTGAAGAAAAATGTTTGGATTTCTTTTCCTCAAAGTGTCCGCGAAATTGAATTAGCTAAAGAGGGTTGGATTATATCTGGAGCAAGAGGAGCGATAGATTTTACCCATCTCAGAATAATGAATAAGGATTTTGTAGCATTAATGTGCAGGCTACATGTAATTCTAAAGGAATTTTCACGTCTGTGGATGCATCGTGGCCAGGATGCGTACACGTCAGCAGAGTGTGGGGAAATTCCGAAATTTACATTTTTTCCCTGGAAATATTATGTCCTAGCATTTACTACTAGTTTATTCTTCTAACATAAGTAAAACCTACCCATTGAAGTATTTACTTTATATAATAGTTTATACTCCACAAAATACTATGGAGTAAAACTTCATTCTTAAAGTAAAAGTAAACACTCTTTTTAGTCATACCACCCATTATCTTTAGCAATAATGCGACCTTGGAGCGATTTGCTGACTGCTTCGGGACCGCATTCTCCAGAAACAAGCACAAACCAGTGAGCGATCGAAAATCAGCACCAGGCGGCGGCGTGCGTTGTCGAAAACCGCATACCGAGCAGGCAGGCAGGCAGCGCAGCGCCCCGAAGTGACGAGAGACTTTGGCGCGTTGGAGAGTAGCAGTGCCGTTGAGGAGTTCTGCCCGCATTAGTCCCGTAATAAATCTTCGGGTAAAAAACGGGCCGGGTATGTTGCTGTATGCAAATAAGTCTGCGTCCCTCCCGCGTTGCGCGGAGGCGCGACTGGGGCCCCACTGGTGATATATGGGGCACCAAGTGTCAACCGGGTGATGCATGGAGACAGCAGAATGAAGCTTACACGGCGAAGAAATAGAACGGCACTTCCTTTTGTAACGGGAGAGTTGTCGAGTGTCGACTGGCGGAATGGAGCTCTTCTCCTCTTCGGGGCTGAGCTGAGCGGCATTCGTTACCGGCCTGTCCGTCATATCTCGGAACTGTGACGAGCGGGGCAACGGACTGACGGCTGTCCATGCGAGACAATGACTTGCAACTTCAGCAACATCAACAGTAACAAACAGGGACGGCGACGGCGACGCCCGAGAGCGAAGCTCCGCAGCAGCGTAGCAAAAAGTTTTATAATGAGCTCGACTAAAGCTCGGTTTTATTCGATTTGTTTGTATTGCACGGTCGCGCACTGTTTCTAGTTGTATTATCTTTTGTGTAGTCGATAACGACTCACTGTCGTAGATATTGTATCCAAAAACAATATTTCTATATGATCATATTATAGTGTGTCTCACGGGACGTTGGATTGTATGGGTACTTTTGTTATTATTAGAGATAGAAAGTCGGTTAAATGGACAAAGTAGTGCATATTTATGTGCTCTTTCATAATCGGTTTAGAGAACAGTTGAATTCCAAACGGGTCCCAAGCTATTTTGAAAAGACCAAAAATGTCATTTTTTAATTATGGTCATAACTTCTTTATTTGTGATCCAATCAAAAAGCGTATTGACGTTATAAAGGCAATTTTTTGTCTACAGTTTGACTATGTCAGTTTAAATTTTTTTTTGCCAATGGATTCGTCAGAAACAAACGAAACTTTTGTTTTTCTTATGGACGCCATATTGGTTTTATACATGTTTGGATTCATTATTTCGTTCTGAGAAATTTGGTATGCCACATGCCATGTTTTTAATACAATAAGATAATAGAATTGACTGAACATTGTACACCTCGAGAATTTCTGAAAATCGCATGGCGCCATGGAAGACATTTTGTGAAACAATGTGATATCTACCCATCTGTTGAACAAAATAAATTATAAAATAGAATTTTATAAAAAAAAAATTATGGTCCGATGAAACATATTATCTTTAACTCAAAGATTAGAGATATTTTTAACGCACTACTGGGTACTGGGCCCGTGAAAATCAGCACCTTTTTGTACCGCGCCATAATCAGGTGCGGTTTGGTTTCAATGTATGGTGCGGGATAGTGGTCAACCGATTAATTGGATCAATTTTTATAACAAAATTTTAACTTAGGAGAGGTATCGACAATATTGCTCTCTGAGGGCGTGGAAGAAAGAATGGACGATATGCCGTTGGCCTTACGCCTTATGTGGTTCCAACAAGACGGAGCACCTGCAAATAATGCCCGAATTGTGAGGAACTAGTTAGATATAAGACATAAACGGAGAGTAATTGCTACCTATTCAGAAATATTGTGATCACCAAAATTTGCTGGATCTTACCATTGTGATTTTTATCTATGGAGTGACTTAAAAAATAAGGTATGGTGTTTATAATTTTGGAAACGTTGAGGAGTTACGTGACACCGTCATCGCCGCTTTCAATTCGATTGACAGAAGAACCCTCGGTAAGGTCACCGTATTACGAAATGCTGCCAAAAATGCCTCCACGAAAATGGCGAGATTTTTGAAAACATTATTTAGTTTGTTAAAATGTTGTTACTTTTTATGTTGTGTAGTTAGTACAAATAAATACATTCCAAAATTTTACTGTAACTTGACTATGGGCACATAAATACTAAATAAAAATCTGAATCCAAACATGTATAAAACCAATATGGCGTCCATAAGAAAAACATAAGTTTCGTTTGTTTCTGACGAATTCATTGGCGAAAAAAATTTTAAACTCACATAATAAAATTGTAGAGAAAGAAGTGCCTTTATAATGTCACAACGAGTTTTTTCACAAATAAAGAAGCTATGACCATAATTAAACAAATACGTTTTTAGGTTTTTTCAAAATAGCTTGGAAATCATTTGGAATTCAACTGTTTTCTGAACGGGTTATGAAATATCACATAAATATGCACTACTTTGACCATTTAACCGACTTTCTATCTTTATTAATAACAAAAGTACCCATACAATTCAACGTCCCGTGAGACACACTGTATATGGTTGATGAGACGAGAAAATTGTCTAAATGACCAGAAATAAAGAACATTACATCTTTGGAACCCTGTATTGAGAAGTTTGACATTCTTGAAGACTTTGATTTGACATTATTCATCATACCTCATCATTATGTCTATTAACCTATAACAATATATTAGCATATTAGCATATTGCTTTTTGTACATTTTGTTAATATAACTCAGGTTGGGTTAAATCAAGGAAAAAGGTTTTTATTTGTACTTATGACGGCTTATGACGGTATGGATAATAGTAAAGAAACAATGCATATTCAGCGAAAATTTAAGAAAAGAAATATCATTACTTATTGGATATTTACATACGCAACATCTGTTTTGGGCTGTTCTCTATAGGCAAATGCTGTGAAATGAAATAAATCGTCGAAAAGAAGAAAAGAAAAAAATCGAACAGTTTTATTTGTATTTTCGTATCACTATCTCTGTCAGAACCATAGTTTAAGCACATCAAGCTGCTGCAAAATTTAAAGAAAGCATGATTGTAACAAACCGCCGGGAGTAAATTTGAATTAAAGTGAATTAAAAAGTACAACCCTAACACGCATTTTAACCAAGGAGGTTTGTGTTCTTGTTCTAAAATAAAAATAGAAAAAAATAACTTATAAATAAACACTATTTAACCATTTTTTTAAAAGGCATGAGCAGTCAAAGGCCTAATTATGGGACACGAGGATCAATTTATGCAATTTATCAACTTTTAGACATTGGTCTAAAAATATTTTAGGAACCATTCGGTAGTTCCCATCAACATAATCCTATTTTTGTAGTCTTTTTATTTTCTATTCTGGAAATTTTACATTTTCTTGCAACTATTTTTTAAAACTAAAAAATAAAAAAAAAAACACCGTAGAATATTACCAAATTTCTTAATATCCACAAAGAGTATCTTAAACATAGACCGCCAAAGATTATTTTGGCTCTTCCCATGTTTTCATCAGCTATAAACTTTTTTTATTGCAAATGTTTGAGATATCTTGATAAATTTCTTTACCAAAAACTACATAATCAGTAAAGTTGTGTGTTCCAATGGTAGCAAGAAGAAAGATTTTAATCTTACTTTTGTACAATTTCCGGTCTAAAATTACACGGTAAGCCTTAGTAATCGCGGACTTAACCATCCAATTAATTCTGTTATTTTTTTGGTGTTATATCGAGTGCCGACTGATCGTCTGGAACATTTGATCGCGTGGCATATTTATGTGCCGACAACTGGCACCGATATAAAGTGCAGTCAGAGAGGAGAGCAGCAGTAGTAGTAGTAGTGTGGTGGTACACGGTCGCCCGGTGATGAATGTTTGGCCATTGTAGCCCAACTACCCTTTCTGCAAAGAGACGGGCACAATATCAATCCATAAATCAAAAGGCGATAGATAAATCTAGCGCGCCGGGCCATTTGTGAAACTTTTGGCATGTGTGTCCCTTGCCAAAATGCAGCCGCGTCGACTTTTCGGACTGCGCGACGTCGGGTAGGGGGGGTTTTGCAGCCGGGTGATTGACGGCACTGCATTATTGACGGGGATGGAGTCTGCCCGCTCTGCAATTGCGCATTATCCCTCGACTTGATAACCAATAAATTATACCCGGATGCCGGGACAAACGACAATATTTTTCCTTAATTTCGCCATTCACGGATGGGACGGGCCGGCGGCGTTGCTGCTTTTTTTTATTGTTATGCAGCGGAGAGCGAGTGCTTTTGAAATGTTAGCTGTCAGTGACGTATTTCGTACGCCTCAGTTGGTTAATAGCCCCGAATTAGCTGTGAAAATATTCTGCCATGAATCACTCGGTATGCTCTGTTTCTACTAAAACTAGTACTTTCTTTGTTTACATAGGTACTTGTTTAATGGCTGTGAAGGATATTCCGCGAGTATCATAATTCTTGTAATCATCATCCAGTCTCATTCATACACTGCTAATATAGGCCTCCTCAAGATGCCATCAGCAATTACAAACCAATTTTTCAAGATTCTAAAGTTGAACAGTGTGAGTGTGTGAAGTGGTCAAACTTAATTAGTAGTTTGTTGCTTTTGTTTACATTCACGTTTTTCAATTTGAAAATCCTCCAACAGATCAAACTATCTCGCCTTATCATTATCAGCCATATGCAATAATTGTATGTTGTTCATCCTTATTCAGTCATCACATACTTTTTAGTATACCCAGGGTTGCCAGACGTCCCTAATTGAGCGGGTGTCCCGAATTTAAAGACAACTAACACAATGTTCGAAACATTGTGAACAAAAATTATATACATTGATTAGGATGCTTTGAAAATGTTATGGTACCAGGAAACAATTACAATATATATATAACTGTAATAAAAAAGTATTTTAAAGTTGAATCTTTGTATTGTAAATAATAACTATTTTCAAGCACAATAACTTTGCGCACCAGAGTAAATAACAGCTATGTATCACTTTAATTATTTACTAATTTATTTAAAAAATTAATAAACTATGCAGTGTAGACAGATGTCAGCAACGGAGCAACTTACCTATAGTTACTGACTGTATATTGTACACTCTACTGGTATTTTTAATAAAACTCTTTTATATTCTATTCTATTCTAATGCATATTGAACATACACATCTTAATGAAAATATTTGCGTGGTACTAAAACAAGAAATACTGGAAAATATGTAACGTATACTTAATATTAATATTTTAACATATTAATATATTAACACTTTTTTGACAATATGAACCAAAGTGGGGTCAACAGCATAAAACGTCAGGACTGCATTATAAATTACATTATAGAAATAAAAAAATCTAATGTGCCCAGACACATGTCTTTATCATACTATAAGGCAGTGACAAACTGTGTCAAACTCTGATGGTTTGACAATACTGCCAATGGAATAAAAATAACTGTCAAATCCTAGCTAACTAGTTTTAATGCAGACACGATCATAATAAAGATCAAATAAAAATCAAAATAAATAAAAAGATAAAGATCTATTTGATCAATCTCGATCAAATAGAATTTGCTCATCCAGCTATTAATTTTACCAAAATATGTCATAGACATAAATTATATAAAATTTCTTTACTTTAATTTATTATTTAACTATTTTGCCGACATTACAGAAATGAAGGTTTATTTGCAAAATCGTTACAAAATGCTAAGAGTAAATCTCAGTCATCAAACTTCTAAATATAAAGTTTCCTCCCGATACCTTTAGTAGTTTCTCAGGAATCGTCGCCACAAAAAAATGGGTACACTGCACACACACATACAGAGTACAGACACACACTAATACATTTTCTTGTTCCTTGGCCAAAAATGTTCAGGGGACCCAAAAGGACATATTTCCGCTAAAATCTCAAAACTTTCTTTCGACACGACTACAGTACGATTACAAAACCAGAATCAGTGAACGAAAACCAAAGCATTCAACAAATTATGAAAGATATTGTCTACGAATCCACTAAGAAAAATGTTCAAAAAGCAAATAATGGTTAGAACAATACAAATCAAATATTAAGTCGTTCTTCAAAAAGCTCATCGCAAAACCCAATAATTACTCTTTAGATTTATAGAAATATTTTCATACAAGATAAACATAAAGTTAAGATTAAATCAGGAATAAGTCACGTGCTAAGGAACGCTTAATACATCCCATCATAAAGCGTACCTATGCGGTCATTTGCCCACACCCGAGCAGATGTTTAACGTGTAACTCATTCAGCTGATAATCTGGTAGGAAGTTGTCGTGAATCCTTGCAGTTGAAGACAACACCACACCCTGTATAATTAAACCGTCCACCAAAATGAATTATGACGGTAATCGTGAACTAAGCTTATTGAATTTTACAAAAGGATCTTTATTATGGTAAAGGGAAAGTAGTATTGTTTCAGTAATTGAACACGGATCAATTCCAATTGGCATCATCTGCCTGTTAAGAAGCAAGAGGCAAAGTTCAATCGAAACTGACAGCCTAACTTAATGACGTATAATTATAATAAACCACAAATGAAACGGCGAGAACATTGACCGGAGACTTAAGACAAACAAAATCTTGATGTAATAAGGTATTTTAGATACTCCGATCGACCACAGCAGATGGTTAAAGGTACACAAAATCCCTAAACACACCCCTATATCATTCGCCCTTAAAAGTAAACTCCATTGTTCTATTTAACAGGAAATGCATAGCCAACCGATAAAAGTGAAATATTACCAAACTTTACGCGCAATAAATCTCGAACTTGTCACTCACCGTGGGTCGTCATGATGCAGGCCGACTTCCATCGAGCTACAAAACGGCAGAACACCACAACAATAGCACATAATGCTCAGGATTACCGTCATAAATAACAAAAATTCCATGGGGAACCATTCAATATCCTACTTCCGACATAGGCTATAATATGTTTTACCAGAAAAGAATGAAAATAGAAAGCATTAAAAAAGTAAATAGAACTATCTCTGTTTTGTACGTTCATGGTTTACCCTAATCCATCTACCAAAACATAATAGGCATCATGAAAGGGATACCCACACCCCATTAGCTTGAAGCGTGCCGATAGCAGGACTTTCAAGAATTAGTACTTTCTGTTCACAGGAGCAGGTATAAGAACTGTTTGTTGTTGCATAATGTAACTTTGTGTTTATTGTTATGAGAAACAGTAGCTAGGTTATAACGGGAAAATAGTATAATTCAGAAATCATTGTAAGAACTGCTTATCAATATACGAATAACTACCGTCATCGGACTATGATTCTCTTTCGGAAGGACAACAGCCTAACGTTGATCTGATATGTAGCTTCTATGCTTTTAATAAAATAGTTTTACGACAACAAAAATTTGCCGAAGATCAGAGAACTTATAGGAAAAATTATTTATTTTATCTACAATTTTATTTTATTGTGAAAACATAAAGCTTTTTTAGAACCAAAAGTTATATTCAATTTAAAGTCGTAAAAAATATTAAGGCGGGCGTATTTTCTTTTTTTTGGTGTTCAAACTAAATGAAGAATTATGTAATTAAAAATAAAGCCTCCGTAACAAAGCCTCCGCAACGTTCACTGAGCGCTTCAGTAGCAGTTCTCTGCGATCTGTATTTTTGGAGCTTTACAGTAAATAAGCAATCTAACAGCAAGCGTTTTTGTAACAAAAGATTAAATTTTTCAGATTTATATTTACTAAAATTTTCTAAATTTGGACACAGAAAATTCAAACCAGACCGAAAAGTCACACTAGGAACATAACCTTACCCTTTTTGATTCAAAAGCTACACAAAACAAGAAATTTTTCAATTTGCTCAATAGTAAACAATAATAAACCTTTTTAAATATAAATTAAAAATTTCTTAGGGAATAGTTGATTTAAAGATAATTTTATGCACGAATTTCAAACTGGAATCTTGTATCTCACAACCTCAGATATAGGTCCAGTTCAGGGCTGTGCTTGCCCTGAATTCGTCAAACCATGTGCTTTTGGAGCATGTGGGCTTGAAGTGACAACTTTAAAATTATTTTCGTATGAAAATTATTGACATTGATATGAATTGATTTGGTATTCCAAAACGTGAAAAACGTCATCAACCAAGCATTGCATTCGATGTTTCATTCTTCAATTGTATTAACTCAATACACTTTAAAAAATAATCCATCAGTACCAGATATGATTTGCCTGAAAATTCTAATATATCACAACTTAGTTTGTTGTGATAGATGGAATCTCATGTCCAAATAAAGGTTATATTTGACAACCGACGGTTCTTTTGTTTTCGTTATACCTAAATGAGTTTCATGCATTGTAACATTTCATTACGCAGTTTATAATATAATTTCAAATTATTGCAACCTTAAGTTTTGCTTTGAGGCCATCCTTTTATACACATCTGTTTCAACTGCTTTAAAAGCTAATTCAATTTCTTTCTGAAACATCTTTATTTTCTCATCACTGACATTTATTGAATGTATTACATCATTGAACTCTTCTTCTTCATCTGTGTCATCAATAAAACGTCTTGAAAAGTAATAGGCTAAATTCATATATTTTCCTGGTACATATTTTAAGTCTATATCATAATTCAAAAGTCGTAATCTCATTCTTTGCAAATTTTCTGACGGAATTTTACGAATCTCTTTGTTCATGACTGCTATAAGTGGTTTATGGTCTGTCTAAATTCTAATTTTTTGTGAATAAATATAATTGTGAAACTTCTTACAAGCAAACGTATTTCCAGAAACTCTTTCTCCACCATAGCATATCATTTCTCTGCGTCTGACAATGAACGTGATGCAAAGATAATAGGTTTATTATCTTGTAGTAAGCAACAACCTTAACCATTTTGACTGCTATCTCTTACTATAACAATTGGTTTCTTTGAATCAAATGATTGCAAAGTTGGAGCTTTGTTTACATTGTTTTTATTTCTTGTAATATTTTTGTATGTAACGTGTCCAATGAAATACAATATCTTTCTTAAGATTTCGATTCTATAGATTTCGTAAAGGACTTGTCAACTCTGATAAGTTGGGTAAGTAATTTCTCATGTATTTAATAACGCCTAATAATTTCATCAATTCTTTCTTGTTTTTTGGAATATCTATCTTTTCAATAACTTTTAATCTCTCCTTATCCAACTCAATGCCATTCTCAGAAAAAATGTGAAAAATGTTGTTTTAGTCTATATTGAAATTTACATAAACTAAATTTGACGTTAACTTCTTCAGCAGGTTGCAATACTAATTTAAGATGATCATCATGTTCCTGTAATGATTTACCCATTACGAATATATAATCCATATAAATAAAAACACCAGGTAAATCCCTAAAATTCTCATGAGTATATTTCATAAATACTTCAGGTGCTACTGACATCCCAAATGGTAAACGAGAGAAGCAATAAGTTTGGCCAAATGGCAAACAAAAAAGAACTAAAAACATTATGGCGTTTCTGGGACATCAAAAACTCTGGATGAAAAAGGACTTTCTCTCAAGAAATTTTGGTCCACTAGAGGTACAGTTGGGTCCATCTGGGGACACATTGTATAACTTTTGTAAGCTTTTACTGATTGTGATGATTATTTCAGCACCCTGTAACAAATTCATCCAAATTGTTACATGTTCTTTAGAATTTTGAAAAATTGAACAATTAAAGTTCATTATACCGAGTAAACCAACATGTTTCGGTGGTCTAAGTTTGAGACAGAAGTTTGTGGAATAATTAAGGAGCTTAGGTAGGTTCTCAAGTACCCTGCTATAGCCATATCAATTTCCAACATATTGTTTTTCGATTTATCCTAATATCTAACTGTAAAATATACAAAGTTACAAGTATAACTTAGCAACGTTATTTAGTTTTTATATTCAATATCTTTTGTAATCTATTACCCCACAGTTTTAAAATATTGAAAAAGTAAGTCTTGCAGCTTATTATGCCGGGTGAAACAAATCAAGTTTTGGACTAAGTTTGTGACACCCTATTTTGTAACTAAGGAACATTGGCCAGATTATCTTGTTCTCCTAACAGAGCCTCTTTGTATCCCCACATGTATAATTTAGCTCAATATCTGCATTTCTGTAGAAGATACACCATTTCAAGCAATTTTACCTTTTTTAAGACAAATAATTTGTTTCTTTGTGGATTCTTGCAGATTCGAACATTCAAAGATATCAGTTATTAAAGGATATTATCAATCTGTCAACATACAGAAGGGAAAGGCAACAGAAAGTAAGAGTAGGATGATATGATGTAGTATATTGTGTCTCAAGCCGAGAAAACGTTTCCTTTCAAAATAGTTTTTTCCCCACACTATACGAAAATGTCATTTTTGCGTCCCTATTGAGACAAACACATGCAAATACATGCCTAGCCACAAAAGTAGTTTCACAATATGGGCACCAGGTGGCTATCGATCTGAGGAGTGACCAGAAGTATCGAGTCTGCCATCCATTCCTTCTCTCATTCCAGTTCCAGAAAATATCACCTTTTCGGCAAAGTAAGCCAAAGCATACCAGTATCTGCTCTATTTGTATCTTCTTTAATGTGATGACTTGTTTGGCATATGTTTAGATAAACATATATGCCTATTGTTACTTGTTTCAATACTTACAACTTTATTTTCTACTAATGGTCAACCTTGAATAACATCGTCTGCTACTTACCTAGAAAAAAGATAAATTATTAAACAAAGCTACCTACAATGCTGTTCAATTTCATGTTGAAAATTGACATAATAGGAAAACAAATTGATGGGAAAGCTGCATTAGAAACCAGCTGCACCGTGCAGCTTGGTTCTACTGGGTAGATTGAGAACAAGGAATGAAATTCTAAATTTCCACATGGAAAAGTAATGCAGACCTGAATGTCAGTGAAGTATTGGAAGTACAATTAAATTATACCATGGAAATATGCTGAATGACTAAATGTTTATAAAGGTATCAATTGCATAGCCAATAAACTTTAAAGCAACTAAACTATAACAACTGTCCGTACAAATTATTCAACAATATAGACTGTAAACACAATAGAATATTATTATTCAATTATACAATCACTATAATCAACAATAATAGTACGTATTTTGTGCGATATAACTAGAAAAAATCCTATGCTTGGCTTCTAATGGTCGCGTGATTAGAATCAAAATAGGCAATTAAAATCGAATATGGAGCCCGTATGCTATGGCGATATTGTCAATCGGAATTGATAATAAATTTCCCGTATATTGATAGCGGAATGTATTTATGAAATTCATTTGCGATACATATTCTATTTAATGCACGAATTGTCTATTAATGCATGACCAAACGGATTACAATAAATCATTCAATGTTTTAATTAATAATTAAAATTTATAATGGGAAAGGTATTGATAAGCGACTATATGTGTATATCGTGTATGTATAGCTCTGACACTAATCGTATTATCTATAAAGGACTAATTGTGCTGGAAAAGAACTGCTAAGCTTGTAAATTAATCAATTTTATAATTATGTATATTTAGGACTATATTAGTTATATTTACTAGATATTACTAGATATTTACTATATTTACTTAGATTTCTAATGCATGCATAAGTGACGTGATATAACGTAGGCATTTAATTTTGATCTTTTTAAAAGGAATATAATTTATTCTAATAATAACTATTTGGAATTGCACTGAGCTCCTAGTTCCATTTTTGATGTCCACAAAATTGTCAAAAACGACCGTTTATGTCATTATATTTCTCAAAAGCAAGATCAGCTCAATATTTTTGAATGCAGATAAAAATTTCACGGAAAGCAAATTGTACTAAGTACGTTTTTTACATTCTGTATTCGGGTGCTTCTCACTTTTTCAAGTACACTCTTTTTTAGTAACACCTTTTCGAAATTTATGTATCATTATATTAGAATCACAATTTCACATTTAAAATGTTTAGGGGTTGCCATCGGCTTTCAAAGTTAAGAAAAATGAATTAAAATTGCATTACAAAAAGCATTTTTATTAACTACAAAAAATTTGCAGGCCACAATAATTAATTTATGAAAAAAAAAATAATAATAAAAGTTATTGGTTGTAAAAAGTGTTGTCAATTTTGTAAGTTATTTTGTTGCATTTGTGTGTTCAAAAATTCAAAAGTTGAAAGTTGTTTTTTTTTATTTTTCGTGAAACTCTGTATTAACGGTTCATGGTCAATTTAAAATTTTTCATTAGTTTTCGCTTAAAGTATTGTAATCTTATGACAAACAAAACTGACATTTTAGCGGAAAGATGTCCTTTTGGGTCCCAAAGGACAAAAAACTGATGTGGCCAGGCACATGACTTTATCCTACATATATAAAATTAGTTTACCTGCATGGGATTCTATTTGGTCGAGATCTTTCATGGACGTAACTTTCGGGACGTAACTTCATATGTTTCATGACTTAACTTAGAGCTGAAAGAAGTTTTGTTTAAACGGGCCCAAATGAACTGGAGGTTTACTCTTAGCATTTTTCAAAGATTTTGCAAATAAGCTGCCTTTTCTGTAATTTCGTCAAATTAGTTAAATAATAAATTAAAGTAGAGGAAATTTTGTATATTTTATGTCTATGACATTTTTTGGTAAAATTAATAGTTTAGCTGCATGAACTTAGCGTTGAAAGTCATGCATAGCAGTTGACTCTGTTGGTCGCTCAGCGCTCTGTGCATTATGTATATATGTTACGGTTAAAGTGATAAATGTGGTTTGTATTAATAATTACCGGTTATTATTAATAATAACCGCATCATTTGGTCAATGTGATTATAAACACTTAAATAATCACATGGACCGGCTATTATTAATAATTTCCTAACGGGCACGGTGAAAGTGATAAAAACGATACTTTTTACAAAAGATCTTTTGTATACCAGTCTTCAAAGAAGTTAGCTAAGTTATTTTAATTACTATGTAAGATATTATATTTATTTACTTGACGCAAATCATCAGTACGGCTAGCCTAATACCCAAAATTACGAATAATACAAAACATTGATAATACAGAATGTTTTCTTTTGTCTCCGTTGTACTTTAGAACCTACTGGATAAAATTGGTAAATTGGTATACACCCAAGGACGGCTCAATGACGAAAACATAAAAAGGAACATTTTATACAGAGTGTTCAAAAAAGTTAACCATTTTATTATCAATAACACCCATTTTTATATTTAATGCATGTGGGTAGTTTTTTGTAAAAGTACAATTGCAATTTATTAAGTAAATTCTCAAATCCCAATTATCTTGAAATTTTGCGCATTTAATAATATTTTTTTCAATATTGTTTTTTCATGCGAATACATGCAAGAATAGGCGACACTAGTTTACATAGATGTTTTTACATAAATAAAATATTAAACATTGTAACAACTTGCCCCAATCTTCCCTACATTAGGTTGTCCATTACCTATACCTACCGTAAGCATATCTAATATCTGACAGATATAATCTGATTTATAAGGCGGTTATTATAAAAGTGTTTCTCACCAACAAAAAAAAAACTTTTAAATACATTATTTATTTAGATATATGAAAAAATATAACAATAACAAAAACAAAATAAGTCCAGGAATCAGTTTAAAAATAAAATATATTCTTAATAAATAAAATTAACAGTAGGTAACTCAAATAAAATCTGTATCACATTTGTGCACTTTTAGTCTCGTTTTGATAATCTTCCTTATTTTAGTCATGACTAGTAACTAAATAAGTTAGTCAGGAATAACGTCACTAAAGGCCAAACACTGAAAACCCAGTGAATAGATTTGTTGTGTGGCGATGATGTAGATACTAACAGAATTCCAAATCTGAGGCTCTATTATATTGTAGCATCACCTTAATGCAATATCGAATTGAAATATATCACATTGACCACAGCATGCTGGAAATTATTAATAATAGCCGGTTCATCTGATAAATTCTTCACTTTAACCTCGCCACTTGGCTATTATTAATAATAACCGGTAATTATTAATAATAACCTATTTATCACTATGACCGTAACATCTACATTAAATAGTTTAGTGAAGCGTTAGCGGTTTTTATTCGAACCAGCGCTAACCCGACTACACGCATCAAAACATGCTATTTGATGGAGATCACTCATATCTGCATTACAACTAGTTAGCCAGGATTTGACAGATATTTTGATTCTATTGACAGTATTGTCCGATTATCAGCGTTTGACACTGCTATATAGTATGATAAACTCATGTGCCTGGCCACATGACTTTATTTTTGTGAAAAGTTTGTGTGTTTAGTGGGGAACCACAAGTGGATCATACTGTATGTAACTCTCTTTTTCTGTTATTCAGGTTCCTTAACGCACATGAAATTAAATATTTATACTTAGCCCCACTATTGTCTGTCAGTTGGTTGTTTTTGTTACCGTATATGTTTTAAGTAGGAATACCTACCTATTTTACTTTCAAAGCAGCCCAAGTAGTGCAGTGTGTCCCTGTGTATATTATTTCTTTACGTACCATTTAGCTAGCAATATTTCAATAAAGCCCTAAATTCAACCCAGTTATGGGCAGATATGACAGTACTCTGATCTCGTATGGGTTTTTCTCTTGCTCTTAAGCAAATGAATAATTAATTATTGTCATTGCAAAGTATATACATATCGTACAAATAGATTCAAAATAATGATATGACAAAAGCTTTAAGATACACTTTCAAATTGTTGAAGCGTTAATTCAGTTTTGAATCTAGGAAAAAGCCAAATACCCACGGAGAAGAATATAATGAGTGTTGCGTTCTCGATCAATTCCATAAATCTCTCTCAACTTGAAACTCTCAGGTGGTATTTAACGTTTGCGTGCCGTTAGGAATGCTCTAAATACCTCCCTCCATCGTCGGTAATAGTAATAAGCACTCAATTCGGGTTAATTGCTTTGTTTGAACTAGCAAAGGCCGGAGCGAGCGAGAGAAAAAGCTAGAGATGCGAAGCCCCATAAAAACGATTTATTTTTCCGTGCGTGATTTACGTAAGTACGCGATTATTTTCGTTCGGATCGATGTGACGGATCCCTGTCAATAAACTTCGGCCCGAACGGGGCATCGTAAATCGCCAGTAACGGACTGCCTGAGCAATTTCTCATTCATTTATTTATTCCAGTCGATTTTATTTATACCCGGGACGGTGTATCTCGCCAAACGGGCCCCGTTTTGACGGATTTATATGTTAACTGACCTTTTGTTGCAGACACTTCCGGGAGAACATATGACCATGGAAAAAACTGCAGGTGATGATGATCCATCAGAATCAACATCGATGTGTTTTTGCCAACTTCGCGATGGATTACTTCCTCACGCAATGTAGGTACTTTAATTATAAATGAGGAATCGTTGTTTAGGTTCAAGGAAGATAATGAGAAATGGTAAATAATCGAACATGCGATTACTGCAGAGCGTCGATAATCCGAACCTCGGTAATCCGATTGTACGCTAATCCGAACGTTCAAAAAAATAATAATAAAATAAATCTCTGAGTAACCTAGGGAAAAGCCATTTTTGTCGGTTCCTGTTTACAGAAAAATTTTGCTTTTGTTTTATATATTCTATCCAATACTCGTATTTTTCACTACTTAGCTGCAATATTTAATAATCCGAGTTACTTTCGGTCCCAATTAGTTAAATAAATAATAAATGAATAATAAATCATAATAAATCATAAATAAGTCATAAATAATAAATAAATTCTTTAGATACCCCTTTGATATCCCTTCGATATCTCTTTGATATCCCTTAGATATCTCTTGGATATCCCTTCGATATCTCTTCGATATCCTTCGATCTTGAATTTTTGTCATTCCTATAGTTTAAGAAGAGTGGAATCGAATGGTGTTATTAAGATTGAACTTCTATCCAATGCTCGTAGTTTCTAGTATTTAGTTGCAATATTTGATAATCCGAACAATTTGATAATCCGAATAACCTTCGGTCCCACTTAGTTCGGATTATCGAAGCTCTACTGTAATTTTCTAATATTTTGGTATTTGTGACGTCTATCATAAGCTAAGTATTAGAATTTAAAAATCAAAAATAATCTTGGTCGTGCGATACTGGGGAAAAGCTTCACACACTTGGAGTTTGTTGACATGAGATCATTCAACGTCATCGTTTAATCATGACGACGTATGGCTCCAAGCTTTACATGTTCATGTGATAGTATGTGTATGTGTATCAACAGCTCGTGCATTTGTAGTACCATAAGACAAGTAAAGGATCTATCTATCAAAGCAGGAACAATTTTGATTTTTGGATTTCTTTTTAAGTGATGACTGTATACGTTGGTATTTGGATAGGTTTTTTAAATGTCACTCCTAATATGTGAAAATAATCAGTAAACATCTTAAAAACATTGCCAGTCTTAATTGAAACAGATATTATTATATAATCTTCAAATTTATATAGTGAGTTTTACATTTGTTTTAAATTTGATCTTCCGATTTTTATGATTCTTTGTTATTGGTTGATTCTTCACTAACGATACTAGGGTTCTTCAAATTTCAGTTTTTAGCACTAACAGGCTGCAAAAATGTGAATAAGTTTTTTGCCCAATATTTGGAGCGTGCTGTGGTTTGTTCCAGCTACAACCACATGAATAAAGTGGAGACAAACAGTAGTCCAATTCTTCACTAATATTTTTACTTTGAATTATTTTATTAGCTTCTTTAATAATCCAGATACAAGGAGAACAGCAATGACAAGACGAGCACGTGAGAGAAACCCTTTATAAGGGTAGGAGATTTTTTAAACAATATATCTTAAGTCAAAAGTTGCCGGTATAACAGTTCTTCTAAAACCATAATTTCTAGCATATATTTTTACCATACATCATAGTGTTGGTAATTAATTGGGGTAGCTACCCATTATCGTTATTATAGGGTGGTTAGCAATGGTGCAAAACTCCGAGTGTTCTGGGGTAAAGTTTAAAAATTCAGACAAGAATGCATGGCTCCCTACATAGGTGGATGCTTTTTATTTCATCAAACATTTTTTTTGTCAGCGGCTACCTCTTCAAAATGTTATATGACCGGAAAAATTAAAAATATTGATGCGTCGCCACCAGCTTGCAAATTTAAGAAAAATGAATTAAATTTGCATTTGAAAAACAATTTCATTTTTGTTTTGACCACAATATATCTTAATACAATAATTTACCAAATATACAATATTCGAAACTAAATGACTACCCTGAGTGCTGTCGAACTGACGAAATTTTGAATGGTGTCTAGTCTGTGAGAAAAGAAAGAGTTGACAGTTGTCAGTAGTTCTTCTAAGTTATTAATTATTTCTTTCAATTATCATATTTTTCCCAAAAAAAGGAATTGTAAATCTGTGAAATGTCCTGGTAGCTACTGTCAAAACTATTTTTTTGTTAAGTTTATTTAACTAAAAACAAATATAATTTTTTGTTTTTTTTAAATACAAAATTAATTCAACAAGTACTTGACGGATAGCAACCCCTATATACAGTGTGTCCCCCGATGGACCTAACTATACCTATAATGGACGTAATTTTTAATTTCTCGAGAAAAAGTCATTCTCTATAAAGAGTTTTTTTTGGATGCCCTAAAAAGTCGAAAGCCATTGTTAATATTTTGATTTAACATACAGGATGGTTAGGTAAAAGTTAGTTGGAATTAATTTTATGCTCAAATATCAAACTTGAATGTTCTATTTCAAATTTTACATCTCGCACCAGTGCAAAGACATTACATAAAGATGAACAGAGAATTTAGAGACCACAATAAAATTATGATTGATCAGTTGACAGCGCATCCAAGCAATTTGTTGATGGAAGCTGATTGAAAGTATGTTGACTTTAAAGCAAAGGGTTTATTTAGTTCTTTGTTACGGCATAGGTGCGGTATCGTACCGCCGTGCTATTGAAGTTTTTAACAGAAAATACCCTGTGGTATACGATTCTGTCAATTGTGCTCGTGAATTGGTTAAAAAATTTCATGCAACAGGAGACGTGAAAAATATCAAGAAAAAAAGCGAAATGGCAAAGATGATGCAGGAGCTATGTTAGCTATTGATTCCGTCAACACTTGCCCAAAAAAAATCGTTGAGGCAAAGATCTCGAGACTTGAACATCAGTAAAAGCCACCTGCAAAGGATCTTTTCAAATCAAAAATTTCATCCTTATAAACCAGTACTGATACACACTTTAGTAGAAGGAGATGATGCTCGTCGATTAGAATTTTGCCTAGTAATGGGAGAACGAATTATGGTCGATAGATTTTTCTACAGAAAAATTATTTTCTGTGACGAAGCGACGTTTACCACAAATGAAGTTGTTAGTTCACAGAATTGGAGATATTGTCTCAAGAAAATCCAAATTTCCGTATTACAACCAATTCTCAAAAACATAAAAAAGTGAATGTTTGGTGTGGGATTTATTACAAGAAAATTATTGGACCATACTTTTTTTACGGTACTGTAAACCAAAACACTTACTTTGATATGTTACCTACTTTGCACGAAAGGACTTACATCTCAGGTGTTCACTACTGACTACACTATCAACACGACGGTTGTCCTGTTCATAGCGCATATCAAGTCAGGGATTCATTTAACAGACATTTTCCAAATAAGTGGATTGGACGATTTGGCCCTATAGGATGGGCACCATGTTCACCTGATTTAACGCCGCTTGATTCTTTTCTGTGGGGTTATTTAAATAGAAGGTGTATGCGAATAATTTTTACGATAATGTAGTCATTCTAAAATCAAAAATTAGGGAAGCAGTAGACGAAATAAATGAAGAAACGATTTATTTGGTATATCGGGAGTTTAGAAGAAGATTGAAAAAATGCGTAGCTGTAGGAGCGGAACATGTGGAGTAATGTTTTGTTAAATTACTTTGTTGAAAATAAATAAAATATAAAACTTAGAATACAACATTGAAATTTGATATCTGGGCATAAATTTAAATATAAAATAACTTTTACCTAAAACATTTTTGTTATAATTCCGAAAAACCGATAGTTTACTCTTCGGCCAATTTAACATTTTCGTGTTTTCTAACCAACCTGTATATTAAATCAAAATATTAACAATGGCTTTCGACTTTTTAGGACATCCAAAACTCTTTATAAAGAATTACTTTTTCTCGAAAAATTAAAAATTACGTCCATTATAGGTATAGATAGGTTCATCGGTGGACAGACTGTATATATTTTAAAATTATGAAAAAAATATGTTTTGTCAGGTCATGTTATATTTGACAAAATGGGAAGCACCCTAATCTATTACGTCTCCGCGGTTTCTTGAACAAATCCATCAAGTAGTAATGCAAATGATCACGAATACAACCTGCATGCAGAGCGAATCAATCAAAATCGCGCTGCCCTCTGACGGACGAGCGGCCGACGCATTCTTGATTTCTAAATAAATGAGCGGAAACATTACGAGGAGGATGCACTCGCACCAACCTCCTTAATTTACGAGGCCACCATTTGATTGATTTACTGCCGCCCTTCCGTTGATTCCGTGGAAATTTCATACGCGGGAGAAGAAACAAATAAATCCGGCCAGGCCGGCCGGCTCTCCTGTAAATACGCCGCGGCGCGGCGCGGCGTGCGCGCGCTCTAGCGGACAATTTGTGCACTTTCGCATTCCCGTCTGCCCGATGTTAGTGAAATTCTGAAGTTTCTCATCTCCGTCCCTCTCTCGGTGCTGTTTTCTCCTCGTTTTTTTGCGCCTTCCACTGCTTACCGCTGACCCGTGACATTTGCCTACTCGCAAATCTTCAACAGTCAGCGTTGCGGACAGCAGCTTGAGTGATTTATGTCCAGCTGGGACGATGTGCATCCCTTGGTCGTGGCCTGCTCCAGTAGGGAAGACACATTTGTTTGCTCCTCTCCATTTCGCCCTGGTCGCCTTTCGCATAATTCAGCATTAGTGTGCATATTCGAAGCTTTTTGTGGACTGGACCCCCGCGCTGGACTTGACCGTAACGTGACGAATTATGTAGGTATTTCTTTCGTTTTTTGCATTTTTCTAAGCAAGATTTGTGTCGGTGGTCAGTCAGCTTAGTTATTCGGTTAGGAGAAATCGTAACAGAGCATTGTAAGGTGAGAATTGAAATTTTTTTTGTGGTATTTGCAGGTCTGAGTGCTACATCGTGTCAATTCACTGACGTTTAAAATAATACGTAGTTTTAATGATTTATTGTATTACCGATCACGAATAAATAAAAGAAGTTCCTATAGAATTTGTGCCTAAACGTTGTGCAGCAAAGGAAAATTTAAGCGCGGCTTCAAACGATGTGGCTGTGTTGGAAATTTGAAGACGGAGACCGTCTACAAATGGTTATAAGGGTCTTTACGCTTTTGGTGAGCGTAGATGTCGATATTATTTGACAAATTCTGGAGAAATCGATGCCGCCATCATCATAACTTTATAAACATGACACTGATGATAACTATCAGGAAGAAGAACACGAGATTAAAGCCGACAATAGGGAAGACGTCAAAAAGCAAGTGGCTGTTGAAATCATCCTTATCTTCAGGGTAGCAAATATCAACAGAAGCAACCAAGAACTGTTGGTCTGTAATCCATCTAAAGTCTTGCTCTAAAGGCAGAGTTTAGCCGAAGACCTAAACTGGCTATTTTACTTTAATTATGGTACCATACAAAATGTATGGCCTTACATAATACAATTTTTGAGAGGAAGAAAATAATTGAAATTTGGGAAAATTTCACTGGTTTTCAATGCAATGGGTAGATTTCCTAGTGCTGAATACGAATCCAAACTTAAAACTTTAAATATCATATTCCAAACAAATTGAGGTCAAAATGTAAGAGAAACGTGATGCTCTTTTTGTGAATTTATAGATATAATGTTTTAGACCAGGCAATAGAGATTTTTGCGTGACAAAAATACTAGCAGGAAGCCGAGGACCCCAGGTCACGTGGAACAGTCCGTAGATGTATTGTGATGTGTTTCCTACTGGCAAATATCATTTCTTAATTTGTTATAAACAAAAAAAACTCAAAAAATCGTGTTTTTTCCTTTTCGCTTGTAAAAACTGAACCGATGGACCAATCTTGATGCGTTGTAGAGACGAATTGTAGAGAATGAAGAGACGAAAAAAATGAACTCTGCACGGACTCGATTGAATTAATATTAACGGAGGAAATTCGGAAAAACCGGAAAGATCTGCGTTTTTTTAAGAAATTCATAACTCCGTCATTTTTGTTGTAGCGGAGCCTTTTCACGTGAAAGTAGCGATCCATAAGTAGTTTGAATGTGGACAACTCAGGCGTTGTCCGATGATTAGCTTGCACAATTGCGAATTGAATATTTGTATGCAATATGATTCCGCGAGCCTGGATGCGTCAGAGGTGGTCCGATTTTAATTTTTTTACGTATTACGAAAGAAGAAGTGCTACAAAATGTCCATTCTGATTTTGCGTTAAAATGTTGCGAAATAGGTGAAAATGCTTGCAAACATGACCGAAAATGCCGCGCGCTCCAAACCGGTCGAGTAGTGGGGGTAGGCGGTCGACGCGGGGAAACGCATATCTATAGTAATACAAGCGCGCTGCGCGCAACGTATTACAATACATACGTTTCCCCTCTAATCGCACACTTACCCCATCACTCGACCACTCTAGCGGGCGCGGGCGTTTTCGCCCATGTTCTCAGTAGTTTATTACCCACTTAAACGGGCCATATCGAAAAATCAGAATAGGCGTTTTGTTGCTGTTCACGTCAAGTTTCCAAATTCGTTTTTTAAATTGCAATCGGACGACCTCAAACGCATCCAGCTCTCCGCAAAAATATTGCCAAAAAAATTTAAAGAGGATTGTGCGAAAACTATTAATCCGGCCGAATTCAGGTTTTGCACACTTAAAGCACATGTGAATAGCTACCACTGTGCAAAGTTTCAAACAAAATTGTAAAATCAAAAATTTCGGAGTTATAAATCTTTAAAAAAAAGCAAAATTTTTCGTTTTTTTCCAGCTTTTCTCCGGTTCTGATTATCCGATCGGATGGTTTGACCTGTCATTCTCTCGTAATTTAATTCTCTACAGTTCATCCTGTTGCACCATTAAGATTGCATCAATAGTTTTCCTTTTACAATAAAAAAGTAACAAAAACGCGTTTTTTTTGTTGATAATTGTTTATAAAAAATTTAAAAATGGCATTCTCGACTAGGAAACAGTGGGAATATACTACGGACTGTTCTGCACAGGATGGAAGAGGCGGCTTCCTGCTAGTCTTTATGTCAAAAAAGCAATCATTTGTTATTCCTTGGCCTATTTGGAAATGTGTTTTCTTTTCAAATGGCATACAACAAGAAGTGTACAAAAATGCAAAAACTTACTTACAGACTATGTCTATCAACTGACCCAAATTTCTTCAAATAATTAATACATATTCTAATTTTTGAATTTGAAATATTGTTCGGTCTTTTTCTTCAAAATGCCTTGGTTTCTGCTCTTGGTTTGTGTAGATAAATAATCTTTACTTACGTACTGTCACACTGAATGCCAATAGATGGTTGCAAGTAACTTTGTTAGTAACTGACATATTGCTAACTAAACTAAAATATCTTTGTTAGTCGTTTTGAGCCAGTGGATTTTATATTTTATATGCCTTGATTCTGAAGTAGTAATCAGCATACTGGTAATTGGAACAGAACGACAAAATTTGGATCAGTGATGCATGTCCAAAAAGACTTCACCAAAAAGTCCACAATAGATGAACATACTAAAATTACAATATTCAAGGGTTCAAGAGAAAGATATTTACTAAAAGAATTTTTAAGCATAGGCGATCTAAATGACAATATTTGGCAATGTGTAACTGTTCCCGTAAAGAGGACACTGTTTGTGAAATATGACGAGAGGATACCATGTCCACTCGGTGGAAAGCATGATGATTCAAACAAAAGACAGATAGAAATTCAAATCGCTCAAAAAAGACAAGCTATGGGACACTAAGCTATGAGAGATATGTATCATTAGCACACAGTAGAAATAGCTATAAATCGCTAAAAGATCAACTCGCACAGACTATATAAAGTTTTTGGTGAAGAACAAACGATGCTGTAACGAATGGGATCCAATACCACCGCCACGTCGCTTACGCCGGACGGCGAAGAGGTTAAATAGACACTTTGTGATTTCTGTAAACACCGGTGCCGAGTAAATGAGTGTTAGCCTCGGTCAATTAATATTCATTTGGCCGGCAGCAGCTAAAACCGGTCGCCACACTAGAAACGAACCATCAACCGAGAACACTCTCAATCTCGCTTAAGGCCCCATGAATGCTACCACACATCCACATCGACGACTCTTCACTATTTCGATTACCGGTCGCTGTTCATGTTACTATTGCCGTTGCGGTACCGTTGTTGTCGTTGTTGTTGTTTTTTCTTCATGTCCTCGCGTCGGATTCACTAACAAGGAATTTGTGGCACGTCATCGGGCCGCATCACTAACCTGGCTTAACGTGCACGACCGAATTGTAGAGGTGACGCAAGTCATGCTTGCCTGTATTGCCGTATGACGACACCGCGTCAGCTGGAGCACATGTTTGGCGATGCCGCGTGACGGTCCTCGACGGGTCGAATGGTCCGCGGTACGAGAATACGAGAATTGCACCGGCAATGACTCAGAGATAAGTTCAAGTGAGTTATGGAGTGATCGCGACATTGTTTCTGCGAACAGCATCTGGAGAAGTGGTTTTAGCGGTATCAAAAATCCTCATTAAGTGCACTCCTCACGCATGCTTTTATTTCAGTACAAATTATATGCGCAATAAATAAAATAAAACGTCCATTTCATGTAAGCATTTGATGAAATATTTGACCAATACCAAAAAAAATTGTCCAATACAAAAAATATTTGAGCAATTAAAACAAAAAGTAATTCTGCAATAAATTTATATAAATGCACATCAGAATAAATAATTGTGCATTTATCTATTTGAATGTCCCTTCAATAATATATTTGTACACTTATATAAATAAATGTGCAATACAATCGTTACCTCTATAAAAATATAATGAGCAGCTTAAAAAATCCTTGTTGATTGAAAAAAATATATTTCCAATAGTTTAAATAAATCAGCGTTTGAAAATATTATAAGCGCATTTAAAAATCTAAATTGTACCATGAGAAAATTATAATGCGCCTTAGAAAGAATATAATGTGCATTAAGTTCTGCTACCTGTAGCGCACAGCAAGCGCGTAAAGTATGGAAACCTGGGAAAATTTCTGAAAAGTTGTGTCATTTTAAAAACTTCCTTGTAGACGTCGATTTTTAATTATTAAAACACACATTTTTTAGTATTAACGTCATCACCTTTCTTTAAATGGCGACACCATTTTTTTTCTTACTGAAACTTCATTTACTTGTGTAAACATTTTTGGCAAAAAGACAATAGGGTATTCCGGTCATGTCAAAATTTAAGCAGATATTCGGTTTAACCTATTGTATAATTTACAAGGATTCATATAGTTAAGCTATGAGCTTTTTGATTTAGTTTTTCTATAAGATAATTGCAATTAAAAGTGCATTTCGTTTGAATTCACCGACCACCCTCGGAAATACACGATGATTACCGATCCCTAGTAGCGGTGGCAACAGCGGACAGCTCTCGAACAGCTGATCGGCCAAGTTCACGGGTGGCGACCCTGTTGTTTGACAACGAATAAAGGTAACTTTTTTGAGAGATGATTTGATCATAGAAACTTGAAGCCAAACATCTCTCATCTCGCTAGTCGGCAATGTAAAGAAAATCTTATCAGGAGTTACTGCTGTTACAGCCCGGCACAGAACAATGTCGGCGTTGGAGTTTATACATTTTGAACAAGTGTTTGATATAACCTCAATAACCAAAGCAAGTGTCAACAAACGAGCGATTCTAAACGTAGACACAACAGAAGACAAAAATTTACTACGTGCACCCTAGATATAGCAACGTTGTCAAGTCGCTCATTTTGAGCGGTCTTTGTGACGTCACAAAGACCAATCCTAATTCAAACTTCAAACAACGATTTCTCTTAATTTAAAACAATGTTTGATATTTTACTTGTGAAGTAGCAAACAGTAGCACCCATACTTTGTAAAAAATGACAATTTCAAAAACACCGGAATACCCCATTGAAAATTGAAAAATATCTAAGTTAGGGAAAATAAATTTTGTAAATTGAATATGAAGTTGCGTTTTGGGTAGAACTAATTGCCCTGAAAACCAATCTAATAAAAAAATTTAATTTTTTATCGTGAAGGTTTTCGAAAACAAAAGTGGGGAAAAATGAAATAAATGCGATTTGGTAATTTTGACAAATTTATACCAGGTGAACCTATTGTTCTAGAAACCTAAAAAAGGTCACATAGTAAACTGTAATATTTGCGGATAGTTCAATCTCTGCATAATTCAAGCTCACATTCGTATTCAGCGCACATAAATCAATCGAAAACGCCTATTCGTATTCCATAAATAAATAAGTTATGAATACTACCCTAATTTTCAACTGTCTCTTTCTTGAAAATTTTATTATGTAAGGCGTTGCGCTTACTAATTACCTTTAAAACAAGTAACAGATCTATCAATATCAGTACAAAAAATATGGGGTTGCCATTAAAAAAAGTGTCGATGACGTCATAAGTCGAAAACAATAGAATTTTATTTGTTAAATATTATTTATTTATTAAATGTAACATAATATGTAGGGAGAGCTATTTGAATTAATTAATAAGGTCGTATATAATTGAAAGTACGCTCCTATCAGTAACATACAAATCGTCAAAATCAGATCAGCGTTAATTTTGATGCGCATTAGATCTTGTGCTTAATATTTATTATTTTAATGCACAAGTTATTCATTTTAGGGCACATACGAATAAAATATTGCTCATAATAATATTTTTTATGTAACATATTCATATTTATTGAATGCTCAATATGCAATATTTTAATGCACAAGTTATCCATTCTAGCGCACAATATGTAATTTTGTATGTAACATATTTATATTTATTTAATGCACAATATTTATTACTTTAATTCTCAAAGTATTTATTTTATTGCACATATCTATTTAAATAATACACGCTTAAATCGCACCCCTTTTATTTTCGAGAAACTTCTGCGTAAGTAAATCTAAAGGTGTCGTCAACAAGAGTTCCAATAAAAAATCGTTGTTTTGCTTATATTTGCATTAACTGCTTCAACTGCTTCAACTTCAACTGCTTCAATATTGAAGAAAATTTAGTAGCGCTGTGACGGCACTACATTTTTATATGAAATGCGACAACAATTTATTTCAGCCGCTCTGTCGGCCGGAGTTAAAATCAAATTTGTGTTCAGATATCGTTTTTGGATGGTTGTAGTAACCACAAAATTTGAAAATATGCAAGAAGCATGATCACAGTCTTCCGGATGAGAATTAATGCTACAAGATGCGTTTTCTCTTGCTCTGGTGTTCGTGGACCTTTAGAAAGCTATGGACAGCGTCCACAGAAATGTAACAATGATAACATTGAAGAGAATCGTGGTAAGAGAGTCTGTCCTAACCATTTTCAGAGATAAATTGAAATATTAAATATTTGTATGATGGATGTTCACTGAAAAGGAACTAACATCAATGGAGAATTGCTAAATGTGTTGAAATATGTAGAAGATATAGGGCTTATTGGCAAAACAGCGAAGGAGGTAAAGCTAGTGTTAGCAGAACTGGTGAACACCGCAGAAGTAGGAACGAACATAGATATCAGGCCAGAATAGAGATTAAAATCAAGGATGAGCAGAATTAAAACTAAACGACGAAAACTACTGTGTGCGCAGATGGCCCTAATTTTAATTTCTCGAGAAAAAGTTATTCTTTATAACGAGTTTTGGATGCTTTAAAAGTCATTGGCCACGGTCAGAATTTTGCTTAAACATACAGGGTGTATAATAAAGCAAGAACTTGTCAAATTTGTTCAATAGTAAACTATCAATTATCAAGAACATTTAAATTAAATACGTCTTAAGGAATAGTTAGTTATTTTCTATTAATTTAAAAAATAACACAGATCTGAAATTTAGAATCAGGAAATAGAATCCAATTACTACAAGACTATGACCTAAAATATTTATTTTTTCAATTCACATTTTGCACATTGAGAACGGGATTAAAAAAACTAGAAAATACAGAAGATCTTTCTTACCGAATCGTAAAAGCTATCCACCAAATTAAGAGTAAGGAATGTACAAATTTCTGTCTTGAGGGTACTATTGATATCTTTGTCAGTTTTTGAAAAATTAGTAAAGAAATTTAATAAAGGAACATAGTTTCTTTTTACTGAACATAGGTTATTGTTATTGTTGTTGGATGTGTTAACAGTAGCAATAGTATATTATCAGATTCAGTTGCCATAACTTGTTGTTAATACTAAGTTTTTATTTTATTTGTTATTCAGGTCACGAGAACAAATGACAAAAACCTGTAAAACGTTTCCTTATGAAATTTTGCCCCGACCTCAGGTATCGCTAAGATTGTATTGGATGGTGTCACGTGACACATGTCTCACATACCGAGACAGGTCTTCGGTTGGCATGGTATTGGCTCTCTCTGAAGCCAAGTCTCTCGTGGTAAGCCAGTCTAGTCTGGATACTGTATTGTATATTAAGCCGGGCTACATATTCGTATACTTGCCAAATATCAAATATTTGCCACATGTTAAATATTTGGCAAATATATTTGCCAGGCAAATCGAACATTTTTGTTATTGGTTGGTCTAAAGTCTAAATGATGCCATGAGTGATTTATTTTTCCTTTTAAGTTCGTTCACCGAATATTTTTCATCCATCCTTGATTACCGGCTGACTTTTATAAAACTCAAACAAATCTATGACATACCAACAAATTTGTACAATATTCGTTTGTGATTTCGGACCGTCAGAGTTGCACTGCAACAGTAAATGCATCGGACATTGATGTATCGCCACAGCATTTTCAAATACGTGAAAATCTTCTTTGAGGACTTGCTACATGAGCGTACCGAATGGGCACTAGCTATTTTTTTGATTAGTTCGCCTTATTTGCACACTAGCTTTTTCAAATCAAAATGATAATTTGATTAAGAAGAAGCAAGGTTTTATTTTATAACGCCTACATATTTTTAATTACATAAGTGCAGAATTCACTGCGTGCTAACAAGGGCATTCTTGTGGAAATTTACAAAACAAATCTTGACGAAACTGTTTGTTTCATTTTAATGATTTTTTGTTTAATTCATCAGCTTTCTGTATTATTCATTCGTAGCATCTAATTTTAACAGACCGTAAAACAATACAATTGGTCATTTTATATATATATTTTTTTATTTAAATTAGGAAGATATTGCCCATAAAAAAATGTTAGATATGGTTTCTTCGTCATCTTTAAAGTTCTACTAAATCCAATTCTACTACTAGGTTCGTTGTATAATATGTCCTAATATTGTCTGAAATACAGATCAATTAACTTCTGAAACAAAAATTTAAATAAATGAGCTTTCAAACTGTAACCTTTCCGTTGAATAAAAAAGCTACACAAAATTGTCTCTACTATTAAAATATTTTTAACCGATTTCGTTTCTCTTCAAATAATAAACATAATAAAAATCGACAAATATATAAATACAAGCAAATAAAGCATAATTTTCAAAATGAATTATTTTATAGACATGCCTTCTATAAAATTTTTATGATGTTTATTACTTGAAGAGAAACTAAAACGATTAAAAATATTTTAATAGTAGAGACAATTATGTGCAGATTTTTTATTTAACAAAAACGTTATATTTTGAAAGCTCATAAATGAGTATCACCTATATTGTTCATAGAAAAGCACCGACTTAGGATACACTCTGTATATGGTGTACGTTTAGGGGAAAAACAACAATATTTTCTTTTTAATTTCTGTTGGACGGTTTCCGGAAACCTGTCTGTCTGACGGTTTCACAAAATTACAATTTTATGCGGTTTTCGCCCTTTAGAAAACTAAAAATCTTACTAATAATTACAAATCTATTGTCAATCTTCGTATACGACCTACTACACACAAAACGAAATTAAAAAATGGAAAAATTAAACAGCGTACTAAAATGTACAACAAATAAATGCACCAATATTTGTCGTTGCTATACCCACTTCAACTTGGTATTGCAAACACCAAGTATATGGCTTAAAAGAACTCGTCCGCACAGCCGAACGTCGAATATATAAATTTATTTTAGAGTGGACTCGCTACGTATTGAATTGAACAGGTTTTTTTGCTTGACAATTATTCATATACTCGGCAAATATTTGATATTTGGTAAGTATACGAATGTGTAGCCCCGGCTTAAGGCGTGGTAGAGATGCAACCGGCCGTATTGCTGACCATACTGCGCGCTCGTGCACCTACTACCAACTATCCAATAAATGTCGGGTGGAGTAGACGACTAGGTATGCAGCTACAAACGTAGTTATTCCCTCTTATAATCCATATTGCATTGTCAACAGACTAGGTGTTTCATATCTATGCACAAATCTAAGATGAAAATTAGCTTGACACATTTACCATCCCACAGGTGTGTAAAATACCTGCGGTTAATCAGAAGATGTTTAATCAATTTTGATAGAGTTCGAATGACTTTCTGATGGGATTTCATCAGTTTTGAATTGGCAGATGTATACACATTGAAGACGTGTGTTTATAATCCGGATTACCAGAAACGGAGTGGCACAACATAGCCGTGACGCACTTTATTAAAAAGCAATCGAATGACCCGATTGCAGTTCTGGTTGACATTTTACTGCCTGCCGCCCATTACAAAATAAGTTTATATCATTTTGGGAACGGTCTGTCGAACGTTTCGGTAAGTGTTACATATAAATGTGCGGAGAAACTGGAGAAAACATCGAGATGTGAATCATGCCGCCCATCAAAGCGCTAATAAAATATTTTATGGGCCCCTGATGCTCAGTTTTATTTACCTCGTCTTTTTAGTGCCCCCATTTGGCCCGAAAAACCAGCGTCAGTTTAGCGTGCGTTTATTTAGACCTGTACAATCTCTTCTTTCATCGTGATACTTATAGTATTTTAGGGGTAAATACCTCCTTGAAAAATAATCATGATGAAGCGTATTTTAACTTTAAAATGTGCTGCTTTGTCTTCGCAGTTTCTAAATTGTGCTCTTCTGGATTATTTTTTTTTTCATAGAAAAAACTTCTCTGGCCCGTCATATCCGGGGAGATATGTTAATCATCACTCGGATAAACGGGAATCTACTGTATCAATAGATTTTGCTTATTGATATTATCATCTTAATATGTTATCGAGTACTTCTGCATTTTAAACATGTAAATCTGCTATATTCTAAGTGAAATATAATTAGAAGTAGCCTTGTAAATAATTCATTGTTTGTTTTGCAGACATTGGTGACTACGAAATTAGACAGGAAGCTACTAGATCCTATTTTGGTATTCTGTGACATCAACTACTTAATCTAAACACACTAAACTTGAAAGGTAAACTCAAACAATCTGCAGAGGACAAAATAACGTCATTGTCAAATAAACAAATATAAACATAGCGTGCACACATGGGGTACTAATTTGTCAGTAGTTTGTCAAGTATGGGATAAGTGCAGTTTGTAACTAATAATACGTATATGTATAGATATTAAATATAATCGTTAATAATACAACTCCAAATGTTCGCACAAGATCAAAGTCAAATATATTTATGCTGACGGTAAAATGGCACGACATGGCATTACAGGGACGACATTATCGTGAAATGCCGGTTGCTGATAGATAGCATGTCAAAATACATATATTTATGCGTGAACAGAAGTGCCTGGCAAATATCATTATCGGAAACAATAGTGTCGCTCTAAATATTATCAACAATTAGGTCAATTTCCATAATAGCTACAATTCTACGATCAAATGGAATTAAATATATCAAAATATCTCGTTTTGATATAACTAGAATAAAATAAAATTCTAAAAAATACTAATTTGAGTATTCCATATTCAAATTCCCCGCTGTTTAATCAAACTGTGAAATAAAAACTCAGTCGGTAACGCCGGTAACATAGAAGACATATCATACGCCAGTATTGTAAATTTTTATGGAATTTCCCATGTGTTAATGCACAAAATGAGTTCACAAGCACGTAATTCAGGTTGTTTTGACCGTACCTACTCATATAGGCATGCAACAGTTTGCAATTCGAGCTGTTTACTCGAACTGTCAAATAAAAACTCAGTCGGTAAAGCCGGTAACATAGATGTCAGATCATAGGTCAACATTGTCTATTTTTACTGAATACTCATGAGTTATTACGCAAAATGAGTTCACAAATACGTAATTCAGGTTGTCTGAACCGTACTTACTCATATAGGCATGCAACAGCTTGCAATTTCTTCCTTATCTACCTTAATAAACCCAATTAAGTCGACCTGTTTATGGTAGCAAATAAATTATCCGTACGGTAATCGACTCGGACATAATAGCATTCAAAACGGCCGTGTCAAAATCGGCGACCGATTTCGCAAACGTGCGCTCGCATGCAAATGGGCCAGACACCATGCTAATAATGTCGTCGACTTGACCGTATGCGTTCAGGTTTTATGCATGAACGAGATTGATATAGATATACGAGTATGTGTAGTGGATTGATTTTAGAAAGGATCAAAAAGTGTGTAGGTATGTATGTGTGTGTGCATTTTATAATATTGGGTTGCGCAATTAATTTGTTAATCAGTGCGTTGAAATGATATATAAAATATGAGAATGGTATGTCTATCTTTTCACCAAACTGTGCTCGATAATGTAGACAGTTTAATACTGAGTGACTCAAAGGAGTAAAACAGAAAGAGATTGTCGATGGAGATGAAGGCATGAAGCTGGTGCATTTTATCAAAATAAACTAAGTAAAACCTTTATTTTGTAAAATTAAGTTCAGTATAACGATTTTTTGTCATACGGGCCCAAAACTTCAATAAAAAAGCCTCTAGCTTGGTTTGTTACACCAAAACAAAAGATATTTATTCACCACTCCATAACTTGTAAACTGGTTGGTTTAATCAGTTACATTTGCCATCAGGAAGCTCGGTTAAGCTTTCATTTCTACCTGAACATGTATAGAGTCCTGTGATTATCATGGAGCATTTAAAAAGTCCTAACCTTACCTTTTGGTTCTTCCTTTAAAACAATTTAGACAGATTGTAAGAGAAGTTTTATAGAGATTTTTGAGGAATCACTTTGCCTGTAGTTCGATAGCACTTTAACGTGAAATTAATATTTTTATCAATCAACCTCCACTCTTTTTTTCATCCAAATCATACATAGCTCATGACTTTTCATGGTAGAAGTCTTGCTATATACTTTATGGATAAAAGTATGCCCATGAAGAAACGTCAGGTTTCCCAAACTCAACTATCCATAGCCACCGATCCTCGTTTGAGAATCTTTATCTACATATTACACCTTTTGAGTGCACATTTCTAATACTCAGCAAAAAATAGCAAAGATGCGACATTTCTCTTTCAGTATATTTCCTCGATATTTGAAAGAGTTGGCAGCAAGTTTCTTGAACGGTGGTACCAGTACCCCTGGTGGTACACGAAGGACCTAGGGACGGAACGCTTATGGTTAACTAATTAATTTTTTAACATTATATAATAAGTTGAATTTTTGACAAATAAGTAGAAAAGCAATGTCTACATTTTTATCTGTTATTTAAAAAAACCCAATCCAAGCATTCTTATTTACAACATAAATTTAAACGAAAAAGCCCTACAAAAATATATTTGCTATTAGGAAATTAATAAAAATCACAGACGCAAACACCACCAAAAAGGCTTACTTTGCTCTGATTCATAGTCACCTAAGTTATGGAACTCTTCTATAGGGCTCAGCTACAAACACATATAGAGCTTTTATACTACCGAACAAAGCTGTGAGAATCATAGCTGGGAGGACAAACAGGGAGCACTGCAAACCCTTGTTCTCTGAACTGGGAATTCTAACTATCTATGCAATCTACATACTCCAGGCATAAACACTCATTAATCGGAACAAAGACCTAAACATGAAAACATTCACTCTCATGATACCAGAAGTAAAGGAAAGCTTCTATCATCGTATTGATAGAAGCAAAGTGGGCTCTAACTATTGGGCATAACAAAATACCAGCTCACCAACGGGAAACACTAAGCTCATCCCAAATTATGAACAAGTTGAGGAAATTCTCACTAAAGCTTGCCCCATACTCGATTCAGGAGTTTCTGCAGTGTGATATCGGTGATATGTTCTTGTGATGTATTTGAATCATCGTCTTGTTGCATTGCTGTTTCTTTTTTGTGACCTGGTTAAGGTGATCCAGAGATATGTTGGACGTCGGAATTTTACAACTCTGTAGTTTTAAAACTCTGTAATTACTATGCTGCAATAAATGAACTGCGGCGCTTTCCTAAAATAAAGACAGTTGCTACTGAGATATAATTTACTAATTGCAGAATTCATTTTTATAGTAACAAAATAATCTCGGTAAAACTAGAAACTCTTTCGGATCAATCTGTAAAAATTATGAGCGTTATTATTAGCTAAGATTTATACACAAATATTTGATTTTTATGTCAAGATATGGATGTAGTGGTTACAATACTGGACCAAAATCTCAATTCATACTATTACATTTAGAAAATTCACTTATTAGATTTTTTGCCGATTACCTATTTTGCTTCAATCATTTTCGTAGTCTTTGACTGTTTCTTATTATTTTTTAGGACAATGTATTGAAAATGAACAAGATTATCACATATCATGGTAAGTCTGAAAAACAAAATTTTACACCTGATTATATCGGGTAAAAAAATATGATATTTTTGTTGCGTGGAACAACTAAGGAACTTGAGCCAGTTTGAAGCCTGTGTTACAAAGCCATATCAACACTGTTTTTTTGGTTAATTCTAAACTCTGAATTTGTGTAGAAGATACACCATTTCAAGTAAACTTCAAATAAGAACTAAATTGTGAACATAGGGGTTCATTGTTACATGCAAATATCAAAGTAGGAATCAAGAGTAGTTTTAAGGCATCTCCTTGATGTTTGGAAGTTCCAAAAGTTCAGGTGTTCCTTTGCAATATCGAGTTAACAAAGAGACCAATTTCTAATTTATGGATGTAGGTATCCAATGTCAAGAGAAAACGACGGCAACAATAAGAATTCTAGAATTAAAAGTGTCAAAAAACCGTGTGTATCTGTTTGCTAATAGTTCTTCAAAAATGGTTCCTCATTGTTTGATGTTTTCATCATCCATCAAAATGATTACGATAATGGCCAAAATCAACCAAATGTGATTTTGGCAGTATCTTGTTGCCGTAAGTGCATATCAGAGACGAGAGATATGATAGGTATGTGGTCCTCCACGTTTGAAGACCATTGCCCATTTTACCTTCTAACACAAATTTTACGACTTTTGTTATTACAAATCGGTAATCCCAAAAACCATGTACACCAACCGTATACAAACCCAGAACTGGAATAACGCGTAAGATTGGCGACGAGGAGTGCGTGACTCATCTGCTACCAAGAATAATTTATTTATCCGAGGCGTCCGGACCTGCACCAGGTTACCAAGTCACGTGAGGTGCACTTCGAGTTGTTTCTCCGACTGAGGACTCCTCCCAGATCGTTAAAGATCCATCTCCGAGTCCAATCACTTGGACCCGTCAAAGTAAATCTACCAATGGAGCAGACGTCCCATCGCAGGATTCCTCGCGATCCGTTCGCATGCAAGCGACCAACAAAACCAGCAAAAAAGCAGCACACACCAAGAAGACGAAGAAGAGGAACAAGAATAAGAAGAAGGGTAAAAAGACAGGTCCTGCGCGTCCAGTGGCGTCCGTGCGCTACACATTCCATAAGGCATGGAGGCACGCGAAATATTAACCGGTCGCGACAATAGCGGCGAGATGGAGAAACGGCGCGTCGATAGGTGGAAGAAGGATGGACGGTGCCGTGTGGAGAAGGAGTCGAGGAGGACCTGATGTCGGTGGCTAACAGGTTCTCTCGTTTTAATCAGATTTGGTTTCACATGCAATTACTTGCTTTTTCGTGCTGTTTTATTTAAAAGATCGCCGCGTCGTCCACGTCTAGGTCGTGGTCCCGGTACACCATCGGTAATTAATTCTTAATCCGGTCGGTAGAGGGGCCGGAGAGATCGCGGGCATATAATTACGCGAGCGCCCGATGAAGATTTAATCCTAGAGTGGGGTGCGTCTCGTTATATAATTATAATTGTGCGACCGTAAACAATAGACGATGATGTATTATCATATTTTTTAGAAATGTTTTGGAGCGATATGCAGAAAATAGCAGGGCTTAATAGAATATTGGAAAATTGTTGTAAATATTTATTAAAGTGGGTATGGTCTTAGAGTGGGACGTCTGGATGCTTAAAGGGTCATCTACGTGTGTTTAAAATTTGTTGCAGAATGTTGCAGAAAGTAAAAGACAATGTTATAAAATGTTTCAAAGCAGTTCTGGAAATTATTTTCCTTCGTCATCTTCAGCATAATATGAAGGAATAGCCTTGTGGTAAATACGAACGGTTTAAAAAAAAGTTTCTTGATAGCGGTGGTAACAATCTTTCGAAAGTATTTCTAAATAGCTCCTAAACTAATATTAAAAGAGCACGCAAACCTGAACCAAGTTGAACCATTTAACCACTTAACCAATTTCTCGCAGAGAGCTAAATCTGGTGACTAAGGGGTTGAGTGCGAAATGCCTTCGGTTAGTCTCCCCGGATAACGCGGGGACTACCTAGGATCGAACATACAGAAAAACGAAAAGAAGGTAGAGTGCGCGTAAATGAGGGAGTACTGGAGCGACTAACCGCACTTCCTAGCTTATAAACAAAAGTCTGTTAATTTATGCGACGTTATGCATGCTCTCTTCAAAGCGCTTATTTTATGCTGTAGTATCACTTTTGAGCACTTTTAAACAAAAACGGCTGTTTTTATGAACCCACAACGCATGACACAATGTCCAGTCATCATTAAATTATTGATGTCTGCTACCTGAAGCTTTAAGGTTCATAAATAATATAATCATAATGGTTGCTATCGAGGCCTGAAATTTACATGGGAAAAAAGACTTTTTTTGGTATTTGTCGAATTGTTCGGGGTTTGGGAAAGTTTATGTTAAAGTTATAGGGCTTGTAGAGGACTTTCTAAGGAAGAATTTAACCTAGTATACATATGGATTTGACGCCCCCAACCCACCCTTACAGTGCTCTGAAAGCTACCCAAATGAAAAAATGTACATTCATCAGAAAATTCTCTTTTTTTCTCATAGAAATCATTACTATATTCTAGTGGGATGTTTATAAACATTTGTCCGTTAATTTCCATTTGTTTAAACAAATTCTATTTGTTGAAATAATTCGTTTTTCTCGAAAATCCGTCTGACTTCTGTTTTCTGAGTTCAAAATTGCAGTTTATTACCTTAGAGTGACATTATTCATTAAACAATTTCCTATTGTTTAAACATCAATTATAATCAATTTTCAATTTTTGTTTCTAATTATGGTAGAAAAGTCGGTTTCTTTGTGAAATTAACTTATAAGTTTCATGTTCGAGATATCTAGCCTATATTATCGAATAAACCCACATTTATTTAAACAAAAACAATTTCTTTAAACTATTTTTTTTGCAATTCGCCTATAATTATTTTTTTTAGATCTGTCTGGCTTATTCTGGTTATTCTCAAGTGACATCATTTATATTTTGGGGTGATTACCATTGTTTGAATAATAAAATAATGTTCGTTTTCAATATTAGTACAGGGAACAGATTCGAGACAGCAACAAATCAACACTATCTTGAACACATAGTGGTAAGAAATGAGAATAAGAAATGGAGAAAGAAATGTGATTAAGAAAATTTGTTGACGCTAGGAAATTTAATATTTTAAAAAGAAATGTAACTCCCCAATTTCCCGAAAAAAAGGATTACAAATCATTTCAATTTTTTCAAATAAATGACATTGAAAATGAATAATATTTTATTATTTAAACAATGAAAATCATCCCAAAATATAAATGGCGACACTTGAAAATAACAGTTGGTCAGACCGATCTAAAAAAAATAATTCTAGGTGAATTGCTAACAATTGTTTAAACAAATTGAATTTGTTTAAACAAATGTGGGTTTATTAGATAAATAATATAGATAATAGGTTTATTAGATATCTCAAACATGAAGTTTATAAGTTAATATCTCAACTTTTCTACCATAATCAGAAAAAAGTTGAAAATGAATAATAATTGGTTGTTTAACAATATGAAAAACTTTTTTTAATGAGTAATGTCAGACTCTACAAGTCCTTAAGTAATCTTAAGTTTTCCCAATTTTTGCAATGCATTTTTAAACCACCCTAATGGCCACCCTTCCCTCAAACTGCAAGGTAAATTTAGAAAACTGCCCCCCTTCCGATTTGAGCTGGATGCGCCCATGATATAGAGTATGATAAAGTATTCTAATCGTGCCGAAAAAAAAAATTTTGGGATTAGCTGAAATATGTTCAATTTTTATATTCAATAACTTTTGTAATCTTTCACTGATTTTCGTTATTTGTTTTGCAAAACTTTGAATAAATTTATTAAAATTTATCACATACTATTGTGATTGTGAAAAATAACATTTTACACCTAATAATATCGGGTAAACCAAAATGACATTTTTTGGCATACTTTAGAGACACGCACTGGGCAAACTGAGTAACTTAGGGAAGTTCTGGAACATTCTGTTACAATACCATATCAATATATTATTTTTTTGGTTCATTCCTTATCTGAAATTTTGTAGGAAATACACATTTTTAAGTATACCTTCGCAATTTGAAATACTGTTAGTCTTTGTAGCAAACGTTATTTGATTGGGACTATTAGACTATTGCAGGATACCAGATTAGTCTCGTAGTACAGACAATGTAAAATTGTACCTAAAACTGTGTCGTCTACATCTTCTACGAAAATTCAAATATTGGGATGAATTAAGGAAACACAAAATAGACAATTGAAATGGTTTGTAATAGTATAATATAGAGCCTGCACAAGTTTCTTAGTTACTCCACAGGGTGTTTCAAACATAAACAAAAAAAATATTGTGATAATGCTGGGACAGCAAATCCCAGTGTAACCAAGTTTAAATTTTTGTACTTAAATGTTAATTTTTTAATGGTATAAGAAACCTTGATAACTTTCTTTATGTCCCAAATTGACTCTTTTAATTTTTCCTTCTTTCAAATATAATAAAATCATAGCTTTTGTTATAAATTTGTACACACCACTCAAAAATTTTAATGTTAATAAAGCTCTTATGAGGGTTACATAGTGTACCAGATCCAGGGTTCTTCCTCGTTAAGTATCTCTTGCTCTCTACTTTACTCTCCCCCCTTTAATGGTCTGACATAGAGACTGTGGTGGTGAATACGTAAGAGGCGGTCTGAATATATACTATGGCCAAATTGCCTTTTACATGAGTTAGAAATTAATAATGACAACATGATGTTTTGCTTTTTGTATATACTTAAATGATGGTAAGCAACTTTCTTTCGTTTATGGTTTAAATAAATCTTAAAAGCAGCAACAATTCCAAATTTAATTTTTTATAACTCGTTAGTTTTCCCTTATTTTTATCACGCGTTTCAAACTGCAATCATTTTACAATTGTTATAAAAAATGGTCCAAAACGTTCTTCAATTTTTTGTTTGTTTTTGTCTTCATGTTTTCTACAACACAAGATTGTTAGCACAATGTACCAAAACCTAAAAAAACAAAACAATAGCTTCTGTATTCATTCACTTGTCAAAAGTAGCGCTTTCTCCCGTTTTTCCCGCTTCGAAAAATCAACGGGAAACATAAGAAGATCGGGTGTTTTATGACTCGCACCGCCACCGCTGACAGCGTACAAATCCGGAATATCGGCGCGGGTTTAGGTTTACGAGTCGGGGAGAGAGATATCGTAACGGGGGTGGTTGCTAGCGGCGGTGGCGGGCTTCAGTCACTGCCGATGCCGTCGACGGCGCATCCACGTGTGTATTTCGTCGGGGGCAGACTCCGACGATTCGCACTCGTAACGTGGAGTTACGACCTGGTAACTGGCAAGTTATTGCCGGCTACGACTTGTCTTATTGCCCCCCGAAACGGGATTAATTCTTGATGAACTTTTCTTCCACCCTTGCTTTCGAATCGGGTAGCGTAAAATTGGAAACCGATACAAGACAATCGGAATATCCTGACTTAAATTACGCAACAGAAAAGCCAGCATCCTATTTTTACTTCAATTGTCTGAATTTCTATCTTCCTTCTAACTCGGGTTTTTAATTCTCTGACCTTTGACGTAGCAAAACTAGCCTTTATAGATCTCTTTTCAATCTTGTGATTGCTCTATTTTTAGCTATGGCTTTTTCCAGTTCCATCGATTATGTGCCTATCTTCCTATGAAGATGCCATGGTCTTGCCATAATCTTGCCATAATCCCAGAATTCTAGCTCTCTTTCGTCTTTATAGGTACTGTTCATGTGACGGATTTGGCCACGGCGTATATGCAACTATCCCTCCCTTCCAGGTCTTTTTGTACTCTTTGCCTTTCCCCCCACTTGCCTCTAGGTCTTCCTCCAACCATTTCCATCTTGTCCAACACTTCCCTGTCTACTTTCACATCAAACCTTTGAATCTTTGTATTCAACTAAAACAATTTCCTTAGATTTTCTTTCGAAAATCTTTCTTTTGAAAATTCTCAGTAGTCCCCCCACTCCTGGTTATCGTTTCCATTCGGTATGCGACTTTTGTAAAATGTGAAATTTTTAACATTGGAATGAGATGATAACCATAATATATTAAATGGTTTAATTCTCTTTATGTTGATCCCTTATTGCTCTTCTTCAATCCTTTACAGTGCCAAGTAATGAAAGAGCGCTGTCGTCAAAGTACAAGTCTTGAATTCTGGTAACTTCCGAGTTTTAATTCAAGGTGGACGACCTGGACGAATGGCAATTCAATATCATTCGCAAACTAACTTTGTAAAGTCGTTAAAATGATAGGAAGGTCACAATTAGATGCATAGACAAATTTGATGTGTTGCCCAATTCACAAAACCAACGATTTGATACGTTCACCCAAGGAATCGAAAAAATAGCTTTGCAGTCCAATGTCTCTCATGTAGATTATTCTAGTTTAGAATATCTTCTTTTGGATGGTTGTTGTAAGGTGAATTGTTTGGAATCTCACAGCTCTGATCTGTATTGCGCTTTTTCCTACTTCAATAGACAAATGCAGTCATTAACACTGAAATTTGTGATAAGTAATATTAACCATTATCTACGCGTATTGAATAACACTTCCTTACCCACAGTTTTAGCACCAATCACATCTCCGAATTTTTATTATTCGCACTTCGGTCTATTTAGTATTTATTAAGTATTGCAGTTACGTTTAGATCTACATAACATGTTGTTTTTTTAGTAAATACAAATAAGGTATTCAGTTTTTTTGCCATTTTAATTTGTCTCGGCACAATATAGTATTTATTGTGCCGAGAATGTGATTCTTTTCCGGGCCGACAGAAGAGATGCACAAGCGTGCATAGCGAGCCTGGGCACTTCATGAAGCCCGCAAAATCACTTTCTGGGCGTGGTGCACACATAATTTTTTATCCTACACAACAATATCCCTATAAATTCACCCGCTTTGAAAGTCTGACATATTGTGTTTTGACAAATAAACAACGTTGACGTTTTAATCACAAGCGCGAAACAGGACAGACCGTTTGGTCGCCATCTGGTGGTTATATTGTGTACAGTTATTTTCGCGCCTAGCCGTAAAGTGTGCATGCCTGACATGCAAATAGCATCTTTCGTGTCTCCATAGAGACGCAAAAATGACATTTTCGCATAGTGTAGAATAAAAAAATCCATTTGTCCATTTTAAAATAAAAAAAAGAGAATTAGTTCATTAAGAATTTTTTCACACCTTGCGGGACACATAGGTCATAGACGCATAGTATCAACACAAAATTGCTCTACATGTATGGCAGATATTGCCAAGTTTTACTGTTTTTACTTTTCTCTTCTTTTCCTGGTTTTCCATTTAGATAATTGTCTTAGTTCAATATTTAGATTATGTTACGAAGGGATTGAAGGGTTCTAAAGATATGTCTGTTATTGGGATGATTTCAGAATCGCATTTTGACAAACCCTCATAGCTTTCTCTGTTATTGAAATCTATGCGTTTCATATATAGGTTTTTATAGATAGTATTTAGAGTGAAAACTCAGAACTGACATAAGTTACAAAGTTAGATATTTGGGATAATAGCAGCGCCATCTACATTTGGTGCATTTTTACTTGGTTACTACATGGTTGCTTCAGAGAAATGAGTGCCAGCTGAACGTTTTAATGCGGAATACTGATGCCTAACCTAAAAGAAACTTCGGAAAATGACATAATCCAAATGATCATTCATTCTTTTTTCTCACACACTGGAGTCTAAAGTTACTCACTGAATTGCATCAACGAACGCTTCCTTTAGGTTGTTAAATTGTTCAATAAAAATTAAACATAAAAAATAATGTTTTCCTTATATGGATAATAATGTCTAAAATCCAAAAAATTGCTTTATTATCATTTTTTGTAGTTACATTTCTAAACTAAAACCTATACCATGCCTATACTCACTGCAGCGTCTCCTGTACAATTTAAAGTTGAACTTCAGTTTGACTTACCTGAAAGAAAACAGAATAGGCGTTAGTGTACAATAACCCCTGATATACGGCACATAATTCAGCATATTTATTATCGACAAATATCGAACTCATGCATCGAGAGATGCTTAGTATCAATCAATTGACCGGGCATATTCACCAAAAATTTATTGTTCCATCCGCGCGTATATATCCATGTTAAATAAATACTTTCCTAAAATCTTCAATCATTGTCTTATGTAAAATGCACGGGTTTATTATAACAGACAGCAACGAAGCAAGGAGATCGCAAACGTCTGATTCACTTGTTTGGATTATGGCATATTTATGTGTGGGCATAATTATCTCAAGCTTAAAGAAACAACCTATCGACAAGTGTTTTTTCTTGCGTTCGTAATTAATGCGATGTAGCAAATTAAGTCCTAATTTTTTTGTGGAGATAATTTGTGAGTAAATGATAATGTTCGGATCCAATCTATAACATTATTAAACAGAAGGCAAAGCGTTTCCATACAAATTGCAGTAATAATCAGTATTATTTCTTTTAAATATGTGGACTGTTGTAATTCTGTTAAATTATCGTGTCAAACACCGATCGTTTAAAACAGACCGGCTCTTCTTGATCTTTTATCAAAATTTCATTAGAATACACCGCTTTATGTTAAGTAGATTTGCTTTAATATAAATTCGTCCGAATATGCTGTTGAAGTTAAAGATTTTCTGTTGCAGTTCACCTCGGTTTATATACATAATGCGAGTGTGTCTTTCTTGGATTTTACGATTGAGAGAGGATCATAATTCTCGGGCGAAACACGACGTAGCCGAGGCAGGCTCAAGAAATATGCATGCCACATTGCTGGGCTAAATAGGAAAATCAGTTTTAATTAATGTGCTCGCCGTCAGATTTATGATGGAAAGTCAGAGAAACACGGAAACTATTCGTCGCTACTCAAACGATCGTGACTCCTAGAAGAAGTTCGTAGTTGGACGAAACGAAATGGAGCGAAATAGACAAGTAACAAGTCAACGAGTAGTATGTTGAGTAGTAAGCAATAAAATATTGTTTTTTTTTATATATACAGTAGAAAAAGAAATAAATAGGAACAACGATCATACAAGCCGTCAACAGAGAAGAATTTAGCATATAAGAACTCCAGGAATATAAGATTTTCACGTCGGAAAATCTTCGCGTAAGTAGACTTTGTGGAAAACTGGGTCATCAGCAATCTTAATCGGAAAAGTCTACCACCGTAAATAGTGTGCTAACTTTTTTATTTAAAAACAAGTTACAAGAATATCTCCTCAACTCTATGAATATTCCTTCGAAGCAATAAGATTATCTTGCTGAAATAGTGACCTATCAATGTTAACAATGTAAACATCACAAAAAATTATTAGCTGACGATTTTTACTTTATCATACGTAGTATGAGAAAGTAATGTAGTCGTGTCGAAAAATAAAGTAAGATTTTAGCGGAAATATGTCCTTTTGGGTCCCCGGAATGTTATTGACACAAGTAAAACAATCTCTGTGTGTGTGTGGATGTGCGATTTTTTGTGTGATCTTTGTGTGGATGTCCGTTTTTGTGGCGACTATTCCGTAAAAACTACTAGGTATCGGGACGAAACTACATATGTCGTAGTTTCATGACTAAACTTGGAGCTGACAGAAGTTTTGTTGAAAAAGGCCCAAAGGAACTGGAGGTTTACTCTTAGCATTTTTCAGCGATTTGGCAAATGAACCGCCATTTCTGTAAAATAGTTAAATAATAAATTAAGGTGATAAAAACACTAGTGTGTTCCGATGTTATTTTTTAAATTAAGATCTTACGGCAACAAGGTTTCGAATCTAAACCAATTCGTCTTCGGGCCGTGCGTCAATTTACAGCCTATTTGAACGAACGACGCAAACAATTTTGAGGTTATATTCACCCTTCATACTCATTTTCGATATAAATCGGCAGTCCTTACAATTATAAAGTTATAAAACCTATGTCAATGTCTGTTATGTAATATGGCACCTGGATACCAGAATTCACGTGTTCAATGCAATACTGCCAAGCAATGGAATTCCGTTGATGTGCCTGGCCACATCAAATTTTTCGTATTGATGATTGAAATTCCAATGTGTTTTCCAACATATGTTTTCCAAAATTCCAACTTTGAATGTTAAAAACATTGTATAGAAATAATGATTTTTACTTAATTGCACATGTCTGACTATGTAAGCTTTATATACTTACATATACAGGGTTAGGCAAAATTACCGGAACACCCAAATAATTCTACAACGGTAAAAAAATTCAAAAAAAAAATCAAACAAAAGTTTTTAGACTTTGAACAATCCATCGTTCAAATATATTTTGAATATACAGGGTGTTCATTTTATTATAGAAATCGCGTAAATTTTCTTTTTTCAAATGGAACACCCTGTATCTTTTTACATTTTATAATTTTAGGACTAATTCTGGACATTGTTTATTAAAATAATTTTTTTATAAAATGCATCATTTTTGAGTTTTAAGCAATTAATTTAAATTTGTCAAAATTGCCCGAACACCCAAATAATTCGCCATCGGTAAAAAAATTTCAAAAAACATTCAAACAAAAGTTTTTGACATTAAACAAGCTATCATTAAAATATATTTTTAATATACAGGCTGTTCATTTTTTATGCAAATTTGGTTAACTTTTTTTTTCAAATGGAATACCCTGTATATTTTTACATTTTATAATTCTAAGACTAATTTTAATAATTTTTTATTGGAATAATTTGTTTATAAATTTCATAATTTTTTAGTTATAAGCAATTAGTCAAAACTCCTGAACTTCAAATTAAGAATTGATTTGAAGGATGCAATGTGGGATAGCTTACCACATTAAAACTATTGTCCTTTCAGTGATTTCTTCCGGTTTTATTGGAATATTGAGCATAAAATGAAGTAATACCTCATCTCCTAGTTATATTCAACGAAGATCTGAATAATATTTGGTTTCAACAAGATGGTGCACCGCCGCATTACGGTGTCCAAGTTCGGAATTATTTAAATTCAATTTTCCCGCAGAGGTGGATTGGAAGGAGAGGATCCATTGAATGGCCACCTAGGTCGCCGAATTTACAAATACTGGATTTTTCTATTTGGGGCCACCTAAAGTCCAAGGTTTACACCAATAGGCTGGAAAATATTGATGCGTTGAAGCAGAGGATAGTGGACGAAGTTCAGAGTATTACTGTCGATCATTTAGACAACTGTTTGCGGGAATTTGTTGATAGGTTGGAGCATTGTCAAGCCGCTCAGGGATGGCAGTTTGAAACTTTAATTTAATTGTTTTGTTATTTTTTCTTCACATTGTTATTATTTATCCGTTCGGCTAAAAAAAATGTTTTGGAGTTTTGATTAATTGCTGATAATTAAAAAATGAATCAATTTATAAAAACCTACTTGAAAAGAAATTCTTAGAATTAAAAAATAAAAATGTACAGGACGTTTAATGAGAAAAAGGAAAAGTTTTCCATACTTCCATAATAAAATAAACACCCTGTATATTAAAAATATATTTAAACGATAGCTTGTTTAAAGTAAAAAACTTTTGTTTGAATGTTTTTTGAAATTTTTTTACCGATGAAGAATTATTTGGGTGTTGCGGTAATTTTGACTAATTTTAATTAATTGCTTAAAACGCAAAAATGATGCATTTTATAAAAAAATTATTTTAATAAACAATGTCCATAATTAGTCCTAAAATTATAAAATGTAAAAAGATACAGGGCGTTCCATTTGAAAACAAAAGATTTACGCGATTTCTATAATAAAATGAACACCCTGTATATTCAAATTATATTTGAACGATGGATTGTTTAAAGTCTAAAAGCTTTTGTTTGAATTTTTTTTTGAAATTTTTTACCGTTGTAGAATTATTTGGGTGTTCCGGTAATTTTGGCTAACCCTGTATAAGGGTTTTTGCTAAAAAATGACGTACAAATAAACATAGATATTTTATTTTAAAAAGTGGTACCTCTTGTAATGATCTTTTAAAAGAACATTTACATTTACAACATTTACTTTAGTTATTTTTTACCACTTTAGTTATTTTTTACCACGGTTGTTGCGCACTCAGTAAAAATTTTAAATAGGTCGAAAAGTCGAAAGGTTTTCCGATTCAAGTGAAACTGATAACTATGAGGGTTTTGAAGTTACGGATTTTAAATCAGAAGTCAAAAACTAAATAGGCAAAATGGCGGACATGAAGGACCTTGATATTAAAAAATATTTTCTATTTCACTGAAATCTAATAATTGGGTGTTTCTGAGATCACTGACAAATGCGATGACAAAAAGTAAACAAACTGGGGGCCCAATATGGCGGAAGAAATTTCGGAAAATATTTTTTATGTACCGGTTTCTGATTTTAAATACGACATAAAAATCTAAAATAAAATGGCTAATTCAATATGGAAGGAGAGTAAATCATAATAATAAAGTCATTAATTAGGGGATTTTTCGTCGAGTTTAATATGTTTAGATTAATATGTTATACATTTCTGCACAAATAATTACTTTTATAAAGTTGAGGGAAAGGCATACGTTCCCATTCCTTTGACAGTGAAGAATTTAAAGAAAAACAGTACGGAATTTAAAGAAAGAGATAAGAGTTAACTACATGAAGACTGAAAAACAAAAGTTAACCAAGAAGATATTAAAATTTACATTTTTATAAAATATAGTAATGTACGTGGGCCATTCCTTCACCACCGTTTCCACTATTTTCTCTCCCTTCCCTTGCCCTTTATCCGGCACAGTCGTACAGTGCCGCTCCTGATGAGTAGAATTTAACAAATCGTCATAAAATGTATGTATCTTACAATTAACGTGTAAGGAAGCCGTAAAAAAATCCTTCAGTTTTTCTCCCTGCATGATCATTGATTATTATCGCTCATGATATTGGTTTTGAAACCGTGTCCATCTACAAGTCAGTGTATGTGGTTGTATTTCATTATCCTTTAATTACTTTGCCGATAGTTTTATAAATACCACTCACCCTCCTCAGATACTCTAATTTTAATTCAATAATTCAGATGTTGTAATATTTATTTTCTCGTGGATCTTTCTCATAACACTCCATATTTGATTCAATTTAGATAATTACTTAGTTATTTAAATAAAAATTCGTCATAAGACACAACAGTCGCAACACTAGCCTCGCCCAATTTCATTTATCAAACCTCCTTACATAAATTCATCACTCCATTCTTCAAGTTTGCGTTCAAAGAAATCAAATTATAGAATAATTACAATTTGATCATCAACTATGTCACAAGTCCAATTCCAAGAAAATCTATTACTAATTTTCGAACGGAATGACCAATTTCATCAACAAATAGCCCACTGTGCAAGCCTAAGCGTTCACATTCTCCATCACAAATGGAACCCAATTCGCCTTAATCAACATTTATAATGAAACCGCAATATTAGCTATTAAGAGACGTTGCATAGACCAACTAGAAAAAATACCTCGTCCGATGCCGCGCGTACAAAGACACCTCGACATTTGTCATATTAAATATTTATGTGAGCGGTAATCGTGTGAATTATCGCCCGTTACAAAGGACCTTGATGCGAAGCGGAACGTCCGAGAGAGATTGCATAATGAGCAACCGTCAATTAGACGGTGTCGCCCTCTACAATCGACCACAAAGCATCCAACTGATCGAAAGATCGTTGTTTCCGAAATTGGCTATCACCGCCGCTTGATATCTCGATGGTAATTGATTGGTTTTACGCTGAATGAATTTTATATCGACATGGTATTCTTTCTGACTTCATATAAATTATTTTTTAAACTAGAAGCTATGAGAGAAAAATATTGGATAAGTAGGTGATCCAAAGCGTCGTAGATTTCTTTTTTCATTGGATACAATTAGAAGTAATTCAGTGTGTTCTTTTTAGTGTGGGTGTTCCTTATTTACTCTTTCAGTGTGGACGTAATTTCCTTTTTATTTTCATTTTGTCCCGTCGCGTTTCTTCCCTTTTCCATCCTTGCCAGTCTTGCCTTTTCGTTCTCTTGTTTCAATATCTTGTTTAACAAATCCTCAAAAATTTTTCCTCAAAAAGTTATTACAGTTGAGGTTCCAATATTATGCATATCTACAGGATACCTATAGTGCAAAGGAAACAACATAACCTGATTCAAATACTAATTTTCACGTCTGAAATTACCAAGCGCATTTTTGTAAGTTTTCGAAAAAACGCATGAGTTTGTTTTTGTTTTTAAAGGATAATCTTACTGTTATACTTTATATTACGATATTTATAATACATGTTTATAATAAACAAAACTTCCGACCTTCAATTGATTTTGATTTCGCTTGCCCCCCCCCCCTGGAATTTGAACTGACATTTTACATACCTATAGTATATTGTGTAGCAAGCCAATAAAGTGATTCTTTATCGAGGCTGGGCACTTTTCGAAGACGCTAAATCCCTTCTTTTTGCGCGGCGCACTCAGCATTTTTATCCTAATGATGACTATACCGATTACAATCGTCACCAATGTCAGTTTCATTATATTGTTGATCTCCAATTTTCATCTCGAAAACACAAGATATCACAAGATATTTTGCCAAGTTTACGGTTTTGTGCTGTAGTCTAAAATGACCATGTTTGGGCTTTCATTTAATCATACTTATTAGGTTCTATTACTTTGCAGTTTTCTTGCACTGCTGATCTGTTTATCTCAAATATACTGGGTGTTAAAAATAAGTGTAAAATATAGATAAAGTATACTGAATAGTCAACTTTTGATACCGAACTCATGTCCAGACACACACCTGACACCAATTAGAAACTGCATAGAGCCAGAATATGGTACCAACTTTTGAAACTGCATTAGGAAAGTAGGTAGTGTAAAGTATCATATAATAGCTACATAAGTATTTTGAAACCAAATAATTGGTAAGTGAAACATTCTTTGTTTAACATCTCTAAAAAGAATTAAAGATAACCCAAATTGACCAAAATTGGTACCAAATTACAAAACGGTTCTCATTGACTCTTTTCAACGACGTTGAAAAAAGTCAGACAAATGTTATTTGGTTTTAAAAGTGCCATGCTATGACACATGACACTCTTTTCCCTATGCTGTTTATAAAATTGGTTCAATCTTCCGACTTTCTCCAGCGTTCAAATAATACATTTCTGGACATGAGTACATTAAAAAATTTGCCTACTATGGTCTGTATACTGATTTCCTATACAGCTTATAAGTTATAATTAGTTTTAAGTTTAATTAGTTGACTTAGTATTGTCGCCTTTCAACTGTTTACGTATAATAGTAATAACAATTTCGTTGTCGATGATCGTTATCACAGAATTTTCAACTTTTTCTCTGTATTTAGTCATTGTTTCTCGTTAATGCGGTTAAATTTAAAAATAATTCTGTCTCTTTTTTATTGTTTACTCATTTGTTATTAAGACTTTTTATCGTATGCTTGATTGACACGATTATAGAATTAAACTGTCAATTGTGTTCCTTTTGTGCCTATATTTTTGGTTGTAATCATTCTCTATTCTCTGCAATTGAGTGAATTCCAACTAATATGCCTTCGCATCGTTTATTAATTTGCTATAGGAGAAAGACGATAATATTGGTTGGCAACCACTCGAATTATTGAGAGAAATGTTTAAAACCGAAAATACATACAAAATGGATAACACTGAAAAGTTTATAATCGTGTTTATTGAATGGTAATAATTGTTCATTATACATTAGGCCTTGGTTGATGAACACAAGCTGGACATTCTTATAGGAAATTAATAATACTTACTCCAGCATATTAATAAGTAATAAAAATTCCACAATATTGGTTGGCAATTAGACCAAATCTTATATTGTAGGATAAAAATTCAATAATGCTGAAAGAAATATATAATTACAAACAAATCTTAATAAACATTACTAGTGACACATTAATAAACGATAGAAAGGCAGCAAATTTTCTTGCAATTCACTCAATATCAATATGCTAGAGGTAAGTTGTCGAGCATGCAGGGGTCACAACCTTGGCTAATAACATAAAATAATGTGTAAAAAAATGACAACCATAAAAGCAACTGAGATTTTTCAGGGTGAATGCAATTTAAGTTTAACGAACAATATGGGCTGTTTTTTTATATATATTTTTTACTTTCATGTTTGTTGGGTCTCTAATTGTCAATATCATTTACAACAGATAAGACAAGACGAAAACGCTACAAAATTATTGATAGCATAGTCATTCAAACTACGTCACCCTTTATTACAAAAAAAAAATCTTGCCCCCCCTGAAAAATTTTGTAACGGCGCCCATGTATGAGATCTTTTTGAGGTGTCTAGGACATTGAGTAGGGCTGGTATAAATTTGCAACAATTGTTATAAATAATGTTTTTTGATAATTTGATTTTTCCTAAAACCTTACGTGATAATAAATTTTGTGCCTTAGTTGAATGTTTCCTTTTCTTTTTTCTTTGAGCAAATAAAGGTTAATTTAATTTTGAAGTTATCGAAGGCAAACAAGTTGGACTGGAAAGAACACGCTTCGAACATACCAGCAATAACCTCACCCTTGCCCTTCCCTCTCCTGTTCCTTAAAAACTCCAGCATTGATTTCCAATTGGGGCTGCTGCATTCACGAGTCGTATCTCAATTACTCGGATCAAAGGACGGACAGAACGGAGCAAGCAGCCTGCACGACTCCGACCGAGGCGGAAATATTTCTCCTCATATTGACGTCGCCTGTCCATCACAATGAGGCGGCTGTAAATAGCCACCCCCGCCCGCCGCCGCCCCCGTATCGGAGTAAAGTCGCCGCCGAGGCGAGATATCCGAGAAGGCGACGACTAAATGAACAGCTTTCTATGCAGGGCTCGTCCTAAACGAACGGGGGAAACCGTGAGCGCATCAAAACATTAATTCTAGATTCACCCCGGGCCGCCCGCCCCACCGTTTCCCTCCACACCGCTCCTTTATCTTATGGTGGAGGCGCGCGGTGTTTTCAAATCGAATCCTTTTTGTTGGTCCTTTGCGTGAACAAGTGATTTGTGCCACGTGTTCGTGGTTTTTTAATCTAAGTGTTTGGTTGTACAATGGTATGTCCCGCCGACTGTATTATAGAACATGTACCCCAAGATTGAAAAAATGATGAAGTATAAAAGTTATTTTAATAATTTTAACACTAGAATTCAATTTACAAGCAAACAGGAACCAAGGAAATTTACATCGAAGTTCATTTAATGGCAATCTCATATAATAGTCCTTATTAAATCAGTTGACATTTGAAATCCTGTACCCAGACAAAAATGACGTAATATAATCAATAACCAAACCACCAAACCAATATTACCAACAAAAACACCTGTCAGCAAATTACAATAGTACCAATCCCGAGAGTTTGGAGCAAAGCATTTCTTTCTGCCACTGCTACGTTATGCATATTATTGTGAGAATTTTTGATCATAGTGTTATGGCAACAAATCCCATGCAAAATACGACAATAAGCGTTGTAATTAACGATAGTAATCGTTTCGTAATTATGGGTGACATTGGTGTCTTCATTCCTAATGATAAAACTTCTGATTAAACTGATAACAATCATTTCGACAAAAGATGTTAAGCTTACCTGTTAAAATTATAAATTTTTAAAAATTTCGGGCACTAACAGTATAAATCTCTAAGAATACAAGACAAATTGTCTTGTCAAGATACAAAACAATTAAAACTCTTTAAAAATATTGTATGTAAAAGACAGTCAAATGCCACGAGATTGTTGCATATAGAACAACAAAAATTGATTTATGATGTGTGGATTTTTTTTATCAGATGATGAAATTAAAAAAACAGTCTTGTAGTTGTAGTTTTCTTTTTCATTTTCCGACGTAAAATTTTTTCACCTGGCCCTTGAGGCCAATGGATAGATTAGATATCTTTTGAACTTCGAGTTGTTCAGTGGTGTGTTAGATCTGTGAGGGTTGGTTACGATTTTTGATTTTGGTTAACGGCCTCTCCATTTTTTTTTTTTTATTTATTCTTGCAACCACGGATTGCGTTTAGTAAATATATACGCACGGCATTCGCCAGATATATTCAAACAAGTTTCAAAAAAATTACTACAAGCAGTTTTATATATCAAGGTATGTTTTTTTTGGTTAATTCTTTTTATTGGTCTACTTCTAATTGGTATAGGATTTCATGTAGGCTTCTATCGACGAGTTTTACGAACTAGTTTTATTAAAAACGAATCTTAAGAACGAGATTTAACCAGTAGCTTGAAGTACGACGTCGTTGCGGATTTTGTGAATGCCTCGACGGCCACGTGGTGATTAGTGAACCGATTTCGTCGTTGGACACAGCCAGCCAAAAGTTCATCTACCCTGCCACATCAACCCCCAGCTTTTGGAGGAATACGACGCCAAAATTGTGAAGGCCGACACGTTTGAAAACAAAACTGTAAGCGTTTTATTACTTCAATAATTGCGACCGCATTGTCACTCGAAATTTGTTTAAACTCGTTTTATTTGGGTCTCTACGATTCTAATTATTTCATCTTACTCTGTGTAACGGCCGAATAGACTTCTTGTACGTCCGACATAATTGTTTGCACCTTTATTAATTTGAATTTGACTAGTGAACTGAAAATAGAATTGGTTCTGAGATTTAAATTAATTTACTGCATTTATTTTTTTTTCATGTGAAGCCGTCCGGCCAACTTATTTGTGGTGCCACAACTATCTGGCTCTTTTTATTGTTCAATTATCTCAATATTTTAAAGCATCTAATTATTCTTCTTTAACCTACTGTTCTATTCTCTATTCTCACGTTTTTTTTTTGTATTTAACTTTTATCCATTCATTAATTTTTGTTGTTGTTTCGGCATTAATTTTCACCGATATATATTTTTTTCCTGCATTCATTGGTGTTGTCGACTTTGGTTTTGTACCCTTTTAATTATTGGGTTTTTAATTATTATTTTTTTGTGCTCTATATACTGTTGAAACATATTTTTAACAACCTTAGATTTCTGATATATGTAAGTGGGACACCGAAATAGGTATGTCCATTGGATACCAGCGAGAATTTGGGAGCGTGACAAGGTACTAGATTTTGTATTTTAAGCATGGAAGTGCACAATAAATTGCAAAAATCAAAGCAGCGGAAACATGTACAAATTGTTAATTTTTTAGCCATCTTCTGTGAAGCAATTTAACGATTAACAGGTAGGACATAAGTTTTTAGATTACCCGGCGTATTATTGTAGAACGGAGTCTAAACACGTTGGCAGATCTTATGAACGACTCCATGGAGTACGCTGCACATGCATGGGGTATGGAAAAGTATGATCTAACTATTATTAAACTTGTTGAGCCAACATAGTCGGAGCACAGTAAATACTACTACCTAATTGATTCCAATAAATTGTAAGACAACTTATGGCATGTTATGGACGCGATTATGTTTCCTTCACCACGAGAAATGTGCAGGAAAAAGATTTTAACTGTTTACATGTTTTCCCACTTAAAATAAAACCCACGTAAATGATAGTACGACAAAACTGTTTCAGATGATGGTGCAAAGTTGTCCAGCACTGGCAGTAACTCCGTTTTACTGGTATGACATCAGGTACGAAATTATTTTGCCAATTAACACCTTCTGTTTAAAACAGGAAACTGTAATGAAAAGTGACACACTTCCTACAAAATGGTGCGGAAAATAAACAAAATTGATTTTAGTCCATGCTGATAAAAAAATAGTGGAGTTAGGCATTATGAACGACCAACGCAAAGGCCAACAACACTGACAGATTCTGGTAACTCGTCACTCTGATACCGTCCATCGAACAAAACCAGTCGTAAGCGAACGGTCGTTATCGACCGTTTGCTGCTTGGTCGGTGGCGACTGATCGTTTATAACTGCTATCTTGGATGGACGATTCGGCCTAAGCGTATTAGTGACCTCACCACACAACAAAATACATATTTACTTTGTCGCTATACTTCTACAACACTTATTAATTCAGATAACCGCCAATTTCCTGTAATTTCCTGTCCATTCAATCTTTCAGATGTATCCGCTAATCCAAAAATGCTCTTAATTGTCGCCTTTATTTCCAATTTCTGTATTTTGCGCACGTTGAGTTATCACGACTGCCGGTTGCATTATCGATCACCGTTGATCGGTCATAAACTAACTAAAGGTACCGCTAATGAAGATGATAAACACGAACGATCGACCGAGAAAAATCGTATCCTAATTAGAATACCGCGCGGCATCATAAACAAACCACACATCCTGGTAAGCGGACAGGCCATATGAAATCAGCCCGAAGAAAAATATGACATCGTGTGACGGATACACGTCAGACGACTGGTGTACATTTATAATTGACCACTGCCTATATAAATCATGCTTAATTATTACGAACGATCAACCGGCGAATGCAAAATAGAGCCTAACGTTCCGATATAATTGCGTATTTATTTTAATGAAGACGGATGCATTAGAATCAGTCGTTAATGGGACTGGAGGAGCAATAAAACCTGAAACGGTTAATTCCGTCATGGTGATCATTCAATTAATATGGAAGAGTTTTTGTCGGAGAATAGAGCAGACGAGACGACTCAATCACTCCGTGAAAGATTTGTCGACCATGAGGAATTTCCATCATGGGAGTTGAATAATAGATTCTAGGTGAATATATGCAATTATCGTGCTTGTATGTATAGTATAGGTTTCCACTCGTGTAATTATTGCCTCCGATGTGAGTTTTGCAGAAGAAATTTCAATACCCATCGATGGTAGTTGTACTACTTCGATAACTTGGCTAATGGTATTTCATAAATTGAAAAAAAACTTTATACTAATGCCTATGTAAAACAGCTAAGCAGTGTCTGAGTCATACCAGGCATCTTTCTATTCCATTTCTCTTGTAAACTACAGATAAATATGTTCCCACTGGGTCGAAGTTAATACTGTTGGCAGTAAACTAATTCTAGAATATCGAAAAATTAATATAATCTTGTAAATTACAGATAAATATATTCCCACTGGGTCGAAGTTAATATTGATGACAGTAAACTAATTCTAGAATATCGAAAAACTAATATAAGGTTATTTTTTTTATTTATTTGTTTTTATTTCAGGACATAGTTATGCATATTATATGTGTAAAAACTCTCAATGAAGTATATATGTATGTACTTTCGTAATACCTTGCTACCATGAGCATTTGAAGGAAGTACTAAGGGTAGAATACAAGAAATATGTACTTTCATCAAACAACAAGGTTTTTTTTTAAATAAAAGTATGTGCTACCTCAAAATCAAACTCATTGGAATGCTAAACCGAAAATATCTGGTAGAACATTACGCTTTTCTTGTTACTTTTTTATGAATCATAATTCGGTACCCCGTCAAACTAATAGTACTTTGCTCAATTATTATGTCGACCACAAAATCAAAACAAACCTGAATAAAAATAAAAGTTGGCACGAAGGATTGATGTACAAACTAAAGAATTTTTTTTAATAATAATAATATTTATTGCAAAATCACACAGGTGCATTACAACATGCGAATATTACAAATATAAAAAACTCATATAACATTTATAACTGCATCCTGTGGACAGGTTTGTAGACAGGTCCCTCTGTCCTCGCCTCGGGATTGAGACTTGCGTCTTGTCTCGGGCTAACCATGGTGAGGGTGTAGATGGGTTGTTCTTGTTTGGTCAGTGGAGTATCTTCATGTTTAGTGCCTCAATTTCACTTTCATTTTCAGTTTGAAGGTGTGGTAATTAAATTCTTTCGTGCTAGTTGGTAGTGAGTTGGATAATTCCACTTCAGATGATTTTAACAGCGGGGCATATCTGTTGGTTTTGAATGGCTGTGCTCTTATGTGTGATGTTCTTCTGATGGTGTTATGGGAGCGTATATCTTCTACTTTTGTTAGTTTTAATCTCGTTTTTATATGCTTGTTTCGTAGTTTGTGTATCAATAAAATTTTGTTTAGATGTATCCTTTGTCTCAGTGTTATTTCGTTTGCTAGTCGATTCACTTCGTCTGTTGGCGTCCTTCTATTCAGTCGATAAAGAGTTTTCAGTATGTTATTCTGTTGGCGTTGTAATCTATTTATATTTGTATGTGTTGTGTCTCTCCATAGATGTACCATGTAGTTAGTAGTCGATGCATATAGGCTGTTATATATTTGTGGTTTTAAATACTCTGGTATGATACTCTTTATTTTCAGTATTGCTATGACTCTGTTGTTGGTTTCTGCCAATTTGTTGATATTCGCATTCCATTTCAGGCTTTCGTGTATTGTCAATCCTAAGTACCTGATCTCCTTCGCGTGATTTATTGTTTGCTGATTTAGCTTTATCGTTAGCTGAACTGGTTGATTTTTGTTAGTGAATATCATGTATTGTGTCTTTTTTTCATTTACTGTCAGAAGGTTGGTGTTGAACCAGTTTTCTATTGTTTTCATGTCTTTGCCGAGTATAGATACAAGTACCGTCAGCATACATGTAAGTTGTTCCATTAAGTTGGAGATTTAGGAGATCATTGGTGTACATGATGAATAGTGTGGGTGGTAATATTCCTCCTTGTGGGATTCCGTACTCAGCGAAGATCGCTCTGCTGTATTTTTCCTGCACTCTGCTTATTTCTGATCGATTGGTTATGTAGGTACGGATGAGGTCTTGGAATTTCCATCTGACGCCTATGGATTCGAGTTTTATCAACAGTTTTTTCTTTGATACTGTGTCAAAGGCTTTTTTGAGGTCGATGAAAATGCACGCTACTGTTTGTCTGCTATTTAGTTTTTTCTATATGTCTTCGATCAAGTCCAGGGCTGCAGACGCAGTATCCTTACAATACGTCGAGCTTATAATATCCTATATATGAGATAAACATATATAGATTCAGAGTAAAATAGGTAGATGAATACTCGGACCTAGAAGAAGTAAAAGCAGGAGCGCGCAAAGTAGAGTCTTGGGACCAATGTTTTATCTACTATGTAGATGTGACCAACCACAACAGTATAACGTTACAGTCGCCAATTCCACAAATGATACGGGGCTAACGGTAGTGGGATCAACTATTGAAGAATCAACTAGGAACCTTCAATACGCTAGTAATCAAATACATCAATAGAGCAAAAAGTGGTAGATTGAGTCCAACAAACAGAAATCTGGACACATCAACCTTTCGATCAACAGAATCGAGGATAAAGCTCATGTCGTAGTTCCATATGTTTGAACTGCAAGGCATTTGCGTATGACCCTGCATACAAACCTAAGGTGAAAAAATTACGTTAAGAAGAAAAGAGTTGGCTTTCTTTGGATTTGGTTATGGCATTCAAAAGGAGTTGTGCTAAAAAACATTTATCCAAGAGATCCGAGTTTCCAATATGAAGTATTAGGTTAAGACATTCGGAGTAATGTCGAGCAGCTATAGTGCCCACTATCACTGACAGAAATAAAGTTTTCGGTCTACAATGTGCCTTCTTAATTCCTTTGTAATCACAAATTTCTTAATTATATTATACAAAACTAGGAGAGGAACAATCCAAGCTATGGAAGTCGTGACGAAAGTATTGGGAGTCTGGAAGAGAATGAAAGGAGACAAACTTTCAAGAAAACCATGGAAGAATTAATTGGATGATACACTTGCACCAATTGGGACCAACTTGAAACCAAATGGCATAGCCCGAAACATCTGGTAGATATGATTTGATCATATTGTGAAAGCGTTATTGGTGACTACTGATCAAGCTTCTTGGACATTTATACTCACCTTGATAGCAAAAAGCACATAAAAAACGAAATACTTAAAAACCTATTTTAACACCCAGTCGTATACGCAACAAATAAAAAGGATAAAAATATGGCGTAGTCGTTTTATTGTAAAAACGTTGTTACATGATTATCGATTTCAGGGCTCTTGTCCATATCTTCGGATCAAATCTACAAAAATGTAATTAGACAAGAACAATTAACGCATGTAAAGTCGTCTTACAGTCTAATCAAATGCTGAACTAAAATTAAGTAACTGGTTACGATGTACTTGTTTAAATATTATTCCTGGCTGCGGGTTTGTTGTTATATCCGGGTTCGAACAAAAATGTGTAAGATATGTATGTCTCTGGTTATGATATCGTCGAAATCGAGTGGTATTCATACGTCTATTACTGTGGATTTCACTAGTCGCCACCTGTACAAGTGAGGTTATGATGCGAGCACCTAGAATTTATAAATTTACGAATGAAGTATGTGAAAATTAGCGCCAAAATCATGCAACCTCACAGTCCACACACAAACAGTAGCGGCGCACGCAAACAACATGAAATCAGGGGCAATGATGGTATTAATATATAAAATTATACAGGGGGGAACCAATAACATTGAAATTTTAAATGTAAAGATAACAGTGATGGCGGGGCTTTGTAAATTATATCTGCGAAAGAAATTGCCAGGAAAATCGGTGATATTGTTGAGTAGTACCTCATCGTTGTTCTTCTTTCTTTTCCATATGTGATACATTTCCGTGTAATCCATTAATATGGATTTTGGGAGATTTTTGATAATTTTCATGTTGTTAAGGTGACCTTCTTCGATTATGTGTTGGTATACTGCCGAAGTATTTCTTGTGGTGTGTTCTTGATATGTCTTCTTTATGTTTCTCGCTGATTGTCCGATGTAAACCCCTGCACAGTTTGAAAATTTCAGTTCATAAACACCATTATTTTGGAGGATTGGTATTTCATCTTTGTTTAATAGTACGCTCTCAATTTTTCCTATGGTTGGGCTAGCAATTGTGATATCATGGTGTAACATTATCTTCTTAATTTTCTTGTGCAGTTTTGGGTGATATGTTAGCCTTCTATATTGATTTCCTGCCGTGGCGTGAGGATACATTTCTCGTAGGATGTTGTTCGCCTTTATCTTCTTGTGTAGTCTGTCTATTTCTTTCTTCCTATATCCATTGTTCTTGGCTATTGTCATGATGATGTCATATTCTCGTCTATGGTCATGGGGTGTTAGTGGGGTCACCGTTAGTCTGTTTAAATAATATCGGAAGGCTACCATCTTCGAGTTGTAAGGGTGCTGAGAGTTGTTGGGTATTATTATGTCTGTTGCTGTGGGTTTCCTGTATATTGAGTATTGGAAACGACGATTCTAAGTCGTATACATATTCTTCTTCATTCCAGGATAACGTGCACTTATTACTCCAAGGGTATACTTAAGATGTATCTATATGTATCTCGTATCCAGTCTTCCGTCCTTCAAGCTTGATGAGATCCCAAAACGAAGAGGTAAGTGAACGTGAAGATGGTCAGAGCGAGAGGTAAACCTGTTAACCGATCAACACTTAATTTAGCTGAGCGTCGGCGTCGGAAGGAGCTGAAGTCATCAGAAAACTGGACTCAGGAGCGAGAGTAATCCAATACTTCGTGCTCATCACAGCAGTGGCGGCGGCGGAGGTTACAAACACAACCCCCGACAGTTCGGACCCCTCGGACGTGATTCTCCCTCGCGTCTAATGAACCGTCCGCCATCATTCCACGGCAAATATACTGCATATTGAGGTATTAACATTTATCGAGCGTTCAACACACACACGTATACATGGGGGTCGGTGGTGCTGGTGGCGGCTGGTTTCCACCTCCTCCTCCCCCAGGTCGAAACGCCCCCGCCACTACATATTTCCTTCAATTCCGAAAGAGAAATCCGCCTCGTAAAATTTTATAACACAAAAACCCAATGAATATTAAACAGGGTCGAGGCTGGTGCTCGGACTTCTTGCTTTTGCTAAGGGAGAGGCTCGCTGCCCCTTGTTCGATGCGATGGGGTTAGCGATTCTAGCCGTATACTTAACGCCGTGGATGGTGGGGTGTCAATGGTATTGCGTCCTTAAGGGTTGTTTGTAGAGGATTATGAAGCCGGATGACTTTAAAGGAGGTGTTGTTAAAAGAAGCGGTTTACGAAGAACGTATCCCGGTATCTGTGCATAATTTAATCCACGTTTATATTAGACAATGATACGAACGTCTACAATAACGGACAAAAATTACAAATAAATCATAAGAAGAAGTAATAAGTAAAAGAGAAAAGCTAGGCGTCTTGAGACGCTCTGTTTGCAGTCTTATCATAAAAATAACTAACTTCAAGAATCCAGATCTAATTACTGGAGTATAACAAGTCACAAGGACGTCTAGGCAAGATAACACTTCCCTGGAAGACTCAGCAGCCCTACAAGCCCAGTCCTACAAGAAAATCTCCAGAATACGTTTCTAAATAAAATACTCAGTTTTGTATTTTTAATTAAGCACTTTTTTGTACCTCCCTTCTTCATTAACTCTATGTTAATCGAATGAGAAGAATTTGGAAAATATTGTGATGAAAACCAGGTAGATGGCATGGAGACAGGGTTACCATATTACTAAATTTGCGGATTGGGTCAGTCACCATTTGGAGTAAAGAAAAATTTGAAGTATTGAATATTGAAGTATTGAGTTTGTTTAATTTAGGTCATTCTGCAAAACGTTTATATAAAAAATTTTGAGGTAACTGATTTCGCTAAATCTATGGCATCGTCAGCCCATCGCGAATCCTGTCTATTGAGATAATATAATCCTTCATGACGCCACAAATATATTGAAATAATAAATAGCTTTTATTGAATTATCTTTTTTTTTTTAATTCTTTGGGTGTTTCTTAGTTGCTTTTATTAAATATGGATATGTATATCTATGGATTGGATAGGCGCTTTTAATAGATTCGTTTGTGCTGAATATGAATCCGATATTTGAAAAGTTTCTCCCTCTCTAGGGTTATCGAAAAAGTTGAGGTCAAAATGTTATAAACTGCTAATTTGGCGTTCTCTTTTGTACATTTATAGTGGCTGAACCCGACGCCCTAAAAACTATAAAACAGTATCAAAGTAAATCTGTAACTTTTTACTTCTATCCAGTGATGTGGGCCAGGTAAATACCCGGCGGGTGGGTACTTATAAAATGGGTATTTACCCGGGTATTTACCCCTACTTAGGGTAAATACCAAAATTTTGGGTATTTATCCTTTTTATCCCTAAAACACCATTAAACAACATTTCAGAGATATTTATACAGTCATTCTGAGTATAACTAAGTTACAGCCGCTTGAAATATTAACTAAATAAAGAAAAAGAAACAATAAACTACATATCAAACAATGCTAAAACTAAGAAAGAGCACAATCAATACACATAAGAAAATTAAAAATAAATAAATTTAAGTAAAAATTTCAAAATATTAAAAATAAACTAAATAAACAAATTAACGAAAACAAAATACATATGAAACTTTTTAGACATTTGTTTCTCTACAAGTAATTGTCGAAAGTTTCTTTCATGCCGACTTATTGGGTTTATCAATTCCTAAGGAAGTTAGGTCATTTAATATACAGTTTTGCAATTATTTTACAATTATTTCAAACGGTTGTAATTTTTTAAGGAATAAAGAAAACAAATAGTCCATATGAAACTTTTTGCTCAGTGTGGCGTTTACTATCAGGATAAAAGTTATGCGGGAACAAAATGGGACACTCTGTAGATGTGTACTCTTGATTACAAATAACGTAAAATATTTGAGTTATATAAGAACATTCAGTACATTTAGTTGGATTCATAGCAAAATAAGAAATTGATTAACACCGACAAAAGCCGCTATGTCTATTATACATAACTTATAATCATAAGTTTCTGCTAAATCTTCTTCGATAACAGAATCACAAAATATGGAAGATTCGCTCGATTGAATGGACGATGATGACAAGGAAATGTGTGCTCTTGATATATCGTCAGATGAGACTAATATTTTTATTCTTTGTTTTAAAAATGTTTTTATTTTTATAAGAATAACCTTTATTTTGAGAAAAGAGAATACCTTTTGATTTTGTGATAAAAGAAAACCTTTATTTAGTAATTGAATATTTTATTTTACTGCTATTTTTAATAACAATATTATGTTTATAAATACCCCTATAAATACCCAGTTTGGGTAAATACCCGGGTGTTTACCCGGGGTATTTACCCGTGATAATAAATACCCGGGTATTTAACATCACTGCTTCTATCCGATATGATAAAAGTTTGCTCAAGGCGTTGATTTCATGCGCAAAAATCCACAATTTACCCAAATTCACGAATTTGAGCTCCTGAACTTGAACATTTTTTCGAAAACCTACTCCATGCTGTTAAGTGTGTCGGGTGGGTTATATCTAACAAAGTGGAAAAAATAGAAAATATCATGATAGAAGAAAAAAATACAAAAGTTCAAAGCTATATTATGTCCAGGAATGCTGGTGTTCCTTCAACAACCTGACAAGAAAATTTACGAGTGTACTAAATAATTTATGATGGAAATGGCTGATTCTATCCAATGATATGTAGAATATATTTCTATATTTTACATTTTGATAGAAATATCAATGTGTAATTCATAAATAGCATTTTTTAGAAACAACCAACAAGGCCACTGTATCAATGAATGCAATGAACCTTCTTCTCTCCAATGATGCTTGGCATGTCTTTATTTATTTTACAGAATGTCTCTCTTTATTTTACAATTTGAGACAGACATCAGTTCTGAAGAACCCTGTAAAATGTACAAGAAATTAAAGAGATAATTTTGTAAATTCACTATGTCAAAGAAGTATTCGGGTTTTCCAATGTGTGTTTGTAACTCTAAGATTTATTTAATTGCCTTATCTGGCAGTGGTATAAAGATGAATGATTCATTCCGATACAAGTGTTTTCCTGATGAGGAGGAGTGCAACTTCATTATAATATAATGATTACTATATATGGAAGTGAAGGTCATTAAAATCCAATGATAAAATATTGCACAGTTTATTTTTTTATGATGTCATTCATGGGAAAAGTTGCAGCGAAAAACACGTCATATACAGGTTGATTCAGCATTGTATGGCAATATTCGAGGGAATTAAGTTATATTAACTTAATTAGGGTTATATTACTATAGTTATATTACTTATTAATATGGCCTTCAAGTGTCAACAGCGCCTTCACGTCAAGCTTGTAAATTATTTTGGTGCGTTTGAGTCCAATACCCGAAGATTATATTTTTAAACTTTAGCAAAAAAACATAACACAACCATAATCATTCAATAATTTCAATTAAAACTTATTTCCAAAAACCTTTGCATTTGTGTGTAGATACTTCGAAACTTTTTAAGACAGAAAACATTGTCTGATTTTTACCATAATTGATTTTTTAATGCTTGTATGTGTCCGCCCACTTTTGCGCCTTATTACAATTACTATAACTAAAATAAAGAGACATTTATTGAAATTCTACCCAAGCTAATGTATATTTTATATTTTGGACAAAATATGGGAACTCAGTTTGTCTCAACGACAATGAATTTATGTCTCAAATTACAGTAACTAAATAGATAACTGCTAATTTGATTGATGTCAAAGTTAGTATCGTCCGTAAACAGATAGTTGGTTTTGTGTCGCATATGGTGTCCGTTCGGGTCAATGTCGTGTAAAAAGTTTCGCTCGCGAAGTGAATACACAACGCGAACAACCGAGCCGCCACGGTCTGGTTTAAAAATAATCGTGATCTCAATAAACGTCCAACTGTATCGACAGGCAGTGTGGGCCGTCATGTACCTGTATTGTCGACTCCGTTAATAATAACACATTTTATTTTCCAGAGTTGAAAATAATGCGGGGCCGGTGACACGTCGCGAGATACGCGCGCTCACAGAAGAGAGCTTCTGCCTTTTCACTCTCCGAGCCACCAACAACACCGGCTCGTTGCAACGAGCATCGCTTGATAGACTCACAATTGGCGCCCGGCTCTCTCTGCCATTTTTTCAAATAAACCTGAGCATTTTCCACAGTCGCGGTTCCAGCAAACAGCAGTCCGGTGCGCCGGCAAACTAAGATATCTCCCGCTTGCTCTCAGTCAAACCAGATCAATATGTTATTGTATTACTTTTTCAATGGCGTCTATTCGACTGGCGGAGGTGAAAAACTTTTACGCCCATTCAAAGCCCTCAAAGCCTTCCTCCCTCTCTAGTTGGTGTCGCGATCATTGTCGCGCCACCACTTGACATTATTATGCCAATTCCGAAGCCTATCTCGTGTACTGACTTTTTGCTACAAACGAAAGAAAAGGTAACGTGGCGATAGTTAGACACATTCTGGTTTGATCATAGATGCCTCTATGGCTTGTATTGCTGGTACAGAATTATAGAATAGCATAAAGGTAATCCAAAGAAACAACCAAAGAAGAGGGCAACCTCCTTTTATCTTTGGGCAAACCAGAAAAGGAATATTTGCACAACATAGATAGAAGAAGTTATTTTCAATTGAATTTCATCCAGTTGAGTTGGAGAATTGAACACACAAAACGAAAGACCCATCAATAAATACAAAGAACCCGGAATAATAATACCGATATGAGACCAACTGGTGCGAGATGTGGGCAACGAACAAGAATCTGCAGGGTAAGGTCAGTGTTTTGGGGAGCAAAATACTTTGATGTCTTGGCAAGTGAAGGATTGAAAAGACAAATAAACTAACCGAGAAATTTACCACCTGTGGAGCCCAGTAGAAATGGAGGATATTGTTGCTTCGTCAGAAGTGCATGCGTCATAATTTTAAAGGGAACAGCACATTCCATTGTGGCCTGATTTCCATCCTAACTCAGGAATTCTGGGTCCAAAAGCAGGTCACGATGTATTGCAAAATTCTAATAACTAATATTGCTAATTAGTTTGCAGCGACAGTGTGGAGCGACTACTGCCATTCTAGGACTCTAGTCAACTTTAGTACTGAAATTTTAGAAGTAGCAAAGGATCCTTAAATGCCTATGCAACCTCTAGTCATTATTAAATGGCTTCCAGACAGTAAACGATATTCTTCCCAAAAGTTAAGCATAGTTTTGGCTTATGACCTTTTCTTCAAACTTTACCAACTTTAACAAATATCAAGTCTTCCCTTTTCTGAACCGAAGCAATTTTATTGCATTGTTGAAAAACCACAAACACATAAAATAGTGAAAGACTGAAAGGCTCCAAGCATGAATCCCAGAAACACCAAAGAGGCGATAAATTATCCGATTACCTACATAAGAATCAAGATAATACGGCTGGATTCAATATTCAAAATCGAAGTAAGTAAAGAGTTTGTTCATTACGCGAGCAACAGGTAATGATTCTCAGTTTAAAAATGAACTTCTGTGGGAACCAAGCACGTGACAATATCATCAGAGGATAACATCAAGAAATCCATTGCCGATTCGTGCGAAATAATTTAATTTTCTACCAAAAAGTTTTACATCGCAACAACTACAACCAACAGGACAAGAATCAGAATCAGAAGAATCAATCAAAATATCAATTCTATGAATATCAATTGAATTACCGTATGTAAATGACCTATAAGAAGTTTAGCAATTGTATATAAAAATTAAGAATTTTATACTCAAAACAGGTGGGTTTAAAAAAAGTTTGAAGATTGATTTAATGCATTTTAGAACAAGGATTGCTATGACTAATTGACTAACGATGGAGAGTCAGTGAACTTATTTGGTCAGGAATGGATAAGTAATATTGACGCTGGGTATACCCTGTAGTACCTAACTGCCATTGGTGCAAACCTTGGCGATTCACTCTGGTGACGTTACGAACAGTAAAGACCGACAAGGTGGCCGTCAGGTTTGACCGTCAGGTTTGTATAAAGACGTTTGTGCTTAACGGTGGTGGTGATAGTTATTAGGAGGTAGTAGCATAAGTATCACAGTAAGATGTTGGAAACTAAGTTGTAGTCGTTTTCTGTATTTGTGGTTAATAAAGAGGAAAAGAACCAGTCACAAAACGGAAGGAAAAGCGAAGGGTGAAATGTTGGAAATGTCACTGCAAGAAGTCTGCCCTTCAGGCGATGTCGTGCAGCGGGATGGTGGTGCGTACAGATCCTGGACATAGGCTAGAAGGCACGGTACACAGAGGAAAAAATTTCTTTGACAGTAAGAAACTTTATTTAAGTCAAATATACATGACTGTCGAATATCAGCAAAGAAACTATAGTTTGAAGTAAACATTTTTGGTTAGTTATATCAAAGCAGGAATTTGCTTGATACAGCAAAATATTTATTTGTTATTAACATATATTATTTTAGGATTTTCGTCATGTATGCGCTTATATACCCTCTAGGAGACCTCTCTTACGGCGAGAAACTAAATCGCCATCTATCGGCATCCTTCACAATATTTTCAAAACAACTACTTTCTTAAATCAAAACAATCGTTTGATTAAAGCAAATATATAGGTTGTTTTATATTAAAGAAATAAAGTTTCAAATAAACAAATATTTTGTTGTTGTTAGCAAATCATCAAAAAGTGTGTTTATTTGACTCATAACATGTACGAAACTGAATTCTTTCTTATAAATAAAAATCTATTTACCTTAATAAAATATCTCTTTAGGACCAATATATTTGTTTAAGAAATAGATTCTTTGATTCAACATGATGACATGACATGATTCTGTCCATGATGTGGCCTATGATTCCTAATGGCACCTAGGTCTTCTACCAATGGCCCTCTCCGGTGGCGCATTCGCCCATGATTTATCTTATCGTAACCTCGTCTTCTTCGCAGGCTGGAAAGCTAGACGTTTCTGTAAGTCCAAAAATAAGCGTGTGCTCCCGTAGTCTACAGTACCCTTGAGGCACATAATGAGACAAAGCTAACCTCTGGAAATCTGTTAAAATTTCCTACCTGCGACGGTGGATGGATACTAAAGTGTTTCCTTGGCCAGCGAGCAGCCTGTTGTGGTGTCTACCCGGTAGTGAATCCTCTGCAGTGTTTTTTTGGAGTGTCCTTTGATCCAGGTCAGGTTACATTTATTTCCAAGCTGCCTCTACCAGCCAAAACTCGCTTAGAATTTTATGAACAGTATTTCATTTTCACACCAGTATAACTGAGACACATCAGTCATGTCGAATAAATTCAGCAATTTCCTGATGTTTTGATCTGTGGTACTTAACTTTGGTCACCTTGCTTTGGTCGTCATCGGTGCCATTCCCGTTATTCCAGGTGATATTTTTTTAAGACGTGTATTAACTGGTTTATGGGACTTTAGTAGACCGCGAATACCCAGTTGAAGACTCTTAGCCAACAGACATCAGTTCATATTACATTAGAGGATATAATTTCAGAAAACAATAATATATCATTGTGAAAATTTAACATCGCGTTGTATGCCTATTGTATACGTTAGTATTATTTACGTTGATCTTTATTTCATCTTTCAGTTATCTCCGCTCGTTTCTAGTCGGCCCCATAATAAGGCCATTCCCCTCGTCTGCTGATCGCAAAGCACGGGGAGTGGAAGCTCACGTCTCCAATTAATTTAATCTGCCTAATAGCGAAGTAACCGACCATTGTTATTGGGGGAGCAGCCTCCTGCTCTTCCTTCTCCTGTCCTTATTGACGCGAGTTCCATAAGTTTCGATTTTTACGTTCGGCTGAGAATTTATGGCTGTCTGACTCATCGCGCACTCATTGACTCCTGTATCGATCGTCAACTTCGACGACAACAAACAAACTGAGCTGAACTGATGCTTTTAGGCGTCCCCAAAAATTTAATTCGCCGCTGCGTAACAATATTTATAGATTTTTACGATGTCTCCCCTCCCCCTGTGCTGTCACTCTGATGATACTATATGGGAAGTTTAAAATGCGAGGGCCCAGTAGATAAATTATATTTATCGGCAGTAATATTGTGTGCGTTGTATCCTGCTGATGTATACGCGTGGAAGCGTCCAACGCCATGTGCCACTCGAGTGGCCCGTTACAGTAACACACATATATCTCCTCGTAAAATATTACTCATCAACGACACAGCATTATGAAGATATATTTCCACAATAAAGAATTTAATTGCATTTACAACTAAACTGTATTTATGGCCCGACGCTCTTTACAGGCGCACATGTTATACTCGTACTGCACTATACTCGCCATGGTGGGTGTTCGTGATCCGTGTCGCACGAAACTAACTACAGGCCGACCCATAAAGAAGAATACTTTCTTCTACGAATTTTTCCCAATGCACAAAAGCCAAATAATTTGGTAAATATTTACATTGTAACATTTTGTCTTCTCAATTTATTACCCGAGTAACTTCAGATGTGAAGAAGAACTATTAATATAATTTTTTTACACCAGAATTGGTTTTTTATTGCACTACTTTCTGGCCTTATTTCAAAAGAAGAGAAATATTTACTTCTTAAATGGTTGTACCTACCTACATGAACTTTGTGTATGGAAATTTACTCAACCTATATCTGTAGGTATTAAAAAAAAACGTGGTTTCGGAAATTTATAGAATTTTAGAGCCTAGGTATTTGAAATGGTCATCTATATATGTAATAATATGTAATAACAATCTTCCATCAAGTCCATTAGTAATTTGGTTATATTTGTTGTATTTTATCTAACTTTAAAACCTCAAAAAAAGGATAATAATAAATTTATTAATAAATAGTAAATAAAGGATAATAAATCAATAAAACTAGCAAACTAGTCATTTTTTTTACAAACAACCAGATTTTCAGTATAATACAGTGGAACTTCTGTTGAATATTAATAAAGATGAGTAGTATAGACTTACGGTCATGAATATATCATTCTTTATACTCAATACATTGACAAAAATGCTCTAATTTATAGAAATAAAAATGTGGACCAGATGCTCAATAAAGTTAGCATACAGTATGTACTCATTTTTATTCATATCACAATGTGTTATTTTGTTTTATTAACATTACAAATTGCAAAATTGTTTTAAAAAAGGTCAATAAATATAAATTTGTAATTACCTACTGGAAAAAATTAACATCTCAACATTTATGTAGGTAGTACAATTTTTTAATAGCATTTCAATGTTTTCTATTAATTTTTTTTCGAATAAAATACCACGTCAAACTTTATCGAGTAAAGTTAGTGGAAACCATTTTGAATGGAAGGTGAGTAGGTGTTTGCGATTATTTTTGTACTTAATGCAAGTCAGTTCATATAACCTACAGTTTACAATACTTATAACGAACTACTTTTTTTTAATTTAAAAAACCTGATTTCCGGCCGTCAAAAAAGAAAAAACTAATCGTATGGAATACTCAACTTTTAATGCGTCGCGTTGTTTATAGACCAAGAATTACATACTTATAAAAATCGAACAATTAATTACTGCACAAATTTCAGACTCCCACTGCAAAATTTAGAATTCCAACTGCACATTTTGTATCCAGCTACGCGTAGTATACAAATTTCAAAACTTCAAAACTAAATGAGTTTGTATATTGAATTGAATATATGAAAATTGGAATATGTTCTTTTAGTTTTTGTGTTATTTGCGATATCCGTCCGCCAATTACAACAGCCATGTGTTAACCACTACTGAAGTAAGACGTCCAAATAAACTGCAATAAAGAGTTGCTGCGTATATCGAAGAATAAAGAGTTTAAGTTGAACTGTTGAACAATTAATTGAAGCCATAACCAGAGCTTATAAATAAAACAACACGTTTGCTGAAGAAGGACTTTTCTTTTCTCCCCGTTATTCTTTTCATATTTAGAAGTTTCATGACCAATCTTAGAGCTGAAAAGCTTTTAGTTCAAAACGGTCTAAAGGAACTGGATGTTTACTCTAACCCCTTTTCAAGGATTTTGCAAATGATCCGCAATTTCTGTAATTTCGTCAAAATAGAATATTAAATTAAAGTAGAGGAAATTTTGTATAATTTATATCTATGACAGTTTTTGGTAAAATTAATGGTTTAGCTGCATCAGCAAATTGTATTTGATTGAGATCGGTCGTGTCTGCATTAATATAAAACTAGTTTGCCCGAATTTGACAGATATTTTCATTCTAATGACAGTAGGTAGTGTCAAACGTTGATGTTTTGATAATACCAACTGTCAATAGGATCGATATATATGTCAAATCCTGGCTAACTAATTTGATTTTAATGCAGACACGATCGATCTTGATCAAATAGAATCTCATGCAGCTAAACTAGTACAGTCGAGCCCATATTAGTAGAGGGGTGACAGAGATAGAGATAGTGACATTTCGTGCAGTTCCGCGGCTGCAAAATAAGCTATTAATTTAGCAATCAGCTCTTTACTCTGTTTGCTAAGGTCTCGCGGCAATTAAATATTATTTCTACTAGCGCAATATACAACATTTTTGATCACACCTCGTATAAGGTCTTACCTTGTGTCAAAATGCAAAATTCAACCTAACAAGTAAAATTTGTATAAATATGCATTTTGCAGGAATTATCTGGAAATATAATGATAACATTAATAGCGATTTAAGACACATACTTTGGGCGCATTACTGGTTGCTTTAATTGCATTTTGTTACTATATTTTTTTATTTATCTCAAGTTGGTAATGAAAGCATGGTACATTTAAATAGCTATATTCCGACCCGTCTACTTAAGTTGGTCCGACTATAATTTTATATATAGTATGATAAAGTCATGTGCCTGGCCACATCAGATTTTTTGCTAAAGATATGCTGATCAAATGGTATGATCCTGAAGGAAGGAATAGAGTGCCTCTTTAAATTCCAATGTTGAGTCGAATGTTTTGAAATGAACAATCATCTTATATTTTTAATAAGAAATTGGAGTAATAAGTTTCGTTAAGAAGGAGCATGTGTGTGTTGGAAGCTACAGCTTCAATAATTCTCAGCAATAAACCTACAATTACTGAAGAAATCATGATAAGATATAAAACATCAGCTAAAGTATAAAATCTGTTCCCAACCCAAAAGACACCACTCATAAAGAACGAAGGAAAATACTGTACATATTGGTAAAATATAATAATAATGTTGCATATTAGTAAAATGTCGACCTTGACTAAAGCATTATTTCATAACGTGGATGAATCGTATTAATAAATTGGAGCAACTCTGGTGGAGTTGAGGTTCTAAGGTTGCACCATCTGACATAGTCTGACATAGTCATAAACTGGAGCCACCTGTTTACACTACAAAGGCTTATTCTGTAAATTATGGCGATCTCACCATTCAAGAATAGTTCAACAACTACATTCCACAACAGTTAATAATATTTAGACCAATCGAAAGTTGTTCGCCCATAGTTGAATAATAAGAACGCTGCTTATCTAAATATTGAATTTTGACGACCTGCCTGAACTAATTGACAAGCATTCTAACAAGAAGCATCTTATTTATTGAATAATGCAACGATTCAAAGATACAATGTACATTATTAGCGTCTAGTGTAACTAAGGTCAACACTGTAGCATTTATAACACACAACACACAACAACAAGGTTCACCAGTCGAGCCGGCCGGCGCGGCGCCCTCAACTTCGATAGGAGCAACAGATAAATTAACATTAACATCGTTCGGATCGCGCACGTACATATTTCGGAAAATCTTATAACGCCCCGGACACTAAATATAATTTATAAGTAAGCGCGGTCGCACGGCCACATGTTACATTGTTTACAACCGGAGAGGTCCGCTGCTGTTGTCCCTCTTCCTCTTTCACTTGGCCTAACCTCCTGGGTGTGCTGCTATCTGCATGCTGGGTACGATGTGATGTATCAAGGCTTGATATGAGAGCGCGGCACCAATAATTTAAATACTATAATGCTGCATGGAGGTGAAATTATGGAGGAGAGAGGCGACGAGGACATTGGTGCGCAAGGAACCTGTCCGAGACGTGGGCTAGAGGAACTTGATGGTTGGATGTGCTATCGCCAAAGAGGACATGTGACAATTGCGAGGTATCTCATCATGCTCAATGTACACACCGTAAATTCGCCATCAACCTACACGATTCGCGTGGATTATGTACTTGTTTAGTTCCACGCTACATTGTGTGGAACCAGATCTTCTCCTCGACTGAGAAGACAGGTTGATTTTTAAGGAGAATGGAATTGTGTATGGGCAATATTCATAAAATCTTTGACCAGAAACACTAATTTATGCAAATGTCAAAATTATCAAAACATCAAAACATCTGCTCAGCAGAAATATGTAAATTCGTTGTGCTTTGTGCTTTGTGCTATACCACTAAGCAGTTTAAAGATACTGGATCGCACGGTGGAATCTGGTCATATAGAAATGTGAAACATTGCACTAAATCACTGAAAAAATGGAAGAAACGGCGATACACCACATACATTCGAACTTGGTAACTCAATTCGAAACACTTTAAGGATAAAGCTTTCATTTCAGCCTACTTCTAGAACTCTGTCATGTCGCATATGAAATGCACCAAAAATTACCAAAATCGTTTTTTTTTTTAATTTTTATACACCATTCATTCTTTTCAAAAATATGAGGAAACTTTGGATAACCACGTTCATAATATAGAGAAAGTCCATCGAAACTGAAAATACTTTACTTCATGTTTTATTGAAAATGTAACGGTGCCCATAATATTATTTGGCCACAAATGTAGGTACTATATAGAATGGACTGTTTATATAAAAGTTTGCCTTGGAAACTGTAGTTAAATAGTTTGCACAGTTTTAGTGTAGAGTGCCAAGAAGGCTTTATATCAATTAGTCAAAAAATCGAGCTGGATGAAAATTTATCGAGAAATACGATAATACGTCATTCGACTTAATATTTTAGAATCATTTGATTCAAATTTTTCATTCACTTAAAAATCAAACATTTTTTTGATGGAAATTTATTCTAATACAACATTTTGAAAATATGTTGCTTCAAAAGCGATTTTGATAAATTATAAAGCACCATAATAGAGGTTGTCAAGAAAACAACATCTATTATGGTGCTAACACCTTGTCGATCTCGTCAAAATAAGCAAAACAGACAAACATGGTGGTACTAAAATTAACCCACCAAATTAACTAAGTAAATATTACCCAGGTACTATTTTTTTCAATATGTAGTTTCAAATTCTAAACATTTGATTATGTACCTACATTGTTAGATATTTGCACTAAACTATACCAGTACCTTAATGACATCAAGCAATAGATAAATAGATCAACTGTCGATCTGGCAACACTATGACCAACTTATGCGTAACGATAGCTGCAGTCGAAAACTCTGATAATTCGGAAATTAAGCCAAAAAATACTCTTTAATTTATACATCAAACAGCATTTTTTTGGTGGTAATTCAATTTTTAACAGTAGTTATAAATTACCCGGTGTAATTACTAATTTTTAGGGAGGGCTTTGGGCGTAGTGGAAGCAGTGATCATCACAGTAGTACCACCTGCACCATTGTAAGCAATTATATATACATACAAAAATCGGACTGTCCGACTCAAATCCGGATGTTTCGAAATCCTATTTATGAAGCTTACAACTCTCGTATATCCCAATAGTCAAACCAAAAAAAAGGTTGCTGAATCAACATTTGACCTTTGACAATAAAAATGCCACCATGTCACCAAAAATCCGATCTATCAGCTTTGATTATTGTCTGTCAATTGAAAAGATTTTTACCTACGACCGTATGTGTAAATGTCCCTTACGTCACGGACTACATAGCTCGTATATCGCTTATAACATACGTGTGCCTTTGGGTGTGCGTTTGTGTTTTTAACGCACGACCTAATGTCATAATGACAGATGTCGCGCGAATATTTTGATTATTTATTTGTCATTTCTGATACAATTTATATTTATTGAAATTTTCGGTCGTAAGTAAGTGCAATACTCGAGCTGTAACATATTATTACTAGCACGTGATAATTTATGTTGAATTTGTACTGGAATTTTTGATCGACACTCAGACAAAGTTCTCCGTAGTTGCAATAGATGTCGCGCGAATACATTGATTGGTTAACCGTCAAATATTCTTACCTGTATTTGTTTGTCATTTTTGATACAATTTATTGAAATTGTCCGTCGTAGGTAAAATTATGTACAATACTCGAGCTGTCACGCATATTACATACTCGTGGAAAATAACAAAACTCGCCGCTTCGCGGCTCGTATGTTAAATTTCCACTCGTACGTAATATGCTAGTTACAGCTCTTGTAATGTAATATACTATTACCTACGACCATATGTGTAAATGTGCCTTACGTCACGGACTGCTTAGCTCGTATATCGCTTATAACAAACGTGTGCTTTTGGCTGTGCGTTTGTGATTTTAACGCACGACATAATGTCATAATGACAGATGTCGCGCGTGATACAATTTATATTTATTGAAATTTTCGGTCGTAGGTAAGTGCAATAGTCGAGCTGTAACATATATTACATGCCCGTGATAATTTAAGTTGAATTTGTATTGGAATTTCCGGTCGACACTTCAGACAAACTTCTCCGTAGTTGCAATAGATGTCGCGCGAATACATTGATTAGTTAACAGTCAAATATCCTTACCTGTATTTGTTTGTCATTTTTGATACAGTTTATTGAAATTGTCGGTCGTAGGTAAAATTATGTACAATACTGGAGCTGTAACGCATATTACGTACTCGTGGAAAACAACAAAACGCGCCGCTTCGCGGCTCGTATGTTAACTTTCCACTCGTACGTAATATCGTTGATTGTCAACGAATATAGATAGTCAACTATGGGTTAGTTGGGGCCTTAACATCCAGAGGGCAGGGTTTTCTGCAAGATTAATTCACAAATTGTAGCGTTTTCGACTTATACACTTTCATGCACGCACTTGGTGCGAACTGGCTGAGGTCGAGCATAAATATATAATAAATATATAAGTCGAAAACGCTATAATTTGTGAATTAATCTTGCAGAAAACCCTGCCCTCTGGATGTTAAGGCCCCAACTAACCCATGGTTAACTATCTATATTCGTTGACAATCAACGGTAATATGCTAGTTACAGCTCTTGTAATGTAATATACTATTACCTACGACCGTATGTGTAAATGTCCCTTACGTCACGGACTCCTTAGATCGTATATCGCTTATAACATACGTGTGCCTTTGGCTGTGCGTTTGTGTTTTTAACGCACGACATAATGTCATAATGACAGATGTCGCGCGAATATTTTGATTAATTATTTCTCATTTTTTATACAATTTATATTTATTGAAATTTTCGGTCGTAAGTAAGTGCAATACTCGAGCTGTAACATATTAGTACTAGCACGTGATAATTTATGTTGAATTTGTACTGGAATTTTTGACCGACACTTCAGACAAAGTTCTCCTTAGTTGCAATAGATGTCGCGCGAATACATGGATTGGTTAACCGTCAAATATTCTTACCTGTATTTGTTTGTCATTTTTATACAATTTATTGAAATTGTCGGTCGACAATACTCGAGCTGTAACGCATATTACATACTCGTGGAAAATAACAAAACTCGCCGCTACGCGGCTCGTATGTTAAATTTCCACTCGTACCTAATATGCTAGTTACAGTTCTTGTAATGTAATATACTATACCGGTTCAGAACGTGAATATAAATAAGGTTTGATGATTTGACGGTCCATAACAGGGTAGCTAATTTGATAAATAGCTATTCAGTCCTTGCCATTGTGTAAAATAGGGATAAGCTATACCATACATGTACCGAGATTACCAAGAGCCTTTTCAGTTTTAAAAATACAGGGGAAAAACTAATATGTTGTTTTGGTGGTCAAACTCAGGTTCTAAAGTGTTTATGGGTTTATATGCCATAAACCTTTTTTTATGGCCTGTGGTTTGATCAAGATCGTCCTAATGGCTAGTTGCTGCAATACTTACACTTTTATTATCTACTTATGGTCAGGCGTGATGAGACAGATCGGCTGCTACTTACCTGAAAAGAAAAATACATATTATTAATCGCTATTTCAACTTTCATTGTGAAACTGGACACTATTTACAAAAATAACTATCTCTCCACATTTTCTATAACCAATGAAAATTATTACATTCCCTAATCCTTGATTTGACAATTTTCCACAGAAGGAAATGATAATATGTCCGTTCAGTGAAAATTACATTAATATCTTTTCAATACAAACATTACAATCCTGACTAACTAAAAACAGATAATATACGAGCACTACATTTACCATGTTTCTTCCACTTCCATCATATTTCATCACATCTACCAGAAAGAAATTAGCATTGACAAATTATCTTAGCAGTTGGATGAACATGCTTAGACCTGGCTGGTTAGTACACGCGTCCAGCACTGAATTAGTAATGGTCAGGGTCCGGTTTATTGGACGATAAATTCAGTAACGGCTTTATTGCATTGGAAATGCATGAATCACACGTCGCGTGTATCATTGTCGTCAATCAGTCGTCACAGTTGGATCAATTTGGGCCCAGCGCTGCTCACTAATCCCATATGAACTGTATTGAAAATGAACCAACCGGCCGAACTGGCTGCTGGGCTATCGATTGTCCATCGTGACGCGACCAGTCGCGTCATTATCGTTATTGCTGATACAGGAAGAACTATGCGAATTACAATCTAATTGAACGTGTGCCGCTGCGTACGAGTAACCAGGGCATGCACCGGCACTCATTTATCAATTTGTTTTAACTCTTCAGGATTGGGTTTGAGCGCGCGCTGCTGCAGCCAGAGATAATGCTCACTTTATGCGAGCGCGATTTCGAATCGGTGCGCCGCCGAAATTTGCATCGGCGAGCGATGAGCCGATCGAGCATAAATCCCGATTTGCGTGCAGGCCTATCTAAGTTTTTGAATGATCGAATGATCAAACTATACGATAATTATGACGCTTGGGAGACCAACATGAATAGAATATAAGCCAAACGTAGCGCTTTTCGATCAAATTAAGTATGATTTATGTATTAACACACTATGTTTTAATTGTATATGATTGGCGCGGTATCGGCCAAAGGATAATATAAAAATAGGACTCCTTTGTAGTTTACTTGAGCTTTTGCCTTTATTATTTAAGGCTTCATCAGAAGAAAAATTCTATAATTTAAAAAATTATACACAATTACGACAACTTTTCTACATTAGAACGCACGTAACCTATAACTTACATAGTGCAAGGAAATAGCTAGATTGACAAACAATAAACAAACTCGATGGTCACTATGAGTAACTAAAACGCAAACACACAGCACACACGACACCATAATAAACAACCAAACACAGTCAACGACGTTACAATTTTCGTAAGTTTGCAAAACACCGTTTCGGGAACAACCAGGTGCCATACCAGTATACGAGTGGTGGCAGCACCGATCAATCGATCACACGGACCCAAAAACAATATACCAGACCGATCAAAAGTCAGCGGTCAAGGTCAGGCAATATTCCATATTCCAACTACAGGGTGTGTATAAATTGGCGGAAAAGCTATACGTGGCGATGTTCTTCGTAAAATTCTGAGTAAACAATCTTTATACTAAAATGTTGTAGCGTCATTATTGTGCCCTCAGGAGCCATTTGAAAGAAACATAGATTTGGCAACGCTGAATCCAACAGGTGTTCGTGTTACTATGCACTGTAAACAATGGGTCCGTATACCATATACATATCGGCATACTCATTAAACGTATACTCCATGTTGAACGAACGAAAAGATAACGTAAAATACAATAACTAATAAACTAATTAACTAATGAACTGTAGGAATAATCACGGTAGAACGGTAGAACTGACGAAATTAGCACAAACAAGTCAAATTACTTAATTTGATTATACAACTGTCAAAAATGACAAATGCCAAAAGTGACAAATGCCAAAATTAAGTTACCCATGTTCTACAGTGTTGCCGAATGTATTTTTATGACAAAATTAACGAAATACCGAAATTAAAAACAAACTTTTTAGGCAGAAAGATAACATTTAGGAAAAGAAAAATTTTCAATATTGTTCTTTATTCTAAACTGCAGCTTCTCCATCAATAGAGTTCAAATAATAACACCATTCAAGAGATCGGATATCATGACTTTGGAGACCTCGTGAAGACTCAAGAAGCACGGTACAACATTTTAGATTATAGATTGTCGACTCAGAATTTTGCGAAGAACATCGCCACGTATAGCTTTTCCGCCAATTTATACACACCCTGTATACTGTTTTTACGGCCGATATTCCTATATCAACTATGTTATAACACTCTCTTTAAAAAAATATTCGTTTTTTGGTCAAATTAGCATTGCCCCGCTATCTACTTTACTCCCCCGTATGATTCAATTACAACAAAATTAGTTTTTCTGATCATAAGAAATCTAAAACCAGAGATAATATGCATAAAAAAAGTCGATATACAAAGAACTTTTCGAGTGACAGCCGCCAAAACTAAATTTCAATGTGTTTTGTCGCAGGGTCAAAATTTACGCTTTTACAACCTTGAACTTGTTTCTGAACAAAAAAATTTATCAAATCAGAAATAATTAATAGTACCTAGGAGCAATGATTTTCTGGTACCACCTGCTCATAGGGAGCTCTTTTCCAGAGGAGTTTGCATTATATGGGTTGCAAATTGTATAATGCGGTGCCGGCTCATTTGAGAGCATAGAAAAAAGCACACGTACATTTAAGTATACCTTACAGGAATTTTTATTTTCTGTTAGTTCTTATAATATCGCTGATTTTTTTTACAGCTTGTCACAATAACTTATGATTTCTTTGTATGTTGTTTGTATCAGATTTCGATTTTTATATACTGATGACATAATGATATGACGTATGATTATGGTATTAATTAATATATATGACGAAAAAAAATTATTTCCATAATATTCAAACCGGCGGTAACAGCTAGAGCCTGGAGGAAAAAGAGGACTAACAAAGGACCATACAGGAATTATTATGTCTTTAAAGAAAAACCTTAAGGCAGAAGTACTAAACAAAAAGAGCGGAATTCTAAAATAAAAAAGAAATTAAAGAAATTCATAAAAAAGCAACGGAGAGGAAGTCTCTTTTTCTTTGCGTACCTATATATAGTAGAGTTACACGATGGATACCTTTAGCCACCTGATTAATATTGTACTCCACAGAAGAATGTTCTGGGCAGACAGCTTGCATGCCCAAAATTTTCAACGCGTAAAAAAAACAGTGATTTTAGGAGGAGTAGTGTCGCAGTTCTTGCAACTCAAAAGCGACGCAAAAGTTTCAATTTCTGATTTCCACTTTTCTTCTAACCAGTGTAATTCACATATAAGCCAATTGGATAAAATTATTTAAAAAGAGGATACAAATTGCCAGTAAGAGGTAGACAGTGCCAAGTAAGTCATGGCAACAAGCCGTAAAATGGGTTCAATTTGTTTTTTTTTTCAATTAGGTTAATGTAAAAATCATTTTGTACCGTTTAAATAACCACAGATTCTTGGAACAAATCTAAGACGATTTATCTCAATTTATTTGTTAAAACTATGTTCGAAATATTTCTACATTTCTAAAAAGAAGGTTAACTCTATTACGTCAAATGGCACCCATGCTTTGCACACTAGTGGTACAACGACAAGAGCTGATATCATTGCAAAAGATGTGAATTAGCTTCCTAATTTATTGTTCCAAATATGAACAAAATCGGTTCAGAAACGTCGCTTTTGAAAAATGAATTCTAAAGTTGTGTAACGACGAAATTAAAAGTAATAGAATATATAACTTGAGTTAACTTAGTATTCATCAAACGTATGTGGTTAAACCATGTCCATCGAATTACGGGACAGCTTGTACATATTTGAAGCATCTTTCATGTATCCGTAGTATGTTTTCTAAACGAGACGGCTCCAAATATTACAAAAACGTCTCATTAATTTCCAATCAACTTCACTTAGGTTCTCAATTAATTTCTCTCCTTTCTGTTCATCATCATCATCATCTAGTAATTTTTCTTCTGCAACATAATCCATATATTTTATAGTCAAGCTAGTTTAAATTTTTGAGGATATCAGTAACACCCAATACAATTAAAAACTAATAAATAAATAAACCTATAACCTATAAATGACAAATATTTATGTTATGTCGTTTTCAAGATTGTCTCAAAAACGCGTCACAAAACCAAATGCAATGTATCCAATAGCTAATAGTTTTCGAGATATTAACAACAATATTCAATAACTATCTAACCAAATGCCGAATAACTGCGCTTTTCAATTATTATTTTTACAAACAAAATACAATCAAACATTGCTTTACATGCGTCGCTTATAAACTGCTTTTAAAACATAATGACAACTTGTCGATACTCAAATGTTATGATGTGACAGTTTGAGTATAGAGCAGTGACAGCAAACGATCCAAGCAAATTATACGTGTTTCCACAATCGATTTTCTTTATTATGGACGTACAATTTCGTTCTCATAAGTTAGAAACAAAACCCAAACGCGTTGTAGAAAGAGTTAAAATTTATAAATCAATTTTTTTTTAATTTAATTTAATTTTACTTTAAAAACCTGTTGGTTTCAAAACATGCATGTATATTTTTGATGATGTTAATCCTAGCCTATTTGGTCCCCGTATACATATTTTATAGTTTTATTATCAATACTTAAAAATTAATAGAACAAAAATTAATTGGCGACAAAATTATTATCGTAATCATCACCAGCAATACATCTAATTTCGAGTCGTATCAGTCCAATCATGCAGACATGCCTTATCATCACTCATCGGTCGTGATGGATCCGTTGGCAGGTCGCAAATCCGCCAAAAAATTATCTCAACATCGACGCTAATAAACTCCGACGGCCAGATGTTGGCCCACTTGGCTAGCATAAACACCAATAGCCCGAATCCCGACCGAATCGGGATTACCGAAAAAAATCCCAAAACACATACACGAGCGCTCGAGCGCGCGCATAGAGACGGAACTGTATCTCTATTTTACTGTTTACCTATAACTGCCAGCGTGCACAATTATCTTTATTGATGTATAGTTTCCTACTATCATGATTTAACATATGTTACTACCCACATTCGGCCGCTATGAAGCCCGTAAAATTAGCTCGCCGATATCCCTGCATTACCGACCGAGCAGGCTCAAAAACCGCTACGAAATGTCGGCTTGTCTGTTTGTATGTGAGTTCGTCTCGCTCTATCGTATTAACTGCGTTCCTACGCCTTATATCACCGAGAGGAATTTATGTGCTTTTAATGGGAACGATCGTAAAGTTAATGAACGAAAAATTGAGTTTTGTGTCATTAAAAATGTTCGGGTGCGGAAAGCCAACGAAAGCGAGGAGTTTACTGTGGGTTTTAGTAGTGCACAGCGCTCGATATTTAGTATTTAATGTAAATAAACCTTTAAGGTTATTGGTTTGATGACTAAAATTGCAGATTAGTTGTCGTTTACATCTGATGGTATCGGACCGTATGTAACAAGTGGCTCTTCTGCCTTTCCCAGACTTTTAACCACAATTTTAATGATCAACTAATAGTAATTGAATGATTTTTGATGAGTGAATAGTGATTGGAGACAGTAATAGTTTGGTCTGAAATCCGAGACTTAAATATCTAGCTTCCAACTCAATAAAACAATACCTAGCATTTCTATACATATCTTCTATCTTTGTACGATAAAGATATCGTGGATTATTGTTGTGTTTGATGATTTTATTTTATGGTTTTATATAATAAACTTTAAAAGATACAAAAAGTGGAAAGGCAACAATATTAGTTGTAATGGACTGACTGTTACTAATTGTTGCTACACAGGGTGTAAAAAGACATGGTAAAATATATAAAGATCTATTTCTTAACGAGAAACGATTATTAGAAATATAGAGAGAAAAATTGACAAAATTGAAAATTCTACGATAGGGACAACCGACAACGAAATGCAAATTTTTTTCTATTATTGTTATACTAGCAAAAACTTCAAAACCGTTGGTGAAATAGACTGAATTACTAAATTGTTGCTATATAGTAATACAGTAGAGCGTCGATAGTCCGAACTAATTGGGACCGAAGGTGGTTCGGATTATCAAATTGTTCGGATTTTTTAAAATACCCTAGAAATTGACCTTGGGCTTAGGAAATGTCTAAAAAAGCCTAAAAATGCTTTTTAATCGATTAAATATACATATATTAAACAAACTATTACATAATTATGTATTTAAACTCTTTTAAAACGCGTTCGGATTTTTGACGTTTCGGATTTTTTACGTTCTACTGTAGTATGTTTTTGGAAACTAAATAGAGGAGTCATAGTAGACCAACATTTGATCAGAAACTCATCTCTAACCTGTTTTTAATTAAGCGTCTTTAATTGTTTGTTCTGACAGTAAATAAAAAAAATCTGATGTGGCCAGGCACATGACTTTATCATACTATATATAAAATTAATAGTTTAGCTGCATGAGATTCTATTTGATCGAGATCGGCTATGTCTGCATTAAAATAAAACTAGTAGAACTAGACAGATATCTCGATTAAAGCTGCGTTCGGATATTGTACTCCGTTGACACCGGGTACACCGTCCAAATGACACTTACGTGTTAGTGGGTGTAAAAACTGTAACGGTGTTCAATATCCGAACGCAGCCTATATTGACAGTAGTATTTTCAAAACATTAGCGTTTGACACTAGCTACTGTCATTAGAATCAAAAAATCTGACATATCCTGGCTACTAGTTTTAAAGCAGTACGACCGATCTCGATGAAATAGAATTTGCTCATGCAGCTAAACTATAAATTCTACCAAAAAGTGTCATATACATAAATTATAGAAAATTTCCTCTCCTTTAATTTATTATTTAACTATTTTGACGACATTACATAAATAGCGGCTCATTTACAAAATCTTCGAAAAATACTAAGAGTAAACCACCAGTTCCTTTGGACCCTTTTCAGCAGAAAGCTTTTCAGCTCTAAGTTTGGTTATGAAACTTCTAAATATGAAGTTTTGTCCCGATACCTTTAGTAGTTTCTCCGGAATCGTCTCCACAAAAACGGGTACACACACACACACACACATACACACACACACACACACACACACACACACACACACACACACACACACAGACATTTTTTTGTACCTTGGTCAAAAATGTTCAGGGGACCCAAAAAGACATATTTCCGCTAAAATCTCAAAAAATTTTTTTGGCATGATTACAATACTTTACATACTGCGTATGATAAAGTAAAAATCTGATGTGGCCAGGCACATGACTTCATCATACTATATGTAAAATTAATAGTTTAGCTGCATGAGACTCTATTTGATCGAGATCGGCCATGTCTGCATTAAAATAAAACTACTAGAACTAGACAGATATGTCGATTAAAGCTGCGTTCGGATATTGTACTGCGTTGACACCGGCTACACCGTCCAAATCACACTTACGTGTTATTGGTTGTAAAAACTGTAATGCAATATGCGAACGCAGCTTATAATGACAGAAGTTAATGTGAAAACATTAGCGTCTGACACCAAGACTACCTACTGTCATTAGAATCAAAAAATCTGACAAATCCTGGCTACTAGTTTTCATGCAGTACGACCGATCTCGTAGAAATAGAATTTGCTCATGCAGCTAAACTATTGATTGTACCAAAAAATGTCATAGTGATAAATTATTCAGAATTTCCTCATCTTTAATTTATTATTTAACTATTTCGACGAAATTCCAGAAACGGCGGCTTATTTGCAGAATCTTTTAAAAATGCTAAGACTAAACCTCCAGTTCCTTTGGACCATCTTCAACAGAAGGCTTTTCAGCTCTAAGTTTGGTTATGAAACTTCTAAATATGAAGTTTTGTCCCGATACCTTTAGTAGTTTCTCCGGAATCGTCGCCACAAAAAACGGGTACACACACACACACACACACACACACATACACACACACACACACACAGACATTTTTTTGTACCTTGGTCAAAAATGTTCAGGGGACCCAAAAAGACATATTTCCGCTAAAAACTCAAATTTTTTTTTCGGCATGATTACAATACTTTATAATACTGCGTATGATAAAGTAAAAAATAGATACCAATTATTTAGTTTTAAAAAAAGATCCTACACGATCTACTTTGCCAATGCAGTATCTACTAAAGGTGGTACCTTCCGGCTTTTAATAACACTCAGCAGCTTCTCAAACGATGCATGCCATAACCTTTTTGTATACCATATTGACTTACTCTCTGTATTCCTTTTCAATATTTTACTTTTTACTTTTACCACCCTGTAGGTTTGAGACAGACGTGTCAACCGTGCAAGAAAAACGCTAAATAAGCTTCTATGTAGACCGAAATGAAAGCTCGACCATGGTCTTTTTGTGCTACAGACCAAAACCTACAACAATTTATCTTGTAAATCTTTCACACCAGTCTAACAAAACTAATATTGGCGATCCATTGAGCCAATACATAACGGCGCCCACGAATAAAGTTGTTTACCAGAAAACAAAGAAATGAACTAACAAAGAAACTATGGAATTTTCAGTTCCAAGATCACCGTTTAGCATTTCCAGGGTATTTTTATTTAATTCTTACTTAATTAACAGGAACCTAAAATGATTTATGGATTTGAAAGACAACTAAGGACAATTATAACCGATAAATTAACAGATTATCTAAAAAACAATACGCTAAACTTGATCTCATTCGAAGCCTGCTTACGTAACTTGGCCAAATAACAACAAGACAAGACACTCAGTCACCTAAGAGCGAGTTAGCCTTGATACGTTTCGATGACAGGTACCGTGGTAAAAATCTTAAATAACACATTTTATAGATGTCACGTGATTGAGCCGAGGACGAATCAATAACGTATTGTTATTGCGAAATTAACATACATTAATCGGGACAACCAAGAGAGCTGTTCAACAACGACGGACGACAACGGCGAATTTTCGTACCGCTCGATTGATTTATATTGTTTTCGCGTTTCTATAAATTTCAGAGATGGCCTCGGCTTTCGAATACCGACAATAATTCACCGCTCAACGTCAACTTAATGGCATGGAGATGTTACGAGATCAACTTCAGTCCCCAATACAAGATATTTCTTTGGTATTTGCGTAGGTATTCTAATTCAAATTTTATCTGTTTATCTAAATAAATAATCACCCAATATTGGAAATTAAGCATTATTTTCTGTACATCTAGAATTATAAAATTAAAAAATTACAAATGAAAATCAGCAAGTTTGCTAAGTTTGGTAGCTTTGTGTGCTTTATTTGTTAATAAGCAAAATTGAAGATCACTTGCCAATAGCTTTTCCTTATTTATGTTTTACACATGTTTTACAAGTGACACAATCTCGTCTAGAATTGGCAACACTGTTAGCAAATGGTTCACGGCGCATAGCTTCAATGCGGTAAACACCTATATATCCTTGTCGTTGGCAGGAGGAATGCAATTTGTCTTTTTAACTGTTGAATAGTAATTTCACCTATGCGTTTTAATACTTAATAAACTCTGTAGGTATTACGCGTTTTCTGTGCAACTTGTTTTCTGCTTCATTGGCCATTTCATGGCAAAAATTCATAGTAGCGGGTTACATATTGACTCTTGCGGTACTCCAGAAATTCGTTATTTCAAGTACATTTTGATAGTGTATGTTAAGCCATGATGGGTATTATCTTTAGTCATTAGTATGATAAGATCTTCATAAATGGTACACATTAATTTGTATAATAAGGTAATTACCTCGATTATAGTATGTCCCACGAAAAGTGGGAGTAATTCATTGTTTAAATTCACAAGAACAGACTTAAGAAAAAACACTACATCTTCCAACTTATTTTACCCTACATGTTATTATTCGGACATAGTAGTCCTCCCCTAGCATAGAAAAACAATATAAATCTATACCATATTTCGGAATTGTTCCCTATTTATAACTATATTTGCTTGATAGGCTTACATGGACATTTCAATTTTGAATAGCGCATATAGATGGATCAAAAACGCCTATACATTTTTCATAGTCCACAAAACCCATTTTCCACAAAGTTATCTCATTATCTAAGTATATTTTTTTTACAAAGTTAAAATTGTTATGCCACCACGAAGAGAAATATAAAATATAGATAAAATCATGATAATAATAAGAATAATATTAATATTTTCTGACATGACATTAACCAAAAAAAAAATTTATATCTAGCTATATTAACCAAAAAGCCAAAAAATAAATTTTCAATGTAACTTGAAAACAATTGAAAGTGAGTGGCTAAATCATAAAATTATTTTCTGGAATTCACGTGAAGTCACAAGTTGTCGACTTATTTTTTTAAAATGGAATTCGGAAACTAAAAGAATCAAAAAAAGTTTTAAATAAAAATGATCTACCGTATTTTTTACAAAATACCGTACAGTATTTTTACAGTACAGTGCCTTCTCTCGAATCAAATATATTTTGAAATTTTTATTTAAAATTAGAATATTCGGAATTAAAACCTTTCAGCTCAAAAAGTATTTTAGAAATATTATAACCAGTTTTAAATTTCTGGGGTGTTCTGATTTTCATTTAAAAAACTAGGTAGACACTTTATACAATTAGAAATACATAAATGCATAAAGTATTTTAGTTGCATTTCAATTCAAATTCCTGATTACAAAATTTCAGATCTCAGTTTTTGTTGTTGAATAGAGCCCCTTGTCATCAGCTTCTACAAATATAGATAGATGTGTCTTTCTTTGTTATATTGCGTCATAGAGGTTCAGACAAAAATGGCATAATATGGCCTAATGGCCTACCTGACGTATTTTATGGTATCAATTATAATTTCCGGAACATACCGGAAGTAGTCATATCTGCATTCGGATTTGGAGTCTCAAGCGAGAACGTAGGTCGTGTGTGGTATCATTGCATAGATATTTTAAATAGAAACAACTTTTATTTGAACAAAAATTTTCTAAACCATACGGTTCACAAAAGAACCCATAATGTGTTATGTTGTATGTATATGCTGTGATCAGAAAAACAATCCACGGATTCATGTTCTATTTTGTTAGTAGTGAAGAGATGTGATAGTATGTTGATAGCTAAAGATTTAGCGCGCCTGATGACAAAACCTTAAAGCCAACAAGTGGCCTTTGGACAGTTACCTGTCCAACAGAGGATAGCCCGAGATCATATGATTTATTTCCTAAACCGCAAGATTTGGAAAGAAGTGTTTCCAGCAGAAGTTGTTTCGTTTGAAAGTATATTTGCAATGATACCACACATGAGCCATGATTTAATTTAACGTTCTGAAACTGAGTTGTTGCCAGAATTCGGCCGACTGTAGTGTGTGTGGGTTCATTTAATGTACGTAATTTCGCGCCACATATTATTCGGTTTGGGTTAAAGTTCAAAATCCACTACAATGCGGTGTTGCATCCATATGCGCCTTAGCACCTGGAGAGCGTCCACATATAGACCTTTAAAACCATCCCATTGGTAGGTACTTACGTATATTTTGTTCTCATTTTTGTCGTGTATTCCGAGGTATTATATTATTCCAGTCACAAAGTTAAACAGTTTAAAATTTTTAAATTTTCATTTAAATCCACCCCATTAGAAATTTTTGTTTTGCTTTTGTTTCGTATATTTATAGCAATAATAGTATCATTTACTAGGTTTCGAAATTTTTAAACCAAATTTATTATTCAACCCCCTTCCAAAACCACTCCACAAGTACTTAGATTTTTTCCCTTTTTGGCGTATTTGTAGGAAAATTTATATCACATTCACAAAGTTTCAGAATTTTCAAACCAAATTTATTAATCAACCCCCTTCCAAAACCACCCCACAAGTACTTAGATTTTTTCCTTTTTTCGCGTATTTGTAGGAATAATTATATCACATGCACAAAGCTTTAAAATTTTCGAACCAAATTTATTATTCAACCCCCTTTCAAAACCACCCCACAAGTACATTTGATTTTTTCCCGTTTTTGTGCATTTGTAGGAATAACAGTAGCACATTCACAAAGTTTCAGAATTTTAAAACAAAATTTATTTTCAACCCCTTAAAAACCTTAGATATTTTAGACTTAGATATTTTTTTCCATTTTTATTGTTTATTCCCAAGTATAATAATATCATATCCAGATATTCACAAGATTTCCAAATTTCAACACCCAAATTCATTTTGCAACTTCCGCTTTTCCGGGTATCTACCGAAGATTTTAGGTGCATTAGAAAAAAAAATAATTTTGTCCGGCTGAAAGTGTTAAATCGACCACTGTGCGTACCAGCATAACCACTATTCATAACAAACCACCAGAACGAGCAAGATAATAACCGAAACCATCTTCACAGGTAATAATTTCAAAACAAACTAATTAATAATAACTACCTCTAAAATACATAAAGCATTCATATCTGCGTCTCCACACTTATAATGATTGTTTCCTTTCGGCCCGCGGTGACGAAATATCTAAGAATTATTTCATTGTTGGCAGCCTGTAGTACATAAACTCGCACCAACTGTTGATGTGTTAATTTATAGGTCTGCACGACCTGAGCTGGTCCACGCTCACGACAACCGCTCTCAAAATAAGTGTTCAGGTGCTAACTCAATATCAGCATACCGTACCTAATCAACACCTGTATGAACGTGTGAACTGTATTGTGTTTTAGTCTCCACTTAGCACTGTTACGCTCGAACTAAAATAGATACGTTTCAAATTTGATTAATGTACTTTCGTGGTTAAAAATATTCGGGTGCGGAGAAGCCAATTTTTTAAAAACGAGAATCTTTTAGAGAACGGTCGAAATACCATTCGACATAACGATATTATACCTACACAAAAAGTAGGTATAGAATTGTAAATGAAGAAGGTACATCAACAACATATTACAAAATATTTCGAAATATTATCAGTACTCATTTCGAGGATACTTTCTAGGAAAACACAACTAAATTTTTTCACTCATAATCATATTTTGAAGAATACTTTTAAATCTAGATGCATTTTCTCACCAAACTTTTGGGGAAAAACCAAACAAAGGCAAGTGAAAGTGCTAAACGTTGATCTTCTAGAAGAAACAAAACACTAAAATATACCACAGAAAAAATATTTTGCTGACAAAATGTGCCTAAAGTGCCTAAACAATTAAAACCTACCAATGCCCGAAAACGTCTTTTACTATTAATATTCTCGAAAAAAAGGTACCGATTTCGTTGGTTACAACATCATCAGGCTAAATCTACAATTAGAAAATGTTGGCACGAAAATAAATAAACAATAATTTAACAGATTACTGACGGTAAGGTAATTAAAAACACAAGCGAAGTACGTGTGCCATGTGTGAATGACGACGAGACAATTGATATACGGCTGGAAGTTAGTAAGAGGGATAGCGAAAATAGTGAAAAATTGGTTCAAGGTAGGCAATGAATAATGGTTTCTGTTAGAAGTTCAATTGATCATTTAATAAAGTTATGTTGTGGTTGCTTTTATGTTTTTCAATCTCGAGTTGTTCTAATAGGTCTAATTAGTAGTTTTTATTACATTTGTGAAGAAGTGTAGGTTCATTGTATTTTATACAATGACCTGTTGAAATTTTGTGCTGATAAATGTTAGAAGAAGTTCTGGATTTGTTCCGCTATCCGTTTGGCCAACCTCCTTCCGGTTTGACCTACATAAACAACATCACACTTAGAGCATTTGACTGAGTAGACTCCAGAATCCGTAACTGATTTGGGGTTTTTGACATTTGAAAGTAATTTGTAGATAATATTTTTTTTTAATAGCGGGATTAATGTCAAATTTGGGTAAAAGTTTGTTAAGTTTTAAATTGACGTTATTGTAAGTGAATGGTTTATATATTTTGTCAAGAGATTTTTTAGGTATGTATAGTGGGTCAGAGGTGTTCACGATTTGTTGCAAAAGACGGTTGATATGTTTTAAAGGGAAAAGGTTGTTTGAAGCAAGGTTACAAATGTAATTTAATTTATCAATTCGGGAGTTGTAGTTGAGGGGGTACTTTAAACAACGGTTGAAAAGGAAACGAAATGAGGCCATGCGTTGTGAAAAAGGATGGGATGAGTGATATGGCATTATGGTAGGTACTGCAGTGGGTTTTCTATAAATATTGTATTGGATAATATTATTATGGTTAGTTAAGGATAAATCTAAAAAGTTCAAGGTTTTATTATTTTCGATCTCTAAAGTACATTTAAGTTTGTTACGAAGGTTGTTGATACATGTCAAAAAATTCTTGAGGCTTAGTTCGTCACCTCTCCATGAGCAAAAGCTTCATTTGATCAAGGAAAATATCAGAGAGTATAGAAGATAGGGCCATTCCCATTGGTAAACCGTCCTCAAGCGTGTAAAATTTGTTAGTTAAAATTGCAATAATTTTGTTTGACAATATGTTCTAATATTATGTTGCAATGATTTATTTTTTGTTTATCGTTAAAATGTTTCTTGAAAAGATATGAAACTAGTTTAAGGGTAAGGTCTATGGGAACATGAGTATATAAGTTTGTTTTGTCAAAAGATACCATTTTTTTGACCCAAGTTTTTTTTGTTCGAAAATGGGGGTAGCTTTTTTTTTCGAGAATATTAATTTATAAGCCTTTGTCTACATGGAAACACTCCAAAAAGTCTTTTACTATGTTCACACATACGTCACATATGTTCTAACATCATGTGTAATTGTACCAAGGCATACGAAGCAAACTATACGATAACACAAATTACATAAACTACTTTCCCCAACGGACAAACAACCTATTTTCAATACGTTAATACTTCTTGGCATATCGTACATTGGAACATCGTGGAATTCGTAAAATAACGTATTTAACGTTGTGTCCACGAACAAGAAGGTTGGTGTGAAGGAAATTGAACCAGTTAACAGTTAAACTGCTTCGTCTTTGTCTGGCAACGAGCGGTTTGTACTTATGTTAATCGGCAATTATGCACGCATATGTCTCTATTATCTGGACAGTTCGGTCCTTGTAACGTCACAGGTGTGACTGATTTACGGTCGACAGGACGTCACGTGACTGATTGCGTGACGTATAGTACGGACCGCGATGTCCTCTGTCTTAACACATAACTTATGTGTTACAGTTTCAGCGACCTTATACATTGAACCTATTATTAATATCTTTATATACTGTAAGTAAATCTGAATCCTTAACATTTTAAAGTTAAGATCCGGTTTATTAGGTGCTTTTGTCTCTAAAACAAGACTGTTTTATTAAAAATTAGTAATTAAGTTGTTAACTATTTATTAAGTTGTTAACCATTTAAAGTATGCTTACACCAACAAGTATGAAAGCAGCAAATATCGATTTACCTATGCACCTAGACATCCTTGGCGATATTCATATCCGGACTTGTTGATAAGAAGTTGTGAATAATAATTAATTGTACAGTTAGCGGAAAAGTATGGAATAAACTCATTAACAATAAAAATGTTTTCTACACAACAAAAATATTCGGATTTTTAATGATTAAACTACACCACATCCTTATATAAAGTCCACTTTCCAACCTTCAATTGTTTATGACTAATGGCGTCATCAACAATTTTCTCGAATTACAACTCCTCATTTTACTTACTGATTTTGATGGTTTATTTAATGGCAGCATCCATACTATATGGCCTTAGGTACATCAGAAGATTTTCGAGAAAAAGATAAAATAAAATTGTGATATATTGTTTACTCAACGTACGCAGATTTTGTGAACGAAATATAAATTTTGGGTAGGTATATGTCTTTGCACTAAATACGAGCCAAGACGCAATTTATAATCACGTAAGGTTCTCGAAAAAGTGAAATCAAAATATCAAAGTTTGACAACAGTGCTTTTGTAAGTGGTATGCGGGCTTGTACAAACGCAGAAACCACAAAAAAATGCGAATGCCTTCCACTATGAAGCCCAGGGTTCAAGCCCAGGTTAGGCAGGGATTTTAAAAATACTCCGTCTCCACGACCGCCGCACAGACAAGCCAACAGGCTTTGTGCACATGGCAACATCCCAAAAAAATAAATAAAATGAAACTTTTGGATATTCACATTCCATTTACAAAATCTGTGTTCCATTGAGTAAGAAATACTTCACAATGTTTAATTCTCTTTTTCTCAAAAATGTTCTACGGTAAGTCCACCAACTTTTCATGCTAGAATTAAGACAATTAAAAGGTTAATGAAAATCAGTTAGAAAAACAGCAATTAAGAAAAAAAGAATTGAAAGTCAGAAATAGATTTTTTAAAACATGTGTATTTTGATTATTAAAATCGAGCTTTTATTAAAATAACTGAGAGTTTCAAATTTATTGCATATATTCCATAATTTTGCGTTTCATTGCATAGTGCAAAATCATAGCCGACGTGAAATATGAATATAATACTCCTTTTCGTTTTTAATAATACTTTAACTATTTTGTTTATTTTGTCCGAACGTTTCGTTCACATGGACATTAATGAACTCAAATTTGTAGATAGGAAAGGTCAAATGTTTTTTAGAGCAGTGTCTTTTAGACTCAGTGGACAATAATTGCAATTTTATTAGGAATAGATAGACAAAATCCTAGGGACTCTACAGGGACGACTAAAAGACTATTGGGTTCAATCATTTTGCACAAAATAAGTGTTAAAACATAAGACAATACAACAAAACTAAAACTATCGAAAATTTAGCCCTGTTGCATGCCCCATTCTCACAATATAGTAATAGTTAAACCAAAATAATAGGGGAATCTAAAATGCTCATACGCACACAATAATTGTTGTTACATTCAGTCAAAGTGTGCTAATTGATATTGTATGCAGAATTCATTCTTGCAGTATTTGGTTAGCCTGTAGCGCTAACGAAAAAAAACTTTTGCTTGAAAGACTGGTTTTGTTACAGATGGCGCTAGAGTGAAAACGAAGTCAACATCAGTCTTTTAAAATGTAATGGCCAATATGTTGTATATTTATGTATATTTTTAATTCTTTGAACGGTGTACTAACCCAGTCCTACCATATTTGTTACACTTTTGAGTTTTTGCCTAATTTGTCTAAAAAATAGCATCTTAAAAACGAAATTATTTCTGAAATACATACTAGAAATTTGTTTGAAGATATTTAAGATTAAATTCGATTTAGAATGGATGGTTCTCCCAATTTGAATACAAAGGACAACTAGATTGTATACAGTGTGTTCATAATATTGGACTGCATCTATCAAATAATTTAGATTCTACGAATATCTATTTAGTTATTGGAACAGCCGTACATGATTCCATTTTTGGAACCACTTTTTTTTCACATAGATCATCCTGACATCATTTTGACATCAACTGTCAACCTCGTCGCTTTATTTAAACATGATTATTTTGATTCTACATAAGAAATATAAAGACACTTCTACAAAACAGTAGATTTTTGCAAAACCCAATGTGCTCTAATAAGAAAATCGGTTATCTTGGATCGGAATTTCTTTGATCGATACTGTCCAAAATTATAGACACGCTGTATGTGTCTTAAAATTGATCAAATCTTCCACTCTAAAAAGAATTTCGTCATAAAACACTTCGAACCAATTTCCAGAACGTGGATATATATATTTTTTTTCTTGAAATGATATATTTTTAATAAATAAAGCAATAACTACGCTAAAAGTGCTGCCAAGTGTATTAATTACGTTGCGTACTGTGCTGGTAGAAGTATTTATAAACAACGAGCAGATAAATATTATAAACTCTGTGTAATACACATTACGCATATCCGTACTTAATAGTACGGATATGCGTAATTATTTCAACCCATCACAACTCCATCTACCATAAGGACCACCATCTGCCAATCAAAAATTTAAAACTGAGCGCACCCAGATTGGTCCCGATTGGCGATCAAATTATTCCTAATTAAGTCCGAGTTCATTATCAAGCGTAACCATAAAAAATACAGCAACAAGAACACAGCAAGAAGACGAAGAATTTCAATTATAAAGAGGCCCGACTTCAGTCCCAATTTATACCAAGGGATAGAGACCGTTTTATGTCCATCAATAAAACCAGGGCCGCGGTCTGTCCACAAATTACGTATCAAAATAATCATCTGTCTGCGATACATCAGAGGCCCTCGACCCTCACTTCAACAGTCTTCAGACCTCTCCGGTCGTCCAATTTTCCAAATCATACGTTTACGCGAAAAGTGCACCACCGCGTTCAGTCACAACACCGCGCATTAAATTGTTAAAATTGCATAGACGGTGGAGGAAATTGCCCACAAACCCTGTCATCTTCTGTATCGTACAGAGACGATCTGCACCATTATTGAGTAATAAAATGAGACCCCTTTTTCTCCGTTCCGATCCTAGGAGACTATCTTCTTGCCCCGGGGCGAGATTCTCTTTTTTGTGTTTCTTTTCGTGGCCGCGTCGAGAATGATTGACGTTAAATCACCGGTTTCGGACGTCTATTAGCGACGATCTGTCGTCGTCTCGCTCTGAGCCGTCTGAGAGATAAATTGAAAAGTTGTTTAATGGGCACTCCTGATGGGAGATGGGTGTTCTTTTTCATCTATTTTGATTTGATATTTTAATTCGACGCTATCAAATCAAATCGATATTGTTGGAGCAATTTTCCAATAATGGGACAACGATGTGGAGATTTAAGGTGGTGGAAGCATAATACATATATCCCTACCAAAGTGCATTATTGTTTATCATTATTCAAACCCTTGGCAATTATTTTACTTACATTTATTTTATTAACTTATAATTGTAGTACAAAACGACTTAAAGAGATTTTTTTTTGTGTTAAAAATATTGCCAATAACAACAGCAGTCTGCATTCCTTAATTCTGAGTAATAGGTTTCTTATGCACATATTTATTTTTCAATTCCTGAAAAAGATACCAATGCTTGAAATATTAACAAAGCAAGAAAAAATAAAAAATAAATACGATATACAAACAACGAAAGAACACAAACAACGCCATTATAAAAAATAGCAAGAAAAAAATTAAAATAATAAATTTTGATACGTATGATACAATTAATAAAACCACCACTTTTTAGAATGTAAATGTCAATCTGCGCAAAAATAGGAAATATTAATAATAATATTTATTCTTTATTATTAGTATTCTTTCTTCCTTCCGCATTATTTCATATATAGGTTTTTATTTTTTACTTTTCTTTGTTTCATTAATATTGCAACCGGCTGTAATTTTTAAGCAGTTAAATAAAAATAAGAAATAGGTGTATAGAATACTTTTTAGTGAGAATATACTATCCACATGGACAAAAACTACAATAAAAAAGCAAACTAATCAAATGAAAAAGAAAACATTTAATAAAATCATAGGAAACTTTTTACTCTTCCTCTTCTCATTCTGAGCAAACCATTTCATATGACCATTTTTCGCATTGTTTGTATGTAAAAATGAAAAAATATTGTTCTTCGTTTCGGTAGTATTTGAATTTCTTCAAAATCCATTACATGTGACCATTTGCTGAAAACAGCGAATTTTTTGCATTGTTTGATATGTAAAAATGAAAAAATATTGTTCTTCGTTTCGGTAGTATTTGAACACTTTAAGATCCATATGAAAGCTTTTAGTTAAAATAGCTTTTACTAGCCAAAAGTGAAAAAAAAATGATCGAGATCGGCCATGTCTGCATTAAAATAAAACTAGTATAACTGGACAGATATGTCGATTAAAGCTGCGTTCGGATATTGTACTCCGTTGACACCGGGTACACCGTGCAAATGACACTTACGTGTTATTGGGTGTAAAAAGTGTAACGGTGTACAATATCCGAACGCAGCTTATATTGATAGTAGGTATTGTCAAACATTAGCGTTTGACACTACCTACTGTCATTAGAATCAAAATATCTGACACATCCTGGCTATTAGTTTTAATGCAGTACGACCGATCTCGATGAAAAATTTCATAGTCATAAATTATTCAGAATTTCCTCTACTTTAACTTATTATTTAACTATTTCGACGAAATTCCAGAAATGGCGGCTTATTTGCAAAATCTTTAAAAAATACCAAGACTAAACCGGTTCCCGGTTCCTTTGGACCCTTTTCAACAGAAATCTTTTCAGCTCTAAGTTTGGTCATGAAACTAAATATGAAGTTTCGTCCCGATACCTTTAGTAGTTTCATTTTTTTGTACCTTGGTCAAAAATGTTCAGGGGACCCAAAAAGACATATTTGCGCTAAAATCCCAAAAATTTTTTTTTGGCACGACTACAATACTACGTATCATAAAGTAAGAAATCTGGGAAAAAAATTTGCCATCCCGTATACAGTGACAGCCAAAAACTGTCCGTGTATTCATTTCTCAATAAAACTTAAAAACCAAATCAAAATCAATTTAATATATAATATAATTTTCGAAAAATAGTTTAAAATGGGTCTGTATCAAATGAACCGATGAAAGCTTTAATTCCTTAAACTAATTTTGACTAAAAACAAACTTTCAAAAATTTTTCACCAACATTTTTCAGTATAGATGAAAGCAAAAGTACTTTAATTTTATTTTAATTTTTCTGAAGTACCCTGTATAAAATTTTAACACATAACATTTAAAGTTTGGGGTCTTGCACTAAGTCTCAAAACTAAAAATCAATACGCTCTATTAGTGCCAAACTTATACCAGAACCGTCCGGAAACATTTTTTTTTTGAGAAAAAAATCAGTTCGTACAGAATTAATAATATTAAAATCGGTCTCATCTCTTTAAATATGGGTCAGACCAGAACGCGCTGTGATTGGTGTGACGTAGCAAGCTTGGTCGAAGGCCACGTGACATGAGCTAGTTACGATGCGATTGTCATGCAATCCTCTTTCTACAACATGTGAAAAGATTGGCATTAACGTTGGACGTATGTCTTCTCAGACGACTGTCACTTTTGATAACACGCAAAGATCCCTTGACCCGACTATACTTATTCGTTAACACAACGCGCACTACGGCCTCCAGATACTATACATTCAACTCGATGCAGTTCTCGTACCAGTAGGTTTTTTCGACCGCTCTCTACGGCCTAGGTTGGCCGAGCTTCTCAACAATCTTATGACGTCACGGAGCGTTTTGGCGCGCTCTTAGTCCGGCTTAAACTTTGATGTTCAATAACAATTGAGCGCAACAAAATTAAGCGGAAGAATTTTACACACGGTTTTCTTACCACCTAAGGATTTTATTTGTTAAGTTAGGTAAAATCATGCAAGACCCCCATTATATCAAATTTGGATATGTTTGCCTGATAAACAATCTTTCCATATGGTAGGAGTACATATTTGAAAACATTTGTCGTAGGTAAATGGTTATTTTAACCAAAAAGCTTTTGGCTTAGGCAAAAGCTAAACCCAAGTCGATAATAATTCAGAAATTAACTGTTTTTCAGTCTAGCACAACTTCGTTTCCTTGTAAAAGGGAGACTAAACATTCTTAACCTAAAAGTCTTCTTTTAGTCGCACAAAATCCTCCACTTGATGTTAGGTGTGTTCAAACATAACGATGTTGTGGAGTTCAGAGAAAAGCCTGACAGCATTTTAATCTTGACCATCATGGTCTTCTCGTAAGTTAATCATGTTGCATTAATGGAGCGCATAATCAGCAAAAACAGAACATTAGGTAAGCCAGGGAGGATGAAATAAAGTTTACATTTGCATCGTTTTAAGAAGAACACATGAACATACTGATAGATAGAGCAATAGGGAAAAATTTTTGTACTGTGTTGAGATTGAATAAAATGTCTGTTTGACTGTTATTGTTTTGATTTAATTTTAAAAACATTTAAAGTCATAGTTTTAGTTAGCTGCAAGCCAGTTAAAGAGAAGTAGTAGAAGTAGTGTCCATGCTATAAGCTAAGAATGAGTCGCCATTACTACTAACCACAGTATCAGAAATTGTTTCATTGTCAAAACCTGACGTCCACACAGAATAAAACGACACCCTCTGTAATAACCATCACTTGATGTTAGGTGTGTTCAAACATAACGATGTTGTCGAGTTCAGAGGAAAGCCTGACAGCATTTTAATCTTGACCATCATGGTCTCCTCGTAAGTTAATCATGTTGCATGAATGGAGAGCATAATCAGCAAAAACAGAACATTAGGTAAGTCAGGGAGGATGAAATAATATTTACAGTTGCATCGTTTTAAGGTGTTGAGATTTAATAAAATGTCTGTTTGACTGTTATTAATTTGATTTAATTTTAAAAAACATTTGAAGTCATAGTTTCAGTAAGCTGTAAGCCAGTTAAAGAGAAGTAGTAGAAGTAGTGTCCATTACTACTAACCACAGCATCAGAAATTGTTTCATTATCAAAACCTGACGTCCACACAGAATAAAACAACACCCTCTGCAATAACCATCGATGATGTTCCACATATAATAATGGTTCGGCGACTGATACCGCGACCGGGTCCGAGTCCTCTTAGGCAATTCCATATTTCAATCCAACTTTTATAGGGCGGCAGGCCGACAGCACAATTACATACATCAAGGAGTTTATTTGAATATGTCTCCAATAAACAGGGCGCGTTGGCGCCGAATTTATCTAAATGTCCGGCAGTTTCAGCTCCGGGACAGTGAGACCGAGCGGAGTGGTGGAGAGAGTCCGGGATGAATATTCATTCTGGTCCGGCGACGAGAGCGCCGCGCAACGAGCACCGCGATAACTAACGCGGCGGTCCGGCCGCTTAGCCAGTGCAGCCCGTGTCATACCGAACCATAAAACGACGCGAACCGGTTACTAGCTAACTAGCTATGAGATAAGAGGGCCCGAGTCGTAAATATACGGAACTGGGCATAAATCTGACGAGCCGATCGCCTCATTATGTCAATGGTTCGATTTTGTTGCGCCTTGCTCTTTTTATCTAGTCTGAAGTCGTCAGTTGCCGTCCGTTTCAGCGATGACCAAATACGGTTCCTTTGCCAAGTTTTCAAATTACTTTTCTCAATACATGCTAAGGAATATTTACTAAGGAATAGTTATTCGTTTATCCTGTCCATATATTAGTGAAATGACTGTTTATAACAATGCACTCTTTTGTTTTTATTTAACTCTTTAAAAATCTACGGATGCAAAAGTCACCCTTGGAAGGTTATCAGAACGCTACAAGGGATAGATTCTGAAAGTTGTAGCCTGATTATAAATAACGTAACAAAACCGTTGCACTATAAGTTAACATTTGTCTGTCATAAGGTACTAAAACAACTAATACAGAGTGTGTCATAACGAACAGATAAAATGGAAAGGGTAGCTAGAGGCCGTTAATATAAAATATTTGCATTATAACGTTTTTATCCAAACATCACAATAACCAGAAAGCTACATCAGTTTAAAATTCATATAAATTAAAGACCAGTTTTTGAAACTTCTGTTATTTTCGGAAATAATTATTCTCTTTGTTTCCACGGACAGACCTCCTACAAAACCCTTTTACCCAACTTATAATTTCGATAACTTATTACATAAACAATAATCATGTCGACATATTCCTCGTTACTGTAATTAGGCATGTTATCCTAAGATCATGTAACAATGCTACCAGCTACTATCAGTAACTGATACTATCAATGAAAATGTGACATTTTCAATCTGTCATTAAAATTCAAATTCTAGTTTTATGAAAAAGTCAGCGGTTCCTCATCCAGTTAACTACTATTATTTGTTCATTTTAATGATAAACAAACAGCTGTAACTTTGATGTTTATAATCTTGTTTCATTTTAAATTTAACATTGTATTAAATAAAAACAAATAAATTGCATACACCTTAATAATCCTAGCCCAGCGGTCGGCAACGTATAGATATTGTAAATGCACACAAAGTGCGGCTCGCCACCTTGCCGACCACAGTCGTAGCCACTTGTTTAGGTCTTCTCTTGCTACTCTTGCTATGTAGATTGTGCTGAAGTAGTTGTGTTTGTTGTTTCCTAGAAAAATTTATAGCAGGTCTAATAATTTCAATCCTACAATTCAAGAGAATGGACTTGAATATCAAATTAAATTCTAAATTATAAATCAATAACTCAATCCATCAACAAATCGATAATTATAGTAGACAATGATTTTACATGATGTTCAAATTGTTGGACTCACGTCTGCACGGTCCAACTGTCCAATTCAAAAATAAAATCTATAAATCAATAATCGATGATTTTCGAATTTATAGTTCAAGATACAATGTACATTAACAAATACTAGTGGACCTGTGACCGTCTAAATAGGTAGATCAGTGAAGTCGGTACATCGCAGGACGATTCCTCATAATAGACAGCATAAATAAATACTGGCTGTCTTAAAAAAAGACTTTCTTCGCAAAATCAAACTTTTAAGTTGATATAAAGTTGTTTCTATGGACTCATAATATATACAACAACAAAAATGGCTCAATTAAAAAAATAGTCTCTCCCGCCAGTGAAAAACAAATATAATTTGTCGAAGTAAATTTGATTTTCTCTTTGAAGGTTGCTTCTTCTTTTCAAGTTTAATCATTTTAGCAATACGTATGGTGTGAAACAAAAGTATAAAAAATATAGTATTCTAATGCAACGTACTTAAATTGCATAAAATGTAGTAATTTTAACAAATTTAGCTTATGGTGGGTTTAGTCAACATTCCGTAGTCGCAAATTAGCCGAAATTTAACCGTAGGAAAATATCTCGCCGCTTATACAGATAAATTAAGAAATCCTTAACTTAACGGTGGGTGCGCAGTAGAAACTGTCAGATTTAACCCGCAAAATGTTTGTTTTGAAACTGCAAATGGTACTGAATGGCAACAAAAACCATCTTCATCGGTGATCCTTCAAATAAAATTGTATCACGGCGTATTTTTATGTTTGTTTTGTCAAATAAATATTTTTGAATAGGAGGCGCCATCTTGTGATTTGCACGTAAAGTTTGGTGGCACATGGTGCGTCTTTCTTTCTGCACGTTATTAATGTAATGTTATTAGTTTTTCGCGACACCGTTTTGTCCCTGTGAAATGCATCTTAATCTTTATTGTAAATAATTCATTGTAGTAATTTTGTTAGTAGTTTAATGATACTCCGACAGATGGCTCCAAATTAGGGAACGACCTGAAAGTTAAAACATTACGTCCTTTTCTAGGAAACATTAATTTAATCCCAGTGCTGTCTAAACCAATATACGGTTTCCGTATATTTTAACTTGTTAAGAAGTTAAGACGTTCAGTTGCGTTGCGGCTACGAACAGCTGACTAAACGCACCATTACTTTCATAATCAATACAAACTACAACGACAAATATAACAATTGTTTTTTTTTCAAGTGGCTAAAATGATTTTAATAAAAATGTAAAAAAAAATTAGACCCCTTGCGGAAGACCCAGATTGCTTTCAATTGGGCAAAATTTGTTGGTGGTATACGTGGGTCCATAGACAACTTTTTATCAACTTATATAATGTAAATTGTCAATTTTTCAAATTAAACACTAAGTTATTTTTAATATAATGGCATGTTTTTGGCCCAGAAACTACAATCTACTCTTATATAGAGAGCTTTATTGCAAAAAAAATTTTTGATTTGCTTTTAGATTTTATTAAAGATGTTTGTCACTTGAAAAAAAAAACAATTGTTAGATTTTGCTCCCAATTAATTTACATAGGATACAAAAAACGCTGTAATTGTTACAATTACTTAATTTTATGCCAAGCGCAGGAAACCTAAATCTTGCAGTAAAGTAATATTTTTATACTATTATTTCACAACCAATAGTTAAAAATGTTCAACTTGATAAATACTTTAAGCTAACTACAAAAAAAACAACTGAAAAAAATTAAAAACATTAGGCCTCTGGTGGGAGACCTATTTTTTTCTTAATTGGGTCAATCTTGAAGTTGTTTGTGATGATGTGATATGTGGGTTCATAGAGACAACGTAAATCAAATAAATCACTGATTTTCCAAAAAGTTCTTTTTATACACCCTACAGCTTGGTTGGTCACTACTTATACAGATTGGTATTGTAGTTTAATAACATTGTAGATATATTGGAGAATCTGTAATACATGTATAAGTATTTTTAAATACCCTTTTCTTAGTTATATTGATATGATAACTGGTAAAACAAATAAATAAACAAACCTATTAAATTATAGACATACTTTATTGTAACTTCATTATTGTACAAACAAAAGCAAAAATTACCAGTAAAGTGATAATGAAATAAGTATGTAAAACATATGATTGAGGCTAAAAATTAAATTAGTTACTTTACAGAGAATGTTCATATAATATATATTTGTACAACAATTACATCATTGTATAAATATGTATATATTACAGAAAATAATAAAATAAGTAATAAATGGAATATTTACAAATTTAAATATTTCTTCGTAACATGTTGGTATTGTTTTTTTTTCAAGTGACAAACATGATCTTAATAAAAATGTAAAAAAGAAATTAAGTCCCTTGCTGAAGACCTAGATTGCTTTCAATTGGGCAAAATTTGTTGATAGTATACATGGGTCCATAGAAACAACTTTATTTTTTTGTAGATTAATAACATTAGTATTTTTAAATAACAAATAAGCAATGATAAATAAGTATGTAAAACATATGATTGAGGTTAAAAATTAAATTAGTTCCTTTACAGAGACTGTGCATATTAACATATATTTGTAGAACGATTGCACATCATTCTATACATGTGTATACATATGTATATATTACAGAAAACAATAAAATAAGCAAAAAAATGGAGTATTTCCAAATTTAAATATTTCCTCTTAACATATACCTGTTAATTTGAATAGACTCTTTTTCCATAATCGCCCCTGAGAAAACGTTTTGTCAATTTACACGTACCTACGTAGCACCCCACCTTTTAGTCGTAGAAAATGCCACATTTAGCTGGCCGTGTGCAAAGGGGTTTGTAGTAAATACATTCCAACTAAATCCAAAGTTTGTCCACATTTATGGTTATAGCAATACAGACCTTCATTGGAAATTGTATTCTTTGTAATATGATTGGTGTGTATGTATATGAAATTGAAAATCACATTACGGGTGACCGAGACTTACGATTGGCTGAATCACAAATGTAGATATAACTTTCTTTAAACCAAAATTAGATTCCTTGTTCCTCCATGCTATTTTTCACATCGTAGATGTTATCCGCAAAAATCAAATTAAAATAAATTCAACTAAATATACAAAAATTAATCTAACCTCAAAATAATATAAAATGGTTTAATTTCTTCAAATTCTTGTACTAAATGTTTGATTGGAGGAAAAGTTCTTGTTTATTTTCTTTGGAGTCATACTCATTTCTGGCATAATGAGCTGATGTTGACGTTCTAGGCTTCTTTCTTGCGCTCTGTCAATTCGCACACTATTTTAATTTCTGCGTTCTTGTAGTTTGTAGGGGCTATGGTATGGTAGAACTGAATATGCCATCTGTGTCTTTCGATATACTTTGACCTGGAAGATGGTTTGTATGTGGGGCTAAATACGTACAATTTATTACTGTACGACAGTTTGTTCACATCCTAAAATTATTAATAAATAAGTAAATGTGTTCTACAAATAATCTGTAATAAACTCACCTTATGCTATGCGTGCGGTTGTTTGTGAAATTTCACCATCAAAATGTTAGGTTAGGACGTTAGGTAATAGGTGGTTGTTCTTCACATTGGTGCTGTCCGCAGACCCGACTGGTGTACATGGGTGCCATCTAAGCTATGTCTCAAACTGTAATCAATTAGAGGTAAAGTAGGCGGCCACATTTAAACGAAAAGCTAATCATCTCTATTAATTTACTTACTGTGTTTTCGTAGCAGATTAACTGCGCGGTGACATTCGCTATTTGTCAAATTTTACCAGATCATTCCAATTATGCTTGTATGTATAGGTATTAAGGGTATACCGGTATTAAGTACGTATACAAATTGCTTAACTCTGTAGATAGGTACCCACTGCAATGTGAATAGGTTATGTTATGATGAGGTTATGGTGGTTGCGTTTTTGACGTTTCTAGCTCGCAGCCATGACGACGCGGAATAAACAGCTACTGAAATGTTGAGGTCCTTTCACCAGAATCGCTCGCGTTTCGGAAAATTTTGAACCAAAAACGCCCGAGAGGTCGTTTTTCGTCGATTTCGAAAACTCACGCAACGTAGAATGGTCCATTTAGGGGGACAGTCGCGCTCCGCGCGACTGAAATGCCCTCCCCATTTTTTCCATAAGCAATTAAGAATGGATTTTTTGGCAGGTGAAACACCGATTTAAAATCGTTCAATTGCGTTTACTTAATATAGACAAGAATATATTTATTAATTTAACTCAAATATTGTTGTAGCATTAAGATTAGCATTAATAACTAACATAACACAAATATCCCAGTCGGTGGTCATAATTGTTATTATCAATCGTAGTAATTGAGATCATCAGTTGCTAACATGTGTGCAAAACTGAAAAAGAAACTGAACGGGGCAGTAGATTTGTAAAAACTATGTAGTCTTTACCCTAAGCCGAGGTTAGTTAAGCGTGACTTTAACTTCTTGCGGTGCAGTGGGGCCTTAGGGTCTTAATTATTGAAAAAAATTCGTAAATTCTGGCCATTTACTTCATGCGAGTACACATTTGCATAAAAAACAACACAAATTAAATCGCATTCATCTTTGCTGTAGTTTCTGTATATTGATTGGACGTGTCATTTCAATCGCCATCTTCGGACAATTTTTTCAGTTGAAATTTGAGAGAATGGTATTTTTCATTTCAAATCTTCACAGATGTGTATTACTTCCGGTCCTTCGTCGTCCACTTTTTGGTAAATGTTTTACATGTTTTACTGTTTTCTTTTTCAAATTGTTGCTTTAGTGTTATGGGATTTCGCTCCAAGTGCAAATGATTATACATATTAGAATGAGTTCTAATTCAGGTAAATTATTCATGCCGATATTGGAACATGAGTTAGAACAAACCAAAAATTAACGCAGTTACCACCAGGGCTGTGGAGTCGGAGTCGGAGTTGAGACAAATTTCAGAGGAGTCGGAGTCGAAGTCGGAAAAAATGTACCTACTCCGACTCCGAGTCCATGTTTAAATAATGTAGAAAAAGACATGCGAGATGGCCGTTGCCTCAATAGATAGTAAATACTGAACTAAACATATTGGTAGGTCGTTTACAAAGTACCTACCTACATATGTAAATATAATTAAACTACAAAACACACATATTAGTGGTGAGTGGATGATTAGCAAATCATTATTGTGAGTAGCTTGCCGCGTCGCATATATAGTTCCAATTTCCAACGACCAACCACAATGTGCTAATCATGATGGCTCAGTCATCTACAAATAAAAAGTTCGATGCATACTTCCACGAATTATAACCTTCCAAAGTGAAGCGACGACGTGTGGTTTTCTTTATTCATCAAAATTACACTACAGCTACACTACAGCTACACTACATTATACTACAGCTTTTGTACCACAAGAAACACGCTGAAGGTAGTATCATTTATCAACTTTTTTATTTTTATTCGCCCCAGTATCTGAATTTTTATAAAAGATAAAACTTTGCAATTTTAGCTTTAATGTTCCATAACTTTTGTAAACTTTCCCCGAAATTGTCTATTCTTTTTTTGTCTCATGAACTAATTTTTTAAAAGTATTACATTGTATTTAATTAATAATAAAAATTAATAATTATATTTGTATTTAATAAAATATGCATCTAATTATACCGGGATAACCAAAATAATACAACACGTTAGAAAAAGGTGATCCGACAGAAATTAAAAAAAAAGAAATTTGAACAAGCGATTTTTAAATGGTTAATGAGATAGTGAAATAAGACTGTTTATATAACTTGAAAGTAGGAATATCCAAGTATGCAAGTCATACGTGTTGCAGCCAGAATTGTGACGTCATTGCCACTAACAGACGTAAGAGTGGAAGTTATTTTCAGCTGATTTTGCACTTAATTTTGTATTCATTGGACTGAATTTTACTTTGTTCTATTCAGTGATTTGTCATTACTTTTGTTAGTATTAAAGATAGAAAATTGGTGAAATGGACAAAACAGTTGGATTTCTAGTGATTTCAGAAATATTTTGGAAAAATCAAAAAGCGTCATTTTTTAAATATGGTCATATTTTTATGGTCCTATCAACAGATCTTTTTGATTTTATTTACAATTAGATTATGTCAGTTTAATTTTTTTTTGCGAATAAGTTCGCGGGATACAAAATGTTGCCGGAGTCGGAGTTGGAGTCGGAGTCGGACTACGAAAATTATCTGGAGTCCGAGTCGGAGCCGAAAGTTTTTTGACCAACTCCACAGCCCTGGTCACCACTCATTTTGTTTTCTTTTATAATAAAAACTTTAAAATTGCATATTTCTTCGGCTATTACAGAAAGAGGAGAAGAGGGGCCCTGGCATTGCTCAGAATGTAGCCGTTAGCTAGATATTGCCAGAAATGAAGATGTAATAAAGACATTCGTCCAATTCTGTTCCAGGCAATGACAATCGATGTACGGTTTTCAGGGCTCAAGAAAATGGAAGAAACTTGTAAAATTTGCCAAGACACTGAGTGATATGAATAAAAATTAGTATATTACTTTATGCTCAGTATTTTGACGCAAATGCCCCAATACATTCATGTTTATTCATATCACCTAATATTATAGATACTGTCTATACTTCAAAGTAAAAACGCAATAACAAAAAGACCCTCAAAAGAAAAAAAAATAGTAAAAAAAATCTCATGAGCTTTCCAATACCTCACTTGAGTTTAATTAAAGAATGTTTGGTCTAGACTGACATGGAGATAAGAGTCTGGTGGAGGAGTCGCTGGTCGCATGCGTTTAAACGGAGGCTGGTCCTCTCTCTTGGTAATGTAGTAACAAAGAGGGCGTAAATCAAACGGAGCCATCGAGGACGAGATATATGGTGGCGAGATAGACGGGCCCTCGACACACCAACCACCACCGCCGCCGCAGCAGCAGCGCCATCTACCGGCTCGGTCGGTCGGCCATCCGCAGCTCGCGGACCGCCATAATTCTTCGCCGGATGCCTTAAGTATAATGGCCCGGTGACACATTGACATGTGGACCGGCGGACATCTAATTCTGGACCGAAGATTTTTCGCCCAGATCCTAAATTATCTCGCTGTTCGTGGACGCGGGGAGGACGACTCTGTGGGAGACATTAACGATTCAAGACTTTTGGCTTTTATTCGGTTGGCAAAGGAATGCCCACGTCACGCATTCACCACGGATCTATCGACGTTACGTCCGCGTCGCATCAAAATTGTCTTCCATATTTTTTTATTATACAGGGTGTTGGAAATTGTGTTAAATCGAGACTTTTTCTTCTTTGTCATGTTTTCCCTATGTATCTTTTTTAAAAGAACACGTTATGACCGATATCTAAGAAGTAAATACTGGGTTTATAACGAGTTGCATATCATATAAAGGAAGAAAATGCCAAAGACGATGTACAGGCTCAAAATGTTTACGGACTGAAATGACTAAAATCGCAAAGACGACATAAAGGGCTAAAGGAACGAGAAGAGAAAATGCATGTAAAGCCAAAAGGGTGCAACCAACGAAAATTCGAAAGGACAAAATGGATACAAATGGCGAAGTCGACAACATGCAAGAAAAGAGTAGGTAACAATATAAAAAGGATAAGAAGAACTAAAATAACAAAACAAAAATCATTTAAGGCCTTTTATAATTATATCTTTTTATATAAATTATGTAAATGTTGTTCTTTACGGCGAGTGTACGTTACTTTTATCTTCTTCGACCTTATTTGTCGTTTTTGACTCTTTTGTCCAATGTTTTTACATTTTGTCGTTTTACATCGTTTGTTTTTTTAACTGCTCAGTCCTTTTCGTACTGTTAGTCCTCCAACCTTGGTGTGTTCGTCCATTACGTTTTTTTTTATCATTTTGTCATTTTGGGCATCATTTGCCTTTTGCTGCCTTTTTCGTCGTTTACACCCGCTTTATGCTTTTCTTCATTTACGTACTTTTTATAGTGTTAGTGCTTCTCAACGTTGTTCCATTTTTTCCTATTGGGAATGTTCGTCCTCTACGTCTCTTTTCTCCCTTTCGTCTTTTTTATCTATCGTGTTCGATTTGTAATCTCTTCGTTTTTGTTATTTATGTCATTTTGGTCCTTTTCGTACTGTAAGTTCTTTTTGATCCTTTTTCTCAATTCCTATTTATAATTATCAATTGGTATTTATATCCAGTATGTCTGTATTTTAGTACCTACTTTTAATCCATAATGCTGTGTTAGTTCTTTTCGACCTTTGCGTCGCTTTTTCCCTTTTCATCAGTTACATCCTTTCTGTCGTGTTAGAGCTTTTCATCGTTTTTTTTCTCATTTTTTCACTATTTGGAATTTTTGTCTTCTACGTCTCTTTTTACTTTACGAACTCTTTATCATTTTGGTTAGTTTTATCCATAGATGAGCTTTATATATTTTTCGTACTTTTTTTTCGAATTTTTCTGTTAGTCCTTTTCGTCCTTTATGCCCGCTTTACCCATTTTATCATTCTATCGGCCTCTACGTTGTAATTATGTTCGTTTTTGTTATTCATGTAAGTGTGGTCATTTTCGTCTTTTTAGTCCTTTTTGGTCCTTCTTCTCGTTTCCTATTTGTATGCGTCTTCAATTTGTCATTTTTATTAATTATGTCCTTACTTTGTATAGTTTTTATCCATAGTGCTCTGTTAGTTCTTTTCGTTCTTTTCATTGGTTTTACCCTTTTCATCATTTCCTTCTGCTGGTATCCTATACTTTCTCTACGTATCTTTTACCCTTTTCGTCCTTTTAATCTATAGTGCTCTATTCGTAATTATCTTCATTTTTGTTATTTATGTCAATTAGTTCTCTTCGTAGTTTAAATCGATTTTACCCTTTTCATCATTTACGTCCTCTTTCTCGTGTTAGAGCTTTTCATCATTTACATCCTTTTTGTCATGTTGGTGCTTTTCGTCGCGCTTGTAATTTTTCTTTGTTGGAATTCTTCCTATTTATCCTCTATGGCCTTTTTATCATTTTTCGATCTTTCGACCCCTACCTACATCTTTAATTCGTTTCGTTCTTTTTATCAAGTGTGTCCTGCCTTTTTGTTTTTGACACCGGCTTCGTGCTACGTCTGTTTTATCCTTTTAATCATTTACGCCGTTCCCGTCGTATTCGTCCTTCTTTTTCTTTCCGTCCATTTTAACCATTGCCTTTCCATAACTTTGCCCTTTGCGCCATACTTTACGCAATTTTTGTCCATTCTTTTGACCTTTACTTCGTTTTTGAGTTTTCCATCCCTTTTATCCTTTTCGGCCTTTTCATCATTTTTTAACATCAGTCATTTTGCCCATTTTGGCCTTCCTGTCGTTTTCGATCTTAATATCCATTTTTATCCTTTCCGTTCTTTTTGATTTTCCATTTTGTAATCTTAATTAATGCAACTCGTTGATATAATACTCTACTCCTTGCGTATGCGTATATTTTTAACTACCAAAATTTAAAAAAAATGTCAGTACCCTGGACAGGTACATGTTTTATGGATCTACATAGAATCGTTAAAACATGTTTGAGTTATCAAGTTGTAGGTAGGGGAGACTGGGGCAGACTGGGACACGGGGCACATTGGGACACTTTAAATTCACCGCCTTAATGACTTGCGATTAAATGCGATTCAATGTATAAGTTTTTGGTCAACAAAGTAAGTATTTTCTACGTCTGTTCGTAAGGCTCTACACAAGTTGATATGTTATATATTGTATAATATTATATATATTCATACAATTATACATATATCTTCATACATTACCGCTATTGGCGGCTACCAAATTATAACCTTCAATTTTCTAGAATTTTTCAATTAATAAAACTCATGTTGGGGCACATTGGGACATTTCAACTGGGGCAGTTTGGGACAGGGAAGTAAGGGGAAATTTATTTATTTATGCGAAATTTACTCATTTATGCCATTTGCGCCTCGGTGAATCATATTTGAGGTTAAAATTGTCTCTTTTCCTTGTCGGCCGAATATCTGAATAATAATTTTAAAATATTGTTATGCAGGTTTTGACGAAATTCCTCAACAACCATTGTAGGTAGTTCATAAAACACTTTGCACACCATTCAATGAAGTCGCCGTTAGGCTATATGTTCATTGATGGTTTTGTTCATAAAATAAGACGCTCTATCACCCCTCCAATATTCGGGACGTGGAACAACACAGGCTGTTTACAAATTTTGAACACCTGTATAAGATATAATAATGAACCTAACGGCATTTTGTTTGTCCATGTTGATGGTTTGTACTCACCAAACATCAAATTGGTATCTTCAATAATAACCAAGAAGTTTACACTGTCCCAATGTGCCCCATGCCTGTCCCAATGTGCCTCGGGCCGGGCCACATTGGGACAAACTGCTAATTGGAAAGAAGTTATTACAATTCCAAAACTTTATTCTTTATTAAACTTTATTCAACTTAAAATGTCCAGTGTATATACCTGGACAAATGTATATATTAAGTAGTATTGCCATTACCAACCAGTTATTGTGAAAATAAGACTATATGAGGATGTCAAAATCCGTCCCAACGTGCCCTGGTCTCCCGTAATTAAACCCCAAAAAGTCGATAACGTATTTTACTTCAAAACAGAACAATTGCAAAAATAATCTAGAATACTTAACCCCAGCCCCCCATCGTTGTCTTATCTGCTCACCCGTCTAGACCAAACATTCTTTAATTAAACCTAAACGCGGTATTAAACGCGCTGTACGTGTTTATGTTGGGTTTGGCGGGGTATAATTGCAAAGGAAGCGCCCACTCTGCCGAGCGCGAGCGATACGACCGCGAATATTGTCAATTTGTAGTATTTGTGCCCGTCGCCGGAGGGAGATTTCTGGGAATTAAATTTCCAAAGGGCGGCGCCGATAATTTCGCGCGGTTAATTTGTATTCAAAGGGCCGCCTCACCTCTCCGCCGCTCTCGAACAATGGCGGAGACAGCACCACGAACGGCGGCGGCGACGATGTGCAGTTTCTACCGCTGGAACTAAAGTGAATTTATAATTTACCTGTGCCGCATAAATTTTACGTTTTCTTCGCTTTCGTTTTGCTCCTCTTTGCGACAGCGTCGCGTCGCGCGAGGTGGCGACTAAAGTCACTGCTAACGTCGTTTGCTGCGAGCTGTAAGTTTCGTCTTAAGTTTCGCTTTGCACCATCATTATTTTGTTTCGGTTGCAAACTAACAAGTCAAATTAACGCCATTTTATCTCGGATGCTACTTATGTAGAACAATTCGTTATCAACTCCACCTAATATAGTGTGGTTGTGTAAAGCTAGCATGACTTTTTGCACCGGGACTGTGGAGTCGGAGTCATGGAGTCGGAGTCGGACTTCAGACAAATTTCAGAGTAGTCGGCTCCGACTCCGACTCCAGGTTTAATAACTGTACAAAAAACCATGCGAGATGGACGTTGCCTCAGAAGATAGTAAACAAATAAACCCAAAGATTCTATTAGGTCTTTTACAAATCACCTACGTACATACACATATGTAAATAATCAAATTACAAAACACACTTTCCAAATGAAAGTGAAAACTATTAACAAAAGTAGTCTGTCAGAAATTTGAACAAGAGTGTTAAAATGAGATTGAGAAGTAGGCCCGTAATTCAGTGTAGTATCATTTATTCAAAATTTATACCTGTAGCCATAATTTCAACTTTCAAAATAATTAACTTAATTTTGTTTTTATTAGAATGAATTTTATTTCGTACTAAACACTGTGTCATGGGTGCTTTTGCTATTATTAAAAATAGAAAGTCGGTTAACTGAACCATGATTTTGTCCAAAGTATGATTATTTTCAGCTTTGAAAATATTTAAAAATGATTTAAGGGCATCTTTGCAGTAGAATTAGTTGGACCTATTCTGTTCCTCACAACAATTTTATAAACGTATTTTTCACTTAATTTTCTTTTTATTGGAATGAATTTTATTTCATATTATAAACTTATGGGTGCTTTAGTTATTATAGAGATAGAAAATCGGTTAAATGGACAAAGTCGTGACGATTTGTATGTTCTCTAATGAGAAAACAGTTTAATACAGATATTTTGAATAAACAAAGAAATTACATTTTATAAATAACTATTTTATCTGTGGTCTGTTTTTTTTGTGTTTTTACATAACTTTTCTATTTATGGTTCGATCAATACGTCTTTTTGATATCTTATAGGTCGTTTTTATTTACATTTAGATTGTGGGTTCAAATATTTTTGCCAACAAATTCTCTGGACACAAATAAAATTTCTGTTTTTCCTATGTGTGCAGCATTTGTTTGCGAGTAATTTGATATTCACAAGCCATATATACAATCACAATACTCGAACAGAAATTTAATTTATTAAATTTGTTTCTTTTTTTTCCTGGTAGTATTTTTGTTTTCATAGCAAATTTAATATTGCTCGGTTGTATTATTCTGTGTCAAATTTGTGATTCTTTACATGTAAGATTTTTATTACACAGAATTATTTGAAAATATTTTTGTATGCAATTTTACTGGAGTCCGAGTCGGAGTCACAGTCGTACGTCGAAAAATATCTGGAGTCGGAGTCGGAGTAGAGATTTTTTTTACCGACTCCGCTCTCCTGTTTTGCACTAAGCTCACTGCCTGCGATTTTATATTTTTGCACTTGTTGATGCTTTCTAAAAAATGCGATGTGATAGAATGATTGTAGTTGGATACCTTCGAGTTTTCACTAGATTTTATCTTAGTAGCTTTAACTAAAGGTTCAAGCTTTTAACTCAGCATATTTATGATGATAATGTCATAAAGCAAACGCCAATGTAACAAGTGGTATTTTTTTCTGGAGACTGGAAATACAAACGAGAACTGTAACATACACGCAGTTTTCACATAGTTTTAAAATGATAGAAGGATGAATTTCCATGTTCAAGTTTTCATTTGGGTCCACTTACAAAAATATCATACAAAAATTGCCATAAAATTTAATTTAATTTGACCTAATTGACGACATGAACCTACTTCCATTGCCATATGTGTGCGTGGATGTGAAAAGGGACCAGTTGTCCGTTTCTAGTTACGCAGATAATCGCAAATAAAGTTAAACTGGTTCAAAATACACATTTTTATTTTATTGGCTAATTACTTTCTTTATTGTATTTTTTATCAGATGTGTTCGTCTGAAACCCGTCTGCGGTTGGAAAAGCATGAAAAAATGCGTTTTTATTGCGAACGAAAAAGGGACCAGTTGTCGATATCACGTTACGCTCTAGCGCATTTACGGTGTTGCCGCATACAGTGGCAGAAACAAATGTCCGTATGATAGCAGTTTATAAACTTGTTTGTATAAAATATAATTACAAAGTTATATAATATTCCGGGACAATTACTACGCTTATATTAACTTCACTTTTTGTTTGTTTGTATGTCTATTTGACTGTTTGTCTGTTTGTTATGTACAAATCTTGTAATCGACCTTATTTCTACTTCCCAGTGTCCAATCAAGTTAAAATTTTGCATGTGGACAGATTTTCGGTGACAACACAAGAAGCAAAAAAAAATATGGAAGCTTTTCCAACATTTGAAAAAAATGTCAAAATTTGGAAAATTTGACTAAATGAGTTGAAATTTTGCCTGTGGGCGGATTTCCGGTGACAATAACATGAAGCAATAAAAAAATTTGGAAAATTCTTAAAATTTTGAAAAAAGTTTAAATTTGGAAAATATGTCCAATCGTGTTGAAATTTTGAATGTGGACAGATTTCCGGCGACAATGCTCGAAAACAATAAAATGAATAAAAAAGTGGAAAATTTGAAGTAAATTCTAAAAATTTTTAATTTTGTTGATAAAGCGTAGTTTTTAAAAAATGCACTTTTTATATAAATTTATTATGATTGTATTTCCATGTTTTGTGTCCCTAGTTATGTTTATTTCTTATCATTAAACGTTTAAAATAATTTGATACTATCTGATTCAATTGAAGTCGCAAATTTGGATTTTTAACCGACATAAGTGTTGAAATCAGACAGCGGCATAATTATGTAACAGGAAATAGGATGAAAAAAGTTGCAAATTCATGTTAATTTATTATGGTTGCCAGGTTGCACTCGGTGCCATTTTGAATTATAAACATCTAACATCAGATATTTGTTTTCTTCTGAATCCGACAGTTAATTGCATGTTTAGTCGCCAAATTGGATCCGCCATTTTGAATTATATACATCTGACAACAGATTTGGAATCCGTATATATCACATAATTTAATTTTTATTATAAATCTGACACTTAATTACATGTTTGGTCGCCATATTAGATCCACCATTTTGAATTCTAAAAATGTAAAAATAAATAAGATTTGGAATCAGAGGACCCCATAAACCCCTTACGAGAATGCTTAAGTCTTCTTAAGACTCGAGAGATGAAGATATAGGTAAAACTACGAGAGCTGAAGTTGAGTCATCGCCTAAAAACGTAAGAACAGACGCATGAAAAAGCACTCTGTTTCTTTCTAACGCACGGGAATGGTCTGTAACGTATCAGCAAAATAACAGCTGGAATCGATGACTCACCTTCAGCTCTCGTAGTTTTGCCTATACCTAGCTTACACTATACATATTGTAGGCCCAGGCCAATGGCGCTATAGATTAAAAAACCTATAAACCCAAACGGAATAATGAAATAATAAATTCTACTAAAAATCTTGAAACTAATATCGAAATTGTTCCAAAAATGTTGGAGTCAGCGTAACTTCCAAATATGCGGGAAGTTATTAACTTTTAAACTTTGCAAAAGTTTGAAGCGTCATAGCGCAAAAGCTTAATTTTTGCACCAGCAACTTAAATATTTTTTTTTTCAATTTCTGTTTATGGTAGTCGGCTTAAAATGTTGGAGTACCTTTGCCATAACTTACTCTATCTAAAAACACTCATAACTCAATTTCGGTCAACTGGTCCCTTTTCATATCCAGGCACACATATATTGAAAATATATGGCAATGGAATATTAATATAACTGCAGTATAAACTGTTGACCACTTTTAATTTACTTAAATGTGCTTCATAAATGTTTCACTTTAATTTTTTAATCATAGCGCTAATGCTAAAAATTTAAGCTCGTACTTGAGCGCACTTAAAGAATTCTATTTGAATGAAAAAATGCACACAAAATGTACTATTTGACGTCCTAGAAATTGTAAACAAACACAATTCTGTAGGTAGATTGAAATGAAAGTTTGAACCTTGAATTTAAAAGTAGGACGAGGTGTTGATATCTTCCAAAAAAGAAAAAACGCGACCTAACTGAAAAGTTGGTTCAAATAAAGATTGCACCTCTAAATCTATGTAGCGAAAAACACATACACCTAGTCAAAAAACAACGCGTTATGTTAAAGGCGGTGATATCTAGGTTGACTGGCTTTGATAACTTTACACCGCCTGTTTTTTTTTCTTCACAGATTTTGAGATCACGATTTAAGTTAGCCAATTTAAAGAATTGTTGCTGTAAAGGCTTCAAAAATATTTGTGAGCATACTTTTACTCTAAGGTAAAAGCACAATCTTTAATGTTTACTATGACACCCTTTAGTGTTTATAGAACATTGGGTTCAAAATAGTTTTTAGACATTTTGACCTCACTTTTTCAAAAACCTTATGCGGGAAGAATATTTTTAATCGTATACACTGTTTTATATTCCATTCAGAAAATCCATGACTTATTATTAATATTTTACAATTTTCAGTAGTGTTTTTCTCGAAAATTTTCTGGTATTAGAAAATAAAATGTTTCCACTGCTAGGACAATTAAATAATAATAATAATAAATGAAATCAGTAAAAAAAATAGGGAGTTTCCATTTAATAAAATACCGATGACGTCATAAGTCAGTTACAATTTAATTTCACTCTCAAATGTGTTTATTGTATGACGTATAAGTACCACACCGTCTCAGAAGTCTCCTGATATTTTCATAGTTTACGGGCGAACTGTATGTCGTCCTACTATGATCAGTCCATAACCACAATTTCTAACAAAATTTCCGAATGAGTTGCTCCATTCTTGCTGCAAGCTCCACAATTGTTGGTCGATATGGATTTAATGATCTGACCTATATTATACAGTTTATACACATAATGTTAATGAACTACTTTGCAACAATAGACAGATCAACATCCCTGCTAGTGTTATAGCTACACGCAACTCGTACACGCACAACCTACAGATATCTAGCTTATTTTGGTTTGTTTAATTTTATCGATGCATTCTCAAGCAGAAAGCCAGTTATCCTGCTAGACAAACTCGCTTAGCAGATAAACCTGAGCACGCTCGATCTAGGTGAAATTGTACGTACACATACACACAATCCTGTGAGTTAATGAACACACGCGCTGGCGTGTACGTATGTTACTGTGTCGAGATTAGGGGGGACAGTATCGATGTTCGACATGCCCGCAGTCAAGCAGCGGCTGGTAATAAAGGACTAAAGGACCGGAGGAGAGGAGTATCCTGCTGCTGCCGGCGTGGCGCGTCTCGCTGTTCTCCTGTCTATCTATATTCACGGTAAATAAACGGTAGATTGCGGGACAACGAAAATTGGATTTATACTAACACGAGACTCAACGAACTCGTGTCGTTAACAAATGGGGGACCTCGATATTGCCCCCCGACCTCCGGCAAACACCCCGCCCGGCCCCTAAGGCAGGGGAGAGGATCTTTGGCGGCTTAACTGTTTGGTTGGAAAAGTTTGGTAATAAACATGGGGAATTTATTTCTCTGCTGTGAATAGGGGTAGGGGGATGCTGGCTCAAGTTTTTCAGCGCGCTTAATTTCTGACGTGATTGAATTGGGGGGATATTCCGCTGGAATTACTGCAATAAAGCTGCGTGAATGGATTGCAGTTTTTGGGAGTATTTTTGTATTCGATGTAATTGGGTTGTGTTTTTTTTTCTTAAAAATAGTTCAAACACAAATAAAATCTGATACCAGTTAATTAGCTGGATTTTTGGCAAAATAACACTGGCACAGTAAGACAGTGACAACTGATTACTCTGATTACTCCTCTGACACTTGGACTACTATTACTTTGTCACTGATATCCGTTTTTCTTAATTGTTTTTTTTTTGTTTAATGCTTTCGATTATGTTCCCTTGTATTTTTTCTATGCTCCTATGCCAAAAAGGATTTTATGCCTGCTTAGAAAACTCTTAAAAATCTTGAGAGGATGATCAAAAGCTGTTTTTTTTTATTCCGCTGCCTAAAACGACCTCCGAGCTTTCATTTCATCCTACTTTGTACTAAAATTTTGCACATTTGTACTCTGGAAATCATTTAATAAAAATAATAAATCATTTCTTTACCTGCAAAATCCACATTTACTGAATACTTAAAGAATAATAAAATTGAAGTAGAAAAAAAATAGTAAAAGGTTTACTCAGTGTGAAAGAAATAAATGTACCGTGTCCTCTGAAAAGTTTACGATAAAAGGGTTAATTAAATGGAGTAGGAAATGAGTTAAAGCTACAAATTTGAAATATTTTTTAACATACCGACTGGTTCATTTGTAAGCAGCAGCCTAAAGTTTCTCTTTGTAAACACCTGTTTATTTTGCAATTTTGATACTCTATAGAACTGTGAAAACGCAAACTTTATTCATATGAAGGTTACAGGCAAAAAATAAAGCATCTACAAAAGGTTAAAAAGATACGTAACGTGTCAATATCTCGTCCTGAAAAGTTTACTGCAATTTTTTTCTTGTAAACTTTTCAGAGCAGACACGTTAGGTTTCTTTTTGTACACGCTGTACTTTATCGTTATCAAACTTCAAGGGGATTTTCTCACGTTGAGACCTAAACTGCAGCTCAACTTTGAGACAGCTTTTCAAGCGAACTGTAAGAGACACCAATGTTTTTTCCTTTTGCTATCAATTTACTATACTTTAGTGTACATAGTGTACATAATGTTTTTCGTAAAAAATATAGTCAATAAGTGTCAAAAATAATGTATCAAAAATCGTAATTTCAACAACCATCAGATCAGAATCAGGATCAGAATCATCAGATCAAATTAGTATAAGAAGTGAATGAAAAGTCAAATCTTATTCAAAATTGACCCAATGAATAATTTCACATCATAATAAAGTTCAACCCACAACAAAAAGTAGTTTCCTTAACAGAAAACTAACTCGATGCGTTAAACGATTTGAAAAAAAAAACACTCGGGTTGTGCCGGGGTAATAATTCTACAAGAAAAGTTTACAAAAGCAATAATTTACTCAATATAACCAAATTTCTCAAGTATTTGGGTCAAATATAATGCAGGAAATGTCGACCGAAGCATACCATAGGCAATAAAACCACAAAAAAACACCCGAGCTGCGGGGGCTTATTTTGTATACTCAAGTTTTAAAATTATGACAGAAAAAAGTTATCTTTGCTAACCGATTACATAGTCAATCCCAACACCCCATGTTCTAATACCCCATGCTCTAATTCATGGTCGCTGTATTAGTTATCTATTGGTTAGTTATCGGACAGTTTAACATAAGATGAAACTACTGACTGACCCTTCATTCATTTTCTAAACAGACGCTGAAAGAAGTATGCCATATAATAGTAAGGGTACAACAAATTCTATCCTCTCATGTCATGGGAACGGAACAGATTAATATTCAGATTTTTCGGAAAATATTTTCAGTAAAATTAACAGTGGCTGCTCGCGTATAGGCACTGTGGAACTGCAGCAACCCCTACTATTTCCACTTAATATTATGGATAACATTTAATATGATGAGTCTTTTTTCCTTTAATTATTTCTTTATACTTGTACAAAGTATAATCCTTAATCCCCTATGTCAGTAGCCATCCCCCAGTTTAAGAAAAAGATTCAAAAATCGTTGTACGGAACTGCGATCTGCACAGTTCCAGTTCCCGAGCTGTTTGGCTGTTCTGCGCATGCGCACACAACAGCGGCAAGCGAGGCAGCGGCCTGTTGGATACAGATAGAGATAGAGACTAGAGAGAACTGTTGTCCCCGCAGTGTCGACCGTGCCGACCCTCGGCTGGTGGAAGGTAGTTTTAGAAACTGCGGATGGCATATCAAAAGGCAATACGTATTTTACAACAATTGCAGTGCTTTCAATAGAGAAAAAATTCCTCAGTTTTCATCCAGAGACCAAGGATAAAATTATTGATATTTTCACAAAAATAAAACAAGAAGAATTACGCTTATCTTAAGTTCACTTGTTTGTTTGATACAATCTTGTAATCGATATTTTACCTACTTCCCAATATCCAGCCGAGTTGAAATTTTGCACGTGGACAGATTGCCGGTGACAATGCATAAAGGAAGAAAAAAATTGAAAAATTTTTGAAAATGTTGCTACAATTTTTAAAAAATAACTGTTAATGCGTTTTTTTTTTTTCATTAAACGTTGTTTTTAAAAAATGTATTTTTTACATAAATTTATTACTACGCTTACCTTAACTTCACTTGTTTCTTTGTTATGTATAAATATTGTAATCGATATTTTACCTACTTCCCATTGTCCAATCGAGTTCAATTTTTGCATGGTAACGATTTCTGGTGACAATGCAAGAAAAATTTAAAAAAATATGGAACATTTTTCATTTTTAGTACATTTTGTTAAAGCATAGTTTTTAGAAAATGTATTTTTTACATAAATTAATTAATGTAACTGTACCAATTTATGTAAAGTAAATAAGAAATCCGTTTTTATTCCCTAAATTCTTTTACGATTTCATCAAGTTTCTTAATAAATTTTCTTTTTATACTTTAACATTTCTGGAACAGCACCCCCACTAATATTAGCTACGAGCCGCCACTGAAAATTAAATCATTGTTCAAATATTGAACTAAGAACTAAATTGACTACTTGTTCAGTATGGTGTTTCTTATTTGCGCCAAAATCAGAAAATAAATTGTATCCAGTTTTAGAGAAATTTAATGCAAAAATGAATAAAATCTGCTTGCATTTGTGTGTCAAAAACTTGTGTGAACATACATAATTTCTGTTGCTGTCCATCATAATTCCGAAACTACTTCAGTATAAAAGAAGAACATGGGAACCCAAATAAAAGAACAAGATGAACAGCACTGATTCGAATACAGTTTAAACTTAGATAACTGCAATAAAACGTTTGTTTGTTCCGGTTTCTCGTGGACACGTCGGCGTCCCGCTGATTATATTACGATGTGCTTTTGTCACACGGGGGCTGTGTTACACTTGTAACTCATTTTGGTTTATGGGTGTCTTGTTTATTTAAACCGAGTGGTGTCCCGTGTTTGTTTATTACCTGCGGGAATGGTGACAACGCGGCCGCCTTTGATGAATTGAATCACAAGTCGGCGGCGGCCTGCTTGCTTGTTTTATCAAACCGTGATTCCGGTTCAATGCGATAAAAGTTAATTAGCTGGCCTACTTCGTTTCTCATGCCGAGAAGATCTTTGTTGATTTGTAAGTAGAGTACGAATACGTATTACTTTAATACCGTATTCATTATTTTTATGATTATTATAGAACAGTCGTACTCGTCAACGACATAATTGCATAGTTCTACCACTTTCCTAATCCATTTCTTCCTGAGTGCTTAAGATCAAAATGATTCGTTACTAATTATCGAATCTTAATCTTCCTCTACTAAAAACATAGATTCAAGTTAACAGTTTGGCATGCAAGAAGTAATAAACAATATTCCACATCAACAGAAATTAAAAACTAACGCTGATGGCCCACTAGCGAATCTAGCAATAGAAATTCTGTATGACGTGACATGAAAAAGAAATCAACATGTCAAGAAAGCATGATATTGCCACTATTTGACGGTACCCACAAAATAATTACGGTCCTTGAGATTTTTTTAACTGGCACGCAAATGCCACTTCATGGAGGTAGTCGCATTGTTGTCTTCAAATAGTTATCACAGATTTATCCCTCATTAATTTAATGTTTAAGGTCCAAGGTTTTATTTGAACCCACATAAAGGCATCATATAACAATTTCGAATACAAAAATAAAACAAAATGGAATTTTAGAAATCCTCCTGACAGACTTCACTACGCAGGCAAAAATAAAAGCTTGAATTGTGAAGATAAAATCAAAAAAATTATAGTATTTCATTAGTGTCAAACATGGGATGAAAACTGCCAGTCGCCATCTTAAATTGATGGTCATAGACAACATATATGTGCAGTGGTCGAGGCGGCGCGCTGCCCCACCAGCGGAGGAACCCCCGATGAAAAAACTATAGACTTCACTAACCGGATCGGATAACCATCGTTTACAAAAATCTTAACTAGTTTATCTAAATTTACATTTAACAAAGGTGGGTGACAGATTCTCGTGACGCGAGATTTCATGCACTTTATGAGACCAACCTTCTGAAACAAAGTTTGCGCGGAGTGGAAATTTATGTATCTACCTGAATATTATAGCGCGCCGCCTCGACCACTGCACATACATTGGTCCACCCTTCAGGAGACCAATTAAACCCCTTAACATATATTCGATTCCCAGAGATATAAGGCCTCGCCGCAAAAAATAAAAACCATCTTTAGGACTGAAAACATTAGACTAGGATGCTGTCATAGACAACTTCACAAAGGTGTCATATGTTCTTTTGCTTGGTAGCTTTATTCTTCAAGGTTTTCTTTCATCTTTCTAAAATTGTGATGTGAAGGGTACGTTTGGTAGCCAGATTTGTAGTCTACAGGAAAAGTTTTGTATGAGATCATTTAATGAATGTATTTTAAGTTTTGTTTCGAAAAGTTTACACAAGTTTATTTAAACTTACTTAAAAAACTCTAACAGACTTAAACTTGTGTAGCTTCAATGCCAGTCTAAGGGTACATTCTGTGGTATTTTTTTTTTAAATATGCCTTTTTATTACGTTTTTGTTTTATTTTGAGTGCAGAATACAGAAAAGAAGAATACACTGTAAAAATTTTAGAAATTCGAAGAATTAACAATTCCACAACCTAAAGTCAATCGACCCTCAAAGCACATTATAACTCAATTTCCTCCCATACCAACTATGTTTAAGTTTTCAGTATTTTTTTTTAAATATACCCACATTCCTACTCTTTAAAATGATAATCCCTTGCTTTGCCTAAGCCTAAAGTATCGTTTACATCCACTTAACTTAACTTAACGTACGAAAAATTATACTTAACGTACGAAATTTAGATCCGTTCCATTTACATTCACTTACGTTGGGGCGTTTGACATGCGCATTTGACAGTGACACAATACGAAATCCATATTAAATCTATAGCTTTTTTTATACAAATATGTTTATGTACATGCAAGTTAGATCAAGGTTCCATCATCCGTGTTAATAATCCGTTAATCGAGCTAAAAATATTGCAAAACGACACAAAATAACAAAGTTCCTGTCGAAAGAGTTAATTTTTAGGTTATGTTACTGTCACTCGCTGTCACCATCGTCCAAATTGTCAAAATCGAGAGCTTGTGATTGGTGCACTTAGTACACGAATTCTGTGTTGAAGTTGAAGTTGAGTGATCCGTACGTTACGTTAAGTTTTTCTACGTTAATGAATGTAATGCACATATAATTCAATGGAGTTCAACTATCGCTATTGTTTAAGTTTTCGTACGTTAAGTTAAGTTAAGTGGACGTAAACGATACTTAATGATTACTTTTTTTTAAATTAAAGCCCTGAAAAAGTCACATTAAAACAGAGAAAATAGTTTTTTCTCGTTTTGTTCGAAGTAATTTGTGTACGTTCTCTTCAATTTAGATATGAAGTTATTGATTTAGTTTAGGGTGGTTTAGCCAAGTAGGGTTTATTAGAGTAGTTGATTTAAAATTTGATATTTCAGTTGAGTATTCTGCCCTGTATACTTTTGATTTTAGTTTAATTTAGGCTGAAAGACTCTGGTCCATGGCTATTTCCGAAGAAATAAAAAAGAAGAAACACCTCCATGTAATATACAATATAAAATAATTTACAAAATGCTGTGTAATTTATTTTTTTTTAAATAAAGTGCTCCATATATGTAATAATGATACAACTATATTTACAACAAGTATTTTGTTGCAAAAGACCTGCCATAAACACTCCTCATTACGATAAGACATATTTTCGTCCAATTCCACAATCCACGAGAGCGAAGTCGCGGGCAAAGCTAGCCAATAATTAAAAAAAAAAAAAACGGATCATTATTCAACGAACAATATCGGCGGTGGTGAGTACACAAAGCTTGCCCAAAACAAATCGACAGGGAATTCAATTCATTCAACAGGCCCATCAACTCAAATACGTTTCGAAACGCTCTGCCCCTTTTGGGGTTTAGTGGGGTGCTGCTACTGTCGTACGGTGGCCTATTGATATGATGATTCTCCCTTGACGCGCTCACAGAGCGGCAGCGCAGAGTGCCGGTAGCGCGTTGAGAGGAGCCCACAACAGACAACAATACGCACCCGCTCCGGTACTAACCCTAACATCCGGAACACTTAGCGACCGTATTACAAGACCTTTACAAGCCACTTTGGGTCTACTCTTTTCAACAATTGCCAACAAATTGAAATTGATCATCCACACGCCCTACTAGCCTCTTGCCAGTTCTTTCCATTCAGCCCTCTCTCTCTCTCTCTCTCTCGCGCGCGCTCTATGAAGCTTTACCATGCTATTTTGTTTTTTCTGCTTAGGTTGGCAAACAAAAAATATAGTCAAATATCGTTAAACTTGTGGATGCGTCAGAGCTGACTTCAATTTGGTCATTTTGTATTGTCACTTTGTAAAAGATTACATTTGCATTATGATAAAAAAATTTGAAAAAGGAAAGGCTGTAGGCAGATGATACAAAATTTCAGAAAATATAAATTGTGTATGACAAGTCTTTAATTATAATTTGGGAATTTGTTCGTCAATTAGAATCGAAACAATGAAGAAAGCAGTTAAAGGCGATGGTTGGTGCGTTAATAAACTATTTTGGTGCGAAATAATTAATGACTTAAACCTTGTCTATTTTGGAAATACTGAAAAAGAAAATGTACAGTGCTACTGCTGTTTGCTACTGTATTTGTACCAGTGTTTGAAGAAATAGTATTTTTAAATAAATTGTGAAAATATTCAAAACTGATGGAAAAAATGTTAAAACTTTAAAACTTACAAAATACCTAATCCTGAGTGATCTTACTAGGTCTCTTCCTCTTCTTATTGCGCCAAAAATTATTTTTTTACAAGGGCAACACTTCAAAAGGTTCTGTGCCCTCACAACAATTACAGGATTTTTTCATAATTTTAAAACATTTCGTTGCTAAATCTAAGTTGCCTATCTAAGTTAAGAAAAATGAGCACTGCATTAAAAAGCAAACAAAAAATCACTTTAATTTTTTATACCTACCATATACCGGGTGACCCACGCCATAGGTACTCCCCTATATATTTTTTTGTTTATAAAGCTGTGCGAATGAAATTTGGGAAAGTGTTAATAGACAAAAAATGCCATTATTTGGGATACTCTTGAGGTTAATATGACCGGTTTTTCCGGAAATAACGTCATCATTGAAATTTTAAATGGCACCCTACATTCTTTGTGTGATATTTTCAATCAGGATGACATTCTGAACACAAAAACATATCGATCGTCCATTTTTATCACCAATTAAAAATAACTTATTTGTGTATTAATCTCTGCGGCTATGAATGGGGAAACTAGTCGAAAATTGTACATCTACTACATCGATTTTGGCCGACATTGCATCACTGGCGCCCTCTAGCGAAAAAAATATTGACCTAGTGATCAAAGTCAGCGTACAAGTCAAAGTCATTCAATGGACTACTCGAAGGAAGTACCCTTAAACGTCAGTTTGACGCTACGATTATCAGCAAAATATCAAGCATTTGGTGTCATTGTGTCGGAAAAATGTTTTGACAAAAAACTTTGACTTGTACGCTGACTTTGATCATTAGGTCAATATTTTTTCGGTTTCCTTGCTTCTAACAACATTGGTACGCTACGAATTTCAACAAAATATCAAGTATTTGGTATCGTTGTAATCGGAAAGATGTTATCTATCGAATGATCATAGGGTACCCGTGAAAAAAATGACTCATTCGCCAAAAAAAAACAATTAAATCACGTTAGAGGGCGCCAGTACTGCAATGTCGGCCAAAGTCGATTTAGTGTGTTTATTTGACAATTTTCGACTATTTTCACCAATTCATAGCCACCTAGTTTAATACACAAAAAAAGTTATTTTTGCGTTGCCTTGGTGATAAAAATTGACGATCGATATGTTTTTGTGTTCAGAATGTCATCCTGATTGAAAATATCATACAAAGAATATAGGGTGCCATTAAAAATTTCAATGATGACGTCATTTCCGGAAAAACCAGAAGTCATATTAGCCACAAGAGTATCCCAAAGAATGGCATTTTTGTCTATTAACACTTTCCCAAATTTCGTTCATCCAGCTTTATAAACAAAAAAAAATAAACGGGAGCAGGTACCTATGCCGTGGGTCACCCGGTATAGTGCTTACCACAATTATTGCTTAAAAAAAGAATGGATCTGAATTGCTTTTGCTTAATTAAAACAGTCGGTAGCAACCCTTAAATGTTCTTTTAAAATTACAAAAAAACACTGTTTTTCTCTTCATATAACATTTTGAATAGTGACTGTTGAAAAAGAATGAAAAAGAAAAGAATACAATGGGGAAATAAACAGTGATACATTTATGCACTTGTTTGAACACAAGTATTCAGTAACTTTGGAGAACCTTCATTAAACATTAAACAGTGCATTATATATGCGTATTATATTATTATGCCTCTAAAGCAACAATTAGTTTCAATGTAAGAGTAAGTTCTAGACACAATATATCTCAAGTAATTCTTCTCTTGTTTCAGACACAAACGACTCCAACTGTACGCTGATAACAAACTGGCCGAAGAACTTGTCCATTTACTACCACATCCAACTATTATCATTGAATTATAAAACCCGATTGACATTATTGGGGTTACTGGTATACCAAATTACAATCGTCATATTGGAAGAGATGGTACAGGTGCTGATAAATGCATTAAAATAGAGTCACTCAGTACAGTGCCAGACTGAGATGGCATTTTGTTTATAGTTCTAATAGTCATTTAGTGCGACAGCAATTCCCTATGAGGTGATCCTCCCTTTTCAAAAAAGTTAATTAACGGCGCAAACCGAGCCTTCAAGTGATTTCTTAACTTCAGTTATGACAATATAAAAATCTAAAAAGAAAGACAATTATACTATAGTTAGGCAATGATTTGCTAATGTCTATACTCTATACTAATCCACATATGGAAACGGTGTATTTATACATTATCATTCATCAATGATGCAACGAAAGTTTTAATGCGACATCAGTATTTCATAACATGTAACATGTTGGATGCCAGGAGGAGGAATAATAAATCCCTGCATCATTGTCAATATGACCGACAAGACCACCCTTCATTAGATGCAATATTCTGTCTGACCCCAGAATTAGGCAGTAAACAGTACGTCAAACGTGCACCGCGTCAGCAACTAGCCCTCTCCCGTCGCACGGGGAAACTAATTAAAACATCAAAGATGCGATCCTACGTCCACGCTCGGACGTGGGGGTGCCGAACCGTACCGAGAGAGGGTAGCTGAGGGCAAAGAAAACAGAGTACGTCCATCGACGTGCGCGACCTCGACGACTGTGCCTGGCAGGAGACCGGGATTGAAATGTCCCGTGACGTCCCTGTGTCCGTCCGTCACCGACTGGACGGACGTACAGAAGAGAAGCAGGTCGACGAAGAGAGAGGGTGGCGGGCGAAGAGGGTTGCTGCTGTCGGTGCCCGGGCAGACGTCTTTTGACCTGGCGTGCATTGCTTTGAGCCACAGACTGATCGATCGACGCTGACGCGAGACGGACAGTTCAGAAGGGGTAGGAAAGGCGGGGTGCGCGGAAGGGGTGGTTAGCGAGCTCCAGACGAGCGCGGGACACAACACGACGACGACGGTGACGGTAAAGTGACACCGCTCAAACTCGTGTCGGAGACTGCTTCAGAGCTGGATATTGCGAATATGCGCTGGCTGGCCTGATTCTCTCGCCCTGACCCATTTTCAACCCCCTATCGCCCATAATCGGACGGCGCAGTTTTTCCAGATCAACGCGAATAACCCGCGTAAATGGAGGTCGTCGCCGCGTGTTGCAACCTACGCAAATGAAGGGTTGGAATGTCTGCGGATGAAGCTTGACGTGGCGCAGAATTGCTCATTTTATTCACAGCGCGATGTTTCTTGCAATCATTGTATTCTTAACGAAATGTAATTGATTAAGGAGTTATGACAAGAAGTCTAGACGTAATAGACAGCCATTTTGAGATAAATTAGTAGGCACATAGTACTTATGCATCTCCACTGGTGTCACCTTGTAGTAAAAACGTGATTCTGGTGTATTGACTTGCTGGTCGGTGGTGTTCCGAATTAGCGGTTTGCCGACCAAGCTGGTCTACATGATTTTTGTCATTTTAATAAGTGACATTTTCATCGTTTTGGATGTTCTTCAAGTTGAAGCAATAAAAAGGAACTGTGGCTTGGAGAACAACCCCTAAAGCTCACAAGTGACCCACAAACTTCGCTATTACGTAATTAATTGGTGTCCAGTAACAATTGGTCCACGCAAATATTTTTAATTTCTAATATCGTCTGGTCCTATCATCGAAGGGTCAGAACTCATTTCTTACAATCGTGGAATATGCGACAGTACCTCTCAATCCAGACAAAACAAGAATGCAGGAAATCGTTTAAACAAAATAGGCTTTTCAAACGTAGCAAGTGATCTCTAAGGTACAATCACAAACCACATCATCAAAGATAAAATGCCATTCAACACAACACAACCCAACATTTAAGGGTTAAAGAGAGTGTGAGAGAATATGGTACAATGCTCCTTGCATATTGATCCAACCCTGAAGACAATGTTTTGTACCTGCTTCATTTTGTTCTTCATATATTACTTTAAATTTGAGATTTTGGACACTCAAGGTGTTAATACTAAATAAAATCATAAATAATAAGTAAGGTATTTGACTTCTTTTGCAACAACATGTAATATAAGTACCTACATCGTTATTTAAAGCAACAAATGCAGAAATCTTAAGAAATACGAAATAACAAATAAATAGCTGAATAATTTAAAAATAAAAATTCGTAACAATTAAAACCTCTGAGAAGTTTAGAAGAAAAAATAAATGTTTTGAAAATGATTTAAGCTACAAATACAAAATACTTTTGAATATATAGTATGATTCATTTCTAAGCATTTCAAATTTGTAGCTTTAGCAGTTTCCTAAAACTTTTTTGAAATCTGTTCCTTGTCAACTTTTTAGAAAGAAAAATATTGACTAGTTACATTACTTTTTATACAAACTGTGTAATGATAAAAAAGTTTAAAGGTAAGCATTTTGAAGATCGAGTTTTTAGTTTACATTTTTGGAGAATTCATTTTTGCAGAATAGATTTCAACAAAAGAAAAAGTGTCGATTGAAAATCATCAATGTATTCATTCAGTATTTTCTCTTCTTCAACTTTGCCAAGGGTTTCTGAAAATTAGATGTTTCTTCTATGGCAAAAAAAAATGAGGTTAACTGCTAAAACTGCCTCTAAGACTATGCTAAAGTTCAAATTTGATATTCTTACTACGTTAATTTATTAATTAATTAATATATAGTTTATAAAAGATTTCTTTTATATCCCCAATCGGCATGGCAGGAGCGCAAAAATAAAATTAAATAATTTTGCCACGGTGAATTAGTTAAAAGATGAATTACTGAATTAGTTAAAAATTAGTTGGGACCTCGCTGAGATGTGGTTGCGACAGTAATGAGGATTGGCATGGCGTGGTTGTCTATTATAGAAACTAGTTTCCAAAATATTTGTTTGGGAGCCCCCTGTTGTTAGGGGCCCTGGGCAAATGCCCATTTTGCCCATGGGTTAACGCGCCACTTCTAATAACTATAATTGAAAATGAACAAAAGAATGACCTGGATAAATATAGAAATGTGTTTTACCACTTTCTAAATCTGCAGTCAAGGGGTTCCATGCGAGGGTGGGTCAGTTTGAGACTGTAATCCAGATATTGCAAACTTGTAATAAAAATTGGTATTTAGATTCTCTTTCAAAACTTAACAGACATGTGTTTTACTATTTTCAGAAAATCCACAATACGGTGTTGAAAATTGGGACAATTTTTGGGGCGGAGAAACATTGTCTATATCTCAAAAAAACCCACATGTTACAGTCGTGAAACTTGGTATTTACTTTCAGGGAAGGAAGGGTGAAGAGAAGGAACCAGCGACGGACGAAAGGGAATGAATGGAAGAGAACCTAGGAAATTTTAATTCATACAGCTTTCCTCCAATTTGAATCGATTAGATGCATGGAACTCTAGAATCTACATGCATACCCCGTAACAGAAGGCTACTTTGATAAAACGATTCTGACCAAACCCTATCCACAATAAATCATAGCAAACAGATAGTAACGGATAACCGTCCAGGGCTCTTACGTCGCGGCAATCCATATTCCGAACAAAAGAATAACCGCGCTCAATTCTACCACCACCGGTCCATAACCTATCCACAAACAAATACCAGCTCTCTCTCCGGCAAAACCAGCGCACCGCAGCTCACTGTGCATACGTGGTCCCGCAAAATGCCTTATTGTTTATCGGGCGACATCTCGATCTCCAATAAATCAGGATCGGGAGGAAGGAAAGGGGAAGAGGGGAGGGATGGGGACACGATGGATGCAAATGCCTCGGCAAATTTTATTTATTTTTATCTCGGAGAGAGGGGTTTATCTCGGACTTGTTCGTAAGTCGTGTCTCTGCCGACCGTCAATCAGGCAGGTTTATCAAGCGGGCCGATACGGTTCCACGGTTGACGCGATGCCGGCTCTACTGCAGCAGATGCCGGAGACTGTAGCTACGCTCGACTCTGCGGCGATTTATGGGAGACCGGGCTGGCTGCTGCCCGCTTCGCCGCCGGTCTCCGGTGCGATATGGAAGAGATCGTAGACGGTTGGCTCGTAGTAGCCGTTTTGTGCAGATTTTGGGAAGCTGGACGATTTAAAGTCTGGCCTTGGAATGAAAGATGACGAAAAAGAATGATAGAAGATGTATGTAAAATTCAATATGTTAAATTGATGATTAAATAGAGTAGGGGAGAGTGGTACACAATGGAACACGTCGAATAACTTGCAAAATAACGCGAAAAGGTATAGTTTTCTGGGCCGTATAGTCTGCATGTGTTAATAGATTGCTATTAATGTGCCTATATGGATACATGTAAAGGACAGGAGATTTACAATGGAATTTGAACATTTGTCAGCTAATAAGTTTTACTTTTAGTTGCACTTAAATGTAAAAATTACATTATACACAGTTGTTTTTATTTTATGCAATTTCTATTGATATTTTATTGTATTCTGGTAATACTCTGCCTATTTTATGTTTGTCGAATCACACGCAAATATTTTTTTCACAGTTAAAGAAAAAAAATGTTGGGTGGTACACAATGGAACACTCACTAGGACACAATGTAACAAAGTCAAATTGACCTTCAAAATAAATTATATAGAATTCAAATAAAATAAATTAATAATTAATTAAAAATAAAAAACAAAAACGTATTTATTTAACACAACTGAATGGTGCCCTGATAATATCGCCGGTGATATTTAACTGTCTGAAGTTCTCATCTTATAAAACACGTTATAACATTCTTTAAACCACGTATAAATAAATATTGTTATAAACACCAGCATAAGCAGTTAGTAGGTACTGGCAACATATAGCAAATTAACCAATGGGAGGCGGCATAGGTTTACTTATTCTGTGTTCAACTATCCGACTACTTATTCCGGCATAATCCGCGTTTAAACCAACAAAGGATAAACAGCTATCTATAGAATTATGCATTGAGTTCATTGGCTATCATACCGATAGCTATCTATCGCTTGTTGTTGAAATCGGATCACGTTAACTAAAGAATAACTGCAGGTTCTTTTTAGTGCTCCTAAATAAATAAATAAGATAATCTTCACATTAAAGACAAGTTTGAAATGAAATTAAAAACTAATTGAAGACACTAGATGCAAAACAGCAATGATAAATGCATTAGACTTGTGCTGTTTGGCATCTAGTGTCTTCAATTTAGTTTTGAAATAGCTTTCCGATGATACCTCATACAACCTTCCTTCCTAGATTATTTCCAAATCTCGTATCAATATCACCCACTTCCGGTCAAACCGGAAGGACTTCCATTTCAAATCGAAAGTTGATAATATCACAATCGTTTATCCCCCTCGAGCCATGTCAACTTTTGTCCCAAATATTTTTCCGTGCAGCAAAAAAAGTTCTTGTTATGTACTTTAAAATTTTAAATACAATTTGAAAATAATGCATTTAAGATAAAATAGTAAAATATTTATTGTTATTTTGTGTTTATTTGCTAAAATAAGTTTTATTTTGTCATTACAAATTTATTTTGAGTGGAAATGAACATGTTTCATTGTATACTATTACCTGTTCCATTCTCATATCACTATCCACTTTGTTTCTACACAAAATATATCTAAACAATAATAAAAACTGTTCCATTGTGTACCACTCTCCCCTAATTGTTGATATCTTTAGTTGATATCTATTGTACCTAAAGTCTTCCTGACATTTTCCATAAATGACTATACAGAACCTGCTAGTTTATCTGGATTATATTAGATACTTGGATAAGTAGGGTGTTTTCAATGGCGCTTGTAATTAAGACACTACATATTTTCTGACGATAATACCTGTGGTGGAAGCAAACATCGTGCCTGTTGTTACAATGTATTTAGTTTTCTGAAAGATTTTCATCTAACTGGTAAGCCGTGTCCTGCAATTTGTACAATTTGCTTCAATTTTTTCTCACGTTTTAGTTTTTTTCAAAACATGTTACTAATTTTACTAGTAAAGTAGAAAGCATATATAGGTTAATTTATTTCTTCATATTTGATCGCCAATATGATTTTTCTTTCGAAGCGTTGAATGATAAGAATCGGTTAACAATATAACACGCTGATTTTTAATTACTAAGCTAAATTCATTAATTCAATTGTAACAGACTTATGACGTCATCGACAGTTTTTTAAATTGCAGCTCAATATTTTTCTTACTGATTTAATTGGTCGCGGAAAGTGGACAATTAAAAACTTTATACGCATCCGGTCTAAAAAAATTTCTCTCGATTAAGATCTACGAAAAAAATTAGCTCAAAATGTAAAAAAGCGCAATTTATGGCAGCGAACCCAACGGCCTAAAAACTTCGAAAGCATCTCACAGTAAACCTTAAGCTTTCAACTTTTACCTAAAATTCTGAGAGATTTGCAAAAATGTTTTTAAAGCATTCACATCGTTTCTTTAAGGCTCCGTTTTAAAAACATCGCAACTTCCAAACGAAATATTTCGTTGCGATGTTTTTTTTTGCTGGGAGTGGTCTGCCTGGCCCCCACCAACGTCAACCAGGCCACAGTTTTACGATAAGGGGAAGTTGGGGGGCTTAGAGGAAGCAGGCAAAGGCGGAGCATAGTCGACGCGGGTACATTCGAAGGGGAAGTACTCAGCCAGTTTGTCGCCGCGCGTCGGTGCTTTCGCTTTCGCTCAAGTTACAATGTATTAGTGTTCTCACTCATCACGGTCGCATATGCATACCGGACTGCATACAGCTGGCTGGCGGCCGCCAGGCGGTAAAAGAAAATATATTGATTTAAGTTAGAGAGAGCGCGCTTGCTGTTATAATATTTAATCTTTTTAACAGGGTGACATACATACTGTATAGTAAATTGACAAAAATGTATTACCTAACTCATGATAACTCATCGGTGAATTATGGACTTCAATTTAGAAAGGAATTAATTAAAATCGAGCAATGAGGACCCAATACATCTATAAACATGCTGGATATCGAACGAACGCACGGCAGTGACACACGAAGACAAAAATAAAAAAAAATAATCTGATGCGTTCAGGCACATTACTTTATCATACCATATATAAAATTAATAGTTTAGCTGAGATTCTAAATGAGATTCTATTTGATCGAGATCGGCCATGTCTGTATTAAAATAAAACTACTGGAACTAGACGGATATTTTGATTATATTGACAGTAGGTATTGTCAAAACATCAGCGTTTGACACTACCTACTAACATTAGAATCACAATATCTGACAAATCCTGGCTAACTAGTTTCAATGCAGCGATCTCGATAAAATAGAATTTGCTCATGCAGCTAAGCTATTCATTTTACCAAAAAATGCCATAGTCATAAATTGTTCAGAATTTCCTGTACTTTAATTTATTATTTAACTATTTCGACAAATTTCCAGAAATGGCGGCTTATTTGCAAAATCTTTCAAAAATGCTATAAGACTAAACCTCCAGTTTCTTTGGATCCTTTTCAACAGAAAGCTTTTCGGCTCTAAGTTTGGTTATGAAACTTCTAAATATGAAGTTTCGTCCCGATACCTTAGTAGTTTCTCCGGAATCGTCGCCACAAAAAAGGCACACACACATACACAGAATTTTTTTTTTACCTGGGTCAAAAATGTTCAAGGGATCCAAAAAGACATTTCCGCTAAAACCTCAAAAATTTTGTTTGGCACGATTACAATACTTTACATACTACGTATGATAAAGTAAAATCATAGCACATAGTCCAAAGTTCCCCAAACCATTTATATAAATCCCAAATATTTTGTCACCTACAAGTTCGCTATATTTTATAAACGTTCTGGGCGCCATGAAAGCAAGATTCATGAATGAAAACAAATTCTGGCATTGGCTATATCCAATTCCCGCTGTAATACTGCCCAATACAGTCGCTGAACTAATATTCATTAGAGCCGACCCAAGTTCGTCACTGCTAATTGTCTCTTCCTGTCCATAAAACCGACATTTTAAATAAAATGTTCATTTGAGTCCTGTTCTGGTCTCTTTGTCTCATTTGTAATTAAATAATTACAATATTGTTCTTTTAGATTATCTATGCAATATTTTAACTTAGGTGGTACGTAGTCGTCTTTTACTAATTCGTCTAAAGGACAGACGCGGATGTTTAGGTATTTTGCCACGACTTCTACCCATTATTAAACAAATGTACCTAACACCTAGCAGGTATAACTACACTAAGTATAATATCATACAGTATATGACTTTTATCGTGTGTTAAATTTGTAAACCGTGCGTATAAATGTGAAATGCGAGAACTCTGTTCTCCCGATTCAATATACGCTACGGTCATAACACTCATAACTTGTGAACAGTCTAATCTAAAAATAGCAGTAGGCGTGGCGTAGTTATAGGCGGTGTTTAAAACTCCTAACGTCTGCTGTCTACACCGGGCCCGTAATATAGGCAAATTACATACATTTCTGGCAATTACGCTTTGTTATCGCAATTATAATGTTTAGATTAAAATTGTACTTAAATAAAAAATCTATTTTTGTATCATGAGTTGGGCTAAATGTTTTATATTTGAAAAAAACCAAAGATGTAGAAGTAAAATTGATTTTAATCTTTAAAAAAATTTTTTTTTCATCCAGCCCAACTCGTTATTTATCTATGGAGTTACATAAAAAATCTCATAAACTTTGAACAATAAATAACGCTTTTATTTGCAAACGCGTTTTAGGAGAGGTAGAACTGGGTCTTAAGTGGTGTGCGGGTGCTTTCATAAGAGAAGTACCTAACGAAAAGACAATAACCAGATATTTCATGCCAGGGTTCGTATTCAGCGCATGGACGTTTGTAGCGAAAACATTGCACAGGCACGACAAATCAAATTGCGTACACGACTTATCTTTAAAGATGGGCAATATTTAGTTTTCATATAGACAACCATGTTTCATTTTGGCTCGTTTAATGATTTGTCTTGCTTCTGATTCACGTAATCTACCACACTTTGTCAAACGTGTGCCGTTTTGGCACACGTTTCTGTTTTTGGTTCATCTTTTATTCAACCAAAATCAGGACAGTTTGCTTTCACTTTTCTCAATCAGGCCCTGGCTAGTTTTTCACGTAAAGATTATCTTCAAACGTAAAATTTCGAAATATTTAGTAACATAATATATTCAGATGGTTCAGACTGATGTTGGAAATGATCTTGATACAAAAATTCCAATTGCACATGGACAATAAAAATACTTGGTTTGAAGGGATGGCCAACAAAAAAAAGTAACAATCTAAAATTTACAGCTAAATAGTGTCATCATAATTGAAACTGAAGAAGAAACCACCTAAAATGTTAAAATTAAACATGGCGCCCATAACAAAACCAAACCATTACCAGTCAATCTAAACGCGTCTTCATAATGTACGAAATTCTAAATCAATAATGTTATTTGTGTTTATCACTCTACTGCGAACATGTAAACCTACATTCACCATATAATTTAACCAAATTCTACACTGAATTGCACGACTGAAAAACACACACACAGGCATCACAGTGTTGCACACAGAGACACGAACTCGTATAGACAGTCACCGAAGCGACAGGATTAATATCCTTGGCGGGAACAGTCTCTGAACACGCGATCGCCGTCCATCCACCCGATTCTTTACTTACCCCGTCCTTAACCTACGTGAATAACAAATGTTTACAGGGGTTGGCTGAATCCCTAGGGGTGTCCTGAAGGACACCGCCAATCAATCAGCTTAATTACATCAGCAAACGTCAATAATTAGACAGAAACATGTCGACGTTGTAGTAGATTTGCCGTTGTAGTGTAGTTGTAAAATATTGTAGATATAATAGAGATTTTAGCATGGTGCAGTTAAGAATGGTAGATTTGGTAGTTTTTGCAATTTATACTTTAGAATCTGGATTTTTTCCCGGCGCACAAACATGAAATAATTCTGTAAATATTTACTTAGTATGAATTTCTTTTCTCATCTGATCACTCAGAGGACTTTCTTGAATGTTAGAAAAGCACGGTTTTTGGAAATTTATACAACTTTAAAGCTCAAGAATTAAAAATGAGCACCTGTGTTATGTAATAATATGGAATAACAATGTTGCATCAAGTACATTAATATTATTATGGGTAGACTCATCAAAGTAACAAACTAATATTTGGAATATTTTGTGTCAGCAGCTGCGATTTCTTGTGTTTCTTGTGGGTGAAAATAACTAAAATTACATTTCGTGAGAAATTTAAGAAATAAATGATATGAATGAATGTGTACTGACTGTAACGTATAATCAATATTGTAGCATGGTGCAGTTAAGAATAGTAGATTTGGTAGTTTTGGTAATGAGTTTATCATGACTTCATTAGTACATAGCAACATTTGTTGAATGTACAATATAGCGAATATAGGACATCGGTAATATTAGTAAAAATGAGTATATACAGTGTGTCTCACGGGACGTTGGATTGTATGGGTCCTTTTGTTATTATTAAAGATAGAAAGTCTGTTAAATGAGCAAAGTAGTGCATATTTATGTGCTCTTTCATAATCTGTTCAGAAAACAGTTGAATTCCAAATGGTTTCCAAGTTATTTTGAAAAACAAAAAAATGTATTTTTTTAATTATGGTCATAACTTCTTTATTTGTGATCCCATCAAAAAAGCGTTTTGACATTATAAAGGCACCATTTTGTCTACAATTTGATTATGTCAGTTTAAATTTTTTTTCGCCAATGAATTCGTCAGAGACAAACGAAACTTTTGTTTTTCATATGGACACCATATTGGTTTTATACATGTTTGGATTCAGAATTTTTTCTGAGTAATTTGGTATGCCACATGCCATGTTTTAAATACAATAAGATAATAGAATTGACTAGAAATTTTACACTTCGAGAATTGCTCAAAATCGCATGGTGCCATGGAAAACATTTTGTGAAACAATGTGATATCTACCCATCTGTTCCCATCTGTACCCATCTGTACAAACATGTATAAAACCGATATGGCGTCCATAAGAAAAACAAAAGTTTCTGACGAATTCATTGGCGAAAAAAATTTCAAACTGACATAAGCAAATTGGAGACAAAAAAGTGCCTTTATAATGTCAAAACGTTTTTTTGATTGTATCACAAATAAAGAAGTTATGACCATAATTAAAAAATGACACTTTTTGGTTTTTTCAAAATAGCTTTGGAACCATTTGGAATTCAACTGTTTTCTGAACAGATTATGAAAGATCACATAAATATGCACTACTTTGTCCATTTAACCGACTTTCTATCTCTAATAATAACAAAAGTACCCATACAATCCAACGTCCCGTGAGACACACTGTATACTTTATGCTCCATATCAGCTGAATGTTACTGCCAACAAATTGACCACAAAGTTATTTTTATTTTTATTCATATCATTCTGTGTTTCTATGTTTTATAAATAATAAAAATTTTAAATAAAGTTAAGTTACTGTACTTCAACAGACAATATACCATTTTTATACAAATTCATAATCTTGTTTGTTTTCTTTTCATTTTTTAGCAATTAAGTTTTTTTCTATTAATTTTTTTATAGAAAAAATACCACGTTCATAAAACCTATTCGAGAAAAACTCAGTTGAAAATTTTGATGCTTGCAACATGGGTTTTTTGAATATATACAGGATGTTTTTTGTATGCTTAATACAAATAAAATGGTGATATGAAGTACAGTTTACAAAGTTTAAGAAATATAAGATTTTCTTTGTACCTTTTGGGATAAATCATCCGCTAAATGACACTTTTTACACTTCAGATTTGTTTTTGCTTTTTTAAAATTGAGTGATCAACTTTTAATGCATTGCGTTGTTTATGGACCAAGAAATAAATACCTAAAAAAATCGAACACCGAATTACTGCACAAATTTTAGATTCCCACTGCACAATTTGTGCCCAGCTGCACGTTATAATAAGGCTTGTTTAGAATGTAAAAAATAGATAATGCAAAACGGCTTCCTTCATTGGTCTCCATTTCCTCTGATGTACTTAATTAGCTTTTCTGCGTTTGCTTTATGTCCTTCTTCCAACTTTTGAGTGGTGCAATCTATACTAGGAGACCAATAGTAAGTGCTATCCATATCCGTCCAACCTATTTTCCTTTTTTTTTTTTAATTTTAAACTCCTTCCTTCTTTCTTATACAGGAAAATGTCCATAAGCATTCGAATGCAATATCTGCGGCAAGCCACGTCATACCATGCTTCATCAAAAAGGCTGAATGAAGCTAATGAATTTGGAAGGAGCCTCCATTTTGTACAGATCTTCTAACATCTAAGTTACCAATAACTGAGGAATTTTTTAGACCATCATAGCTTCCATAAGTATGTTGAGTTTGCAGAATCCCGTTTTTTGCCTTCACTCTCTTGCCATACACAAAAAATACTGTTATCATAACAGAAGACCATGGAAGGTTACTGTTGACAGTAGAGCGACAAATCACGCGGCCATCCCCGATAAACCGGTTGCGGCTGGTGGCGCTAGTAGGGGGGCGTCGGCGGCGTCGCGACGAGATAGCGTCCGAGTCGAGGCGCGTCCTCTGCTTTATGGCAACTGTTCATCACGCCGTCATAAATTAGATAGGTGGGAGCCGTACGAGAAACTCATTTACCTGGCGCCATTGTTGCCGCCGCCGCAACGGCCGCCTCCGGAGGCCGTTACCAGCCACCGTCTCTACGATCTCCACCGTTGTGGCAAGCCGAGGCAATTGTAGCCAACACCAGACCGTGCACCGAACGAGGAGCTCTTCGAATGTGGCAGATCGTATCGCGTATCTTGGAATGGTAATGGGGCGGTTTTGTTTGGATGCTCGTGGATGGGGATGCAAAAAAGTTGTAATGAGGATGTGGTTGTAATACAGAAATGAGAAGGATGTCCTATTGTGAAATTCTAAAGGAAATGTTTTAAATTTCGTAGGTTGGTAAAAGTTACAGTAAAAACTTTTGAGAAGAGTATGTTACTGATGTATCCCAGTTGCAGTAGACTTATGTAGTAGTCTTATAATACCGTTATCTTTTAAGAACTTATTTATAATTATTTGGTGTTGTCCCCATGTATTGTTTTATAGTGAAATTAAAGCACCCTGGGTACTGTCGTGATTTACGTTGAGCTATACAGGTGTTTTCTGAACCCTTCCTACGCTAAATAACTTTTGATGGACTGACGTTGCAATGTTGTTGCGCCTTGTTAAGAACTCCACAGAGGAAAGTGTATGGTACTTCCCTTCATAGGATTAAAGTTCAAGGTTCAGGATTTTATTACAGCCTACTTAGAGAATTTTATCAGGGTTATCGTCATTATTTGTTGGAGAATTGCAAAAAACGTGATGTTTTTACCCCAGTTTCTTAAAAAAATGTGACGAGATGAAGACCATTACCTACCGGACTTGCAGTCTAGGCGAGAAAACCGTTTCAAATAAGTCTGCAAAATATGAAACAAGAAGGAACGCTGCTGGTTACACAGTTTCGTGTTCTATAGCAGAAGTGATATCTGAATCATTTTGAACCAAGAACTGGGTGTATATTTTTTTAATTTTCTTAATTCTCATCATTGTTTGATGTCTATTGAAACATACAAAGAAAATAGTCAGTATCAAAAATCAGGATGAAAAAAGTATCAAAATCGTCAGACCAAATCTACTTGAAAGATATTACTAAACATGCCACCACTATATTCAGTTCCATTTACAGTAAATAGAATCTAGGAATTTAACACGTTTGCAAGCATAGAAAGACAACAAAAAAATCAATATTTGTGTTGGCTAATTGAAACTAAGTCAAACTCGCCAATACATAACAAAAACTAAGGTCGTTTTTGGATAAATATCCGTAGCACTATTGCTTTGCCAAATCAAGAAACATAACTTTCTTCGTTGGGTTCACTAGGTATTGCTCAGGTTAGAGCAGTGTGATGTCATGAGCAGCTTAGAGTAAAATCAGAGCATCTTAAAGCAGTGTTTGATGGAGAATTGTCTGAACCGCACGAACGTCATTTGCATGTCTTCCAGTTTAGCAGAAAACAACTTGTAAACTGGAACAAAAGGAAGAAGAGGCCAAATTCTTGTTAAATTTTCTCTTTTCTTTCTTTTCCAGCCATAACTCAGTTCACATATACCTTTTAAAATGGAATTTAAAACTGCAAAAAGGTCTACTTGAAACTGTTTTCCAGAAAAAAAATCAAAAGATAAATCACTGACTGGTTTTCTTTATAATGTGCCGAAAGGATCATCCAAATCGGTTAAAGAGATGAAAAATTATTGAACTACAAAAGTCATTCGAAGCAAAAACAAAATCACCTAAACTGCTCTAAAGGCACACCAGGTATGAGCACAGTCACGGTTATCGCTTTCCAAGATGCTTAGGTTAGTGTGTCGGAACTTGCTTGAGTTCCAACGAACAGAATACAAATGCCCAACAAACGCTTATACATATGCTCTAAGTTGCTGAAAGCTGTTCTGGTAGACCCAACGAACAAAACTATAGACACCATACAATTTCCAAATAAGTAATTTGAATAGAGTCCTCATGACTAGAACGGTGCAAGCGAACTACAGATATTTGCCTATAGCATTAAACCTCAGAATCGTCTAAACATTGAGATGCAGCAGCTGCTTGATCAACTTGACAGGAAACAAGGCCATAGAGTACAAACACCTCGGACGTGGTTTAGGAGTGGAAGTGGTTGAAGATCTGAGAAAAGTGTACATGACAAGTAAATACAAACAAGTTAGAAGCCATATAAAGAGGCAGAACTTGTCCCTATCCAATTCAAAAATACGTTGTCGAAACCCAGAGCTTGACACTGGTTTCCGGGACCTCCAACTTTACGTGCCTGCCAAAGCACGACTACCTCGCAAGTTTGTCTTTAATTTTCTCAATTCCAATGATTTATACAATGACAAATTTGCATGTACAATTACCGTTAAGTTTATATTTACAAACTGCTATTCGAACAGCTTGGAATGACTGGCAACGGTTTGCGTGCCACTTTTCGATGTTACCGGGCGATCGGCGTCGCCGATGAGCGACAGTGGCGCTATCTATACCGCCGTATAATTAGTGTTTTGGTTAAAGGGGGTGCATCGGTTTTGTTCCGGCCGAACGGTCCGGCATATTTGTACCAGTGGCTCGAGTGGCCGTATAATTGGGGGGGCCAACGGCGCGGCGACCCGCTGTATTTCCGGCCAGTTCGGACCGCTCTATCAATCATTCCGGGCCGTCCATCCCGAATTAAATATCTTCCAACGACTCGACTCTGCCTATCTTTTTCCAACGCTCCATATTTTCCCGGTGTATTTTATACCCTCCGTCTCTGTTCGCCCGCGTGTTGGTAATTTTCTGTTGGTGCGACTGATTGCTCAATATATCAGGTGTCGTGGTGACAATGGTCATCAGTCAGACAGACGTCGCGTGACGTTTCAGAAACAACTGCACTATTTTCGGCCGCCACAGACCCGGATCCCGTGTGTAGTATAGTGTCGGTTATTTCCACCATTGTTACGATAAATAACCGCGAGGTCGAAAAAACTGTGCCCGGCATGGACGTCCGATCGTTTGGAGTGACACGGACACAGTTCATCCAAACCGTGATGGTGAGAAGTCGTTTTTTGTGTGCGTCCGGTCGGTAATTTGGTAGTCACGTCACTGACAGGGGACCCTGGTGCCCTCTGGTGATTGTACCTACCTCTAAATCTAAATAGGCACAATACGTTTGCGTACGAGAACTTAATTGTTGCCTAATCGCCATGTTATGGACTTATTAGAAATGAGTATGATTACGTTTGAGAAAATAATTTTGGGAAAGTAAAATATCGACGAAATTGGGAAACCCCGTTCATAATCCAGTCAGTAGATATCAGCAAAGTAAAACATATTTGTATTCTATGTTATTAACTTATGTCATGACTATTTCTTTTATTTTTTTATGGAATTCTCATATAGTTTTATTCATTTTGATTACCAATGTAATAGGGTATTTGACTATTATTGGAAAACCATCTTAGTGTGTTTATACCTTCACTCTACATTGTAAATGCATTATTTTTCGCAATTATTTCTTCAATATTTCATAAAAATCAGCGTTAAAAATTGAATCACAAAAAGTCCCGCCAAAACGATACTTTCTGTTGTGTGACGTCACACGATAGTAGATGTCAAAACGGCCCATATGGTCTGTCAGCATCGGCATCGTCGCCGTTTGGTAATTGCGTTGTATGATGTGTTGTTTTCACAATTTCTACATAAAAATGGGTTATAAATGGTGTATATATCCACAATGCAGAAATACGTCAATAAAACTCCGGATAAACTATTTGTAGCTGTTCCGCAAGATTTGAAACTGCGAAGAATGTGGTTGGCTCGTAGAAATCCAAATGAAATAAATAGCTGCCAATACAAGTGTTTTTTGTTGGGAAGATTACTTCGACAGCTTAAGGTTAGGGCTAACCTAACCTACAAAGTTATGCTTACATGGCACTTTAGTGCTATAAATTCAAACGGGAGAAGCATAAGAGCGCGTTCGGATAATCGGGTAGGGTACGGTGAGAGTGACGCGCTGCATAATAGGCGGACTAACATCATACGGCGTTTATCTGCATATAAGAAAGAGACAGCCGACCCAGGTTATCTGAGCATTGCTCTCCCCATACCCTACCCTGACAAACCGAACGCGCTCTAAGCGTACTAGCGAATGACGTCACTGGAGACTGAGCCAAATACAGAGCGTTTTTGATCACGTGATAGGACATGAATAAAATTCAAATCTAAGTTTGGTTTTTAATAGAAATAAAGCATATTTTCTTGAAAAGTAATAACAACTAGTTTTCTTAAACTGAAATCTATTAGGATGACTATAATACAAGCTATATTTTTAATACAGTCAAATACCCTATTGGTTTTGTAGCATAAGCATTTGGTAGGACCAAATTATATTTTTAAATTAAAAAAAAATATTAAGTTAAAAGTGTATCACACTATTGGAGAAATTGAGGTTAAAAAACTCGTTTTGAGACGTGACTTTGTTCATTTGGGTCGTAGTTCCTTCAAAAGGCAACATTAAACGTAAAGGAATGTTCAAAGCTGTTGTTTTTATTTCAATTTTAGCCCAGTCAAAATAGACGAAAAAATCGCCAAGCTTCGGAAAATGTGCAACCCAGCTGGATTTTTGTATGCTCCTTTGGTTGGGCATTACAAATAAAAAGGTCTCATCGATATCGTGTCGGCATCGCGAGTTATTCGCGGTTAACGATGGCCGAATTAAGTTTTTGTACTATATCTTCCTTTCTATTGATCATACGGCAATGAGCGCCATCAGCGAATCTCTAAATCTTTTAATTATTACGAAAAATATCTATACATAGTTGCAGTGTGAGTTGGTGTTTTCCAGTTATAGGTCTTGAAACACATCAAACGCACGTACGAGAAACAACGTATTTCTATGCTGGAAAAACCTTTCTGCTGTCCAAGTTATTAAAAACATGATTGAGCGTCATATTTTTTAACAAGGAAATCGAAATGGAAAAGGATTTCCTAAATGTGTTATTCAGAAGGTTAATAAATGTCTTATGTAACTCCCACCTTGCTCTTTTGCGGAAACGCAACACAATTTCAGTAACTATGTATTCTAGTTTTGGTAAATCCCATAAAAAACAACAGAGGAATTTATATAACACACTTTTTTCTTCTCATATAGCTTCAATTACTCGCCAATTGAAAATTACACTATTTTAGTCAGTGTAATCAAAAATATCCAAATATTATCGCTCAAACCAATTAAGTATAATATTCCTCTCTTTCATGCACACAGAAAAGTGATTATTTGGAACGAGAAAACATAATTTCTTGAATTTATTTACTAGATTCAAATGCATATTTACTTGGATGTAGAAAGTTACGTATATACAAGAAATGCCACATACTTAATATAAGTAAAATAATTTCTCAGATAAATGCTGTCAACAAATAAACTCTTTCTTTATAAGAACCAATATTGTATTGAAAGAAGTAATTGAATTCTTCGTCCCAAAAATGTTAATTTCCCCAACGAAGTAATAGTAAATCCATCCAAGTGCGTAGTTACTTGATCCAAGAAAATATAAGACATTTAATATAAGTAAGTATTGTTTACTGAATAAAAACCCACCAATTATTTGACTGAAGTGATTCTCACTTCTGTCAAGTAATCCCTTTCTCTGGAATACGACACGCGGGCGCGTGGTACTGGACTACTAGGCGCCATAGAGGCCGGTAAAGGAGGCTAACCTAGTACAAAAACAACAACGAAGTAAATACCCGTAGGGGACGTGCCTTGTGATTTATTGGGGATGTGTATTGTGATTTATAGTGTACAATAAATGTTTCAACACGGAATAGTTTGATGTAACTCACGCAACAGTTTAGAACGAGTAAGTAAATATAACATACCTATCTTGTTTATTAGCAATAGAAAACGTATTTGTGCCAAATCTTTAAAATTCTTACATGAAGTAGCTAAAAATATATACCGGGAATAAAAATATATTCTTCATTGAAGACTGTTTACTTACTTTACCACAGTAACCACTTTCTTAAATCTAGTAATTATTCCAAGAAATAAAATTTCTTGGTTGAAATCAATAATCTCTCGCGTATATACGAACCTACCAACTACTTCAGCCAAGTAATTCTCGCTTCGTTCGAGAGATCACATTTCTGTGTGTGCAAGATTTCAAATAACAGAAATATATTTGCAATAAATACGAAATAGATATGTACCTACTCAAATTTTCAACATCTGATTTCTGTTTAGAAGCTTATAATTCACAAACATATTTATTTGCAAAAAAATATATGAAAACGATAAACATAACTTTAACGATGATTTTTTACAAATACTTAAAATTATTATACTTGCAAACTGAATTTTGTGGTTATTCTCCAAAGCACATCTAAATTTATTTGTATTTTAATCAGATTTATATAAATAAATAGATGATAATGTTTCAATAATTTCCAGTCTAACATAAAATTAATTACAAACAGGAAATGGACATGCATATAGGTAATAATAAATCCTCAAATATAAAACAAGTGTTGATTTATCTTTAACATTCGAAAACTATTCAATGAAAAATATATATTTAGCAAATCTAGTATTACACCCTTAAGTCAATAAGAAATTAAAAAAAAAAATGAAAGAGGCTTTACAACAGTTAGAAAGAAGTAGAATTTAGACTTGTAAATTCTTTCTATCCTATTCTTTAAAGTGAAGACTATTATTATTATTTTGAACTCATTTTTTATTCAATGGATCATACGAGAAAAAAATAATCTATCTGATAGAATCAGAATCTGTTTGTTTTCTAATCCAATCTAACAACAAAATGTTACTTCAGACTTAATAACTTTAATATCTAAAAAAAAAACATGTAAAGCGAAAAACTACAAATAGAATTTAAAATAGAATCAACATGATATAAAATCAACATTGTTAAAATCAATCGACTAACAATAAAAAGAAACAAAGTTTCACCTAATTGTGTATTGGTTGATATCAATAGTCAATTCTTGTTCAAAAATCCAATATTAAATAAGTAATTTTGTTATTCAGCAGCTAGCTTATATCCGATGTAACACTGCGTAAACAGAAAAAGTTAACAAATAATTGTATTTTAACCAAATATGTAGTGATAACTGATAACAAAAAGTTTTCACAACAAATATTTTAAGATACAAAAAATGATTATTTGTATGAGAAAGAAGTCAAACCAAAGCAAAACAAAAATGTCAAATTCTGATGTTTAAGTGTCAGAAATGTAAAGGTCTTAAAGCTTGTGAGTAAGTCATATTATTCTTCAAATCTACGACATGTATTCTATGTATTCTACATAGAAAACATTTGTCACAAACAGAAAACACCTAACCTACAATCGTACAACTCAATGTATATAATCGCAAAACTGTACTGGTTTATAACACCAGATAATCACCATAAAATGCACAATCTGTACCATAAATATCAAATTCCGCTTAAACTGTCAACCACATCTTTGCTTTCTTATCAAAGCTATTCATTCGAGACGCAGAAATTCTGGAGCAATCTCCTCGGTCATATAAGCAATACTTATGACCAATCCGTATGCAAGGACGCAAAAACCGGCTGGTAATCTATAATTGAAGATACAATTAGAATTCCACCGATCTGCATCTTTCCCTATGTTAATATCTCTTTATTATGTGGATACGACTTGGTATATTTATGCTAATTGCTATGCTAACGTAAGCATGCGTTACTTCAGGAATTCATTAAGGCTAGTGGCGAGATCAGGTTCAACAAAACATAAAGGATCACTTAACGTTACACTAAAGGAATAAGCAAAAAATCATTTGGTAGGTACTTTTTTTTTGAGAGTAGGTACAGTAAAATCGATGCATGCGTTTGGAAGCCTGACGAAAGAAGGAAACGCTAGTTGCTATGGCAACGCCAATACTGTTACGTTTGTCTCTTAAAATATTTAATGTTATAAAAATTACGTTCAACAATTCAGAATTTAACGTGTAAACTTTAGTTATGGTCACTGTTTGAGTTGTTATATTTAAATATAATAATCTTCATCGCCTATAGTTCTGAAGGAAATAAGATAACAAGACTGCCACCAGTATCTACAACGTAAATATTGCGTAAATACATTTTACTTCTGCATCAGTGTGTAACGATAAATGCACGTATAGTTTGCTTTTTCTAAATTAGTGTTATTTCCGTTTGAGTTTCGGTGCCAATGGTACAGGTGTCGCTGTCACAACAAATCTTCCTCGTGAAACGCAGAAAAAATACAACATCGGGAGCAATTTGCGGGGAATGCTAAATGTGCTGTAATTTGGCATCGGTTGTGCATTCCGTTGCTCCCCACTGTACGAGGCTGGAGCACCGTGCTTCAATTGTCGGTTTCAAACAAAAAAACACGTGGTTAAGCTATGCTTTGTAGTCGTTGATTACCAGATTGATGACGCTAAATTACTGGTCGAATGGAACACGGAAAATGGGATGTTTTTATATGGTGTGTGTTTGTTGAAGTAAGAAGTATATAAAAGAAGACTATTTAATATTTTCCATTATTTTTTTCCAATATCTCAGAAATATTTTGGGCTAAAATGTGAAAAATGTTGTTTGAACTACATTTCAATGGGGAATATATATCGGCCCTACTAATTAGGTATTCACAACGACAAATTGTGCACGACAAAATATGTACTCAGCACGACAAATTTGGTATGCCCCACGAGAATAGTTAACACGACAGAATATGTATTAAGCACGACAAATTAGGGATTCTTAACGTCAGTTTCATTGTCTAGCACGACATATTATGTAATATTACTTTTTTAAGCTGTTGCTTTGCTGATGCAAAAAGTATTGATTATTTTGATTGTATTTTTGAGTTTTGATTATATAGTTTTGGTTTTATAAAACTTAATTAACAGCTGTAGTGTGGGGTATCAAATTTTTTTTGTAAAAACACAAATTAAATTTTAAATATTGTATTTAAATAAAAAACAAATAAACAATAATTTAAGTACAATAAATATATATCCGTACATTCTATAAAAAATAAACAAATATTTGAATTATTGTTTTGAAATATTGTGTACCTATTTGAATATTTTTATCTTTTGATTTAGTAGAACATGTGTAATATTTAGTACCTGCTTTAAGAATTTTTTTGTTTACTTATAGCCATTGATATGTTTCGGTATAGTCCGTTAATGAAGTTGTTTGTTGTGAGTAAAATTATTTATAGTTAGGTGACAATGCATCTCGATATCAAAGCATTTCACTTATTTGCAAGTATTTAATTTGTTAAAAATACAATAGTAGAAGCTAAGTGACTATCCTGGCCAACAATGGAGAAAATCGAGCAAGTGAAAACCATTTTTGGTTTTCTCGATACACTGTTCGCTTGTGTTCTTTGATGGCACTTAGCTTAGATTATTGTATTATTAAACAAATTAAGTATCTACTTAATATGTTAAGTGCTCTGACACGTAAGTAATAACTGTGGTATGTAAATTTATTGTAGTAAACAAAACAAAAATGTTTCTTTCATATGATTATATTAAACGTATACTCGATTTTGTGCCCGTTGGGGTATGGGTTAATGTACTATATTGGTCGATTTAAAATTTCACAGCAATCAAGGATTGATATAAATGAACAAATTGATAAGCATAACCCCAATTGACATAATAAGAAATGTTACAGTGTGTTTTAATTATATGGTCGAACTTGAACAGTAAAAAAGTACTAAAAGTTGATCTTTTGCAACCGACTAACATTTTAGTTAAATACATCACAACAGTCACACAAGCAATTGCCTACAACTGTTCGATTATGCATAGAATAATTCTCAATTATTCCCAACGTCCTTCTGCGAATTTAAAAGCAAACTACTTATAACTAGACTTTTAACGGTATGTAAGCACACTGTATGAGTATGGAATAAGTTTTGTACGATTGGGCTAGAGGCGCTGCTTGTCATACTGCTGTCATTTATGGTCTTTGAGGTTAAATGACATAGTTTACTGATTTTATCGTTGAAATACAAATATTGTAGTTCATTTACATTTTTTTTCGTTAAAACATAATTATGTCATTTGTTTACATTTTCTGTCGTTAAAACACATATTTTGTCGTTCAAATGCATATTTTGTCGTTAAGGTACCGAAATTTGTCGTGCGAATCCCTAATTTGTCGGGCCGAAAAGTGCCACCCCATTTAAATCGCACAAAAATAAATTAAATTTAGCACTTAGGTATCACACTTCTGATGCTTGAGCACGTCGCTCGCAAACAATTGCTCGAACGAACAGAAAGGTAGAGAAAATCTATTTTTTATTAAAATTTATGTACACCTTCTAATAATGAGCAATTGTGCAGATAGGTACGCAAGTCGGGAAGTCGTAGAGATAGGAGTATGGCTGCTACCATACATTAAAAAAATCATAGGAGAAGTAGATCATGTGAAGTATCATAGGATAGCTCTTTTAGAATCGAATAAGATTTATCTGAAACCATTTTTTAATCAAGGTCAATGTAGTTAAATTTGTAGCAAAATTATTGTTTCATTAAATAAGTTTTTAAATAGTTTAATGTTTTTAAATAGTTTCCTGGTCATACACATAGTATGCTAAATGCCTCAATGTCGCTAAATGTCTCTGGTTCAAATCCAGGTCGTCTCTGTTATTTTTAATTTACTTAAATAAAAAAATTGTTTATGATTTGGCACCATCCATGTATCATTAAACATGTTTTAAAGATTTAATTTACATATTGTCTAAACTAAAATAAACATCATAAAAAAACTTGTTGACATTCTCAAAATCCAAATACAGACAAAACTATCTGGGCAGCATTTGCTGGGTTTGACTACTGACAAAATGCTTGCCGATTTAATGAAGAAATATCAAATGTTTGTGACGTTTTGTTTCTGTTGTAAACGCAAAAAACTATGTTAACACGTTAAGCCAGGTCACTTCTGACTAGGTAGGTGATGCTAATTACTTTATTTGATAAATACTTTAAGGGTCAAGGGAAAAAGAGTAAACTTTTAACTTAAACCGCCCAAAATAATATGATTAAAATGTGTTATTTAAAAAAAAAAACAATTCAATAATTATTGTATACAAATTTTCTTAAAATTGATATTGATAATGTAATTTAAAAAAAAAATCAGTTAATAGAAGCGCTCTACCCCGCTTGCATTACAACAAAACCAGCAAAATTAACATCTGGATACTACAGGTGGTCGCTATACAGCACACTTGATGTGCGTGATGTTAAGCAGCTTTTAGTATAGTCTCGACGAACTTATTTACCCATGAAATTATAGGAATTATATCTATACATACCTAAATAATATGTCAATACACAATTGGCTTTTATACTTCTACCGTGAAATATTATGAGAAAAAATAAATAAATAAAGTTCTGTCATCTTGCAAACTAGCAGGTTTTCTGTTTGTATTGGCAAACATTTTATATTAATTCGAAACTACTTAAATGTTGCTTTGTAATCAAAATCATATAAATTCCATTTAAGTAGGTAATTTGTACTTAATTAAATTTCCATTATAGATTTGCATCAAATTGCAAAATATTTCTGTTAATTTGGTGCAACCATGACACAAATTTATCATTTTCTTTAATATTATTTCTTTTGGTTATTTTAATTTTTTTGTAGTGGAATTTGTTTATTTTGTTTTTTCTTGCAATCAAATAATTAGCCATTTCATAATCGTAATATAACTTACTTAATTTTTAATTGGTGTGTTGATTATGTCGACTTGATTAGTTAGATTAGTTAGATTAGTTAGAAGTACCACACCAAGAGAATATAAAACTAATTTCTGTAAATTTATATAAGGTATTGTTATTTAGGTTATTTGTTATCTATTGTTTCTCAAATAAATTTATTTATTTTTTTACCACTAATTCTTGCAAGCAAATATTTGAATCTTATTGGGAGGCTTAATAAGACAGCCAAAACATCATAAATCATAGTAAATATTAACAAACCTATGAGCATAAGCTATTTCTTCGCAAATTCTAAAAGCAAAATAGGAAAATTCCAAAACAATGCCATCCATCTCTAGACACGTCATATACATCAAAACAAACACCCAAGACAATTACTATTTTCGCGCCAAAAACAAACTCCGACAAAATATCAAGCATCTCACATAAAATCCAACCGGATTAAACGTGGTTCAACAGCCGATTTTAAAAATAACCATGAAACGGCGCGACAGTCAAAACATGACGAGACGAACATTTGCGAACGATAAATTCAACAAAGTCATCACAAGTCGAAATAATTCCCGAATTACTGCGCGTATTACGTCGCCCCGCATACAATTGTTTATGAAACCGACATAATTCAATCATAAATTTCAGGAATTGTTTCAGAATTAGAATAGGGGAGCGCACATTTTTCGGTGAGGTTAAGATTTCCGCAGCTTGAAATTGATGAATGGGCTTGGAGACGATGAATGGTCTCACGCGTTTGCTCAGTTGAAGGCACGCACTATATAGTATAGTATGGGAGCTTTATCGACCCCAAAACCACGCGCACAACATGTGGTTTGTTCAACCCCCGAAAGAGGAGGGATGTAAGATTTTTTTCTGGTGGTGGGAGGCGGATTGACTTACATTTCATTCGTTTAGGGCAATCCTGCTTCCGTCTCGGCATTTTGAAGACTGGAGATCGTTTGATTGCAAATTCTCACAAGTTCATAACATTTGGCACTGACGAGAAGAGAAGACACACTTAAATCTACAGGATGTAATTTATTCAGAGACACAGCACTAATTCGTATACATAATTTTTATTTGTTGAGTTTAGTTCGTTTCCTTTATTTTTTTAATGTTGTCATTTGCTTATCAATCGTTTAATACACAAAAATAAAATCGGTTGGCACGGCACAAATTTCTCCCATCGTTCCGTTGTTTATTATTTTCAGTTTCGTACGAAAATTCGTACAGATGGCGCGCAGCAACACGCTCGAATCGAGTCGGGAGTGTACTGACTCGGTGACTGACAGGAACCAAGCAAAACCCCACTCCGACCACGACGCCGCGCACTATTCCGTCAGGTTCGATTTGGCGCCGGCGTCCCGACGCCCGCTTAAGCGCCTCTCACTCCCACACCGATCACCCTGTCTCACTCTCCGCCACTTACGGCAGCTCACACGATGTCATCCCTCGTCACAGGACTGAGTACGTCTCGCAAACACCTCTACGGCGATACTACGTCTAGTGCGCATCTACAACAGTCACTTTGACAGGTGGGCGGCGCGCCAGAATGCCACACCCACTTTACGACCGCTGCACCGACCCGCTACGGCTACGCGAACCGAGTCCCGCGTGCTCTCAACGAAAATCGACCGAAAACACGATCAAATCGAACAGCACAACTCCGGGACGTCGCAAAACACATAAAGTAAGTGATCCTCTATCTTTACATCTAATTTCCTCTGCGTAAAACGTAGTATTACTCGAGATATACCGCAAAAACGTGTAGCGTCTCAAAACATAACCTATAAATTTGTTATTCGTCCTACCGTAGACTCTGCTGCTGTAATCGGTTTGTACCTTCTGCCAACAATACAACGGGGTTAGCTAGTTGTTGTATCATCGGTCCGCGTGTATTTTCCTGATGAAAATTCGCATTTTTCGGCGGTGACTCTCGGTGTAGTGCGGCGTTTGCCGATAGGCGGCGGTACTTGTCAAGTGCGAGCCTGCCCACTTGATGTGCTGGGAGGGGCTTGTAACTACGAACTTGTACATTTAATGCTGCGTATTATTATCGTATGTCATGTGAAATAAAGAGACAAACGTCAATTTTAAATGGAATTTAGTGTTTTTTTTTGCGCGCGAGCCGTGTTTTCATAAAAAATACTTGTGATAATTCGATGGTATGCTAAATGGGGGTTTCTTAATTAATCTTGCACGTTTATTGGGCACGGCTGTTCGTATATCACTGGATTTTACGAGCTGACATGTAAATGCGCTCGTGCAATTAAATGTATTGGCGGCGCTGATATGATATTTATAAAATGGCGCGTGTTGATTTTTGCGAATTAAAAATCTATAAAGTGTATTTAGTTTTAAATGTTTGCGGATTAGTCGGCAGGAGTGAAATCTCGTGTCATTGGCAGGCGGGGTGATTTATTTGATTTGAATGACTTTCGGGGTGACCTTTATGTTGGCGGCTAAATTGAATTTTTAATGGAACGTAATTTGATAAAAATTGTGTTGTGGTGGTGCCGGCATTTTACACATTTTCGCGTTTTGGAGGCATTTTTGGTATAATATTTTTTGAGCGTTATTTTTGTTTGTTAAATTTGCACCGATATAAAAATAATAGTTATTATTTTTTTATCGAACCTATTCCATTTCATTTTTAAACACTAATTTGTAAAATTATTCGTTTAGGTATAAAACCAGTTTGTTGAATTTATTATAGGTTTTGTTACACTAGTTTTTTTATGCAGTAAGTAAGTAGGTATTTCCAAAAGTACGTACTTATACCTATCTACAATATTCTGGATAATTTATAAGTAGGTAGCGTTAAAAATTATTAGGGTAAGTATTAGGGAGGTCGTTGTTTAGATAAAAAAAAATCTTTTACATTTTTTTCTACGGGACCGTCTCAATTTGTTTCTTAATATTCATAGTTAATTCAGGTAAAATTTTAAATCGATCAAAATATATTAACCCGTGCCCCAAGGCATTAAAACTCAAAATCGTAAATAACTCCAATTCAATAATATTAAAAGAAAAACTTACATAGCACAATTATTAGCTTAATCTAAAACATTTAATCCTTTAACTTTTGAGTCTAAATTTATCAGAGCATTTCACATACTTCCACGTATTTTTTTTTAAAATACAACAGAGTGATTATCCTGGCTAACAAAGAACAAAATCGGAGAAGTAAAAACTTTTCTGGTGTTTTTTTTTGATATATTCTGAGTCTGAAAGCACACTGTTAGCAGAATTTACACGATATATAAGCGGTTTTTTGTTGCCACGAAAAAACTGTAATTATCACAAGATAATACGTATTTTTTACATATCCAAGTGTATATTACATAAACTATGTAAAACCATTTTCCATAATTATAAGTATCAATACAGAACAATGTGTAACATACATAAAAGTATGTAAATGTGTTTACATGGCAAAAGTATTAATACATATTAAAGTGTAACGTACATAATGTATGTGTAAACCAGTTTACATGACAGAAGTATTATTACACATAAATGTGTATCGTACATAAATATATGTAAAGCAGTTTACATGTTTCCGTGTATTAATTTACATGTAATATTATGTAGTTACCTATTTATATTATGTAAGAATTCACTTTTAGAGTAAGTAATTGACACCCGTATAGATTCACAATAGATTGGGCGCATTTGCTATTAGTATTTGTTTGTATACTAATAGCAAATGACTCAATCCATTGTGTAACTATGCATGCGTCATCAATTACTGTACAACAAAACTTACATCATAATGTTCTTATATTGATCAATATGATTAAAAGAAGTTAATGTAAATATATAAATAAATGATACTTACCTACCGCCATTTAATATTATTTTAAAACGTATTTAAAAAGTGCACTTCTAATAATACAAAGGACAATATTAAACAACGTCAACTTTAAAAAAATCTGTATTACTTAAAACAAAAATATATTCTAATATAAATATACCTATATTATATACATAATATAATAATAATGTAATATATAAAATATAATGTTATAATAAAATATAATATAATAAATATTCTACAAATAACATATTCTACGTTTGTTATTTATATTAACATAAAACAAAATATCATTCTAATGTGATCTATAAAATAAAAATGCAAATCTATACCAAGTCCGTAACCAAACTTATCTGAGGAAATGACACATCTCAAATTTTCGAATAAATAAAAAATACATTTTTTTAATTCATGTGACGACACAAGCTGTGAACATGTTATATTTAAATAAAAATAAAAACAAAAACTAAAACATAAACACATTTGAAATAACTTCCAGAATACAGTAACTAGATAACTTATTTTGTCAAAAATGTTACGTCACAGTAGTTTTTCTTGTACTCAAAATACCTTGTTTTTTATTGAAAATCAGCAGATTTTCGACATTAAAAACATATGAAACCAAAATAAACTTAATTGTATAAATGAACAAAACAATGTAGCTTTTGTGCTAGAAAAATAAGATTAGCATACGATTTATGTAGCTCCTACTTTCAAACTTAAAAAAATGTGTCTTTCTATACAATATCGTGCAACCGACTAATTAATCTTAATACACGAGACTTCGACGCATTTTTCTTGGAACTTTTGGATCCAGCATCAGGGTGGATCTTTCCATAGTATCGTTGAACAAATTCCATCGTGTGGCATAAATTCTTTGGGTATTGTAAATTGGCGATAAAGTATACTGCAAATGCCACGCCAAATGCCAATGTATAAGTGCTATATGTGGTGTCATTAATTGGTGTTCTCTCAAAAACAACTCTGTAATTGGAGGTATCTAAAAAAATCAATCAATAAACATGTCCGTATATTAAGAGTGCTATTATTATTACCTGATTTGACAACACAGGGAGTTAACGGAAGATTCTGTGTATCTGCTAGTTCTTCATCCTGTAACAAAATCAACATACATGTATAAAAAATATTTAAACATAATATGCTATACTAACATACCTTCGCGGTGAAGATCATCGCACCCATGTCTTCGTTAAAATGGTTCGCTATTATTTCTAAGGATGTGGCCGCAGGGTCTTCAATGTCATCATAATTCATTTTCTTTATTTTATTTCCAAATGAAATGATTTTCTGGCACTTGTTGTTTATATGATTGAGGATGCTCTGGAGATTTACGGAAGTGACCTTCTCAAAGTGCCAGAAAATGCCTTCTGTTGTGAATACAGCTGGCCATTGTGCCTTAATATCTTGTACGGACGGTGGGCATAACAAGTTATTAAAAAAAGCTCGCTGTTGACTGTAGCTATCTTCCAAATACTTTATAAAATTATCGTCATTGGCATCTATTCTTTTTAATAGCTGCTGTACTTCACAGTTATCCCCAGCTGGTTCCGGACTCCAATGTGAGCATCCTGCTCGAGCATTTACTATCAATTTATTCATCTTAGCTGGTTGTTCATTGATTGGCTCTGACACGCGCCTCTTATGGGGTCTGTTAAGATAGTTATTTCTGTCCAACAACTTAATTGTTGTAGAGTAGTAGCCGTCACCCAGTATAACCCCTTCTTCATCAACACCACAATGTGAACATGCATAGTACATTTAAAACAAAGAATCTACTTACCTAAATATTATAATACAGCAACCACACCAAACTGCGAAGGGCGATGTGATTAGTAAATATAGAAGCACGACGGCCACGACGGTTGTCGACACAAGACGGGTATCTACCGCTTAGCCGACAGAGATAGTGCTACCCAGACCTACACACTTTATGTAATATAATACATGCAAAATGTATTACATTACACTAAATATTTAATATTTTGTGTTTATTAATTCACGTTTTGTGTAATTTTATATCACACTATGTAATCTTTTACACTACAGTTGAGTGTTACACATAAAAATGTATTAAATATACATTATAAATTTATTATTCCACTTTTTCAGGTTATTAATTCCACATTTTCTGTAATTGATGATTACACTATGGACATTTTACAATAATATTATGTGTTTACACATATTATTATTGAAAACTACTTAACATACAATTAAAATGTAGTTTTACCGGTAATTCATGTATATTTTCCATTTTTGTTCGTGAAAATTTATAAGCAAAATAGAAAATATGTAGTTTTACTAGCGGAGATGCTTTTCTACAAGTTTGTTGTATATTTTTACATAGTTTCATTGACATTTACAGAAAATTTATGAAATATGGACATTTACAGAAATTTCATGTTATTTTAACATTATATATTAGGTAAAATCTATGTAAATTTCCATACGTTTTTAACAGTGCAGCAGTTCCAAATTGTGTCAGGTTTTTGATTAAAGAAAATAATTTTTTAGGCATTCTTTACCATTGCATTTTTCAATAATTAGGCTTAGGTCGAGATTTTTGCGTTCAGACTCAGATTATAAGGAAAAAAAGAAAAGAAAAAATCATACCAGAGACAGTTATCGCTTTGATTTTGTTCAAAGTTGGTTAGGATACTCAAATAAATAAACACAAAAGTTTATTTTTTTTTCTATTAGTTAAGTTAATAACTGTAGTATGGAGGTATATTTATTGTGTTAAAGCCTATTATAAGACGGCAAATTGTTCATTATTTACACATAGCGAAGTATATTCTCAAAATGTGAGAAAATTACATGCTTGCGGCTATTGCTTTAGATGAAAGTTAATATATACTTGGCTTGAAACATTTTCTTTCATTTAAGAATGCTTATACTTGAATCACGTAGATATATTCTCAACTTGAGAAAATATCTACTTGCGGTAGGTATAGCAAACTAATCATTTACTTGCATCGAAGCACATTGCTTTGAGTGAAGTATTTATTTTTCTGTCTGTACCTTTGGATTATTGACCATTTAGTACTAAATGTGCTTTCTTTTCATACCTACAAGAAAACCACACCTCGCATTTCTTTACGAAATAAGTTCTGTCCGCTATTTTGTAATTGGGGACATATTTTCCGTATTTTCCGATTATTGGAATAAAAAATCAAGGTGATGAAACCACGTCACAAAATGTGAATAATAAATAGTTTCTAGGACATAGTTTTATTCTAATTATTGATTCCAAAATATCAGATCTATATTATGATGGACTGATGCTTCACTTATTTGCCCTAACCTGAAAGATTCGAATTTGATATTTCAGCATACAATTACATTTAAAGCAACTGTTCCCTATGACATTTTTAATATAAATGTAAACAAAATGATGGGTACGCTTAGAAAATTTTACAATTTCTTGTTTTTCTACCAACATGTAGCTATGTTACATCAAAATTCTGACGATATAATATAGCTATGGACATTTTAGAGCACCAAACGTTTTACAATCACGCTTTTTCGAGAAATTAAATTTAGGTCAGTCCCATAAAATAAAAAAAGCTGATGTGGCCAGGCACTTGACTTTATCATACTATATATAAAATTAATAGTTTAGCTGCATGAGATTGTATTTGATCGAGATCGGCCATGTCTGCATTCAAATAAAACTAGTAGAACTAGACATTTATGTCGATTAAAGCTGCGTTCGGATATTGTACTCCGTTGACACCGGGTACACCGTCCAAATGACACTTACGTGTTATTGGGTGTAAAAAGTGTAACGGTGTTCAATATCCGAACGCAGCCTGGGTGTAAAAAGGGTAACACAATATCCGAACGCAGCATATATTGACAGAAGTTATTGTCAAAACATTAACGTTGTCATTAGTTTGGTCATTAGTGTCATTACTGTCATTAGAATCAAAATTTCTGACATATCCTGGCTACTAGTTTTAATGCAGTACGACCGATCTCGATGAAATAGAATTTGCTCATGCAGCTAAACTATTGATTGTACCAAAAAATTTCATATTCATAAATTATTAAGAATTTCCTCATCTTTAATTTATTATTTAACTATTTCGACGAAATTCCAGAAATGGCGGCTTATTTGCAAAATCTTTCAAAAATGCTAAGACTAAACCTCCAGTTCCTTTGGACCCTTTTCAACAGAAAGCTTTTTAGCTCTAAGTTTGGTTATAAAACTTCTAAATATGAAGTTTCGTCCCGATACCTTTAGTAGTTTCTCCGGAATCGTAGCCACAAAAAACGGGTACACACACACACACACACACACACACACACACACACACACACACACACACACACACACACACATACACACACACACACAGACACACAGACATTTTTTTGTACCTTGGTCAAAAATGTTCAGGGGACCCAAAAAGACATATTTCCGCTAAAATCTCAAAATTCTTTTTTGGCACGATTACAATACTTTACATACTGCGTATGATAAAGTAAAAATGTCTACATAGGCCCTTAAAATTCAATATTTAACCCTGAATATTAGAGAAAATATATACTGTCTATTCTAAGCAACATTATTGTCTTATTACGACTTAGCAACAAGTAGTTGAAGCGTTCTGTTATTGTTTGAATTAAAACACACTCCATCAACATCTACATAAACCAATGTAAATTATTGTTTAATCTATCACTGACATGAATGACATTTTCTCATAACTGATGAATATTAACTATGTACGTACATTAATAATTCCAATACAGGGAGATTTCCAGCGCCTCTAGCGGCATTTTCTAAGAAACTTCTCGTAGTTTCGCATCGCAAATATTGTGTGTCGTATACGTAACGTAAATAACACTTTATCGCTTGTTTGACATTGACACAAAATAGCTTTTATTTTTGCGCGAGTACTGCGACGAGCGAAAATGCGATCATTTATTTTTTTCAACCTGTCGCTCGCCAGTGTATAACCGTCGATTATTAACATTAATAATAGTTTTTTTCGGCGGTGTAATTGGCGTTATTGACGCTAACGTGCTGCGAGTATTGAGAATGACGGGTATCGAAAATTAACAATCGATGACAAGCCTGATTATTCGCAACATTTATATGACATTTTTTGTTTTTTTTTGTCTGAGCTGGTTGTTCAAATTGTGGATGTAATCTTTAATTTATTATAGATTTATGTTTTGAATTATATCTATAATAAAAATAATAATAATAGGTACTTAGGGAATAAATGCCCTTAAGTATATCAACAATTGCTGAACTTTGGTAAGTAACGCTTTGACGGGAGGAACTTTGAAAGTTAAAATTTGGAAAATTACCAGTCTTTGCACGGTTTTCATAAATATTAACTATTTTATAACCAACTTTTTAAGTGGATAGTAGCATTAGACATTTTTATATCGCATTCTACACTTTTTTATACAAATTTGTTAGTCTGTTCTTTAAGTATACTATAAAGGAATTCTATCACATCACAATTGAAAGAAAAATATATATTTTTTAATACTCTTAAAAAATAATGCGACTCTGAGTCTTGAACTCTAAGCTGTAATGGTAAAAACTACTTAAATCTCTGTGAAGTGGTATTTTACGACTGTAAAACGTGGAACCAAAGCTCCCCTATATTAAAAAGTCTGTGTAGAACAACACAGAGCAGCCACATGTTTTTTTTGCTTAATATCATTAAACACCCTATCATTTGATTTTATCTAAACAAAATCTATCACGTTGCTTTTTATTTTTTTCGAGACCATCAAGGCATATCGAAGAGATTTTTTACCACTTTGAGCTCATTTTTCTCAAAGATTTTAGGTGATGGGTAACATAAAACGTCTCCATGTTACCCATCATTTCTAATCGAACGCGATCCATCGGCAAAAGTAATTTGTGTAATGGAACACTGCATAACTTACTCAGATCTTATTATATTACGAAAATCTATATATCTTTCTATCTAAACTTTCTTGACGTCTTTAAAACAAAACAAAACTTTTCCTGTGTCCCATATGTAGGTACTTTATGTTTTATCATGATGGAGTTTCTTTGCTTTTCTGTATGCTTTCTGTTTGTTTTTAGAAATATTTCTATATTGAAAAATTATACGAGGCAACCAAAATTTTTGATTTTTTCTACAAATTGAATATGAAATGTACACAGATACAGAGCAGATTTTTTATTTTTAAGCAATATGTTCTTTTGCATTTATTCTTTTGGATCAAAATATATTTCTTTGGCACGAAAACATTTACTGTGTTGAATACTTCAGCTTATTTGCTTATAGAATTTAATTTATTTGGAGTATTTATTTAAGTGAACTATTGAAAGGAATATTTTTGCTTTGGTTGAAAAATACTTTTATTATCGTTAAAAGTATCTAAAATGATTGAATTACATGTATTAATGTAAATACCTTTACTATAACTATAATCTATAATCAAAGCACCATTTATAGCAACCTTAAAATATCGCATTTTTACTCAATCGACAGTTTCGTTAAGTATATCAAACACAACATAATTCTTTCACACAAAATTAAAATAACAACTGGCATTTCAAATAAATTTATAAAACTTTACCTAACTAGTATAGTAAATCTCAATTCATGATATTCTAGGATCCATTATAATCGCCATTAAGTCTCACTTCCGCAATAAAAACCAATTAATTAATTTGAGACGCAGGGGCAATACCTTTATTATCGTTAAAAGAATCCAAAATGATTCACTTGAATGTATTACTGTAAATACCTTTGCTATAACTATATAATCTATAATCAAAGCACCGTTTATAGCAACCTTAAAATATCGCATTTTTACTCAATCGACAGTTTCGTTATATCAAACACATCATAATTCTTTCACTCGACAAAGTTATTATTTAATTAAAAAGTCTCGTTCCATATAACAGGCATACAACCTCTAAATTGTATGTGAAAGTATAAACTGTTTGGCACAAATAAACGTTCTTTCTACCAAACAAATATTCCAAAAAAATAAATTTTTGTTCACAGAATATTTTTTGCCACTAATGAAACAATAGACTTCTTTGAGTCAATGCATATTTCTTTGAATAAAAAATGTCTACCTGTGTATCAGAATTATCATTCGTTCAATCAATAACATTTTCAATTGTTTCTTAATGACCATGTTCGTGGTCTCATTGCAGGTTGTACATTACGATTTCTCATCTTATAAAAAAATATCTTGTCTTGACACAAAATTAAAATAACAACTGGAATTTCAAATTAATTTATAAAACTCTACCTAACTAATATAATAACTCTCAATTTATGATATTCTAGGATCCATTATAATCGCCATTAAGTCTCACTTACGCAATAAAAACCAATTAATTAATTTGAGACGCAGGGGCCATCTTGATGTACCTCGCTAAAGGGCAACGCTGGTGCGCATACATAAGAGACAATTAAGCGATAGCCGATCGTATCTCTGTAATGAGCCTCGGACAATTTATTAATTAGACAGTTGTCAATTAACATTAGACCGAATCGTCTCGCGTCTCTCGGCCGAGTATCGTCAGAGAGCGCCACCTGCTGGGCGGTCACGACGGACAACTCTCTCTACGAGACTCGCATGTAACCGTAGTGTAACAGTTGGTAAATTATAAATATAATGTATGGCACGGTTGCTATTTTTAGTGGAGTTATTACTCCGGTTTTACGTTTTAATTGTGTCTGGACGCTATTTCTAACGTTTACTGCTGGCTATAAAGTTTTGAGCAGTTTCGGAATGCGGGATATTGTTGTAATGTGACGTTTATTGGACGGCTTACTCCTTTGATGAGTTAAGTCGTAGCAAGATGGATTGTGCGTCGTTTGCTATTTTAAATTATTTTGCCAAACAATCACATTTTGGTCAATTTCTATTTTGGGGTTGACGTTGAGTTCAAACTGTTATTTTCGGGATAATTTCGTCTTTTTTTCAAAGTAAACTTTTCTATGTGTGTATTTTCATATTTGTATAATCACTCTTCCACAAAATTTATGTTTTCATATATTATCAATGTGTGCAATCTTTGACGGAAGGTAAAGAACACCGAATTTGCTGATATTGGTATCATTTTTTGCAAACAACACCGATAATGTGATACTTGTCAAATTGACACCTACCATTCATTATTCACTTTTTCTACTTTGCGTTCGTTTCAAACTCTCATAACGAAAGCGCTTTTAACTTTTAGTAACTCTTAGTTTTCCATGATTGGTGATATTGATGCCGAGCGTTAAATAATGGTGACATCTCAATCGTTATTGCCGCGCCTCAATCGTATTTGTCAGTTTTACCACAACTACCAACTGTTTAAGTTAAAACTACTCTAGATGTAAGATGACCCCCACAATTTTTGAAATTTATGTAAAATTAATGTCGCAAAGTAGAAAAAACACTCGTTTTATTAGACATATTGGCGCACTCTATTCCATTCGCATTTCGTTGCAAAACAATCCGTGTGCCAATTTTCGCCTTATAAAACTTGTATGATAATATATTATTATGACACTGGACAACTCTCGCCGAAAGAGGTAAACTTTTGAGATTTAGGGCTGGTGTTGTCACCTACATACAATGTCTACAATAGTTATGTGACAGATCGGTCATATTTTAGCGATATTTTAGCCCGTTAAATGAGCCGCTGGATAACGGGTCATTGAATATTGGTGCGCAAAGCAATAATGGATTGGTTTTTTATAGTAAGCTAGAAAAATTCCGAAATATTATGTGGTACTATTTAGGATGAATAAAAGATGGAAATACTGTTTTAAACTATAGGTACAGTGTCTCACGGGACGTTGGATTGTATGGGTACTTTTGTTATTATTAGAGATAGAAAGTCGGTTAAATAGACAAAGTAGTGCATATTTATGTGCTCTTTCATAATGTGTTCAGAAAACAGTTGAATTCCCAACGTTTCCCCAGCTATTTTGAAAAAACCAAAAAATGTCAAAAAATGTTATGGTCATAACTTCTTTATTTGTGATCCAACCAAAAAAGCGTTTTGACACTATAAAGGCACTTTTTTGGCTACAATTTGATTATGTCAGTTTAAAATTTTTTTCGCCAATGAATTCGTTGGAACAACGAAACTTTTGCTTTTTTTATGGCCCCCATATTGGTTTTATACATGTTTGGATTAATAATTTCTTTCTGTGTAATTTGGTATGACACATGTTATGTTTTGATTAAAATAAGATAATAGAATTGACTGAAGATTGTACACTTCGAGAATTGCTGAACATCGCATGGTGCCATGGAAGACATTTTGTGAAACAATGTGATATCTACCCATCTGTACCCATCTGTGGAACAAAATTGGTGGTCCCCAGAATTTCATAAAAAAAATATTATGGTCCGATGAAAAATACTGCGGTATTTTTAACTGGAAGAACACGTCGTACTAGGTACTGGGCCCGCGAAAATCAGCACCTTTTTGTACCGCGCCATAATCAGGTGCGGTTTGGTTTTAATGTATGGCGCGGTATAGTGGCCAACCGATTAATCGGGCCAATTTTTTATAACAAAAATTTAACGTCGGAGAGGTATCGGCAATATTGAGGACGTGGAAGCAAAAAGGACGGACGATATACCGTTGGCCTTACGCTAAGCTATGTGGTTCCAACAAGACGGAGCACCTGCACATAATGCCCGAATTGTGAGGAACTATTTAGATATAAGACATAAACGGAGAGTAATTGCTACCTATTCAGAAGTATCATGACCACCATGATTGCCGGATCTTACCTCTTGTGATTTTTATCTATGCAGTGACTTAAAAAATAAGATGTATGGTGTTTATAATTTTGGAAACGTTGGGGAATTACGTGACACCGTCGTAGCCGCTTTCAATTCGATTGACAGAAGAACCCTCGGTAAGGTCACCGTATTACGGAATGCTGTGAAAAATGCCTCCACGAAAATGGCGAGATTTTTGAAAACATGATTTAGTTTGTTAAGATGTTGTTGCTTTTTTATGTTGTGTAGTTAGTACAAGCAAATACATTCCAAAATTTTACTGTAACTTGACTATAGACACATATACAGGGTGTCTCACGGTACATTAGAAGTTTCTCATGTTCTACTATTTCTGGAAACATGAAATTTTGGAATTAGAATTTACTCGATCTGAGCTCCTCGGCTAAAATATTCTCAAGTTAACTGTCACGTCCGGTCACCGGAAGTCGGTATCAACTTTGTTATTTTAAATGGAATGATATAATTTTAATTTTATTTTTGGTTTCTACGTATCAATATACATCATTTTTAATAAGGGTTCCCTATACCTAAATATCACCATTTTTGAGTTTTTTTGATTTTATTAATTTTTTGGTGATTTTCGCGGTAGCGTTTAAAACTGAATATCTCGGTTATTATTGCAACTAGAAGTTTGATGATTGATGGTCCAAAACTAAAAACATAGCCAAATACGACGATGTTTAGTTCATCCTGATATCTTATACAGGATGTTCAAAATTTACAACACAATAATTGAATTTTCAAACGTAAAGAACTTTTTTTTTCAAATGAACACCCTGTATACCGATACGCCATTCGATAGGAAATTTTATTCCCTATCAATCAACATTACGGTTCCCTATATCTATCTTTAATTGTTTTTGAGATATTGTTACTTTTTCTTTAAATCCATTTTAAATACCCCCATTTAATAATGGGGACGAAATTAGATACGAAATTTACAACGAAAATTTAAATAGTGATAGATATTTAGAAATTTTGCGTGTCAACAATTTTTGCGATACTCTTTCCCTCAATATTTTACGCGACTGCTTTTATCAAATGGACGGTGCACCGGCACATTCTTCGCATCTGGTATCCATTCAACTTAATCAGATGTTAGGTGACGGTAGGTGGTTCGGAAATAGGAGACCCTGGCGGTGGCCACCAAGCTCACCAGATTTAACACCATTAGACTTTTATTTCTGGGGTCATGTGAAAAGTCAGGTCTGTTACACACCAGTTAGTACTCGAGAAGAATTGACTAACAGAGTAGTAGCGGCCATTTATGGACTTCAGCGACAAGAAATCTGAAGAGCGACGATGACAGTAGTACAGCGAAGTGTTTTAAAATGTTTGGAGCAGAACGGGCAGCATTTCGAACAACATAATTAAGTTTTAATTTAAGTTAGATATCCCAAATCTATTATTTTAGTTTTAAGAAACCTTTTCAATATTTCTCTGTTTTCCTGCTGTTCCAAAGTTGTTACATTCCTATAAATAAAGAATAAATCGTTTTATATTTAGTTTGCATTCTTATATATTAACAATATCTCAATTAATATCTCAATATCTCCATTTGGAAAAAATGAGTTTTTACGTTTAAAAATTCAATTATTGTGCTGTAAATTTTGAACACCTGTATAAGGTATCATGATGAACTAAACATCGTCTTATTTGGTTATGTTTTTAATTTTGGACCACTAATCATGAAACTTCTAGTTTCAATAATAACCGAGATATTCAATTTTAAACGTAACCGGGAAAATCACCAAAAAAATAGTGAAATCAAAAAAACTCAAAAGTGGTGATATTTAGGTATAGGGAAACATTATCAAAAATGATGTGTTTTGATACGTAGAAATCAAAAATAAAATAAAAATTATATCATTCCATTTAAAATAACAAAGTTGATACCGACTTCCGGTGACCGGACGTGACAGCTAACTTGAGAATATTTTAGCTGAAGAGCTCAGATCGAGTAAATTCTAGTTCCAAAATTTCAAGAAATAGTTTCCAGAAATAGTAGAACATGAGAAACTTCTAATGTACCAGTTCCGTGAGACACCTGTATACTGTATCAGTAGAACGTGCGTTTCATGGCTCCATGCGATTTTCAGATATTAAAAAGAAAACTTCAATTTTGTCGGCTTATTGTGTTCTAAATATTGCATGTGGCATACCAAATTACTCAGAAAGAAATGATTAATCCAAACAAGTATAAAACCAATATGGGGGGGCATAAGAAAAACAAAAGTTTCGTTTGTTTCTGACAGATTCATTGGCGAAAAAAAATTTAAACTGACATAATCAAATTGTAGACAAAGAAGTGCCTTTAATCTTTAATAATAACAAAAGTACCCATACAATCCAACGTCCCGTGAGACACACTGTATACAAAAAATATTCAAAATATTATTTGAAATTAATCACAGTTAGATAATAATAACTCAAAATATAGCGGACATATTATCAAAAAACCTCATTATCGTTAAAAATATCAGCCAAAATAGGGGAAATATGTTAACTCTTTCCCAACACTATGATTCTAATTACACTTATAGATACGATACATATATCCTTATCAGGTGGTCTGCTCAGTATGTTATATCTACTTCCCTGCTTATTAAACCGCAATGAAAATTTAAATGAACAAAACAGACTTTCTCAATCTTGGAACGTCACGCGATGTCACCCGACCGCCGACGTCTGGTATATAATTTTGGCTTCAGCTGTGCTGTGTGCCAACGCGGCTAGTTGGCAGTGCAGATGTCGTCAAAACAGATTGACAATAACATCAGTTGGATCCGTCGAATAAATCATCCTATTCAGGAGAGATCGTGGCAACACGCATTGAGACCGGCTTATTATTAGAGCTTTTACAGTCGGCGTTGGTAACACGGAACGCTGTAACAGTTCTGTAACGGCTCCTAGAAGGCCGCCTATCGTTCAGGTCGATGCAATGCGCGCTTTTGTGTTCGGTTGGCGCTTATATTTTGTTCGCTATCGTTTAATGTGGAGCGTTTATACTAACGTAAATCCAAATTATCCATAACAAACATTTGGCAGAATGAAGTGGTGTAAACAGAATATTTCAGCATTGCAAGTAAAAATCTTTAAAGTTTACATGAAATTTAAAATTTTAGATTTTTGGCAAGTATGGATACGATGATATTTCGTTCGTAATTCGTAACAATCAGTACGATGCTCATCTAAAATACTTCGGTTTTGTTTAAGTGACAAGGACTGTATGACGCTTTTTTAAGAATTGAAACTTTTTGTTGTCCACTAATTTTCAGAATCTTTCATCTGATACATTGATTTTTAGCTGAATTTCGTTTTGAAGATCCAAATTGTATAGTTTATAAAATTGTATAGTTTGTGTAGTTTACTTGAATCAGAGCTGCAATATATGCAGCTACTTCTAACGTATTTATTTGGAAAGTAACAAGATTTATAGAAAAAACCTAACTATTGCTACTGGTGCGATTTAACGAAACTACCGAAAACTCTTATCAAATTATAAATAATAAAAGGGATATGGTTCTTCCTGTTCAAGTTAATTTTATTTACGTAGTTACATGTTTCACCCCTTAGGGCATCTTCAGACTACAAGTCAAATCAAAACTTCAAAAACTCATCAAAGACAAAGGTAATAAATAAAAGGCTTGGGTATTTCCAATGTTGACTTTATTGCTGCTTGAGACAGAGGTAAAAATTCTTGTCAACAAGAATTTTTATCTTTGTCTTTGATAAGTTTTTGAAGTTTTGATTTGACTTGTAGTCTGAAGATGCCCTAAGGGGTGAAACATGTAACTACGTAAATAAAATCATCAAAGACAAAGGTAAAAATTCTTGTCAACAAGAATTTTTACCTTTGTCTGATGAGTTTTTGAAGTTTTGATTTGACTTGTAGTCTGAAGATGCCCTAAGGGGTGAAACATGTAACTACGTAAATAAAATTAACTTGAACAGAAAGAACCATATCCTTTTTATTATGTGAGTATGTACACCTGTTTTTCTGCGTTTTACTTAGTTATCTGCACACAGACTGTCCATAACGAGTATAGGCTTGACGAGTATAGGTCAAAAAAAGGTGCTGATATTTTGTCAAATTTAATTTTTCAAGAGCCACCTCTTCAAAATTATTAAGTATTTTTTTCATAATTTTAAGAAATATTTACGGCTCGCTTCCATCAAAGTTAGAAAAAATGAATTAAATTTGTCTTATTACTTTATTTCTGTATTTATTTCTATTTTTTAATTTAAAAACATAACCCTCAACGTTTGAGTGTAGATATTAGAACATTTCACAGATTTACTACTTAATTTTTCAGACATTCAATAATTGAAGGTAAATTTTTCCCTGGTCTGGTCTACCACTACCCTGGCCCTGGTCTACCACTAAATAAATCCAGCAAGAACCGATTTACTGTACGTTTTCTTTTTCGTAGAACCTGCATGTGAAAACTTGTGAAAAAATTTGTTGTGAAGGAATTGTGAATTGAACCTCGTTTTGAGAAAATCAGTACCAAAAAAACGCGTTTTCTTTCACAAAAACTACAGACAATTCAAAATGTCTACCTTCACAGTCATATTCTACTGAAGAAAGCATACCAGAATCATTTGTCATTTAGTATCAATTGTTTTTAATGATTTTTAACAAATTACATAATTGCTTATCTCTGAAATGCTCTAATATATAAATCGTATGAGGATTATTTGGGCTGACGTTCACTACGATTAAATAAAAAAAAATAAATGTAATATAATCTATAAACTGAAAAGCTTATCGATTATTCTTTTTTTTTGATTTTTCCAAAATACACGTTTAACGTTATTACAGTGAAGTAAAAAATTTTAAAAGTTGTAAAAGTTAAATTTATATAAAAATTGTCTTTTGCGGTTGGACATCATCGGTTTTAAAACGTACAATTTGATGATGAAACGCGATTTATTTTTTAATTTTTTTTTCTTTTTATTTCTAGCACTGATAGAACATTTTCGTGATTTTTATATATGTATTCTTACAACTCCCACAAACGACTAGAAACTACTCAAACCCATCATCGTTCTGGAAGGCAATTAATCGAGTCTTTCTGCGTAGAGTATCATTGGGTTTGATTCAAGAAGGTTTTTTTTCTGGTAAATATTATACAGTCAGCGCATAAAGTATGGAAACATGACAAAATCTCAAGAACGGTTTGCTATTTTAGAAAATCCTCGAACACGTCGATTTATAATTATCAAAATACACCTTATGATATCAGATTCATTTTTCCCTTCAATTGTTTTTAACGCATGACGTCATCGACATTTTTTAAATGACAACCCTATATATTGTTTAATGAATTGGGAGATCTTTTAATTGTCTTAATGGTAGGATAATGTTTTTGTGGCCTTACATAAGAAAATTTTCGAGAAAAAGACAATTGAAGGTTATGAAATAAAGCTGACAAAATCTCCGGAACTGCTCAACCGAATTTAACGAAATTTTGGAATTAATCATTTTGCAACCATGTGAAGTCACTGGCGTTATTATAGTTGATGCAACGTTTACAGTTTTTGAGATATAACCTCAAACTTGAATTTGAAATAGAACAGCCTGTATATTTTGACATCTTCTGTTATAGTCTTTATTATTATATCAAAAACATCTAGAAATTAACAAAAACCTTTATTACTTAGGTCTAAAAATTAACAAAAAAAATTGATAACAAAACATTATTACATTTTCTACTGCAACTACTCTAGTTGGTTTATGAGGATTCTCAACCATTGACAAGAACACATTGTTTTAAATTTGATCGGTTTATTTTTTCTTGTTGTTATATTTTGTTATCAATTTTTTCTTTGTTAATTTTTAGACCTAAGTAATAAAGGTTTTTGTGAATTTCTAGATGTTGTTGATATAATACTGTAACAAGCGCAGTAACATTCCATGGGCAATGGAAGACTGTAGCAGAAAATGTCAAAATATACAGGGTGCTCTATTTCAAATTCAAAAGTTTGAGGTTATATCTCAGAAACTGTACACATTGTATCAAGGATAATAACGCCAGTGGCTTCACATGGTTGCAAAATACTTATATCCAAAATTTCGTTTAATTCGGTCGAGCCGTTCCGGAGATTTTGTCACTTTTATTTTATAACCTTCAATTGCCTTTTCTCGACATTTTCTTATGTAATGCCATAAAAACATTATGCTACCATTAAGACAATTGAAGGTAAAAAAATTAATTTGATATCATAAAGTGTATTTTGATAATTATAAATCGATGTGTTCGAGGATTTTTTAAAACAGTAAACCGTCTTTGAAATTTTGTCATGTTTCCATACTTTGCGCGCTCACTGTATAATAACCTCCATTTTAGATATTTGTCCAAATTGTTATTCATTACAGCTTCAAAGCGTAATTGGGCGTTAAAAGTAGTGATTTACTGTCAACACAGAACTTTGAACCTCTTAACAAAGCCGTAACATCTTATAAAAATACCAGATATAATATATAACTCATTCCCCTACAATGAGAAGTCGCTGTGTCAGTTGATAAAGTCTCAGGACCACTGCGAGCGAGGGCCGCGTGAAAAAAGAAGACTGACAAATCTCGAAATTTATGGCCTTTTGATCTGAAGTTTGTCCATACTTTTTTTTCCTCTCAGCCGACGTCCCATCCCACAAGCAGCAGCCATCTCGCTCGTCTGAGGAGAGAGTGAAGAGAGTTGAACGTTTCATGGGCATCGACTAAATTACGCATTGGATTATATTTGGTTCCTGTCCATAAGTCATATTAAGACTATACAAAACTCGCAATAAATCTGTCAAACGCTGAGGGGGGCTGATGTTGGATCAACTGCTGGCTGGGGCCCCTAGCCACGGACGAAGCCAAGAGTTTATAAAAGAGGAGGCAGTCCTCTTTGTACCCATCCACGGATTGAATTTATGTTGACGCGTATAACGAGAAAATTTTAATCAGGATCTCTCCTTTTTTTCTCTCTCGCGCGCTCTTCTTCTCTTCGGTTCGGTTTCACAGAGCCCGACTAGGATCATTCCACACACATACAGATGCGGTCGCCACATTTCTACCTACGTGAGCAGCACCATGTGTTACCGAAATAATTCTTATTTATTTTTATTGGAAATGGGGGAAATATGAATATATTGATTATTTATTGATGCCCCTCCTCGTGATATGTGGATATGTTATGTTAAAATGTCTTCAGAACAAATTATTTACCGCGAGTAATGCAGAAGTTATAGGAAGAGAAAAAAGAAAACATGAATAATAATAATTTAAATGTTAATCCTTTGTATCTTTAAATGATAAAATAGCTGATTTGTTGTCGTTTATCGTACCATTTAGGGTGGCCATACTTCGCAATTCATGGGAATCGGTTTATTTGAATAAATTGGCAGAAAGTAGCGCATATATCGAGCAATTATAAAAAAATAAAAAAAAAATAGAAAATAATTGCTATTTTTTTTCTGAAAAACAATATTGCAACAACCATAATGGAGTTTGACATGAATGTTGTTTTGTCTTGAGTGATTCCAATGATGATGTATCCACTAGTTTGTATTGGGGTTAGATTTGTGAAGCAATTTATTTAAAAAATTGAAAATGATAGAGATCTTAAATTTTGGAATCAGGAATTAGAATCAACATACCACAAAACAATGTCATGAAATGACAAACATAAATAAATAATTGTTTAAGCTTTCTATATTTAGCTTGCTTGGCTTTTTTCCTTTGATGCCTTTGATGCCTTAACATGGTTTGTTAATCTTGATAGAATTCTACGGGGTAATAATCAACAATGATTTAGGGTTGGTTTAAATTTGCCCCAAAAAAACATGCGCGCGTTGAGTATCCTGGGCGCTGCTCCATTGGCGCATTTAGGGTTCTTGTGAACAGGATTTATAATTTGTCACATTTTGAAAATAACCACTTGACTCCTGTTCAAGAGAGTATTCAAATATCAATATCCTTTCAGTAGATATGTGACAAAACTGTTTGTTTTGTTACTTGCAGACGATTGTGAAGTGTAAACATTAAAAAATGTGAAAATTAAAATGAACACACTAACCGGTCTCACAGAATAGCAGAGTTTTTTAATGATAAACTTCGAACTCACTATAGCATCAGATTTTTCGGCGAGAAAGTTGAGCTGGCTTCAATCATTGTTGATCACCCTGTATAAATAACGGCGCAATTTGAAGATTGATCCTTGAATATTGACTATGAAGTAAAAGCAAAACAATGAAAACCGTCAATTTATGTCAAATTAAATTACTCAAAGTAGAAAAATACCGTATTACACTCGTTTCTATAGGACATTCTTTAGGACAATTGACGTCTTTTAAACCCGTAATTTTTACATGATGGATATTTGGTTTCCAGATTCGAATTGCCTTTTTGGGACTAAATCAATGTTGAGCAGTGTTATACAAGCTTCTGGATTATCTTAAACCAAAATGCAAATATTGTAATTATCTGCTTGCTTGTACCGGGTGTTACCAAAGCTATAAAAACCTCTGAACAGTAAAGTACCTCTAAATTCAAAGCTATGCTTAAATGTTATTAGAAAATTATAATCACCTTTTTCATTGCATATTCCGGGTGTTTTTATTAACAATTAACTTTCTTATTACCAATTCGTCAGAAACTTTAGTCTTTATAGAAGTGTCTGAATTGTCTTAAACCTAAAATGTACCATGCATATACCGGATGTTACCAAAACTATGAAAAATACTTAAGAATAAAGCACCTTTATGTTTAAAGGTATGCAAAAATGTTATTTGAAAAAATATTTAGAAACATTGCTTTTTAAATACGAAATTATAATCACCTTTGCCGTTGCATATACCGTGTGTTGCAAAAAATATGAAAATGACATAAGAGTGAAGTATACCTTCATTTTTAAAACTATGCAAAAATATTATTTGAAGAAGTATTCCAAATTTTAGAAGGCAGTAAATATGAAATTATAGTCACCTTTGGGGTTCCATATATCGGGTGTTCATGCAACTACAAAGGAGATTATAGTTTCGTATTTATGCCCTGTAATATTTCTAAACAATTTTTAAAATTACATTTTTAATAGCTTTTAAAATAAAAGTACTTTTCTCTTAAGAGTTTTTCATAGTTTTGATAGCCCCCGATACATGCAAGCAGATAATTACATTCGAACATTTGCATTTTAGGTTTAAGACTATACAGAAGCGTTTATGAAAAATTTAATGTTCTTAAAAGTTAAGAAAAATGGTTCCCATTTGTGTCCGTTACGTTAGTGCCGGACTCGGTATTACTTTTATTTTCCTTGCGGAATTCCTAATTGGTTTGAGTATATTTGTGGTTGTGCTTCATGTTTCCACCCACTTTCAACTCAATAATCTTCAAATCGATATCAATTTTAACATTATTAATTATTTGCCTTAACGCTGGAAACTGGTTCAATGGAACGCTGGTTGAATAGTAATTAATTATACTAATAAATAGTTTAATTTCAGTCCAACCCTTGGACGAAAATTCTCATTCGATACACGAAACTGTCTCTTCTAACGTTCACACATCAGACGGCAATCTATATTCCGTGCGCCGTCAATGTTCCAATAGACAAGACAAGGTACACCCAGATTTACGACGTATTATACGCTTACAAACTGTCAATTTCCGAATCATTCACCCATAGGCTGGGCTCGTTCTGTGCCCACGTACAAAGACGTACGTCTTTAGTATCACCGGTATATACTTTACAACACGAAACCCGGTCTGGTAACCGTGGACGTTACTTGTCCGTATCTGGACGGGACGGAAAACCAAAATCACACATCAGGTAAATTACGAATTAGCATAAAAATCACATAAAGAACGTTGCGGGGCCGCGCTCCTCGGCCATCCTTGGAGGACTTGACTGGCATAAAGGTTTGTCCTGCCGTAAATCACGGCGTTCAGATCTGGTATGGCCGGGTACGAGCCACCGGCTCACCGGACTAAACAACACGCTACGGTATCACACCGTGAACGATGCGAATGAAACCGATTCGATTTCATACGGTGAGAAAATAGGTTAATTTCAATGTCGAGGTGATTTTTGTTGGGGCATTGCAGGTGATGGTTCTGTCCTTGATTGTATTGTTATGTGGATTTACTACAGACGTTACCGTTTAATTTATGTTTTATAGAATTATTGACTTGGAACTAGAAACTATTGTGCAATGGTACTTTGTTAATATTTATCTTATTCTATTATCCTGAATATTGTGAAAAGTAATTGCAACTGCATCTATATCGACGTTACTGTGAGTTAAAGATAACCTGAAATTAGTGTTATTGGTGCCTACATTGAAATTTCGAAAGGAATGCATTGTTGTATTCTATTTTTTATATTATTGTGTTGTGTTGTACACTTTTATCATCGCCGCAAAAATATAACGTTAATACCGTTGTATATTCAAAGTTAACTAACTAGCGATTCATAGAAGTAAATAAATGTTCGGGAATAATAAAAAAATATAATGATTTTTTAATTGACCTTTATTTTAAAAAAAAATGTTTAAAAACGACCGTGAATAAGTACACCATTTGTTACATTTCTTTTAAGTTTTTATGTTTTGCGAATTAAAAAGAAAGCGGAACTGACACTCATTATTTATTAGGGTGCTTTTTATTGTTTAAAAAATTATTTTTTTTTTCGAACGCTTTAACAACCTGAGAAAATAGCTACTGTATTTTTTTATAACTTTAAAAAAATCTTTAGGGGCCGCTACCGGGTGTCAAAATTAACGAAAATCAATTAAATTTGAATTAAAAAATAATTAAAAAAGATATTATTTTTGTTTTAGCCACAATATATTTGCATACCACGTAGATATCAGAATATTTCACAGATTTTCAACTAAGTACTTAATTTGCAAAAAAATACGATATTTAGAGTAAATCATTTTTCTGGCTAACAGGTCAAGAAGACAATCAAGCGATAAAAATATGTTTATAACAAAATTGCTTAACCGGGTCTCGCGTGTTATGATTATTTTTATAGCTTTAAAATTCAAGGTTCAAGCTTTCATTTCAGCCTACTTAGAGACTTCCGTCTTGGAGTGTTTAAGCGTATGCTGTCTGTTTTTTTACATTTTGTGACAATTTTTGCAAAAAGGTGACGCAAAAATGTTTTTAACTATGCTCATATCCAAAGCTGGGCAAAGTTAATCAGAAGGTTAACTTCGTTAATCATTAATCCGTTAACGAAAAAGTTAACTTCGTTAACCGATAGTCCGTTAATTTGTTACAAATGTAACGGAAGTTAACGTTAACCGTTAATCGTTAACTTAATATAAAAAAATATAGGTTGTGTTGACTGCCGATCTACCGGTGAGTATGCAACCATAATAACTGAGGACCTTTCTTGCGGTTGCATATGTAAGAATTTCCAAAATTGCCTTAGAAACTTTTCAAATTAGGTACAGTGGTAACTAAAAGAACTACATTGCAAGATACAAAGATGAAAAGATCAACTAAAGCTACTTTTATATTTATGCAGTTCAAACCTGCACTTTCAACAATGCAGTTTTGAAAAATCACATGCAATTTTTTGACAATTTGAACACCATTTACATTTGTGCAACTTTAATAAATCGCATAGCTTGAACATCAGTGATTTTTACTTTTTGACAACAATAGTTGCTTCAGGTTGGTAGCAAACATAACCTCCATGCTATTAAATTATTAATTTCGCTTTTCTTCCACACACAGTTTTTAAATCACAGCAAACAATAACAAATAACGCAATGCGGAATAGGTTATGTTTCGCGTCTTACACAGTGCCGTCACCAAATTTTTGTTTTAGACAAAAATTCTCAAAAATTGTTGCTATAAACGCACGCACTTACATATTTAGAACTGATCGAACTGATCCTAATTCCATGTAACTTGGTAATTTTAAAATGTTTCATAGAGTAAAACAAAAAATTACATTGGACTTGACGAGTTTAATTGCGCGTTTGAATTGCACAGATTGAGGTAAAGGGGGCTTTAGGGGGTTGGAGTTGAAACAACTAAAAACAAAACAACTCGCGCGCATGCTTTATTTACGGACGCCACGTCACACAAAGTAGTACGTCACACATGTAAACAAAACCAAGTCCGAACTTGCACATAATACCAATCGGTATGTTGGAGCGCAGATTACTGGCCCCACCACTTGCACTAAAGTGACGTTTTTACTTTTTTATACATTATCACCTTCATTTGAATCGACACTCACGTGACGTCATGCGCGAGAATTTTGTCCAACATACCGTGTCTCGGTTTACCGTGAATACAACCATTTGAAATATTTATTGATAATATGTCCGATTTAACGGGCTTGAGTTAACGGATGATGAATGTAACGCAAGTTAGTCAGTCCGTTAATGGTTTTGAAAGTTAACTTAGAAGTTAATTCGTTAACGAAAAATTTAACTTCGTTAATTAACGATTAATGGATTAACGCTTTTGTGCCCAGCTTTGCTCATATGAAATATTGGTATTTCCTTACTGTCAAACGCGGTAACAAAACCGGTTGAAAGAAATCTATGCTACATTATTTCTCCGAGTTGTTACATGGGTTACGTGGGTTTCCACTTCATACCTTTTACTGTTCAAGGTTCAAACTTTCATGTAGCCCACTTAAGAAATTCGCGCGTCACATTATGGTGAAAAATGGCACAGAATTACCGAAAACACCTCATTCTTTGATATTTTCCAAAAGTTAAAGTGCCAGAATGAACAAAGTGGGCGAACTGAAAGCTCGACCTTTAAACTTCAAAGCTGTGAAGATACAAAAACAGGTACTTCGTCGCTGCCCAATATGGGCAAATTCTTTATGCGTCCAGTTGAATAGCTACAAATATGTCACATGGGTTTCAGTTCACGTTTATTATTACAGCTTTAATTTTAGCCTACATAGAGAATTCAATCACGCTGCATTATTGCTTTTTTTGACAATATAAAAAGCGTAAAATTGGAATTGTTTCAACATTTTCAGATCATCGCACGATTGTGAGTCATATGTAATAGGGAACTGTAGCGCTGGGTTCGATATGGATTGTGTTATCAAATCAAATCAAATCAAATTTATTTCCACTGACCGAATATGAGAAATTATTTAATTTTAATGTCCAGTCAATAGGTAGGATAATTGGAGCGTGCAAAAGGTTTGACGAACGTTTCAAACATTATGATCATTTTAGGGTTCTATTAAATGTTTCGAATTTCCTGATTGATACCAGAAACATAATTCAACCTTTTGTTCTTAGGAACACATTATTGCGGTAAAATACAATTTTCAAATGAGGATTGGACTATTCTGCAGTTTTGACATGATAATGTTATCATCTATTTAAAAATGGACATAAATGGAGCATTGGCCGAGTTGTTATGTTCCGTGTTCAAACAGACTTCAGGTGTATTTTTATTCGTTTCTTCGAAATTATTAACATCGATTTTTTTTAATTGTCTTTGTTTTTACAAAAATCTTTATTATTTATTTGGAACATTGAGTGCGTATTACAAAATAATGTAATAAAACTTCCTGCTCTCGTCATAGAATCACAACGACGAGAAATGGACCTTATCAAACGACCGAATCATTTTTAACCCGATTCTGGCTCAATACATTGAACTAGGCTAACAGGGGATGCAAAGATAGACACGTTTGCAAAACCAGCCGACCAATTGTCGTTCCACTTTACCATCGACCAACATGGCTCCATACCAATATAAAGATGACTGATCTCCATATAATATGCCGCAGATTTCCAACTTTGCGCGCCGGACAACAATGCCCGCTTTATTCAGAATGGGCGGCCACTATACAAACTTTTTTTCTCGTCGGCGGCAGGAAACCCGGCATATACCACTCACTACCATATAGCAGCAGCAGGAGCAGCAGAAAACAGATCGCGAAGAGAAAGAGCGCCCGGTTTCGCATATAGGTAGAGCCCAGGTTCGGTCGCGGTAGGCCTCGGCGCGCACCTGTGGTTGTAAATATCGAAAACGTGCGCACAACAATGGCACGCCGCTGTTAGAGATTGAATTCACGAATGCCGGAGACAGACACCGGTACATATTACGCTCCAAACTACAACAAATTACAAAAAGCAAGAACGTTGCCAAAGGAATGGATCGAGAGATCGAGCGGAGAAGCCCATGAATCTTTCATGCGACCGCCAGGAAAGAACGACGCGCCCCGTCGAAATGGTCCAAGTTGGCTCCGGTTCTTAGAGGAGGACTGGGATGGTCCCCGGAGCAGTGAATCAATCCATTCGACGTGTTATAATCGAATGCGGTCATGAGACAATCAATCGCGTTCACTCCCTACTAAGAATTAAGAACTGCCTGCTCGTCCCATCAGCGAGATCTTTCGGTGGGACGAGTTATCCGTTCCATTTGGTCTTCAGTTTAGATTAATTCTATATTGCTTGTATATACCTTTTCAACTTCAAATTGAAATTGAACAATTTCAAATTGGGAATAAACACATTCAAATTGGGAATAACCATCTTTAAATTGGAAATAAACAATTTCAAAATGAATTATATATTATCAAATTGGGAATAAATAATTTCAAATTGGGAATAAGCAAATTCAAATTGGTGGTGTATCAAACCTATATTTCCTATAGCCCCAATTACATGGATGTTAGATCCTTTACTGCCTGCAGCAATATGGGAACAGCGGGTCTCCTTTTTCGATCTTCCTTTCGTTCGCGATATATACAAATTGAAATTGGTCTCGTCCATGTAGACAATAGGAAGATTTTCGGTTTGATACTGCAGGAGCTGCTGTACATAGTCTCGCCTTCTCACTTTATTTTCATCATTGTTTGCCTTTTCAGGCTCTCTTCGAACGTCTTTCAAGGTATACAATAAGTTGTCTAAATGTTTGCGGACACATTCGGTGGATACCTCAATATGATAACTGTTATGTATTTGTAGCTTCATTTCTTTTAAGGTAATTTTGGGATTTTCCTCAATACGCTCTTCCATGAATAGGCGATGTTCATCTAGTAATTTGTATCTTCTCTTTCCTCCGCGTTTTTTCTCTTCTCCCTCTGGTTGATTCTTTACCCATCGATAGACCGTCGATTTCTTGATATTCAATGTATCAGCTAGAGCTCTCCAGTCTCCGTTATTATTATATAACGCACAAATCTGTCTTTTTACATTGTCAGCATCCACTTTTGTGATGTACGGCAATATTTTTATATTATAAGATTTAAAAGCCAGCAAAAATAACACCACCAACAACTGACAATTAAATCTGTCACAACCTTGCAACTGTCATTAATATTTTCTCAATCTGAAATTGTTTAGTGCCAAATTGAATTTGCTTAGTACCAAATTGATTGTGTTTATTCTCAATTGGAAATTGCTTGTTCCGAATTTGAAATTGTTTATTTCATTTTGAGATTGTTTATTCCCCATTTGAAATTGATTATTTCATTTTGAAATTGTTTATTCTCAATTTAAAATTGTTTATTCCCACTTTGAATATGTTTTTTCCCAATTTGATATTGTTAAATCTCAATTTCAAGTTGAAACGGTATAGAGCTCAGGTTTTCTGTTCTTGATTATAAAACTATTACTGATACTATGATACATACGCTTAATAATTGAAAGGCTTCTTGCAAAAACTCTTTCGTCGGGCTTTTCCATGCCACACCTGGTATAGGCCAGTGGTCTCCAAACTTTTTTTCAGCGCGTTGCCCCAGGACAAAAAAAAATTTTATTTTCTTTGTGAAAATGCTTATGTATGTCGCTTATTTGAACAGACAAAAGCAGTTAATTTGGAACTTTCTTTTATATACAAATGATTTGTAGCAAAAATATAACATACCCACGCACACAGATAATGTGTGTTTTTGCGAAAATTGAGTGTAGGTTGCGTTTCTATTTACTAAAGATCGCACGTTTCGTGTTAATGAGGTCATGAAATCTGATACAAGTGTGTAACATAACCGAAACATTTTGTTAAAGGATTGTAATACTAATTTCAAATTAATTGTCACCATTATGTGATGTACAATTGGTTGAAATTTGTTAAACGAAATGTCACATTCACGATACATGCCAATAAATAGTACCTACCTAAAAATTGCATTTTGTAATGTTAATTTAAAGGGAAATAGTTAAAGTAAGTGTTGTTCCTTTTATTATGATGATAAATAATGTTTAAGTGGACTTTTGCCGGAAAATATCTATTAACGATCCTTAAAATGCGTTTTTAATACGTTTTTGCTCTTTTTCAATGACATTTATAATGGCGGAGAAGTCAAGTTTTGTTCGTTGTTTTATTTATGGTCGTCATCGTAAATTTTCATATTTTAGAATGTACTTTTCCATTTTGATTCCAATAATGCAAAGAATATGTTTGAGTATAGATTTTAGACATGAGGTTATTTTTACCACATGAGAGATATTTTCCATGCTTTCCATCCCATAGTGGAAAATTGACAAATGGCTAATCGAAATGGCCCTGTTTCGAATCCAGGTCTTGGCTGTAATTTTTAATAATATAATTTAAAATTGAATTATTTTTTATAATCTCTCCTGAGTCTCATTTGTCGCCATCAAACTTTCATAATAACTTTAATATTATTTTGAAGGGACACAGCCTCTTCAAATTTGTCATTATTGAAAACAGAGAAAAATAGTATATTATTCTATGAGCAAGTAATGTAAGCAATTACTCACGAGAACGAAGTTTGCACCACCAGCCGTAGGCGAGTGCTGCAAAGCGTTCGATTGAGTAATTGCCATTACTTGCGAATGGAATACTATACTTTTTCTACGACTATGCAATGAAATGTTATAAATTAAGTGTCAAATATTGACTGCGACTGCGGATGACAAGGTATCTAACCTACAAAATAACAGATAATGATGTGTCTCTAGGTGGGTATTGCTTATTATATGCTTATTATATCAAATAATTTGGATTATTACATATTTGTGAGTGTTTTGTTTCAATGTTATTCAAAATTCATCAATTTATACAAACATTAATAGATTCACCAATCCATAAGCGCTTTGTCCATATTTTCTTCTCAATTTAATAAATCAATAAATTTTTTCTACTTTGCGTTCGTTATAAACTCATAAGGAAACCGCTTTCGGTGTCGTTATGAAAACACTAGATCACAAACGTTTAGTAACTTTTAGTTTTCCAATATTGACGATATTGACGTAAAGTGTCAAATAAGGCTGACATCTCAATCGCTATTGGCTCGCGTCAATCGTATTTGTGAATTTTACCACAAGTACCAACTGTTGAATATAAAATTACGCTAGATTGTAAGATGACAACCACAATTTTCGAAATTTATGCAAAATTAATGTCGCAAAGTAGAAAAAATAGTATATAACACTCGTTTTATAAGACGTATTGGCGCACTCGTTCAACAACAACTCGTGCTCCAATTTTTGTCTTATAAAACTTGTATTATAATATACTATAATGGACTTACTTGCGCGGCTTCTACAATATCTGGTGGTGTCCAAATGTCAATGGAATGTCATCAGAGTCTATTATTTGTACGAAATATCTGTTGACCGATAAAAGTTGTTTGTAGCGCTCATCACCTAGCGATGTTGTCAACTCCATGACAACGTCGCATGACAACGTGTGTGGGGAATGGTTAGCATTACAAATTGCCATGATAATGAATGCATTCATCAATAGGAGTAGAAAAAAGTACTTATTAAAATTGACGAAAGTTGGTTTGAATTCCGGAATGGAATTCGTTTAATAATGGGTCTTAAAAAGAATATTGCCATATTGATGATCTCAAAATGATTAATAAGATATGGGAAAATAAAACTATACTCCTATTTTTTTTGCCTTATACTAATTTGTTTTGATTTATGGTTCTCTTAAAAGGGAACCTACTGAGGATCTGTAGAGGATCTCGTAACTAACTATACCAAACTTATGTCGCAACTTTGTATTTGTATTTTAGTTCTTTCTCCAGAAATATGAGACATTACCAAGAAATCTTAGAAAAATACATAATATTATTTATAACATATATGACATATAATATTATGTTTAAAATTATTATAAATTACATGGATTAGGCGTACCCCCAATACAAAAATCAATAAATCAATATTGAGTTATTGATATGTTCAGAAGCATAATGTATTCAGAATATGAATCCATAAATTTACTCAAATCTTATTTCTGTAATTTAAGATCTAGAGTCATATATCGCCACATTGAAGCGATCTTCTCTTTAACCAAGTATCCAAAGCACTCTTAGATCATCAAATGTCAATGATATCAATTTCACTAACGACCCTCATATGCCATAAAACTTAAAATCACTACCTAACTAAATGGACGATTAAACTATCCGACATCGGGAATTGTCCGGCATTGCGTGCATATTTTCAGGTAATCGATAGCCAATAACCCAGTCAGATATAACCAAAAATAGCCGACCGGTTCTTCGGTTCGGATCACGCATGAATATCTCCACCAAGTACCAAGGCAGCATCGCCTTAAGCAAATTAGCTACCAGTTCGGATATACGCTAGAATACGTATCTATATACACGCGTGTGTATGTGTAACCTGACCCGTCGACGTTAATTTACAATAACTACTGCATAAATCACAAAAAGTGTGTCTCAGACCAGTAGCCTAATTGCGTACAGTAGACTGGTGTCTCTCGGCAATCTAACGTATTTATTGAATGAATAACTGCATGGAAATCGGCCCAGCTACGCTCTTGGGCACGCAATGCTTGTATACAAGTTTCAATTAGTCCTGGAAATGCAATATACTGAATACCAAAGTAATTGATTCTATGTACAAAGGCAACTCGTCTATTACGAAAAAGTTAAACATTTGCAAAGTGTGAGCATAGTTCGTCGCCTAATGCATCATTGATATCTCTCGAAGGAAATTGCAATTTTGTCAATTATTTTGTACTTTCTCACTATTCAGGCAATTCTAATACGATTGTGCCCTATTTATCTCTATGGAAAATGTCTTGGTTTCTGAGATATAGCCGTCTTAAAAAATATCTTCAAAATAATATTATGCTAATTATATTGGTACAATATTACTGTCATCACAAGGATATTAAATAGTGTCACGAATACTCAGTGAGATAAGTTGAAAAATACGATCTTCCTACACCCACGTCAGATGAGAGTCTTGATGACACAGATATTGGCCAGGTAGGAGTGATTTAACTCATTCTGCACGTCATCACTCAGCAGAACCGCATTCCGAGCCGTCACCGCGAAATCTTGATATATTGTTTTAGAAAGGGCATTTTGATTCGAACGAGTAAAGTGAAAACCCGCTAATATTTACAAGGCAGAGTTAAAAGTTACGACTCCACGATACCAGATACCGTCGAGATATCGCGTGAAATATACGCTGGAATGTCGTAAATAATCTCGATTTTATTTCTTGCATAACGCAACGGAATCGCGTTTTGATCGAAGTATCCTATGTTCGAAAGTGTTCGTATGTGACCGGGATTCTTCGTACGATGATTACCGAGCTAGCCCGAAGTACCAAAACGTCCAAATTCTTATATTAATAAATGTTTATATTGAACTTAAGGAAAGTTTGTGGTTGTTTGTTCATTTTCATTGCAATATTATGTTTTTGTAATAGTTTTTTATAAAAACTTACGACATTTAAACTTTATTGGGGTCATGTCCTATCCATATAGAATAAAATACCTACATTGTAAAAGTTATATAAAATGTTGTTTTGGTTAAATTTCTCTGTTTACTTAAAAAGGAATCCGAAATTACTTCGGATGATGGTCGCTCCGCTATTTATTTCTAACAAAAAGAGTATTAATTTCGGCAAATCGCACAAACTTTGCATAAGAAAGTAGTAAAACGGGGGCGCGAGAAGTTTGTCGAAAAGTTTCGAAAACAATTTGGACGGCGCGCTGCGTCCGGACGCCGACGACGACGAAGACGTGGATACAAATAGAGTGGACCGGGGCGTCAGCTCGTAAACAGGCGATAGCTTAGAATTTAAGTTTTTCGGGAATGATTGTACTTTGACGGAGGGAGGGCAACTACGTTCGAAGGGAAGAAGAAAACCTGCGACTGTTATCAGAGAAAACAAAACGCCGCGCGCGAGAGAGAAGATACCGATACGAGAGGGGGAAGCCAGTGGCGTACATACTGCATAGCTGGCTCTGCATTGAAAATTATCATTATTTTGCATTCCAGCTAGGAAGTAGATACTTTTGAAGCTTCACCAAATTTAACAATTTATTGTTCATCTGGTTATCACGTATTTGAAAACTTATAAGATCAATAAAAATTTCAGAAAAACATTGGAAACAGTTAAACGGTAGTAGAATTAAGAAGCATTTCTTGATGACCTGCTCCTTAAAAAAAACGCTGTAGCGAAGTAAGACAGTCTACAAAGAGAATAGAACGCAGAATCTTTAGAATAGCCAGACAACCCTGAAAGTATATTAACGCAAGGAGGCTCCAACATACCGGATGAGAAGGTCATAGATGCACGCAACTGTAAAATCAAACACCCGCTACCTCACTAGCATGAGGAATACTGGAAGGGCCACACACAATATACACCCACTCGAGGTACATCCTTGGATCAGAATGAGCAAAACAGACATCAGAGCATTGACAGGAGTGATCATTTGACACCGTCTGGTAAATTTAGACCTCTACAGGATTTGATTGAAACAGGATTCATACTGCAGGAATCACCAGTACATCTCATATGCCACTCATATTTGATGACTGCGGCGTAATTGCCTAGGAGAACAATGGGCCAACCCAGAATAACTCCGAGTAATGGATCCCAGTGGAACACTGGCCCGAGTCCAGGGTACAAGGATTTCTTTGATATAAAATCATTGATGGAAGAAATGAACTGAGAGGCACAGTATGGGAACCGTAAGGTACTTCCTCTCGAAGTAAAACATCAAAAATATCAAAATAAAAACCTAAATATTTAAAAATGGTACACAACAATCTTAGCAAGAGCAGTTAAGTAGTACAGAAGACTAAGTAAAACCAAATAACTTCTTTCCCTGGCGCACTCTTTTAATGGTTTTCGAGCAGATGGATGTCCTCAACAGTCACGTGATCATGAAGTCTTTCTTCATGACATCTTCTGACATATCTCATCGTTCCAATGTACGAAAGATAATTGACATTGCTCCTTTGTTTGTAATATCTAGACATTTTTGCAACTTTTTCTGGCACCTCAAAGAATTGACCACCACTCAAGAGAAGTTTATTATGGACCTATTGACAGAATTATGTTTCTTTAAACTAGTCAATACATTTCCATATATCGAATTCGAGCGGAGCGTGATGACGTTGCGCGTTTGTTAAGTCCAATCCTTGTCTAGAGCTGAGTTTCCTTACTGCTTCTTCGTTGCTTCCTCTTATAACTCCAATAGTCTTGTCATCAGCAAAAGTTTACACAAGATCGTTTTCTAATTCTGGGAGCTCGCTGTTTAGGGATAATTGTGGTTTAATCTCTTCTACCAAACCATATCAAAAGCCATCGTCACGTCCAGGAAAATTGCAGAATAAATCTTTCCTTCTTCTAATTATTTTTCGATAATGTTGGTTATTTGGTGTACATAGTTAATAGTCGATGCTAATTCCGAAATCCGAACTGATGCCCTGGAAGAAGGCTCTCAATTATCTATCGACTTCAATCTATTGAGCAATAATTTCTCAGTTTTTGACTTGATGGGCAACAAGGAAATAGTATGGACGCATACCATAGTCTGAACGCAGAATTCATAAGATTAATAATCGTTCGATTAATAATCGTTCTTGGAAATTGCTCAAGTACCTCTCCAGTTGCCTAGTCAAAACTTATTCATTAAGATTCAGTTTCATCTTTTCCATGATGAGGGAGGAATGTTTTCTAAAGTTATTTAAGGTTTTTATTCGTTATTCCTCGATCAAAATCTGCTTAGCATCAGCGAGCTTAGTTGGTTACAAATAACTTAAAAAACATTTAAATGTGAAAAACTACATGACCATGAAATTTTACAAGAAACACTTGTTACTTGAATAATAAAGTCCTCACGTTTCTGCAAGTACTGCAATATCGAATCCTTACATGACCTGTCAATGACCTATTAGTAATTGAAGTCAGCTGAAAGTCTGTTTCATTGCTTCTAGCTAGATTTTGATGTCTCTTTGTTTTTGTTCATCGTAATTAATAGATGCAATACTTCCTCCTTGCTTCTTATTCCCGCCAATTGATGCGTTCAGTCAGAGGCGTAGCTACGGGGAGCAGTGGGAACAAACTGCTCCAGGCGCACGAGTAGGGGGGGCACAAAATTGGAAGGGCAATGAAAAACTTGTGGAAAAAATTCTATTCGTCAGATTTTCTAAATAAAATTTTTTGTGATCTTAATTATCATAATATTTTGATTTATAGATTGGCGGCAAGCGCACTTCATATTTATTTAGTTATTGAGTGTACTATTGTAGTATATTGTTCAGTTTAATGACTGTTTTTGGACGGTCTTAAATGGCCATTATTATACTAATGTAGTGTGTTTCGAAACTTATTAGTATGTAAGTGGTTTTCAGTATTTTCTTGTTCACATGAAACACACACTGTTTCGTATTTTAAAAGAAAGAAATAGCAAATAAAAAAATTTAGTGGTAGGTGAGTTTGGTTTTTTTTAAACATCATATGAATGGGGTTAGAACAGTGTACTGTGGCATCGCAACCAACGTTCACCAGAACTGCAAAAATGTTTTCAAGGTCGTAAGTTATTTTATTATTTTAATGGTAATTTTATTTTATTGCGTTTGTATATAGTTGTTAGACATTAGAATTTTTTTACTTTTTTTAATTATTTACATTACATCACACGCAACATATCGCCACAAGCCCTAAATGCAAGCTTGCCAGTTCAAAATACGGGAAAAGTAGACTATCCCGTGTGAAGTTCAACAAATAAAGCTATTCACTTCGGAAAAGTTCAAACCCAACTGGATTTTTAAATATGCCTTTGATTGGGCATTAGAAATAACGTGTAAAAAGTTTCCATCAATATCGTGCCTGGGTTGCGAGTTATTCACGGTCAAAAATGACGGAATTGGATTTTCTTTTGATAGGACGACAATGGATTTTTTTAGGAAACCTCTTAGTCTTTTAATTCTCTACATAAAATGTGTATACATCGTACATCATACGTTTTTGGTTCAATCTGGAGTTGAAAAATTGGAATTGAAAGTGAGATTCATTAAATCAAATGTTTAAAAAATGCGCTGAATATGTAGTTACGCCACTGCGTTCAGTAATCAACCAGATTTTGGATTAATTCCTTTCCTTCAACTGTCTGTCGGTTACGCCACTGATAGGAGACAAGTCGCGCTCCCAGTTGGGTGACGGGGGGTGGTCGCGGGGACAGACGTACGTATATCTGGCAGAGTGTGAAACAAATCGAGCGGGAGAGACCGCGAGCAGGCAGACAGCTACAGAAAGCCCATTAAGGTGCGTAATGGCCGGTCGCGTAAGACCCGGCGCGCAGCACTGCATCGATTAGACATAACGTCGCTAGACTGCTTCCGACCCGCTACTACTGACATCACCTTTCAGCCACCCTGTCCACCCTATCCACCCCTCGGACACCTATACCCACCCTCCACACCGGGTCCGTGGGGGATGTCGCCGGTCATACTTAATATCATTGCACTGGCCGTATGTTTGTCCCATGTTTGTCAACTGGGCTGTTTGGTTTGCGAAGCGAGCGAGCACAAAGGCAACTCTGAACACCTTGTAATCCCTTAACAGTGGATGTTAAGGTCTGTTGTGGGTGGAAAGAATGGCACGGCACCCTAATGCCAGTTTACGCCGAAATTGGCCGACCCGACATGTACCACGAGATAATAAACAGAAACTGTTTTGGTATTTAAAGGTAAAATGTATGTTGGAGATGAATGGAAGTAAATTCTATTGTTCTGGGATGTAATGTCGTTTACCATGTATTTTATTCCTTGGATTGTTAAAATTACGGTATTGGGTCGTTGGGTACTAAATCAGTCATCAATCTAATCTTTAATTATCTTAGATTGAAGAGTTACAAAAGGAAAGGTGCATAAAACCCAGATAAATACTTAGGAAGACGCTCAATGGAATGGTAGTGATAGTTTAACCGCAACATCAATGATGTTTTGTGGCATAACAACTGATGATAGATAACCTTCAGAGAAATCATTACTGCGACTAGCATGACGCCAATTGATTCACACTGGCGTTGCTTTAATCTTTCTTTACGTCATAATCTATCATCAAATATACAAAAAAGTTCATTTCAATAAGTATTTCAATAAGTTCTTCTAATTTTTCTAGTTTGGGTTAATTCTCAACGCCATTGTCGACAATAATGTTTTGAATTTGTGGTTTTCATGAGGGTCAGGTCCCATTCGTTCTACTTGACAAACATGTCAAGTCTCTGAATGCTAAGTTATATCTTTATGATAATGAATAGCTGGAAAACGGAATGGAAAATGCTTAATTTGGAATACCTCATTGTTTTATGCAGACCCGACGACCAAAATTAGTTTATTACTGTCTTAAGCGCAAAATGTGTTTCAGAATAAAAAAAAGTAGTACTTCATTTAAAAAATTCGCATTTGCAAGGGAATGGAGATCATCCTGGCATCGAAATCATCCAGGACAAATCGATCCCTAATCGAAATTATTACGTATTTTGGTAAATAAATATCATGGAAGTGAATGCAATGATACAGTAGGTGGACGTCACTATATACAGGGTGTATCCTAAATTTGCAATGTTGTTAACAGGATGTGAAACGCAATGCTTAGTATGTATGTATAAAAATCAACAAATAGCTGAAATCGAGTTTTTAATGTTTTACTCAAAAAGTAACACATAATGATGATGAATGGGTTAGTGCAATTGATGTTAAAATAACATTCCGTCGATCATTTATTTATGAGGCCATTACTACGTAGAAAATCTGAAACAGAATCATTTAAAAACAAACCTATTAATTCATGATTTTTTCGACTATCTACCGTTAGTGATTTAATATGTCTTGATAATTAAAGCTTTTTTTCAAATCGTTTTTGGTTAAATAATTAAATACTATAAATATGTGTTGAATGAAATTGTAAATTTTATAATTTCATAATAAGTCATAATTCAGTTGAGAGGTCGTTAGTGTGTGTTTACTACCTCTCATAACTTACCAGATTGTAGAGATAATGCTCATAATGCTTTTGTTTTTATTGTTAGTATCATCTGTGGTTTTGATATTCCTGAAAGTAGTTTTCTGATTTGATTCTATTGCTTTGATTTGAATCATCCAGTCCATGGAGGATCGTGTTTTAATCGAAACTGCAGTTTACAACATTAAGTCACAAAATGTATTATGCGAAACCACTAGGCATTATGTCACCTCAAAATGCACAAGAAATACAAAACAATATCAGGAGTTTCTGCAGGGAAATATCATGATCAACACTTCTCGTAAAACAAATACACAAGATAGTAATATCAAGGAAGACAGCGAAACTGTAGTTATTATGTTTTGCTAGAGTTTGCGCTCTTTTCTACACGTCTTTGTTTAAAAAAACTTGTATCTTAAATTGTAATGTATGGGATAGCAGTGGTTTTATTAGGTAATTAAAAAAAAAATGTTTGTTTATATGTATCTTTAAAACTAACAATAAGAGGTATTTTTTTCTGCTACTGATTGCCATAAGAATCTGAAATTTTTCTCTAAGATAGTGTAATCACTGGCAGATTGTGAACACATGACAGTATTACAAAATGATCAAATAACTTTATTCACAAAATAACCAATTGTCCTATCAATCTTATATGAATTAAAGCTATTATTAATGAAACAATAACAATAACAACAGTGTATATTCGAAAATCCTCGCAGGCTAAACTAGTTATTTTTATTTGAAATTTGGACCAGTTATTAAGACTAAACGCGATATTGTTGAACAAAATCTTCACCCATCTGTCCTCAATTGATGTTAAAATAACTTTCCGTCAATTATTTATTTATGAGGCAGAACCATTTAAAAACAGACCTCTTAATTTATGCTTTTTTCGACTATCTACCGTTCGTAATTTAATATGTTTTGATAAACCTTTTCTTCAAATAGTTTTTGGTTAAATAATTAAATACTGTGTTGAATGAAATTGTAAATTTTATAATTTCTCTTAATAAGTCATAATACAGTTGTGAGGTCGTAAGTGTGGTTTTACTACCTCTCATAACTTTGAAGATGGTAGAAGTAATACTCAACTTTTGTTTTTATTATTAGTATCATCTTGGATTTTGATATTCTTGAAAGTAGTTTTCCGTTTTGATTCTATTGATTTGAATTGAATCATCCAGTCCATGGAGGATCGTGTTTTAATCGAAACTGCATATTAAAGTTTAGAACATTGAGTCACAAAATGTATTATGCGAACCCTCTATATATTATGTCACCTCAAAATGCACAAGAAATACAAAACAACATCAGCATTTTCTGCAGGGAAATATCATGATCAACACTTCTCGTAAAACAAATACACAAGCTAGTAATATCAAGGAAGACAGCGAAATTGTAGTTATTATGTTTTGCTAGAGTTTGCGCTATTTTCTTCACGTCTTTGCTTAAAACAACTTGTACTTTAAAATGTAATGTATGGGATAGCAGTATCTAGTTTTATTAGGAAATTTAAAAAAAATGTTTGTTTATACGTATCTTTAAAACTAATAATAAGAGGTATCTTTTTGAAACTACTGGTTGCCATAAGTATCTGAAACTTTTCTCTAAGATAGTGTAATCACTGGAAGATTGTGAACACTTGACAGTATTACAAAATGATCATATAACTTTATTCACAAAATAACCAATAGTCCTATCAATCTCATATGAATTAAAGCATATTATTACTAAAACAACTGTCAATAAAACATCAAATCTGTTTCCTTTAAGAACAATAGTATCAAATTCGAAAATCCCCGTACGCTAAACTAGTTATTTTTATTTGAAATTTGGACGAGTTATTGAGACTAAACACGAAATTGTTGAACAAAATCTTCACCCATCTGTCCGCAACATCACGTCTCCCACAATATACGTAATTTATGATAAAGTATGGATACAGCCAATATTGAAACGCAACTTCTCGGTGGAATTATGTAGTACAACATGCAAATAGCAACTATTTAAAACATGCGAATTAGTAATGTCGAAACACGTGCCATTTGCATAGTTTATTTAGCCGCATGTTGCCGCAGATTGATCGCTTCTCAACGATATTTACATGCAGCAATTATACCTGAGCTCAAGAATGCGCTTGGCCTGGTAAATTTATGCCTCTAACTGAACATCACGAACACATGGCAGTGCATATACGGTCATTTACCCATTACTGATTTTATTTGCTCTTGGTTAGTACAACAATTAGACATATTAGGTACTATAATCCAAGTGCAGACGTGGTTCTATATAGTTGATTTGAATAGTTATGTCGGGGAAAAATGATTCTGTAGTTTTGAAACCTGACAGTACTAACTAATAAAAATGTGAAATATTGGGACTACAACTTAATAGGTACATTTTGATGGTGTTTACTATTAACAAACGTAATATTTCACTGCAAAAAAAACATAAAATTCAGAGGTCGTCGTAAACGAGAAATTAACCTAAACATTTGTACTAGCGGCGCCATCTGTGAGCGGCAGCTCGAACAACGAAGAAAGCTGCCTATATCACCTCCGCTCAGAATAAGAACGCTATAGATTTTTATAATAATATAGGTCAATCTTTTAATAGTTTATTTCTCCTTGACTTAAGAACAATACAATAAGAACAATTATTGTTCTCTTTCTCAAACTAAATGCCACAAACTATTTTGATTAAGTATTGATTGTGTTCCTACAATCGTTTAAATGACTGGCGGGCATTTCTTCTCGCTTCATAAATTAAATTTATCTGTATATCTGTTATTTATAAAAATTATCAACGGGCTGTGAAGGATCGGCCAATTAGGAGAAACCGAGAATTTTCAAAAGGAGCTAACCGTAGGAATTTATTTTTATTGTGGTTTATAGGTACCCTGCATTAGCATATAAACTATCGGCGGTGATGGTAGCCCGGCATTGTAGCTTTACTATAACAATAAAATCTAATTGACACCCTATTTCACGACAACGTGTTAAACCTGCTTTGCGTCGCGCCGACAACTGTGCAGAGGCGTATTTAGGATGAATAGAAATCGGGGCATAAATGGTAATAAATCGAGGTATTTGTAGAAATACTTGATAAGCGATATGAAATTGTAGTGGAATAATTTCTAATTTTAAAATAAATGTCAAATATTTTACTGCTCGGTATAATGGGATAGAGACGAAGATAGGATCTGTTCTAACCGAGACACATTTTTTGTTTTAAAGCTGGTTTTAATGGTAGGCCAGACTGTTCCAGTTTTGCTGTAGAGATAGTATTGTAAACTACATTTAAACATATAAGAACACAAAATATGATTACATATTTTTGATTATGTGATCATAAATGATCTAAGCTTACAGACCAGTTGTCAGGATTTGTAAAACCTTTTAGACAAGCTGTCCCTCAACTTGAGGACATAAAATCAGGAACGTCAAAAGCAAGTAATAACATGATAAAAACCTATAAATATTTATTTCTCCTTATCACTTTTGTTTTATTACTGTAGCTTCTATGACATTAGACTTGGAAATTAGACTTAGAAAACCAATATCTTGCAAACAGTTACTTACTACCAATATGCATATCTATATCTTTTCAGTAATCATAAATAATGTCGTAGAAACGGGGTTAGTTGGTTATTTTCTCAGAAAATATTTTAGGTTAGATTTTTATGAATACCATATTTCGATGGTTCAGTCGAAACTGTGATTATGTGTGAATGTATGCGTATGAATACAATTATGGTGATGTGGTAACATTTTAACGGTCTGTCATGAAAACCATGCTTGGTGGAAGTATCGACCTACTTGTTGGCAAACAATGGAGGAATATCCCGGAAAGGTCAAGTGAATAAAAACAACTGTTTTCTCAGGTCGACGTTTCGCTTTATTAGGAATGTTAAAGCTTATTCATGACCCAATCTACAATTTTGAGAGCAACAATGAGTGTAATAATTGAATGACAGAAAATTTCTACTTACAATTATTGTGTATGAGGAGGCAAAATGCAGACATAGATTGAATTATTTAGTTCCACTGGGGCATAACGCCGAAAACAAACCACCCAGACACAGTGGTGAACGCACTCTGGTACATTTGAGGCGTTTTTTGGTAGCTAATAGTTATTACAGTTTAAAATTATACATTAAAACTTGTAAACACGTGAAGAGACGCAAAGGAAATGGCGTGTTAAGAAAAGCAACTTTTTGTACTGAACAACGTCAACGAAAACCTCAGCGATTAAAAATATTTAGTTATAGGTTTTTATCATATTATGATGGCTTAGCATGCCCACAAGGGACACCTTGTTTACCTATGAAGTGAGCACAAAGATTTGTCATAAAAAGGATAATCATTAATGCGCTTCTTCTATTGTTTAAAATTATTGGTTTAAGTGCCTTCAAAAGGTTATATCACCAGATAAACAAATATATCATTTTTGCATAATTTTAAGAAATTTTAGAAGTCGCTACTGGCAATCAATCCGGAAAAGCAAATTAGCTTAAAATAAAGAAACAAAAAATCATTTTTATTTGGTTTGTATCACAATTACGCAACACAATTATTAGCTCACTAAAAAGTAGTCTATAACATTTGAGTGTACATTTCACTGATTTACATTTACTTAATTTGTCAAAAATACAATAATTAATCTAAATGATTACCCCTCTGGCTGACAACTAAAGAAATTGAAAAAGTGACAACTGATTTTGGGGTGACTTTTCGAAAAATCTGTTTTTATTCCAAACAAAATGTCGGCTTTCAGAAGCAGATTTTACGGGAAAAAAATCATAAGAAAATTGGCCGTAAATAGTTCAAAACTGTTTTGCTGTTGACCTAGTCATTTCGTTGCATAGGTACTTGTAAAATGCTCTAAATTCACAAATTTGTGATTAAACAAACTTTGACAGCCGATAGCAACCCCAAATCACCCCCTTATTATCAATGCCTCAGAAAATTTTATTTCAGAAAGCTTCTGGATTATGTTAAACCTAAAACGCAAACATCAAAATGTAATGTTCTGCTTATATACGGAGTGTTACCAAAATTATTGCATTAATATTACAGTATTATGGGTCAAGTACAAATGCGAAATCAGAATCATCATTGTCAATTGTTTTCTTCAGGAAATTGGACAGTTACGGAAAGAAGCAAAAAAAAAAAACAGTTGACGAAGGTGATTTAAATGTATGTACGTGATACATTTTAATATTTCTAAATACATTTTCAAATAAAATGTTTGCGTATCGTTAAAAAAAGCACAAGCAGGTATACACAAGCAGAATTTTACATTTCAATGTTCTTTTTCCATATGTGTCCAACTTTCTGCCGAGCCCTGCATGCTACACAGGTAAAAAAGGGTGCAACTCACCCCAATTTGTAACATCAACGTCATTATGCCTTGCAACTGCATAGTGGTGAAGTTGTAAGGCAGAAGTTGCAAGAAAGACGCAATAAACAAACAATATCATCCTTAATAACGAAGTAATACGCAGAAGAACAAGTGTACTCAAATAATAAAAAGGATATAGTTCTTCATGTTCAAGTTAATTTTATTTACGTAGTTACATGTTTCACCCCTTAGGGCATCGTCAGACTACACTGGAAATTTAATTAAAACGATAGAGATGAAACACAATAAAAACTACTTACAGTCAAATCAAAACTTCAAAAACTCATCAAAGACAAAGGTAAAAAAGTCCTTGTTAGATTTTAATTTTTATTGTGTGTGTTTCATCTCTATAGTTTTAATTAAATTTCCAGTGTAGTCTGAAGATGCCGTAAGGGGTGAAACATGTAACTACGTAAATAAAATTAACTTGAACAGGAAGAACCATATCCTTTTTATTAATATCATCCTTGTCAAAGATATCAGGAAAGACGGATATCTGAAACAAGATTTCATAAATACCGATGTTGGCGATTATTTCGCAGAAAAATGCACTCATTACTGCTAACATCACTTCTTTGTACTCACTAAAAATTAAATAATATTTATAATATGTGTGTGTGGATGTGAAAAGGGACCAGTTGTCCGTTTCTAGTTACGCAGATAATCGCAAATAAAGTTAAACTGGTTCAAAATACACATTTTTATTTTATTGGCTAATTACTTTCTTTATTGTGTTTTTTATCAGATGTGTTCGTCTGAAACCCGTCTGCGGTTGGAAAAGCATGAAAAAATGCGTTTTTATTGCGAACGAAAAAGGGACCAGTTGTCGATATCACGTTACGCTCTAGCGCATTACGGTGTTGCCGCATACAGTGACAGAAACAAATGTCCTCCGTATGATAGAAGTTTATAACTTGTTTGTATAAAATATAATTACAAAGTTATATAATATTCCGGGACAATTACTACGCTTATATTAACTTCACTTTTTGTTTGTTTGTTTATCTATTTGATTGTTTGTCTGTTTGTTATGTACAAATCTTGTAATCAACCTTATTTCTACTTCCCAGTGGCCAATCAAGTTAAAATTTTGCATGTGAACAGATTTTCGGTGACAATACAAGAAGCAAAAAAAATATGGAAGCTTTTCCAACATTTGAAAAAAATTTCAAAATTTGGAAAATTTGGCTAAATGAGTTGAAATTTTGCCTGTGGGCGGATTTCCGGTGACAATGACGTAAAGCAATAAAAAAATTTGCAAAACTTTCTAAAATTTTGAAAAAAAAATTTGAATTTGTACAAGTCTTGTAATCGATATTATTTCTACTTACCAGTGTCCATTGTGTCCAATCAAGTTAAAATTTTGCACGTGGACAGATTTCTGGTGACAATACAAGAAGCAATAAAAAAAATATGGAAACTTTTCCAAAATTTGAAGAAAAATTAAAAATTTGGAAAATTTGACCAATTGAGTTGAAATTTTGCCTGTGGACGGATTTCCGGCGACAATGCTCTAAAAAAATAAAATGAATAAAAAAGTGGAAAATTTGAAGTAAATTCTAAAAATTATTAATTTTGTTAATAAAGCGTATTTTTTAAAAAATGCACTTTTTATATAAATTTATTATGATTGTATTTCCATGTTTTGTGTCCCTAGTTATGTTTATTTCTTATCATTAAACGTTCAAAATAATTTGATACTATCTGATTCAATTGAACTCGCAAATTTGGATTTTTAACTGACATAAGTGTTGAAATCAGACAGCTACATAATTATGTAACAGGAAATAGGATGAAAAAAGTTGCAAATTCATGTTAATTTATTATGGTTGCCAGATTGCACTCGGTGCCATTTTGAATTATAAACATCTAACATCAGATATTTGTTTTCTTCTGAACCCGACAGTTAATTGCATGTTTAGTCGCCATTTTGAATTTTATACATCTGACAAGATTTGGAATCCGTATATATCACATAATTTAATTTTTTTATAAATCTGACACTTAATTACATGTTTGGTCGCCATATTAGATCCGCCATTTTGAATTCTAAAAATGTAAAAATAAATAAGATTTGGAATCAGATGACCCCATAAACCCCTTACGAGAATGCTTGTCTTCTTAAGACTCGAGAGATGAAGATACCTAGCTTACACTATACATATTGTAGGCCCAGGCCAATGGCGCTATAGATTAAAAAACCTATAAAACCCAAACGGAATAATGAAATAATAAATTCTACTAAAAATCTTGAAACTAATATCGAAATTGTTCCAAAAATGTTGGAGTCAGCGTAACTTCCAAATATGCGGGAAGTTATTAACTTTTAAACTTTGCAAAATTTTGAAGCGTCATAGCGCAAAAGTTTAATTTTTGCTCCAGCAACTTTGATATTTTTTTTCAATTTCTGTTTATGGTAATCGGCTTAAAATGTTGGAGTACCTTTGCCATAACTTACTCTATCTAAAAACACTCATAACTCAATTTCGGTCAACTGGTCCCTTTTCATATCCAGGCACACATATATAGAATTTGCGTTAAAAACAAAACAGGAGAGCGTAGGTGCCTTTTTCTTCACCTAATAAGTCAAAGCACAAAAGCGAACGTCCTTATATAATTTGCATTTCCCAACGAACAAAACAAACACCACTCAATCCTTTAGAACCGTTTATATCAACACATAAAGATAAATTAAACAACGTGGGAACCCAGGCGATAAATAAACCAACATCCCGATACTCGCATACTCGAAAAAAAGACCAGCATAATTCATGGCACAATTGCGCTATAATAGAAACGCAAGCTTGATGAACTCGGACCATGATCTATCGCCTGAGCGTTCGTTATGCGAGAGCGGATATTCTTTTTGTTTTAACAGAGGAAGAGAGTATAGGTATAAGCCGCCTACGATACTGATCCGAAGTCCGCCGGCACGGCTTAAGCACCTATAAGCCTTTAAAAACACTATCGTGTAATAACAATAAATCGGTCGGCGAGAACATGCCACGCCGATATACATGTTATTGTATTAATTTGTCCGCGAATGACAGCCGTATTTCATCGTCGTGATGTTGTATAACTGTCAGGCTGGATGTCAGGGTATTGTAGATAAAGATGGTTGATCTCTGTGAATCTTCTTTGGAGTTCTTTATTGGAATGTATTATATTGTGGATGTGAAGAAAAGGAAATTATATCCACACGTTTACTATAGAGAACGATTGTTTATCTACGGCACCATCAAGTTTATGAATGCTATGAATAGAATAGAAAGTCTCTATTCCATAAAATTTGTTTTTTACAGTGTTTTGAGATTTTTTATGTTAAACAATCTAAACGAATCATCGTTTAGCTCTTCCAACTAAAACCTCGTCACTTACACTTACACGTCCGTCTGTCAGTATTTTCTTCTTATACATCTTTAATAGTCTGCAAAAGAGTATTTTTCAGTGTTACATAAAAAAAAAGTGATTGATTGTTACATAAAACTGTTGATAAATCTGCTGTCTGAGATGAATCTAATGGACTATGTATGACAACCCTTATCTACAGTTTATTTACTTACGGAATAAAATAAAAAAGCTGAACAATCAAATTCAGTAAAATTTATGGTGTTTGTTATTTAAGAAAAAATCGGCCACGGTCAAATGAGGCGTTTAGTATCAAAACCAGCTCAATCCTTTTTTTATAAATTTTACAGGAGAGAGAAAAAACGTTTCATGCTCTGCCCATTAAATTTTTCCAAAATATTTTTTTTTTATTTGCACAACCTATGGTGTGTGATTCCAAATATTTGGTGAGTTTTAAGTTAACAGTTCTGTATAATTATTTATAATTCAAAATTGTTTGGATTAAGGTGGTTTTGAAAAAATCCCAGGGAAAATCTCTAAAGAAAATCATTAGTTTACTACTGGGAGGTAGTATAATAACATACTTCTTTGAATCATAATTATAATTATAAATATATGTTTTTTTTTATTATTAACATATTTATGATATAATTATAAACATATTTATTATTGTCATTAGATCAAAACATTTTGATGGGAGTTTACGTTGGCGACACATTCGCCTTCGTCGAAGAAATTATCTTGTTGAATGTAGGTCGCTACATATTTGAAGAATTCGATGGCCATCCATACACTGATCCCCAAAATATTTGGTGAGCAAATTGTTCACGTTATTTATCTTTGCTTGAGCATCAGGAACGCCAGTAGCCACAGACGAAGGTTTCTCTATGGAAGCTTTGAATTGTTTTGTGTTTCTTTGACACGGTCTTGAAAGTGCCAAGATCCGAATTATAACAAACTTCACCTCTTACTTCGGTGTCATTTTTCATCTTGTTCCTGATGTGCAAAAATCCTTTCGAAGCTAAAAATGTAGAATGCTAGGTATCACTGTCCTGTGATGTGCAAAATAGAGGATACAGCAGCTTTAAAATTGTAACCAGTTCGTTCCCTGGAAGCAAAAAGAAAGTGGTTTCTTGCTGAGCAAGAGTGGCTATATATTCTTGGGGTCTATCTGCTTTTCTTTTTTATTTTCTTTTCTATACTGCCGAAAACGCGGTCAGATGGTAGGAAGGAATGCCCACGATAGGGAAAACTACTTCAATCGTCTTGACGTGTGCTGGAGCTATTTTAAAGAGCTAAAAACTTAACTTTCCAATCAGTGAGTTTTATTTTGTATTCCGTCACAAAAGCTCACAACCATTTCAACCTCAGGAGGCATTCTGGCTTGGTTGAGCAAAAACTCATGAACTGCTGATGATATTTTATTTGAACTTTTTTCTGCTGTTTTTCACACCAATAATACACAAACATGTTGATGGGGGTTTGAGTTTTTAGCCGGGTGGCGCACATGTCGGCCTGCAGTGGATAGCATGGATTGAGCTGGGTTTGAAAAAATACTGGTTTTTAACATATGTTTTCGACCGAATTGTGTTGAATTCGTTCAAAATCGCTTTGTAGGGTAATAGTATCGACCAAGTCTTATCAAACTAAACAAAAAAAATACTTTCGAAAAAATAAGGATTGAGCTGGTTTTGATACTAAACGCCTCAAATGTTACTTACCAAAATACAGATGTTTATACACATAACATTTCTGTTGTTCAATTGTTGGTTGCTTAAATTATAAATCCTTTTTGATTTTGATTGGCCCTTCCGATTTTGGGCATAAACTAGGATATAGATTACATAAAAATTTTCGAAATCAGTTAAAAATAAGTTAAAATAAAAAATAATCATAACTCTTAAAGTACATTCTTGGTTTCTTGTTTGCACGCAATAATCTTAGTTTTTTTATGAGACTACTTTGAAATTTTAGGATGATCAGACAATATAGTAAATATATATCAACCTCAATTACTCAAAGTGGCTGTATTACACTCTTCGGTTCACTCGTCGTACCCTAATCTGCTCGTATAATATACTATTTTTTTACAAATCTAATTTATTTTATTAAACATTTCGTGAAAATAATTTTACATGGTCTCTTTTATATGATTCGTAATCGATTGAGGAGGTATGGGGTAGGACTCTGTACACGATGGGGAGTTATTCGGAATAGAAGGACTACGCCGCGGAGCGCTGGGTCCGATACAACTTGTTTATATAGTACCAATATAAATTTAATTCTTTTGCAACAACCCCATCCAATTGTTTTTTTATATCCATACCTAATTCCTGTGCCCCAAGGGACTCAAACACGAGAATAAGTTCAATTTAACAATATTAAAAAAGGGTTTCTTTTACCACAATAAATTTACATACCACCATTATTAGCTTAATCTGAAAAAAATTATACGTTAACTGTTGAATCTAAGATAGCATTCAAGCATTTTCAAGTTAATAAAAATTTTAATTCTAATTTGTTAAAAACTCAATAAAAACAAAATCGGACCAGAGAAAACTGTTCTGGTAGGTACGTTTTCTCTCGCACAATCGAATCTGAAAGGATAAATTCTAAATTGCTCAACTTAAAATGTCTGTCTTCACTTTCACATTCTACGGATAAGAATGCTGAAACAGTTATCAGTTGTTACACTGAGAAAACTGTATAGTAAAAAATGTATTATAGCCAAAAGTATTTTAATATCTATGAAATTGTCAGAAACACATAATTCATTTAACAAATGGTAAAATACACGTATTGTAAGTTTCATTTGAATTTGAAATATTATAATTCTGTATCTTAATTTTTATAACACATTATTATAGCATTCAATAGAAACACTAAAATACTAAAACACGAGTATTTAAATTTTATAGGGTTACATTTTAAAAATTAAGATGCACTTTTATTACCTTTACAATAAAATTCTTTAGAATACTGCAAATACGGAATTTATTGTAGTAGGTAAAATACTATATTTTAATTTGTATCTATATTTTGCCTATAAAACCATTCCTTATACATTATAATATGTGTGCGTGGATGTGAAAAGGGACCAGTTGTCCGTTTCTAGTTACGCAGATAATCGCAAATAAAGTTAAACGGGTGCAAAATACACATTTTTGTTTTATTGGTTAATTACTCTAATTATTGTGTTTTTTATCAGATGAGTTCGTCTAAAACCCGTCTGCGGTTGGAAAAGCATGAAAAAATGCGTTTTTATTGCGAACGAAAAAGGGACCAGTTGTCTATATCACGCTACGCTCTAGAGCATTACGGTGTTGCCGCATACAGTGGCAGAAACAAATATCCGTATGATAGCAGTTTATAAACTTGTTTGTATAAAATATAATTACATAGTTATATAATATTCCGGGACAATTACTACGCTTATATTAACTGCACTTTTTGTTTGTTTGTTTGTCTATTTGATTGTTTGTCTGTTTGTTATGTACAAATCTTGTAATCGATATTATTTCTACTTCCCAGTGTCCAATCAAGTTAAAATTTTGCATGTGGACAGATTTCCGGTGACAATACAAGATGCAATAAACAAAATATGGAAACTTCCAAAATTTGAAAAAAAATTCAAAATTTGGAAAATTTGATCATTTGAGTTGAAATTTGGCCTGTGGACGGATTTTCGGTGACAATGACATGAAGCAATAAAAAAATTTGTAAAATTTTCTAAAATTTTGAAAAAAAATTTGAATTTGGAAAATATGTCCAATCGGGTTAAAATTTTGTATGTGGACAGTTTGCCGGCGACAATGCTCGAAAAAAATAAAATGACAAAAAAATGGAAAATTTGAAGAAAATTTTAAAAAATTGTAATTTTGTTTATAAAGCGTAGGTAATTTTAAAAAAATGCACTTTTTATATAAATTTATTATGATTGTATTTCCATGTTTGTGTCCCTAGTTATGTTTATTTCTTATCATTAAACGTTTAAAATAATTTGATACTATCTGATTTATTTGAACTCCCAATTTGGATTTTTAACTGACATAAGTGTTCACATCAGACAGCTGCATAATTATGTAACAGGAAATAGGATGACAAAAATTGCAAATTCATGTTAATTTATTATGGTTGCCACATTACATTCGGTGCCATTTTGAATTATAAACTTCTATCAGATATTTGTTTTCTTCTGAATCCGACAGTTAATTACATGTTTAGTCGCCATATTGGATCCGCCATTTTGAATTTTATACATCTGACAACAGATTAGGAATCCGTAACCTTCATATATAACATAATTTAATTTTTGTATAAATCCGACACTTAATTACATTTAATTACAATTACATTTTTGCGGAATACACCAATCACTTAATTACATGTTTGGTCGCCATATTAGATCCGCCATTTTGAATTTTAAAAATCTAAAAATAAATAAGATTTGGAATCAGAGGACCCCATAAACCCCTTACGAGAATGCTTAAGTCTTCTTAAGACTCGAGAGATGAAGATACATAGCTTACACTATACATATTGTAGACCCAGGCCAATGACGCTATAGATTAAAAACCCTATAAAACCCAAACGGAATAATGAAATAATAAATTCTACTAAAAATCTTGAAACTAATATCGAAATTGTTCCAAAAATGTTGGAGTCAGCGTAACTTCCAAAAATGCGAGAAGTTATTAACTTTTAAACTTTGCAAAAGTTTGAAGCGTCATAGCGCAAAAGTTTAATTTTTGCACCAGAAACATAAATATTTTTTTTTCAAATACTCTCTATGGTAATCGGCTTAAAATGTTGGAGTACCTTTGCCATAACTTATTCTATCTAAAAACACTCATAACTCAATTTCGGTCAACTGGTCCCTTTTCATATCCAGGCACACATATTGTATGTTACCATTTATAATGTAGTGTATATGTGGTTTATTAGAAAGGGTACGTATAGATGGCGCGTTAGTTCACTCTCCTGCTATAAATCCACGACCTTAGGCTATATAAAGGCCAGAAGGAATACGGCGAAAGCACACGGTTAGATTGAGGTGTGCTAATATGTAAGTTTATTATTGTTGGTAACCATTCATTAAGGTATCTTAAGGTATTCTTAAAAGATGTGATGAAAATATTGTATTGAAATATCTATACAACTAACTCTATACATTAAAAATTTCTATAGTATCAAATTATCATCATACAATTCAGTATCTTAACATTTATAAATGGGTATTTTAATTTTTATATATCGAGTTAATGCTATTTAAAATTAAGTATTTTAAAATTTGAAATATTCATATTTTATTGGTTACATATATTATTATACTTTTTATAACATAATATTATAAAATCTACTATAAGACCCGTATTATAACATTTCATATACTGTACGTAACGTATGCGTATTGGAAGACTCAATATTCTTGTCACAAATGGTAATATACTTTATCATAAGCATTATGAAAATTATTATAATGGTTCCTATACAGTTTTCTCAGTGTAGATTTAGTTCATTGTTGGCCAAGATAAAAATGAAACATGTCGTGTCAAATGAAATTCGACAAAACCGCAAAAATCTACCAGCCATTTATTTTGTTTTATTTATTTTTCGTAATTTTTGTCATTTATAGTTACCCCTCGTTTTTCTTCTTGATTTCAAATGATTATAACATAAGCAAAATCGATCAAGTAGTAATGAAAAATTAGGAAATATTGATGATCTATGTTGTGATTAACTAATGTGTTTTTATTTTGTGATTTAGTAAATCTGAATATGAATTTGACTTATTATCATGGACATGTGAAGGTTAATATCATGGACATGTCAAATATTGCACCAGAATATTTCAAGAAAATGTCGCGCAGTTCCGTCACTTAAAATTATACTAGAAAGATGTAGAATATGTAGACAAATTCAATTACAAACATTGTACTGGTGTCTTCACAGTTCTTTTAAAACTATGAGCTATATTTCCAATTAGCTTGTATTGTGCAGAACTACACAACTATAGACCACTTTTTTCCGGAAGCCACTCAAGGATGTTACGGTTCGCACTAGGTGTTAACAGACCTCAATCTTAGATTAAACCATTGATTGCAGTAAATTTTGTATTCATTTTTTACGCAAATTAACGCGATATTGGGTAGTTAGATTTTCGTCCATCTGAAGCTTAATTCTATTAATTCACACCTAAGTCAACCTAATTACCACCATCAATAGCAACTCAATACACACCCCCGAACAATCCATATACTCGAAATTACCCGCTATAGCAAAGTAGATAGATCCCCGAAAAGTAGGTTATTGCCGGTCGTCACTTTAATTTTGAGGGGGCTTCCCGTAAGTGCACTCGAAAGTTCCCCAGAGCCGGAAGTACTATTAAAACCGCGGTCGTTCCTGTCAAAGCGACCGAACCGCGCCGAACTTCATACGCCCAACTCAGCCAAGCCAGCGCGTTTGGCCGAGCCATTCCAACTCAATCTACGATATGGGCTATATGGCGTTCGGTCGTCGGACTGCAGCAGTATGCAGTCGTCGCGGTGTGCCATGGATTGAGATTTGTCGCGGACAGACGGGAGCGGGACATGCTTGACGGCATCAACCGGGACAGACACCGGCAACCGGGGCTGTCGTCCGAATAACGAGCTTCCACATCGATCCGAACGCTCACCGAGCGTGTGTGTATTCGTACCTATCTGACCAAACCGTAGAAAGACCGCGACTGAAAGGATTTTGACGAGATTTTGTGTTATTTTCCGGTCAAGTTAGCTGGGTTTGAATTTGTTATCATAATGGTGGAGGTGCTGATATGTTTTGATTTGCAGGGGTTGAATTGGTTTTTTTGTTCTGGGTGATAATGTCCTTTTGCATGAAAAACAGCACAAACTGAAGATATCTTTACACTCCCATAAAGGCAATAAAAGAAGTAGTCTCTAAAACTATCTAGAAGTAGTAATGCATGTTTTTACTTAATTTAAATTAATTTATTTTGTGTATTGCTGACCCGATGAATTTCAAATTCTCTAAAAGATGAGCGTGATACTACGCTTTTCTCTGACCATCATCAATTGTCTTATCTTGTCTTTATTATGGGCACCAAATGAATTTTGGTTTTGGATACATTTTTCCCCAGTTTTGATAAATTTTTTTCTGATTCAAGCAACGTGTGAAACATGGACGACATGGAATTTTAAATTAGAAAAATTTTGTTTATCGTTAGTAGTCTCTAAAACTATCTAGAAGTAGTAATGTATGTTTTTACTTAATTCAAATTAATTTATTTTGTGGGTTGCTGACCCGATTAATTTTAAATTCTCTAAAAGATGTGCGTGATTCTACGCTTTTCGCTGACTATCATCAATTGTCTTATCTTGTCTTTATTATGGGCACCAAATGAATTTTGGTTTTGGATAAATTTTTCCCCAATTTTGATACATTTTTTCTGATTCAAGCAACGTGTGAAACATGGACGACATGGAATTTTAAATTAGAAAAAATTTGTTTATCGTTAGTAGTCTCTAAAACTATCTAGAAGTAGTAATGTATGTTTTTACTTAATTCAAATTAATTTATTTTGTGGGTTGCTGACCCGATTAATTTTAAATTCTCTAAAAGATGTGCGTGATTCTACGCTTTTCGCTGACTATCATCAATTGTCTTATCTTGTCTTTATTATGGGCACCAAATGAATTTTGGTTTTGGATAAATTTTTCCCCAATTTTGATACATTTTTTCTGATTCAAGCAACGTGTGAAACATGGACGACATGGAATTTTAAATTAGAAAAAATTTGTTTATCGTTAGTAGTCTCTAAAACTATCTAGAAGTAGTAATGTATGTTTTTACTTAATTCAAATTAATTTATTTTGTGGGTTGCTGACCCGATTAATTTTAAATTCTCTAAAAGATGTGCGTGATTCTACGCTTTTCGCTGACTATCATCAATTGTCTTATCTTGTCTTTATTATGGGCACCAAATGAATTTTGGTTTTGGATAAATTTTTCCCCAATTTTGATACATTTTTTCTGATTCAAGCAACGTGTGAAACATGGACGACATGGAATTTTAAATTAGAAAAAATTTGTTTATCGTTAGTAGTCTCTAAAACTATCTAGAAGTAGTAATGTATGTTTTTACTTAATTCAAATTAATTTATTTTGTGGGTTGCTGACCCGATTAATTTTAAATTCTCTAAAAGATGTGCGTGATTCTACGCTTTTCGCTGACTATCATCAATTGTCTTATCTTGTCTTTATTATGGGCACCAAATGAATTTTGGTTTTGGATAAATTTTTCCCCAATTTTGATACATTTTTTCTGATTCAAGCAACGTGTGAAACATGGACGACATGGAATTTTAAATTAGAAAAAATTTGTTTATCGTTAGTAGTCTCTAAAACTATCTAGAAGTAGTAATGTATGTTTTTACTTAATTCAAATTAATTTATTTTGTGGGTTGCTGACCCGATTAATTTTAAATTCTCTAAAAGATGTGCGTGATTCTACGCTTTTCGCTGACTATCATCAATTGTCTTATCTTGTCTTTATTATGGGCACCAAATGAATTTTGGTTTTGGATACATTTTTCCCCAGTTTTGATAAATTTTTTTCTGATTCAAGCAACGTGTGAAACATGGACGACATGGAATTTTAAATTAGAAAAATTTTGTTTATCGTTAGTAGTCTCTAAAACTATCTAGAAGTAGTAATGTATGTTTTTACTTAATTCAAATTAATTTATTTTGTGGGTTGCTGACCCGATTAATTTTAAATTCTCTAAAAGATGTGCGTGATTCTACGCTTTTCGCTGACTATCATCAATTGTCTTATCTTGTCTTTATTATGGGCACCAAATGAATTTTGGTTTTGGATACATTTTTCCCCAGTTTTGATAAATTTTTTTCTGATTCAAGCAACGTGTGAAACATGGACGACATGGAATTTTAAATTAGAAAAATTTTGTTTATCGTTAGTAGTCTCTAAAACTATCTAGAAGTAGTAATGTATGTTTTTACTTAATTCAAATTAATTTATTTTGTGGGTTGCTGACCCGATTAATTTTAAATTCTCTAAAAGATGTGCGTGATTCTACGCTTTTCGCTGACTATCATCAATTGTCTTATCTTGTCTTTATTATGGGCACCAAATGAATTTTGGTTTTGGATACATTTTTCCCCAGTTTTGATAAATTTTTTTCTGATTCAAGCAACGTGTGAAACATGGACGACATGGAATTTTAAATTAGAAAAATTTTGTTTATCGTTAGTAGTCTCTAAAACTATCTAGAAGTAGTAATGTATGTTTTTACTTAATTCAAATTAATTTATTTTGTGGGTTGCTGACCCGATTAATTTTAAATTCTCTAAAAGATGTGCGTGATTCTACGCTTTTCGCTGACTATCATCAATTGTCTTATCTTGTCTTTATTATGGGCACCAAATGAATTTTGGTTTTGGATACATTTTTCCCCAGTTTTGATAAATTTTTTTCTGATTCAAGCAACGTGTGAAACATGGACGACATGGAATTTTAAATTAGAAAAATTTTGTTTATCGTTAGTAGTCTCTAAAACTATCTAGAAGTAGTAATGTATGTTTTTACTTAATTCAAATTAATTTATTTTGTGGGTTGCTGACCCGATTAATTTTAAATTCTCTAAAAGATGTGCGTGATTCTACGCTTTTCGCTGACTATCATCAATTGTCTTATCTTGTCTTTATTATGGGCACCAAATGAATTTTGGTTTTGGATAAATTTTTCCCCAATTTTGATACATTTTTTCTGATTCAAGCAACGTGTGAAACATGGACGACATGGAATTTTAAATTAGAAAAAATTTGTTTATCGTTAGTAGTCTCTAAAACTATCTAGAAGTAGTAATGTATGTTTTTACTTAATTCAAATTAATTTATTTTGTGGGTTGCTGACCCGATTAATTTTAAATTCTCTAAAAGATGTGCGTGATTCTACGCTTTTCGCTGACTATCATCAATTGTCTTATCTTGTCTTTATTATGGGCACCAAATGAATTTTGGTTTTGGATAAATTTTTCCCCAATTTTGATACATTTTTTCTGATTCAAGCAACGTGTGAAACATGGACGACATGGAATTTTAAATTAGAAAAAATTTGTTTATCGTTAGTAGTCTCTAAAACTATCTAGAAGTAGTAATGTATGTTTTTACTTAATTCAAATTAATTTATTTTGTGGGTTGCTGACCCGATTAATTTTAAATTCTCTAAAAGATGTGCGTGATTCTACGCTTTTCGCTGACTATCATCAATTGTCTTATCTTGTCTTTATTATGGGCACCAAATGAATTTTGGTTTTGGATACATTTTTCCCCAGTTTTGATAAATTTTTTTCTGATTCAAGCAACGTGTGAAACATGGACGACATGGAATTTTAAATTAGAAAAATTTTGTTTATCGTTAGTAGTCTCTAAAACTATCTAGAAGTAGTAATGTATGTTTTTACTTAATTCAAATTAATTTATTTTGTGGGTTGCTGACCCGATTAATTTTAAATTCTCTAAAAGATGTGCGTGATTCTACGCTTTTCGCTGACTATCATCAATTGTCTTATCTTGTCTTTATTATGGGCACCAAATGAATTTTGGTTTTGGATAAATTTTTCCCCAATTTTGATACATTTTTTCTGATTCAAGCAACGTGTGAAACATGGACGACATGGAATTTTAAATTAGAAAAAATTTGTTTATCGTTAGTAGTCTCTAAAACTATCTAGAAGTAGTAATGTATGTTTTTACTTAATTCAAATTAATTTATTTTGTGGGTTGCTGACCCGATTAATTTTAAATTCTCTAAAAGATGTGCGTGATTCTACGCTTTTCGCTGACTATCATCAATTGTCTTATCTTGTCTTTATTATGGGCACCAAATGAATTTTGGTTTTGGATAAATTTTTCCCCAATTTTGATACATTTTTTCTGATTCAAGCAACGTGTGAAACATGGACGACATGGAATTTTAAATTAGAAAAAATTTGTTTATCGTTAGTAGTCTCTAAAACTATCTAGAAGTAGTAATGTATGTTTTTACTTAATTCAAATTAATTTATTTTGTGGGTTGCTGACCCGATTAATTTTAAATTCTCTAAAAGATGTGCGTGATTCTACGCTTTTCGCTGACTATCATCAATTGTCTTATCTTGTCTTTATTATGGGCACCAAATGAATTTTGGTTTTGGATAAATTTTTCCCCAATTTTGATACATTTTTTCTGATTCAAGCAACGTGTGAAACATGGACGACATGGAATTTTAAATTAGAAAAAATTTGTTTATCGTTAGTAGTCTCTAAAACTATCTAGAAGTAGTAATGTATGTTTTTACTTAATTCAAATTAATTTATTTTGTGGGTTGCTGACCCGATTAATTTTAAATTCTCTAAAAGATGTGCGTGATTCTACGCTTTTCGCTGACTATCATCAATTGTCTTATCTTGTCTTTATTATGGGCACCAAATGAATTTTGGTTTTGGATAAATTTTTCCCCAATTTTGATACATTTTTTCTGATTCAAGCAACGTGTGAAACATGGACGACATGGAATTTTAAATTAGAAAAAATTTGTTTATCGTTAGTAGTCTCTAAAACTATCTAGAAGTAGTAATGTATGTTTTTACTTAATTCAAATTAATTTATTTTGTGGGTTGCTGACCCGATTAATTTTAAATTCTCTAAAAGATGTGCGTGATTCTACGCTTTTCGCTGACTATCATCAATTGTCTTATCTTGTCTTTATTATGGGCACCAAATGAATTTTGGTTTTGGATAAATTTTTCCCCAATTTTGATACATTTTTTCTGATTCAAGCAACGTGTGAAACATGGACGACATGGAATTTTAAATTAGAAAAAATTTGTTTATCGTTAGTAGTCTCTAAAACTATCTAGAAGTAGTAATGTATGTTTTTACTTAATTCAAATTAATTTATTTTGTGGGTTGCTGACCCGATTAATTTTAAATTCTCTAAAAGATGTGCGTGATTCTACGCTTTTCGCTGACTATCATCAATTGTCTTATCTTGTCTTTATTATGGGCACCAAATGAATTTTGGTTTTGGATAAATTTTTCCCCAATTTTGATACATTTTTTCTGATTCAAGCAACGTGTGAAACATGGGCGACATGGACTTTTAAATTAGAAAAATTTTGTTTATCGTTATTCTTTACGGCAGTGCGAGCTAATTCGTTCAATTTTTTAAATTTTGTATGAACATCTTGGTCGTTTTTACCTTTTCCCGTGATTTTTAGAACAATCTTACTTTGGGCACAGATTTTGCGAACCCCCAAGAAACTGTACATATTTTGAAATATACAGTATACAGTAACGTGAAAGTAATATTAGTCGTGTTAAGTTAAGGTTCTCGAGGAATTCATGTTGCTGGATAGGTATAGGTAGACAATAATTTCTGGACCCACAAACTTGTAACAAATTATCGGCTCATTTAAAAACATTGCAATAATTTCAAATATGTTTCGAGCTGCATCAAAACATAGTTGTTCGATATCGATGATGTTTGCTCTTTCATGAGTATTGTGAGTTAGTGTACTGTGAATGTATATACGGTGGTTACTGTAAGGATGTGGGTTCTAGTATAGGTGCCAATTTAGCTCAGTTTTCGATAGTCTTTTGTTATATCACCACGCTGGCGGTGTAAACTTGTTTATTTTTTATTTCAACTAGACTATAGTTAGGAATTAGTTTATATTTTAAGTTTTGCTGATGACGATTACTTGTAAGTGTGGTCAATTTAATTTCAGTTTACGGTTTGGAATACAAAGTGTTTTATCGTTTACGTCTTGGAATACGTAGGGTAACATAACAGGGTACTCACCTTTTGGGATGTTCACACTATAGAGCAACCGTGGTTCCTCGAGATGTCGTTAGGGGTTCCGCGAAAAATAGTAACAGATAACAGTCGCGGTCGCCACTCGTTTCATGGGCATATTATCTATGGACGTGAAGTGACAAGATTACTCATAATTATCTGTTAATTAAGTAAAATAATCTTTAGAAAATAACACCACTCGGTAGAATTATTGGTAAAAACCTAACATTATTTGTTTTCAATATGTCAAACTCTAAGTTTTTCTACTTAATTTATAATCCCTGTAAAATAACCCCATAATTATAGTAACTTTACATGATGTATTTGCAATTTTACAGCAACAGTACTGTAATTGTACAGTAGAAGTAATTTTTAACAATTTAACAGCGTTTATTTACAGACATGTTGTTCTACGTGATACAAATGGCTTTACTTGCTAAATGGCTTTACAAAATTTTCTTTGTTAATAAAACTTTTTACTGGGAATGACAATATGAAAGACACTGTTTAATTTTCTTTTATTAGGGTTCCCCGGGCTCTAACCCTATTTCAAAGGTTCCGTAAGAGTAAAAAGGTTGAAATACGCTGTTATACACACATGGAAATTTTTGTTTAACTCAAATAAATATTTGTTTGACGAGAGGCAAAAAAATATATTTATTTGCTACAAAGAATGTTTAGTTGAGTCAAAACAATATTACTTCACTCCAAACAACTGGTATTTGACTCAAATAAACAATATTTGTAGCACACACATTTATTTGAGTTCAACAAAAATTTCTACCCATGTAGAAGGTACAGTCTACATAATTCTTACTATAATTGTTCAAACTCAAACTCAAACAAACCCCGGCATTTACGGAAATCATAGACTATATAATAGTTGTCTTCATATAAAATTTTTACTTGTTGAGTTTTGTTGATGTCGAGTCGCATTTAAAAAATATTGTGTAAAAGTTTTACATAGAGCTTTTTCCGAAAAATGCTTTCAACGTAAAGCTGTAAACGCCATTTTCTATAAACAACATAAAATTGTTTTTTTTGCATTTGTCGAAATATTTAAAACAATCACCTGACGAAAACCTTAATCTAAAAACGATATTTTTATATGATTAAACACCGGACAAAAATATTATCATAATTTCAGAAAGAAGTAGAACAAGAATAAAGAGTACATACTGTAAACACTGACCACTTCAAGAACTGGGCTAGCTAGGAAAAGCTAGCTAACCTGTTATTTTAAAGGCATTCTTATAAAAACGACTTTTTTGCAACCTACTTGACAGATATACATTTCTTCAACTCTGACATTTTCCACGGAAAAGTTTTTTTAAATATTTTTTCGTTATTAAGGGCCGATCTTACAGAACACGTTATACCAAGGGATAACCTAAATATTGGTATAAATACCAGCCTATGTTGTTATTACTATGGAAACTTAATATTTTAGCCAATCGGAGGCGACACAGGATTATTTATTCTGGGAATAACTAGTCTACTGCTTATACGTATGATTGTAAGATCGACCCTTAGAGGTTGAAATTCTGTAATTCATTTCTACATACTACATTCGTATATTGTCATCCATTTGTATGGGGTTGCATTGCAAATTGCGGACCGAAAGAACTTTGTTTCGCCCAAATTTCTGATTTAAAATAGTAAATACTATCTTGGCCACAATGAAGAAATGGCGGAGGTGCCAAGGCATTATCAAAACTATATAGCGTTTTTTCACACTTAATTCCTATTACACCATAGCGAGCGACAAATGCCAAGTTGGCACAAAGAAACCCAATGACACGATCACATGTTAACTTCCGAAGCGGACCAGAGACACAGATATCGCCCTGGTAAGTGGTTATAAATCAATTTGTTAGCGGTCTCCAGCGCGCTCCGGGGAAAATAGAAGAACGGATGAGTGATGGTGAGCACATTTAATCCTTCTAATACGTACAGGACGAGGCGATGATGTTTTTGCAGGACCGGGACGTCACCGGGGATTCGTTCTGTGGGCATTGTTGCTGTCCATTGGGATGATGGATCCATTACTTTAGGTCGTCAACTGACCACTAATTATCGTGAAGTTAGCCTCGGTAATTGAAGATGATTGAACGGCCCGGTCTTACTATACCGACCTGCTAATTCCCGTTTTAACGCCAACTTTTCAATACGGGAAAGAGAACGGTGATTGCGAGAGATGGCGCTAGCTACGCAAAACTAACCTGTAATTTGTCTTCCGAAATGAATTAATTGATGGATCCGTGTACGACCTCAACGGTTCTATCATCAATTTTAATTGAAGCGATGTGCGCCGCCCGTGTGCTTGCGGTATATATACCGGTTTACTCTTATTGGGACGTTTTGTCTCACTTGTGTGCAGGTCATTCGGCGATTCATTCGTGACAGACTTGACGGATTGCGTTTTTTTACGCGCTTGGTGAATTTACAGGAATACGATGTGTATCACTTTACATTTCATTGCGTTTTTAATATCGCTCATATTTGATGATTTGGGGTTTTTAATTTACTTGAAGAATAATTTGTTGTGTAATCTAGACGCTAGACAGATTATATCTATATTTCTATGTACATTTAAAATTCCAAGTCCTAAATTCGACATTACTTTCTACTAAGCAAATAGATATGCAGGTTATATCACGGGTATACTGTGGACAAGTATTGTGGAAAGACTTTTTTAGTTTTGAGCCACTGCTCACGGAAAACTTTACATTGCCTGTTGCAGAGTGAGTTCTCTTAATTTCCGCAGCACCTGAAGGGAAGGGCATTAACAATTTGCATTAATTGCCATTTTGCCTGATGGAAATTACAAAACGAAGAAAAAGCTGGACGATGACAGAAACAACTATCATCTGCAAGAAACTTCACGTATTACATCAACATAACAATCTGGTTCTTTTAAAGGCAACTGTAGCACATTCTCTAAATATATCATTATTATGTTTTGTATCTTAATTTAGTTTTGTCGTTAGATGAAACATATGTGGGTATATTTGTTATTACATACGTGCGTACATTTCGCACCTTCGCCATTTTAGTAATTTTGCGTCAATACGACATGCAAGAGGTAAATTTTCAAAGTGATACATCATCCGATAGAAGATCTTTTGCAATGAAAAACAAAAAGATTAGCCGACGTCTCAAAATTTGAAATCGATCAAAATTTAATTTTTTAGTAATTTAATTTTAATAAACAAAGAAATATAATAAATAAACAATAATATAACAAAATGATTACAAAGACTAAAATAAATAAATACTTGAATAAATACTATACAAAAATAATCATACTAGTAAAGTAACATTCACGTATTTTTAATATTTTTGAAAATTTTAAATAAATCAAAAATTACAGCCACAACCTGGATTTTAACCAGGGACCTTTGCGTCTCTAGCGCAATGCTAGAGAAATAGCTCAGATGGGATAGGTAGAGACGCAAATGTCCCTGGTTCGAATCCAGGTTGTGGCTGTAATTTTGGATTTATTTAAAATTTACATCCCGCCTGTATGTCACCATATTAATTACTATCTTTAATTACCAAGTTTCATAAAAATTAAAAAAAATATCAAATTTTCTACATTTAAATTTTTACACAAATACAAAATAACCTACAAAATTTAAAGTCCTTCCTACACAGTTCACGTATTGCTTTTAAAAAATAGCAGATCGTACTAAAAACATTTAAAATAAATTTAATAATTTTATTAATGGAAATTTCAATATTTTAATTTTCTTTAAATCGTCACTAATAGTTAAAAAATAAAAAATAAACCTAATATGATTGATTTATATTTTTCTCATTTATTTTGATACAGGCGTTTATTCTTTTGAACAGGGCTCTGTAAAATTAAATTGAAATTAGGACTTCTGTCTTCAGATTCAGATTCTACGGATTAGATTCTATTCTATTCTATTAGTTTATTCTTGTTATCGTTTTCTCTTCGTTTAATTTTTTAACGGCTTGGTTTTGTTTACATTAACTAAAGTTGCATAGACTATTTTCAAAAACTTTATTGTGGCTTCAATTTAAAAGATAATTATCGTTATCATTATTTTTTAATTTTAAAGGAAATTGTAATAATAAACGAGTTAAGATTTATTTTAAGATTTCCTATGAGTAGGTACGTGGATATAAATTTAGAAATTACTGTTAGGATATGTTGCCAACATACAATGGATATCAGTGTATAACCAAAAACAGTATCACAATGTGTTGATTATGAAACCAAAGACAAAAGCAAATTTATAACTGCGGGATTTTTAATTGGACAAATTGCTTTGCGAGAAGTTACTTGAGATGTCTTGGTACTAGGACGCATCTATAACCTATCATTATTTCTGTTACTATTAGAGTTTCTTTGGATGAACGGTGTTAAGTATCCAATAATTGTAGAACACGTTTCAGATTTTGTGGTGAGAGAAGAATGAATAATTGGGTTTTTTAGAGGTTTATTCTCCACAAAGCGTATACCGATTGCTGTGGTGAGGTAATGTTAGTGAGAAATTAGGCTTAAAGCACCTCCATATTCTAGTTGGATATACTACAATAACGAAAAAAGGAAAAAGCCTTGAGAGAGGACATCAAAATATGAACAGAAATGGGTTTATGCATTAGGAACTAAAATATAAGCCATGAAGTCGGATAACTTTACCAAATTACTTTCACAGATCACTAGCATCAAATGGTCAGCATGTAAATATCCATACATATATCGGTCGAGATAGCTGCTTAGCATACTCCCGTCGTTTCGCAACTTGGAATACGGCACCAAGAATCGGAAGGCATCTCCGAAGAAGTCGTAGTAGCGCCGAAGAGTTATAAACCGTGCACCTCCTAAAAGAGATAGATGAGTGCTACGAATTTTCGGCCGTTATGTTTGTTTCTTAGCATAGCTACCAGCGGAGAAGAGTAGAGAAGTTTCGGGGCGACGCATTAGCATAAAATGTCAATCGCGTCCGCGGCACCGATCCGGTCGAAACTTGACGGCAACCGAGTAATGGCCTCAAGTCTGAACTTGTTATGACGCGCGCGCTCTCGCGCGAGAAGCTAGAGAACGCCGAATAACTCCGACTCCTACTACCCAAACTAAAGTCGTTACTTCGGGATTATCTTATGTGTCACTTGGGTAAATGCGACCGAATATATGTTTATTTGTGCAAAATGCACCACCGCGCACCACCGTAGTTGTCGGTCGTCCTCGTTTCGTACTACGCGAGATAGATCCAAGGCGGCTAGACTGCCGTGGATGGGAGGATATGTGTGACGGCGACGCGCCATTACTTCGTGATTTTGAGCGCGAGTTATGTGCGGCGTTTATACGGCTTTCGGAAAAATTACTTATTCCGATTGCTGCACTAACGTATACTGGCTGGATATACGTACGCCCAATAAAACATTAAATTAAAACCTAACAAAGCTATTTCTAGTATTGCTGATACTATAATTTATACAGGGTGTATACGAAATGAGTTCAATAATTTGAATGTTATCTTCCATTTCTAGATAAAACAAGATGTACAATAGAAAATAGGCATTAAAAGGTAAAGACAATATATCTAGAGACTTACCTACCGTCTTTTCCAGTTCATCGTTCATTCCAAACCGCTCCAGGCGCTCCACATTTCTGACCTGAAATCAACATTTAAACACAAACACATTTATTCATCTTATTTGAGATTTGGGATAACAAAATAAAAATAAACCAGAATATTTCTTTTCTATAGGAAAAACCGTAAAAATACAATATTTTTTATCACATTCCTATGTTTATAACAATTTCAATCCAAAATCCACAAAAAACGTGTAACCAACGAAACACAAGAACGATCCCCATCAGTCCATCAATAACGATCTCGATCACACAGCGCCACGCAAGCGGTCAAAACATAAAGCAGCCACGAAAGCAAAAATAAAAAGTTTTTAATTACAAATTACGAAAACTTACTCTGCGCCTTCGGAGACATAACACACGAGAAACATAGACCGGTAGACACTTTAGACCACTTTTTACGGTACCTCCAGTTGTTTGACACGAAAGAAGCAATCGAAAAAGCACAAATTAAAATCGCGTAGGGACGCAGTGCAAACATTTTCAGTCAACCTGATGCTAGCGGCCGGTGCGTGGTAGCCGGAATTTTGAAAAGTGATTTTAGGTTTTTTAGATTGGTATGACGGATGTAATTGGTAACGGGAAGAGTGGGTGATTTAAGTTTGAGTATGATTTAGGAAATTTTGTATGGGGAATGAGCGAAATATTGGAAGGGATGTGACAGCGGATTATTTGTTTTTATCGACAGCTCGTACCATCGATTTCTTGCATCCATCGATGCATATACAGGTAGATGCAGGTTTTCTCCAGCGAGTACAGTAAAAATAACGAAAATAGGGAAAATAAATGTAGTAAAGTCGTCCTTTTGCAAATTTTATTAAAGCTTGGACCCTAAAAACCACCCAATAACGTGCCTGCTTGCGGTGTTTCCAATTTTACCGCAAAACAGTCACAATTTCGCAATTTTAGCATCCGTTAAACAATAAAATTTATAAACTTTAGGACAAAGGACATAGAACCACTTTTTCTTGTATGCAGTGGTTCTCAAACTACCAGCGCCCTAATATAGGGGTGCCTTTTTGCTAATTTTAGCGCACTATCGCTGAAAGGAGTTCATGAGTTCTCAAAAAGAGTTGGATAGATGTTTCTGTTGAATATTTAACTAAAACGTCTATTTAACAAAAAGATAACTGCAACTAGGAATTTCCACAAATAAAATACATATGTCAATTCTAGAATTTTTCAACCTACTGGGTGGCAAAAGAAAACGAGAAAAACTGGACGAAAAACAGCGTACAGATTCTGATTAAATGCAAAATAATCCAGGAAGTTACACCAGTAGACTACCTAGGGTTAACATTGTAAAACAATCTGAGATGGAACAAGCACATAGGCCTAGGGAATCCAATCCCGCAAATGCTGGATCCCGCAGGGATTTCGCGGGAACAACGTTGCAGGATTATCTGTGCGGGATTTGAGGGACTCGAAATCAAATTTCCAAATTCGGCAATAAAAGCGCAAATGTCTTTCATAGCGCCGCAGAAAGCAAGAAATTACTCATCATAAATAACGAACTCGTGCCAAGTCGGTTCGACCCTGGAATACCTGGAAACCCAGGTAAATATCTGGCACAGCAGTCATTGTCTACAAATGGTGAAGAAGATACATTTGTATTTCACAGCAAAGCAACACTACGAACAGAAATAAAGAGTTTCATTGAGAGGCTGCAAATAGACACGTCTTTAGAAGACCAACTAAAATCCCAAGACTAAAACCCAGACTGCCATCATCGATGTTGATGAAGATGAAGAGGATAATGTACCTTTATCTCATCTGATAACAAGAGGCGAACCATCACCTTCGATTTTAGAAGAGGAATTGGATCGTAGCCTTCGTACTGCATGGGTATCAGTATCAGAGGCTTCTCCTATGGCTGTACCAGCCCGAGCATCACTTAAACATGAAATGACCCTTTTTGAATGCGGAGGGAATAGGGGCATATATTGGAAGCTGCGTATAACTGTGTAAAGTGTATTCCTCCGACAAGTGTCGAAGCTGAGCGTGCGTGCTTAGCCGCAGGTTATATGTGCAGTGTAGAATAAGATCAAATTTAAAAGATGAGACATTAGATATGTTATCTTTTCTCCGAATAATACTTCCAAAATCAATGTAAAATGTAACTTTTAAACTATTCCGACTGTTGTATTTTGTATTGTATCTATATGCGATATAAATCTTCCTGCTACTATACTCTGTTTTTAATTGCATAAAAACTTTTATTAGCATATTTAGTAGGCTGAGCACAAAGAATATTATTATTGTTTGCTATGCCGCAATTTCGAGGATCCACGGGATTTATGGCTATAATAATAATAATTATGGCTATAATCCCGCGGATTTGCGGGATTGAGGTTTTGGTTCGGGATTGGATTCCCTACACATAGCGAAAATACTTCAAAAGGACGCAAGAATAATAGCTGAGCTGCATAAGATAAGAAACCTCATACCACGTAATCTAAAGAAGGCCATAAACGCCCTATTTACTACAAATATAAGCTCTTATAAATATATGGGGAAACACGACACAGACATATATTAATAAATTACAAAGACAACAGAACAAGGACCTAAACATATTATACAACCTGCCCAGACTAACACCTACCAGAGAAGTCATGCAACAAACCTACCAACTAACCATATAAGAGCCCATAAAGGTGAATAATATAAATACCATATATGAAATCAATCATGGAATGATGAAGACTGATATTAAATTTAAAAACATGCTGTGAGGTACAGATCTACCTAACGAGAACAAGAACAAATATAAGAACACAAGAACAAATTCAAAACAAACAAATACTCCGAAGATATGACAACTAATGCAGTAATCGCATATAATAAAATCCCTACACATATAAGAAGTCTCACGTACAGGCACTTAAGATGAGAATAAAGTATATGGTAGTGAATGGATTGATAAACCGCATTTGTTCAATTTGTGACTGTCGATCACCACGATACATATGGTTTTATTCAACGTGATGAAGGGTTATTACTTACAGGACAATATGGTACGGTACAGGAGAAGCTTGCAAACAGCACCACTGTACAGCATTGCATTCAACCTTAACAAAGGTGATCACAAAATTGATCCTACCTTTTAGAGTTTGTTTGACAAAGCTTATCGAGATTTGTAAAACCACGAAATGAATTTTAATATCTTTCCCTACAGCTTACTCCAATATCCTGGAAGGAAGCCTTGCCCCTCCATAGTCCAATAGTGTCGCATGCCTCTGGTTATTATTTTTTTTTAATTTAGTTATGAGGTAAATTCACCATGCTAGTTTGTCCAGGTAGAGGCGACGCAAGTTAGAAACTAGTTAACTTTTTGTGTATTAAAAGTATTCAGGAATGCTTTCAATTTTAGACTAGTTTGTATGGGTACCTCCTTGATGGGAAATAATAAAATAACATTATTTTCCTTTTATCTGTTACAGATATGGATAAATAGATATAACGTCAAATAATTTGTCTTCTTGCTTTCAAAATATGTTTAGTAGAAAGTTCTTCGTTTCATTTTTTATATATTAAGCTAAGAATAACTACATAACATACACACACACTCTCTCTCTAATGCAGATTTTGAGATTAGAAACGTTCGGTACTCCGCTAACTTTGCCACATCGCATAAACATCGTTGGGCATGCAGGCCTTAATTTATTCGCAACGGGCCTGGCCTAGCCTGGCAGCGCAAGAAACCATGTGTGTGCTGTGCCCGTCCATCGTTAGTTTTGATAACGGTGAGGGCCGCATGCCTCAAAATTTATGTAATCACGTGAAGAAATTTATCGAACAACAATGGCCCCGGGCAAAGAATGTCCCCGGCGCAAAACTTAATGTGCACTTTAAGTACGTCATATGTCAGCACGGTGACGTACGTCTTCCAAAGGGGGGACATACCTGTCGGCCCAGTAAGCTACTGCGCCACGGCACGCAACAGCAAAACTTTTGACATACAAGCACAATTAACACGAATTTATTTGGCCGACAAACTTTACTTTGCGACTCGAGTTGACAATGCAGATTATTTAATAGATCTGGAAGATTCAGCTTATGCGTCAAGTAAGTTTATTTGGTATTTTTATGCGAAATCGGCAATTGGTACAAAGAAAGGACTGTTTTTTATAAAAACAGAAGCGTCTTGAAAGGAAAAATGAGTTCTCCCAGAACTATTAACTATTTGGGTTGCTTGTTTTGCTTGTTTTGTTTTCTTACGTTGTCAATCACAAACAAATTTCAACATAGCAGCCCAGTTACTGGAGACAAGTTGTTTAAATAAAATGATGTAATTCTTATAGATTGTTGTTTGCTACATGTGAGTACCCATTTTCTGCACAACACATCAAATTACGTTTCCAAAAAAACGTGGACGAAGCCAATCTTTTATGTTTAGTACCAAATTTGAATGATGTCAAGAAATACAAACAACGACGAATCAGAATTTGGTTGTATTTGTTGAAACCAACTGTTAAAACAGCATATGAAAAGTAGGTCATGTGAGGTATCATGGGATGGCTATTATAAAACCAACTCCGTTTGTTTATGGTTTTTCTTTGTTAATACCACTGAAGACAACTAAAGAGTTTCAATAGAGTTTCAATAGAGGCAAAGAAATATTTGTTGCGGATGAAAATGTATTGTTTGCAAATATTTGGAGCAAGAACGTTTATTTGGTTCAAACAAATTGTTTTCAGTTAAAATTTTAGGAGATTATTGAGTTCAAATAATTATTATTGTGTTGAGTGAAAAAGTATGATTATTAGAATTAACGAAATTGTTGGTTGAGTTAAAATACAATATTTTAAGGTATTTTAAGGACTATCTCGGCCGTATTACGGATGCATATAAGCTAAAGGCAGAGTAGATGCAAAGTGCGCGCTGTTTTAGAATCGAAACATGAACTTGCGTGCTCTATAACACATTGCCTTAGCAATTTTTCAATACGCACGACATCAACTAAGTGCCAGTATTTCGCCAGTATACTGAAGATCAGGCCGAGCTGTGGGGAGAGAGGTTATAGCACCATCAGACAATACAGTTGGATAAGGTTTTCACACTAACTACACATTCATTTTAATCAGTATTTGAGTTCTTTGACGGAAAGAAACGTATTTATAAACAAACAAAAAATGTTAATTTAAAAGAAATACTCTTCTTGTATAAAAATATAATTTTTTGAATCTTAATTGGATTTCTTTGAAGAAGATATATTTAATATATTTCCTAAAAACAAGTTATTTGGTTTTTAATGCTTCTATACTCCTTATTTCTAATGTCGGTATCAACCAACCATCTCGCGGTTTTTAAGACCTACAGTATGATTTCAAGTGTATAGCAAATGGAGACATACAAAGGGATGTAAATTTTAAACAAATAAAAAATTACAGCAACAACCTGGAATTGAACCTGGGACCGGAAGTATGATGTTTTGAAAGTTACCAATATCACTAATTGCCGGCTTAGACCGAAAGTTGATAATATCGTCATTGTAAAACATTCAACTTTTCTATAAAATATATTTTTATGTAGCATCCGTCCGAGGTTATCTTTATAGCAAGCAGTTTCAATGTCAATGAATCCCTGTAGAAGTGTTCTCCATTTTGTTTCGACCAGCGGGAAAAGACACAAAAAATAGTTTTGAGTTCTTTTTACCTTTCGATTTTTTTTTGGTCAAAAACACAATAATTCAAAATAAGTGATTAATATCAGAATCTAGTCTACCTTGTTTATTTGTTTGCTGTTGATCAGGGTAGTCATTTAGCTTAGATTATTGTATTTTTGACAAATTAGGTACATAATTCTGTGAAATGCTAGATACCTAACTCAAAAGTTTAGAGGCTTTATTATTTTTTTTGCTATTCAGATAGTAATCTTGTCGTGCAAATATATTATTGTCAAAACAAAAATAAAATGTTTTCTGTTGAGTATTATTAGTTTGATATTTTTAAAATAAAAATTCTAATAATTCTTAAATTTGACAGCCAATAGTGACCCCAAAATTTTTTTCTTACAAACAATACTGGTTTTCTGTTCATATAATATTTTAAAGGGGAGGCACTTTAGATCGGTGGCGAAATTTTATAATTTATTATTTATAATTTATAATGAAGCCAGTGAAAACTGCCCGGTCATACTGAAAATGTCATCGTGTCATCAACTCTGTCGACTGACGTACTGATCATGATAGATTTTTTTGCCTGGAAACGCTCTTATTTTTTCTCTTCTATTGTCCATCTTTCCGTTTTCATTATCCTACGATGGACATGTCATACTCAATTATTTCTAATAGCAATCTTTCCTTAATTGCAGAAATGATGGATGGATTCGATGACGACACACACTACTGCATAAAATGCAACATGATGATCATGGGGCTGGATAATTATGTAACTCACAGAAAATCAAACTGCTCAAAGCCGCATGCAGACGTTGAACTTCCAAAATCACCACTACCAAGTCAACTTCTCCCTCCTGAAGACGCATTTGCGCTGAAGGCAGACGACTTTTTCTCTTCGTTAGAACTCCAGAGCAGCGCTAAGAAGCATCCTCCGACCACAGGAGGAAAATCCTCCAGCGGCGTCCTCACGAGAAGCAAAACATCATCATATCTCCACCATAAAGATTTAGAGCAATCAAAATCAGGGAAGAACGCTTGGATTGGTGGACACCAACTAAAGGAACTGGGTGGAGGCGATAATCATACCAAATTAATCAAAGCCGTTGATAATTTAAACAGAACAGCCACTTATAAGAAACCTCTCCTACCAACTTACGAGGAATCCGACGAAGACTCAGACGAGTTATTATTTGAAGATGAGAGTGAATCTGAAGATGATGTTCCACCAAAACATCATACCGGTGGTAAATGGAAGCCTTCTTCACCAGTGGAATACTCTTGGAGTGTGCCTCCAGCCAGTCATACCGGTGGTAAGTGGAGACCTGAGAGTAAGAGGAGTTCACCTCCTCCAACTCATACGAAAGGAAAGTGGAAACCAGCTTCGCCAAGTCCATTAAAGGAGGAACTCCCAAGACCTAGTTTCACGGGAGGAAAGTGGTCGAGGAAGCCTGAGGTTAAAGTCCAGGAATGGGATGTGGTGGAGTTTAATGTTCCTCCCCCAACGCATACTAAAGGAAAATGGAAGCCTCCAGAGGAGAAAGCGGACGTAAGGACAGAGAGGAAGGTAAAGCCTAAGGAGGATGATGAAAAACCGGAAGATCGTACGAGAGGAAAGGTGAAATCGAAGTTATTGAAGAGAGTTGATGATGCGCCTCTGAGGAAATCAAATGGGAGGGTACAGTACTTCTGTAGTCCTTGCAACAGACGCCTGGCGTCTAAGATCGTCTACGAGCGCCACTTGAAGACAGATCTGCATATAAAGCGCCAAGAGTTCGAGTTCGACGACTCTTCTCCCCATTTGAATACAAACCCGCTGAAAACAAAAGCGGAGGGATATTGGCCGCATACCGCCACCGCGAAGGACAATAAAGACACCACGAGGAATCCGAGCAAGCGAGAATCTCGCAGGATCCGACGCAAGACCTTCGTGAAATGTGAAGTATGCCGTTCTAGGGTGCACAGCCAGCTGATGGGAAAGCACTTAATCTCTCATTATCATTGTCGCAAAGGCGATATAACTCAGCCGGACGCCAGGAGGATGGTCCTGGACAATATCCACAGTATTGTCCTGCAATCGCCGTTCCAGTGCCGCGCGTGTAGGTTTTATTGTAACACGCAGGCGGACTTCTTGAGGCATTGGTGCTCGCCGGAGCACGAGACCGAAACAGGTAAATTCCACGGCGCTATTCGGTGCGCCTTCTGCAAATTCCAGTGCGAGGATAATAAGCGTATGCTCGAACACTTGTTGTCGCTCGACCACAAAGAAGTCATCTCGGTTATCAACAGATCTGTGCCCATAGTTATCACGAAGGTCAGCTCGGTAGCATGCCGTACTTGCGGCGAGGAATTCCAGTTGAATGTCCAACTTAGGAAGCATTGCGAGAATGAGAGTCATCCGTTGGCCGATACGGCGACTGATACGTATCAAAATCGGAACGGCTGCGATCGTTGCGATGCCGTGTTTAACACGAAAATTGCTCTGCAGAGGCATAAGAGGAACACGCATAAAGATAGGTTTTATCTTTGTTCAGTTTGCAATGTTACTTTTGAGGATGCGAAAGCGGCGAAAATTCATAGGAGTTCCACGGAGCACCGGTGCGCGTTGAAGAAGAAGAATGAGGCGGAGAACGTCGGGAAGAAGTGTAGTTATTGCTCGAAGACTTTCGAAGATATTATTGTGTTGAAGGAGCATCTGAAACAAGACCATCCTGAGTTTGACCATAGGTAATTGAGTGTAAATTTTGGTTAAATTAGACCTTTGGAATTCTTGTCCTAAAACTTGAATCTTTATAATTTGTTTGTTCTGACGTATTATTCCTTTATTTTTTTACTTTTAACGACTTTGATTTGACTTACTTAAACATATGTCCATAACAAATCTATATTGCTATACAAAAGTTATATGAAAATATTCAGTAATTAAATGAAGAAATAAAGGAACTTACAAAATATAATAAGGGACTAAATTCTTCTGCACCAATCGAGTAATCTATCTAAATCGTCTGCATCAAATCGTATAACAACACATAATTAACTAAAATGAACAATGTAGATCAACTTTGTTATATCGTTTGAATGAGAATATCTTTTCTAGTTAGACAGGGCCAAAGAACCAATTTTGCTAAAATAACGTATAGTCCCTTTGTACATAAAAAATTGTCTTAATAATATCGTCTAACGCCTGCCCTGGAGAATGGCCGATCACGCATGACTACGGTGACCGTTTCGTCCTGCCTTTAAAGCCTTGTATACACTGCAGCTGTAACGCGTAATGTCACGTGTAATGTAACCTGTGTGGACGGGGAACAAGCGCGCATTCCATGTTACAGCGAGCGTTACACTGTGTGCTCGCCGTGCTCCGTCGGCTGTCGGTTTTTGTCGCGAACACAAAGGGGCGGAGCAGTTGCAGCTTGGACGTGCTTGGTGGCGCATCGGCCAGTGTGTACTGTGCAGCGAACAAGCAGTGCGAACAACGTCAAGATAAACGGGGATTTTTATTAAAATGGATAGCTGGGACGAATAACCCTTTATTTCGCTCCAGTTTACATCTAGTATGTCATACTCCAAATGTTACTATTTTTTGTGATATTTGCCATTTAACGGAAATGTAATGCAATTGTAAATTTTAATATTGCTCTGAATAAGGTATTTGGTAGTTTTATGTAAAGTCTTCAAGTGGCGATAGAAGAGATAATTTAGAAACGATTTAACCAGCTTGATACTACAAAGTATTACCGTTATCAACATATTAATAATTTTATATGAAATTTTGTAAGTTTATTTTCCCGTCAAGCGTAAGGCAACCGAACACGCGATTTAAAAATTTCTAATTACTGCTAAAGTAAACCGTAAACCCTGTACTTTTAGGTTATCTATCGTGAAAATTTGTTGACTTCTGAGTGTTGAAAATCAGATTTTCTTTGATGTGATTTATGTGCTCACACTCAAAAACCAAATATGCAACAAAAGCAAACTGATAGGCATCTTTAGATTCAGATTTTCATTCATAGCAAAAAATCTATTAAAACACTTCCAAATAACCCACTTTCCATTCACATTATCAATATTACTCATACTATAATTCATATTATCCCATGTTTGAACTGTCTCTCCAGAAAAATAAGCTATTTTAAACAATTAACAATAGTAAGTAGATATTGTTGGCTTTTTTTGTACTGAATACAAATCCGTTCTCAAACGTAGCTCATCAAGACAGGTTTTAGCATTTCTGTTTCTTTTTGTGTATGAGCGCACATACTATTATAATGAAACGTATCGGCACAATTTTCACAAAGGTGAACAATTTTTCACGATAGTGCCCCTAAAACTACACTGTTTTTGGTTTAGTTCGCTCGCTGTACGTTTGTAAAAATTGCAAAACATACTTATAAAATTATATAATAGCTTGATAACCGTAATATGTTTTCTATGAATAAAATTAGTTAAATAGGTTCTAAATAGCTTCTTCTATAACGCTTTAAATATTTTACATCGTCCTACCCAGCACACTGTATACCAAGCAATATTAAGATACTAAATAGCATACTACTCTTTAAATTCCAAATATCACAAAAACTATTAAAAATTGATATACGATATAGTGAATATAAATTACAAAGAACTTAAGGGACATTACAATTCGCAAATAATATACAGGGTATTCCATTTAAAAATCTCAAGAAAATTGATTTAAAAATGTTTAAAAACTAGTGTATGCTACGATCACCCTGTATAGCGCATCAAATTTTTCATTACACCAGCATCTAACTATGGTTTTAGTTATTATGTGACAAAATTTTTAGGACAATATCTGCAAAAATGTAGTATTAACTTAGTTTTTAAGAAAGGCCTACAATTGCCAATTTTTTGACAAACAATTGAATATCTCAGAAACTATTTACTGTACACAGGTACATCTTACACAGTTGGAAAGACAACTTCCTTAGTATTCATAATATGTCATGTTAGACAGGACGTTCCACTTCAAAAAAATACTGACTTTGAGACACGCCTGAATGCAAGACCCTGTATAAATGAAAATACTATTAAGTTATAGAAACTAATGAGTCAAACAATACTCTCCGCTTGCCAAGTAGCGAAGTGTAACAGCTACCCTGTCCCGCACGGATACAGCTTTTCTCAAATTTGTATTTTTTTGGCAATTCGAGGACCGATAAACTGCACCAGATTTTCAAAATCAGTACTTGTCATTCGGACAAAATTTCGATACTGAACACTCAACTCCTGCGACTTTAGTTCTAACATTAAACTACTTTCGGTTCGATTTTTATATAAATTGGTTCTCCACCATCTTCGCTTTTTTCTATACGTAGTTAATTCATGCATCAACATAAATGCACCGCAAGCAACGGCTACTTGAAATGACGATTCCATGCTTCTCAACGCTCGTCGAACAACTGTGGATCACCTGCGAGCGGGACTAGCGCGCCAATGCATTGCGCGGTCGTTTTAACCCCGTCCACGAGCATTCATGTTACATTACATGTTACATTACGCGTTACAGCTGCAGTATATACAAGGCTTAACAGGACAACTTACTAAAATGCGCCTTATGCACCTTCTACACATGGGCGCCATTACAAAATGTTCCAGGGGGGGCGCAAGATTTATTTAGTAATAAAGGGTGACATTTGTGTTGCCAGGTCTGGGAATTTTTCCCCATTCTGGAAAATTTCAGTACCGTTTGGAGATTTTGGGAATTTGTTACACAATCTGGGGATTTTTTTACTTTTCTATTTAATAGAAATTTGATTTATTACAAAATTGTTCTATGTTGTTACATAATATATTATGATATCTTTTAACTTGACTATTTGGCTCAAATTTGGAAAATAGTTTTTAATACAAAGAAAGCTGATTATTCCGCAGCATATCAAAATTGGACAATGTTTATAAAAAAAAATCTGATGTGGCCAGGCACATGACTTTATCATACTATATATAAAATTAATACTTTAGCTGCATGAGACTCCATTTGATCGAGATCGGCCATGTCTGCATTAAAATAAAACTACTAGAACTAGACAGATATGTCGATTAAAGCTGCGTTCGGATATTATACTCCGTTGACACCGGGTACACCGTCCAAATGACACTTACGTGTTATTGGGTGTAAAAAGTGTAATGCAATATGCGAACGCAGCTTATATTAACAGAAGTTATTGTCAAAACATTAGCGTTTGACACCAAGACTACCTACCGTCATTAGAATCAAAAAATCTGACAAATCCTGGCTACTAGTTTTCATGCAGTACGACCGATCTCGTAGAAATAGAATTTGCTCATGCAGCTAAACTATTGATTGTACCAAAAAATGTCATAGTGATAAATTATTCAGAATTTCCTCATCTTTAATTTATTATTTAACTATTTCGACGAAATTCCAGAAATGGCGGCTTATTTGCAAAATCTTTCAAAAATGCTAAGACTAAACCTCCAGTTCCTTTGGGCCCTCTTCAACAGAAAGCTTTTCAGCTCTAAGTTTGGTTATGAAACTTCTAAATATTAAGTTTCGTCCCGATACCTTTAGTAGATTCTCCGGAATCGTCGCCACAAAAACGGGTACACACATCCACACATACACACACACACATACACAGACATTTTTTTGTACCTTGGTCAAAAATGTTCAGGGCACCCAAAAAGACATATTTCCGCTAAAATCTCAAAAATTTTTTTTGGCACGATTACAATACTTTACATACTGCGTATGATAAAGTAAAATATTATTGTGTCTACCTCATAGTACTGTAGCTGCGGACCGTATTTTCAACGCAATTAATTGAAATAAAACAAAAATACGCAACAGACTGAGCACGGAGACACTAAGTGGGATAATAAAGAATCACAAAGGATATCTACTCAAAAGGACTTCCAAAAAATCAAAATGGAGCAAAATAAATTTGTTACTGGCAACACTGGGTGACATAGTGTGAATGACTATGCTATTAATTATTTTGTAGCGTTTTCGTCTTGTGTTATTTGTTGTCAATGATATTGATAATTAGAGACATTATTCTTATTTGTTAGTATTCTAAAATGAAATACAACAAACATGGAAGAAAAAAATAAAAAGAAACACAGTCCATATTGTTCCTTAAACTTAAATTGAATTTCCAGCTTGTGTTCATCGAGCAAGGGCAATGAACAATTGTCACCTTTCAATAAACACGATTATAGACTTTTCAATGTTGTCCATTTTGTCTGTATTTTCGGTTTTAAACATTATCTCTCAATAATTCGAGTGGTTGCCAACCAATATTATCGTCTTTCTCCTGCTTTTGATGAACAAGCGCTAACAATTCTTATAGGAAATTAATAAACGATGCGAATGCAATATTAGTTGGAATTCACTCATATGTAGAGAAAAGAGAATGAACCACCAAAGATACAGGCACAAAATGAATATAATTGATAATTTAATTCTATAATCGTGTCATAAAGCACCCGATAAAAAGTATAATAACAAATTGGTAAAGAATAAAAAGGCGACAACATTATTTTAAAATTTAACCGCATTAACGAGACACAATGACTAAATATAGAGAAAAAGTTGAAAATTCTGTGATAACGACCATCGACAACGAAATTGTTATTATTACTATTATACGTAAACAGTTGAAAGGCGACAATACTAAGTCAACTAATTATGATGTAAAAATGTTAAAAGAAAATGAATACAAAAGAACTTTACTTCTTATATTTTTGCGAAGAGTGAATTGATTTTAACAACAGATCGTTTTCTTTGATTGTTTGATAAAAATCGTTACAAGTTTGATTAAATTTATATTTGGTAATTAGCAAATATTTCAAAGTCTCAACTTGTAACAAATTGTATCAAACGACTGCACTGTTCTTAAACTGTCAAACTGATTGCTCATCCTGTGTTTTTGTGCGCAATCTCGACGCGAATGACGTGTATTGCCGAGAGCCGGCGTCGAGAACCGATTGGTTACTCGATCGTTTGATAGATTAACAATTTTTGTTTTTTGTTCCTAAAACAATACATTTTGTGTACTGGTTACATTTTACGACTAACGAGGACAATGACCAATAATACAGTACTGTACTGGTAAAATCAGTACTACGTATGGTCACCTTACCGTACGCATGACGCAAATAAATGTGTTGACCATACATCGGCGTGAATATATTTCACTAATTGTACATTGTAATTACTCACCTAAACAAGTCCGAGTTTATTCACGAAACTTTGATTCGTAGGATACATCTCACAACAATTCCTAGTGGCGATCACTTACTTAGGTTAGATTCGGAGAACCGGACAGTTATTTCACATACGGCCAGCAAAACCTGGCATTTGGAGCATTCACTACAACTATTTGGTACAATACAATTAACAAAACTATTATTGAACTTTGATAAAATTTTCCGAATAACAAGGAACAGCTGACAACAACCACAGGCAACAACTACGATCTAAATTAAATAGGTCAAGCAGTTGGTGAAGCCGATTGTAAGCGAGAACCGAAAGTGGTGGGGTTGAATATCTTGAAGAGTAGTCGCTGCGTTACCGTCAGTCGACTCTCTAGTATGGTAGCTTGTGGTTGGCTGACTAGCCATGCAGGGACGGACTGCGTTTTTCTTTATTAATCTTTTTGGGAATGCGTTAAGTTAGACTATTCGTTATTTAGCACAAAATGTTTGTTTTGCCCTGAGGCATTTGCTCGTGTGGCTAGTGAACATTGTTGAATTAAAGCAAAAACCTCTACTAAGTTTCATAGAAAATGTAACACGTCATAGATAAAGGTTTATGGTTAATTCTGCTGTAAGTTTAGGATTTTTTTCTTTGCATATAACTTATTCGGTTATTTTGTATGTCGACGGTATATTTTCTTCTATAAAATTTAGTAGATGTTTTCCTTTAATACAACAATATTATAACTTTCGGGCCTCACGTAAGAAAATTTTTAACTTTAATTGAATATAAAGACAATTGAAATTAGTGTATTCGGTAATTTTTGCCAATTTATACCAGCAGGGTTCAGCCGGTACTCACCCAGGCGTTCTAGTAGCCATGACAATGTTTCTTTGAGTGGTGTGCATGTAGACATGTAAATTGTTTAAAATTGTTCAAAATTTTTGTAGATAAGTTAATCGGACCGGTGTAAATAGCTTACAAATAGCTACACTAACATGATGAAAATGACGCCTTCTATCACTGGTTACTATAATACAGAGTGTCTCAACAGTGCGATCTCGGAAGATTGTGCCTCTGTTAATAAAGATAATTTCACTCATATATACAGAACGCCGAGGCGCACATTTTTAAATTATTAGCGTGTATACAGGGTGTTCCATAAGGTAGTACCAACCTAAACATATGTTTTTTAAATGGAACAATCTATATTTCGGCACAATTTTGAATTCCTCGCAAAATTTTACGAGAATATAAAATAACATTACCTACCCTAAACTTTATACTTTTTGTTTTATTGGCATTTTTATGGAAAACAGCAGTCTAAGAAAAAATGTATATCTCAATACGTGTTTTTAATTTTATTGCGCATGTTTAGATTATGATTAAGTAAGAAGCGTTCTATTAGCGTGATTACCTACCATATTCACATTGAGTACAGGCTGGTCATAATCTGCTACAAAATATAGCAAATATTTTTCGTAAGAAAGTTATTTTTTTTAAATGGAACACCATGTAACTAATTAATGTTTTGAATTCTACGCATCCGTCTGCACAAAAAAGTACTAGCACACACCAGTGCTAAAAAAATCAATTGCAGAGATACCTAGCCTTCTCATAAAAGATCGATTTTTCTATCAATAAGTGCTTCTACAGCTACATTAACCATTAAACCAGCTAAGTATTTACCTAAATTACTGTTTTCTCTCATGATTTCATATTTTTCTAATAAATCAAAACATTTGATCACATCTGCAATTTTATTCAATATTATAATTTGAAATAAAATTTTACTTATACTCTGTAGGCTATGAAATACTGTGCTAAACAAGTAATTAAGGTATAAAGCTGATATAAAGTTGTTGTTAAAGAGCAGGTGTTGTTTTACTTATCTTAAAATAAAAGCAATTCATAACGCAAGTGAACATCAATTACTGTACATTTATTACTCCATAAAGATTAATACTTAATATTGTTTTGCAAGAAATAGAAATTTATAACGGTAACTTTATGTAAATTTTTACGAAGAAGACAAGTTATTTCTGTGACGGTTTATTTTAGCACTAGTGTGTGCTAGTACTTTCTTGTGCAGAACGCATTTTTGTTGCATTCGGCAAGAACCCACGCCATGTCAATTAGTTCCTCCTGAGAAAAGTTCGCCATATTTCTAAAAATTATGCATATCTAACAATATCACCACTACTGACAGACCTTAATAACTTGTTTAGCACAATTTTTCATAGCCTACAGGGTATAAGTAAAATTTTATTTCAAATTATAATATTAAATTGTAGAGATCAAATGTTGCGAGAAAACAGTAATTTAAGTTAATACTTAGCTTGTTTAATGGTAAAAGTTGGTGTAGAAGCACTTATTACTCTACTAGTTATCTCTGCAATTGTTTATTTTAGCTCTGGTGTGTGCTAGTACTTTTTTGTGCAGAATGATGCGTAGAATTAAAAAAAAATAATTAGATACATGGTGTGCCATTTGAAAAATTCAATTTTCTTACTAAAAATTATTTGCTATATTTGGTTGCAGATTATGACCATCCTGTACACAATTTGGATATGGTAGGTAATCACGCTAATAGAACGCGTGATTACCTATGTGTTCTAATTGTAATAGAACACATATACAATTTTTCTTAGACTGCTGTTTTTCCATAAAAATGGCAATAAATCAAAAAGTATAAACTTTAGTGTAGGTAATGTTATTTTTCATTGTCGTAAAACTTTACGAGGAATTCAAAATTGTGCCGAAATATAGGTAGTTCCATTTAAAAAATCTTAAGTTTGGGTTGGTACCTTATGGAACATCCTGTATACACGCTAATAATTTTAAAATGTGCGCCTCGGCGTTCTGTATATATGAGTGAAATCACTTTTAAAATATCTTCATTAACAGAGGCACAATCTTCCGAGATCGCACTGTTGAGACACCCTGTATATATGCCTACATAACAATTCAATATTATCTCACAAAGATTATTTTCTATGCAAGCCGATGACTCCATTGTCGCATATAGATTATCCAACCGACGAATATTTATCTCTTGTTAGTGAAATCGGACCTTGATATGAAGCAATAAATTATGGATAAAATAATGTTGAAGCAAAATATTTTCCTGCATGTATGATCCTGATGGATCCAATGTATGATGTATGATCCAATTTACCACATCCATTTCATACTTTACTTTTAACAAAACACCAATGATAAAATCAGTTTTAAATAACAGCTTTCAATTTTCAGTTGCTCCTTGTGCGGTGAAACCTTCCTCATTCCACAAGAACTATCAGTCCATCTTCGCAATAAGGCTTGCACGTTTTCCACGAACACCACCAAAGCGTACAAATGCGAAGAGTGCCCATTCAGCACGGACTCAAAGTCAGAAATCCTCTTCCACAAGGTTCTTCACGGTCAACCAGCCTTACCATCACCCAATAGAACATCCAAGACTCCAAATGACAAATACAAGTGTCCTATCTGCGAGAAACTATTCGTCAAATCCTCCTTGAGATGTCACCTCCGCATGCATACCGATGAAAGACCTTACAAATGTAACATTTGCAATGAAGTGTCCTTTGCCAGGAAGAACAACTGGGTGCTCCACATGAAGACCTGTGGAACTCAACCTAAACTGAAGAGAAAGAAGCTTGACGATGAAGATGGCGGTCGTCCTTTCCTGTGTGCTGTTTGTGGGTCCAGCTTTAAAGCCAGGTTAGTCGATTCAAAGTTTTTATGACGGTAAAGCTATGCTTTTTAGAAATAATTCAATTTGCTTGCCAACTTTGCACACTCATAAAGTGTTGCCATTGTGGGGGCTGTCGCTACTGATTTCTACCAGTATAGGCCTCAACATTGTTTGACATTGTTATATTTGAGATTTTACTGCCACCATTACGAGGATTTTTATGGGTCTCAGCTGATCCATACACTCGCACTACAAGATATTTATTGTGCTCTGTTTGTAAACATGAAAACTCGCATACGCGGCCGCGGACTGCCTCCTGACAATATAATTTACGTGCCGGGCGATATTTTTCAGGGTGTTGAATTTAACATCCTAATAACTCTTTTACTGCAGTAACATAGCTCATAAAAGGCGACCATCTTTGCCCACGCTAATTTATGGGGCTTTTAACGCGCGATGTTCCATTGTTAGGTGGAGGGGCGTTAAAAATAAATCGAAAGTACGGTTTTAACGGTCCTCCAGGACTAACGCCATTCAAGTCTACATGCGATTCATTCATGCGTGAAGAGTTATATGGTTATATTTTAATTATTTATTTTGTCTGGTTCCTGACATAGACCAATACAAAAAATGATATTCCTTCCCAAAGCTTGGAGGTCGTCGTTTATTTCACAAAAAAAGGGGTCAACTTTAGACTCATTAATTTATCTAAAGGGAATTTTAAAGTCTAAAATCTCATAGTTTTCAATAAAACTGAGTTTTGTTGCTAAATTTTACCCTAAGGAAAACCGATGGAAATCGATCATCATTTGTATGGGTAACTATAAAAATCATAGAGCTTCACATTTTCCTAACAAAAAGCAGAAAGACATGCGCTTTTAGGTGTCATTTGTTTTCAAGTTTTATTGCATTAGGGCCCATAGTTAAGAAGTACAAAAAATATTGCGCATATTTCGGAAACGGAAAGTTAGTTCCTTCATGTTTGTTGTTTCTTTTTTATTCATGTAATGCGAACGTTTGTTGCCTCTATAAATATTCTTTTAATCTTTTGGTTAGGATAGTCGAAAATGTTCAAATAGATCATAATTTATGCGAGTTTAACTGATGATTGGGTGACAAAAGAGCGCGGTTACGGTTTTCGTGGATTTATTAAAGATTGTCATTTAAAATTTTGTTATTTTTTTGTAGGAAAGTTGTGTTTAATTCCCAGTAATGTTTTTGATAGCAAACGAAAACGGTACCACATATCAAATATTTATTTTTAAAATTATTTCCTTTGAATTTACTATAAATTTTGTATTATTTGTGGCAACTATTTTCTCTAACGTATTCTCTGCTATATGAATCTCTACTAATATTTTAATAGTAGCTAAGTTATGAAAATAGAGTATTAATTTTTCTTTTCTGTAATATTTGATTTTTGAATGGTTTCTAAATGAATTTTGAGAACATTATGAACAAATTTATATGCTTTCTTTAGCTTTCTTGTGTCCGTAATTACTAGCACTTTAGGACTTTACTTTTCGATTCAGATTTTAACGAAAAGGTTACAACTTGTCTTGGATTCATTGTAAAATAATAGGTTGTTTTATGTACGATTACTGCATACGTAATCGCAACTCGCCTAATTCAAAAATGTTAAAAACTCAATTACATTGCTTGAGAAAAAGTGAAAATTGCCGTATCAAAACGCCAGAGATGCCAAAACTAACCAAAACGCTCAAATTTACCAAGCCACGTCATTATGAAACGCCTTAAATATTAACTTGATTGGATAATATGTTTCGTCCGAGAGTTTTCACAACGTCTCAAAATATTACCTGAAAAGTACAAAATCAATAATACACACAGAATTTAAACGCGATTTGCATCTTAAATTTGCTCAAAATATTTTTTTACATTTATCCATTTTATTTATTATTGATTTCCAGAATAGTTACTACAAGAAAAAGTTTTTGATCAAGTTCAAATTTTTATTGTTTCATATTAAGTAATGTCAATACATACAAACTGATAAATTTTTGTCTTCTTCTCAAGGTAAAATTTTAAAACGTTGGAATTTAAACGTCATCGAAGTACACTAAATGTTTGCCCATTACATTTTAAATAAAAAAATATTGTTTACAAAAAAAAACCATGCACTATCAAAGAGCCGGATCAAGCAATAACTTTGTTTTGATTGGAGTGAACAATGGAACGATTAAAAACAACGATTACTGGTAATTCATTTTGTGTACAATTTCGGTTTCACTTTACCGTCAAATACGTATATCTTAGGCGCGATTAGTTTGTTTGCTTAATATTTATGCTTATTCTCAATAATGTTTTGTTTTGAGTTGTATTTTATTAACTATTTAGTAAAATACTAGCAGAATGTGCAGGCCTAATAGGCCTGCTGGTCGACCTAGGTAGATCGCCGAAGCGTTAAGAGAGAGACAAAAAGCCCGGATGCTCTTACACGCGCGCCGTGATTATGCTCGTACGTTCTGAGCGGTTACGGGCGCGCCATCTATTGCTTCGTAGAGTAACCTCAACAGCGACATGATGTGTCGCCGTCTGGTGACCGCGTCGGGAAGCGCGCGGCCGTTGCCTAGCAACCTGGATCGATTGCCATGGCGACGCGCTGACCTGTACACTCCTAAACCATAATCCATAAATTTACCCGAATCGAGGTAAAAAATAACGAAAACTGGGCCGAAAATAGACCAAATCGAAGGCCTAAGCGCTGTAGAATCAAATTTTAGGCGGAAAATCGGCGCCTGCGGCGCCGATTTTCGCTTCTCCGAGGAGCAGACCTTTCCCCCGATTCGCCGATTTTCGTAAACTTCTTGCGCGGACTGTGTTAGACTTTTAGTATATAGTAGGGACTAGGAGAATGTGCAGGCCTAATAGGCCTGCTGGTCGACCTAGGTAGATCGCCGAAGCGTTAAGAGAGAGAAACAAAAAGCCCGGATGCTCTTACACACGCGACGTGATTATGCTCGTACGTTCGAAGTGGTTACGGGGCGCCATCTATTGCTTCGTAGCGTACTCAACAGCGACATGATGATGTGCCGCCGTCTGGTGACAGCGTCGCGAAGCGCGCGGCTGTTGCCTAGCAACCTCGATCGGTTGCCATGGCGACGCGCTGACCTGTACACTCTTAAACCATAATCCATAAATTTACCCGAATCGAGGTAAAAAATAACGAAAACTGGGCCGAAAATGGAAGAAATCGAAGGCCTAAGCGCTGTAGAATCAAATTTTAGGCGGAGAACCGGCGCCTGCGGCGCCGATTTTCGCTTCTCCGAGGAGCAGACCCTTCCCCCGATTCGCCGATTTTCGTAAACTTCTTGCGCGGACTGTGTTAGACTTTTAGTATATAGTAGGGATAGGGATAGGGATTGCGTAGTACATCATTTAATTCAGCTAAAGAAATCCGCTACTGATTAACATCAATCGATTTAATAATACTGTTATGTTTTTTTCTGTTTTGAATGCAGCCTGCGTCAGTTGTTGGGTGTATAGTAATTAAAAAATCTTGCGCAAGCTGAAAATAAGTTCACATTTACCTCCATATTGAATATATCAGACACTTCTCGCAAAATATGTTCTTTCTAGCTATGATTACAAGATGTTGGCTTAATTGGACCAGAAAGAGTTGCTTTTAGTATACTTAAGTTTAATAAACTTAGTTTATACTTAACAAGTAGCATCTCAATTGATTTATTGAAGATTAGAACCCAAACTTCGCTAATTAACAGAAAATTAATAAAATAATCCCAGGATTTAGCTTGATAATCCCTGGATCCAGACAAAAACTGATTATTTGTCGGGATTCCGGGTACCCGGGATTGGAAGCCCGAACTACTACTGGCATTACATTACTCCAACAAGATGCTTCCATCGGACACTCGGTTGTGATGCCAGTGTATCAATACGTAACCTGTAATACTACCTAATTGCCAAGTAGAAACAGTTCACAAACAGTATAACCATTTAAACCTTAAATCAAACTCAACCCTCTATACTAAAAACATAAACACTTAATACTGCATATGTGAATCCTTCCACCAGGACAACAACAACAGGCTCGCCATCGTCGAGCGCAAACTAACTTCGCGAGCGTAAGTAGCTCTAATATCCTGGTAAGAGGACACATTCGCCGTAATCCCGGCTATCAATCTTGCGCCCTTTGTCTTACTGTTAACAGCGCCACCTGCGCGGCCCATTCGGCACGCATTAGCGGGCCGCTAGGACACCGCCAGGACACCGCCGCGACACGACCATGATTTGCAGCCTCAGTTTATAAACAATTCTTGGCCGCTCGATCCTTTACTGGCTCGTGGAGTCAGGTCCTGGGTCCAGAGGCTGCCCGTATCCTAAGTAGACATTTGCCTAACGTATTATCTCATAATTCCCTGAGTTGTGTTTAAGTAGCAGCGTAGCGCCCTTTGATATATGACGGGGACGGTGGGACGCCACTGGGTCGGGCCTACTAATGTATACTTAAGTTATTTACACGCAGATGGGGGATAGTTTAGTTTGGTCGCGGGGTGCACGACCCCCAGAATTATTATTATTGCGCTTTCGAGGTGGCGAGGATGTACTGCGGCTTGTTTACATTGCATAGCTGTGGCGTGTGTAAAATGCTTTGGGGGCCGTTGAGTCAAATTGGTCGCGATGTGAATAAATCTTGAAGAAGGGTTTGCAATTTTAGTAGATAAACCACGAATTTGGTCGGTAAATATCCGACCTTCCGCTGCGAGAACAGAAATACTTGAATTCTAGTTCTTATTCTGCGTTGAGATGAGTGAGATAGATATTCAGTTATCGATAATTGGTAAGAGGAATGAATATCAGCTGTCCTTCCATCTATTTGACGGTCTTCCCGCCATCATCTATTCTTTTGACATGCTGGAACCATTGTTGCCGTCTTTGTCTACTTCATCTCACATCGTCCTTTATAGTCATTGACTGGTGAGGTATCGGCCGGGTGCATAATGCAAGCGCCTCTATTGGGGTTGGCGATAGTACATGTTTATCCATGGTTTATGCCAAGCACTGTGCAGTTTCCTACTGAAAATTACAAGTATCTGTAGTGTATAAAGTGGCGCTGTTCTAATTTAATGTGCTATATCGTTCCTGAATTGCTGCAGTCCATTGTACACCACGCAACACTTATTGTGGCACTTTTTGACAACAAAATGACCGGTGCAGTGTTTGCGGATATTTCTCCGTTTCTCCGCTGCTGGCTCGGAACCAATAGCTGGATGCCTGGCAATGTTAACACTTAATTAACAATAATAATAAGGCTACGTAAATAAACAACATTTATACGTATATTGGTTCTATGGGCAGGTTTGGATCTAAATGGTTCCGAGAAGGCTATCGTTTTTGTATTTGAATTGAGATTGTCAAGTTAAGTGTTGAGCTGTTTAGTAAAAATGTGAAGTTGTGTTTGTAACTCGTCTTCTGATTCAGTTACTATTCGGTTTATTTTGGCTCCCAAAACAATCCTTGCGTATCAGAATCGCCGATGAGTTACTACTCATTCTGCAGCTTCACAAACAAACCTAATCATCATCGGCATCATCTGTTTTTCTGGCATCATCAGCATCATCTTTTTTTTCGGGTTCTTGCGATTGGTAACTTTGTCAATAATCTTGTCCATTATAAGATTGGATAGTTATGGATTTTCTTTCCATCCGATTTCACCTGGTATTGGGATATCTGCGGTAGTCTGTTGATATTGATGATGTCCTCAGTTCCATTTTATCAGGTCTTCGTTGAATCAATAAAAACAGAAGTAGGCAGTTTTGTTAAAATTCTATTGCTTTTTACTTTGACCACGATAGTAATTGCACCCTCCGCACTTTTCTACACAAATTTTGTTATTTTAAAGACTTTTTTTAAATGACAACCCCAGGTTTTCGTACTGATTTTGGTACATCTTTTAACTGTCTCCATAGTAACGGAAATATTTAATAGCTTGACATCAGGACAATTGCAAATTGTAAAATATTGATATTGATACCTTTAACTAAGAAACATGGATTTTATGAATTGAATATGAAATAGTATTTTGGGTAGAACTATTTCCCTGGAAACAAACCCACCCAGTCTCAAAAATTTTCTATCGACTAAGATTTCCTAAAAGGAGTGTGGTCGAAATGTCAAAAAACGCAATTGTAGTGATTTTTACAAATTAAGCCATTCCTCCAGAAACCTCAAAAAGGTCTCATAGTAAATCTTGGGTACTTTTACCTGAAATCCTGAAAGATATTCTCTAATGATTTTGAAGAATCTACAGCTCTTTTAACTCTTTAGGTGGTGTGCCTATAAATAAACAACTAAAAAACGCAATAACCTGACGCGATATATAAATAAATTAATTGAAAACGGCTATTTCCTCTCCGGAAATAAAAGAACAGTTGCCTATTGCCCAAAATTCGAGAAAGCATTTGAGAGCTTTTGTCATGTTGCCATATTTTGCGCTCTCTCTGTATATTCAATTTTAGTATTTGTTCTACTTTAAGAAATAATTATTATGGTCAAGAAAAAAGAGAATCAGCTACAACTCTCACTTCCTGAAGTATTACTTAAAGTTTTCGTAAACCAGTTGTCCACATATTTCAATCTTGTTTGCTTTCAGAAGAATTTTTAAGGTTACTATCTATTCTAATCTAAACCAATTATTTATGGCAACTTCAGGTGTTGTCTCGTTTTCAGACCAGCCAGGATCTAGATTATTTTCCACTAAAGTACAACGATTTTGGAATCGTCTAGTCACTCTAATTCAAACTATAATATACACTAAGGCACGCTATTAATTCGTATATCAATCATAGATTTGTCACCGATAAAGTTGATATGGCAATTTTACCAATGCAGCTTGACAGACATCCCTAAATGACAAGTTTTGGTACCATTATATTCATAGGTCGTTTAGTTAGTATTAAGTAATTTAGTTAGTGTTTTATCCATTGATTACCCCAGCCAAATTCGTAGTAGAAAATACGGAAGGGGTGCTTCTCATTTGGGTTGGTATTTTCTCACATATTATAGCCATTATCACAACAAACCTTTATCGTCTTGATTTGAAAGTAAAATTGTCCTGCAAAGCCGGACAATTTTAGATACCAACTTCTATGCAAACTCAAGGTGTTTTTCCTTCATGATTTTCTGTTTCTTTTGTTTTCCTTGTCTTCTTTTAATAGGAACACGAAACAGGCCTCATAATCCCATGGGTTATAACATACTTATTTACTTTTTTAAGGCTGAACGATGCTGTACAAAAACGAAAACGAAATCGGGAATTGGCGTGACTAAGGATGCCAAAAATTGCTAAATATTAATCTAAAAACGCATCCTCAGCGTTACGTCATTTACTAAGAAGCATCTCATTTGAATGTTACTTCTGAAACACGCTCTATATATACCAACTGTTGAAAGAGTTTTTATTAATGTCCAACAAATCAAACACTTTTCTTCAACATTTAAACATAACACGAGAGGCAAGTGTTAGAATTATGGAGGAGTCTGGCAATTCATTTCCAAAATAAATGCAGTTTCGGTCGAGAATCGGCCTAGTAATTCACCGGGGAGTAGGAGGGAGTAGGAGATGGAGAGAGAGAGAGAGAGACCACCATTCTCTAATTACTGCACATTTAACGCGAAATATGAAGCATAAATTACGTTCTCAAAGTGGTCGGCTGAGGACCGTGCCGAGCCGCCCGATTTACTGCGTTAATGTTGCAGCAGGTAGTTTCCAGGACGCATTAATTTTTCCGGTGCGGCTGCCGCGCTGACGTCCGCCGAGGTCCAATATTATTGGGTTAATATTTTATTGCGGGCCAGGGCCCCGCGCGTCGCCGCCGCCGCTAGTCGCATTAGCATCATCTCCATCCACATGCTAATATTGTGAAATTATGTGGACGATTGCGATATGTCCGTCTGGTTTATCGGACGCTAGGGTTTAAATTTTCGGACTGATCGGAAGCGGAGCATCTAAACTCTTGGTGCATTTTTTCTTGAAATTTGTCAGTCAGTATGTTTAAATTTGAAGTTACATGATTATCATGGCAGGTTCTTCCTCTGTTTAAGTGTTTTAAGGACAGATGTGAACAAATTTCTGGATTTTAGGTAAAAGTACAAAGTTTGCATTTTTACTGCTGGAAATTCTCAGTAAATGAATAAAAGGATTGTAAACGTTTGTGTTCTGAGAATACGAATTCAGAGCAAATGTCAATCTATGCAAAACATTCACTTTCAAATCCCAGAACCAATGTTCTCAAGTTTATACATTTTCCAAATGGTATAACGCTTAAAAATTAAAAAAAGTTACGTATGGACATTTTAATCACTATTTCATTCTCATTTTCATTTTTATTTGTGGTCAATAAAGGCATTATTATTATTATTATTATTATTATTATTATTATTATTATTATTATTATTATTTATTGGAATTCTCTGATACATCTCATTAAATACATTAAACCTAGATAATATAATTTAGATACAACATATAAATACTAAAATTACACTAATAGATTTTGACAAGTAATGAGGATCATCAGGGCACCCTATCATGCCTAGCAATGTAATGCGACTCAGCTAAGACTGGACAAGCCGCTAACAAATGATAGACATGTTCCGGAGCCTGATGACACAGTCTACAACTCCCATCATGAGCAACTTTATTATTATTATTATTTATTGGAATTCTCTGATACATCTCATTAAATACATTAAACCTAGATAATATAATTTAGATACAACATATAAATACTAAAATTACACTAATAGATTTTGACAAGTAATGAGGATCATCAGGGCAAATTGGTAGTACCGAGCTTCGCTGAAGCCTAGGGTACTCCCTTTGCGGGTATCACCACAGCTCAACCCAATTTTGAAAAACAACGCCATATATGCTTTGCAACACAAGTTTGCAAAGCAAAGGAAAACTGTGGAAACCCCGTACAGCGTTGTGTACAGGTCAGTATTATTATTATTATTATTTATTGGAATTCTCTGATACATCTCATTAAATACATTAAACCTAGATAATATAATTTAGATACAACATATAAATACTAAAATTACACTAATAGATTTTGACAAGTAATGAGGATCATCAGGGCAAATTGGTAGTACCGAGCTTCGCTGAAGCCTAGGGTACTCCCTTTGCGGGTATCACCACAGCTCAACCCAATTTTGAAAAACAACGCCATTTATGCTTTGCAACACAAGTTTGCAAAGCAAAGGAAAACTGTGGAAACCCCGTACAGCGTTGTGTACAGGTCAGTAAAAACACATGCAGATATTTATTAATAGACATATACAAAGGAAGGTAAAGATGAAAAGTAGTACGATAGCAGTAAATTTAGGATGCTTTATGATAAAACTCTCCTCAAAATATTCGCGCTTCCCAAAACCGCAATTTCCTGAATTTCCCAGGGCGAAATTTTGCACGGTAACTCCTTGACATGTTTACTATAATTTAGAGTAACTGCTCCCAATGAACCTACAATCACCGGAATAATGTTTACTTTCATTCCCCACATACGTCCAACTTCTATTGAGAGATCCTTATATTTAAGTTGTTTTTCAAGCTCCTTCCTTACAACATTCGCATCAGCAGGTACCGAGATTTCTATGAACGTGCATACCTTCCTCTGGAAATCCTTTACCACGATATCTGGCTTATTAGCATCAAGCATTCTATCAGTGACAATAGGCATGTTCCATAATATGGTAATATGATCATTACTCACAACAGGAGATGGAACGTGGTCATACCACCGAGACACATCCATTGCTAAACCTAATAGTTGGGAACACAAGTTGTAATGTATATATATTCCCACCCTATCATGCCTAGCAATGTAATGCGACTCAGCTAAGACTGGACAAGCCGCTAACAAATGATAGACATGTTCCGGAGCCTGATGACACAGTCTACAACTCCCATCATGAGCAACTTTCATAATCTTCTGTTCATGATATCTGGTACGTATTGCCTGATCTTGCGCCGCTATGATAGAGGATTCCGTTTCAGCCTTAATGTTTCCATGACAAAGCCAAGATAACGATCCTGACTTTGAAATACCATCACCCTCCACAATTCTTAAAAATTGGCCATGCATTGGCTTACTAACATAATCCTCTCTCATTTTCTGATTCATTTTTAACTTTATCTGTCGCTTTAAACTCTCCACTGAAATTTTATTTTCATAATTACCGAGTTCTTCCACCTGGAATTTTTCTAAAATTAGTTTATGTTTACTAATTATTGACTTACCAGAAGTATCCCTAATTAATTGTTTAATAACTTTATCCTCCTTGTTGGCCTTTATAAAATTTCCTAAATTTAACATTTCCAAATCATAAATATTTTCCAATTGCTGCAAGCCACGACCTCCATCTAAACGGTGCAGGTATAGTCTGCAGACATCAGACCTTGGATGAAACATAAAATTTAGTGTTAACTGTTTTCTAGTTTTAATGTCCAAATCGCGTATTTCCTTCTTAGTCCAGTTTAAAACTCCAACACTATATCGAAATATTGGAATAGCATATGCATTGATCACTTGCATTTTATATTTTCCATTTAATCCAGATTTTAGAATTTTTCTGACTCGCTTAATGTATTCGCCTATAACCTTCGCCTTCATCCCTTCATCATCTATACCAAAGGCTTCATCCATTCCCAGATACTTATATCTAGTATTATCTGTTAATTCATTAATACTAGTATGATCATTCAGGCATATGTCAGCGGTTCTCTCAATTTTGCCTTTGACAATACTAATTTTGGCACACTTCTCTAGACCAAACTGCATCCCAATATCGTCAGAGAATTGTTTAACTATACTGAGGCTCCTCTTCAACTGCTCATCATTTTTGGCATAAAGTTTCAAATCATCCATATATAATGAATGACCAATTAACTTTTCGCCAGGTAATAACTGAACACCAACTTTGTCCTCATTCAATTCACTGGACAATGCAAACAGGCCTATGCAAAAGAGCAAGGGTGATAAACTATCACCTTGAAATATGCCACAATTAATATTAATCGGCTCTGAGAAAACACACGACTCTCGTCCCCGCAAGCATAGTTTAGTAGACCATAAGGACATACATGAGTTTACCAGAAAAATAATTTTTTGGTTTACCCCATATATCTCCAAGGCTTTTACAATCCATTCATGCGGGATACTATCATACGCCTTCTTATAGTCAATCCAGGCCATGGATAGGTTTCCTCGAGTCTTCTTGATCTTTTCAACAATCTTCTTGTTAATTATTAACAGTTCTTTTGAACCATAACTGTCCTTTAAAATGCCTTTCTGCTCAGAGGGCAATACATTATTTTCTTTAAGATGTTCATAAATCTTGGTACCTAAAATTTTAGTTAATAATTTATAACAACAATTTAAACAAGTAATTGGCCTATATTGGGATACTTCCATTGTATTCTCCGTTTTGGGAATCAAAACAGTTACACCTTCCGTCAGCCACGACGGTATCATTTCCGGATTATTAACCATATTGTTAAAACATTTTACTAAATGTTCATGCAATATGGTTATCCTTTTAAGCCAAAAATTAGGAATTTTATCTGGTCCAGGAGCTTTCCAAAGTCCCAAACTTTTGCAAGCATTTTGGAAGTCATCTTTGGAGAGAAGTACATCTTCCATAGCTGGATAATGCATATTCCGCCTCTCCTCGCGTTTAATCCATTCCGCATCAGAATTGTACTTGCCAGATTGCCCCCAAATGCCTGTCCAAAAATTGGTAACATCCTGCATGTTTGGAAAATTCTGGATACAGATGTTCTCCTTGCCAAGACCCCTATAAAATTTTTTAGGATTTTCTTCAAAATTTTTGTTATCATTGTAAGTCCGAATTCTTTTTTCAATTCTTCTGATACGTTGGGCCTTAGCTTGAATTTTCTGTTTTAACTCCTCTTCAATAATTACTATATCCTTCTCTTCGCCTAAAACACTGTATTTTAGTATTATGTTTTGCCGTAACCGTTGTAACCTCTCTGATAAATGAATAGATCTTCTAATTTCAGAAATCCTGGAAACGTCCTTTCTCCAATTAGCAATATTATTTTGGAGTCTACGCTTCCAACGGTTTTCCCGGATTCGATTATTGTGTATTGATGTAAATTTTGGATTCACCATCTTAGTAATAACATATGCGGATGCGTACAACAAATTATTTATTTCAATAATGGACAATTCTGGCCTATTCCTCAGAAATACTTCCAGATCAGAATTAGCTTGCACAATCAACTCCCTAACCCTGTTAGTCTCCCGTATAAAAGGCAATCTAACCCTGCTATGAAAATTTCCTGAAGTAAGCAATTCTTGTTGTACCAATATTAAAAACTGACTTTGTTGTACTACATTATCATCATTATTACCCAGATTTGGCATTCCATTTACCTCAATATCTACAATAACAGACACCTCATCATTGCGGCTATTCTGTTCTAATTCTACCACTTCATCCAAAATGTTTCCTTGTTCTACTTCAACCACTTCATCATTTACAAGATTTAGAAAAATCTCTACCTCCCTTCTTATAGAATCTATCTCTATATTGGATAACTTATTACTATTTAGAATGCACCGTCTCTGGGATGCCAAAGTATTAGCAGTCAACTCCATTCTTTTATCTGGGTTTCTTTCTCGCCATATTCTAAAGCATTCCCGTTGATTAGCACATCCAAACTTTAACAATGAACAAAAGTGACACCAAATCACCTCCTTATATTCATTTATGGACCATTTATTACGCATTCTTCTTGAATTATTTAAATCCATTTGTTAAAAGTAAAGTGGGCCCAATAACAATAAAAATTATGAGTAACCTCTTTACTTACACCTGAAATTCTAAGGATAATTAGGTATCACAATAACACTTACTACAAAGAAACGTAGAAATATTACGTATAACTGACAACTATAACTTCCTGGATATTATTATTATTATTATTATTATTATTATTATTATTATTTTTCTCTATATTACTTCTAAATTTTTTGTGGAATATTTTTGCCATGTGAATTTAGTCAATTCGCTTATCAGTACCAACGGAGTATACAGTGTGTTATAGCCAAATGGCTTTAATTCCATATCCCCATGTTTAGTTGCCTGACTGATAAAGCACGTTAATCTTTCTTTATTATGGCGGACATCTGATAATTTTATTTTGTTCTTTTGTTCTTACTGATTTTAATTCTTATATAGGTACATACATATTCATGAGAACATTTTTCGACGTTTGAAAATTGTGAAATATCTAGACTCTTAAGGAACGTGAATGGGAAATCAAAAAGTGAGGTAAAAAACGTGATTTTGGAATTTTTATTGGCCAATTTTTATTAGTGTAACGCAATGTCGTAGAATCTCATAGAAGTCTCGTTGTACAGTTTCAACATACTTTCATTTAACATGCTTTTATCTGAAACCCTTAAAGTTTGCCCTCAAGTGCTATTGAAGCGTAGACAGCAATTCTTCTAATTGTGGTTGGGCACTATTTGGGAAATATTTGCCAAAACATGTATTTAAAAGTACCTCTAATATAACTTTTAAATTAAAAACATACAAGCTTTATATGTTTTTATATTAAACAATTTTGTTGTTTTACGAGCAACTTGCAAAAAACGTAGAGTTACCGCTGGAAAGTGAAAGATCATTGATTGTTATCTTTCAAAACCAAATGAGTTTTGTCTGAAACTTTTTTTATTTATTGAAAAAAGAAACAAAATTCTTCGATTTTTCCTTACATATCGTAAACTACCAATCTGACAAAGAAAATGAGTTTTTAAGGCGCAAATTTAAAACATTTTGGACACCCCCAGGATGAACATATTGGCAAGTATGAACATTTTCCGACGTTTTGCAAGCTCAAACTGTTGCTGTCTTTCTTGACTGGACTATTTAGGCAACACAATATTAATACTACTATTGATATGCTACTATTGATGCGTTTAAAACATCTGTCAATGTCAAAATCGTAAGCAATATACTAGCTTGCTATGGAGGGTTTCAAAGTTGAATTGAAAATGTTCGGCGTTCCAAAGGTTGGTGTTGACTTTTTTTTTTTGTTGATGAATTGCATTTTTTTCATGGATGAATTGCATTTTAAAAGCGTGCAAATGCGGATCTTTCCATAAGACGACATGATTTGTCAGTCTATGACGGCTTCCAAAGATGACTGTAGTCCTTGAAATTTGTTTGAAACGTCCAAGAATCTTCTGGTTTCAATAGAGCAAAATATCGCATAAGTTTAAATTACTTTCTATTTTAAATTAGTGAGTAACATTTACTCGACAACGGTTATTTTTCAAAAAATTAAGAAAATATGGTGATTTATTAATTCTTAATGTATCACGACTATTTATTAGATAAGTCACTAGCTACGTTGCATTTCTGTACCCTACAGGGCCTACAGGATAGTCCGACGGAAAGTACACCAAAAAAATGTATACTTGTTTTACTAAATTAATAAATTGTACAAATACGATCAAAGTTAACATTCACAAAATTGAATGTAAACAAGTTTTTTGAAATGTTAAGTTACATTGGTAGTCATTTAATTGAAATTAGCGCTGCCTATATTTAAGTCCAATCAATCTTATCCGCCATTAATCTTCATTCAACCCGTATACAGACACGAAACATAATAATTTCCCCGCAATAAATAATAATCATCGCTCCTTAACCTTAAAGCGCAATTTAAATAAATTTTGCGGCCGCGTATATTCTCAGGCAATCCTGAACGGCTCCTAAATAATCTTAACGTTTGACGTAATCGTAAATTTAACGTTTAATTTCAATCGATTAACGGCCTGTTTTTGTTTCTTCATTTATTTTTGTTTTTGTTTTCGGTGCATACCATGAGGGCAAGACGGTAAATTGAGGTTAACGTATGACTAATTATATTGACGTTTACACATACAGGTATGGCGACGGCATAAATCAACATTTTATTTTCCATGGCCTACCCGCGTTCCGTGAACGTGTACCGTCTGAGTTTTAACCTTATGGAGACAACGTAAAACATTGAAGTTAATGCGAATTACAAGACCAGATGGTTAAGTGGATGTAGAAGACGCTGGATGGGTAACCTCCAGATTGCAGAATGTGAAAAATATATGAACTACTACTGTTGCATTATATATTTCAACTTTGTGGAAGCTTGATCTGTTTTTAAGAACAAATTTGAAAATATGAAATACACTGCGCCGCAAGATTAACTCACCACTAAAAATTTGTCACAACTTTCGTTCGGTTGTAGGTTGAGTAATCATACTGTGATTTATTTATTAATTTTTATTCAAATTTCAGTTTTGAGCATGTAGCAGGTGACCCATGCCATAGGTTCATCCGCTTATTTTGCTTTTGTATTTATGTTTTGATATATTACTACAAATACAAATACTTAAAATTTTGCTGAAAAGCGTAGAGTGGAATTGTCGTTTAAAGCAAAGAAGTAGAAAAAAATATAGGGTTAATGTTCAAATTCAGTGTAGTGAACTATGGATGAATGCTAACATCCGAATTTGACAGTTCTGACAGTTTTGACAGTTCAGTAAATAACTAACAATAATTATAGTAAAAATCAAAAATACCTGGCAATAACCTCAAACAATAAGCAATACAGACAACTGTTTTTGAACGGTCACCCTCGGACATAAACATCCGTTTAATGCCCTTGGTACATAAATAACTAGTGTACGCAATATAATATATAAATGTTGTGCTCACACTAAATTAGATTTTGAACAAAAGTACGTAATTGGAGAAATGACAGATATTATTTTAAATTGTTTATACAGAGTGTTGCAAAATGGTGCAAAATCATTGGCAAACACGTAATTTAAACTTTTTAAGGAAATAAAACAACAATCAAACCAATCAAAAATCAAATGAATGAAACTTATATGTATGTATGAAACTTTTTGCTGATTTTTACTTTTTAAAAAATGCAAAAAAATAGAAAATTTGGTCTGGATTTATTTTTTTTCCCTTGAATTCGGTTCATTTCATTTGTTTCAATATTATAAAATAATATTGTCCCCTTTTTATTTATTATTACTATTATATTATTTATTACTTTTATAATGGGTATTGTTTCTATTCTCCGGCTGTTTTCATACCAGAAACACACCTGCAATACTTTCTTCTATTCGGTCCATTTTTGAAATTTTAGGTAAAATCAGTAAAAGTTAATTGTTTTTTTTTCTGGCTGTTATTAATGCGGTCTAAGGGTCGCTCGACGATAAAAAGTCGTCATAAAGAACCACAAACTCAAAATCGAAACCCAAAAGTGGTCCTAGTTCAAACGCCATGGAGGGAGGTTGGGAGTAACAATGCGTGATATCGGGCAAAACGAAGCAGTGGTTATGCAGCTCTTTACTCACTTGCTAGCACTAAACCAAGTAACCCCAGAGCCAGTGTTGCCAACCCTACCGATTTTTCGGTAGATCTACCGTTTTAGGGACGACTCTACCGATCTACCGATTTATGTATTTATACTACCGATTTTTGTTGAAGATAACTAATCTGCAGCACAATATTGAAATGTACGAAGTATTATAGTTTTCCTTGTATTGTGATCAATATTACCGACTAATAAATGGCATTGATAATTTTACTAGTGATGGGCGCATTCGGATTATAATCGATTCTTGAAATAATCGAGTTAACTCGGTAACCCGATTAAAATTTTTAATAATCGAAAGAAAACGACAACACAACCCATCGTATGTTAATAATCTATTGTTGATAGTATTTTACATACATCTACATAAGTCCCCCGTCTTCGTCTTCTATATAAACCCAATAAATCGCCAACCCAAAATCGTATGAATAATCGATTAATAATCTAATAATGGATTATCCAAATCATACGACTGTGCGATTAAAAAAAAACTACCGAAATCTACCGATTTTTTACGGACAGTTCTACCGTCAATTTGCTGTAGCCGGTTGGCAACACTGCCCAGAGCCCACTAGCACCACCTTACCCCTTGCGGCACCTACCTCTCGCTCTGGCATTTCGAAAACTTAGTACAGTTTTACTGCCTGTCACTCAGAGATATATTTGTAAAAGTTGACAAGAAGTGTCAGGTGCTGCTTTTTAATGTTTACTTTCATCATTTTCTTTAACACAAGTGGATGAGGGCCGTGTAAGTGTTATTGGAGGGGGGGGGGGGGGAGTTGGGAAGTTTGTGCGTTGCAGTTTCTCAGTTTGTCAATAATGGGGTCTTCACCAACACTTAGATTATAGTTATTATTTGTTGATGATTTATACTTATGAATTTTTGTTTAAAAGTGCCAAAGGAACTGGAGGTTTAACTTTAGCATTTTTCAACGATTTTGAAAATGAGCCGCAATTTCTGTGATTTTGTCATAATAGTTAAATAATAAATTAAAGTACAATAAATTTTGCATAATTTATGTCTGTGACATTTTTTGGTACAATTAATAGCTGCATGAGCAAATTCTATTTCATCGAGATCGCTCGTACTGCATTAAAACTAGTTAGCCAGAATTTTATAGATACATATTTTGATACTATTGACAGTATTGTCAGAACACCAGCGTTTGACACTGCTGTGTAGTATGTTAAAGTTATGTGCCTGTCCATGGCCTGTCCACATCAGATTTTTTAAATTTATGACCATTCCTTTTGAAATAAATAATAATAAAAAAAATCGAAAACGTAATTTTCCTTAATCTTTTGATTCTCGACATCTATTTTATTATTCTGTAAATTTTAAGTTCTTGAATCTATTCTAAAACGTTTAAAAGGTTTAATATAAAACTGTAGTAGAATATAATTGAGGTAGGTATTATCATATCCGGTTGAGTATCTGATTACTTAGATGATAGAAATACATGTAGCAATTTATGTTATCTATGGACTTATTAGTACTTATTAGTAAAACTTTATTAGTAGATGAAAATAATAAATATAATTTTTGGGCCCGATCATCGACAAATGATAAATAACTATCTTCTATATACAATAAACGTTTCGATTGATTCCATTAGATGATACCGGCTTCTAACAAATATTTTTTTTTATTTCTTCGTGCAGTGTATAATTAGTATAGATAAAAATTTAATAACAGTATTGTGGATATAATATGACATTAACACAACGCGTAAACCCCTACGCGAGTGTTATTATACATTTCTTATCATAATAGGTACCTAAATGTAATTGATTAAAATCTATGAACATATCCAATCTTTCGGCTTTCCTTAAGAAAACCAGTATAATCGGAATAACTATAGTTTGAGATCAACAGTGCCGCAATTCAAATTACACGAGGTGACACCAGAAAAAGGACATACCGTCGTCCATCCTGTGCAGTACCTCGGAGAGATTGATATCACCAGATACCTACCCGGTGTAATAAACACTTTCACGATAAATCAAGTCGAGCCGAAACGGTCCCTTATCTTATTATGAGAAATTTATTGATACGATACCGTGGCATTACCATCCGAGTTCGTTACTCGCGACTGATTCCATTTAATCCTGCGAGGTGCATTAAAAATCCAACGGAGCGTCCTCGAGCCTGTCGTCGGGTTGTCCGTCGCTTCTTATACTGCTAAGGTCACCATATTCCACCGCATTCCATTCTTGATTATCATTATATACGGTGTGTTCCAATAAGTATCAATTTTTAAAGTGAAACACAAACTGAATAAATTAGAATTTCTTTCATAATACATTTTCAAAGAAAATTCCGTAAGGCCGCAGACAAAAATAAAACGGTAGTTTTAATTTCTACACTCGCACGTTTGTAAATGGCCGCAAGTTAGCGATTTGGTTTTGTCGTAATTTAGAATACTTACACAAAATTGGTTCAAAGTAATGTTAATGACCACTGCACATTGAGAAAACATAGTTGCAAATTGCAACTAGCGTTAATGGAAGACAGAAAAACTGTTTAATTTAATTATGAATTACATTGAGTATATAAGTAAATTAAGAATAAACAACTCAAGCAACGTGCTATTCAGTGGCGGCTCTTAGCTAATATTAGTGGGGGTGCTGTTCAAGAAATTTTTTTGTCACTGTTTTAAATAATATTCTGTAGATGAAAAAAAAAACGAAAGAAAATGTAGTCAGAAACTTGTTGAACTCGTAAAATAATTTGGGCAATGAAAACGGATTTCTTATTTACTTTAACCTAAATTGTTACAGTTATATTCATTAATAAATTTATGTAAAAAATACATTTTGTAAAAACTACGCTTTAAAAAATTCACTAACATCCATTTTTTTATTGTTTCATGCATTGTCACCAGAAATCGTCCACATGAAAAAATTTAACTCGATTGGACAATGGGAAGTAGGTAAAATATCGATTACAAGATTTAAATGTAGCAAACAAACAAGTGAAGTTAAGATAAGCGTAGTAAAAATTGAATCCATTCTTCTTGTTTTAATTTGCGCGAAAGCATCAATAATTTTATCCTTGGTCTCTGAATGAAAACTGAAGAATTCTTTCTCCGTTGAAATAACTGTAATTATTGTAAAATACGTATTGACTTTTGATATGCCATCTGCAGTTTGTAAAACTACCTTCCATGTGAACATCACAGTTCCATACAACGTTTTTTGAATCTGTTTCTTAAACTGGGGGATGGTAAACTTTAATGATTATACTTTGTACAAGTATAAAGAAAGAATTAAAGGAAAACGGACTCATTATATTAAATGTTATCCATAATATTAAGTGGAAATAATAGGGGGTGCTGCAGTTCCACAGTGTCTATATGCGAGCCGCCACTGGTGCTTTTAAATAGATTCTCAATTGGAGTATGCTGCAAATTGGTAACGACGTTGGAAGCCTGCAGTATAGTGACAGTGGTGAAAAGTCGAATTTACAATTTGATTGGTAAGTATTTGACTTTTAAATTAAATAATTTGACCCCAATTTGATTGGTAAGCATTTGAATTTTACATTAAATAATTTGATACTGTCAGTGTTTCCAATCCCGTAAAGAACAAAAATATAATTTATAGTTTACACTAATTGAGAGCAGCCTTTTTCAATTACGGTTAACATTATTTATTAATTCAAGGGAAAATGGTTATTACGTAAACTCCTCAGTAATGTAGACTCAACTAAAGAAGCGGATGGTAATTAATCCAGGTGAGGATAATTTTTGGAAAAAGCACCTCCGCCTGGATTTGAACCAGGAACCCTCCAATTTCCGGTTGACAGCTCTGCCATTTGAGCTACAGAGGTAGTGGAAATTTATAGGTTTTATTTGTCACTTCAGGATTTGCAATCCGAATTTCGAATTAAACAAATCCGTCGTGACACCTATTGCGGATAGATGGAAGTTTGGTAACTAGGAATCGCTAAATGTTTATTGCTAACAGCTCATACAGATGAATACATTCAAGGGAAAATGGTTATTACGTAAACTCGTCAGTAATGTAGACTCAACTAAAGAAGCGGATGGTAATTAATCCAGGTGAGGATAATTTTTGGAAAAAGCACCTCCGCCTGGATTTGAACCAGGAACCCTCCAATTTCCGGTTGACAGCTCTCCCATTTGAGCTACAGAGGTAGTGGAAATTTATAGGTTTTATTTGTCACTTCAGGATTTGCAATCCGAATTTGAGGGTTCCTGGTTCAAATCCAGGCGGAGGTGCTTTTTCCAAAAATTATCCTCACCTGGATTAATTACCATCCGCTTCTTTAGTTGAGATTATTTATTAACTTCAGGTGACAAGATTACTTAAAATATTATTTGTTACTTAATAACAAATATTTTTTAGAAACCAAGAACACCTGACATAATTATTGGACAAAATTTAACATTATTTGTTTTCCTTTTCCCACACAAATCATATAATTTGAATTTCAACATGATCTTACATTACACAAAGATTCTGAGCTTCTGCGAAAGAAATTGTATATTTTCTATTGCACAGGGTTCTTTTTTTGTTCTTCGTCATGTCATTGTTAAATATGTATTTTCTTATTCATTCCTTTTGTTAATATTTGAAACGGCTGTAAGTTTTGAAGGAACTTAAACAACAAATGAATGTATAGGTACACAGAGCAAAAATTCTTAAAAGTTGTGGAAATTCAATTAAATGTACTACAGTAACACTTCTGTAAACATCGCTGGTTAATTGGTTATCGGATTATTTAATTTGCTATACTTTTTACAATATTCGCTTATTCGCCGTATTTTCCGGTGAAATTACAACAGTATCACAGTATTTTTACAAGATATATTACTGCACAGGAAAAGTACTGTAGTTTCACCGTAGAACTATTCTTTAACAAATGAACTGTATTTCTTTAAGCAATGTTGCTGGTTACTTGCTACAACAAAGTTGCTTTACAATTTTTCTTGTTTGTAGAAACGTTTTACACGGAATTGTATTGGAAAGGATTTAGTATTTGTTGGGGTTTCCCCGGATACAAACGCAATTTCAAGGGGTACGCAACAATAACATCAAACCGAAAATTATACCAGTATTAACCTTAATAATAATTTGATTTTAAGTTTCTATGTTAAAATGGCTAAAGAAACAAGTGAATTTTACGTGTTTCGCGAATAGACAGCAAGGAGAAAATACTCGTAACCATTTTCATTTGCATTACTGACTTTTATTTATTCAGCTTTTAAATAAAATAATTAATAAAATTTCCGTTATAAAACTTTTTTATCTTTTGGATTCCACAGAAATGTCCAAGAAATGCCGGAATTACAACTGCATACCCTGAGATCAAACTTTTCTCAAAATATTCCTTCTGTGTCGGTAACTATTTAAGGCGTAATAAATAAGGATTAAGCCGAAGTTAACGCTCTTGATTGACTAGTTTATCGTTTAATAAACAATTCAAATGAGTTCCACCTTCCTGCTCGTCCGCGTTTTGATTTCGTGCGTGTGACGAGCCTCTTTGAGCGTCGCTACCGCGATGCCCGGTTACCCCATAAAATGCGACGATTTATGTTAAAACAGAAACGGCTCGGGTCATAAATCGGAACGCCGTATATAAAGATAATTAACGGTGGAATGCGGTGGAATATGGTGACCTTCTGGTCGCGTCTGCGGCCGACCTGACGACAGGTTGGAGGACGCGCTCTTGCATTTTTAATGCACCTTGTAGCATTAAATGGACTCGCAGTTTCGATCAAAATATCAAATGTTTGGATATTGCAGCTATCTTTGGTTTTACAAATGACAAATACTAATGGTCTTACATTTGTATTATTGTAGTAATTTAATCTATAAATTGATACAATAAAATTGATAATTTTCGTTATATTGAGGTTGTTTTCCAATGATGATTAAATATAACTATATTTAGGTTCTGGTAGGAAATTAGGCTTTTAGGCTCGAGTTTGATCAATATGCATTAGGGTGACCACCGTTCCGATTTGGGCGGGACAGTCCCGAATGGTGAGCACTTGTCCTGCCTGATGAAGCGTCCCGAATTTTGTCGCGATGTTTAAAAATGTTATTCTAATGTCCAGAATTTCTCAGACACCACCCACAAAGTAACGATTTTGTTAGGATATTAAAGTGTACCATACTTTTCGCAACAAAATGACCCAGCCGTATCGAAGAGAAATGTAGTTAATTGAGATGTTATCTAGCCAATTTTGAAAACATTAGCGTATTTAGTTAAGAGGAATCAATAGAGCTTGTATAGAAGAAGCATCCATAGTGATTAGTGAGCTTAATTTTGTATCAATGATCTTATGTAATACCTCAAATTATAGATAAAGGTGTATTACTTGTTGTAGTAATGTATATGTATTAATTGTTATTGTTGTATCCATGCCATGTGATAAAATATGTACAAATACTCATGTAAAAGTACTCATGTACTCAAAGAAGTGAAATTTTGATATATGATATATTGATTTTTCTACGCGAAATTTTGTACACTTATACAGGAAGGTTTAATTGAGAGATATTATTTGATACTTTTTTCAATTCTAAGTTGTGTTCTCCGTACAAAAAAATCTCAAAATCGCAGATTCAGTAACTTTTTGTCAAAAACGAACAAAAAGTTCAAAAATCTATCACTAGACGGAAAATTGATTAAATTAATTCTTTAATTTGGTGTATAGCTTTTATGAATCTGTGAAGTAATAGCGAAGAAAACCCCCCCGAACTTTAACGTGTTTTGTGAGTAGAATGTAGGGCATACGGATTCACCTTGTGTTTATAGAATCGACTGTTTATTGTGTAAAAGTACACATATGGTGTATAGAAATTTCCTATCAGACAGGATTGCCAAATTCTATATTAAATATTGCTGATGGACAACGTACTACTTTGAGCTCCTGATTGGGTGAATGAATGGCATTTTATAGTCATAGAAATGCAACAGTTTCACAAAAATAATAATTAACTTATTCAAACTATTTTTAAACGTGTTTTGTGTTTGTAATTTAGTCAAACTGATTTTGATTAATTTTAAGTTTTAATCGATATTTATTTGTAATAAAGAAAAATATTATTATCAGATTTCGGCTCAAATGAAAGCATCATTACTTTATTGTTCATAAAATGTCTTTCAAAATTTAAATTTAAATGACTTAATTTAAATGATGATTTAAATGATGTAATTAACATCACATATTGTGATGATATTTTTCATGAATCTAAAAATAATCACAATCTGGAGAAATAGTTAAGAAACGAAAATTTAAGAACATTTCAGAAAAGAAACTCCGTTATTGGAAATCAGTTGGAAACAAATCACGTGCTTTGGTGTAGTTTTCTAGGGGCGAAGACAGTGAAATACAATAAACATAGTCACCCTGGTCACCCTAATGTACATCCTTTCTTTCGCGTTAATTTGATGTGTTTAAAGAATTCTAATAAAATTTTAGTTTCCTATACAATTTTAGTAGTTCTTATCAATTATTTTATTAATGTTTAATGTATAATGAGATTAGCACAATCAGCTCTTATAAAATTGCAAGACAAAATCTGTGCTGTTGGCCAACGATCCAATAGACGCCAATCTATGGCTGTAGATGGTGAGGTAAATTGAATAACAATGGAAGCCGGAGTGGATAAAGGTGTTATGTTACAATATCAAACTTTGAAGTCAATTCAAGTTTTTCTTAAGCAATTTGATAAAGCGAAATCAATCCATCTAAGCAATTATATGATCTTTGATAGCCTCGCACCATCTCGAACATATTATTTGTTTCATGGATTGAAATTTTACAAAATTGCTTATGAAAAAGTTAAATATACTTCAAAGTTTGATTTTGTAACGTAACACCTCCATCCACTCACGTCTTCAATGCATCTAGACGACCTAGACAATTCTAGACATATCATCCAACCAAAGTCGAAAAGCAAAATATGGCAGAATGTTAAAATGCTCGATAGGCGTTTTATAGAAAAATACACAGAAAATTCTGGAGAGATTAGAAATTATGGAACGTGAAACTAATAATTCAAATTCTAATAATTCTGTCTCCAAAAAAGTTACAGATTTTACAGTTCCTGTGGCTTTTACACGCTAATAGATAAACAATGATGCAATGTGCAGTACTTGGTGTAAAGCGGACTGAAACGACAACTTGTTCCCAATACATAGACAAAAAAACATCCCCAGAGATGACAAACGATAGACCTGAAGACATTTGGATACATCTTCAAAACGCTGGATTAACGCTGCTTGGAAACAAGCTAAGTCAGCCTCATGCAGCCGTTGTAAAAAGCATACATTGTAAGCTAAGTACCTATCAGACGTAGGGTAACGTTATTGTTCTTTTATTGGTGCTGCACCTAATTGTGGGTTGTTACCTTTTCAACAGTATGTACTCCAGAATGCACTTTTTTCAGTTTCCTTTCTCCTCAGGCGTTCTCTTCGACACCGTCCATTCCTCCCTCTCTAGGCATTGGTCTATCTCTATTTATCAGTCATACGCATCATGGTATGGACGTTATATCTTCGACAGCCCAATCCTACAGATCCCGAAAGAAGAAGTCCTTGGCTCTTCCGGAAGGGCCATGTACTCTACCCTGAAAAAATTTATGCTGCCGAGAATTCAAAAACTTGCTGAGATTGCAAATGCAGAATTTATGCAGCTGGTGGAGCCAACGCGTACATTGATTATACCTGACTTAATTCTGACCGTTCTTGGAGATCGTCGACAACAGATTTTTGCTATTATTTCACATCAATTTTGATTTTGTGCATGAAATAAAAAGAAAGCTTTATTTGAAACACGGGATTTGGCACTCTGGCAATATTTCGAATACAAGATTATATTTACTACAAATACTTCCTACTGTGTTAAAATTAAAACCGTCCCATTCCAGTCTTCAAGAGCATCAACAACGGATAAAATAATCTAGATAAAAAGCGTTTGCCGCCCCATTTCGCATTTTATCAAAACATTGACGCGTTTCGCGTAAAATTATTATCCTATTTGCGCTAATAGCGCCATAATTTTCCGTTAAAACGACCTCCCTCCAAAAAAGAATAATAATAATAATTCTAATAACTCCCGGTAAACAGTTTTCCAGTTAAGAGGGCGCGCTGTGTATGCAAAATTCGAGCGGCGGGAGGGGGTATATTCGAGAGGGATGCCTGATCTAATAAAAGCTCGCGTCGCTCATTTGCAGTTAAGATATTTAAAATATACGCGTTGCGCGGCCAGATTAAGAGTGGTGCGCGATATAAACAAGGGTCCCGAGATGGACACGCTTGATAGTATGGCCGGGAATGGGATGAATTACGCAGAGGGTATTCCAGCCTCACTAACAGCATGTTGATTAACCATTAAAACAGCGTTTAGATCCCTATCCAGATGTGCATTACAGCGGTACGATTGTTCGCTTGCGCCTTACTCCCGACTCTCGCCAGCGCCATCTATTGTCTGCTACTTTTAGACCGAGAGGTCAAAGAAGGTATAGCATAACCCGCCTCGATCGCATGGGGACACATTGAGAATGTATTCGTTTGTCTGTACCTATTTATGCTTGAGGAGTCTTACAATGGGTAATGGATAACGAAAAGGTCGCCATCCATGAAACAAAAATGAGAAAAGGAGGAGAGAGTTTCCTACAGTAAAAGAAAACACTATTGAATATACAATTGCTAGGACGCTTTTCAACAGTCACTCTACTTTTGTTCTAGATTCTTTCTTCATCAAGTCTTCTGGCCGACGGCTCCACTTTCTGCCTTCAACTCAGCAAAATTCCGTTGCATGATTGTGCTTAGCAATTTGTCCATTAATATCACATAAGAAGCCAATTGATGATTAATTTCAAAACCGTCTCCATAACTGGAGAACAACCTGGAGAACGATTTGCAATTCTTAGCCCAACTTGTAAACTTTCACTCCAGGACCTCTTCTGATTCCTCTAATATGGTTGCAATTCGTTTTGACTCAAAATCACAAAATAAATCCAATCCACGTTCTCGTGATGACTGGCTTAACACGAGGCCTTGCTGTTGGGGAAGCTATCCCAGAGACAGGCTTCTTGTGATGAGGCTGTCTATGGCGTCAGGGCGACTATAATAGATGCCCCAACAAATACAGAATTCAGATCAACTCCAACGCAACCCCACTTATCCATTACAATCCAGCGGTTTGAAATCCAACTTTTCCTTTGCTGTTTACTTGTCATTACAAGTAGGGTGCTGATGTGAAATACCAATCGTTTTAGATTTATTGGGACTTTTACTTTTACTCTGGTCATCTGGGCCGCGTTTACAAGTAGGCAAAATAGGGCCTAGGGCCCGGCGAAAGTGGGGCCCGTAAGCTGCCCCCTTCTATCTACATAAAATAGGGGCTAGGACCCACTGAAAATGTGTATAATAAATAAATCGACTTAGAATAGAATTCGAAGTCATATATAATTTTAGAAATTTATATATAACAAAAATACTTTATACCAATAATAATACCATTTATTACAACTCAAATTCAACTGAATATCTCACATATCGATACTTCGGGGCCGAGTTCATAAATAGGTCCGGAAGTCCCATGCCCTCTATGCATGATTTCAGTGATTTCAGTGGTTTTTTTTTGGAGATTATTTTTTCAATGTTTTTTGTAAACGAGCCACCATAACATCACATTTTTGAGAAAAATAAGCTAAATATTTAATAAAGTTAGTTTGACATAACTTTAGCTGCTCTAAAAAATAATTGGACTAGATAGAATTCCGTTAATTTGTGTATGCCAGATTTTTTAATAGGACACGTGGTAATTTTGGCCGCTCGTTTAACAGTAATGATATAACACTTCATATAGTCCTATAGACACTCTTCTTTGCATTGAAGTTCCAAGATTCAAGAATACATTTCAGGCTACCTAAAGAATGCAGTGCCGAAAGACAGAACGTGACTGTTGGTATTTTGATACTACTTTTTGAGATTTTTGGCTAAAATCTAAAAAAAAAACTATCGTACTGATCTACTTTTTTTTTTAGATTTTAACCAAAAATCTCAAAAAATGGTATCAAAGCCTATTGTTTTAACCCCTAACGTCTCACCTCATCGATGGCTGTTTTAATTGAACAGGTCAACACAAAAATGCTCGAACAAAGTCGAGTATTCTCAAAACCGCACCGCAATATACCAAACGCTTTATTTTCTATTCACAATGAATTCACATGATGTCAATGAAAACAATTGTAAAAACTTGCGTAAATAAGATAAAATAATATGTAAAACCCATTTTTGGGATCTGGTGGCTTTTCATACATTTGTAGAGAAACGTACATTCAATCAATAATTATGTATGTACAATATTAATAACGAAAATTCAATCCGTTAGCCCGAATTTAACTCTTGTGTCTCTTCAAATAAACTAGAAAAAAGCGACCATCCTGTATTTCAGATTTTCGTACATTTTTATACCCCCCACATTTAATGTGGTGAGGGTATATTTAGTTTGATTCAACATTTGTAACACCCTTAAAGAGGCGTGGCAGATATAGACTTACATATATATGGATTTGATCAGAATTGATAACTGAATCGATTTAGCTATGTCCGTCTGTCTGTCCGTCTGTCCGTCTGTGTACAGGATAACTGCTGTAATTTTGAAGCAACTAATCTGAAATTTGGTATACAAGCTTATCTCGTAAAAAGTAAGGACAAATTCGTGAATGGGCAAAATCGGTTCACTTGTTTTTTTGCTTTTTTTTAAATATTTTACGGTGGGGGTATTTTAACTTCAGCACGGCTGAAGATAATTTTCTTACAGTTTTATCTATATTTTTAAGATATCACGAATGCTAATGCTAAGGAGAAAAAAAAATAAGGAAAACTATAACAAACTGCAGAACCCATAACACCTGTAAGTGATTTAAACATAAACTGAAAATGACAAAAAAAAGAAATTTTGCTTTTAGAAGTGCCAAACTTTTTAGTTGACTTACACTCGGTTATAGAGCCACTGTCTATAGTTTTAATAAAATAATTTTAGTTAGGTATTGTTCCACATATTTATAGAAATAACAAAACATATTTTATTGGAGTTAACCAAATTTTTATCGACTTCTGACAAAGATTTAAATGTCGATGAACAAAAAACATAAATAGAACAGTTTTATTTATTATTAAAAATCGCAGGGAATACGATTTGCTTCAGAGAAGTTAAATTTTATTTTAGATAATAAAATTTAGATTATTAATATCTTAATATTATTAGTACGATTATTTCTAACACGACCAGCCAGCAATGCCGAGGGATCACATTTTCTATTTTAGGCTGGTAAAAAAATATTTCCGAGGTTTCGGAGTAAAAACTTCAATGCGCTTGTAAAACGTGAAAACGATTTTCTAAAAAACCTCTACTATGATGATATCCTCAAAACATTTATTGAAGCCAAAATCACAAAGAGAGAATTTTAGGTTTGGAAAATAACATATTTTCATAAAGAATTTTCATAAAAATTAACAACTCAAAAAATGAGATTTTTGTTTGTTTAAATTTTTTTTTATTATTGCTCGTATCACATACGATATGTAGGTTGAGGGGCCCGGACTTTCAGGTGTGTCTAGGGCCCGTAAAACCCTAGGCCCGTAAAACCCTAGGCCCGTAAAACCCCTGCTGGTCATTGCTGCTTCATCTTTCTTTACTCTGAAAATGTGTCTTAAATATTTGTAACAGAATGTAACATTCCATCATCAACGTGGGTTTGCTTTTTTTGCCTTTTCAAAAAGACAAGCGAACAAGTTATTCCAATACTGAACTTCCGTTCTGTTTCGTGCCCTTAATATGTCCAGTGAAATGTTGAAACATGCAAACAGACCAAAAGTCAAACAAAGCAGTAGGTTTTGGAGGCAAAATGCTACGAATGTTGGTGAAAAACGAATTTCATAGGCTGAGAAATTTCGAAAGTGGTACAGGATTTTAGGACGATGAAAAAGATCTGATGTGTGAAATGACGGGAAGCCGAAAAGAAGATGGCGAGAGGCTGTGATGTACGATCTGGAGGAAAAGAACACACAAACTGGAGGACAGATGTATGACGAACAGAACTGGACCCTTTGGAAAGAAAAAGGATCCACAGTGGTCTTATGGAATATCTGTGCACTTATTCAAAAAGAAATACCCTTAGCACTATTCGTTGAACAATACATACGAGTGACGCCGTTAATTCTAGCCGGCTCAGCCACTAAATATGAAGCTCGCATTGCCTCGAGATTGGTGGATAGCGGAAAGCATCAAGCGGGCTGCTGGTGCATTCGTTTCGCGGGACGCCGGGCGTCGGTCGGGGCTCGGGTCGCGGCAGTAACGGCGCCCATAAAACATAACGTTTCATAAGCATATTCCGAGACAAACTGCGGAGCGAACGCTACGCCAGAACAGGAACGAGTTCGCGTAAGCCTTTTAAAACTAGATGAGACCGTGCCGGTCGTCATCGTATATCGCAGTTAGAGCGTCCCGGCGCTCATTAACGTGCAGCCTGATTAGACTTGATATGAGTCTGGGTGCCGGTGCTGCCGTCGCGGACAAAAGTTCACTTAACGATTTCTGTTAACGTCCTCTGACGGAAAATAGTTTTCTATGCGGTGCTCTCTCCATCCGCTAGGTGGCTCGTCTTCGTACTACCTCTCTCCCTCTCGCAGTATACATTTTCAGTGGCGTGCATTGCAAGGTGTGTACATTCGGAAAGTATACAAGTTTTTGTGGTAAGGAATTATTTTGAAGAACTAATTCGCCAAATTATTAACTAATTCCATATTAAGAGGTAATTTCTAAAAGCAAAGCCTAACATGCTATTATCTTGTGTCTTCGTTATCTTGTAGTTGTCCTCTCGCTGACGCATTAGTAGTTATACATTGCTGGTTCTGGACCAATGTGCATAAATCAGTCATAAAAAATGTAACTACAATGCAGGTTCTACACGAATCATTGAATCTTTCTGCATCATTGAGGTGTCCTCTTCCAGTACTTGGTCATCTTCCTGGTCTTCACTCAGAGATGTTTCTATTTTTAGCCCACACGAAAAAGACATTTTAGTAAGTTAATGGGAAATATTTATACATGACACTATTATACACTATTTGTGTGTAGTGTGTAACTTGTGAATATCCACCGTACGCCACTGTCTCTATGCCCATCCCTCCGTTCGTTTTTTGCCCCCATAACACTGCCTGTGCCAAGACGACATCTGCATAACAATGTATGTATGTGTGTGAGTTCGGCCGTTCTTTTTAACGCGGCGAAACGGTAAATTGCATTGTTTTCCGCTTTTAATTAATAATGAAACGGCGGGTCGTTCAATTTAACTTTGTTACTTCCCTAAAATATATACCGGATGAACTGTGAATACACCAAGCCAAGCGGGAGGCGATTATGCATAACGGCCCTTTTGTTTCGCGAATAGTGAAAACTTTTCTCCTCATCGCGTTTAAAGTTAATACATCATTTTGAATATATAAAGATAGTGCTGCATACTGTATATAATATTTTAATAACATACATTCTGAAAAGGATGGAGAGAAGTACAAATATGAATGAAAGATCTGAAACAAGTAGAAAACAATGTAATGAACTTGTTTCTTGCTATATTCACTTTACTGAAAATACTTTCAGTGGGTTTATTTGATAAACCACGTTAATTCATCGGATTAAATTATAATGAATTAAGTTGAATTTAAATAAATTTTCAAAAAAGTGTGAGTAAAATTACCCATCCGTGACCACGCACGAGAAAAACGCCTTAACTGCCATCTCTCTTTTCGATAGTATAGAGTTTTCCAATTAGAGGTTCCATTTTTAATAGCCTGCTTTTTGGGCATCTTTTGACTATTGACAAGTAAAAACTACGCCATTACTAAAAATGGTACGATACACGCTTCAACAACGCACTGAAATTATTAAAATTCACTACAAAAATGTTGAAAATTTTGCAGTCACAGTTCGCAAACCTAAAGCACTTTTTGGTCGTCGTGAAGCACCTTCTCGGCCGGCAATAGCGAAACTGGTGGAAAAATTTGAGCTGTTGGGACAAGTTAGTGATGTGAAGAATCGAAATCGTGTGCGTCGCTCAAGAACAGCTGAGAATATTGCTGCTGTAACCCGTAGTGTTGAAGAAAACCCACGTTTGTCGATTTCTCGTCGATCTTTGGAATCAGGTAATTCCACACACGACGTTGCACCGTATTTTGCATAAAGACTTAGGTCTTAAGGCTTTTAAAGTTCAGTTAACACAAGAACTTTTTTTTTGTCGCAATTCTGCAAGAAAAGTTTCCTGACCGTGTTATTCTGGAAGAGGTGATCACAATTGCCGTCGAGATGTTGTGATTTAGTACATTTAGACATTTTTTTTTTGGGGCAACGTGAAAGATAAGGTCTATGCCAATGCTCCACAATCGATTCAAGACTTTAAAGATGGAATTCGTGAAGTTATCAAGGACATACAGTCGCAGACGTGCGAATTGGCCATGGACAATTTCATGAAAAGGATATGGTGCTGCATGCGTAGCCGTGGTGGCCATTTGGCTGATATCGTTCTCAAATGTTAATGATTGAATTTATTGTTTTCTTTTAAAAATACTCGTTCTTTTTAATATCAAAATGAAACCTGTTATTGGAAAACCCTTTACTTAACCCTGTGTTTGAAGGCTCATAAAACTACTCAACAGAAAAAATAAATGAAGCGTGTGATACTCTTGAATCATTTCTACATAAGTTGTATGACCATCAAATTTGTTTTTGTCTCTCAGTGTCAACATGAGCGCGAGAGAAAAGAAAAAAATGAACCTATTCTTTCCGATTTCTTTTTCCTCAACCGCTTATAACAAATTTCAAATTTTTTGAAATTTTTGTCCAGAGTGCATTTACAGTATGTACTAATAAATTTGTTTTTTAAGAGAAAAATACAAATATTTCCATCAATGTCATTTTTATGGATAGCTCAGAAATCGTAGATGTTACAAACCGGAAAATTGCTGTTTCTATTCTCCTTTAAGAACAAAAAAGGAACATGTTTTTTACTATTTCTCGGAAATCCGGTGTGACCATACGTATATTTCAAAAGCCGAACATTTTATAGAACCAAAAATTGGTATTTAATCAAAAATCATTATTTAATTTTTATTTATCTTTAAAATTAAAGAAATCCGTGTTTTACTTCCTTGGATTATTTCCATCTTTAGGTATAAAGCGGATAGCAAACACGTTTCCTTTGAAGACATTTGTAAATATCCGAAAATCCACAACCGCTATTATTCATATACTGGATCATTATAAATAATTGTAGTCGAAATTATTAACACGGGCCATGCCCATTTTAATAAATTTTTGCCGCTATACACAAACATCTGTCAAACTGAAATAGGTTATGCAACCAATTTAACTTTTACGTGTAGAACAGTGGTATTCTATTCAAATAGATCGTTCATCATTTACAATAACCGTACCTACAATCATTTATAATGACCCGTTATTATGTTCATTTATTTTACCTTTTTAATTAACTTAACTTTTAATTTGCGTATTGTAATCACAAAAAATTAAATTTCAGTTTATCGTGTACTTATCGAGAATGACGAGTTGATTTTCTGGGGGTGCAACATTTTATGTCGTTGACATCAATAAAATCAAATAAGTTTGGGATCCACTGCAAGCATAGTTACATAAGAATGTGTCGTGTTACATGTTAAATGGGAAAACGTCGGTTCCATTTTAAAATTCATTTCATCATTCTATAATGTTATATTAATTTTTGTTAATTGTATGACCTGTTCCAATTTGGTGTGTATATGTGTAGGCAAACATAATATCATGGGGCGTATTCTTATGGCCTGAAACTCAGTTTTGAAATGTTCTTCTTGTTAAACTTATGTATGTAATGTATTTCAGAGTACAATAAAAGACGAATGTTTTATGTAGACTGATGTATTTAGAGGATATTAAACGCTATCGATTTCGGTCATTAAATGGCCATCTTCAGGCGTATAAACGTCAATGTGTAAAAATAATGATAGTGGGATATAATTAATTAAAGGGCAGCAACTGGACGGTGCACGAAAATAAAATCAAAAACTGTACACAGGTATGTGTGTCCGTATCCCTGGTGGGTTTACTGTTATATTATAGACTAAAATGGAGCAGTTCATCAAATTAGTTTGTAATGTATGTACGGCGTCATAACGTCCCAAGTGTACTGCTGATGGCATCAACACCTCCCTTCTGCATGTAAGAGGTAAAAGGCAATTTGGCTATTGTTGATTAATACTGTATTATTATTGTCAAATTGAGCAAGAATTTTTCTTCTTTCTATTTTACATAACAATATAACTTCAACTCAAATCATCAGTTCCAAAGCAATTCCCAAAACTCTTATTATTAAACTCCAAGAATCGGCGAAAGAGAAAAAGACTATGTTACACCCGAAACCAAACAAACAAACAAAACAAAGCAAAACAAAAATATTCACACCGAATTTATATCGGCGTACCTCGTATCGGGTATACTTTGCTTGTAGGTAACGGGACCAAGTGGTAATAAGCGTGACGACTAATTTATTGCAAATGAAACGCGGGCGGCGCGCTAAGAGGCGAGCCGCTCGCATGCTGGAGCGGGACGGGGCGCTCGCGATATCTCCTTTCATAAACAACATTCAGCGTAATCCCAAATTATGTAAGCGGAAAATTGTACTTTTAAATTTTTGCGCGAAAGCGGTGTGCCCGCTCGTAAACATATTTGTCAAGAGCGCGAGCGCCATCTACATCCAAGCGGAGCCGACCGGATTCCAGTCCGAAAGGGCTGTATTCGAAGAGATATCTTGATTACCCGTTCAAAGTTTAAGTGACAGTAATTTTGTTTGGGGCCAGAAACTATTAAAAAATCTTGGACTGAGAAATGTAGTGGTAGGTACTGGGAAGTTGTAACTCCTTGAGATCGTCTTGTATTAATGAATCACAATCCAACAAGTTTTGTAGAAGTATATAACTACTATAACCTCAACATTAATTGTTAGTTTGCATACATATTAAGATTCAATTTCCAAAAACATTTTGTTGCCCGAGCAGCTGACTGTGATGATATAATTCAGGAGGGTGAAGTGTTTTTGTAAATATAACGATTTTCACAAGTATGCTTAAGTTAAGGTAAAAATTAATCTGTAAAAAAACATGGTGTGAAAGGGACCGTTGTGACATTCCAATTGATACAGCTTAAAAGTGAAAAGGTATAACAACAAATGTCTGCTAACTTGACTTCAGGATAACACTTACTGACCTAGTTACTGACCATTTTTTGCGAAATAAAGAGAAATAACAGGTGATTTATACATAGAGACTCTGGTTTTGAGATAGTTAACTTTAAATACTCGTGACTGCGTGTAAATTCATATATTATGAAAATAAATCAAACATGTCTTATTTTTTACTGAAAAGTCACGAATCTCCTAAATTAGAAGCAGCTTTTGATAACAAAATAACTTAAAGGTACTTGTATTTATTATATATGTGATGCGATCTGCAAAATGGTACAATATGTCGAAAAATAAAAGTTTGTGTTAGAGCAAGGAATGTGGTATCATATCAAACTTGACGATTTTTAGACTTTATCAGCATATGTTCTATGATAATTTGGCCACGTTTTAAGCTATATAAGGGCACTGTAGCTTTTCGTTGTATTTTTTACTAATTTTGTGTATAGTTTGTATCGTATAAAGCCACGCGAATGAAATTGATCGATACACCTAGATAATCTTGAGGTTTGTATGACATTTGAGGAAGAGACAGTTGCAAAATTTTTACTTGCACCTTATATTTACGTTTTTTTAACGATTCTATTCTGAACACAAAAACCTATCAATCATCAATTTTGATCCACAAGACAACCAATAATTCAGTTTGTTATAGTATTAATTTACGTGGCTAAACAATTGGGTATAATAGTCGAAATTGCAAATAACTATAATTACACCATCTATAACTGATATCTTTCTCAATATCAAGCTGTTTATTCCTGATTCATGTTTTGTACTACACAGAATGTCTATTGTTCGCGAGACCGTGTTTTTGAACATACATATGAGTATGAACAAGTAGCGCATTTTCATAATGATCAATTGGCTAAAATATAGATATCAACAAAAAATAGTGATTGTGGAATTGTTCCTTGGGGAGTTCTCAACAATTTCTGATAATCTCCCACAACCTCTTTTTAAGTCCGAACCGTGAAAAAAAAGAGAAAAAGGATTCATTTTTGCAATGTATTTTAACTGGGAAATTTGATGTGCTCGGTGGCACGTGGTAACATTAACCGATTTTTCTCAAACATGGGGGATTTTTTTTCTGGAAAAAGAATTCACACGAAAAATGGACATACTGTATACATGGATCATTTTGGTGCCTTTTGTTAATGGAGAAATTTAGTTATAAATTAAATTATCCTTAAAAATGATGCGTGTATATTCCATTTGAAAGTTGTGACTACGCAAGTAGTACCACAATTTGAAAAGTAAACTTGAAAAGTCGTTATTCTCAGAAGACATCCCCCTAAATTTTGATCAAATTTAGGCGACTTTTTTTCAGAAAATACTCCCCACAGTCTATAGCATTAGTAACGAAACAAAAAATACGGGCTTCCCACATCGCATCACTTATATGAAACGAAAAAAAGAAACGCCTTTGAAAGAATTCGATCTTCAGATTTTTAGGGGAAGCATGTAGCAATGAAAGGCTATCTTATTCTGGAAAATTTTTAAAATCAGATCGTGCCTACTCTACAGAATACCATTTTAAGTTGAAAAGAAACAATAAAATTCAAAATTGATATTTTTTGTTTTATCTACTACTATATACTAAAAGTCTAACACAGTCCGCGCAAGAAGTTTACGAAAATCGGCGAATCGGGGGAAAGGTCTGCTCGTCGGAGAAGCGAAAATCGGCGCCGCAGGCGCCGATTTTCCGCCTAAAATTTTATTCTACAGCGCTTAGGCCTTCGATTTCGTCTATTTTCCGCCCAGTTTTCGTTATTTTTTACCTCGATTCGGGTAAATGTATGGATTATGCTTTAGGAGTGTACAGGTCAGCGCGTCGCCATGGCAATCGATCGAGGTTGCTAGGCAACGGCCGCGCGCTTCGCGACGCGGTCACCAGACGGCGACACGTCATGTCGCTGTTGAGGTTAGTATACGAAGCAATAGATGGCGCGCCCGTAACCGCGCCGAACGTACGAGCATAGTCACATCGCGCGTGTAAGAGCATCCGGGCTTTTTGTCTCCCTCTTAACGCTTCGGCGATCTACCTAGGTCGACCAGCAGGCCTATTAGGCCTGCACATTCTCCTAGTCAAATATACTACTTTTTCAAAAAAAAATCGTTATTATGCAGAAAGAACATGTATATTGTTGTAACACTCCAACATTATTACATCCAACATTGATAGGTACACATTATTTGACAAAAATTAAATTCTTTCAGTTTCACTTTTCTTTTTATATACGTATGCTTCTTCAATTTTAGCAATTGTTTCTTCTGAAATAATTACAATAACACCATGTTATTAATTTTGTGGAACCCATTGGAAAACTTGCAACTATATCAGCCAGGTTCGAGCTTTCTACATAATTTGAAATTGGTAGACTGTTGACAATTTTTGGATTGTGGAACGCAGCCGTTAGTTGTATAGCCGCGCATTGGTGAATATTTCCGGAAAAGACTATACGAGAAGCGCTGTTATAGTTTTATTTTAAATAAGTCACAGTTCAGTAATAATTCGTAAAACTGCACTGGAAAATTAAATTGCACGAAAAGAATAGAAAACGTAAATATTGTATAGTTTCAGAAATAATGGCGTCGAAAAAATCGAAATAAAATCGAATATATAATAAAATAAAACTTTTTAACTTTTACAGTTTTTTTTAATCTCAGATTTAGTTAAATATATTTGATATAAAAATAATTTCATCTAAAAACATTATTCTGAAAGCATTTGGTTTTCATAGAATGTTATATTGTCTCTAGTTTTTATCAAAAATCATCAAGTAAACATTACCATCACTTCGATAATTAGATGGCTACATTTTCAATATATGTATATAGGCGAGATGATTGTCCTTAATCAGAGATTCCAGGAAAATGGCGAATGCATTTCTGCAACTTTATATAGTACTGAACAATATGCAATACATGATTCGGGTGCATACAATCCATCGCAAAGATTATAGCATTATAGTTCTTATCGACAGAGATATCGGCCAAATCATTAACAATTTACATCATTAACACTCAAAACCATCAAAATTTTTGTATCGACTTTGCACATAAAGTACAAAATTCTGAGAACCGCCCAAACAAAGCCATACTGCGTGGTGTCGCAGCCTTCTACTCACGCGGAGTTTATTACCAGCTCTCCGGTTGTTTACCATATTGGCGATCTGATACCGACTCTCGCCCATAAACTGTAAATAAATCCTTGCCAGTCGCGTATTAACTTATGCTAGCAGGCGTCACATCTCACCACTTCGGAAAACGAAAAATTAGTAGGCGCTGTAACGGTTGAGTGGGGGGAATGCATCGAAATCGAGTATGCTCTGGCAGGCTTGGGCGATCCGCACGAGCGGTATGCGTTTAGAGAGCACCACCCTGGAAATGCGAAAAGTTTATAAAAGGACAGGGAGGCCATAAATTACGATATCGGACGGAGTGATCGGAGAAAAATCTCAATTAAACTCGCCCGATTAATTACGAGACTGTGCTCGAATCGCTGGCGGGGGTGTTGGGAGGCGGGGGTGACTGACAGGACCGGGCTGGCCGTGATTTTATAAAATATGCTCTATTCTGAAACAATCAGGGTCAAAATGTGACCTGGTTAGGTTTTTTGTTGAACAATTTTCCTCTGTTCAATTACTTTTCTTGGTTTTCCAGATTAGGGCAAAATTAACAATGCAATTTGATCGACTTTATTGTCTTAAGTTTGAAATAAATAAAACTCTTTTGGTGTTCTCGTATACCTAGGTAACTCTACTTAGTATTTAATGTTTCTAAAATGTTTCTTGCTTGGAATCTCTTACCATACTAAAAGTAAAAATGCAAAAAGTAAGTGTCCACTTTTTTTCTATAACGTTGATTTTTCTTTTTACTACTTATCGCAGACACTGTATTAAACAGCAAATTTATTCTTCAGAATGTATCTACTAATAGAAATAATAAAAGATTTTAAACACGTAATGAAAACAAAAACCAGGTTCTATAAAATACAATTCTTAAATAATACAGGATTAAAAAATATATCGCGATTTTATATTGGGGTATATAGTCGGTTGCTTACTTTATCAAAATTTGATTTTTTGTCTAACGCCACCCCTTAAAAATGTCATGGGACCAGAAAGACACTTACTGTAATTTTTTTACCGACTACCTTTAAGTTAAAGAAAAGAAATTAAATTAAAAACAAAAACGGTTTATGCGACTATAATATATCTTAATAAAGTCTTCATCGATAAACTTTTGAGTTCAGATATCAGAATGGTTCACATATATTCAATTACTCTTATTTGTCAAAAATAATAATATGAACTCCTCTGGAAAACAATAGAATTTTGAAAAACCAACCTATTCTGGCACATTTGCGTTTTTTTGCGTAGATTCCGAACATGAAAATTAAAAAGAAATGCAAAAAAAAAAACGACTACCCACCTATTTTTGCATTTTGTACGCTTTTTTGGAACAGATTTTCTAAAAGAAAACGGAGCCTCACTTCACTGTATCAAGTTTCAGATACAGTTTCTACGAAAAGAAATCAGAATTAATTGTTACTTGTTCTTACTAAGCTAGTAATTGTGGTAAACAAATTTATTAAAGTAAAAACATTTTTCCGTCGATCGTTTATTTATGAGTCAGTTTAGTGAATAGGAAATCGTTTATTAAACAACTCTATTAAAGGGCCGAATCCACGGTCATGCATGCATGACGAGCCTTGCATCCTGTCATGGAAAATCGACCGTGGATGGTGCTGCATGACAGTGTTTGGCCGGCGTGACACCATGCATGAAGTAAATCAAACCTGGTGACAATGCTGTCATGCATTTTGTCATTCTTACGTCAAAACGTAAAATAATATAACATATATCATATATATAATATATGATTTTTCTGGATTTTTCCAATAGTTTGAGGAGCTATTTAATTGCTGTCAAAAATTTTAAATCTTCAAAAGTTGCACCACTTGCTAAATATCTCGGCGTGGTAGAAAGCCGTAGTTCTGCAGAAATTGCATCCCTCATCTGAGTATTTTTTTTTAATGGAAGGCCTCACTTTGTACAGCAAATCGTCAAATGTTGCCGAGTCCATTCTTAAGAAATTGTAGTAATCTCCGGTAGAAATAACTTTTAACGTTTTTAAGAGTTTCATGTGTGAAAATTGTTTGCGTTCTAAAAACCAACGCTTGGACCAATATTTATGCCGTCTCCTTTTACGAGTTAACTATTACAATTAACGCGCAAGTTATGTCACTCATACTGACTGTCAGAGATTACCAGCTTCGAGGTTACTTTGTAAATGAATGCATGACGATCTTGCATGATAGTGGATGGGCAAAGCTAAACTTGGCGTGTCATGCATGTATGACACGCATGCATGACCGTGGATTCGGCCCTTTTTACGATTTCTATTAATGCATGATTTGTTATAGCCAATCACACGACATAAAGAGGTTGTTTGATTGGCCAATCGAACATATGTGAAATGAAACCTTTCAATCAAAACATAGCGCCCTCTAGAACTGTCAGTGTCAAATTACATAAATTGTCATATACTTAACCTAAAAAGACATTGGTGAAGAAAAATCTATGTAGACGACGCTAGAAGAACACGATCGACGAAAAAAATTTGTAACCAACTCGAATATTAAAGGGCGATTAATGATCTCGACAATTAACGCTCTCGCTACGCTCGACTGTTAAACAGTCTCGATCATCTTTCTTAATATACTTGTTGGTTAAATAACTATTGTTGCTGTCTCATACAAAGTTAATACATTTCATCGTTGACAGCCGATAGCGACCCCTAAATATATTTTTTTAATTACTTTTTGATTGAGTATTTTCAGGTCATAGGTACAACAGTCTAATGGTTGGACCTTGAAAAAAACAATTGTCGATAAAATAAAAACCACCTTAGTAGGTATGGAACATACGTACCTATTGCCATAACAAAAGGTAGACAATTAAATTCGAACGGACAATAAGATTTGAAGCTTTGCGAGCATTTCGATGGCATTCAAATAATTTGGTGTCACACCCGTAACGTATTTTACGGTCTAAGTTTTTTCCAAAATTATTTTTACTGCTACTGTGCATTGGTGACTTACGAGATTTTTCGGCCAACTTTGCATATACCATAGAGGTGTTTCAAATAAAAAGCAGAAAACAAAAAATATATCGTGTGGATACAGCAAAAACCAGAAAACTGCTCAAAACTGCTGAAAGGTAATCAAGATAATATGTCTCCACCAACACAAATACTTTTTCTTTTCATGTTTTGTGTCTTTAAACTTCAGAAGAGTTCTTGTTATGTCAAAGCATGCGACACACAAATATTATATAATACCTTTAATATAGTACTATTCATTTCTAGTTACATTTAATAGTGTTGAAAAATGTAAGTAATTAACTAAAAGTAATCTTACATTTTATTGTGGTTATGTTGTAAATAATCATTAAGGATTGTTTTGTTTTTTTTTACAAATATTTACCTTAGAACATGAGTTTCAACTAAATACCCGTGAATCTACACGAATTTTGTACTTTCCGGGCTGATTCGGTCCTGTTTTCCGCGACGCGGCGGGCGGAGACGCTTCGCGCCGATCCTCTCCGTGGCCGAATCGAGTTCCGGCTCAGATCGGATCGGCAGATGATTTACAGAATCCCGGAGCACTCGGAGTCATTCGCATAAACAGGATGATTAACTGGTTGTCAAACTAAAGAAATAAACGTAATTTATTGGGACGGCCGCGCGCGGCACGGGCGTCAGCCGTTGCTCCGCCGCGGCAACAGACCGGCCCTGCCCGAAAGGACGAAAGGATAACAGGAAAAGTGAACAAAAAGGACGGCCATCGAGAGAAGTTCTCAATATCACCGCCATTGATGATGTGGATGTATGGTTTATGGTCTACACGCGATCTATCGAGCTTCAGCATGGCCTGAGGTGGTTTTAATTTGTTCGAGGATATCAGATTTCAGCTGTAATTGCTCCAGGAAATCGCTAATTTAGTTGTCATGACTAACCATTCTAGTCTTCAATTTTCAACATCGAATTTTCAGTTTTTGAAGCAAAACTTCTTTTCGGAAGGTACAGCAAACTTCATGCAAAGCAGTTGACGACGGAACAAATAATAAAACGGTGGTTTCTATCGTAAACAATGTACGCGCCCAGACAACTGTATGGTGATTGTTAGATTTGATTTCTACATTGAGTTTTACTATTTTATCCATATTGAACATATATCACCCCACACTGTAATTATTCTTTATTTTCATTTACACGTGCACATATTCCACCTTTTTTCACCAATGTTTTAGCCTTTGGCGACACCTTTACTCTATTCTTTAGCTTACCATATCATGTTTCATGGACGTATCCAGCTCAAATCGGAAGGTGGGGGGGGGGGCAGTTGTCTAAATTTAACTTGCTGTATGGGAGAAGGGTGCCCATTTCAATCTTTTTTCTCCTAGAAAGTCTAGTGGAATGTTTATAAACATTTGTCAGTTAATTTACATTTGTTTCAAGAAGTTCTATTTGTTTAAATAATTTGATTTTCTCGAAAATCAGTCTGAATTCTGTTTTCTGAGTTCGAAATGGCAAATTATTATCTAACAGTGACATTATTCATTAAAAAATTTCTTCCTATTGTTTAAACAATCAATTATATTATTCATTTTCAACTTTTTTTCTAACTATGCTAGAAAAGTCAGCTTTTTTTGTGAAAGTAACTTATAAATTTCATGTTCGAGATATCTAACAAACCTGTTATCTATATTATCTAATAAACCCAAATTTGATTACACAAATTCCATTTGCTTAAACAATTTTTGTTTGCAATTCACTTAAAATTTATTTTTTTAGATCGGTCAGCTTTTTTTGTGTAATTAACTTATAAATTTCATGTTCGAGGTATCTAACAAACCTATTATCTATATTATCTAATAAACCCACATTTGATTAAACAAATTCCTTTGGCTTAAACAATTTTTGTTTGCAATTCACTTAGAATTAATTTTTTTTGATCGGTCTGGCGCCACTACTCTTATTCTCAAGTGACAGCTTTTGTATTCTGCGATGATTTCTATTGTTTAAATAATAAAATATTATTTGTTTCCAATCATTTTTTCGAAAAAATTTAAATGTTTTGTTATCCTTTTCTCGGGAAATTGGGGAGTTTCATTTCTTTTTAAAATATTAAATTTTTTAATGTCAACAAATTTTATTAATCACATTTCTTTCTCCATTTCTTATTCTGATTTCGTACCACTGTATGTTGCAAGATAATGTTGATTTGTTGCTATCTGGAAACTGTTCCTTGTACTCTAATTTGATGAAATATTGAAAACGAATATTATTTTATTACTCAAACACTGGAAATCATCCCAAAATATAAATGATGTCACTTCAGAATAACAGCTGGCCAGGCCGATCTAAAATAATTAATTTAGGGCGAATTGCAAAAAAAATTAAAAAAATGGTATTTGTTTAAACAAATGTGGGTTTATTACATAATACAGACTAGATTTCTCGAACATGAAATTAAGTTAATTTCACATATAAACTGACTTTTCTACCATAACTAGAAAAAAAGTTGAAAGTGAATTATAATTGATTGTTTAAACAATAGGAAGAAATCTTTTAATGAATAATGTCCCTCTAAGGTAATAAACTACTATTTCGAACTCAGAAAACAGAATTCAGACGGATTTTCGAGATAAACCAATTATTAAAACAAATATAATTCGTTTAAACAAATGGAAATTAACTGATAAATGTTTATCAACATTCCACAAGAGTTATAGTAATGATTTATATGAGAAAAAAGATTATGAAATGATTAGAATGGTCAATTTTCTGAAAAATATACATTTTTCCATTAATGTAGTTTTCAGGGCACTGTGGGGTGGATTGGGGGCGTCAAATCCATATGTATAATTGGTCAAATTCTTCCTTGGAATGTCCGATACAAGTCCTATAACTAACTCCTATCAGTTTTTACAAACCCCGAACAATTATTCGAAAAATACCAAAAAATGTCTTCTTCCCATGTAAACTTGAGGCCTCAAAAGGCTCCATTAAAAATCAAAATTTCGAAAAAAAACTACTTTTCTCCATTCAGCTCTGTCTGGAGGCTGTTTTACACATCTGGCCCTTGCTCCCTCGGATCACTTGTTTTTGTTGTTGTATTTGGTTCTTCCAGACGTTCCCTTCATGGTCCTACGTTCTCCAACAACCTCTATCTATCTCCTTATCCTTTTGCACACACCATAATATCATCTGCTAAAGCGTAGATATTTTTTAATTAGTTCTAGCTTACGGTATTTTACGTTTACCATATGTACGATTTTTTGTTTGAATTCTTTTCTGATATCACGCTTACCATTGTGAGCAAAGTTTGGCTTATCACCACATACTTTCGCAAACTAAACTAAATGCTTTCCAAACCCCAATGCATGGTATACAGCATTATTCTTTGGTTAGTATTTTTCGCATGGTCGATTTATTGAGTAAATGTGCTCCTGTGTAGTATTTCCTGGTCTAAAACCAGAGCGGTTTTTTTTCTATTGTTAGACGCTGTCCGTTATCTAATATAAATTTCAAAGTGTTTTTCTGCGATGGTGACCTGGCAGCAATTTGCTTCTATGTTGTGTCTACTATATTTTGGATAGTATTCCTCAACCATTATTATTGTGAATAAATTGGTGAAACTCCGCGTGGTGGATTGTTCTTTTCCTCTGTTGCCGTTGTCTTTCAGCGATCTTCCACAGTCGAGAGGAGTGTCCTGTTATACGACAAGATAATTTAGTTAGATGGTTCTAGACTATTTTATTGTGTGGGTGGATAGGCTGCGTGGTGACTATTTTTATGACTTCACACAGATAGTATTTTGTGTTTTTAAGGATTAGTAAAAAAAATTGTTCCGGTTTGATAAGAATTGGTGTGTTTCAAAAGTTTCATGCGTTTATAACTACTGCAATTTCGACATGTCTTCTTATTTAATGACAAATAACACGCTTTCTGCAATTGTCTGTTACCGCGCTTTCTATATTGCTTTGTTGAATATTTCTATCAGCATATTCTTGACTACTTCCTCCAAGTTCACTGTTCTTGTTGGGTACAATTAATATTACTCAGAACTTGTTCGACAAGTCTCATCGGCCGACGTTTGAGGTACCTTAAGTGAGAACATTTTCTGAACAGCTTTATGTGGCCGTTGCAAAGTGAGCGCATATTTTTGTTGGATGTAAATAGCAAATGAGTACTTTTGACACCCCTAAACAAATTGTTGGACGGATTTGTTGTAGTGTTGTGGTTTTACAGTTGCCTGTCATGTGTTATACGCCGTATACTGTCGTCTTGTCACTGCCTTCACCCCTGGTTTACATAAATAGCCAGTATATTGTTTATCTCTTTATTGCTTCAGCCATGAAAAGATATTACATCAATTACGTAGTATAGTATAGTAGTATAGTTATGAAGGAGTATATACAGTTGTAAATAATAATTTAACATAAACAAATGGTGCTATTTTGATCAACTTTACGTTAGATCGAAACATAATGTCGTCTAATGGTCTATTGCTTCACCCTCTACGCCTCGAAGCAAACCCATGAAGGGAACTTAGTCAATAAATATTTCCCAAGGAGACCAAGACATTCTAATTCAGGGGACTGCCGCCACCGAGTGACGTCTGCTTTGCATGATCGCGCCGTTTCAACTGTCATACCGATAGAATATATGATAATTACTTCTCGCGACGAATGGCCAAAGTTTGGCTGTATCGCCCCATCCATTGCAGCTGGAAAATCTCTAGATCGAGGACGTCTTGTGCGCCACCGCTGGTGCATCCATTAGCGAACAACGTTGCATCTTTGCGGACGGTCACTCATGCCGCAAGGGTCATATCTTGTTCATGTGGACAGGTCACATTAATAGCCGGACGCGCGATATATTAATGAGGTACGCGGTGGTATTCCACATCGGTAAAAATCAGAGAGAATCCTGCTTCGCCTGAGTTATATGCTCAGCGGACCGGGTGACATACTTTGAATATGATTTGCGTTTGCATCATGGAATTTATTCGAGATTAATGTGGATGTTTCGTTTCTTTTTGTTGCGTACGGTCGGGTAATTTACTAAAACTGTTTTCGCTACCATAAGAAATCACGAACCGTCAGGGAATACTCGTTTTATGTTTCTTATTTTGGATTTGTCTTTTTTGGCACAATGATTATTAACTCCAGATGATCACGAATCTGTACTGAACTGAAATTCTGGATTGCCTTAAGATAATGCATTTTTGCAGTTTTTAGCGCTGATTTTCATCAAAACTAGAATATGAACTCAGAATGTCGGCCTTCAGATTCAGATTCTACCGAAAAAAAACCCTCTAATACCCCATTATATCTTGTATAACTTAATATGTCTTTCGAACTGTATAAAACATGCGTCGCGTCGTCTCATAGTGATCTCTGAATACAAACTAGATAAAAGTGCGGTGATGTTGACAGCACTTGATAACAATTTTTACAGATTTTTTAAATGCAAACACCCCTGCGATATCAAAAGAAATGGCAACAAATCAAGAACCTATATTAGGTATTTTTTATTGGAAAGTTTTACTTAATTGGGCTTGCATTTGAAGCTTATGTTTTTAGGCAATAAGTAAGGCAAGTCCAACTGAAACTTATCAATGTTTGTCTTGTTTAAAGTAATTTAATTGAAGTAATAGCTAATTTGAAATTGAGAACAAACAATTATCCGAAAATAGTACAAAAATGACAATAGTTGAACATGGAACACGAAGCTGGTCGGTGCACGATATCAACGCACCCTGGCAGCTGAATTATGTTGGACGTCAGCGTTGTTGCGGGGGTTTTTATGTGGTTAGCAACTATAAGTTGCAGGTACCTGTAGTACAAATTGTGTTTGTATAGAATGGTGTAGAATTTGCATAGAATTGTTGGTAGTAAACTTAAGAAAAAATGGAAGTGAGAATGTTTGTTGATGAAACAATACTTTTTTTTTAAATCTCTTTGTAAGTATTATGTTAGAGCATGAAGTGTGACCATTTACTTTTTAGATATTAGATAACCCTAAAAATCAAGTTTTTCATTTGTGATAATTTCATTTTTTTTTTCAAAGTTAAATTGGCTGAACTTGCTCTTCAGGTAATTGATTGGAAATTTCTGTAATTCAACTAACAGGAAGATTTTGAGAAAAATGTAAATTGTTGGATCAATATACCTGATGTGCCAAAATGCAAAATTTGGATATATTATGTTCTTATTTGTCCCCATAAAGTAGATCCAGTTGCCGTAGTGAATCATCAGTCATCAGATGCTTACTATTTAGATGAACACTTAACAAGTCAAAATTGTCAGATCAAAATGCCTGGGGTGCCAACAGTAGGCTAATCATGTCAATAAGAAACGGTGAAAATATTAACTGGATCGTACAACATGTTTTGATTCCCCAGAAAGTATTAAACTTTTTATTAAAGTTTGAAGTTTGAAAAATGAATTATCGGTCAAACCATTTTTTGAGCAAATATACCATTTCTTATCGATATGAGTATAGACATTTTTGCACATCTTATACAAAGTTTACAACTTTCAGTAAACTGGGGCAATGGTATATTTTTCACCCTTCTCTATGCTATAAGATGCATAGAGATGCAACTTTCCTGCCTAACCACGAAAGTAATTATTCACAATATAACCACCAGACGGCGGCAAAACCGTCTGTCCAATAAATACAACAGGCGTTGGCTCGAAGTTTTGCTATCAAAACGACAGCGCTATTTACATGTCAAAAACCAAACTGTCACCCAAAGTCCTATAAAGATGTTGGGTGGCCCTCCGTATCAAAATGGATAATATAAAAAGTCCGTTGGGTTATTTTAATCTGGTGCCATTTGTCGATTGATTTTGGAAGCAAATACCAAAAAGTATAAAAAAAGATACAATATACATACAAAATATAATATTATAAGTTGAATGTGGAGGGCATCACGCTGTTTGGTCTCTCCCTCGTTCCTCGCCTCAGTGAAGTGAAGTTGGTTAGTTTTGGGCTGTCACATTTTTTGTTTTAAAATACATTTTACTCTGGTCTTGAATGCGTCGTATGTATTTTATTTTTTATTCCTAATTTTTTTGTTTTTGATTTGCAATTTTTTGCTTTGTTTTGTTCGTATTAGAAATTAAGAATGAGAGTAGTGTGATTACACTGACCTTCGCCTCTGTTGTCTATACCCGAAGCAGCATTACTCATATTTTTAGGATAATAAAGCCAATTTTTGGAAAAAGGTATTTTTTTGGCAAACCATATATTTTGATACTACAATTTTGACTTTATTTGCTCGACCCTAATGCCCATGATATTGTTCACATTCATGAAGTCGGCATCATCACATGGTGCCGTCACAATTCCATTACGTAACACACGTCAGCGGCAATTTATTTATGTTCAACGCTGGTGCCAGTGTATGCGAACGAAATAGAGAAATAAATAGTGATTAGTAGTGATGTTAATCCGGTCGGACTAATCAACTGGACACGGATATAATCGGAGTGTAGTCCGGCCCATCGCGCACCCAACACGGATTGATGGGAATTATGTTAAGAGTTGATTTCTACATAAATAACGACCCGGACACAATATCGCCCTGACAGATTTATATATAAACGTCGGGCCGCCCAGTGTCCAGATTTTTGTATGGAACGCCTATCACCCCCTCTAAATTATAAACGATTCTAAAAGGAAATTAATGTGGCCGCATTGAGTGGAGAATCTCTTCTTCTTTCTATGGAGAGGCAGAGCGCGCCCTCTTTCGCGGTTTTATTTTCGGGGCCGCCTGAGCGCAATATATGGTCGCATTAAATTGATTTATTTGACATCTCTCATTCATTCCAACTTCGGTAGAAATTTTGCGTCCGCTCTCTTAATCTGTTTATCTCCGAAGAGGGTTGATTTGTTTGGAGCGCGTCCCAGCCCAGACGCCAGATAAACAAGCCTCTAATTCATGCATACCGATCTCTCCGTTCGCGTTTCTCGTATGTCAAAAGTTTCACCAAAACCCTACTACACCACTGGAATTTCAATGTATGTGTTTAATATGAGATGTTTAATATCATTGTTTATTGATACACTGACGCTGCAATCCGCAAAGACAGAAATAGTGTATTGACTCACGTTCTTGAGAAAGACAAAAAAACGCAAAATCTTTTGAGCACGCGAAAAACAATAATGTGACGTAAAAGAACATCTTTCAAAATTTACAACACATTCAATGAGTCAAATATTTCATATTTTGTGAGCAATGACTAGTCATTAATAGGCCGTATCGGGGTCAAAGGAACTCTGAAATTTATGGTCCCACATTGGTAGACGACAAATAGGTCGAACCAAGAAAAAATCGACGGCGTGGAAACATAGCTGAGCGACCAAAGATGAAGAATACATGCCCAATGGAGTCAAAATGCGTCAGATGGCCTCAGATGGCATCACAAGCCCTATAAAGTCCTGCCAAGCCAAGGATGATTATGAATTCTTAATTATGAAACTTTCTAGGTAGGATGAGAAAACCATGAAACGTTGTCCTTTTATACGAGCGCGTACCAGTTCATACACCTGATAACTTTTGCAAAACAGCCCACTATTTGTATCGTTTGTTGGACTCAAAGATTTGAGAGTTTGTTAATTGTTTCCTTAACGTTAGATCTTGCCTGTTTTCCGCCAAAAACTGTCAAGAAGTACATTAAAATTATAACAAAAATGATACAAATATAGAACAATATATAAAGAAAAGCATAAACAAAATAACACTATAATAAAATTATAAAATTTTCTTTACTCAAAAGGAATGACAGGCCACTTCCTATAAATTACCAATCTTCTAACCAAACTCCATCACATTACATTTATGAAAAAATTTGGTGAAAAATTATTACTGACAAAAAAATACGATTAATCATAGTATTTTCTAAGTAGGCTGACATGAAAACTTAAACCTTGCATTTGAAGGCCACGCACCAAACTCTCTAATGACAACCCTGTGAAATACCAATAATAAGAGTTATCACTTCTCTTCAAAGCTAGGCTCAAGGTTCAAGATTTTATTTCAGCCTTCATAGTGAATTCTGTCTGATCGACATATTTTTAAGGAATTTTCCTCCATGAATATTGAAGCTACAAAATGTAACTTGTGTGCCACCTTTGGTCAAGTTCCACAGAACGTCAAAACAAACAAGGCATATTTAACAAGAAGAAACAAAGTAACTCATCTGAGAGAGATACCTGTGTAAATTCAGACAATAATGAAAGTTTGAACAAAAATTCTAAGCTTCGAAGAGAAGACGACTGATATCTCTGTGAACTTGTTGTGAACTTGTCCCTTGTTAAGAGGGGCATTTATCCATATACCAGTTACATGCAAAACACGGGCTCATAAAAAGCAGATCGGAGTCGAAATTATTGCACTGATGTGTAAGGTACTGTTGGAATGTGTAAGCATAGGGCATTATTACGGGATAAACATCAAATTCAACCGCGCTTGCTTTAATCATGAAATTAATTAGAGAAAACGAGCTAATTTTTGACACAATATACTGGTTGATTTAATATGCTTTAATTCCGGAACAGGAGCTTATTTATTTATTTATTTATTTATTTATTTATTGGACCGATAACGGGAAAAAATCCCAAAACATCAGATCACAAATACATTATTTACAAAACAAAAGAACAACACCATCGGCACAGCAAAAGCCGATGATCGAGCGCAAAGAAAAAAGCAAACACTTAAATTCTATAATATTCAAAAATAAAGAACAAAAAATAATTAATCAGAAAGAATAAATCTCAGCCCTGCAAATGGGAAACACTTGCATCAATGCACAGACGATACAAACATGATCTGATTGATGCGATTGACAAGTGAAAAATGTCGACATCGGCGTTATTACATGATGTCGATAAGCGAAACACCGGCGAATTCATCATGAAATTAGTTCGAGCGGTCGGAACGCAGAACAACTCGCGGCGGCGAAGGTGGCGAGTGCAAGCGTTTAGATCAAAACTTCGCACAAGAGAAGGTGAGTCATATAGCCCGCGCAACAACTTGGCAACAAACACTACCCCAGCACACAACCTTCGGTCCTCCAAGCTGAGCAGCCCAAAACGGCGGCACGAGACCCTGTAATTCACTACCGGATGGCCAAATCTGTAGTTCAGATGCCTAACAAATCGCTTTTGCACGCTCTCGATACGATTCACATACGTCGCATACTGGGGGCACCACACTGTTGAGCAGTAAGACAAGAGACTGCAAACAAAAGCAAAGTACAGGGTTTGAGGATTGGTGAAGCCACTCGAAGTCCTTAATACAAATCCCAGCATGCGAAACGCCCTCCCCGCGACAAGATCAACATGTTCATTAAACATCATTTTCCTGTCCAGCATCACCCCTAAGTCCTTAATGTTGGAAACTCGCCCAATCAAGTTGTTATCAATTTCGTAATTATTGGTAATTATGGATTTATTTCTTGAAAACGAGATTACGTGACACTTGTTATAATTGACAAATAATTGATTGACTCTGCAAAATACACTGAAACTGTCCAGATCGCGCTGCAAATTAATGCAGTCAATGGCGGAGCGAACAGGAAAATAGATCTTCATATCATCCGCATACAGGAGGCACTCCGCATACCGGAAACACTGGACAACATCGTTAATATATAATAGGAATAAAAGCGGACCCAAATGACTTCCCTGTGGTACACCCGAGGTGACAGGAATCACACCCGAAGTGAACCCAGCAACGTTCACCTGCTGCGACCTATTCTTTATGTACGAGTCAACCCACCTCAACAACTCTCCACCAATCCCAGAACTGCTCAGCTTCGAAACCAACCGACAGTGATTCACCTTATCGAAAGCTTTCGAAAAATCGGTGTAAACAGCGTCCACCTGCACACCACGGTCCATCGAGTTCAGCACAAAGTCAGTGTATTCTAGAAGGTTTGTCTCAACTGACCGACCGGCAAAAAAACCGTGTTGACGAATCGTGATAGCATTCTTAACGTTGAAAAAAATGAACTGGTAAACAAGCTTTTCAAAGGTTTTCCCGAATTGACATAAGATTGAAATTGGTCTATAATTAACTACAGACGTCCTGTCGCCGCTCTTGAAGATCGGAACAATGTTAGCGGCTTTCCAAACGGCAGGAAATATTCCACTTGCCAACGATTTATTAAAAATTAATGTTAAAGGAACCGCCAGGACCTCAGCGCAATTCTTTACCAGCAAAGGTGGTATGCCATCAGGCCCAGGTCCCTTGCTTACGTCGATAGACCGCAATGCACACAAGACATCCGACTCGCGCAGCGTTACCGACAGCAGCTCAACCCCGCAACGCGATACGCCATCACACCCGCCACCCGCGGCCGTTGTCCGCGGTTCATAAACAGAGCCGAAGTAGTCAGCAAACAGGTTGCAAATGTTCTCGCCACCGTTCACAGACCGGTCATTAAAGGACATAGAAGAAGGCATAGCATGATCAGAGTTTCGTTTGCTCCTTACAAACCTCCAGAACTTTTTAGGTTCTAACACAACAGCACTCTCAGTTTGTCTAAGGTACGCATTATAATCTAATAAAATTAAACGTTTGGAGCGACGGCGCAACAAGCTGAAGGCAAGGTAGTCCAATCTGTTGTTATACGTTTTCCATCTTTTATGTAGTGCATTCTTCTCCTTCACCGCACGTATGGTTCCCAAAGAGAACCAAGTCGGAAAGTTTCGCTTTCGAAAAGTTATACACGGTACGTTATTCTGAATGGACCCACGCAAGCAATCATAAAATATGCAAACCGATTCGTCCACAGATTTATCAGCTACCACAGTGGGCCAATCAATACAATTAAGATCAGCATTAATGCTTGTAAAATTAGCTCGATGAAAATTAAAACTATACGCTGGAACGTTAGTACAAAGGTCCTTAACTACAGCACATGATAAGTGAAACTCTAATGTAACGTGAGCAACATCTTCCGGAACGAGTGGCGCAGACGATAAACCAAATGATCGGAAAGAGTGGGCGTTATACAATATTAAATCTAATGTGTTGCCTGAAGCATTACAATAATAGTTAAACTGGCTAAGGCCGCACAATGATAAGCAGTCCACGAATTCCACCGCTCCACGAGAGACACCCCCAGATGGGGTGCAAAATAAATCACCATCACCCCTGACCCACGATATTTCAGGAAGATTGAAATCTCCGCAAATCACAAACTGATCGTTCGGGTGCCTCTCCATAACAGAACTCAGGTTGTTCAAGAAAATCTCGAGAGCGTTAGAATCTCTGGGTGGAATGTACACACAACACACATGTAATTTACGGAAGCGGCACAAGACAGTCACCCACACCGCCTCCTCAGAGGTTGACCAGGCTGGTTGAGCACTACTAGACAGACCATCAGCCACCGCCACCAATACACCACCACCGCCCATGGATGATATTTTAAGACATAGCTCTTTAAAATTGACCCAGCCGTTGTCAAGTTGATCTGCTTTTTATGCAATTGTGTAGAAATTAAAAACTGTCACCGCGGAGCTTTGTAAAGAAAGTTTCCGTAATAAAGTCCACCGATGGAGATAAGGGAGAAGAATACCAACAGCTCAGATCAATAATAACTGCCAGCTGACAACAACTACAGTGGCAAAGGTCAGTAATCGGCTGAGCAAATTAAGTAAGTATGGTAAGTAAGTATGTTTATACACAAGGACTTGGGTACAACGGTTCACCGTTAGATGGAACCACATCCTGGGCGTACTATAGACTCAATGCCGACGTCGATCTCACTGGCATAAACGCCCCTCTTAACAAGTTGTAAACTTGTTTCGTCGAAACAGGAAAATGATCATGGAATCATCAAAAAAACACTATTTATTAATTATATCCACTTTAGATAGTCATTTTTAGGACGCATAATCAGATAAGAACAGTTTTTAAAGGATACCACGTCGCATGAGCTTTTGAAATTGACTCACAAGGGGCATTTTTCTAAATACTTTGTCATTTTGATGTGTTGTCAAAAGATCAACGTTAAAACCACCTTTACCACCACAACCTACAAGTGTGGTGCATTTTTTATTCGAAGTCCTAAAAGTGACTACATGATATGAGTCTTTTAAAATTAATTTGATTGCCAAATATTGACACAAAGGGAAGAAACTCATATAGAAAGAAATTGGGGTCCACTAATGCTATCTGGTATTTAATTCCTGTAAAAAAGCAGGGGCCAAAATTATCATCCGCCCAGTTAAAAGCCTGTCCCACAACACTTCATTTGCCCTACTTTGAGAATTCGATCATATGAAATTGTATTTTCTAAAGCAATAAAAAGGGAAACATCGGATTTGATTCACGCTGGGACCTTTATTTAGAAAATGTGACGTGATGGAGATTTTTGGGTAGCATATGTGTAATCTACGTGACTAACAAATGACATTATGTACCACAGGGATCAAATATTATTGCTACACAAGCTGCGAAAGGCTTTCAGGGCCATACAGTATAGGTCTTCTGATCGCTCATACTATCATATTTCTTGGCATAACGTTGCATTTGAAATGACCAAATATACTAACACATCCCAGCGAAGATACATTTTACATACTCCTTAAATCTCTCAAACGATATTTTACCTTCACCATCCTCGCCATTCGTGGACACCTGGGCAATCCTCATGGTGCATCCAAACGTGGGTGTGATCTGATTCCACCGTCAATATTCCGTAACCCAATAACATAGCACACCCTCTCGCATCTTAGTGTATAATCGGATAGCATCCAGGGATATACAGGGTGCACAATTACATGCAAACGGCAATAATTATAAGACACTTAGTCCTCGAGGGATCCGAGCAATAGCTCACTCAGAAATCCACACTGCTGAGACTCGAGACGGGACACGGGACAGGGGAAAAATTGTGAGTGTAGGAGAGGCGTCGAGTGCTGTAATTACTATTTATCACACCGCTAGAAGAGGGGAGCCGACGAGAGGTGCATCGGCCATCACCATTTACCGAAGAGGGGAATGGGAGAGGGGTCAGTTGGTGCTATATACAGGATGTTCTAAGTTTATCGACGATTTTTATATGAACGAATCATCTTAAGAAGTTAATATGAGCTATACGAAAGCGGCTAATTTATTACTTTCATCTTTCCATTGAAATAACAACAAAAGAAACAAATTTTAAATTTGTGATTTAAACAAACTCTAAAAAATAAAACCGCAGTCCCAAAAAGCTGGAGAAAAAAGATTATTATCTATTTTCGATGGGTATTTTCATCAATAACACCCAAACGAATTAACATGTAGAAATAATTTGTCAAATTTTCATCATTTTGTATAGTTTTGTCGTGTTATTTATTGTCGTTATGTTATCATTAGATTTTAACCACTCTCTTATCCAGTCTGTACCCAAAGTAACAAATTCGACTATTAGTTTTCACTACCTCGGTAGCTCAATAGGTTAGAGGTCTCGACGGAGGTTTCTGGATAAAATCCAGCTAACGATATTTTTTTCAAAAAGTTATTTTTACCTGGTTTATCATTCGGTTCCTAGTTCTTCTAATTGTCCTATAAAAACTATTTTCTTTGAATAATACTGCTAACTACTGTTAGGTAGCTTTAGCGATCAAGCAATACTTCCATCCATCCCTAATAGGTGTCACAACGGGCTTGTCCCTGTCCGAAATTATAATAAATATTTTCCAATTTTCACTGGCCTCGGTAGCTCCATTAGTTAGAGTTCCCGTCTGGAACTTACAGAAGATTCAGGTTCAGATCCAGGCTGTGGTTATTTTTTTTTTAATATTTTCGGCCTTGAAAAATAATTTGTATCCTCATTCTTTTATTTTACAGACGAGAGGCGCAAAACAACTTTAGCAAAACACATGAAAAAAAAAATGAAATATAGCACCCACCAGAAAACAAAAGTTGAGTTGTTGTTTTCTACGCTTCCTTTAAATATAATTATAATATTGGATTTCTTATTAAAAAAATCTGATGTGGCCAGGCACATGACTTTATCATACTATAGATAAAATAATAGTTTAGCTGCATGAGACTCTATTTGATCGAGATCGGCCATGTCTGCATTAAAGTAATACTACTAGAACTAGACAAATATGTCGATTAAAGCTGCGTTCGGATATTGTACTCCGTTGACACCGGGTACACCGTCCAAATGAGACGTATTATTGGGTGTAAAGAGTGCAATGCAATATGCGAACGCAGCTTATATTGATAGAAGTTATTGTCAAAACATTAGCGTTTGACACCAAGACTACCTACTGTTATTAGAATAAAAAAATCTGACAAATCCTGGCTACTAGTTTTCATGCAGTACGACCGATCTCGTAGAAATAGAATTTGCTCATGCAGGTAAACTATTGATTGTACCAAAAAATGTCATAGTGATAAATTATTCAGAATTTCCTCATCTTTAATTTATTATTTAACTATTTCGACGAAATTCCAGAAATGGCGGCTTATTTGCAAAATCTTTCAAAAATGCTAAGACTAAACCTCCAGTTCCATTGGACCCTCTTCAACAGAAAGCTTTTCAGCTCTAAGTTTGGTTATGAAACTTCTAAATATGAAGTTTCGTCTCGATACCTTTAGTAGTTTCTCCGGAATCGTCGCCACAAAAAACGGGTACACACACACACACACACACACACACACACACACACACACACACACATACACACACACACAGACATTCTTTTGTACCTTGGTCAAAAATGTTCAGGGGACCCAAAAAGACATATTTCCGCTAAAATCTCAAATTTTTTTTTTTGGCACGATTACAATACTTTACATACTGCGTATGATAAAGTAAAAAGTGACACAAACATCTAATTTGTCCACATTTGTTAGTTTGGCTAATTTTATATTAATTTTAATATTTTGAAAAGTAAGGTAAAAGGAAAAGTAAGGAGTTTATCTACGGCTCGCATATAATAAGTTTATTGCATACGTATCTATGACTATATAATCCCCATCATGATACACGCCAATGATTATGACACTAGCGTTGTATAATAATGACAGTTCGTTCAAATAATGACATGGATTTAATTTTGTTCAAACACAGAGTGTTTGTGGCATAACACCTAGTCAATGACTAACAAATTATTTTCACTTAACCTAAACTGATAAAATAATGAGCATTTCTAGAATTTTGCCCATTGGCCCAAGTTGTTTTAGCCTGACAGTTTTTACCACTCAAGTAGACGGCGGTTGTTTTCACTTATACTATTACTGTGAATACACTACAGGTGCTCTGCTTTTAATCACTCCCGCACTAGCTCGAATGGTTTAGTTCTTTTCAGGCGACGCACTAGCGCACTGTTGTCTAGCAGCTGGATGGCATCAATGTTGTCGTGGTGGAGTAGACGATCCTCGTACTTCTTAGCAAATTTAGATATTTCGCTAGTTACCATCCCCATGCGAAGGTCCCGATGAAGATTGGTGTTTTTGATGTACCATGGTGCACCAACAACGGCCCTTAGAACTTTATTTTGGAACCTCTGAATGAGGTTGATATTGGACTGCTTAGTGCATCCTCATAACTGTATTCCATACACCCATACTGGCTTTAATAAATTGCTTGTATAGTAGGAGCTTATTTTGCACTGACAGTGCTGACCTCCGTACCATTAGCCAATACATTTTGCGGAATTTTAGGTCGAGTTTGTCCCGCTTTTTCTTGATATTTACTTTCCTTCTAAGCTTGGCATCCAGTGTCATGCCAAGGTATTTCGCTGTATCCGCGTATGGAATATCGTTCCCATTAATGGTTACTGGAATATAGTTAACTTTCTTATTGGTGTAGTTTACATTCGTGGATTTTCCTTCATTTAGTTTGATGCGCCATTTCTGTGTCCAAAGGTTGATTTTGTTTGCAGCTATCTGTAGTTTTTCAGTTGCTTCTTCGACACTGTCACTAATAGCCAAAATAGCCGTGTCATCTGCAAATGTTGCCACTGTGCTTTCTCCCGGAACAGGAATATCATAAGTAGACAGTAGGTACAAAAGTGGTCCCAATACACTTCCTTGTGGCACTCCCGCATTGATATTGAGTAGCGAGGAGTATTCGTCATCCTGTTTCACCCTGAAGTGACGGTCTTTCAGATATGATTTTAACAGTTCTGTATATTCAGTAGGAAGCTGGTGTTCCAGTTTCTCAAAGAGTCCATCATGCCACAGCTTATCGAAAGCCTGAGCCACGTCTAAAAAATATTGCTGAGCAAATTTTCTTTTCTTCAAGAGCCTTTTCTATAACGTTGGTAATTCGGTTCCTGATCGATTGTTGAATGTCAAGCTCGAAAGCCGAGTTGATGTGATGTAATAGTTTGATTTTTCTCAAGAATTGGTTATATTCTCTTGATAAGTAATTTCTCAAACAGTTTTGAAATGGTTGGTAATAAAGATATAGGTCTATAGGAGGTTACATCATTTGACAGTTTGTGGATTTTGATACCGGGTTTGGGTATCATGATGACCTCAGCGACTTTCCAGAATGAGGGCACATTTAAAATATTCGCATGTTTACACATTCATGCTCGCGATTTATATCCTTAGTTATGTGCTCGTCAAATAATATACCTACTATATGTTATGTTTATTTTAGTAGAGGAAGAGGACATAATTTGGTATAATTTAGTATTTACTTAACTTATTCACTTACATTATGTTTAAACCTTGTTTTCTGTCTTTTGGGGTCGTTTGGGGTGTTTTGGAATGCTCTTGGATAATTAAGGCACTTTTCATAATACTACTATGTTTTACATTTATGTTACCAACATGAACCTAAGTAATGATTAAGTTCCAATGCTTTGTCGAAACCTTAAATAAAACAGAATTTATTGTGTGTTAGTAAAATGTCCAGTATACTAAGTCTCCAGCAACTCACACTTAGGAATGGCAACCATTTAGCGACTGTTCTGGCTCTGCTAGAAAACCTGCGGAACACCCCGTATATAGATATATCGAATCATGCCAATCTCCTGCTAGGAGGATTTTTAAGCCCGGCGCACACCAGCGGAAGAATTTATTGCATACTTTTAAGCCCCGGGCGGTCGTAAATTTTGAGGAGTCTCTCTCTCGTCTGTAATGTATCTGCGTAGAGTCACTCTGTCCATGATGCATTGTCGTCGGAATGGCGGCGATGTTAATGCGACCCGCGCCGCTTCCAGTCGCCTGAATATCCCGCCGATCGTCCTGCAGGATAAGGGGGACGAGAGGGAGATCTGTATCCTCGAACTATCTGAATCACCCACCCTCTTTTTTCGTTTTAATTGATTTCAGTTAAGTGTTTTGCTAAGTAAAGCAGGATAATTACTAGGGCATTAATTACTGGGTGATTATTTGAGCCTTTCTGAGTGTGTGACCTATTTATTCCACAGTAATTTATTTCGTAGAAGAAATCAACGTACAGAATTTCTGAATGTTTTCTAATTCAGGTATATTCAATAAACATGTTTTTAATTCACTTTAATAATTTTTCTATAAAAGTAATTTTGTATGAGCTTAGTAAACGCCATAATCAGTTACGGTTAGTTTGCTATGAGTATTGTAAAGAAAACCTGGTGAGTAACATCCAGAAATGCCTCATTAATGACTGTATGGTAGTTTAGGTAGATTAGGTGACCAAAGTATGGTTTATGGTGTACTTAAATCCGTGTTATGTAAAACCGACACCAAATTCGAAACTATAAATTCCAGATTTTGTTCGTAAACTAAGCATTCTTAGTCCTTGTCGACAGGCTTGATGTTTATAGGCGCGTTGAATGGTAATGTCGGATGTCAACTATTATGTTCGTAAACTATCCCATTATTCAAACATATATTTGCAATTTAAATAAATATATTGTTTTGTGGAACCTATTGCACAAGTGCTCACATACATGTACAAGTATGTTGCTAAAAGTTAAACAGAATGTAATGGGTTGTAATACGTGGTTCAATAAAATGTTACATACAGGGTGTAACAGACCATCCGTGTCAGGCTTTTTGTTGGTTATATGACGTCATATAGGTTCAGGAAAAAATTACATTAGCGTCTTCGAAGAATTTAATGATCGAAATTTTGATTTCCGGAATATGCCGGAAGCATAATTACTGATAAGGATATGAAGGGTTCCATTCCACCGGAGTTTATTAAATAATGAAATCAAAAAAGGTGCATTCCGATGTTGTAAATAGTTTAATTTGGTTTCTCGGGGCTACATGTTTCGGGCATCTAAATACCCATCTTCAGGCCACGCTACAAACAAATAGACACAATAAAATTTCATCGTAGTGATTAACAATTAAAAATATAACATAAAACAAAAGATTTTTACCGTCAATGCCGCTATTACAATTTGTCATGTGGTTAAAGTAGGGTTATGAACACTTTACTTCTCAACTAGGATCTAAAATAGACAAACACAACATTGAAAGTAGTATCAGGCGCAATATTATCATTCAGTCAACAATTTGCAGTGTATACATCGATATCAAACGAAAAATAGACAAATGCATACCTAATCTTAATAATTCGGACGGAGCGTCATGTCAAATGTGAATGTCAGTGTGGGTTTCGGTCGTTGTCACCAAGTGGCGCCACTGAGGTAGTTAAAGCGCGGTTTTTAAACATTTTTAAAAACATTCTGTTTGGATTCACCTCTATTATTTGGTTAAGTAGCAGGTCGGGTGCTTTTATATAGTGCCTGGTGATTTGCAGTTCTTCGTATAGACTAAGTTTTTTCCCCTTATTGATCTCATGGATCAGTGCAAGATTGTTGATGTCAATTTGGTGATTTGTCTCTAATATGTGTTTGAACACGTGTGATTTTTGATCTTTCAGGTGTTCTCTAAAGCGTGTACCTATTTTGCGTCCTGTCTGTCCTATGTAGAGCTTGCTACATCCCGGTTCAGGGCAAGTAATTTTATAAACACCACTACGAGAGGTCAGTTTGAGAGGTTGTTTATTATTAGTAAGCATGTTATCTGATTTTTGTGGGCTCTTAAATGATATGTTGATGTTGTATCTTCTCAAAATAAGTTACAGAGCATATGAAGTATGTCCCTGGAAGTCTAAAGAAACAAAACAGTTCTTGGTAGAGTAGTTAGGATAGATGTGATTGAGTATATTCTTCCGGTGAATATTGTCATATATGTTCTGTAAAAAATTGACACTGTAGCCGTTATTATTGCCTATCTGCAGTATATTAAATATTTCATTGTTGTAATTAATTTTGCTGAGAGGAACAGTCGACATTCTGTTAAAAAAGGAACGGAAAGCTGCCTGCTTATTCGATATGGCATTAAATGAATCGTAAGGTATAACGGTATCAGTGGTCGTAGGTTTCCTATAAATTTGGAAATCAAGCCTGCCCAGAGTTAAATTCTTAATTATATTGATGTCTAAAAATTGCAATTGGTTATCATGTTCCAACTCTAAAGTAAATTGTAACACTCCCAAATTGTTGAGTATGGTATGAAGAGCTTTTATCTGGGCTTCATAGCCATCATAAATAATGAAGATGTCGTCAACATATCTGCCGTAGTAGATTATTTTATCTGTTATGAACTTGTTATTAGAGAAAAGCTCTTCCTCCAATTCATTTACATAAAACTCGCCCATGGCATTGCCCATGGGATCTTCCATTTCGGGTCTAATGGCCGTGATTATACAGACTGCCGGCGCACATAGGGGCCAAACCTATGCATTCTTGGCATAAACTATAAAATTAAAAATGGCGGTAAAAATCCAATCTTTTCTGGAACAATTGTTGGATATACATAGCTTATCGCATACAAACAAATAGTCGTGTTGCGAGTGTATCCCCTCTACGGCAAGAGCCCGAAAGTTGTCCATGTTAGCGACTACAAATTTTGACACCTACTCAAGTGCGAAAAATACCTCGTAGAATTTCAAAATTTAGTACCTATCGTGTTATCAGTTTCTTGTTTATTGTTTAATATGGCGTCACCACCCACAGGTTCCTTAAACATTTTTATAATAAGACGTTTGCTGTATTCTGTTAAATATTGTGTTCTAATATTTCTCTTTTGTAACGAGTTAAAAAATACATGAAATTACATGTCTCTGATTTTAATTGTGGAATTTAACACTTTGTGGCTTTGACGTTGATTAATTTTTGTAATCTTTTACCAATTTTAATGATTCTTTCTGGGAATAGTAAACAAACTTATCATGATTATCACCCGTCTACTTCGGAATTTTGAAAAAGTAATTTCTTACAGTTGCTATACCGGGAGAGTCAACGTCATGTTGTGGTGGTCCAAGTGTAGGAATCCCTGAGGGGAAAAAACTTGATTAGGTTTCTAAGTAGACTATTGAAAAGCTGTATCAATTCCCAACTTCTTTTGTTTTTGATTCATTCCAACACCTGAATTTTGTAAAAACAGCTTTAGCAGTAAAACAATAAACACAATTTTATTCTATTTGTAATGTACAATAACTTTTGCGAAGTTTAACCGATTTTGATTATCTTTTCAGCACATAAACATAATTGGCACGAGTATCAAGCCTTTGCAACTTTTTAAAGAAAAGAAAATGTAGCTTATTCGGCAAAAACATTTAATGTTGCGCATTGGCCTGTATGTATTTTGTATAAAAAACTGTAATTTTAGTTCTTTTTTAATTTTGTTCAGCATTTTATTGTTTGTAATACACGATTTCTCATATAAAAAATACTTTAAAACAAATCAAAGAAAAATTCTTTAATTTCTTAAAGTCTTAATTTCTCCACAGGGTATCTCAATTGCCACCAGAACATTATTTTCGTTTTCCCGGTGTAATTAAGTGCAAGCTTAATTACTTTTTTACTTTATCATACGCAGTATGTAAAGTATTGTAATCATGCCAAAAAAAATTTTTGAGATTTTAGCGGAAATATGTCTTTTTGGGTCCCCTGAACATTTTTGACCAAGGTACAAAAAAATGTCTGAAGAAACTTCATATTTAGATGTTTCATAACCCAACTTAGAGCTGAAAAGCTTTCTGTTGAAAAGAGTCCAAAGGAACTGGAGGTTTAGTCTTAGCATTTTTGAAAGATTTTGCAAATAAGCCGCCATTTCTGGAATTTCGTCGAAATAGTTAAATAATAAATTAGAGATCAGGAAATTCTGAATAATTTATCACTATGACATTTTTTGGTACCATCAATAGTTTAGCTGCATGAGCAAATTCTATTTCTACGAGATCGGTCGTACTGCATAAAAACTAGTAGCCAGGATTTGTCAGATTTTTTGATTCTAATGACAGTAGGTAGTCTTGGTGTCAAACGCTAATGTTTTGAAAATAATTTCTGTCAATATAAGCTGCGTTCGCATATTGCATTACACTTTATACACCCAATAACACGTAAGTGTCATTTGGACGGTGTACCCGGTATCAACGGAGTACAATATCCGAACGCAGCTTTAATTGACATATCTGTCTAGTTCTAGTAGTTTTATTTTAATGCAGACATGGCCGATCTCGATCAAATAGAGTCTCATGCAGCTAAACTATTAATTTTATATATAGTATGATAAAGTCATGTGCCTGGCCACATCAGATTTTTTTTAATTGACATGATCGCGTTATGCTCTTGATATATGTGTTGACTTATGTTTGAAAAAGTAATCAAAATCGCTTAAAGTTCACAAATGTTATTGAACATTAATGTTAAAATTGCAAAGGTTTACTTGAAAATCTGCAATTGTTAGAAGGATTCAGATATGGGGAGGAATCGAAAACCAATTTATTGAGAATTAATACGGCTTTGTATCAGACTACTTGAGACCCTGACATCTGACGAAGTACATATTCTACTAGGTGTCCCAAACTTAAACCACCAAAACATCAGGTTGATTCTACCGGTATAATAAGTTCTACGAATTGCAAGTGCGTGTAATAATCTTGATGAATTTGTTCTGTTGACAAAATGTTGACAAAAATGATCTAAATTCAATAATTATAAAATTTATTAAACACCAAAGTTTTGCAAAATATTAGGTATTACAGTTCACAAACTTTTAATTCATTGCCCCCAAATTATTGAGCATGCCCTGTTACCAGTTACAAGAATCTAAGAATAAGGAGTTCACGAGAGAGTACAGATAATATTTCTCTCGTAAAATATATCGAGTCAAAACACATGAAGACGTATTAAATTTACTTGTCATATAATCAGACACTGTCATCACCAGCATGCGGGAAGTACGTAGAAACATGGAAACTTGGAGAAGGAAATTTTGGGGCCGCCTAATATAAGGATTGTTCGAGCAGCACTAAAATTAGTGCATAAGGCATATTCTTTCCCTTGCGTTCTCTTGCGCACGCGCAATAGCCCTTCCAAAACGTCTATTGTGCATGCTTAGTAGATTAGCCAATTGTTTTTACTGCTGCTCGAACAAACCTATACTATTATAACATTCACATATTTTCCATGAACCCACCAACAGTGATAATTGAGACCTGATATTCCTCTGACAGTGAATACATCTACTTAATATCTGACATATTTACTAAACTATTATTAATATATGTTATTTTATTAATTTCCATGATAAAAGTTCACAAAATTAATTTATGCCAACAATTGAGTTATTTGGCCCCAGTGTGAGGCGTCACTAATCAATGAATGAATGAGGGCTTCAAACTTTTTCTCATGCACGTTGGTGGTGCTAGCTAGTCGCTAGTTCATATATTGAGATTACATCATAGTCGCTTCTTAAGGCTGTGATTTGCATGTGTTTTCGCTTTGCTCAGTTTTAATTTCTCATGCTATTAATAGCATTAGTGCAGCCATTCCTGTTCAAAAGTTTCTTAGAAATTGCAAACCAGCCTTAGGACGTGCTGAGGTAGATGTAACTAGAAGGTATACTTTCAAATTATCATTAAAATTAATAAACAGTCTGTTCATATTAATAATCGTCATCCAGCTTTCCAACTTATCACCTCCTTGAAGCCAACAAACAGGTTTCCCCGTACAATTCGCGAAGCACTCGTCATAAGTCACTCATTATGGTTCGCTAATCTCGGGTATTTCTTGGTAGCGCGCCCGGCCCCCTTCCCAAGCTTTGTCACTTGTCCAGCCGGATAAATCTCCTGTCATTAATGAGAAAATATGGCATAAATAACATGGCATTTTTGCGCCGCGTCGGTGCATCGGTGCGCGTCTGAGGTCCACCGTGTGGGTATTTATCAACGCATTTGAATAAATTTACCACTACCGAAGAGAGAGAGAAGAGAGACGGACACGAATGCAAAACGAACACGATTTTTGGTTTATTACATGCGCGAGAATGATTCCGAACACCTGTATTTTCTACCCGGTGAACAAAAAGGCAACGAATTTATCATTCCCTCTTATTTATCTTACCTCTTTGGCTTGCCATTGCGGACGACTTGACGTCCCATCCTTAAATATATCAGATTATGGACATGCTTTGGTCGTAAATTCGAAATGTGCAGTTATAGGTTATGGTTGATAGCAGCCCCGTTGGTTGTTTTATTGGTGGATTGGTCCTAATTAAAAAGACGTAAACTTGAAGATCTTCACGGTGTGCATGGGTGTCGTATTACGTTATAAAGAGATTGACGTATCCAATTATTAGTTCTTTGTTTGGCTGTTGTTATATAGTTATAAACTAGATGGGTATAGGACGTCACCAGGCCTAACCATTAGGAAAAAGAAATGAAGAAATGACGAATAACAAGAAGAACGATAAAACCAATGGAAGATATTTATAAAATGACAGGAGAGCAGGTAAATTTTTGACTCGAATATTCAAGATTCCGGACCAGATTATTAGTATTAGATATTTGTTCTTTATTAAAGAAAGTTCACAAAACATGAACTAATTTAAACAAAAAATAAAAATAAAATTGTGGAAGTCATTTATCAGATACAATCATCTTTAAAATAAAATGCTTTTATATAATGTGTTTATAATTTAGTGTTTAAAAAAGTAGAACACAGTAACTTAAATAACTAAACATTTTGTCTGAATGTAGATACTATGTAGTGACATTTTCAACAAAATGAAGAATTTGCATTGTTAGTTTAATTATAAAAGTACCCTTCTGCTATATTTTGGAAGAAATCTTAAAAAAATTCAGAATAGCTTGAATCAGCTTTGAGTGAACGTTATCCTGGGAGAGTAACCAAAAGCAGCAAGTACTGGTGGGCAAATACGTCGACATTCTACGAAATTAATAAGAATTTTGTTACTAAATCGCCATTTTGTTCTTAATTTTTAGATTGCTTATATATTATATTAATGCTTATATAATAACTTAGACACAAACAATTGAATCTCAAAATGGCGGTTCCAATATTGCCAACTCAAAATGTAAAAAAAAAATGCATCTTAAACGTTGATGATGCAAAAATCGAATTACTTAGATCCATTTACTGAATTTCAGCTACATGGGAAATATTTTTTGTTCCATCCGACGCCTTTTTTTTAACGTTGGATTAAAAATTTGATGATCCTAGTAACATCAAATTATTCAATGAACTGAACCAAAATATTTTTAGAAATTCCTCCGCAATTTTGTTTTATACATATCAAACTGAAGTTTGGCACATTTATAATGCTTACTAATTAAAAATGTAATCGTAAGCAGCTTAAGTTAAAAGTAATTTTACAGGAAAACTATTACGATGTTTCCCATAGCTATTAACAGTTTGCAAGAAATCGACAACTCACAAACATTGTGGTCATCACGTGTGTTGATTTGATAACTGACCGCGGTTTTGATGTTAGAATAGTGACAGCTTTGATACAAAACTTGGATACAAAACTTTGATAAAACGGAATCAGTGTGCCATTTTTTAAACAAATTTACTTCGGATTGAAAATGATCTGCCCCGAGACCGTCAGAAATGATGCAATTTAAACCGCCGTAACTCGTAAATTATTAATCATAGAACAAAAAATTTCAGACAATTGTAATTAAACTCACTAGTAATCGTAGTAATTTTCTAATCATATTATTAAAACACTAATTTTGTGCTCCTTTTATTGAAGATAGCGCGGATGTCGCCCAAGGTTGAACACAAGGATTTTTTTCCCAAAACCCCAAAACACAACATATCTATCCGATCTTTTGGAATACAAAACGACCTGAATACCGCATTATATACGTTGCATGGGCATATCCAGAGGGGGCGGCTGCCCCCCCCCCCTTCCATATTTTGGTATTATGTTTATTACATAGCACTCTCCTTTATGGACACTAGGGGGGTTATTTGTATGTAGAAAACAACGATCGTTTCCAAATCCAAAAAAGTGGACAAGTATTTTTTTTCTTAGAAATTTTGATTTGTAATGGTGCCTATCGATGCCTAAAATTTACATGGGAAAAATACATTTTTTGGTATTTTTTGAATAATTGTTCGGTGTTTGGTAAAATTTATGTTAAAGTTATAGGGCTTGCAGAGGACTTTCCAAAGAAGAATTTAACCTATTATACATATGGGTTTGACGCCCCAACCCACCCCCCACAGTGCCCTGAAAACTACCCAAATGAAAATATGTACATTCTTCAGAAAATGAACCGTTCTAATGATTTAATTCTCTTTTTTCTCATAGAAATCCTTACTATAAGTCTAGTGAAATAGTTATAAACATTTATCAGTTAATATCCATTTATTTAAACAAATTATACTATTTGTTGAAATAATTCGTTTTTCTCGAAAATCCGTCTGAATTCTGTTTTCTAGTTCGAGTTCTAAATGACAGTTTATTATCTTAGAATGACATTATTCATTAAAAACTTTCTTCCTATTGTTTAAACAATCAATTACTATTCATTTTCAACTTTTTCTAATTATGGTAGGAACGTCAGCGTTTTTGTGAAATCAACTTATAAATTTCATGTTTCAGATATCTTTCCTATATTTTCTAATAAACCCACATTTGTTTAATCAAATGCCATTTGTTTAACGATTTTTTTGCAAGTCACCTAAAATTAGTTTTTTTAGATCGGTCTGGCCAACTGTTATTCTCAAGTGATATCATTTATATTTTGGGATGATTTCCATTGTTTAAATAATAAAATATTACTCGTTTTCAATATTTCATCAAATTAGAGTACAGAGAACAGTTTCCAGACAGCAACAAATTAACATTATCTTGCGACACACAGTGGTAGGAAATCTGATTGAGAAATGGAGAAAGAAATGTGATTAATAAAATTGGTGGACATTAGGATATTTAATATTTTTAAAAGAAATATAACTCCCAATTCCCCAAAAAAAATGATTTTAATCAATTCAATTTTTTCGTATAAATGATATTAAAACGAATAATATTTTATTATGTAAACAATTGAAATCATCCCAAAATATAAATGATATCACTTGGGATATCTAGTTCGTTTAACAAAAAGGTTGAGCATTTCTACCAGATTTAGAAAATAAGTTGAAAGTGAATAATAGTTGATTGTTTAAACAATAGGAAGAATTTTTTAATGATTAATGTCACTCTGATACTAATTTGCCATTTCGAACTCAGAAAACAGAAATCGGACGGATTTTCAAGAAAAACAAATTATTTAAACAAATAGAATTTGTTTAAACAAATAGAATTTGTTTAAACAAATTGAAATTAACTGACAAATGTTGAAAAACATTCCACGAGACTAAAGCTTTCTATGAGAAAAAAAGAGCCTGAAATGATTTGAATGTTCAATTTTCTGAAGAATGTACATTTTCTCATTTGGGTAGTTTTCAGGACACTGTGGAGGTGGGTTGGGGGCGTCACATCCATGTATATCCATGTATAATAGCTCAAATTCTTCCCTGGAAAGTCCTCTACAAGTCCTTTTAAGTAATCTTAAGTTTTCCGAAACCCCGAAGAATTATTCGAAAAATACCAAGAAATAAATGTCTTCTTCTCATGCATTTTCCCCTGTAAATTTAAAGCCTCGACAGGCACTATTAAAATTCAAAATTTCAACAACAAAAAAATACGTGTTCACTCTTTTTTTTTGATTTGGAAACTATTTGATTTCTATTATTACAAATTTTTTGATTTGCATTTTTGAACCACCCTAATGAACACCTTTCCCCCATACACCAAGTTAAAATAAAACTATATATAAAACTGCCCCCCCCCCTTCCGATTTGAGCTGGATACGCCCACGATACGTAGTGCTCATTTATTAACACATTCATGTCAATTGGGTTAACTATTAACGCAATAATAACTAGATAACTTATTTGATGTAACACATTTGCCTACATGATACAAATAAATATAAGGTGCACTCAGGTTAAAAATTAAAGTACTTGTAATTTCAGTTTATTTACTTTCAGTCGCACAGTTTATGACGACGGAATTCTTTAATTTTAGAGTAAACAGTCCGTAGGAGCACTGTGTCATTATATTTTACACCATGATAGTTAACATAACTATACTTGTACAGTATACAATAAATAACTTTCATTTCTGTTTATCCTTTCTGCATATTCTATTAAGAGGTTATCGAGTGATGGATTAGTATTACTCCACCAATACCCGATAGATCGCATCTAAACAACAAAAATACCACGTAAACGACGTAACTGTAAATGGCAATCCCATCTACAGGCGGATAAATAAATCACCGCCGAGACGCCATCAACTTAATTCGCATATAAAATTACAAGGTAATTTATGTGCAATATAAAAGCCATCAAACGGCTGTTGTTTAATTATGGTAAAAGGTCGATTGACCCCTTGAAGTCGAGAAAGTCGGACATATCCAAACAAAGGACAGGCACATTAAAATAGCGACGATACACGTAAATTGTCGTTATTTATAAAGATCCACGTGAATAATTTCTTCATTTCGACAAAATTTGGTAGTGGATAGATGTCAACGCGACATGTTTTATTGGAATTTTTCACGGGTTTGATGTAAATTAATTGATGTATATCTGATGAGATGGCGCGACGTTGTGTAATGTCAATGAATGGTCATAATTTTAATTTAGAGATGATTAGTTGCTAATTACAAAAGGTTAATTTGCATAATTAACAAAATTAACTTTATATAATAATTTTCACATACTCACATAAATCCAAACGATTGTACAATATAGACTTTATAAATATACAGAATTATGTGGTTTAGTTAAACAGATTACAGGATATTTCAAAAGGTATGGTCATAAATCTAATTGCGGTCTAAATTTCGTTACTTTTAGTAAATTTAAACAAATATTTTTTTAGTAAATTTCAGGTATAAATACTTGTTAATATTTTTTCTTTTAATTAGTGACACCTTTCTGTGGAAAATTCATAACGTTCTTGATGTAATACAGGAGATCTCATTTGCTTGATTGGATCTAGTTATAAATTCGTTAAAGTAGAAACTGTATATGTTTATGGCATTACATAAGAATAATTTAAAAAAATCCAATTGAAAATTTGGAAAATATTGACAACTCCCTCACGTAAGATTGATGGAAAAATATAAATTAAAATGTATTTGTATATTGCCTTTTGAACAACAATTTTCTTGTTGAATAAAGCTTTCCATCCTTTAATGAAAACGGTATGATGCAATTGTTGGTTGGGTTTATTCAAAACTCCAATAGTTTTCATTCAGTATTTATTTCTTGACTACTAGTTTCGTTCAATAATTAACATCTTCAGGTCAAACTGCGAAAAAGGTCAAACTGACGACAGAAAGAACACAGAGGGAACTCCAAACGATAACACGGATAGCTGTGAACAACGGATACAACGCTGAACATGTCAGGCAGATCAATGAAACCATTAAGGCGAAGCAACAACTAAAACTCATATATCCCCAACACACCGCACTGCAAAAATATATCTCCCTAGCATAACTGGGCAGAAAAGTCAATATAAAACACTTACAAGGCTTAACCAGAAAACAAGGAGTGGAAATAGTCTTCAAGACAACCAACAATCTAGCAACACAATTATTTAACAATAAAATGAAAAGGAACACACTCGTAGTGGAGTATATGAAATCAAATGTAAAGACTGCCCTGTTATATATATAGGACAAACAGGTCGATCTCTAAAAACGCGGATAAGGGAACATATTAATTATGTACACAAACTCCGCTATGAGCATGCATCTGAGATCCGAAGGACACACTTTAAACAAAGAAAATTCCACCCTTTTGCATGTGTGTTGCAAATCAACGAAAATGGACCTTTTAGAGAGATACGAGATTCAAAATAGTGTAACAAGCGAGAACGAAGATCTTCAAAACGGCATTACAGATTTCTACTTCAACCGACATATATTCCAACAGCTTATGTGAAGACGCTTATGCAACCCATACACCACCATCACGCATATAAACAAAACTTCCATTTTGCATTCGTGATAACGCTGTATCATTTGATCGAAAGAAGACACATTGGTAGTGTATATTGGTATAATATAATTGCTATAATAATATCATTGTATCGTCTATTTGTATATATTTTAAACTGTAGGTATGACGTGTACTTCCGTAATTTTCGCTGACGGTGAGTGTGCTATTTAATTAACAGCATACATAGCCTGCATTTGTACAGCTGAATTATTTATTTAATTGCTAATTGTGTATTGTTTTTCGCAGTTTGACCTGAAGATGTTCATTATTGAACGAAACCGGTAGTCAATAATAAAATACTGAATGAAAACTATTGTAGTTTTGAATAAACCCAATAATAGTATATTATTATACAAGTTTTATAAGACGTCAAATTGGCGGACGAGTTCTTTTGGAAGTTCTCTCTCTTCTCTTTTGGAGTTCCAAATGGAACAAGTGCGCCAATACGTCTTATAAAACGAGTGTAATATCCTATTTTTTCTACGTTGCGTCATTAATTTTATATAAATTTAGAAATTGTGGTTACTATATTGCGCTAAATTAGAATCTAAGGTATTTTGCTGGTACCACGTGGCAGTACTGTAGTAAGGCTGGGGCCACGGACCGAGCGACAGCGGAGCGGTGGCGTCGGCGACCATTGTGTATATACCCATATACATACGTATATATAGATATATACACAACGATCGCCGACGCCAACGCCCCGCTGTCGCTCGGTCCGTGGCCCCAGCCTAACTGTCAACTTCGTAAGGATGGGTTAAAATCATGACAAAATCCATTGTGAATAATTTTACTCTAGTTTAGCCTACAAGTTTTATTAAATACACTTTTAACAACACTTTTAACCCTACTGTGATAAATACATGAAACATAACCTAAAAAGTTAACTTTAAAATAGTGGTTTCTTAAGTATAATAATTAGAATAGACGTGGCGGTAACTGATTAGTTAATTCAAAGAATAAGAACTTACTAAAGAATTGTTTTAGCGGTTAACGTTTAATAGCAGTTTCTACCTAGTACCACTGGCTTATACAAGTTTAGACGCACATATAATTGAAACCAAATTCTAATTTCGGTGTAACAATTTATTATAATAAATTATACTTAGTAAAATTACATGTGATGGAGGTAATACAAATAAGTTGCAGACAACCAGAACTAAGACGAAGTTGAAAGCGGCGGACAAAACAAATACGGTATTGAACCGAGCAGAATTCGGTCCAAAATGTTACCGAAAACTTATACGTTACATAAACTAATAAATCCCCAACACTTTAAATGTACCATAGCTTCCTACGTGTATGCTGATGATGTATGCCATTTATTGCGCATAGACAATCTCGCAGCAGTAATTAAAATCGTTCATATCTACGATGTAGGTTTGATCTTCGCATAATTCCTTATTAAAGTAAATGTGGTCCTTGAATTATATCTGAAAAGGGGATTTGATGTTTAGTTGAAAAGAATGATGACGATCACTTACCAGAGTCGCAAAACATCACCATCAACGTCATGCTGGCGTATTTTGATGAACACAGCTAAACTAAGAAAGCCCCAATCTTTTGGCCATACTATAGCAGACTACACGCATGTTTAAATATGTACAGAATATTGATATTTCGCAGTTTATGCGATTGCAAGAGATTGAAAAGAGGCAGTGTCGGCAGTGTGTGGTTATGTGTTGTACGTTTGACATATGGCATTTGATATCAATGTGTGTGTACCAATCTTAGAAAAAAGTTACTAAAAACGAGATTACAATGTGTTAATTGTAACACCGAACACAGTGTTACAATGTGTGCATTGTGAATGCAAAGTAGAAAAAAATATTTTTCCCACTCTTAGAACAATTACAGGATACAAGTCAATAATAAAAATAGACAATCGAGAAGTAAAAAGAAAACAATCGAAGGTCTAAAATAAATAACAAAAATATAAATATTACAGTAGTTTTAATCATTTTTTGGGTAAACGACAACAATAAAAATTATTAAAGGTTCTTAGTTTTTTTTTAATTTTCGATATTTCGCCTTTATCAAAGACTTCCTCAGGAAATCTACAATAAGTAACGTTTTATACAAAGAATATCATAACACATTTATAAATACTTACTAAATAAACTTTAAACTACCAAAATACATGAAACTTTTTAAACTTCTGATAAATGTCAAACAAAATACCTGATAACAACGTAAAATCAAAAAAAAAGATAAATAAAAAATTTCTACCCTAACAAGATTTCAATAACATTAATAATTTTTTATAAATTATGCTCACATTTTCTACATCAGTTATAAAATCACAAGTATTTAATTCTTTAATAAACAGCATTTTCAAAAAGTTTCTATTTCGATGATTTTACAAACACCTAAAATTTTCATCAAAATCAAATCTTTACTTAATTTACTTGTTTTTATGTCTGACTTATATTCTTGTTGTAATTTATTGTATATTCGTCAGACTGGTAATTATTTAAAAACTAAAATTTCGTTACATATGTCAGACAAAAATAAGTACATTAAGGTGTGCATTAGCTCAACATGCCTTTTAGGAAAACCATAGATTTGATATTGATAATGTAAAAATCTTTCGTCTTGATGTAATAAAATCGACGTGTCCCAGATTTTTAAGACTTTTAAAAACAATGAACAAAACTAAAGTTGACAACCATATGTCGATAAAGATAACTTCCTGCCAATAAGCCAGTTTTTTTTTTTATTTTATGCCCAAATTTTTCGTTTCTCTTTAACGCTTGGTTTCCAGGGATAGGTATTTTGCCTTGTTGGATTAAGAACGCTAGTTGCAATTTAATTGCAATGGAACGTATTGTATTCTCTTGTTAGGTAAATTTATGTAAACGGATTTGATTTCGTCCAATCCAATCAGCCATCATTGCATCAAATCGTTTAATATAATTCACAGCATTCTGCAATTTTATTATTGCTCCTTCTACATTTTTATCTACCGCTATGATAGCGTGTTATCAGCAAACTTGGCAAAGGTAACACCATCTGGTTGCAGAAGATCATGTGTATAAGGAAGGTATAGCCTTGGGCCAAGTACACTACCCTGTGGTACTCCAGCTTTGATGCTTTTGAAACATTTTGAGAGATATGATTTGAATAGCTGGATATATTCAAAGGGAAATTACTGTTCCAGCGTATAGACTATAGACCATCTGCAAAGACCTTGTCTTTGTCATTTCTAACCCAGGTTCCATCCTGTTCTTTTATTGACGGAGTTTTGGTGATTGGTTTCAGTCCTTCAGTTGTATTCCATAGAAAATGGTCTGTACTCGTGTAATTTATCATCAATCTTTTTCTATCCAATTGCCAACAACAATATAAAACTATTTTGGTGAAGACGTTTGCAGTCACCATCTATTGAGTTAGTGCTGAATTTTTAATAGATTTTGTGATCAATATTATTTATAATTTAACTATAAATTGTTTTTTTTTCAGAATTAATTTACCTTGTAATAGAATCAATCCATTAAACAGCTATTAAAGTCACATTTTAATTAGAAAAAATACGATCCACTTCCATTATTTTTTGACACTTATCCCTATTTATTCATGCATGTAACATCTAATTAACTTAATCGCCCGACTACATTCGAATAAATCAACATAGCTAAATACGCAAAATAAGACCTAAACAATTATCTAAAATTGCCGATCGGTCATAAAAAGACGATATTCTCAGGCGACACGATCAAGGAAATGGCCGAGGAGGAAATAAATTACCTACCAACTGCAAATCAGTAGGAAACCCAAGACTCGAGACTTAATAATATTAAAGGCTCAATTAAATAAATTTCGCTAATCTAGAATTATTTCCGCAAGTGCTTTATAACTGACCGCTTGTAGGTCTCTGCGATAAGCTGGAACCGATCAATAAAAGATCCAGCAAATTACCGTGTTTTTAATCAACATCCAATAACTCCGCCCTCTTTTAGAATATCCTAATGCGATATAGCGCAATAAACAACATTAATATATTGGGTGTATCTTGACTGTCGGAGGCGAGTGCATGTGACAGAAAATTAAGTGTCACATTCGCTCGAGAGATGTTGTTTTGGCTCGTCGACGATTCGAAATTTAAATCGCATTACAAATTAATGTTTAATATATATTCAACTGGGTGTAATTAAGCAGGCAATTAAGCGGACTCGGCAGCGATTCACGGAGTGCATTGATTACTCTCAATTAAGAGAAAATAAAACGGCAGTAAATACTGCTTTGAGACGACGCTCGCGGAGATATATAGAAATTGAATCCTTAAATGATGTTGATGCGCATATACAACAGCTGAATTAAATCCACATCCTTTATGACTCTCGAGGATTATTACTTGATGTTCTTAATATACGTGACTACTAATTACTGGACATATTTCATTTTGGACAATAAAAAATAGGTCGTGGTGCTTTTATGTAGCTCATAGACACGAAGAACATCTTTGGTACCATGTATGGCAATTACACACATGTACACGTATCGTTTATAGTGTAGGATTTAAACAAAAAAACGATAAATAACCATAAATTACTATGGAGACTTTAATACTATAATAAGACACAAAATGCTGATGCTGTTCAGAGAAATGAGGAAGATCATTGGTTCCATTAAGAAGAAGAAAAATAGAACCGTTTGAAGCAACAGAATCGAGTTTCAACTAGTCATAAGTTACACACGAAGATTTTTAATCATGATGTAGGGCTCTTTTATTAAATGGCAACCGTATTCTTTTCACTTTTTATTTTTGATTTTAGTAGATTTTAATATTCTAAATGAAAAATTCATGGTCTCACATAAGATAATTTTCGAGAAACGGAGAATTAAAAATTGTAAAATATAGATAACTCTAACGAACATGGATTTTATGAATTCAATATGATAAGTGTAGTGGGGTGGAGTGGGGCACCCCAGTTTTTATTAAGTTTGACTTTCAACCCATATATCTTTAATTTTTTGTACAATTATTTATTGATATCAACGAATACCTGAGTTAACACTCTTTAATTAACATTGACAAAAACGCCAAGTTTATTTGTATACAATTTAAATTTTTTAAGTAAATTGAAAAAAATCTTACCGGCTGTGCACTTTCCCCGAAAATGTGCACAACCGACACTTACAACCGATTTGAAGCATTATATCATGTGCTACGAGGCAACAGCATAACTATTCATATGTTTTTGTTATAAAATACTTTTTACCGCATTCAAATATATTGTTGCGTTTTGGAGTAACAAATAAAATAAATTAATAATTACAAAGGGATTAGTGAAATAAAATAATCATAATATAAAGAGATTTGAAATATATTAATAGTAATGGTACAATGTTAAATGTTAAAAAATTATATTTTTTAATATATGTATTAAACAGCATCCTGAGAACAGTCACATTCTTATCGTCATTTTTTGGAACCGTTGTTGCATTTGTCAACTAGTTTTGTTTTTTATGGATCTGTACAAAAACTAGTCATACGTAGTATGTAACATATTGTAATCGCGCCAAAAAAAAATTTGAGATTTTAGCGGAAATACGTCTTTTTGGGTCCCCTGAACATTTTTGACCAAGGTACAAAAAAATGTCTGTGTGTGTGTGTGTGTGTGTGTGTATGTGTGTGTGTGTGTGTATGGATGTGTGTGTGTACCAGTTGTTTGTGGCGACGATTCCGGAGAAACTACTAGAGGTAACGGGACGGAACTTAGAGCCAAACTTAGAGCTGAAAAGCTTTCTGTTGAAAAGGGTCCAAAGGAAGTGGAGGTATAGTCTTAGCATTTTTGAAAGATTTTACAAATAAGCCGCCATGTCTGGAATTTCGTCGAAATAGTTAAATAATAAATTAAAGGATGGGAAATTCTGAATAATTTATGATTATGGAATTTTTTGGTACAATCATTAGTTTAGCTGCAGGAGCAAATTCTATTTAATCGAGATCGGTCGTACTGTATTAAAACTAGGAGCCAGGATATGTCAGAAATATTGATTCTAATGACCGTAGCTAGTGTCAAACAGTAATGTTTTGGCAATGTCAATATAAGGTGCGTTCGAATATTGTACCCGTTACACTTTTTACACCCAATAACACGTAAGTGCCATTTGGACGGTGTACCCGGTGTCAACGGAGTACAATATCCAAACGCAGCTTTAATCGACATATCTGTCTAGTTCTACTAGTTTTATTTTAATGCAGACATAGCCTGTCTCCATCAAATAGAATCGCATGCAGCTAAACTATTAATTTTATACATAGTATGATAAAGTCATGTGCCTGGCCACATCAGATTTTTTTGATATAAATTGTGACAATTTGATTTTAATTATTTAACAGATGAAAGTCATTAGCAAATTAAACGAACTTTTAAAAGAGTTAATAAATCACCCTGTATACAAAGTATAACACCAAAACTTATTGTATTTATTTTGTCTCTTTAGGTCTGCTCTTGATCTTCATATGACTATACACACTGGAAAAACATTTAAATGTCAAGAAAAGGACTGTTTGTTTTCGGCTAGGACGGCAAGCGAACTGAAAATTCATCTTCAAACCCACTCTGACTTGAGGCCTTTCAAGTGTCAACAGTGCGAATATACCGGTAAAAGTAAGAAGCAACTTGATAGGTAAGTCTTACATTATCAGGATATAAGTTAAAAAATTGCATTATTTAACTGTAGGATTGCTTTAACCTCCTAAAAATTTATTTAAACTATCTAATTTTATCACAAATGACAAAATATTATATGATTTGGAACACACTGTATAGTGTATTACTCACTGATGTGTAGTAGTTACATGCATGTACATAAAGACCAAATTATTTACAATATTCCATATAAAGGACCATAAATAACCGTAAGTTACGCAGGAGACTTCAATACCAGAAGAAGACACAAACCTTCATCTAAAATTGCTCGATGGCAAAACTCGATTTTTATTAGCTCTTCCATCGACAGTAATAGAAATCTTTAGTTTCTCTATCCAATTAATTTAACCCATCCCTATTATAGCGCTTTATATCCAACGTAACAACCGTTATTAATCAAAGACATCTGCGCTCAGGAGTTAATTGCTGCATAATCGTGATTTTATCACTTCCCATCGTCGTTAATACGGACCAACAGACAACGGATTAATAATATTCACCGCATTATAGGCGACACACTAAATAACACTTATGTTGTCAATTTTGCATTCGGTAACTTTGTGAAGCTAACAGAGTCGTCCTTCTTGTCAGGCAGAAAGTCGTACGTTAAAAATAAGACAAAAAGTAGATATAAAACCATAACTACTAGGTATAAACCTAGGTATAGGTCATATCACGAGAGCTGCAAATGAGTCATCAATTTCAGCTGTTATTTCGGTGATACGTTACAGACCATTCCCGTGCGTTGGACAGAAACAGCGTGCTTTTTCATGCATCTGTTCTTACGATTTTAAGCGATTACTCATTTGCAGCTCTCGTGGTTTTACCTATAATCATGAGAAGAATATGAAGAAAATGACCATAATAAAAAAAATCATCGAATTGTTGAGCACAACGTTGTACAAGAAGTCTGAAGTAGTCTGAAGTTTAATTTTTGATCAAAAAGCATTACTAAACTAATTAGGTGAAACAATGTCTGCTTTTGTTCTTGTAGGTACTCGACAATATACCTATTCGTCAAATTCAAATTCATCAAATCAGATGTTTGGATTGGGTTTAGTTTATGAGATAAAGTCAACCCACCCAAATATGCGAGTAATTGAAAAAATCTGATGTGGCCAGGCACATGACATTATCATACTATATATAAAACTAATAGTTTAGCTGCACGAGATTCTATTTGATCGAGATCGGCCATGTCTGCATTAAAATAAAACTACTAGATCTAGACACATAACACTAATGACACCTGTCAGAATAAATACCTGACAAATCCTGGCTAAACAGTTTTAATGCAGTACGAGCGATCTTAATGAAATAGAATTTGCTCATGCAGCTAAACTGTTAATTTTACCAAAAAATGTCATAGACATAAATTGTTCAGAATTTCCTCTACTTTAATTTATTATTTAACTATTTTGACGAAATTTCAGAAATGGCGGCTTATTTGCAAAATCTTTCAAAAATGATAAGATTAAACCTCCAGTTCTTTGGACCCTTTTCAACAGAAAGCACACACACAGACATTTCTTTGTACTTTGGTCAAATATGGTCAGGGGACCCTAAAGGACATATTTCCGTCAAATCTAAATTTTTTTTTTGCACGATCACAATACTTTATCATACTGCGTATCAGAAAGTAAAAAGTATGGAATAAATTTATGCAAAGAAAGGGGTAATAAATGCGCGACAATAAATTAAGTCAACATGTCAACAAAAACTGTGTTTGGTTTGAGTTTGGTTTTCTCTGACAAGCCCAATGGGCATTGGAGGGCTCCAGAAGGATCTCAAAGTAAACCTGAAGTAAGTATATCTCTGCTACAAGAAATTTTGATAAAGTCGTTGAGACCCAGTTCTACCTATCCTAAAACGCGTTTTCAAATAAAGACGTTATTTATTGTTCAAAGTTTACAAAAATTGTCAGTGTAGCTTCTTAGATAAATATCGAGTTGGGCTGGATAAAAAATAATGTTTTGGAAAGATAAAAATTAATTTTACTTCTACATCTTTGGCTTTTTTCAAATACCTATAAAACTTCTAGCCCAACTCATGATACAAACATAGATTTTTTATTTAAGTACAATTGTAACCCAAACATTATAATTGCTATAATAAAGCGTAATGCCAGAAATGTATTTGTTTGCCCATTTTACTGCTGCCCCGGGTAGACAGCAGACGTCAGGCTGACCACTCCCAGCAAAAGAAAAACATCGCAACGAAATATTTCGTTTCGGAGTTGCAATATTTGTAAAACGGAGGCTTAAAGAACCGACAAGCCTGCGGTTCCAGAATAAATACTAAAACTACAAAAGCTGGTCATCAATTACAATTTTCCGGATTCGTATTCAGCGAAATAAAATCTAAATTCAATCAAAATTAAATTCTACCCAAATCACCACATTTTCCTATTTTTTTTAATTTTTAATTTACCACTTTCTCATGGAAAGCCATCTATCAAAATCAATAAGAAAAAAGAAAAGTGTCATTCTACAAAATGTTTTCTTAAATTAAATATACTTGTTTCATTACCTAAAACTAGAATCTTAAATCGTGTGCTAAAGAATAATGTTATATCTTTTTAGTTATTTTGAATACACTGTTTGCAGTTCGGGGTGTCCTGATTTTCAGTCGGAAATCAAGGTACAAACTTTTAATTCAATATGCTTTAACAGAAATTTTTTGGACAGTACAGCGCGGTATTATTGAATGTATTTAGAAATTCTTTGTGGTATTATAATTTTAATTCCTTATTGCAAATTGTCACCTTTTTAATGACTCTCTCTGACTCTCTCTTTCCGTGTATAGACTATTTTTTTTTGTTTCCCATTATAACATTTTGAAGAAATAGAATATCTACCCAGTATATTTGAAAAGATATTAGCTCGTATACAGCATGTCCCATAAGCTTGTAGTAACGTATACTTCGGTACACTTTTCAAATCCACGCCTCGCTAATCCTTATGGCAAGTAATATGCTGTATTTGTAAAAAATAGTATTTAATGTCATCGCATTTCTCAGCTATTTTTCTATTTATTACTTGTTGAATTTCAATTTAGTAGAGATTTTTAGTAGTACTAGACGTAGAAAAGTTATCGGAAAAGTGGGTAAATCTAAAATGCCAGGGATTAAAATGCTTTATTTTGAACTTGCAGTCATATATGAAATTATCAATATTTATACCTTCGGCGGTATTTTCCATCTACCACCTATTGATCGAATCAATAGACATGAGACAGACAATGACACCAAATACCCCTGAAGATGTCAATTTTCTCTTTGAAGGTAGCTGAAAACTAACAAAGTCGTGGTTCTTGCGAACCCGACAGGCTCTTTAGCTAAGTGCGACATTATCCACGTGTCAATTCACAGCCTGTTAACGCATACGAGACAAAAACAAGACAGCAGAGTCACTGATTGTGAGAGAAATGGAAAAAAAAGGATAAAATAGAAGGTTTCAGCGACAATCAATCGGTTCAGGGGACATTTTAGAGGTGGAAAAAGAAGAAGAGGAACGCTTGGAAGGTTTATAAAGACAACGGAGGACGCTTAAGGATAAATGGCACGAGTGGTCGGTAGTATAGCGTCCTGCCTGAAGTCTCCAACGTTCTACAATGAGTTGTTTCGCCGATTTCCAGATAGATAAGCATTAATTACAAGGGATCCCGTGTCCGGTTCACTACCACTGTCAATTAAGCGAACGCGCTCGGTCGTGTTTGTTTAATTTATCTCGGTTTTCGCCGTTTTATATATATATGTATGCGGTTTCGCTTTAAAATATACGTGCTTGGGGTTTGGTTTGGGCGCGCATCGCGATTATTCGGTCTTTTGTTTTCTCGGGTAGCGCGCGGCCGGTAGACAGCGGCCTGCAATACCGATTTGCATAGCGTAACAATGGCGCGCGAGATAAGTTATGCGAGCTGTGCGCGTTCTCTGTCTGTGGTTCTCTGTTCCTGTGAGAGATTAAGATATTGGTTCGGCTAGTTACCATAAAGTTAAATTCTACGGGATCGAAGATAGTGTTCCCATCGCGGATTTTATGGTGGCAGTATTCTGGTATTCTGTGATCTATTTGGTGAACTGATTTTCGGCATAATCTGCTGCAAATCCAGAACTAAAAATGTAATATCGAAGAAATAACCTAAGCTAAATCATTATAGTAAGTCTCCAGGAATTACTTATTATCAAAAATTACCAGACCATGGCATAAATCTAGAATGCTTAAAATAAGGAGAAAAATCGACGTTCTGGAATATTCGACAAACACGTCAAAACATCACAACCCAACCCAACCCAAGCCACGGAAAATTAGTACATAATTAAAAGAATACTCTAAAATATGGTATGAATTTAATACCTAATTAAATTCAAAAAATAATTAAGAAAATAATAATGTAATTCCTATTTATTTAAAAAAAAAGGTTTCCGATGACGGTACCTAAACCCAAAACCCTAAGATCTTATAGATCTGCAATGCAGATGTGGGGTGAAAAATGGGTGTAATGGTGTTTATGACGATTTTCGGAAACTCTAGTTAAGGGAAGGAAAAAATAAGGGGTATATTTTTGTAATAATATACTTTATATCATACCCGTCATTTATATTTTTACAATTAAACAAATCCGTGTGTGCCATTGACCGAAAATACAGGTAGCGAAAATCTGCGGGTGACCTTTCCAGCACTGTGCGTTATTTCAAAAATAAATGTTATGGGCGCGAAAATTGATACTTAAAACTCTTTAAATAGTAATAATGTTTAATAATGTTTATTACGTAAATAAGTATACATGATACATATTTTTATCAGGAAGGGTTTATGTTGCTTCCTTTGGCTATTTTTTGTTTTTCATATAAAGCGGACAATAAAAAACTTCTTTTAAGACTACCGTATTGAGACTTTTGCGGTTGCTGGTTACCTACAAAAGGGTGAAATTTGAGCATCGTTAGACCTTCATTTGGGGCTGTAACAGGAACATTAGGTTTCCGGAGAGAATCAAAAGTCAACGGATTATATACAGTGCTTCCCAAAAGTGACGGATAAATTCTATAAAATCTTAAACAAAAATATTTCAGAAAAATGCTCCGACACGTCGATTTTTATTTTTAAATTACTATCCTGACATACAGTTTTCAGTCCCCCACCCCTTCACCCCGAAGGGGTGGTAACCCCAACTTTAAAAATTCAAATAGCAAAGTACCCCTTGCGCTACCTCCATTGATAGATTTTGTTATTCCGAATATAACGGAAAAAAAATTATCAAAACCGGTTGATAAATAATGGCTATATTTACTTAAATTTATTTATACACGAAATTGGGGGGAATAACAAAATTTAATTAATCAATCCTTAATTAATTGTTCAAAGTGCTGCCCGTTAACGACGAAACAATGCCCTAATCTATCCCCAAAACCTTGTTGAACGTTTTCTAACATTTCTGGAGTGATTAAGTGAATTTTTGCACGAATACTTTCCTTTAACGCCTCAATATTTGCACGTCTATTAAAATAAACTTTACTTTTTAAATAGCCCCAAAGAAAGTAATCTAGTGGGGTTAAATCGGCGATCTTGCTGGCCATTCAACATGTCCCCGTCTACAAATCCACAGAGTAAGAAATACTTGATCGAGGTATTCTCGAACTGGTCGCGCATAATGTGGAGGCGCACCGTCTTGCTGTAACCAAATTCTGCCATTGTGTCTATCACGATCTGCTGCGTTGGAAAACAATACCGCTAAAGTAGAGTTAATTTCGGAGAAAGTTCAGGTAACGTTCACCATTCAGTGTTCCGTCGAAGAAACATGGTCCAATAATTCTAGAACCCACCGCACCAGCCCACACATTAAGGTTTTTGTGGATATTGTGTCTTCGCTTCCATCATCCAATGCGGATTTTGACGAGCCCAGTAAGGGCAATTTTGTTTATTGACGGTGCCATTCAGACAAAATGTTGCCTCATCAGAAAAAATGATGTTTCTTATTAAACAAGGATTTGCATTAGAGAGTTGCATCATTGTCTCACAAAACTGTACTCGGCGATCAAAGTTCATTTCGGATAAATCATCATCGGCCAATTCTTGTACCAAGTGCACTTTATACGGGTGTTTTTGTGTTTTCGAAATAATCTGGACACTGTACTTTTTGACGCACTAACTTTTGAATCGACCTCCGCAAGGGTTGAATGTAGATTTTCTTGAACCATTAAAATAGCATCCAATTTTCGGTTTTCATTTAAGGCCAATGGACGTCCTGCCTTAGGCTTATCCCGTACATGACCGAGATTCCGAAATTTGTTTTCGATTCGACTTACTGTAGATAGCGATATTGGCGGACGGTTCGGGTGCGGTTCATTGAACAAAACACGAGCTTCTTCAAGCGTCCGGCTTCTATCTCCAAACCCAATCATCATTAAAACTTCGATTCTTTCGCTTTCAGTAAGTCTCATTTTGCTACTATTTCTTCAATCACGAAAAATCTGTAAATAAAAATAAAATAAAATCTGTAAATGTAAATAAAAAATTGTGTAAATAAGTAAAAACAAGTTGCAATTGTTTTAACGATATTGCTATGCCCGCTTCAACAGCGCTTACTCGAATATTGAAGCATTTCGGTAAATATCGCCGTTATTTATCAACCGATTTTGATAATTTTTTTTTCGTTGTATTCAGAATAAAAAATTTATCAATTGAGGTATCGCAAGGGGTACTTCGCTACTTGAATTTTTTAAGTTGGGGTTACCACTTAAAAAAAAGTGTATGTCAGGATAGTAATTTAAAAATAAAAATCGACATATCAGAGTATTTTTCTGAAATATTTTTATTTAAGTTTTTATAGAATTTATACGTTACTTTTGGGAACCACTGTTTATTCGGTATATTCGTCATAAAGTTTCCGTAGTACAGACAACAACTAATAAGAACTAATAATAACTGACTACAATACACAGAATTCATCTTTTATTCATCTTTCCTGGTCGCCATGATTATGTTTCTTGTTCATCGCCACACATCCCATGAACAGGATTCCAGAAACAAAAACTAACCTTGCTGATTGGTTGTGGCTTGTTATAAATGACCTTATGTGACAATATCCCAAAATCCACGCTAGCAAAGCCGCGGGACCAGCAAGTTAACAATAACAAAAATCACTTATTATTAAATAACAAACAAAATCTTACTCTTTACTTAGTCCGTAATCTTAAAATATTTCTTTTTTGCGATTTTATACATTTTAAGTCTACTAGTATGTACACAATAATATTTAATTATAAAAATAGGAATAATGATTACAATACTTAAAATAAACCCTATTAAACAAAAGCAAATCTTGGAATTACATTAATTAAAAGTAAAAATGTCAATTTTGTTTCTAATACTTGATTAGAGACCATTTTCTGGTATTTTTTTCTTTCAGAATACGCAAATAAAGACCATTCTGGATGCTTGTATGGACATCTTGTATGGACTCTTAGTTTGACAGATATGTATTTCGCATTTAATATAAGTGATTACGATTGAGAGTACAAACAGTCCACCATGTCCATGTTTTCTAATCCAATACATGTTTTCGCCTTTTGATATGTTCACGAAATAGATTGTTCACACTGTAGAGAATACCTACGCTGTACTTTTTCTTTCAGTTTCCTTCAGTAAACAAAAAATAAATCCATAATAACACCATCGGAAATGGTTATTATAATTTATTACCAAACAAACATCGCGGAAACTCATTATTCCTTGAAGTTACACCTGACAGAAATAATAACGAACCATACAATCATAGAAAACCAATTTACCTACCGATCGACCTCATTAATTTCCAACCTAACGCCATAGCCAAACCGACAATTTACCACGAGTCCAAATCGATTTACGATTATCACCTAGAGATAATCAATTAACTCGGTGGTCCGCGCAGGAAACGAAAGATTTAATGAAAGCGATACGCATAATAAGGATGCCTCCTGATTCGCTCCTATCTATTTAGTCCGCTTCCTCCTCAAATTCAATCGGGCCAAGGCGCAAGACTCGGTTAATATTCCAATACCGAGCATGTCTTGCTTATGCAAATGCACAGCGCCACACCGCGGCGAATCGCTTAGTAACTCTTGAGGTTCATTTAATGATTTGCATAGCGCCCGAATAAATAAGTGCAAACAGGTGACCGGGAATGAATTTATTGTCATCTGGGGTGCTTGGGTATAGAGTTGCTATGGGTTGTTGCTAAATGATGTTCTTGTTTTCTGTCGATGGTCAAGAGGAAGTGGTATTTTAGGGCTGTGTTCAGGTGGGGTCTTGTTGGTTCATCTGTTTGGTATATTATTGAAATGCACTTGCTTTCGCACTGATAATTTTGGTGGATGGGAAATGGTTATTTAGGTGTAAAGATCAGGGCTGTGGAGTCGGAAAAAAAATTTCGAGTCCGACTCCGACGCCAGACAATTTTCGTAGTCCGACTCCGACTCCGACTCTAACTCCGACTCAGGCAAAATTTTATTTGTTTCCTGCGAATTTGTTGGCGAAAAAAATTAAACTGACATAATCTAATTGTAAATAAAATAAGAAAAGACCTGTTGATCGGAACACAATATTATGACCATATTTAGAAAGGACATTTTTATTTTTTCAAAATATCTCTGAAATCATTAGAAATCAACTGTTTTCTCATTAGAGAGCACATAATTCTGAACTAGATTGTGACGAATTCTGCGAATATCGGTGTTTTTTAGTTGATCGAAGAAGACTACGACATAGCCACCATTAATCTTAAAATCCGTCGCCTACACTCGACAGAATTGAGCCGGATATTTTTTATATTATCGGAAAATGTTCCAAGTTCACTTTAACATATAACTCGAATGGATTACCTAATCATTTCGGTGTAAATCTGATTACAATATTATGATGTATACTTGGGTGCCTACTCAATCCGAAGCCAACCTTAAATAAAGGGTCCTATTTCATAATCTCAGTAACAATTTAAAATCTCTACATATTTTGTTAAAGACCCAAGGGATGTGATACTTTTGATAACTTTGTTCATGTGCCGAAAGAAGAACCAATTTCGGTTAAATGTTTAAAGTTATCAGACATTGAAGCTAAAACTGCAAAGTTTTACTGGGTATATCCTGGGTATACTGGGTATATATATCTTTTACAAACATTCAGATATTGGGGCGAATAAAAATAAAAGAAACTTGATAGTTGATAATACGACTGTGATACCATCACGTTGTTTCTTCTGGTACAAAACTTGTAGGAAACCATTTTTTATTTTTTAAATTGCAAGGGGATATCATTAAAATACTTTTTGCAATATTTAATGAATTGTTCAGCTGCTCTTTGTGGCCGAACGAATAGGAGCAATATCTCTTAATTTTGATGAATAAGGAAAACCACACGTTGTCGCTTCACTTTGAAATGTTCTAATTCGTCTAAGTATACTTCGAAGTCCGATTTCTTTATTTGTAAATGATCGAGCAATCATAAATTAGCACATTGAAGTTGGTTGTTGGAAATTGGAAATAAACTATACATATATGCGACGCGGAAAGCGACTCACAATAATCATTTTGCTGATCATCACTCACTAGCGACCTGTGTGTTTTGTAGTTAAACTATATTTACATATGTAGGTAAGTAAACCTAATAATATGTTTAGTTAATCGTTTACTGTCTATTGAGGCAACCGCCATATCGCATGTCTGTTTCTACATTATTTAAACATGTACCCGGAGTCGGAGTCGGCACATTTTTTCCGACTCCGACTCCTCTGAATTTTGTCTGAACTCCGACTCCACGATTCCGACTCCGACTCCACAGCTCTGGTAAAGATACAAGCCCATGCTTAGTTAGAAAATTAACAATGAAAAATTAAAATCTAACTGGATTGTGGATTTTAATTAAAAAATGCTTCGATAATGAATTCTACAATCTGCATTTTACAAAATTTAGAAGATTTTATTACTTAATATACAGGATATCCCGTAATTAGATTGACACGACTTAACCACGGAATCTACTGCTACAAAGTTTCTTGGTATATCTAAGGCGCCTCTGAACCGATTTTGTTCATATTTGTAACAATAAATTACGAAGTTAGATCACATCTTTTGCAATGATATCGGGCCTTGTCACGGTACCAATAGTGCGAAAAATATGCCATTGTGCCATGTGCCATAACAGACAAAACTTTTTTAATAGCAAAGTAGAAATATTTGTTCACCTTGCAAATATTTTTTTACAATAAAATGTAATGTCATTTGTATTTTACCAACTGAATTCAAAATAAATCAATCACACTTAACAGTTAAATTTTCGTCAAGTAAATTTTTACGTGGAGTAATTAGAGATAGTTTAAGTCAACTATACGATCAATTTCGTGATTAATTCCACCGAGTAACGGGACACCCCGTTTATTCAAATTGCTCTCTACATGTACAATTCCAAAAGCACTGATGGAGAGTCGAGAGTCATGAGGAAAGAGGCAAATTAACATCAGTAGCTGAGAAAGCACAGAATGAAGACTCTCGACAAGAAAAAGAAAAGTTATTGCCTTTGTAAGCGAGTCCTTAGGAGTATATACAAAATGAAAGGTAACCACGGAAACCTGAAAGATGGAGAAAATTGTAGATCTCAAATTCATAAGGTAGAGTGCTAACTCAGGTACAAAAGAATCCAGAACATCCTAAATATTATAGAATGTTGTTATTGACATATTTGCTATCAGGTGGCTAGTAACAGCCCTGTATATCATATATAATACCATCTACATACATTACTACCACGACTACAAAATTTGAAAAGGCGAGAGACTTAATACAAAAGTGCTCCTCAAAAAATATCTACAGGCAACAAGGTCCAAGATATTAGCCTTGCATTTCCAGAAATTATACAGGATTGTTAAAATAGAAAGAGGAGATTCTAAATTGATATTTGCAACCAACCGGAAAAGATTACCATCGAACAGTTGTATAGAACATTAACATTATAGCAGATTTTAAACAATGTATAGATGAACGAGTGAAACACATTCTCACTACGTCATTTGATAAAGAAAGATTCAAAGCTTCTAACGTCATCTAGAAGTGGCATTCAGTGCCACTAGTGGCGCTGTTTGTTGTTATTTATTAAGAAAATGGCGACGAGACAGCTAAAGTGTTTGTGTGTTTTACACATACACCACTCTTTTACTAATTTTGTATGGTACCCGTAAACTTGTTAATAAGGGGGCCATTATTTGTGTTGTTATACTGACATCAAAGCTGAAATTTTGTTTTTCTATTATTTATTAATTTGCTATAAGAATTTCCAGAGTTTGTTTATCGTATTATATTGTTGCCTTTCTATTTTTTCTCATTTTTTAAAAGACTTTTGGGGATGTGTTCATCTAGCTTCTAATATCTTTGCCTTTCTATAATTTATTAATTTTTAATTTATAAGAATATTTGTTTTTTTATTGTTTACTCATCCAGTCATTAGAAATATCTTACCACATATCCTGTGAAATAAAAAGTTTGTTGTGGCTGCTTCTGTGTCTGTGACGAATAAATAAACAAATTATTATATAATTTTCCAAATCTGTGTTTAAAACCATAGATACCAATACAACTTCAAAGTATAAGACTATACTCCTGTATTATTTTTCAGGCACATGTCCCTCCATGGTGACGAAAAGAAGTACAAATGTCCAGTTTGTACTTTCTCATCTAGAATGGCGTCTCATCTCAAACGTCATGTACGGCTCCACACTGGCTCAAAACCATTCTCATGTCCGCACTGCACTTACAAATGCAATAACCTTGTGAGTATTAAACAATTCATTACGACGTAAAATTTTCCAGAATATGATGGCCAAAATGATGAATTTTAGTTGCTATATTATTACTTTTCAATTTTATTGAACCATTTTTGATAGCTATTTATGCTCCCATTCTGTATATGAGTAATAATGGTGGATGCGCCGGAATATTTTTTATCGAATACTCATTACTTACAGCAGTATTATCCAATTTATGAACACGTAAATTTGGCATTGCAGGAGAACCTCCGCAAGCACGTCCTATCGACGAACAAACATCCGGGGAAGTGCATTTACGAGTGCAAATTTTGCGAGGGACGCGACTTCCAGAGCAACTTCGCGAAGGAATTCAGGGCGCATTTGGTTACCAAGCACCCGGATGTGTTCCAAACGGGCACGGAAGCCGCCAGTTACGTCGCGGGCATCTACGAGGCAGCTGCGGACGCTGCCTTTCCAGAGGCCAGCGATAGGTACGTTATCGATACCGACATATCACGATCGATGAAATTATTCTGTTTTGATACTATCGATATTTTCAATGGTGCACGCAGAACTTTTTCGAAGCAAAGTTTTGCATATTAATTGGTATTATTTTTTAAAATATGCCATTGGAAAAAATTAATAAGTTATTTTGTATATGAATGTAAAGTTGGTGAATTAGAAGCAGATGCAGAAGATGCAGATTTGGACTATTAAAAAATAATTTACTTGCACTTCCTGTAGTTTATATGTAGACATTTCTACCTTTATCATTAATAAACTTAAATTAATAAAACCTAAAACAAAAAAGAAAACATTTTGTAGTACGCTTTTTGTTTCGTGCCTTGCAATTATACAAACTTGTATATTTTCTTAGGTGTTTATTGATCAAGTCTTATCCATATTAAATAATCTGAGTGGAGTAAGTGATATATTATATATAAAAAACAATAAATCAAAAATGTTGAATCAAAATCTCTATAACCAGTAGATATTTTATATTAATTTAGGAATTACAAAGTTACAAATGCCAAATTAGATGCTTAATAACTTTTTAGCTGTTGACGAACCGAGTTAGACATTTTAGGAAAGCTGATTTATCGATATTTTGAAGTATGTCAAAATATATAAGATGTTCCATTTAAAATTCTTAAGTTATTTGATATTTGGGAAATCGCAAGTTATTCGGGGGTAGGTCATATTACACTGCTCAACAGTTTTTTCGAAACCCGTAACTTTTTAAATAATAGTTCTAGGCAAATCAAATTTGTTATGCCTTAAGGGCATATATTTAACGAAAGAAAATTACAAAAACAATGTTACAACTCTTAGTTACTTCTAAGTTGTACTTAGAAATGTAAATTAATAACGCAAAACAAAATAGGAACAAAATGCACTTATGAAGCCTACTAAAGATGACAAATGGAATTAGTTGTCAATTTTCTTTGATTAGAAGTAAAGAAGTGAAGTGAAGTGCAAGTTGCTCGTGCTCTCGCCGTTATTCAGCATGGCTACTCTATTCGAGATGTTAGCAGGGACCTTCTTTTAGAGTTTCCCCTTCTTGTATTCAGCGGTTATGGAATCGGTTTCGGGAGACTAGCCAATATGTTAGAAGAACTGGACAAGGTCGAAATGGAAAAACTACTCAAAGTCAAGACCGATTTCTTGTCCTTTCCTCTCTACGTCAGCGTACTGTCACAGCACGAAACCTCCTAAACGACCTAAGACCAGCATATGCAATAGAAATTTCTGATCAAACTGTTAGAAACAGATTAAAAGAAACGAATTTGAAACCAAGAAAGCCTGTCCGCTCACCACGCCTTACGCAGAATCACAAAGCAGCGCGAATGAAGTTTGTTCTGGATCACAGAGATTGGCAACTTCGTCACTGGACGCCTGTACTGTTTACAGACGAGTTCAGATTTCGTTTAACTCGTTGCGACGGTCGAGTACGTGTATATAGACGTCCTGGTGAACGTTACGCAGCCGCTACTATACAGGAAGTGGATGGACTTGGTCGTGGATCTGTGATGGTTTGGGCTGGAATCAGTATAGACAACAGAACTGATTTTGTTGTGGTCCCTGGTAGACTAAATGCCATGAATTACATCGAAAGCATCTTGGAGGACCATGTGGTGCCTGCTGCATATGGCGTCGGTCAAAATTTCATCCTAATGCAGGACAATCCAAAGCCATATAACGCCGGCATCACCAGAAAGTTTTTACAAGAACGTGGAATTCAAGTCATGGAATGGCCGGCGTTAAGTCCTGACCTGAATCCTATTGAATATGTGTGGGATCAGCTTGACCGACGTGTTCGCAAGCGCCCTAATCCACCACTAACCATACAGGAACTGACACAAGCCCTGATTGAGGAATGGGAAAGGTGTGAGGAAGTGATCGTGTTTGTGGAGGGTATACACTGTATTAAACCTCACCAATCCACAGAAGACCCGACTGTCATCGATACTATGACAGTCATTTCCGTTTTGTTTTGCGTTATTTTACATTTTCTACAACTTTCTACAACTTTTATATATGGATGATTGTACGTGTATTTCAGTACAATGTCATATAAAAGTTGTCTAATAATACCATTTACAAATCGTCACTAAATGCAATTATTAAAATGTTTAAAGAAGGTACTACGTGATCACTGTGTATCGGATCTATTCTTTTACATCAGTATTTACTTGGGTTTGGTTATTACCTGACAAAGAGACAAAATTGTAAGACAAATGTGTAAGAAAAAGTTGTAAGACAATATCTGATAAGCTGATTTAAGATAGGCATTTTTGATAAAATGGACCAAATGGGTAAAAAGTTAGTTTTTTTGATTTTTATCCCAAAATGTAAATGTTTGAACAACTAATTTTTGCCTCATGAGATTCCTTTATAATTATAATTATATAATCATATATAGTTGCATAAACGCCAATTAAACCTTAACCACCTATTTTAAACATATAGGATTTGTATTATTGAATCGGTGGTTAAGATTTAATTGTCAGCCTTGTTCATTTATGTCTTTTTTTCATTCATGATTTGCCTTTGTGCAACCTATACCTATTTGTGATATTATGATTAAAATGTTCTACTTACATTTATTACATCATCATTATTCTCATCTTGTAGCGCAAAACACGAAGTTAACGAGCCGGAACCCAAAGGACCAATCATTTTAGCAACAGCTCCAATACCAGGCACTTCTTCATCACTGATTTCGTCACCAGTAATACTCCAGGAACCCTCTGACGATACCAAACCTTCCTCTGGATTATTTCCTCTGTACATACTGACCAAAGATGTCGACGGACCAGATAAAACAGAATCATGGACCATGGTCACCACATACGGAGATTCCGAAGACCTTGCTCAATTTGACTCAGAGGAAGAGAGCTTATTCGAAGAAATTTAAATGACTACGATTTCTTGATGTGTCTGATCTCACTATTAATGACTAGTAATGTATTGTTTGTATTTTTCATAATAAAAGAACCATAAAACAGGAAAAGTTGTGTTTCATAGATTTTCGATATCTTTAATAAATACTAATTAAAAAGGCATAATCTGAACTAAAAAAAAGGCATATCTGATTGGTGTATTAAGGATTATCATTGGAATTGTTTGACTCACCTAATTATTGCATTTCAAAATATAACTCGTGATGCCATTAAATTCTCCTTTATGAAGAGGCGTCGTCGCATAAAATGCGATGGAAGAACAATAAATGCAGAAAGTATTGTCGCTCGTAAATAAGGCCATTGCAACATTAATGCAATATTTACACCGATGCCCGGTTCGCATGCAACACCGGATTTATCGAAACAATTACAATGAGCGGAGTTGAGTCGGGCCGGCTGGCCCGGTACAGAGCGAGATCGAGGACGCTCGGCGGTGTAACTGACTTCGGCAAAGAGTATAATTGTATTGCTCAGGGTACCACTGCTGATGAATATCTTCGCCGGGCTCATTTTGTATACGTCTTCCATATTTAAAACGGCCCGAGTTCGTTTCTCGGTTGCAACTCATAAGGTGAAATGTTCGAATGCTACGAGGGATGGCTAATAAGTCACAGATGCATTTTTGTTGCAAGTATTACAAACTATTTTGAATCTGCAAACATTTATTTCAGATCAACTAAGTTATGCGTTCAAACTCACGCGGAACTTCTGCGCCAGCCTGTATAAAAAACATGACCATCACCTTCACCAAAACAAGAACTTGCATTCACAAAACATTAAAATACTAAAGGTTAATTTTCTTATCTTCTTTTGAGCTCTCATGTGTTATTTTTTGGTGGGTGAAATGTTTAAAAATGTCATCAGATTGTAACGAAATGTAATTTATCTATGCTTGCAATTTACATAAAATCCAAAGATAGAAAGGAGTATACAAGTATTGAATATAACATTCATAAAATAACTGTTACTTTTAAAAGTAAATCATTCTATTATGTTTAATTTCTTCCTGGAGAAATTCTGTTTTGCATCACTATATTTATGATGAAAGTGCATTTGTGTGTGATGTTCTATTAAAAAAAAAACAATGTTAAATTCAATCAAATCTCCTCAAATATGGTATAACTTTTCTACGATATGAAATAAAAAAATAAACCAATCATCTGTGAGTTTGGGGCAAAAAGTTGGCAAATATTATTCATACCTATCTATATAACATTGCTTTAAAAATGCTACTAATTAATTATTATTATCTTCATATCTTCAACTTGGATAGTTATTCTTAAGATGACAGCGTCACCTAGGCTGGGATTTTCTATGCAAGTTAAAACCACCGAATTCAGATTTTTTTTTATTTTGTTCAAACACAGAGTGTTTGTGGCATAACACCCAGTCAATGACTAACAAGTTATTTTCACTTAACCTAAACTGATAAAATAATGAGTATTTCTACAATTTTGCCCATTGGCCCAAGTTGTTTTAGTCTGACAGTTTTTACCACTCAAGTAGACGGCGGTTGTGTTCACTTGTACTATCACTGTGAATACACTACTGGTGCTCTGTTTTTAATCACTCCCGCACTAGTTCGAATGGTTTAGTTCTTTTAAGCCGACACACTAGCGCACTGTTTTCTAGCAGCTGGATGGCTTCAATGTTGTCGTGGTGGAGTAGACAATCCTCGTGCTTCTTAGCAAATTTTGATATTTCGCTAGTTACCATCTCCATGCGAAGGTCCCGATGAAGATTGGTGTTTTTGATGTACCATGGTGCACCAACAATGGCCCTAAGAACTTTATTTTGGAACCTCTGAATGAGGTTGATATTGGACTGTTCAGTGCATTCCCATAACTGTATTCCATACACCCATACTGGCTTTAATAATTGGTTGTATAGTAGGAGCTTATTTTGCACTGACAGGGCTGACCTCCATCCCATTAGCCAATACATTTTGCGGAATTTTAGGTTGAGTTCGTCCCGCTTTTTCTTGACATGTACTTTCCATCTAAGCTTGGCATCCAGTGTCATGCCAAGGTAATTCGCTGTATCCGCGTATGGAATATCGTTCCCATTAATGGCTACTGGAATATAGTTAACTCTTTTATTGGTGTAGTTTACATGCGTGGATTTTCCTTCATTTAGTTTGATGCGCCTTTTCTTTGTCCAATGGTTGATTTTGTTTGCAGCTATCTGTAATTTTTCAGTTGCTTCTTCGACACGGTCACTAATCGCCAAAATAGCCGTGTCGTCTGCAAATCTTGCCACTGTGTTTTCACCCGGAACAGGAATAACCGAATTTAGATAAACAAAATTCTTGAGACCTGAAGGAGTTCGTGGTTTAAATTGACATTGAAAAAACTATTACCTTACCAACTGAAGGAAACAACATAAAATAAAGGCAAAGAGGCCATGTAACGCTGACATTTTGTTATAAACCGTCAGCAAAATCAACCTCGCATGTGCTGGTGAAATGACTGGTGAAATGATGTCCGGTTGCCTGCCATTGTGTTCCCACAGCTGATGGCCGGTTGCACAAAGGCCTATTAACTCTTAACCACCGATTGCACACATCAGATTTGTATTATTTAATTGGCGGTTAAGATTTCATTCGCCGCTAAGAGATTATCGACCTCTGTGCTATAGGTAGGGTTCCTCGGATTTTTAGAAACGGGTTTTCGTCACATGTGCAAAACCGATTTTGAAAACAAGGACAACGAGAAACGAAAAGTAAACGTCACAGAAAACGTTTTTTGTTTTTAATAATTTTATTTTGTAGTCCCATATACAATATTATAGTATATTATAATACAAGATTTATAAGACAAAAATTGGCGCACGAGTTGTTTGGATGAGTGCGCCAATACGTCTTATAAAACGAGTGTTATATACTATTTTTTCTACTATACGACACTAATTTTACATACATTTCGAAAATTGGGTCGACATCTTACAATCTAGAGTAGTTTTATATTCAACAGTTGGTAGTTGTGGTAAAATTCACAAATACGATTGACGCGAGCGAATGGCGATTGAGATGTCAGCCTTATTTGACACTTGACGTCAATATCACCAATCTTGGAAAACCAAAGTTACTAAAAGTTTGTGATCTAGTGTTTTCATAACGACACCGCAGGCGGTTTCGTTATGAGTTTATAACGAACGCAAAGTAGAAAGAAATATTATAGCAAATTGAACATATGTGAAATGAAACCTTCCAATCAAACCATTCCGCCCTCTAGAACTGTCAGTGTCAAATTACATAAATTGCCTTATAAGATAAAACGATATCGGCAAAGAAAAAGCTATGTACACGACGCCAGAAGAATACGATCGACAAAAAAACTCGGATATTAAACGGCGATTAATGTCTCGACAATTAACGCAGTCCTTTAACGCTCGTGCGTTAAACAGTCTCGATTATTAATCGCTTTTTTTAATATACTTGTTGGTTAAATAACTATTACTGCTTAATTATAACGAATTTTTCACAAAAATCGAAAACCGCTTATTACCAGTTTTTTGTTATATGAATACCCTTATTTTTTTATTTGATATTGTTTGGGCTATTTTTTATGTAAAATCATTTTATGGGGCTCTAGCTTCATTCCCAGCTTGTACACCACAGTACGGGCTTGTGCATTTCCTGCAGTTGAACTGCGGCTAGTGCACTCCCTACAATACAATTAGTGCATTGCTCTGCGCAATAATAATACTAATAATAAATGCTTGTAGTGACCACACAGATCATACGACATAATCAAAATAGTACATAGGTGCTCCTAGATAGGTACAAATTAGCTAGGTGACTGGCTCTAAGCTCATAATATCCTTAAGTGTCATCAAAAGGTGTGGGTTAAAATAGTTTTATTTGATCTTCCACTCAGAGACAAAAATTATGCACACTGGCAAAATTTACAAGAAATTATATCAAAATCAATATCAATCAAAAATGCAGTTAGATGCACCGGTTTTTAAATTGAGGTCAACATTTGCAAAATGGAAACATGTTCCTGAATACTTACTTTGCATGTTCTGTGCATATGTCCAAACAGAGTATGAATGTTGTAAAGGGGTGGAGCATCGAAGAAGTAAGAGCAAGTCAGCTCCAACGCGCGGAGTCCACTGCTTGCGATGCTATGCTACTCTGTGCTATGCTATGCAAGCAAGCATTTTTAAGTACATGCGTTGCAATAAGCACCCGCCCACTTATGCTATGCTATGTTTTAATCAAAAGAATTTGAAAGGCGTAGCATACATATTGTGAATGTCAATGAACTACAAAATAAATCACGGCACAAATTTACCCTTTTGACAATTGCGAATGAATTATAGCGAGATGCGCGGTGGAAGAACTGCATTCGTAATATTCTCGTTAATACTATATAAGAGAGAAGAAGTAATCCAAGCGCAGCGGACCGGTAATTATTTCTGGCGACGTATAAATCTTTTCGGCTAAAACTAAAGTATAAGCGGGTAGTAGCAGCGGTACGAGAGGTAGTACGATTTGTTTCAAGGTATAAGCAGGGGTCGTGCGACAGCGGACGATATACGAACGGCGCTAATGGCCAAGTTTAATGCTCGTTAACCCCCATTTTTATTACCATTATGTACGAGTATCAGCCCGTAAACATAGTTAAAGGATCTTCGTCGTCCTGGACGCTCCGGAGAGCGCGCGCGCTCTCACATACACACAGTCGGCTTCTGTAAATATCAGACGATTCTAATCCGATTAATTCGAGGACTCGACGCGACGTTACGTTTCTACTTTCTAAGTAGGTAGGCGCAGATCAGAACCAGAAATCTGTTAAAACTCATTCGCTGATTTTGCAAATTAAATGGAAATGGAGGTAATATGTAAACGAGGAGTATACATATGGTCCTTCGCACTAGATACATACGTTCATGTGGATTTGAATTGTTATTCCATTACAGGTGTGTAGATTATGATCTGAGTAATAAGTTTCAAACAGTGCATACTTGTTTGTTTTTTCAGCTCCTTAAAAAGTTAGAATATTAACTGCCGTTTGAAATATTAACAAATTAAGTTAAATAAATTTAAAATTAATATAAAAATAAAACCAAAGCAGGACGCATAATTATTATTATCAAAATTACAAAATTAAAAATAAATCAAATACAATAGGAAGATGCAATTTTAGCCCATTTTGTAGAAAGTGTCATTTTAAGGTTTTCCGTGACAAGGCGGTTCCAAGTAGTTATAGTATATTCTAATATACCATCTGCTCAAAAGACACACGTAAATAATTATATTCCGTGCAGAGATTCGTTATAGGTGCCAATTAGTTTGTTTGCGACAGCTGTTTTGTTCATCGATTTTTCAATTTATGATAATTTTACATACGACGTACACAAATATCAAATCAGTCTCACGTACAAATAAATCTTAATTTGCCTTGCGATACAACAAAAAAAAAACGGGCAAAGATCAAACTTATACAGTTTGTTTCAAAATATATGCGTCTAACTTAAAGGGCTGAGCGCTTGGATTATTTTGTCCAAACGAGTTCATATAATTATATGTCCGATACGGTTTAGTTTTAAGGTTATGAATATACCGGGTGACCCACGCCATAGGTACTCCCGTTTACTTGTTTTGTTTATAAAGCTGGACGAATAAAATTTGGGAAAGTGTTAATAGACAAGAAATGCCATTCATTGGGATACTCTTTAGGTTAACTTCCGGTTTTTCCGGAAATGACGTCATCATTGAAATTTTAAATGGCACCCTATATTATTTGTGTGATATTTTCTTTTCTTTTTTGTGTATTAATCTAGGTGGCTATGAATTGGTGAAAATAGTCGAAAATTGTCAAATAAACACTAACTAAATCGATTTTGGCCGACATTGCATTACTGGCGCCCTCTAGCGTGGTTTAATTTGTTTTTGGCCAGTGAGTCATTTTTTTCACGGGTACCCAATGGCCACACCCTGATTATTCGATAGAAAACATCTTTCCGATTACAATGATATCAAATACTTGATATTTTGTTGAAATTCGTAGCTTACAAATGTTGTTAGAAGCAAGCAAATCAAAAAAAAAGAATATTGACCTAATGATCAAAGTCAGCGTACAAGTTAAAGTCACTCAATGGACTACTCGACGGAAGTACCCTTAAACGTCATTTTCACGCTACGATTGTCAGCAAAATATCAAGAATTTGGTGTCATTGTGTCGGAAAAATATTTTTCCTCGAATAATAAGGGTACCTCCTTCGAGTAGTCCATCGACTTTGACTTACGCTGACTTAGATCATTATGTCAATATTTTTTTCGATATCCTGGCTTCTAACAACATTTGTACGCTACGAATTTCAACAAAGTATCAACTATTTGGTATCATTGTAATCGTAAACATGTTTTCTATCGAATAATCACGGTGTTGCCATTGGGTACCAGTGAAAAAAATGACTCACTGGCCAAAAACCAAATTTCTTTTTGCGGTTCCTTGGTGATAAATGAAAAATTCACGATCGATATGTTTTTGTGTTCAGAATGTCATCCTGATTGAAAATAAAATCCAAAGAATATAGGGTGCCATTTAAAATTTCAATGATGACGTCATTTCCGGAAAAACCAGACAATGGCATTTTTTCTCTATTAATACTTCCCCAAATTTCATTCGTCCAGTTTTGTAAACAATAAATATAAACGGGATCACCTATGCCGTGGGTCGCCCGGTATATATAGGACGTTGAATATCAATACTATAAGCTGACAATAAACAAATAACAAAAGTAATAGATGACAATAAACAAAAATAACTTCGTCGTGATGATTGGTGTGCGTTCAAAAATACCGGGGTGGTGCGAATTGTCTGACATGATGCTAAGATGCAATTTTATCATCAATATTTTCAATATCAGGGTTTTGATCTGGAGATCGCGGATGCCACGCTTGTGGATCTCCTCGGCCTATCCATCGATTTGGATATACATCGTATAAAATGTCACGAACAACTCTACTCGAAAATATGCTGGAGTACAATGGCGCATAAAATACATTTGCAATAGAAAAGGATATGGTACATCTTCTAACTAATGTGGTCCCTCTAAAAAATGGTCAACTTTTCCAGTTCAAATTGGTCATCTGATGTTGTAGATTATTATGCTCAATTTTATTTGTGAGATGCACCAGCAACCCGATAGCAACTGGAATTGCTAGCCCAGCCTGTCCAATCAACAGCCCAATCAAACATTTTGTGGAGTGCTTCACATCATTGCCTCTCTTAATACCATAGAGACAATAAGAATAGTAATGACCAGGCTGACGACAAGGCAGTATCGCTCGTGAGAAATCATATTACATACAAACGAAAGAGAAAATCGTAAATAATCTGATGAGCGGTTTGACAAAAACCAGTTTTGAAATTATGACATGTACATATTTGGAATACATGTGTATTATAGAACATTGTACTAGGGATGGGCATTCTCGGTCATTTCACTGAAATGACTCGTTCAAAATGAACGACTTTCATATCGACCGACCTAACGACCGAACCGATCAAAATGAACGAGACACAGGACGCGCGCATTGCTGTTATCTTGTAAATTATAACCTTACAGTGCTGAGTCTATATGACACTGAGTGAATGTTTAGTTATTTTTTATTGTTTCCATTTATTTTTCTTTATATAGTTTCAATCTTTTATATTGTTTAATAAATTATATTTATTGCAACTAATGGTTTACATTATCTACTCCAGATTCAATATAATATTCCAAAAATATTTAAAAGTAATTACAGTGTAGATATACGGTACTGTAGATCCATAATGTTGACGAATTTTCATTCTTCAATCAAACCAGAAATAAACGAACGAAAATAATTTTTTATAATACTTTACGCGGCACTGGAAACGCCGCCGCGCCAGCGCCGATCATCGCAAAAAGCTGAGTGTCCGCCTTGAGCAGAAATGAGCCGAGTGCATAAACGCCGTAAACGAACGAACTACTGACCCGTTGACTTTGCCAGCGGTGAGTCGGTCCGAACGGTTTAGACATTTGACCCGTTCATTTTGAACGGTTCGTTCGCGAACGACTCATCCCTACATTGTACAATGTACATAATCTGTAAAACTAATGAGTTATATCATTAAAAACATTACCATTTTGCTTGAAACAGATATTATTAACTAATCTGGTGTCAAACATTGTCCCCGCAAAAAAATGTTTTACAAAGAAAATGTACCCTACGATGTATTTTACTTTTACGACGTGCAAAACTTAAATGTTTATGTATGAAAATATTTTAATTTTCCAATAGTTAACAGATAAACAACTCATTCTCCATTAATTATGTTCTAGTTCTCATTGAACATTCCTGGACAATAAATCCTGTATTGTAAATTAAAATATTATGTTTTCTTAGGACCGATTTCATAAAATAAGTCTTTCCAACACCACTACTGGTGGTACCTTCTTCGCTGGTCGTCTTAAGTTGGTATATTGTTGGTATTTCAAACTACGAAGGCATAAGGAGGACTTCGATCCACAGAAGTGATGAACATTAATCATTTCCGACCAAGCGATGCCGTTCATGAAAATTTAAACAAAAACTCCATACAAAAATGACAAGTTGACCAGCACACCTCTCAATTGAAACCGGGCTTATGCCCCAGTATCAGCCTATTGCAATGTTTTTGTTATAGCGTTTGTTGTAGCTCTTCATAAATAATAGAAATCCATTAGATCGCATATTGATTTTGATGTCATTGAAGTACAATCAATCAGGAAAAAAGAACAGTTAATAGTTGACGTTTTGGGGCAACATTAATATTCCAGCTGGCTTTACAAAACAAACATAGAAGCCAAGTATTGGTCATCCCTTGTAGTATTTATCTTAAACACCGCGATTTACCGAGGTATACCGCTTGGAGTCGCGAGTAGACCTGGTGCGAGGGGCGGCCTGGCTTGGTCTCCCCGCCAAAGGGGGGAAACTATTAATATTGAGTGAGAAAGCGTACGATTCGATTAACAAGAAGCGTTTAGCCGGGTGATGGAGGATGTCAGATGGCGTGTCGGAGAGCGGTATATCATTGCGGCCGCAAGATGGCGGCCGCGTCACTTGGACTCCTCCCGGTGACATAAATCACATCGCAACCTGTAATCACCCGCCATAAATATGATCCAGCTGTGTGGTGCCGGCCGTGATTGATTTCCGGTCTGATTGAAACAATTGCCGCGCTCCGGCCAACCAGCCCATTTCTTTCCCGGAGAGTTCTATACACACTTTGTTGGTGTAAGGTTGTTTATTTCTTATTCGGTTTTAGTTGGAAAGCGGATAGAAATTATTGACGGCGGGAAAACAAACAGCAGGACATCACATGAATCTACTGTCTACACACAAACAAAGAAAGTAATTACAAAGCATTACTAAGCACGAGATACATACTCAATACATCTGGCATCATAGTCGTTTGATTCATGATCTTAATTCACACTACTGAGCAGAGAACTGTATTAGGAATATTATTTATTAGTTTCCTGATTATTCTACAATACTGTAGAAATATCCTCTGGGATATGGCTAAATTCATACAGTTATTCCAGCGATATACTGCAATATCTATTTCATAGTTGTGAGATCTAAAATTACCAGGAAAAATACAGACCTCTTTCTTAATGAAATTACCTCTAGCTCATTCAGACAAATATTGCTCATCACACAATAAATTTTTGTACAGCGTGAACAAATATCTATATTACAATAGAAGAACTCGCTGACTATAAATATATCAGATGTCGAGAAATAAATCAGTCAGACTAAAAGTATTCTTTTACGAGAGGCATTCAAACATATCTGATGAAAACGGATATTAGCTGTCGTCTTTCGTTTTTCAATTATGAAGAAAAGTCGTGCTCAATATTTTGGTACATGTCAATATTTCTTGCTTTGTTGTTTAAAATGGAAGAAAATATCCTCTTTTTGTAGGCATTTGTTTGAGTGGAGTTAAGTAAATGGAGATGATTAAGTAAATGGAGAACCTCGTCGATGTTTTTTAATGTTCAGAATCAGAATATACATTTTTATATCAAATTTTATTATTATTAAATGATTTTCTTACTGGTTTTAGTTGATCTTTTAATTGTCCTAATGGTAGCAAACATTTTATGGTCTTATATAAGAAAATTATCGTGAAAGGGGCAATTTAAACTTGTAAAATATTAGTAACTCTGAGGAACATAGTCTAAATTTCAAAGGCTCCTATCATGTAAGGAGTTCGCAAAAGTGAGGTCAAAATGTCGAAAGAGCATTTTAGTAATTCTTGCAAATTTATACCAGTTGAACTAAACCTCCAAACCTCCAAAACTGAAAAAAATTTCTGACTCCTTAATAATAAATAAATAAGCTCCCTAATACCGTGTACTGCCTTCCCTAGCAACTTGAAGAGTTTCTAATCTACGCGGCATACTGGAAATCATGTTTCTTATCGTTTCCATTGGTATACGATCCAATTCTTACACTAATGTATCATCATTCCATAATGTATCTAATGTCTCTCATTTCTGTGAGACTTTCCTTACACCCTTCTCCCTAAGTCATCCCACAATTGTTCTATAGGGTTCATATCGGGGCTTCTCGCAGGCCACTATAATATGGTCATAATCGTAGCTTCAAAACTATTGCCAACTAACTCCTCATTCTGCTGTAAAGTGTCAATGTAGATTAGGGCTGTCATCGAGCGCTTCACCGACAAAACATGAAAACCTTTCCATTCATTAATAAATGAACGGAGAAATTATAATGGTGGGTCGGTTATGGTGTAGGGAGGGATTCTTATTAAACCTTTCCCCAATCCTTCTGCACACTATTTTTCTTTCATCCACCATGTTAAGGCAAAACCTTGACTCATCCGTAAACAACACTCGTCCATTCAGGAATATTCATTATCCATAATTTTTAACAAAATTTCTTCTAACAGCACGCTATATAGGCAATAATTTAGGACTTTTTGAAGATCTCCTAGCTTTTAAATTAACATCTTTTAGACGTCTACATACCACCTGCTTACTTTCGTCAACAACACGAACTTGTTTCAGAAAATTGTTTCTAGATAAATTCAGAAAGTAGGTAATATGCAAGATTTCAAGAAAAGTCTGTAATGCGGGAGATAAATCAATGAATAAAAGAATAAAATGCCCGTAAAAGATGCGTCTTTCATATAGAGTGTAAGCACTTTCTATACCATTACTTGATTAATACATTTAATTGTGAATACGGAATCAACAGTAATAAGAAAACTAAAAACAAGCGGAGGTAGCCTAGTGGATAAGGCGAATGCCTTCCACTATGAAGCCCAGGGTTCAAGCCCGGGTTAGGCAGGGATTTTAAAAATACTCCGTCTCCACGACCGCCGCGCAGACAAGCCAACAGGCTTTGTGCACAAGGCAACATCCCAAAAAAAAAAAGTTACTCTAATCATTAGGTAAAAGAACTACAACTCTTTGATATCATGTTTTCCCCTGATTGGTGCTTATATTTGTAGTGTAGAGTAGTAAATAAATGATTCCTGTAGACCTCGATGTGTCGCACTGTTTGTAGCTGGAGAGAATGCTCACCGAGTTCAGGCCTCCGGCTGTGAGTTGACTCCTTCAACATTAGTCATTGTAAAAAATTGAGCCCTTTATGTTGTTTTAGATTTCTCTCTCATTAAGACTTAAATACATTGTCGAAAACTTAGAAACTTGCAAAGAAAATCGTTTAATTTATTAACCGTCCCACTGGCTGCATCCCCAGTAATCCTGCTTCGTCGCAATGCATATCAAACAGACCATACTTCCACAAACTTTGTCAAAATACTATAATTTATTAAATAATCGTAGATTCTATAGCCTTTTTCAGTTATTCTCCGAACTTACTTAGTCGACGTATGCGATTTACCACTACTGTTACAAAGCTGTTTACAAACACAAAATTTGCCCACCCACTCAATTAATACAAGTGGGGACACATTTTTGGAAAAATAACTTCGGTCTGGATTTGAACCAGAAACCTCAGCAATTTTAACGACCCCGGTTGCTCCATGCAATAGTAGAGCTATCAATTCAAAATTGCGGAGGTTTCTGATTCAAACTCAGGCATACCTTATTTTAGTTATATCATTAGGGACCAAGTAGAGTGCCACAAAAACGCAATCCGTAACGTGCCGTACCGCATGCCGTTCCGGGCGACGAAATTAGTATTTATAGTGCCGCAATGATCTCAAACAAATTGAGCGCCATCTAGCGGAGAAGTATATGCACAACGGCACATAACCTCACATGTCAGTGTTACTGTTGATTGTATTAATCAGTGGTAGATCGTGGTAGATATAATAAATTATGGACGCAGGGCTTGTTGCAGCAACAATTCATTCTGAAGTCGTTCTCATTTTGTGTTCTCGTTGCCACAAACTATCAAAATGCTATCAGTTAACCTACAACTTACTGGAAACTGCTATTCACTCGCCGGTATACGTACAGATCGCGCCATACGCGCGCATACGCCGGAAAACGTAAAGACATAACACGCAGGAGATGAAATTCGTTGCGGGTGAGAACAAACTTTACGGTTTACGGAGCGTCACTATAATCGCGGAGTGGAAATTATGTACATTGATCTTTTTACGCTACGTTATTACGGTGCGGTCACTATACTTCTACGGTCCTAACGGTCCTTAACGGTTATAAAACGGTTAACTGCCATTAAACTTATTAGGTTATTATAATTGATTGTCTGATACTACAGTGTGTAAGATGTTTAGTGAACATTGATAGAGACTAAACTAACATTTTAGTTTTATTCAGAGATATGGTTCTTTTTTATTGTTTGCATGTCAGTTCTTAGACCAAAATGCCATCATCATTTATTGATAGGTAACTTTCTTGTCGGAGTAGCATTCTTTATTTAATATCTTATAATGTTATTTTTGTTTGTTTTTTCAAGAATAGTAAACTATACAAATGGAATACCAATTGGTCTGGTCTATTAGCCTCCCCGGTACAGATAAGAACCGACAGGGTGCAGCAATAGCATCAGCGCTCCGAAGAACATAAATAACCAAGCTTGTCTTCTCCTAGACATAAAATATTCGATTCTTATTCGCCGATTGTGATTCCGTTGTCCTGTCAGTCAGTAGTACGAGAGACCCAGTTTGAAACAAAACAGTGCCACTGTCGCGCGATGGCTTTCAAGAAGAGGATGGAGAGGACAGATATGGAGGAGGCGTGCTGTACCATGCGGACCCGCATACATATTGCGACGTCTTGTCCACTGTTTGGCCGTACCGATTGAAAATGGCCTCTACCGGAGGGAGGCAAACAGATCCTTCTTATTTATCGTACGCGATAACGGACATTATAGGGAATAAATTTCACTGGGAAGCAGCCCGGACGACTAGATCGTCGGTTGACCGTTTTTTAGAGGGTCTCTATCCACTTCTTGTCTATCTAATTTATAGCAAGGCAGTGTCCTAGGTCGTTTGATGATGATAAAGCAAGCATCTGGCATGATTAGGCTTTAAATAAATTGACAAGAACCATATTATTACTGTTTTACAAGTAATCACAAATATGGATAGTCGATGGATAATTTCAAATGTCCTTTTGATGAAGTTATTAACTTCATCCAAGACTATTCCGTATCAAGAATTATAAACTTCATTTGAAGCTGACCGCAAATGTTCATCAGTTCCCCTAAAACTAGTAACCCTTCATTACAGTACATTTGAAAGCATAGTTACTAGTGTTAGACAAATTTCTCAAAATATAAGGCCGGCAGTTCTTGAAATACTTTGACCTTCTTAAGGTTATAACTAGGACCTCAGTCAAGTTTTGACTACATGTTTATTGATTTTTTGTTTGTTGATAAATTCTGATAGATCATAAACATTTAAATTTTAATTAATAATCACCAAGTGTAAAGAAAATTACCTACAAATTTGCTAAAGTTTATATTATAAACCAATGTTTGTCTCGACGCAGAATTAAGAAATATCTTTTGCTGAATTTTTTAACTACTAACTTTGAATATACAGGTCATTTTACCGGAAAAACCAAAACTGTTTTGACGGCGTAAGTTCGAGACACCCTGTGAAGTAATTGGGAACATTTGCCAGTTTTTCAAGTGTCCTGCTACAAAATCCCATTAAGTCTCAACATGTGATCCCAATATCTCAATTTTAGAAAAAAATTCACCGTGTCAAGTAAGACTTTGGCAGTACTGACAAAACAACTAAAAAAATAAGTAGGTATACAGGGTCTCCCACGACGACCTGCCATTAGAAATATATAGAGAACCAAATGAAATGAGAGATTGAAAATTTGTCGACTTATATTGTTGGAAACAATGGAACACCATGTATTTTATCGCATTTTTGAAATCTTCATTAAATTAAATCAATTTTATGTTACATTCCCTATACCTAACGTGTGTCATTTTTAAGATAGTTTTTTTCATTAAAAAATGACAGCTGCACGGTTACTTTCAATTACTTATAAATTATCCCCATGTGACCGTTGGAAAAAAGTTGTCCGGTAAAATTGTTGGAAGGTAACATATTATCGACACATCGGTAGAATTCTTCTAAAAGTTATACAGGATGTTCAAATTATAAGATCAAAATTGAATTCGAGAAAAGTACTAAAAGTCAATTTTTTTCAAATGGCAATCCTAACATAATAATACATTTCTCAATTCTATAGAAAATTTTAGATCAACTTTGTGTACAATGTCCTATACCTAAAATGTACTTGTACCTACTGAAATAGATTTTTACATCACACTAGAAATTGCAGACATTGCCAAATCTAGACTGCGTTTGAAAACAACTTTAACAGCTTTATTAAGTTCAATTCAATGGGTTCAATGTATTGAACCCATTGATTGAACACGATATCACCATGCAATACATTTTAAGGTTAAGTACAGACGCACTGACGTTTCTAACTTGTGACGAATTTTCCCAATATTGCGTAAGTAATAATCCATACATAAATATAAACAGAGATAAACGACGTTTGTGTACGTACAATGAACTCGCGAAGCCGTTGTGCGCTGGTCAGAAGAAATTGGCTAGGATATTGGACGGAATTTGGGACACGTGGCTAATTTATGGCCAATAGGGGAAATTTTAGCCTATATTCAAACCAATTTCCTGTTTGATACAACACAATATTATTTACATTGGTACAAATATTATATATCTGGGTTAAAATTGATTTGAACAGCTTTAAGGGTTAACGTTGTATGTATGTATGTATGTAGGGTGTTGGGGGTCAAGGATAAATCCTCGTGGCACCCAGGCCCCATTGGGCCCCTTGTGCCTCCCCCTGCGCTCTCTCCAGCTATGTCAACCAGCCTAGGTTGTTAACGAAGGCTAGGACGCAGCTCAGAGGTGCGTTCCTGATTCCGTCCATGGTCGGCCATGGATCCCCCAGCAAGCGTTCCCTGTATTCGACCAGGTCTGGGCATTCACATAAAATGTGTTTTACCGTCTCATCCGCAGTGACCCGTTAGAATACCCGTAACTAAACGTAGCTTGTTTCTGGGCAGCTGTGTAAATTTCCTAGCAGTGGAGCTGGAGGAAGGGGGGAGCCCTTCCTTAGCTTGCTGACAGCCAGGTAGATTTTCCCACTGTCGAAAGAATTTCTTGTGGGTGATGTCCTTCAGTGATTGTAGCAGAAGGTTATTAGTGGGTAGTAGGAAGGGTTCCGGTGAGCTTACCGGTCCGTTGGCAGCTCTTCTTGCTAGTTTGTCAGCGTGCCGATTGCCCTTGTCCTCAGAGTGCCCTTTTATCCATGTGAGGTTGACATTGTTGTGTCTGGACGCCTCCACAAGGGTGTTATGACAGTCCAAGACTAAGTCGGAGGTAAACCTGCAACGACTTAATGAGAGTATGGATTGTCTGCTGTCTGTGTAGATCGTTACGTTCCTGCCAGTTTTGTCGGAGCTGATGATACACTCCGCGGCAGTTTTTATGGCAAAGATTTCCGCCTGCGTTACAGAAGGATACTTGCCTAGGGGGATGGACTGTCGCAGCTGGTAGTCATGAGAAAAAATCCCAGCGCCAGTTCCACTGTCTTTCTTGGAGCCGTCTGTATAGATCTTCAGGCTCGTGGTGTTCCCTTTCTCCTGCGGTATGTCCTTGGGAAGGTAAGGTTTGTTGAAGACGTAACAAGGTGGGATATAGTCCGTGCGGTAGTCGAGAAGCGGCACATCTTTCGATGCACTACTCCATAGACTGCCCCACATGCCGCCCTTGTCGCCTACTTTTGTGTAGCCCACCGTGCGAAGCCTGAATAGTGTTTTCAGGGCCACCTCTTCAATGAAGAAGTCAAGTGGTGGCAAGTACAACATGTACTCCAGCGCAGCGGTTGGGGTTGTGCTCATTGCCCCGGTTGTGCCGAGGCAAGCAAGTCTTTGTATTTGTGCCAGTTTGATTTTGGTTGTGGCCAGCTTGACTCTGGACCACCAAGCAACCGCCCCGTAGGTGAGCATAGGCCGAATAACGGCAGTGTATATCCACAGTGTGATCTGTGGTGAGAGACCCCAGGTTTTCCCCACGGCTCTACGACACTGACCGAAAGCCATCCTTGCCCTTTTCATTCTTTGCTCAAGATGTGTTTTCCAGCTTAATTTCCTGTCGAAGGTCACACCGAGATATTTGACCTCTTCTGACACTTTCAGTTCGCTGTTGCAGAACTTTGGTGGTGTGAAATTGCCGTGTTTTCTCTTACTAGTGAAGAGTATCATTTCCGTCTTGGCTGGGTTGACAGAAAGCGAGTGAGCTTTGCACCAGTCCTCGACGTGTTTTAGCGCCACTTGCATTCTTTCCGAAAGTGTGTTGTGGAATTTTCCGCTGATGAGTATAACAAGGTCATCAGCGTAGCCAATGGTCTCAAATCTTTGGCCATTTAATTCTAGAAGCAGGCTATCAAGGGTAAGGTTCCACAAAAGTGGTGACAACACTCCTCCCTGTGGACAGCCTCCCGCAACTCTTCCCTTCAGTGTAGTGTTGCACGCCTTGAGGCTCACTATTCTTTGCGAGAGCATGGCATGGATCCAGCCCTTGACGGTAGGTGCCACGCCGCGCTCTGCGAGAGCCTCATGAATGCAACGGAAGGTGGTTTTATCGAAAGCTCCCTCAATGTCGATGAATACACCCAATGTGGATTCCCCGTTGTCAATTGAGGAGCGTATTCGCTTTGTCACACTGTATAGAGCAGTGTCAGTGGATCTACCTTGTGTGTAGGCATGTTGGCTAGGGTGCAGTGGTCTCGTTAAGAGTGCTGTGTCCCTGATGTATCTATCGCAAAGTCTTTCAATAGTCTTCACAAAAAAAGACTTACTTCTGTAATCGGCCCAGTCCAGGTCAGTTTTTGAGCGTTGTGCCTTATTGAAAGTCCTTTTGGTATCCACCTTGAGTCTTTCGAGCTCGGAACACCACCAAGGGGTGGCGCGTCCCAGCTCTGGTTCTTTCCTCAGGGGACAGGCCTTTTTGTACGATTTCATCAGAGCGTTGCTTAAGACAGACGAGTAATTGTCCAGGTCACCGATGTTACGAGGGCGTGAGATGTTCACATGTTGCAACTCACCAGAAAGATTTTCGCAGAAGGCGGCGATGTTCGTCCTTCTGGCATCTCGTCCCAATCTTTTCCTGGTCTCGTGACGACCAAGGTCGAAGGTAATCCATCTGTGGTCTGACAGGGAAGCTTCCTCTGAGACACGCCAGTTGGTGATTTGTTGCGAGATACCTAAGGTGGCTAACGTAATGTCAATGACGGTCTGACAGCGTGCGTTGACGAATGTCGGATCCGTCCCACGATTTAGTATATCTAAATAGCTGCTAGTAATAAATTCAAGCAGTAACTTACCCCTGATGTTGTCCTCTCTGCTGCCCCACGCAGTGGAGTGTGCGTTGGAGTCGCATCCAATGATCAGCTGCCATTTCCTTCCGTTGCAGGTGTCGACTAACGCCGTCAGCTCCTGCGATGGGGGTCTTTCCTCCCCTGGGAGGTAGGCAGCTGCCATGGTGATCTCATGTGCTATCCCTTTAAGGATCCATTGTACCCTCACTGCAGTAACGTCCCTGTTCGAGCATTGAGGCAGGAGGTAGGCATGAAGATTCCTGGGCACAAAAATTGCGGTCCTAGGTCTGCTGTCACCGGCGTTGCTGAAAACAGTACCGATAAGATTACTAAGACCAAGTACCCTGGACCCAGAGGTCCATGGCTCTTGAATCAGAGCTATAGTATTCTTCATCACGTCAAGATGACGGCAAAGAGTTGCCGTTGCTATCTTGCTGCGATGCAGATTGCATTGTACTACCCTGATGGTGATGTTGTCCATGGGGCTGTTTCTGGCTTCCTGGCTGCTCATTTTACTGAGAGGGAGAAGGTGGTTCGACAGTGGCTGTCGTTTTGCTCGGGGTGTGTCGAGGATGGAGTCCGACACACAAGAGTCCGGCGAGGATGGTGTCTTCGGCGTCTTCAACTCCGTGAAGCCCCTGAAACCTGGTCCTGGTTTGGAGATGTCCATCTCCTCCGATCTAGCCACTGCTGGTGCTGCTTCCACGACAGAAGGTGTCGGAGCAGGTACTGGCGCCGTCACAGTCGAGGGTGCTATAGCTGTAGTAGCCGTAGAAGCCCCCGAAGTTGCCGTCGTCTTTGTCTCGGTGGCGAGCTCCTGTTCCAGGTCTTGCCGCCCACTGACGCGGACCTTAATCGTTCCGAAGAACAGATTGACGATCGATCCGTTAGCGCGGAGCCAACTGGCATCCTTCTGGGTTGCACCAAATGCGAGAACGTATCCCGCATCGCCAGAGCTGTTGGAGACCTCCTCGAAATTGAAAAGGCACCAGCTGTGGATGTCCAGGTGTCTATTCTGATCAGCCAGGATGTTGATCAGTCTGTCGCTGGAGGGCTTGACCTCTGGGTCCAGCAGAAGCAATGAGGGTATCCAGATTTGAACTCTGGGCATCCTCGGAAGCTCGTCCTCCCTGATAACGCGAAGCTGTGCGTCTTTGGCGCAAACTAGCTTCGTGATTTTGCCCTTCAGCCATGCAAGGGACAGGTCGTCACCACATGTGACCCTGAGCTTCTCTCCCTTGAAGCTCCAAGATCGGAAAGTGATCTGGGGTTCGTTGGATCCAGAGGGTCTGACGCTCAGTTCTTCCCAAAGAAGTCTGAAAAGCTCCCTCTGTACTTCCTTGCCGTCCGCTTCCTTGATCTTACCAAGTGGATTGCGGCCGTCAATGATGACAACCCGGAGGTGACTAGTCAAAGCCTCCCGGAAGCTGATTGCCGCTGTGTTAGCGGTGGCGTTTTGCGGTGCGTGTCTCGCCCTCTTGTGGTGAGCCGGTGACTGCTCCGAAGATGTCGCAGAGCGCAACCTTTTGTTTTGGGCATCCCCAGTACGCTCCTCAGCCCTTCTACCGGAGTATTGGGGTTGGGTCTTCGTACCGGAGGTGCTTGGTTTATCCCTTTGATCGCTTGGGCGGCTCGCGGTTCCTCGACGCTGACTCGAGTAGCGTGCCTGGGCTCCAGGTGCAGGGTAATTTGGCTGACGTCTTTCGTCGCGTCGTTCACCACGTCTGTGGGGGCCAGCGTCATGCTCTCTCGTGTAACGAGAGGTACGCGCTGTTGCACCCGACAAAGCAGTTCCCTGAGAGGTAGAGGCTTGCTGTTGCTCTAGAGCACGAGCCTTCCTCCGCCTTTTTAATTCGGCGCCGCAGGGTCTTTTGCCCCCTCTCGCCCTCCGACGGACTTCAGTGAAGCCGTCGTTGTCCTCGGATACTAGAGCGGGTTGCTCCTCCTCCTGGGGCGCCTTCGAGCCTTCTCCACTGCTCATCCTCCTGCCTAAAACAGACAAAACAAAGAGAAACCACCTCGCCGGCAACAGGTGCCGTCGTGTGTACGAACACGTGGGAGTTTTTTTGAGGTTAGATGTATCGCGCTGTCCTAAAACCTGCGAAAAATACCACCTACACCTTTTAAAAGTATGAAATCACACCTGAAAGCTCACTTGCTGAGTAAAAACACACACGAAACGCGAAAACCGCTGAACACACGCTTTATTGCGTGGAGCGTAATGGCGACCGTGCGTACTATCCGCCTGACAGAGACGGAAAGCCAGGGTTAACGTTTAATAGCGGTGTAGCGGTAAGTTTACACACACACACACACATATATAATTGCAAGCGACTTACAAAAAAGAATACAGTATCTTTATTGGCGCGACCAACATTCTATCAAAGTGTTACCGAAAACGTTATATGTTTTATAAACTAAGAAATCCTCAATACTTTAGATGTATGTACTATAGCTTGCTATGCGTGTGCTTATATTCAGTAAACAAAACAAGTTATCGCGCCCATACAATACCGCGGCAGTAATCGAAATCGTGGTAGATATGGTGTAGGTTTGTTCTTCGCATAATTCCTTATTCAGGTAAGGTGGTCCTTGTATTACATCTGAAATGTTGACGAGAATAATGAACCATAACTTACCAGTCTGTTAACAGAGGCTATATTCTTCTTCTTAAAAAAACGAAGGAAATAGGCACGAACATCATGTTCAAAGGCACCAGTCATTGTCTCCTTGCTATGTCTATGCTTGTAAACTCCACAAAAAAAATGTGGTTATGCTTGCGTCTTTACGTTTGACGGTTGACATCAATGCAACCAGTTTTACAAACCTAAAAGTTACTTAAAAACAGTGTTACAATTAGCGAGTTTTAACACCGAAAACAGTATACAACGCATGTACAACGTGTCAATTGTGAACGCAAAGTAGAAAAAATTGATTAATCCCATATGTCCGCAGCCTGTGAAATAACTCGTTGTAGTGGGTTATCATTCCAGCCATGGTGTTGAAGTTTTCACTTCCTCGGCAAACTTAATCCGTCAATTCTCGTCTCCTGGATGATTTAAGCATGCCCTCCGACGACGACCGCCATTAAAACCGCCCCAGAACCTTTCGCAATTTTCGAATTAATCAAGAATTATTACCACTGCAGTATCAGTCAGCGGAGAGCATGATTCATGTACGTGCCGGCGGCGCGTCTTCTCCATCCACGGACTGCGACGACGGCGACGCCGACGACGTCCATCCGCCACCGTGTATCGACGCCACGACGTCTCTTCCTCCACCCCCCACTCAGACCATCCCACTTTAATTTCTTCCATCAGGATTATAATTCACGCGTTAGCAGCTCCCGTATAAAATTTATCGCCTTGGATCAGGCCGGTGGAAACTATGACTAATGAAGCATATATCACCGGAAAGGGGACAGTCGGTGGGGTACGAGGGGGCGGCTATCCCCCTGCCCCCAATGGAAGGCTACGGAGAACGCCCCGAAGCACTAAAAAGCCAGCGACGCTCCTGATGGCCCGTATATCAAAAGTCTGACACTCCGAAACAATAACTCAGCTGCTTTACAACCGAAATAGACAAGAAGGGACGAAGCGTGTGGCGGTATGGCCTGCTTGATGGCGGCGGTGGCGTCTACTACGTAGTGGCGGACTAAGTGCGTCCAATGGTAATATTTTAACAAACTTGCGGCCAAAAATTCCAAAGTGCATGAACTACATAACATCGTGTGTTATGGTTTATGAATCCAATAATCGGAAGTTACCAGTATGGCATGTGTAAGTGATGCTCAACAATTAATGCAATTCAAATGATAAATAAATATATGTCTAGAAAAGCAGGAAGCACAACATCTACCTTCATATTATTATGTTGCTCATTAACTTCAAACAGGCAAAAGTAGACAAAAATACAAAAGTACGAAAGAGCCCGACTTGTTTGAAATAGAATCCGATGTCATGTATGGACACGCGCTACCAGCAACGCTGTGAGGGATGATTCAAACCAATATTACGCAAAGAATAACTTAGGATGATAATGTACTGATATAGTCCTATATATACTATTAGAAGAGCGCTGAGAGAGATAAACTACATCGTGTATTTCCTAGTACCTGAGAGAGATATTATTACAATGGAGTGCTACGTTTGAACAAAGGGGCTCATGATAAAGAGGAAAGAACAATGACCGAGTTTTTGAAAGGAAGATGAGGGAAAGGACACTTGGAGTAAACAAGACTGGATACGAATACAGAAAACAGATCAAGCGTGAACCTTTACAAGTAGGGTTGCCAGGTCCAATAATTTGCAGGACAGCGGGTTAAAAAAAGCAGGACAAAGGCAAAAAATCCAAGACATACATAAATAAAATGTTAAATTAGGTCAGAAAATGTAGAAACAAGCTGATGTCTTGTACCACCTTTTTTTTAATGTTTTAAGCAATATCTCAAAACTGTAGGCAATAAAAGATTTTATAGAGTGAACGGAAGAGGTAAGAAATAAATTCATTAAAACAGTTTGTTATTTTTAAAAATCTTCGAGTTTTATAATCAAAACATTAATTTGTATATCAAATTCAATATCTAACTAGAAATTTCCTTTCTTATGAAGTCATCAGCAATTTTCGGAAGGCAATGTCCTGTTTTTACGTATTTTGATAGATCTCTAATTGTCTCTGCGGAAACACAAAAATAGCGCCTTCCATAAGAAAATTTTGAAGAAAAAGCCAAATTGGATAATTTGAAATATTAATTACCCTCGGGAACACGGATTATTTTGTGAATGGAATGCGAATCTGCGAGTTGGGAAGATTTCCTTGGAATTCAATCTATAAAAAGATCGATTTTGGATTCTGGCACTTTTGTAAATCTATTCCTTAGAGTTCAGCTGACCCAGAAATCTCCAAATTCTCTTAGAATCTTTGTGCCGTTACGATTGAAATGATGTAGAGCGATTTTTTGAAACAAAACAAAAAAACGACAAAAACAATAGATGACCTGATTCAGATAGTTGGGTCCATAATTGCAGAAGTTGACGGCAAATCTTTCGGTGAAATAATTAGAGAGAGTCGATTAACTATCGATTGGGACGTGTTGGGCGTTTGAGGCTGTCGATTTGTTGAGATGCTACAACAGTTGTGGGTACAATCATATAGCCGATGACTGCAAAACATATTGTTTGTCCTTGTGCTGGGAAATATAAGGTCGCTCGCTGAAGAGCTAAGTCAAGAACCTGTGGAAATTGTAAAAATGCCAAAGATAAGTTAGGGCAGAATACTTTCGATAGTTGCCATGCGGTCTGGTCGGCCGATTGTCCAATCTTCATGAAGAACGCAAAAGTGGAACGGTAAAAAGTTGATTACGACAAGCATTTTTTGCAAGTGAGCCAGATTGCTCTATAACCTGCTCTAAAATTTAGATCGGAGTCCAGAATATCCTGCAAAATCCAAGACACCTGGCCACTCTAGCTACAAGCGAGAAAGTGAGAAGACATCGTGACATTTATAAAATCTCAACAACTCACGTAGTATGTTGTGAGAAAGAACTCGCTAACGCGAGTTTGAAAAGTAAGGACGACCACGAATGACATGGCTGGATATTGGGGTTCTTCGTCTTGTTTCTTTAAAATTTATCTTTTTTAAGAGGTACACTTTCACCATGTTATAAGATGTGGAAAACAATGAAATTATTCTTCTTAAAAATTTTAAAAAATATTTAGGGAAGTTTACCGATTGCAAAAGTTAGGAAACATTGTTAAAACTAAGGTTTCGTATTTGGATAAATAACACATTCATTTAAAAATGTTTGTTAATTTTTTTATGTCAAATTTCACATCACTTGCAGAGCATCGAAAAGTGTTGTAAGATAATTTTAAGATAAAAAAATTTACCGACTCCGATTCCGAGCCCATGTTTAATTATTGTAGACAGAGAAAACATGCGAGATGGATGTTGCCTCAGTAGACAGTAATCAAATAAAACTTAACGTTCTATTAGGTCTTTGACAAAGTACCTACACATACATATGTAAATAATAACATTACAAAACACACTGTTCAAATGAAAGTGAAGACGATTAACAACAGTAATCCGGCAGAAATTTAAAAAAATAATTTGAAGAAAAGAGTTTTAAATTAGATTGAAAAAGTAGGGCCGTAGTTCAATGTAGTAATAATCATTTATCCAGATTACCTGTTGCAGCTATAATTATGGTGCTTTCACGCCAGCTTTAAAAATAATTAAAAATTATGTCAGGTCATCCGTGCAAGATGGTTGGAGCTACTCTGTTCCTCACAACAATTTTACAAACGTATTTTACATTTAATACTATTATTATTAAATTGAATTTTATTTTGTATTATAGGTGATTATTGGTGTGACTATGTCTTATGGGTGATGTTCTTATTATTAGAGATAGAAAGTCGGTTAAATGGACAAAGTAGTGCCAATTTGTGTTTTCTGAAAAAAAACAGTTAAATACTTAATGATGTCAGAGATATTTTGAATAAACAAATGACAGAAAGAAATTACATTTTATAATTATGTGGTCATAACTTTTTTATTTGTGGTCCGATCAGTGGGCAATTTTTCATCTTATAGGCCGTTTTTATTTACAATAAGATTGTCAGTTTAAATATGTTTTCAGCATTTGTTTGTGAATAATTTGATATGCACAAGCCATATGTTTAATACAATCAGATACAATACTAGAATATAAATTTAATTTATTAAATTTGTTTCTTTTTCCTAGTAGTGCTTTTATGTTCATAGCAAATTTAATGTTGCTCGGTTGTATAACTCTGCGTCAAATTTATGATCATTTACATGTAAAATTTTTATTACAACAATAATTATTTGAACCCATTTCTATATGCAATTTTTCTGGAGTCGGAGTCGTAGTAGGTCCACGAAAAATATCTGGAGTCGGGGTCGGAGTCGAGAACTTTTTTACCGACTACGCAGCCCTGCACTGACTAATCTCACACAAGAGGATTACGGATTAGGAGCGGCGAAAATTCCGTCACGGGATATAGGTATGTATTGATTACTGAAACCAAAATTCATAGAGAGTTTAAACCCCGTATATATTACACTCTCTCTCTTATATATCTTCGTCATTTAAGTTTATTATAAGTGGCGTTCTTACGCATTCAACATATTCCAACTTACCCATAACCTTTCATCCGATCAAATTTTAATCTCGTATGGTAAAGCTCGTCTCGCTGCAATTGCCGCGTCAATTTGCGAATTGACAGGACGCTAAGTGGTCGTAGTCGAGTATCCTGCGACCCTAATAAAATGCCGATCTAAAGACCTCTCCGGTATCTAAGATAATTGCGAGAGAGTGGACGAGGACTCGTTGGCCACCGGCTTCGGTTACCATACGACACAGCCGCGGCCGGACGATCCGACTTGACGGTCTCCTCTCGGTCTCATAGCGTTCCTTCTTCTTCGGTTCACTCGGAACGTCCTTGTTTATCGCGGGATTAAGTGAGATTTACGGGATGCGGACCGGTACATTATGCAGAGCCCACTTCTGCGCCCAATTAAAAGTGCAACATAGAAAACTGTCGCATTAAATAACTCCAACGGTCCCGCCGATATACACCACACCTCTGCTTCCACGGAGCTGCTGCTTCAACTACTCGGTCTCTCTTCTTATTTCAGTGGGCTTCTTAAGGTCTTAAGCAGGTGTTTGACGGTTGAGACTGGCGTGTGTAATTACCGTTGATACTTGAATTGATTGTGTACACTCCGAGATCATCGCGGATGGTATTAGGCTAATGGATAATGATAACGGAGGTAATTTTTGCTGACACTGTGGAATGGTCGAGCAGGGAGAATGAGGTAATGGAATAACAATCCTATAGTCGTAATCGCTTCTGACCGTATTTCCGGCATATGAACAATAAAGTGACGTTCTTCATTATAGTCAAGCACATAAAACGGATCAGAAACGAATGCGAATAAAATGACTGAAAAACATCGACCTAGATAAAGAACAAGAAATAACGTAATGAAGGCTCTATAACTCCAACTTTTCTTTCATTAAATTAACAGGAAAAGCCAACAACCATATAATAAAAGGCACTAAAGAAACTTAAACATAGAAACTTTTAATCTACAAGCTAAACATGTATGTATAAAGAAAGGCAATTGTCCCAAATAAATGACGGAGATAATCCTGAAAACAAATAATAATAATAAATCCAGAAAACAAATAAATGCTTTTGTCCTTCTATCAAATAGTGAAGAGTCAGTTTATGTACGTTAGAAATGTCAGAATCTTACTGTTGTCCCTCAATTTTAATGATTCTTGTTAAACTTATAGCATTGTATCAGAGACATTGATACCTAAAACATTTGTAAAACTTCTCAAAGTTACTGAGTTACGCCATGTTCAGTGTAGTCATCACAGTCAATTTTAGCATTACAATATACAGGTTGTCCCACTTTCTTCCCGCAAAAATTATTTTTAGAAAGTAAATGTAAAAATTTGCATGTGGACAGACTTGTTTTTTCAAATCCATAAAAAGTTGCTGCTGCTTGAAATATTAGAAAAATAAGGAAAAGTAAACAATAAGATACTTATCAAACAATGCGAAAACGAAGAAAGAATACAATCAATACCCATAATAATGAAACTGTTTAGGCATTGTTTCTCTAGAAGTAAATGTCATTCCCAGTAAAAGATTCATGTTGCCTTATTGGGTCTTTCCTTAAGAAATAAGAGCAGTTTAAAATACAGCTTTGCTATTATTACAAGCGGCTGTATTTTTTTAAGGAATAAAGCAAACAAATAAATCCATATGAAACTCTTTGCTTAGTGTGACATTTAATATCTGGAAAAAAAGGTTTGCGGGGAAAAAGTGCGACAGTGGAATTACACAGGTGCCATTACACCAATTATTGATATTTGTAAAATCATGAAACAAATTTTAATAAAATTTTGAAATATTGTAGAGAAAACTATGTGCTTTAAAATTATAATACAGAAATATGCTTTTTTAAAATTTACCAAACAAAACAATAAACTAATCGAATATATTTTTTCGTCAAACACCTTTCTACTTTTGTCGATATAGGATGGAGAACATTTTGCGAATGGATAGTGGATACGAGTTTTCGTCAGGTTTTTGTGTTTTAGAGGTTTACTATCTTTAGATTCTAGGGTATTAGGTTGGGGCTAGAAATAAAAAATTCTAAAAATCACGGTCAACTTAGGTGGTAGGAAACTTTCTAGGCAGGATTCGAATTCAGTCTAAATAAATCGATCCAAAACACTTATTGTTTATTCACTTTCTAGTCAAAAAATCCATGTTTCTCAGATAAACAGACAATATTTTACGATTTTCAACCGAGCTTTTCTCGAAAGTTCTTAAAGGACATAAAATTTACACATTGATGAATTTGAGATAAGGAAGAACCAAAAATGAAAATATAATATTACATTTACAAAGGCAAGGCCTAAACAACGCTACTAGCAGACATATTTTTATTTAAACATTTCTTTTATAAAACAACAATTGAAATAGTTATGGGAAGTCTATTATGCTTACTTTATTTACACTTGGTATATAACAACGGTGCGGATTATATTTAAATCACTAAAAAAACTAAAGTAACCAATTCAAATATAACTAATGAATGAAATAATATTTAAAATATTTAAATATTTTCTTCTAAACATACCATAAGTCAGTTATCTGATGTATTTCCTGGTGAGTATATTTAAGTTTCCCTTTATTAAGTGCTTCAATTATCTAAAAGGAGTTTCAGCATTCTTCAGCTTTTGAATATATCACCAAAAAACTGTTTAATTTTCAACTAGGAAAACGCAATATACTGAATAAATTGTCAAGTCTTGTCCAGCACAAAGTGAAACTAATCCTCCTTGCATTCCTTCTTTATCAGTTATTTTTCTTTACTTGAAGTTATAGTGGCATCGCAAAGAATAAACAAAAATGAGTATCTGGAAAACAATAAATTATAGTTAACTTAATTAATTAATAACTTAATTCAAAATCAAGCTACTAAACCAAACAAAAAGGATTACAAATTATTCTATACCACCCAAATATTATACTCTTTAATGAAGGTGTTTTTTTAAACAAACATAATTACTACTATAATAAAAGAATACTCACTTGACTCTATTTTCGGAAGTGGTAAAAGCCAATTATTAATAAAGTTTGTAAATAACTATCTTCAACGGTAGCAATCATTACCAGAACGACGTCACCTTTTCTCTGTGTAGGAGTCGAAAGCATCTATCATGTACGCAGGTTACTTTCCAGGCCATCTTTCATGAATACTGTTTATTTATGAGTTTAATTATGCGTACTTATATTGTCCGGATATGCATGCTGAACATACAATAAGCTCCTATTCTATGGTGCTGCAGTATTCCACCGAAGCTTCCAAATATAGCAGAGATTCTTGACATGGATCCTCACCAAAGAACCAACTTACCTTTAAGATGCGAGGTTTTAAAAGATCCGGAAATATCATCGTCTAAAAATTGACACCAAAGTATAATCAATTGGGAGCACTTATGAATTCTGATGTGTGGTATATATATATGCTCCCTTATCTCTTTCATAGATGTTACGTCGTATATAGATTAGATTAGATGTAACGTCGGATATAGATTCATAGATGTCGTTAAATAAACTTCCATATGGATCAAATCTAATATTTAAATACATAGTAGGTACGATTCCGATTGTTAAGATCCAAAAAGGACAGACTTATAACGATAATGGAGGCGTCGTCGTTTCAATCGCTTGAGTCACCAGGAGGCAAGGAGAATAAGTCAGCAGCTCGTCCCCATAAACATGTCAACTGGCCGTCTTGGGGCGGCGTAGTTGTTGTTGTACTTCTTCTCAGGGCTCCGAAATGAGGCAATTTGTATGATCAAACCCGGTCAGGTGGTGTGGGACTGATAGATGGACCGTACTCATACCGGAGCGCCGCCAAGCGGACACTCGACACACTATTTATGCGGGCAAAGGCGGCCACCTCGTTTATGAAAACTTGTACGGCTGCCTGCCAGACTCAGCCCACGTTTTTATCGGCGACCGAGCGATAAGGCACTCTTAATGATTCGGTAATGATTCTAACAAGTTCGCATTCGGAACATGAAGTTCGTCCTCAGGTGAGATATGCCACTCGGTTCCTTGGGCTTCATGGTCGCGTAATAAACATGCAAGGTACATCTTGCATGCAACGGTTGTAGTTGACGATTATCGTAAATTATTTTTGCTGTGTACTGACGAAAGTAGCCTCCCTGCATGATTATATTTGAGAAGGAAATCGGGTTACCAAGTCAAATGAATTCGCAGGACCGGGTGTAAATACGAAGGATAAATATAAAAAAAAACAGATTTATTTTGATTGTTTAAGCAAAATCTCAAAATGACCCAATAATCCCACCCGTGTAAGTACCAAAATGGAGATAAATGTATCTTTCTTTGCGATTATCTTACAAACTATCGGTTTTTATAAATGAAGGTGGATAAACCAAAAGTATATAAACAATCATTAACATTGAATATAGAATAGAAAAATAAATTTTGCTATATGTTCTTTTTTATCTGGCCATAAAATTTGTATACTAAATTAGTAAATATTCTGAATTATTGATGTTACCAACATCGCGACGTCATTATACAAGCGCCCCACTTTCCCCCACATTTTTGCAAATAGTCATAATGCGTAAAACATTTCAAATGGACTTATATTTGTTGTTTTAATTCCTTAAAAAGTTACAGCCGTTAGAAATATTAACACAACAGTATTTGAAACGGCTATAAATTCTTAACGAATGGCAAAATCCAATAAGTTCCAATAAAACGTCAATAGAAGGTTTCATATGGATTTATTTGTTTCTTCATTTGTCGAATTTATTGTTATTATTTTAATTTTCTTAAATTTATTCACTTATTATTGTTGTAATGCGCATTGATTGTTCTTTCTTCGTTTTTCCATTGTTTGATATGTATTTTTTTGATGTTACATTTTGTTACAATATTTTATTAGTGATGTAAAAAAGTAACTAATCGTTATTTTGTACCGGGTACTCGGCGAGATTCGAACTAACGGGTACCGATATGAACGAATATCCGTTACTTTACTATCGGTACTAGTTTCGCGTTTTCTAACGGTAATCCACTCGGCTCTGCAGTCTGCACTACATACCACCGATACTACCCGTATAATAACAACGGAACGTCAACTTTCCGCTATGCAACCAAGTATACCCCGTCACCTCTTGGTTTAAATTCCAGATAGGAACTTTAGAATAAAGTGTTCATGTTTAACATTGGACGTAAAATTTTGCGGGTATTACTTTTTAAATTTAATAATCTGTTCCCCTTTAGTTTGTTTGATTGTAAAACTTGGTTCATTGAAAATTATAAACTTATGGATACTGAACCTGTGCTATCTATTAGGAAATACGGCAGTCCAGTTAATAGGAATTTGTTCTGACTTTGCCGTCGTAGTTGTATCGTAACTCGCGAAGTTATAAAAGACTCCATTTAGTTCAATCTTTGACTAGTTGTTGTTATATATTCAGTGAATATATGTATACATTGAATAAAACTAATATATAAATATTATATAATGCGTATATTTTATTATTTTTCTCAATTACGCCCTGGAAGGCTATTGCTAGAGGTGAGTAAAATTGTGTTTAAAATATGAATAAAGACGAACAAAACAAAACTGAAAAAAATGCACAGAGTAAGACAGCAACGAGAACAAAATGAGATCTCCTGTCGATATAACTCGAGAACTATTGAACGAATCATGGTCTATATTTTCTTGATTATTCTTCGAGATACAAATAACTTAAATATGGGAAGTCCTATCAAAATGAATTAGGTAATACTTTTGAGTAATATACCCAGTGTACGTTTGCGGCAAATACGGTATACGTGCACTCGTATAGGTAACTAAACGATAGTGTGAGTACTCAAAATCAAACACTACTGAGTACTCAATCGCTACTACTTGAACAAAGTAACGGGTAGAAAGTAACGGGTAAAAGTAACGGGTAAAAAGCAACTGTAATAAAGTACCGTGTGCAAAGTACCTAACGGGTACTGACCTAATAGTAATGGGTAGTTACAAGTACTCGAAAGTAACGAAACTACATCACTATATTTTATACGTCTGTAACTTAAAAAACACAAATCAGTCCATATCAAATTTTTACTGTATACAAACTATAAAACTTGTATACAGGCATCATATAAGCTATAACAAGGCATCATCGTTCTAGCTCAAGCACAGCAGCGATCTTCATAAAATTCCAAGACATTAACCGTCCTGCGGACGACTTTTGGAAGGTGCCCGAATTTAAGCAAGGACCCAGGAAATTCTGTAAATCCAAGACACATGGAAACCTAAGGAGGGAATTATATTTTTATGTAGTTTTAGATCGAATCAAAATAGAACCTCCTACTATGATTTGTGGTTCTAAAACCATTGCAGTAGTGGATGCTTCTATGGCTTCTTCTGCCTCGGAGGTGTCGGTTATTGCGACTGTCTTGTACGCTCTCCTGCATTTCTTAGCTGTGCTTGGAGATTTGGTTTAGTCATTTCTTGAATCACAGCAGCAGCAAAATATCCCTTTTTTCCTTTCTACAGATTTATATTGCCAAACAAAGTTCTTCTGGGAGAATAGCGAATAAAAAACTTTGCGCCTTCTTTGAGTATGACTGGGTACCACTCTCCCAGAACATAGTATTCCAGACTCTAGAAAAGGTATTATTACCTTATTGTTTACTAATACGTATACCAACGTAATTACACCAACGTTAAGAACAGATAAAAATCCACAAAGGTTTGTCATGATTTTGAAATACTTGGGATTCCTAATTAAGAGATGAATTAATTTTCAAAATACCTTATCACAAAAAGCTAAAAATTGTGACAATGTTAGAGAGAAACTCAGAAAGACTGAGGAACAGGAACTAGTAGCAATGCTGAATGAACTCAAAAGACTAAGAAGGTTTGGGGTTTCAAATCGAACATGGAGCAACTTTGACGACATTGAAGCAGGTCTGAGAAGAGTGACAGTAATGCTGATGCCTGAGCTCCTTACTAAAGAATAAAATGTTTTCGTAATGACAAAACTGAACCTGTACAGGACCATATCATGTGTGTGTCTATTTGTTACCTACGGTGTCTGCGTGAGTAATAATCAAGAGAGAGACAAACAGAGAAGTTAGGGAAAAAGAAAATAAATTTAGAATTGAGAAAACTACATGGTACCACCACAATTACGCAGTAGATAAGGGAACATATAATAAGGTACAGTCTGGCTTAGAAAAAAATGGTTACAACCACTAACCAGCGATATGGTAGCAAAATGAGTACAAAACTAGAACACAAATGATAGAAGCAGCTGGGAGAAAGATTGAGCTCTTAAGCATGCCAATCATTTCTTAGCTTTAAATTCAATTTAGTTAAACTTAGTTTAGAGAATTTATGATTTTCATTGAAAAACTTCACATTCCAGCATTAGGTAAGCAATTACTTTTCGTATTATTTGCCAACAAACATTTGCTTAAAAATAACCTCAAAATCCGTCACGTTAAAACGGCCGATTTGCCACCAGCAAAACCGTCCGAGTTTCAGAGTTGCAGAGAAGCAGCGTGACGTTTGAAAAAAATCTCTCACTCTCGTGCGAACCGCAGAGAAATCAGGAGGTCAGAGGGTTTGGCAGGTGAGTGACGGCAGCGGTGGCGGCCGACGCGAGGATGCTGCCCCCGGTACGTTGAAACGGCAACTCGGCGCATCACTCACCGGATGGCGCGACAATTAATTCGCCCAGTTGGCCGCGGACGCCGCAGCCGTGGAATAAAAGAGGAGAAACGGAAAAACGGGGAATGCACGAAGAGAGAATTGCGACGATTCAATTCTCCCGCCGACGACGCGACGCCTCTGTGACCAAAGGTAACCGCGGCCGTAGTCACAGTTACGATGGATATCAGTGGTTCTCAACATCTGTGACGGAAAAGGCATAAAAGGATCTAAATACTGCATAAAACAAATATGAATTATATAATAATAAAAATGAAATCAGGGAACAATTGGTATATTTTTAGTTGTACTATAGCTAAAATGTTAAAAATTAATTAAAATAATAAAATTTTATTGTTGTTAAACCCAACTCAATCGAGGACACCAACGGCTGTACCTTGTGGTCTGTGGACTTGAACCACCCCTTTGGAAGCTCTGTAGATCCTCTATATCTTGGGGTGGTTCCTGCCACTCCATTGTTCATATCTACCGTCCGTCTGAATGAAAGCGGAACACAGCCTATGGTCTATTGTGAAACAGATGGCAACGCTTAAATGCCAATTACTGCCGTATATGTATCAACGTTGCAGAAGACCAATACCAATACAAATAAGTCAGTTTAGATTTTGTATCATTCGTTTGCTTGCGCAAGCGCAACACCTAAGATATTTCATAAAATTGCTTAGAGACAAATTAAAGAATGATGGCAAGAATGTAATATACATGACCTGTCATTATATTTAAAACAGGGACAGATCTTAGCATCGCGAAGATGATGATGGAGTAATTATCAGGGCTGTGGCGCCGGAGTCGTGGAGTCGGAGTCGGAGTTCAGGCAAATTTCAGAGGAGTCGGAGTAGTAGTCGGAAAAAATGTACCGACTCCGAGTCAATGTGTAAATAATTTAGAAAAAGGACATGCCGGATGGCCGTTGCCACAATAGATAGTAACAAATTAACTAAACATATTATTAGGTTTTTTACAAAGTACCTACCTACATGTTAATATAATTAAACTACAAAACACACAGGTCGATGGTGTATGATGATTAGCAACTGACTATTGTGAGACGGTTGCCGCGTCGCATATATAGTTTATTTTCAATGTGCTAATCATGATAGCTCGATCATGTCCAAATAAAAAAATCTGATGTGGCCAATAGTTTAGCTGCATGAGATTCTATTTGATCGAGATCGGTCGTGTCTGCATGTAAATAAAACGAGTTAGGCAGGTTTTGACAGATATTTTGATTCTATTAACAGTAGGTATCAAAACATCGTAGCGTTTGACACTACCTACTTCCATGATGGTGTCACAGTAGTATCAACTCTCAACTTTTTTTACTTTATCATACGCAGTATGTAAATTATTGTAATCGTGCCAAAAAAAAATTTTGAGATTTTAGCGGAAATATGTCTTTTTGGGTCCCCTGAACATTTTTGACCAAGGTACCAACAAATGTCTGTGTGTGTGTGTGTGTGTGTGTGTGTGTGTGTGTATGTGTGTGTGTACCCGTTTTTTGTGGCGACGATTCCGGAGAAACTACTAAAGGTATCGGGACAAAACTTCATATTTAGAAGTTTCATAACCAAACTTAGAGCTGAAAAGCTTTCTGTTGAAAAGGGTCCAAAGGAACTGGAGGTTAAGTCTTAGCATTTTTGAAAGATTTTGCAAATAAGCCGCCATTTCTGGAATTTCGTCGAAATAGTTGAATAATAAATTAAAGATGAGGAAATTCTGAATAATTCATGACTATGACATTTTTTGGTACAATCAACAGTTTAGCTGCATGAGCAAATTATATTTTATCGAGATCGGTCGTACTGCATTTAAAGTAGTAGCCAGGGTTTGTCAGATTTTTTGATTCTAATGACAGTAGGTGGTGTCAAACGCTAATATTTTGACAATAACTTCTGTCAATATAAGCTGCGTTCAGATATTGTAGTACACTTTTTACACCCAATAACACGTAAGTGTCATTTGGACGGTGTACCCGGTGTCAACGGAGCACAATATCCGAGCGCAGCTTTAATCGACATATCTGTCTAGTTCTACTAGTTTTATTTTAATGCAGACATGGCCGATCTCGATCAAATAGAGTCTCATGCAGCTAAACTATTAATTTTATATATAGTATGATAAAGTCATGTGCCTGGCCACATCAGATTTTTTTTATTTTTATTCGCCCCAATATCTGAATGTTTGTAAATGGGTGATCTAAAATTACTGAGGACAAGTTGAATTTCCCGCCACGGTTTTGAACTAATTTAGTGTTACTAAGATGGTATGCGTGGATGATACAGGTCTTGATCACTGTCAGATACCATAGTGAACTCGTCAGTAAGGGTTACGTTCCTCTGCAACGATATTTCATATTTTTTCTCAATGCATTTGTTATTGGGTTCTTGAAAAGTCTTTCTAAAAATACATAATACTAAGGATTTTTTATTATGCTGGCAAGTTCATCCAGTAATTCTACAATTAATAGTTTCAATTTAATACACCTAATTATAATCAGAGAATGAATCCCTTTACCAGAAGGAACACCTACACCACTGGACCAAAATAACAGCTGCCATTTGCAACCATTGCCAACATCACAATTATTGAAATTGGCGGGAAATTCAACCTGTCCTCAGTCATTTTAGATCACTGTGTAAAAGATACAGCTTTACTAGTAAAACTGTGCAACTTTACTTTTAATGTTTGATAACTCTAAAACTTTTACCGAAGTTGATTCCCTTTTTCGACACATGAACAAATTTATTAAAAGTATCATATCCCTTTGTATTTAACAAAATATGTAGAGATTTTAAATGGTTACTAAGTTTGTGAAATAGGACCGTTTATTTAAGTTGAATATAGGAATATCCATGTATGCAAGTCATAGGCGTTGCGGCCAGAATTGTGACGTCATTTCCACTAGCAGAAGTAAGACTTTAGATTGTTTTTAGCTTATTTTGCAATTAATTTTATATTCATTGGAATGAATTTTAGTTGGAATGAGTTACTTTGTCCTATACAGTGGATTGTCATTATTTCTGTTATTATTAAATATAGAAAATCGGTAAAAATTTGACAAACTAGTTCAGAATTATGTGCTCTCTAAATAGAAAACAGTTTAATTTCTAATGATTTCAGAGATATTTTGAAAAAAAATATGGTCATAAGTTTGTGGTCCGATCGACAGGGCTTTTTGATTTTATTTACAATTAGTTTATGTCAGTTTAATCTTTTTCGCTAACAAATTCGCTGGAAATAAATAAAATTTTGTTGGAGTCGGACTAAGAAAATTATCTGGAGTCGGAGTCGAAAGTTTTTTTCCCGGCTCCACAGCCCTGGTAATTATTACAAATTGTAGCTTCAATTATGAAGCACACATTTCAATAGATAGGTTTGTTATTGAGCAACCCTTGAATTCTTGAGGCTTTCGAATCAACAACAAGTTGATGGTATGGTGTTCTTTTTGGTCTGGTGGTGTAGCCATTGCTGCCTTTTGACAAAAGATGTGTAGCGTAATGTGTCCGTTTAAGTTCGATATTTAATATTTTGCATGCTTTGACTTTTAGATCTAAATATTACAAGACCCATAATACCTAAGCCTCAGGCCCCTTTTGCTAACCTCTTGCTGCTATTAGGCAGAGTGCGCAACGAGCCCAATAGCAACTTTGGTGAAGATGAGGGCATCATTCGGCAGTCCGGCTGATGGCATCTAAATCCAGCTATCTAAGGATCTCGCAACTCTTTTTACTTTATCATACGCAGTATGTAAAGTATTGTAATCGTGCCAAAAAAAAATTTTGAGATTTTAGCGGAAATATGTCTTTTTGGGTCCCCTGAACATTTTTGACCAAGGTACAAAAAAATGTCTGTGTGTGTGTGTGTGTGTGTGTATGTGTGTGTGTACCCGTTTTTTGTGGCGACGATTCCGGAGAAACTACTAAAGATATCGGGACGAAACTTTATATTTAGAAGTTTCATAACCAAACTTAGAGCTGAAAAGCTTTCTGTTGAAGAGGGTCCAAAGGAACTGGAGGTTTAGTCTTAGCATTTTTGAAAGATTTTGCAAATAAGCCGCAATTTCTGGAATTTCGTCGAAATAGTTAAATAATAAATTAAAGACGAGGAAATTCTGAATAATTTATCACTATGACATTTTTTGGTACAATCAATAGTTTAGCTGCATGAGCAAATTCTATTTCTACGAGATCTGTCGTACTGCATGAAAACTAGTAGCCAGGATTTGTGAGATTTTTTGATTCTAATAACAGTAGGTAGTCTTGGTGTCAAACGGTAATGTTTTGACAATAACTTCTGTCAATATAAGCTGCGTTCGCATATTGCATTACACTTTTTACACCCAATAACACGTAAGTGTCATTTGGACGGTGTACCCGGTGTCAACGGAGTACAATATCCGAACGCAGCTTTAATCGACGTATCTGTCTAGTTCTAGTAGTTTTATTTTAATGCAGACATGGCCGATCTCGATCAAATAGAGTTTCATGCAGCTAAACTATTAATTTTATATATACTATGATAAAGTCATGTGCCTGGCCACATCAGATTTTTTTTAAGTGCAAAGCATTCGCACAAAATGTGTTCCGCTGTCTCTTCCTCGGTTGCAATATCTGCACATGTAGTCCTCAAGAAGGCAGATGCGGGTTATCTGCTTTATTAGTCTCCAATGGCTCCAATCGCTAAGCAGTCTGAGGTTGCTTCTGTTCAGTTGAAGGTAGTAAATTGGGGACTTTTGGCAAGGGACTCGCAGGGTTTCCCGTGCAAAGATATAGTGGTATCGTTCGCTGAGGTCCTATATAACGACGCAGTTTTCTTTGCCATGCAATCGTCACGGTTTTCTTGACAAATACAGTTGTCAAATAGACTCAATATCGACCAAAAACCTTTTCTTTTGAAGTACTGATTATCACAAATCACAGACAGTTGAAATGCAATTGACGTTATTGCAAAAGAGAAATGTTACAGTTTACAAAATGATCATACTTACCGAAACTCTTCTGCCATATGTCCTTAAACAGTTTCAGCCAGAATATAATTCCTATAACTATTACAAAAAATAATTAAATTAAAGAACTGCAGATATCAAGACTGTGTTATGTCCTATTTATAGTTCTTTCAGATTTCACAGATATTATGTATTTCAACTGAAGCTGTTGGACCGAACTCAAGGGCAAGACATCAATCGTTTCCAGAGATTTTTTCTGACGGCCCTGAGCCGCATGACCAAGAAATAAATCAACTGGAATTGGCACATTAAAAAAACATTCAATTTGGGAAGACTTTTTGATAGTTCTTGCCTGTTATCAACATTCGCTACATTAATTTAAATTTTGTCAAAGAATTGTTTAGAAACACTGTTTTTAGTCATATTCTAGCGACAATAGCCGATAAATCTATGAGTGTCATTTTCTTCATTCAGAGATAAATGATTAACGCAAATCGGCAAATGTCAAAGTGACGTCAGTCTTCGCGTTCGCAATCTCGTTCGGTGGTAACAATGGATCATAAACAATGCAGACAGTCGTTGAAAGTAATCACTTCGAATACGTTATTTTAAATGGATAATTGCATTGTGTGCAGCGGAAATGCCTGAATGATAAATGTAATAATGAGCATGAAGTTGGTATTTATGCGCTTTCGTTTAGGGATCAGCTCAAGGATTCGCTATTAAATTAAATGCACAATAATTGATTTTAATAAGGTTCATTACGTCGTAGTTGACCATAAGCTAAAGTTTGTTTTTGTGTTTTGTCCCGTATTTTTTTTTAGTTACCTGTGCTCTTGTCTCTTGTTCTTTTGACCACATGCAGTCTAAAAAGTAGGTGCCAGAATTGTAATTATAAGAAGTAACGTTTACCATCCACTGCGGATTATTTAAACTGTTGTTAGATTCAAGTTTTGCATTACAGATTCTCGAATAATGTCATGTCAAAAATAGACTAAATATTACTTCATCGCTTAATTTTAAAGAACCAAACAATTGTTTTTTTTCTAATTTTTTTTTCTCACAAAATTTTAAAAAAATAAAAGATCCCAATAATAACCCGGTCAAATTAGACGAAAAACGAAAAAATTAGCAACCCAGCTGGATTTTTGTACACACCTTTGGTTGGGCACCACAACTAATGTGTAAAACTGGTGTCATTGTTCCCCATCGAGATCGTGTCCGCTTTGCGAGTTATTCACGGTTAACGATGGCCGAATTAAATTTTTTAATAACATCTTTTGTTCTATTGATCATACGTCAATGAGCGCCATTAGCAAATATGATTGGGCATCATATTTTATAACAAGAAAAACAAGAGCGGGCAGTTAAAACTTGACCATTTCCGAGTTGTGTTCTTCAGAAGGATAGGAACTGTCTTATGTAACACCCACCTGGCTCTTTTGCCAACTGCCAACTTTTGAATACATGTTTGTGGTATTTTTTTTATCATATAATATGATGCTGCTTTAAATTCTCCTGTAAATTTTTGGGACTCTCTTACATGTATAAGATTCCTTTCAGATGTTTTCGGTATAACAAGAAAAACAAGAGCGGGCAGTTAAAACTTGACCATTTCCAAGATGTGTTCTTCAGAAGCATAAGAAGTGTCTTATGTAACACCCACCTTGCTCTTTTGCCAACTGCCAACTTTTGAATACATGTTTATTGTATTTTTTTATCATAGAATATGATGCTCCTTTAAATTCTCCTGTAAATTTTTCGGACTCTCTTACATGTATAAGATTCCTTTCAGATGTATTCGGTAAGAACGGTTAGGTACTTCCACGAAAAAATACATATCACATTTATTCTAGATCAGCGGTTCTCAAACTTCTCCCGCTGTCCTTCTCCCGCTCACGGCAGTTTAATAGGTGCGTTCCGCTCCTAGGGGTACGCGTACCCCAGTTTGAGAAACGCTGTTCTAGATGATTAAAAGATCTAGCAATTTTATCCCAACTTCCACGCTCGCAAGACCATAGGAAAGAAGATATTGGCAAAACACGATTTGGGGATTTACCTCGCTTCCTATTGGTCTGACAATTAAGAAGGTTAGATTGAGATTGATGGTTAGATTGATTGAAGGCTAGATTGACGAGTAACCGATTTTACGTACGGCTGAAAAGCATCAACAACAAGTAGCATCAACGAACACATTTTACATATTATACAGGGAATCACAATCCGTGTCTCCAAAACGTACAGGGTATTATATTTGGTGGTATCATATTTTATGATAACAAAACTAATAAACATGTAATCAAAAGTTGGAGGTTTTCGAGATATATTCTTAAGAAGAAAAAGTGTTTCATATAAATAGTTCACTTGTTTTTCATGGGATTTTTAGAAATTATGTTGCATTTCCACAAGAAAACAAGGTTGGTATCATAAGACATCTCTTAAGTTTGTGAAAGACATATCTCTGAACGGTCAAGTTTTAACTGCATGCTTTTGTTTTTCTTATTATAAGATATGATGTTCCATTATGTTTTCAATGACTTGGGTAACGCAAAGGTTTACCTTGCGCATAAATGCGTTGTTTTTCTTACGTGCTGTTGACGTTTTTCTATACATACAACTTGAAACCGCCGTCTCGTACTGAAACAAAGTATAGCCATTTTTTTTGTGGAGAATTAAAAGATTTAGATATTTCCTAATACCACTTATTGTCGTCTGATCGATAGAAAGATATTATAGAAAGACAGGAAGATATTGTTAAAAAAATTAATTCGGTCATCTTTGACCGTGAATAACTCGCAACGCTGACAGGATATCGATAGGGACTTTTTACATATTATTTGTAGTACCCAATCAAAGGTGTATACAAAAATCCAGCTGGGTTTGCTAATTTTTCGAAGTAAAATCCCATTTTGACTGGGCTTTTAATAGAATGAACAGTGTTGCTCCCAAAAAAATGCTCCTAAGACTGCTTACACACGTAGACGCTGTATGCGAAATTCAGTATGCGGGATACGGAATTCGGATGAGATGCGACGCAAATACTGTTGGATACTGTATGCGAAACCATATTTGATGACAGCTGTTTTGTGTCATTTGCGACTACAGTGTCGACGTCGTGCGGGATAAACATGGATGTAGAGGAGTGTATAATGTTTTGGCGGATTGCAAGGAAAAATCGCAAAAGGAGAACCATGTGGTTATCGCACATTTCTCTAAATATGGCTACCCAGCACTGTTGTTTCTTGTATTTATTTGAGTAATTACTGTCGGCGGTGTTCAACAGGCAGGTCATGGGTTCCACCAAGCTTATAAGTTTTTCATTATTGAAAATAAACCACTCCATTGTAAAGCTCGCGACTGACGGCACATGACGGCACAGCGCCGCAGTTTGACAGAATCGCACAACAATATTGTTCAATTTTGCAGTATAGGTGACTGCGGCACTCGCGATCCAACACTTCAGTATGTTTTACCAAAGATAAAAGAATATAAAGATGCGACGCTTCGGGTCGGCTCCGTTGATTTAGTGGGGTCCACATTTGATGACCTTGAACGCATGTGAGCTTTAAACCGTTGACCAAACAAGACGGGAATTGGCGGGAATTTTAAACTAACGAATACAATGCACGATGGGCGGCAACGTTACCGACATTAGAGGTTATGTAATGCAAATGAAAACAAATCAATATTCACATATATAAATAAAATAAAACGTATCCGATAGTCACGTAAATGGAATATTAACAAAAATAGTGGATTATAATATAACAAATAACAGCGGTTTGTTGACTTTTTGAAAGTATAATTAATAATTAAGCAAATAACTGTGTGATTGTTTGCCTAGGCCATCGATATTCAAACTCACATTATTATTGACTTGTTGCTGGCAACCAATATGTTTTATATATTTTATTCTATTTTGTTTGATAAATAAAAATAAATAAATTTACATGTTCAATAATATATTTAGTTTTCTGTGTTTCTTCGGCATATGTACCTTTAAAGTTGGTGTTTGTGTATTTTAGAAGGTAATAAATCCTTGTACGCACACCGATTTCCACTGGGATACCTTTTTGTGTTCATTTTCACTGTCTCTACTACTTGCTATTAATAAAGGTACCTCTAAACTAAACAGTACGAAACCACATTAACAATTTACATTTTAATTAAAAACTGACCACGCATTAAAATGCTTATTAAAACACTACATACACAATCTTGCACAATCCAAGGAACGTAAACACCAAACTAAGGTTATGTCACCCGATGTCACCCGCTAGTATACAAACACAATCAGCTGTTGGTAGCCATCTTTTCGTTGACCAAATCTATCTCACTCTCGAACCGCGTTTTCTTGTCTAGTGACGTATCTTATAATTCTCTTATCTTTGGTTTTACTAAATAACTTAGGTGATATTTCTTTTTATCACCACAAATGTTACACTGGTTTTTCATAACAAAATATTGACAAATTCAAAACTAGAAAAGTTAGATTAGGTTCCAATTCTTTTTGTTTTATAATAATAAATTAATAATAGATTAGGTTAACTTTGCTCCAATTTAATCGTTAATGGCAGCATTAAACAACAAAAAACATATAATGGGTGTGTACTGTGTACCCACTGCCTAAACCTACCCCATCGCCACACACCTATGCTATGATTGAAAACTTTGCGCGGCAGTATGCGCGTCTGAACGGCTCCATATACTGCAATGTAAAATCGGTATCCCGTCATGGATTCCGCAGCCGGCGCGGCGGCTGAAAAGTTGAGATTCGAAAATTCAGTATTGCGACGCTGTATCCGTCGCGCGTCGGCGTATGAAAGGCTCCATTTGAACACATGTATTAGCTGAATCTCAGACGCGCGCGTCTCGCATACAGCGTCTACGTGTGTAAGCAGTCTTATATGGTGTATTTCCACCTCTGGTATCAATACAGGCATGAAGACAACGCCTCATGTTGCTTACAAGGTTAGCAGTGCGCTCTTGGGATATATTCTCGCATTCCTCTCTGGAAGCAACGACAAGCTCCTGGATTGTTCTGGGAGGATTTCTTCGGCAATGAACTGCCCTGTATAGCATATACCTATATCAGACATAACACTCGCTCAAAACATTAGAGCGAAGGGCGGCTCGGACCAACCAAGGACATGCTCTTGTCAGTTCGGAAGATCTTGACTGTCACTTACCATGGTTTCATTGGAAAACATGACAGAATTTTAAATTTCTTCGGGGAGGCGAGAGTGCTTATAAGCCCAATACACGAACTCTATGGTCATGTTATAGCCGAGGAACTCTTACTGACGCCGTACATTATCAAACTTAATTCAAGAATTCATATTTTTAGTACATTGACAGAGACACGAACTTCAACTCCAACGTTGCAAAATTAATGATTTTGTATATTTTGTATCAACCATTTAGCTAATATATCATAAAACTTACCTACTTACCAAATCACAAAAACAATACAGATAAACTCATACAAAACTTCAATGTACAATATTGCACGTATATTGTGAAATGCAACTAAGATACAATGAAAAATATAAGCTCTTATATACATGACATTCGATACAACATAAAAACGACAAGTTATACACGCTAAATATACAAATTATCCTCATACTTATACACGATAATTATTGTCTAAAAATGCGATAAATTCTCTCGAAAAGAATTAATCGTAAAAAGTGCCGAACAACACATTTAAAAAATGGCATTCCACATAAAATCGCACGAATACCTAATAACGTATACATTAGTAAAACGGTTAGTAATCAATATAACGGAATGAAGGTGTTAAAAATATAATATTTCGCAAATTGTGGTCGTCTGTAGGTTACATCTTAAACAAGTTTACACTTTTATTGTTGCTGGAATATCGTTCAAGCTGTGCAATCGGCTGTATCTCCGGCTCTTGAAATTCTCTATACTGTCACTAATAGTTGAGCGTTTCGAGAAAAAATCCACCAGTGGCGCCGCGTTCATCACAGATGCCAGGAATTGCTCGACGGTTATGTACCACTGGATCTCACTCTTAGTATTCGGGTTTCCATTTTTATCTGGTGACTGAAATCAAAATACAAGTATAAATAGAAACAAATCAATTATCAATATTAATTAGATTCAAGTCTCATTCCAGGAAAAACTAAAAAAAGCTAAATTTGTTACAAAAAGCTTGACCCCTCAGACTTACCGCTTCCATAGCTGAAGCTCTATTACAATCAGCAGCTGCAGAAACCAAGCTGTCCGCTGATTCGTCGCGCGACACGAAGAACTGCTTCCCAACGTCGCCCAGTTCAAACAACAGAGTGCCGGTTTTAGTGATTGCATGAAATATTTCCTGAAAATTTTACTATTAAAACTAGTAACTTACAGAAAGAAAGCTTAAAACACCATTCCGAATAATATCTTATTGAATTCTTACCTGGTCCTCGGGAACAGTCTGGAGAATATCGTAGACAGTCTTCCAAAGAGTTATAAAGTGAGGCTGTGACATCTTCGGTATGGTTTTCATGTTCACTTTGCTCTCTTTGGACTGTACGAACGTCCGCAGACTAGACAGACTCTTTGCTTCCCAGTTTGGCTCTCCTCCTGCCATCTGCTGGCTACTTATGCTATCCATCGATACATGTGATTCCAACGATTTCCTTTTGAAGATAAATAAATATGGCGTTATAAAATGGATATACATAAGTTTACTGGTTTTAAATTAAAAGTAATATATATTGCATATTGGTTGTTGGGTTTGGTGGTTGGCTAGAACAAGAAGGATTGGTACATTGAATATAATAGTATCTATATGCTGACCACATAATTAATCGCCTACGGCTCGTGTGTAAACTTCATGCTAGAGATTTATATCCGTTACGTGCGAATCAACTACTACGTTTTATCTACGACTCCTAAATTCCATTGTATATCAAATATTTAAATGTGTTTGTCAATGGCAGCGATGCGAACTGACCTAACTTAACAAATAAAATCCTTAGGTGGTAAGAAAACCGTGTGTAAAATTTTTCCGCTTAATATTGTTGCACTTAATTGTTATTGAATCTCAAAGTTTAAATCGGAGTGAGAGCGCGCCAAAACGCTCCGTGATATCAGGAGATTGGTGAGAAGCTCAGCAAGCCTAGACCGTAAAATAGGACCGACTGGCACGAGAACGGCATCGAGTTGAAAGTATAGCATCTGGAGGAAGTTGTGTGCGTTCTGATAACGAATAAGTATTGGCCCTGTGCATACCCCCTGGAAGGGAGATGAGTACCGATCTAGGCGCCCGTAGTGGAGCAAAGGAGAAATACCGGCCCACACTATGTGCAGTAGTTTAAGGCACATTATGATTTCTTGCTTATCTGTCATAAGTTCACAGATCGTTCGGCGATATCATCGTAATGGGGGACACAATAAGTGTCAATCCAACGAATATAAACGGTTCTTAAAGTTCACTACTAACTGCTATTCGCCAAAAAACAATATAATAATACAAATTTGATTGGATCACTAATACAGTACAGATAACTGTAACATATAGATGCGAACTGCTCCATTTACGACTTGTGGACATAGTACCCGCCTACCCCGGTAGAGGCGCTTGCATCACGCACCCAGCCAATAGTTGGGTCAAGGAATCTTTGCGTGTTGTTAAAAGTGACAGTCCTCTGAGAACACGTATGTCCAACGTTAATGTCAATCTTTTCACATGTTGTAGAAAGAGTGAAGACATGACAATCGCATCGTAACTACCTCATGTCACGTGGCCTTCGACCAAGCATGCTACGTCCCATCAATCACAGCGCGTTCTGGTCTGACTAATATTTAAAGGGACGATACCTATTTTAATATTATTAATTGTGTACGAACCGATATTTTTCTTTAAAAAAACGTTTGCGGACGGTTCTGGTATACGTTTGGCACTAATAGAGCGTATTAATTTTTATTTTGAGACTTAGTGCAAGAGCCCTATTCTATCACAAAAGTTAATGTCTTCTTTGTAAAATGTTTGCGAAATTTGTTCCAATATAATAGGTTAGTTGTTGGCGGAGATCCCGTTTCCTTTCCTGTAATAAGTACTGATAAGTACACAATTTTACCTAACTTATGACATAAGCCGCGATAGCATAGTTGGTAATCATGGCTGTTATCACGTACGGACATGGTATCATTGGTACCAATAGATCGCGATTCAGACAAGTTAGATCTAGGTTCCATCATCCCTGTTAACAATCCGTGAATCGAGCTAAAAATATTGCAAAACAACACAAAGACAACATAGTTAAAGTCACACGAGTTAATTTTTAGGGTATGTTACTGTCACCATCATCCGTAATGTCAAAAGCGAGAGCCTGTGATTGGTGCACTTAGCGCACGTATTCTGTTAAGTTGAAGTTGAGCAGCGGATACTTATGGGGAGGCGCCCCCCCTCCCCCCTTGGCGCGAATTTGTACCGAGGAGAAGCAAGCGCATCAGACTTTGCTTAAGACTTGATGACACCCATACCATAGCTCAAGATGTCTTTTAGCGCTCCCCCTTGTGATTTTTCTGTATCCGCTACTGAAGTTGAGTGAAGAAATCCGTACGTTACGTTAAGTTTTTCTACGTTAAGTGAATGTAATCAAACACTTATGATTCAATGGAGGTCAATTTTCACTAATTTTTAAGTTTCGTAAGTTAAATTAAGTTAAGTGGATGTAAACGAGGCTCTAGCATTAAATTTCAAAAGATTTTATTAGACATCTTGTTCCGTCTGTGCTCAGGACGTCTCACTAGTGTGATAGAGAACAATGGAGGGGTCACTAAATATTAATTTATAGTCATTTTATCAAACTTGATTCTTAATGACATTATTGTTGACCATGAGTTGTTAAAAAAAACCTTTACAAAGCTAAAATATTGAAATTGTGTATATTTTAAGTAGGTACGTCTATCCTTGTATCTTCGTTACTTTGCCTTTCCTGCTTCAGAATCAAAATATCATCTTCAAATGGTTCACAAAAGATTAACATCACCAACCATAATCTGAGATATGATTTGCGTACTGTTCCACAGAAAAAACATTAAAATTTTCAACCTTATTAATATTACCATTATACGGATGGACCCAGTAACGTCTGTTTTCTAATTAAACGCCACTTAAGAAAATCGTCATCTTCGGATGACGACGACATACCTAGCTAGTAATGTTTTTTATGATATTGTGAATAAGCCACCTGTTTTTTAATTATATATTAGCATAAAATGCAGAAACATTAAAAATACATAATATACAAGTATATATTTTATGAGTAATAATTTTTTACAAATTATCATGCTTACCCATAGATAAAATACATTTATACTAATATAGATGTGCGCTTCAAGGCCATCTTTGTGGACTCTATTTTTAGTTCACCCCCATCCGCTAGGAGGCGCTAATAGCACTTCCCACTTCCAGCCTTTTCTCATATTATACTTTATTTAATTCATAAGATCAGGAAAACTGCGTGATGGAACTAGTACAGACGTCCATCACCTCAGCCCACCACTTATCGCGAATCGCCTTGAAACTTTGCTAATATTTAGTACCCAATTAGTACTAATTGGTACCACCAACCCCACAATTGGTACCTCAAAGGAACCCCCCCCTAATTAGGGGTAGCTCTTTTGACCGTCACCTCAGCCCGTCACTTGTCGCAATTCGAGTTGAAACTTTGCTAATATTTAGTACCCAATTAGTACTAATTAGTACCACCAACCGCGCAATTGGTACCTCAAAGAAACTCCTTGAAATCGGGGATTGAAAGTGGTCCAAGGTCACGTCTGACGTGACAGACGTGACCTTGGACCACTTTCAATCCCCGATTTCAAGGAGTTTCTTTGAGGTACCAATTGCGCGGTTGGTGGTACTAATTAGTACTAATTGGGTACTAAATATTAGCAAAGTTTCAACTCGAATTGCGACAAGTGACGGGCTGAGGTGACGGTCAAAAGAGCTACCCCTAATTAGGGGGGGTTCCTTTGAGGTACCAATTATGGGGTTGGTGGTACCAATTAGTACTAATTGGGTACTAAATATTAGCAAAGTTTCAAGGTGATTCGCGATAAGTGGTGGGCTGAGGTGACGGACGTCTAGTACAGAACAAAAATTACCACAGAAAATTTAATAATATATTATTTGACGAGCACATAACTAAGGATATAAATCACGAGCATGAAGTTTATACGCGAGCCGTAGGCGAGCGTTTAAACATGCGAGAGATTTATATCAGTTGTGTGCAAGTCGAATACGACGTTTTATCTACGACTCATAAATTCCATTTTATATCAAATCTTTTAAATGTATTTGGCAATGGTGACGAGGCGAAATGTCAAATAACCGTCATCCACGTAGGTTTAGACTGACTTTGACAGTACATTCGTATAATGATGACAGTTCCTTCAAATAATGAAGTCATTATTTGAACGAACTGTCATTATTATACAACGCTAGTGTCATTATAATCATTGGAGCGTAACTGTTAATAGTGAACTTTAAGCGTTTATATTCGTTAGATTGAATAAAAGTACGTTTTTTTATTTACGGCTGCAATCCATCTGTTCCTCTGTTCGATTTTATTTTTTTCTTGGAAATCTATAAAATTTGCATTTGTTGTTGTTTCTCCTATTATTTGTACAGTTTTCAACACAACACTGATAGTGTCCCCCCATTACGATGTTAACGACGAACGATCTTATGAGTTATGACAGCTAAGCAACAACATAATGCGCCTTGAACTACAGCGCAGACTGTAGGCCGATATTTCTCCGTTTCTCCGCCATGGGCTCCTAGATCGATTTTTGTCTCCCCTCCATGGGTCATGCACAGGGCCAATAGTCATAGATACGTATGCAATGGACTTATTATATGTGAGTCGTAGATAATAGTATATTATTATACAAGTTTTATAAGACGTCAAATTGGCGCACGAGTTGTTTTGGGCACGACGAGCGTAGCGAGGAGTGCCCAAATGGAACGAGTGCGCCAATACGTCTTATAAAACGAGTGTAATATACTATTTTTTCTACTTTGCGTCATTAATTTTATATAAATTTAGAAATTGTGGTTACTATATTGCGCTAAATTATAATCTAGGGTATTTCGCGGGTACCACGTGGCAGCACTGTAGTAACTGTCAACTTGGTTAAGGATGAGATCTATGAGATAACATCTTGACAAAATCTAATTGTGAATAAAATTACTCTACTTTAGCCTACAAGTTTGAATAAATATTCAGCGAGGTCTCAACGATGATCATAATGGAGCTTGGGGCAACACTTTTAACCCTACTGTGATAAATATATGAAACTTAACCTAAAAAGTCAACAACTTTAATAGTGGTTTCATAAGTATAATAATCAGAATCTTATTGTTTGGAAGTGTTAGAAGTGTTTGGCGGTGACTGATTAGTTACTTCGAAGAACAAGAACTTACTAAAGAATTGTTATAACGCTTAACGTTTAATAGCGGTGTCAACCTAATTCCGCTAGGTAGCCGTTGAGGCTTATACATTTCCACGCACTTATAATTGAAACCAAATTCTAATTTCGGTGAAGTAGTTTATTAGAATAAATTATGCTAAGTTTTAACACCTAACGTTTAATAGCGGTGTCTACCTAATTCCGCTACGTAGCCGTTGCGGCTTATATATTTACAAGCACTTATAATTGAAACCCAATTTTAATTTCGGCAAAGTAGTTTATTAGAATAAATTATACTTAGTAAAATTACATGTGATGGAGGTAATACAAATATGTTGCACACAACCAGAACTAAGACGAAGTCGAAAGCGACGGACAAAAATGAATACGAATTGAGCCGAACAGAATTCGGTCCAAAATGTTACCGAAAACTTATACGTTACATAAACTAAGAAATCCTCTACACTTTAAATGTACTATAGCTTCATACGTGTATGCTGATAAACCATTGATTGCGCATATACAATCTCGTAGCAGTAATTAAAATCATTCATATCTGCGATGTAGGTTTGATCTTCGCATAATACCTTATTAAAGTAAATGTGGTCCTTGAATTATATCTGAAAAAGGGATTTGATGTTTAGTTGAAAAGAATGATAACGATCACTTACCAGAGTCGTAAAACATCACCGAAAACGTTATGCTGGCGTATTTTGATGAACACAGCAAAACTAAGAAAGCCACAACCTTTGGCCATACTATAGCAGGCTACACGCATGTTTAAATATGTATAGAATATTGATATTTCGCAGTTTATGCGATTGCAAGCGATTAAAAAGGGGCAGTGTGTGGTTATGTATTGTACGTTTGACATTTGGCATTTGATATCATTGTGTACCAATCCTGGCAATCTTAGACAAAAATGTTACTGTTTTCGGTGTTACAATGTGTTAATTGTAACACCGAAAACAGTGTTACAATGTGTGCATTGTGAATGCAAAGTAGAAAAAGTTATATACATCACCCATATATAAGTGAAAAATATCCGTTTAAATGTCTGTGGTAAAAATTAGCAGTGTCACTAGACAGTTAATTGACAGAACCATGACAGAACTTTATGGTCATTTATGGTTCTTTATGGTTTACTAACGCCATGGCTACGCATCACGCGACATCCACAGTGACGGTTTGAACGAGCCAATAGGTATCAAGCATGTGATTCGGCCGGTATAGCAGGGCGCTAGCCAGACATAGCGCGTGGGGTGAACTAAAATTTTGCTATCAACACCTGCGTATGAGAAGTAATCACCCCATGTGCTTACCACAATTTTATTTATAAGCGATGGGTTCATTACCATCTTTTAATGCATATTTTTAAAAAAATTAAATGTCACATCGAACAAACGTCGTGTTGGAGTGTATGCTCTCACTCACGGACTACTCTTACTGGACTGCCTTCAGGAATAACGCTCCGAGATGGCTCCGAGTAGATGAAGCGCGGTCTAGTTGCTCCACTTCCGTTCAGAAACGCCAAAATTTCAAACAGCAGTTACTAAACGCTCGGAGCGCGCTCAATTATACCATGTTGAGACGGTTGAGACGGTTGGTTGAGACCAAGGCCGGTAAAGCCTTACCGTTCGACCAACCTTGGGTTGAGACTACAAGTGGACGAAAAGTGATTTATGGGTTATGTTTTCTGGCGTTAGGCAGGTTTTAGAACAGATGTCATCCAGGTGGTTTACTGACGACGTCAGCACCGATTGTAAGTTGACGCATGGCGACGTCACAACAAATGAAACCATTATTTTATTCATTCTTTAAATATAGGAGAAAGTGTTAATAATGCATAGTACCTACTAATGTCATTCTAAATAGTATGGGAATGGCTTCTTGTGGGTGTTTTTAACACATTTTGATTATTCTTTCTTCCTGAAAAAATAGGAAGTTGAGGAAGAAACTAGAAAGATTAGCTCAATTAAGGTAACCATCTTGAAATAGTGATTGAAATCCTCAAGATTTCCGTATACCGTTTTAATTTAAAAAAGTGTTACCCGATAATTCTAGAAGAACCATGTTTTTTATCTATTTTCACTATTTAGTTTGTATTTTGTATTTTATATTTTTTGTCATTAAAATATTTTGTTTGTAGATACACGGATTATTTTGATAGGATTGATAACTTAATTGCAAATGGTCCTTATAAGGAAATCAAGAAAAACCCACTGCCCAAACTAGTCCGTCAAATAAATAGTACGCTGTCCAGTTGTCCTAATCTTATCACCCGCCAAACTAGATTTAAACTCAAAGTTTCCAATCCTACTGTACCTAGATTATATGTTCTTCCCAAAATTCACAAACCTGGTAAATCAGTGAGACCTATTGTATCAGGTATTAACTCACCTACTTACCAGTTAGCGAAATGGTTATCGAATGAGTTCAACAATTTACCTGTTCCTCAACCAAGCTTCTCTGTTAATAACTCATTGGACTTTATCAATAAGGTCAACAATGTAAAATTAGAGGATGGCGAATTGTTGATTTCATTTGATGTTGCTTCACTGTTTCCTAGTGTGCCTATTCCGGAAACTTTGGAGTTTCTTAGGGAATTATTGAGCAATAACAACTTTGACCCGTCAGAAATAGATGAATATGTAAGATTGACTGCCCTTTGTATGTCTCAAAATTGTTTTCAAATAAACGGAAAGTTTTTTGAACAACTTGAGGGAACTGCAATGGGTAACTGTCTCTCACCTTTTATTGCCAACTTGTTTATGAGCAGATTTGAAACCAATGTAAAGTCTATTGCACCATATTTCCCTAAGACTTGGGTTAGGTATGTCGACGATATTTTTGCCATTTTTGACACCAAAAAGTGCAGTATTCAAGATTTTCTTTTCGTTTTGAATTCTAAATTCAACACCATTAACTTTACTGTAGAACAAGAAGTTAACGGCCAACTTCCATTTTTAGATACTCTGGTAGTCAGGAATAGCAAAAATATAATAGAAATTGACGTGTATCGGAAAGATACTAACACAATCAGGTTTATCCCTAATGATTCGCAGCATCCTTTTCAACAAAAATTGTCTTTTATTAGTTGTTTAGTAAATAGGTTATTGAAATTTCCATTGTCAGCAGATAGATATCAGCAAGAATTATTGTTTATTAAGAATGCTGTCTTACATAATGGGTACCCTGAGAAAATAGTTGATAGAATGATTAAGAAGCAGAATCAAAAAATGTATGTAAATCAAATATCTACTTTAAATACTTTGTCTGTAGAAAAGAAGAAATATGTTAAAATACCGTTCGATTGTGCATATACGAGGGGTTTGAGAAGTATTTTTACATCACAAAATCTCTGTATAGCATATTCGACTCATAATAGCATAAAAAACCTTCTTGGAAACCCAAAGGATAAGGTAGATATACTTGATAAATCTGGTATATATTGTATCAAATGTCATGACTGTGAAAAAGAATACGTTGGCCAGACTCGAAGAACAATTTTAACTAGGTTCAAAGAACATGTAGCTCATTTTAAATATAATCGTTTTGAAAAATCGAGTGTGGCTCAACATATTTTAGACACAGGTCATAAAGTAGTTGTAGATGACTTAAAACTTGTAAAAGCTGTGTCAAATAATAGGGAACTAAACAGCTTGGAAAGTATCTTTATTCACTTGAATAGAGATAAATTAATAAATTCAGACAGGGGTCCTATACCTAGTTCGCCATTGTTTGACCTGCTTTAATTAAAACATGTTTTTTACGCTTCAGTGATCAAAATTCACTGAGGTGTGACGAACAATGGGTATATATAGGCTAATTTTTAACATGGACGTCACTTCCACTAGTGATTTGCTTGGACAATATCCAGTAAAGATACTATGAAGTGCTAATCTCTTTTCTTTTTAGTTTCTACTGAAGATGGCAACTTAGTTGCTGAAATACGTATTTAGGTTCTAAAATACTTGTTGTGGTTAGGGGTTTATAATTTTATTATTAAGTTCGCCACAGTCTCCAAAATATTGTTATGTAGATACACAACAAATTTTAAGTAAACCTTTGCAATTTGATAAGCGGTTAGACCTTATACCAAATGTACTTATTTATTGACAGTATTATATATATTTTTTTAATTCTATCAATTTAATTAAACATTATAACCAGCAATTAATAGATAAACCTATGACGAGAAAATTCCATTTTGATTAGTGAAACTTGAAACCACAATGTTGTCCACTGAATTTAACGCTAACAACGCCCCAGCCATACGCTCTTTGTTCATATTTTTACTTCTTGACGGTAAGCTAGGATTATCAGGATTTTTTTATTTTTACGCTCCCAAACGGTACAGGAAACAGAAATGTCAGAGCGCGCTCTGACAGCAAAATTTGGACAAACGCTCCGGACTAAACGCTCTAATACGCTCTGTGTTCCTGAACGCTCCCCTGTGCTCTCTCAATGTGCGGTATGCGTCTTGCAAAATGTTTGTAGGCAGCAAAATGCACGCTTGCTGCCTGTATGCTGCTTGCTTGCTGCTTGCTAGCTGCCTGCTCATTCAGTGTGCGGCTCGCCTTACTGTGCGTTTCAGTTAAGTTGAGCAGTCTAGACTCTAATAGATGGTTACATGAACATTAAATCCATAGGCGGGCAAATCCAGGATTCGGACACTCCTGTTTATGCACCTGACCGTTTCATATAGGCTTTGAAAGATATATTTATCTGTTTACATTCGATTCCTAATAGTCACATACTTATCACAATAGAAATTATTGCCCGTGAACCGGTACGAACACTTTACTCTATTTTTCTTGGCATTAATAAACCGCCGCGCCGCTCCTGGGTGACTTCTGAGTTCACATGACAGTTCACCACGACTGTGACCACGACTACTGTCAAAACAAACTATAATTGTTCCATTATAGTATGTATTATATTGTGTATCATATCACATATTATGTATCATATTATGTACAATAGATGCTTGACCGTTGTAATTATAATGAATTATTGGATATAAGTGAACGGAAGGAAATATTTGTATCCTTTTCTATCATTTTACTAATATGCGTAGAAAATATTTCCGCACCATATCAAATGTGGACTGCTTTAGACCGCGCAACTTATCTGAAACGGACGTTCTGCTTGTCATGCCGTATGCAGTCATATGCAGTCATATTTTACACCATCTACAAACGAATCTAGCCAGCACTGCACCGCAACAAAATGGCAGTCAGACCAGTCAGACATCGTGTCACACTTGAAGTCGTTTAGATGTCATAAACGTGGTCCTGCAACTCCCAAATTCTAGTACCTATCCACAACACCAACATACCAAGGAACCAACCAAAGCCAGTATCCACAATGTCCCGCTGTAGACAAATCCTGAGCACTTGTTCGCCGTTGCAACGCCTCACCCAAGCAAACAACGCAATATTCAACGGTAAGTGAACAGGCTTTGATTAAACCATGAAATTCTGCGCAAGTGGACGCCTTATAATAAATTAAAGGATTTGCATTTGGTTTATTTATTATTAGGTGTGCAATCGCTTCAACTGCGATTGGCCAGTTCCAAAAGGAAGAAGCCTGGCAATACTAAAAAGATGAGCGACCAGTGCCAACATAGCGGTTGCAGAAAGATGGGCGGCTCTTATAGGACCACGGATTGTTCTGTACCACCACAGGGGAAACCCGACGATGACGCTCCAGGGTGTATGCCGTTCACCGACTGCGAACCCATCAAACCTTTCTACGAGTGCGAACCGCCGACGGAAATGAAGAAGTGCGGCCAGAACGTACGTTTTTTTGCAGTGAATTTTATTGAAACAAAAAATCGACAATTTCTATTATGGCAATAAATACAGCGTAAAAAGTAACCCAGACGAATAAAAAAATTATATTTCGATAAAACCTTGTAGATCATTTTATAGTCTACGATATTTTTTCAATATACACTTGTCTGGAATTTACAGAAATGAAGTTTATTTTAATATTTGATTTTGACGCATTTTGTTTGGTTTATAAGTTCTAGTCAAATGTTTTATATAAACTTCATGAAGTTTTCATCAGTTTTACGAAGCCACGAATCACAAAACTACTCGTTGACAGGCACGAGTAATGAATAGTGTATTATTATGGAAATTTATTTTAGACTTCCGTACTATAATAGTAAATGATCTTTTACGATGGAACCATCCCAGCCACTCGCGATTATATAAATCGCTTTGAAAATTACTTAAAAACTTCTATGTGATTCTTTTTTAATGGCTGTATTAACTAAAATATGACCATATTCCCTTATCATGATAACATTCGTTACTGAGATATCCGCTTCAACCAAAGACTTTCCACAACCTTTATTACACAAAAACAAAATCGCCAATCTGTAGAAAAGATTCTTAATGAAAACAGATATAAAGTTTTAATTTATGTGGTAGGCGGTTTAGGAGAAAATCAAACCGGAAACACTATAGGCCAAGCAATAGAGCTACAAATGATTGCTTTTTTGACATAAAGACTAGCAGGAAGCCACCTGCCTGTGCCATCCTGTGCAAAACAGTCCGTAGTATATTCCCACTATGTTTGCTACTCGAAAATGCTATTTTTTAATTTTTTATAAACAGTTATAAACAAAAAAATCGCGCTTTTTTACTTTTTTTATTGTAAAAGGAAAGCTATCTTAAGAGGAATCACTACTGCTGGTACGTCGTATAAAATAAGCATCCATAGTCAGCTTAATGTTGTATCAATTCTCCCATGTTATACATCAAATTATAGATAAAGATGTATTACCTGCCGTGGTAATGTATATGTATTACTTGTTGTTGTTGTATCCACGCTACGTGATAAAATATAACTTATTCATGTACTTGAAGAAGTAAAGTTTTGAGTGAAAAAAGCATGTAAGATATTGATATTTTTACGTGAAATTTTGTACACCTATAGAGGAAGGTGTAACTTAGACCTATTATGTGGTACTTTTTTCAATTTTAGCCTGAGTTCTTCATAAAAAAATTGCAAAATCAGCCAGACGCAAAATTATATATCTTTAATTTGGTGTATTTCTTTTATGATTGTGTGAATTAATTGCTGAGAAAAAGCCTCAGAACTTTTGCGTGTTTTGCAGAGAATGACAGGTCAAACGTTCCGATCGGATAATTAGAACAGGAAAAACTTGGCTGAAAAAACCGGAAAATTGTGCTTCTCTTTTTTAAATTTAATATTAACAGCTGAAACTTTGCACAGTGGTAGCTATTGACATGTACTTTAAGTGTGCAAAACCTGGCTTCGGTCGGATTAATAGTTTTCGCACAATACTCATTTGAATTTTTTTTGCCAGTATGTTTGCAGAGAGCTGGATGCGTTTGAGGTCATCCGATTGAAATTTAAAAAAAAACTGATTTGGAAACTAGACGTGAACAGCAGAATTTTTGATAAGACCCATTTAAGTGGGTAATAAACTACGGAGAACGAGAGAAAACGCCCGCGCCCGCTAGAGTGGTCGAGTGATGGGGGAAGTGTGCGATTAGGGGGGAACGTATATATAGTAATACGTTGCGCGCTTGTATTACTAGAGATACGCGCTTCCCCGCGTCGACCGCCTACCCCCACTACTCGACCGGTTTGGAGCGCGTGGCCGCTTTCGGTCATGTTTGCAAGCATTTTTCACCTATTTCGCAACATTTTAACGCAAAATCATAATAGACGCTTTGTGGCACAATACTTCTACTTTCAAAATAGGTACAAAAAAATTAAAATCGGACCACCTCCGACGCATCCAGGCTCGCCGAATCATTGCATACAAATATTCAAATCGCAATTGACAAACGCCTGGGTTGTCCACACTCAAAGTACCCATCAATCGCTACTCTCACGCGAAAAGCCTCCGCTACAACTTTGAAAATGGCGGAGTTATGAATTTTTGAGAAACGCGGATTTTTCCGGTTTTTCCGAATTTCCTGCGTTAATATTAATTCAATCGAGTCCGTGCAGGGTTCATTTTTTTCGTCTTTTCATTCCCTACAATTCGTCTGTTGAAAGCATCAAGATTGCTCCATCGCATCGGTTCCGTTTTTACAAGCGAAAAAAGAAAAAAAAACAACTTTTTGAGGTTTTTTGTTTATAAAAATTAAGAAATGATATTTGCGAGTAGGAAACACATCACAATACATCTGCGGACTGTTCCACGTGACCTGGGATCATCGGCTTACTGCTAGTATTTTTGTCACGCAAAAATCTCTATTGCCTGGTCTACTAGGGTTTACTGAAAAATGCAAAAATCGGGTATGTTTTTTCACTAATCAATAATATCGTAAAAAATATTACAAATTATTTGCGACAATACCACTTTTGTTTGATTTACCATATTCTATAACTGTTTTATATTTCAGAAATTTCCGGTCAAAAAACCAAAGAACCCGTGCGACCCGGATTACAACAGGTGCAAGTAACATGGCAAATGGAGAACCATCCGATCTGGAGTGCAGTAGGCGACAATGATGCTAACATGGTACCTATGCCTAGGCTAGGTACCTAGAATTAGAGTTGTAGGAACCAATCAAAATAATAAACACCACCATTCAAGAATCCAAGTCTCCAATTTATTTAATCAGTTTTCAGACAAATGTCAAGACAACATCAAATGTTTTTAACAAAGGAAAAAAATATTAAAAAAATCAAATGTTTTTCCAACCAACCACAAACAGAAAAACAAGCATAAATAACTTACTGTGACACGCAACTGAGCGTCGGCGTCGTTGCTTCCTCGGGTGTTGAGGTCAGCAGGTCCAGCTGGACGCTCTGCTCCACCGTGTCGAAGAAATCTGTAGCCTCCGAGGCGATCTCAGTTCCGGATTCGTTTCTGGGTGGAGATTCGATGTCGGACATCAGGAGCAATGGAGGTAGGTGAATGGTAAAGAGGAGCTTCAACCTTTGGGTGGCATCCGCTGTTGCCGTTAAACCAATAGCTGCGACGAGCTCGCGCAAATTTAGGTAACCATCGCGATTTTGGTCCATGAGCTAGGAGATAAAATGAACTGATTTTATTAAAATAAGCACAGTCTGTTCAAAAGCGAACTGGACAACCATTACTAGTAACCCAGTAATAATTTTAGACTAACTTTGACCAAAACCCTGAAAAAATAAAGTTAATCTGCAAATTGGTTAGTGCCATGAAAAATATACTGAAAGTCCTAAAAAAGCATTGTCTGTTTTTTTATGTGAAATAGTGGTGTAACTACCCTTATTGTGTGAAATCGCTGGTACCTCCTTCAAAAATTTAGAGTGAACGCACACATATCAGTCATGTTGGAACAAAACACTTTAAGACAAGACAAAGTGTGATCGCGATATCTCAACACTACTGAGTGGGAGAGAGACGCAAAATGTTTTGATTTGTCCAAACGTGTTTTGTTCCAACATGGCCGATATGTGTCTGTCCACGCTTAGGGGTTTTGACTTACGCCGAATGCGAATATGGCATTTAAATTGCAATATTTATAATAGCAGAATAGAAAATGAAAATTAAGCGACTTTCGGCCAAATCTAGTTTAACATTTTTATAGGGTTTAAGGGCGCTGAATACAAATCTCGCATAAACATGTCAAAATTTAAAATTGTGGATACAAAATGACGAATTAGAAAAATATAATTAAGGGAGGATTCCGTTTCTTACGCTAAAATTGCCGCATTTTTTGGATTTTTTATTGACGACACTATGCGATTAGTCATCGATCAGTTGATTCCAAATTTGGTACACACATTTGTTAAGATTTGGGGTATCTCCCGAAAAAATAATAATAATCATGGTTATTTCTGGCAAAAGGCTTTTGCCTAGGCAAAAGCTATTTGTCATGGCAACTGGATACCGAGTCTTCATTTATATGTTTAAAGCTATTTACCTAGGCAAATGCGTTTACCAAAACCGTTGGTAGGCAAATAGCATTTTGTTTAGAATTTGATTGGTCACGTTTCGCTACGATAAAATACATTCCGTACGGGTAGAGAAGTCTCTTCCTTCCTCTCGGTAGGGAATCCTCATGTATAACAAGAACTCTTTGATGACAAGCATTGCCATACAAATGGCCGCAATATTTTTTTATTCTGTGCCAATTCCATTCATACGTAGAATAAATGATGACGTAAGCGACTGGTTTTAGTGAACAGTGTGTAACCCTAATCGCAAGTGACCGTGAAATGTGCGTGTTTAGACGAACTGGAGACGGCAGTACGCATAGTTAGTGTTGGATTTTCAAATTATGTGAGGTTATGTGACTGTTGACTGTTGACAGTCTGTGGTTGACAGCGTTATTAACATCATCTCCGTTCCTTATCACAACAATACGTACTTGGTTCCGCTGTGTGTTTGGAACATCACAGTAACCTCCGCAGCACATCTGTGAACCATTATGAAGACCAGCAAAACATTTCAACACATAAAATTGTTCACTAAGTTGTACATTTGTTCCGAATGGTTTTCCGTGTGCAAAATAGTTACGTCATCATCATCATCATCTGCATCGATGCGTCAAATCGCCCAGTCGATAAGAATTCAGAAATTTATTGTTTTTTTAGTATACTATAACTCTTTTCCTTGTAAAAGGGAAATTAAACATTCCTAACCTAAAAGTCTTGTTTTATTGGAAAAAATCCATATTGATACATATTAAATGGTATCTCTTCACTCATGAGTGTAGACTTGTCACAACAAATCAGGCGTAATAGATGATTAGAATACAATATTACTCAGAACTAATCAACGACTAAATATTAATTATGACGTATTTGAGAACAAACACTCATGGATTGCACATAACCTCACATAATTTTAAAACAAGCGCGATTGAAAACAAAATACTATTTGCCTAACAACGGTATTGGCAAATATATTTGCCAAGGCAAATAGCTTTAAAAATATAATTAATAAAGGTTTCATATGTATTTGCCCAGGCAAATAGCATTTGTTTAGGCAAAACTTTTTGCCTAAAATAACCATTTGCCTACGACATATATACACAGTGATCTAAAATGACTGAGGGCAGCTTGAATTTCCCGCTAATTTGAATAATTGTGATGTTGGCAATGGTTGCAAATGACAGCTGTTATTTCGGTCCTGTGGCGTAGGTGTTCCTTCTTGTAAAGAAAAAAGCCTAATTTAATTTAAAAAAACTGGATGAACTTACTAGAATAATGAAAAATCCTTAATATTATGCATTTTTAGAAAGACTCTTCAAGAACCCAATAACAAATTTATTGAGAAAAAAGATGAAATATTGTTGCAGAGGAACGTAACCCTTACTGACGAGTTCACTATGGTATCTGACAGTGATACCAAATGACACTAAATAAGTTCAAAACTGTGGCGGGAAATTCAACCTGTCCTCAGTCATTTTAGATTTTAGAAATTCGATGTCCCTTAAAACCTGGTAAAAATTGATTTAAAGAAATTTAGAAATTTCCCTTACAATTTTCTAATCCACCCATTTTGGCCCGCCACTTTGAATGTTGTAATGGTTATACCAGATTTTGATTCAGCGTCCTTAATAAAACGCATAAAAATGCTTATAACCTAGGTTTGGCTGTAATTACCCTCAATTTTTCATTTTCTGGTCCGCAATTTTAAATTTTGCGATTTATATGCCACAATCAGATATCGCTTCATTCAAAACCCCTTAATGCTATGTTTGAAGGAGTTAAGAGCGATAGTTCGTGCGTATGATCGGGTAGTTCGTGCTACACAGGATTTTGTTTAGGAAGGTATTTACCACATGGAAGATTTACTTTATTTTCTGTTGACGACAAACTGCCTAAGAGCACTTACTGAGAAATTACTGAATTAACACAACTATTCGTCAAGATATCTTCTAAAATGCATTAGAAATGCTTAGCAGTGCACTGCCGGAAGTAGCGTCTGGCCGCGGCCGTTGGACGTCGCACAGAAATCAATTTTTGATTTGTTACTTACCGTAAATATTCTAGCAGCTAGGTTTTCAGCTAGGTCGCCTTTTCCCCATGGTGAGAGTGCACCGAAGAGGAGCTTGAAGAAGTCGAAGTCAACTTTGTAGGACTCATAGGGCTGCAAGCCAAGATCGCCCTTATCGGGGATTGGTCGTTTTTGGCGGAGATGTTCCTCGCGGATCATGCCCAGAAGGCTCTAAAAAGTCATGGTTCATAGAAAAAAAAAAACAAAAAATTCAAACAGTTTAATCAAAGTCAACATCTATGTACTTGAGGAGTGACTTAAAATGCAATGGTTTTAGCATTTAGCCAGATGAACCTCCTTCCTTTTATCCATAATATTTTTAGTAAAATGTGTACCTGTAATTCGGGTACAGTCATGTATCCATCACCGCTGACGGTCCTAATGGCGTTCTTCTCGAAAGTAGCCTCCAACTCCTGCACCACCTTCAGTCTATACTTCAGCCTGAGCTTCTCGATCACCCCGGTGGATATGAATCCGTACCGACTATACGCCTTGTATATCAACGACTGCACCGATATCTTGCGCTGTTGGACGTCGTAGCTTTTATTTCTAATGGCACCTCTACCGTCATCATTGTACACGCCCAGCAGAAAATCCGCCAGCAGTTGCATCGCTTCACCTTCGTCGCGGCACCTCAGTAACGCATCCTGGTTTAATTCTAGAATCATAAGCGCCACCTGAAATGGTGTCAGTTTGTCAGTTCAAGTAGACTTGGGTAATAGAAAATGGGACAAAGTTGCTCATAAATGTGAATGATCACTCATGGCCGTAACAGGTTACAAACACTCCTGACCATAACTGAAGATTGTGAGTGAAGATTTTGACCCCCACGATTGTGATTGATTTTAACACCCTGGAGAGTGGGCTGCAATTTTATCATTTGATGTGCTAATTGTTTAGTGTTGATATCATATCACCTTTATATGGGTATTTCCAGGGATGTAAAAGCGTAATTTACCGCGTAAATTACCGAATTAATTACCGTAATTAATGGTAATTTACCAATTTTTAATTACCGTAATTTACGGCGTAAATTGCCGATGGTAATTTACCGTCAATTTAAATTACCGTTGGTAATTTACCGACAATTTTAACTACCGTTGGTAATTTACCGGAATTTAAAGACCTTCCATCAGTAGACGCATGAATGCACCCCACCCTTCCTAAGCAGTCGACAAGTGCACTGTTGTTTGCCTTTGCCTGGGAAGTACCTAACAATCCGCGTGGTGCATGGTCGGACTCGTGCGTGACAATGTTATTCAAGCTGTCATTTAGCCAATGGAAATGGGTCTATGTGTAAAGTTAGCACATCCAATGACAGTCCCATTGCCCGTAAACGTTATATTTTCACTATTCTAAATCATCTGACATTACTTGAGAAAATACAGAACTAATATTTTGTATTTAAGGAATAAAGAACACATTCACAAATACAAAGAACACAACAAAAGAACAAATCCGATAATGCAGCTCTGAAATCAGAAGCCATTTATTATCAGAATTCACTTTTTAATAAATATGCCAGTGTTAGAAAAATGACAAATGACAAAAAAACCTCTGTGAACCGGAGAGTTATTTTGTGAATGTGGGCAAAATTAAATTGTGTTTATTTTCTACTATTATTATTGTTTGATTTTCTTGTTCTTGTAGGAGTGCTATAAATAGTATTTCTATGTAGTCTTTGCTTTAATTTTAGTACTATCAAATCAGGCAAAAGATCAGAGATAGCTGGTTATCCACAAAATAATGATTTAAGGTTTTTCCAAACATTTTTATTAACATTAGTAGTAACCATAACTTACAGTGATCTGTTTAATTTAACATTTTGAATTTTTAATTATTCGTTAATTTAACATTTTGAATTACCCGGTAATTTAAACCGGCGTAATTTACCATTTTCAATTTTTAATTACCCGGTAATCTAAACCAACGTAATTTACCAGTTTGAATATTTAATTACCCGGTAATTTAAACAGGCATAATTTACCATTTTGAATTTTTAATTACCCGGCAATTTAAACCAGCGTAATTTACCATTTTGAATTTTTAATTACCCGGTAATTTATGCCATCGTAATTTACCATTTTTAATTTTTAATTACGTGGTAATTTAATATTTAAAGTTAATAATTTTAATTTCAACGGTAATTTACGAAAAAAATTAATTACCGTAATTTAACATCCCTGGGTATTTCACATCAAACATTTTAAGCATAAAATTAATACGGTTTTAGATCCTCGGCTAGAATTAATTTTCGGATTAACGATTGGCGATGAAACTCTTTGAGGTTATGTTACTCGGTCGGGATTTCAAACCAAATTCTACAAAACCAAAAATTCCGAGCATTCTAATTACGGCATACACTTTGGTATTTCACAAAGTTAGTTAGCCGACCAAAAGTGGAGCGTTGACGGACAGGGTCAGGGTCGGACAGGCGACGACCTACCATGAATAGTTGGTATACGGAGAACAAAATAAAATGAGAAATTGAATATTAGCAGACAACAAGTTCCAGTTACCCTATGCCTAACATATATCGCGACAAACTTCAGGGGCTGATTCTGTATGAAAAAATAATGACAGTTTGCTATATAAACGTGTGTCCGCAAATGCTTCGTATTCTGAGATACAGAGTGTTAAAGTTTTACTTAGAATTTTATGTTCATCATTGGCGCGCATACGGGTAATATCAATTTTTTTATATTGCATTCGGTAAAAAAAAACGAATATGTATCCCGATCTTCAAAATATACCTCTCGAAATAATTAAAGTATGCCAGTTGAAAACTGCCAGAATCACATGGAATCGGACAAATAGAGCAAAAATGTGGCGCCATTTTACTGGCGTACTCCTGGCGCCACTAATCATCGCGTGGACACCAAATTAAAGATAAAGAATGAAGACTTTTCGGTCTAACGGTATTGGTTTTGGAAAAATCTGTAACGGAATCTGAAGAATTCACAGATTTTTTCACTTTTTTACACTCTTATATTTACATTTACTATTATATAAACGCAACAGAAATATTCGGTAAACGTTGTTCAATGTTCACAGTGATGTATCGTCACTCATGAGTGTCAGTAATGATTTTAAAACTGCTATCAAAACAGAAATTATGTTGTTTTCAAAGACATGCATGAGCTGGAGTAAGGATTTGAATACCTAGGAGAGTTAGTGATGATATTATAACTCATGAGTGTAGGCACTTTATCGCTCATAACGCGAATTTATCGGTTAACAAATTCTCACATTTCTAGATTTTTTGTCGAAATTGTATGTCGCTCACCTGAAATATCACCTTGGCGCCATCGTAGAAGAAACAATCCATCACATTAACGGCACTCTCGTATGGCATCACAGAAAGGAATATGGTAAGGAACCACGATAAGCATATCATGTTCAGCATGCTCAATTTACCGAGTTGCTTGTACAATTGCGGCAAATACTCGGACATCAGGTTGTCCAAGATACTCTGGTCCACTACAGCGCCCACCACTTTCGTGTTGTAGTAGTCCGGCAGTAGATTCTCGCACAATGTAGCAAGCAACCAGAAGGCCTCCTCCTCCGAACAGTAAATTAAGAGAACCGAGCCGACAATGTTCATCGCTTGGCAGTATCCTATGGTTGGGTTTCGGAGGGCGTACGCGCACAGGACGCGCCGAAGGGCGTCGATGCCCGTCGGGTTCTGGAAGGCGGGATGTTCAGGGAGGGATCGGTGAAGATCCCTTTCGATTTCGTCGTTTGCTGTGGAATGCTGGAGCAAGGCTTGGTCGACGAGGGACTTGTAGAGGCCAGGGTTTGAGGCCCTTTCGTTGGCAGCACCTAAGAAGCAATAATTAATCATTGAATAGTTCAAAATGATATGTCCAACTAATGTCTAACCCACGAGCTGACGCAAGTAACAACAGATATTACAAAAAAAAGGATATGTCTTAAGTAACGATACAACAAATGATAATAGTAGTGTTGAACTCCACATGTATATTATGTGGTGCGATGGAGAAAAAGTACTTTAACTCGCAAATGTAAATTTTACAGGAAAACAAAAAAAACGCGAATAAGGTTGATTAAAAAAATAATGTTTTGATTTTCTCTTTCAGGAGAATGTCTCCAGGCAAGTGGGAATTGATATTTTCAATCGCGCCAATATTGCTAAATATGTTCTTGTCTAATGAACTTATAATTTCCTTTTGGACAAAGATGGTTCGCAAGTAAATTATAAAAACCCCAGAAGGCAATACGATATATTGGGTGACCATACTTGTGGGTGTTTGCTTATGAAGCTAGATGAATTAATTTTGGCAAAAATACATCGTACATTATATTCACAGGCCCCGCCGACAGAATGTCGGGGAACATTGTTTTGACGGAGCCGCGCCGTGTTGTCGCCATTCCGTCGTAACATCAATAGTGTAGCAACACGGTTACGGGCATAGTCGGCAGAGACTACCTGATAACTAGGAGTATTGTACGAATCACAAGGAAAAGTAGATATGGATGAACAACTTATTGAAATCGTAAGGAAATATCGAAATGAACATCAAAATAAAATGCCCTCTTATAAAAACAAAACAATAGATTAAAAGAAAGTCCGGAACTCCATACCGAAATGTTTACTGAATGTTTGATGACATTATTTTGAAATTAATTAAGAACTATAAGCGATTTGTCCACTTATGCTTGCATCAAAATCTCCAAAAGTATTAAGCAAGTATTAAGCTGATGCCAACATAGGTGGGCAACATTTAATGACAAATTGGCGGGAGTTAAAAAAAACTTTAAAGTAACATTTATTTTATTTCCAATTGACTATTACAACACACGTTCAGTTGGCAACGCAAAATAATTTTTAAAGATTTGCCTAACTGCTTGGTCATTTTGTGTTATAGCGGTTAGAGTAGGTATTAGGCGGACACCAGAGTGGGGCACTACTTGAGTAGATTTCATAAATTTGAGTATTGAGTACGTGAGTACTGAGTAAAAGTAATACTCTGGAGTAATACTCTACTCAACCCGATTTGAGTAGATTTACTCAGAGTACGCATCTACTCAAATCGATTTGAGTATTTTACTCAGACTACTACATCTACTCAAACCGATTTGAGTAGATTTACTCAGAGTACGCATCTACTCAACACGATTTGAGTATTATACTCAGAGTATAGATGCGTACTTTGAGTAAAATACTCAAAACGATTTGAGTATTTTCCTGAGTACTACATCTAATCAAACCGTTGTGTATACTGCGTACTGTTTTGGCTTATTTCGGGAATGCATACTTTCTTGTGATCTTTAAGAGATGTTTTCTGACGGGCGTGTTTTCGAAGGGTCGGGTATTTGCAATGTTTTGTATTGCGTCGTTAGCGACAAAAAATAACGAATAGTCGTGTAGGAATCTACGCACTTCAAATTGCTTATCTAATAAACGTATCATTCTGAATTCAACTTGTTTGATTTATACACTACTGTTTATTATTATTATCATTATTGTTATTATTATTATATTGTTAATATTATTATTATTCTTTTGTCGCAAATCGGTCACAGGCGTGCCAGCACCCTTAGGATCGTGCTTTTAAAGCGCCTGTTTCATTACGCGCGTATTTTATTATGCGTTTTTTCCAACGCGCGTGGTATCTGATGCCTTTTGTCACGTTTATGACGCGCGTTTTCTGTAGAGCGTGTTTTTTAACGCGCGTGTTTTCTAAATTGCGTGGTTTCTGACGGGCTTGTTTTATGACGCGCGTTTTTTGAAGCGTGTATTTTCTGGAGCGTATGTTTTTTGGAGCGTAAGTTTTTTTACGCGCTTGTTTTTTAGACGCGCGTGCTTTTTTGACCTGTATTTCCTGGAGGGCGTTTTTTTACGCGCGTGTTTTTGTTTGACGCGCGCTTTCTGAAGCGCATGTTTTTTGACGCGCGTGTTTTTCTTATGTGCGTTTTCTGACGCACGTGTTTCCTAAAACGTGTGTTTTCTGAAGTGTGTTTTATGACGCGCGTTTTTCTGTCATAATAACGCGCTTAGAAAAATCACACGAGTCATAAAATACACTCTTCAAAAAATAGGCGTGTCTAAAAACGCAAGTTAGACAACACGCCAAACATGTCAAAAATCAATACAGTAGTACTCTACTCATTTTATAGTGACTACAATACTCAGTACACAAAATTTGGAAATTTGAGTATTGAGTAGATACTCAATACTCATTTTTTTTTCGGTGAGTACTGAGTATCTACTCAATAGTCAAATTTTAAAATTTTGAGTAGTGAGTAGATACTCAATACTCGCCGAACAAAAAATGAGTATTGAGTATCTACTCAGTACTCAAAAATTTAAAATTTGATTTTTAAAGAATTTGATCCGGCGGACCAAGTCGGATCAAAAATCCGCCCGTGTCGTCGCCGTTCCGTTGTAGCGTGAATCATCCTTTATGGTGAAGTGATGCGCGAGGGGGACGCGAGGGGGACGGCCCACGTCATGCCCACGTGATCACTGATCAGTGGGCATGATAAGCAAAGTACGTAGTAGATAGGCGACTCGACTCGTCCGGAAGTAGCGGGGATACAGTTTTGAGCGCCATTAGTGGCATGACTCAGAACTAAGGCGGTATTTCGCGGGTCGTTTGAAAAGGAATACAGAATACAAACAATCATGTTTGATACATTTTAGTACAATAGAATTTGGTAAGCACTGCAAATAAAGAAAGTAGAGGGGGAAAGGAAGTGAAACCCCCCTGATGTGTAATGTTATGTGGGCATTTTGACAATGACAAATTGAAAACACGACGTTAGTTAGGTTAGGAACGAGCGGCATTTTTGTCGTATGCCGTATGGTGGATGAGGCATGAGACAACCGCTCTAGTCTAGCAACCGTGGGTCATATCGACGCAGTCGACGTGACGAAAGTGTGGTAAGTGGTCTTATGTAAATACACCACCCCACTTCGAGTGGAAATACGGCCACAAGTGGGCCACAAGTTGACATTCGGTGGACAAAAAAAAATGTTGGTTGGTCAAGGAATATCACGAAAGAATATCAGATTCTCGAACAAAGGGTCGAGTTCTATAAAAAGTCAACACATAACGAAGATATAGCAATCAAATAATTTCATTTTATCCGAAAAGCAAAACAGTTGTAATAGAAACACTACCTCTATTACCCCTATAAATATTAACACAGATACAAGATGATAAATATACCACAAGAAAAATATGTTAACCTTACCTTGGTATTGTACACCTTGGTATTAATAAATGTAATAAATGGAAAGATACACAAACGTGTATAAGTTTGACTGGACATACAGTAAGCAAAGTTTCTCAAAGTTTCCACAAAATTTCATAGGAACAAAAAGACCTACCTGCATAAAATGCTATTTTTTCCCCTCCGTACCCGACACAGTTAAAAAGATCCCCGTTTTGTAGCCCTGATAAAGAGTAAAAGAAGCATATACAGATTATATTATCAACAATTAACAACGCTGCCTTCAAATTCCTCCATAGTGCTTACATTATTTGAAACTGTAAAAACGAAAATTAAGGAGATAAGAAAAGAAAAGATTTAAAAAAACTTGATATTGTATTTAACCAAATCTCACCATGTTCTAATGATGATCTATAAAAAATAACTACATATATTCATTTTACGTCAGTTCGTGTATAGACAGTACATATATTATCGTCAATCAACAAAAATTCCCCTTTGTCAACAAGAAGAAACTTTTCTATTTGAGACAAACTTCCGACATCCTGTTTCTTTTATTTATAGCGATGAAAACCCAATAAAACGCGCGTCGAAAATTTGTCTCGGAAACAAATAACGTCACCAACCTGAGAACGACATCCATATATCCATCCGTAGGGAATCCGGGATGCCTTCCAAGACGAGCTCGGCCACTTCCGTGGTTCTGTACATGGAGACACCTCGCCCATAGACGTTAAAGTGCTCGGTCCATTTCATCTCCTTCTCATGCTGGTTCTTGGCCACTTCGGGGATTTTGTCGAGCGGGAAAAGCGTCATCAGCGGCGGTTGACACCTCCAGGAAAATTCTACAGATTGCGGGGCATCGCCCATGCTATTCTGTCGTGATGTGGTGTTATATGGTCTAGACGAGAAATTAGAACTTTTGAAGGTTTTGATAGTATGTGACTAATGAAAATTTGAACGTTTTGAAGCAGCTGGACAGTTATTAATAAGTACTAATAAGCATTTATTTATTGTATAGATACTATAGATTACTTACTCGGTGGGCCCCCCTGTCCTCGCTAGTAACTCTGAAATTTTCTCCACTAAGAAATCCCTGTCTGAGATCTGGGCGAATAGGAAATGGGTTCTGTTGAGCTCGTTCTTTGTCGATATGATAATAGCTTTGTCGAGATAGGCATTAGTCGCGTTGTTTTCCATTTTTTCCACGAGTTTGATATCACGTAGCGGAACCACTAAGCTTACCTGCGCTTTGACCTGATTTGGAAACGCACAATTAGTTAGGACTATTAAATAGGCCCGAACAATTTAGATTAATTTCTAGTAATATTTTGGAACAAACTTCGCGTTTGATAATATGAAAAGAAAGCATGATGGCAAAACAAATATATTCTGATGTCCACATACAACAAATAAGAGAGCAAAATGACTTTATCAAATTCTTTTTTGGGAATAAATAAATCCAACTTACTCTACTCTCAAAGCAGACGTAATTTTGCGATAAGAACAGCCTTCCGGTCACGTGTTTCTTATTGTACGGTGTCATCAGCGTACAGTCGATGGACCCGTCCAATTTTTCCGTGATGGGCAACCTAAACATTAACCTGTACGCCTCAGAATGTGCACGTGCGTCCAAATCCCTTTTCAAAAATGACGGTTTCTTAGGAACGTTTTTGCTACAAAACATAAATCATTTTAGACTTGTTTGGATAGACTAGTACCAAGTATCAATACATCAATAAATTATTATATGATCTGTTCGAATGGTGTAATTCAAATATGTATGTTATTTTAATTTATCCTAATTTTGGAAGTGACTCAGCTTTCACCGTTAATTTTTTCTATAACTAGAGAGGGGCAGGGCAAAGCATAGAATGCCGACTCAAGAACATAGTGAAGGCATCCGACTAAGCAACACTGTTCAACAGTCCGCTATTACTGAACACTGTCATGAGTCGGACATAGGACGGACTTTGATAACACGAAGATGAAGTCAAGACAACATTAATCGTGAGGAGAGCAGAGACATCAGTAGGATCTGGAAATCGATCCTAACGCTGTCACGTGAAAAAACATTAGGGAGCAACAACGCTTTGATGCAAACGGTGTATACAAGGAGGAGTTCTATGGTAGCTTTTTCAGTATTCAGTTGTCTCTGAACAAGCGAGCAATATATGAATTACCGCTATGGTGAAACTAAAAGAACTTGTACGATGGAAAGGTAGATAAAGGAGCGGGCAAAGTTCTATCCGCAGGGTTGTTCAAGTTGGTAAAACTGGTCCATAGAAATTTCATAAGGTAGGTACTCCGGTATTAAGGTAGCTACACACCTAACTGCAAACTTGACAAGCATGTATGATCAATCGTGTTGTACAAGTATGCTGTAGCGTCTGTAGCATAATTTTGGGCAAGCATTTTAATTCTACAAGCCGCTTGACAATGGATTGAATTTAAATCATGCCGCGCACGCCGTTTGTACAAGCCGCGCTTGCACAAGTGAAACGGAACGTGTGTACCATGGACTCACAAGTATCATCATGTCTAGCGATCTGAAGAAGGTCTACCGGGAATTATTGGAAGAGTTTATTCGTGCATAGCAAAATCATTATTAAGTAAATATAGATTAATTGATAAAAATGCAGTGGTTAAGAAAATAAATGCCTTCAGGACTAACTACAGAACAGAAAAGAAAAGAACGATGCATCTCTCCACTCTGGCATTGGTACAGATGCAATATATGAGCATTCAATGTGGTTGTTTTACTTTTTGGGAGATCAAGAGACTCCGAGAATTTTATCGTCCAACCACTCTTTATACCAAACATTACGTTTCTTCTTTCGCGTTTCCTCTTGTGAATGAGGCAAAAAGCAGCCAATGCCAGCACATCGTCGTTCGACATAGTCCAAGCACAAACTGGCGATTGTTAAAGCATACTTGTATCGTGTGGTGTCCAAGGGAAATTTAACGTGCTGGTGCAAAAAGATTGATCATGCATGCTTGTCAAGTTTGCAGTTACGTGTGTAGACACCTTTACGTTGTACTAATAATCGTCTTTAAATTGGTTTTTTATGTAATTTCGTATTTAATTATCACAGGTCCAAATATAGAGATATTGAATTCCTTCCATTGGTCTAATATCACAGAAATAGGAGAAGAAACTGAAGTACAGGCCGTGAAGACGACATAGCAACAGTGGGAGTGAAGCTACCGCGGTTCACAGGTTCTCTTCAAGCATCGCCGCGACTGAAAAAGAAAGTTCCAAGTTCAGGAAAATGATTTTACCACAACCATAGAAAACTTGAATGATGAAATTACTACCAGCGCCCAAAAAGTTGGAACAAAAATCAAGAATTGTTACTGTGTAGAAGTTGTAGATCATTTTGTTGTCGTTTATGTTGAAGACATGCATCGGTAGATGAAACGATAACGATAACACAATACGATCCAGATGAAATTATGAGTGGGAAACAGCAAGAAATGAAGACGAATAAGAAACGAAGAGGATAAAATGAGCCAGCAGAATTTCATGTATATAACTAAAGACCTAGCAAATGTTTGACACTTACAGATTTTCAAAATTACTTGCCGACAACAGATGATGTGGTTAATAAAATCAAATTCGCCAATGAGTATTTGACAAAATAATAACAGAAGATAAGAAACTGGAAACACAGAAGAAAAGAAATGCGTCACGAATTACCGAATTATAGAATTAAAATCGCTAGAAGGTTCAATTTACCTTGTATAGTAAAATGCACATCATACCCAAAATGTATTGATATCTACTACTCTACTACTATATACTAAAAGTCTAAGACAGTCCGCGCAAGAATTTTAGTAAAATCGGCCAATCGGGGGAAGGGTCTACTCCTCCACGAAGCGAAAATAGGCGCCAGAAACGCAAATTTGGCAACAAGATGCAAAACTACAGTGCTTAGGCTTTCGATTTCGGCCATTTTCGGCCCGATTCTCGATATTTTTTGCCTTGATTCGGCTAAATTTATGGATTATCGTTTGGGACTGTACTCGTCAGCCCGTCGCCATGATCGAGGTTGCTAGGCGACGGTCGCGCGCTTGGCGACGCGGTCCCTAGATGGCGATACCTCATCGTGTCGCTGTTGAGGTTACGCTATGAAGCGATAGATGGCGCCCCGTAACCCCGCCGAACGTAGGAGCATAATCACGTCGCGCGTGTAAGAGCATCCGGGCTTTTTGTATCTCTCTTAACGCTTCGGCGATCTACCTAGGTCGACCAGCAGGCCTATTAGGCCTGCACATTCTCCTAGTTTTATACTAAACCTTATGACCGTCATGATAAATATAGCATTATGATTTACCTTAGTTTGCAGAGTAAGTCTTTATCCTCGTTAAATCCATGCCTATCATCAATTAACCTATAGAGAAACAAACAAAAAGCAATCGTAAAACTAACCAAGCAATTACTTAACATCTTCTACTATACTTAACAGCTAATCAATATTATTTTTAATACCTTTTCACAGCCAAATCGGCGAGCTGCTCCATCAGAGTGAAAGTTTCGCTCTTCCTTAGGAACATAGTAAAGTAAAATTCCTTCTCTCTGGTCGCGATCCTGATGGAATCGGGAAACAGGACGCTGTTGCTCTTGTCCAACGCGAGTACATCGGACCACCGAATGATTAGTTTTGTTTCCGAACCCAAAATATAAGCGTGGAAGCAGCAGTAGTTGACCGAGAGGTACATGATGCCCTGTCTCGGCAACTTACCCTTCCAATAGCTGCAGGAATAATAGTTGACGAGCTTTTCGTCTAACGTCAGCTTGAACATCTGATGGAACTTGTCCGAAGTGATCTTGAAGCTTTTGGAGTCTTCATCTGTAACAAATATTTCTTCTTATGAATTTGAATGGAATACAAAATTCTTGAAATTCTGTTGTTAAAGTTAAGACGTGTGAAATGTTTAATGGTAATAACTCCAAAACGACGAAGAACAATCTGTCGCACCGATAATATTGAGACAAAGAATCTGCAGAAAGTCTGTATCTAACCTATAAAAATTCACACTTTCCAAGCAATTTTGGAGGTTGACTTGCATCCTTATCATAGAATAAAATACTCTTCTCGAAAAGTGATACATACATATTAAGAAATTAAAGAGTTACACCTTCAAACTCAAGCAAATACTTCAAATAATTCTGGACTGCATTTAAAAAAACAACATAAACATAAATACTACATAGTACAACATGAAAAGAAGATCATTGATTTTCACAGGACTAGCATTTCAAAATCAAGAAATTAATATAAAAACTGCATCTCATATTTAGCCATTTACCATTTGCAGACCTTTAATACAATATGGATGCGATTTCTTTTATTGGAAAATCTTTGTTTAATGCGTTATTTATATTATGAACATGAAAAGCGCTAGCTTGCATTACAACAATAATTATAAAATCTATATTAATGTATGAGTAATAGATGTTTCCAGGGCTGAAAACACAATAATCGATTGCCCTTTTTAAATATTTTAGATATAACTATTATCTAATTTGTACTTAAATAATTAATTTCGTTAGAATAAAGATCTTGTTTTATTATTATGCCATGACGAGTAATAGTATATTATTTGACAAGCACATAACTAAGGATATAAATTGCGAGCATGAAGTTTATACGCGAGCCGTAGGCGACCGTGTAAACATGCGAGCGATTTATATCCGTTGTGTGCGAGTCGAATACGACGTTTTATCTACGACTCACAAATTCCATTTTATATCAAATATTTTAAATGTATTCGTCAATGATGGCGAGGCGAACTGTCACATAACTGTCATCAAATAATGAAGTCATTATTTGAACGAATTGTCATTAGTATACAATGCTAGTGTCATTATAATCATTGGCGTGTATCATGATGGGGATTATATAGTCGTAGATACGTATGCAATGAACTTATGATATGTGAGTCGTAGATAAATAACTGTTATACAACAATTATTTTGCAGCAATTTTGTAAATGCGTTCTTATTATAAACTTCTAATAAAAACAACCGAAGAAAACAACAAGTTGATACAAACATGACATGATTACATTGTGTATATACATTGTACATACAATGTAAACAAGTATTTGGACTACATCAGCAATATTTACATCCTTATTTGTGGCAATGAGGAACTTATCTAATTGAATTCGGCATAGCCAAATTTCACGTATGTTGTTTCATTATGATAATTAAATTGACATTTGACAGCAAACATATTTACGAGATACGCTCACATACAAAACATTTGCCAGAGCCTTGGTTTGTCTGTAGCAAGCATCTGCCAAAGGGGTTTTAGGTTAGAGGTAAGTTTGATTGTCATGATGTGATACAATTGTTATGAAATATGATACAAGACTGTCGATACTTATTGCGTAAGCAAGTTTCACTTCTTTACGTATATTTAACATGAATTAAGTTTATACATTTCTTATAAATTAGCTTCATATTTTTCTCGCCTGGTTTATAATCATAAAACATCGAACTGTCATTCAAATTACTACTGTTTACTAAGCCAGGGATTATTATTTCATAAATAAGTACTATTCGCGCCAAAAAAAGTCGTACACCACATATGCAACCAAATGTACTGAACATATTTTTGTTCGCTTTGTAAATGGTTCTTTTATAACCTATACACTGTCATTCTGACATTAATCTTAAGTACAAAACATGCGTCAACTGTCAAGTTGACAAATAAAAACAACCCAGTATTACATTATGTAAAAATTAGCTGCACGACTTTTTCTGGCGGACATAGTACATAAGTAATGCAGAATTATTATTTATCAAAAATTTACAATTAGAACATCAACAAGGTACTGAAACAAATACTGGACATAAAACGCGCTATAAGAGATTATAATCTCATACTCATACAATTTCAACACTGCACTTATAAGATAATAACATGTATTTTGGAGCGATAAGTCCTGCAATCATTGCAACTGACCGCGTACAACTCAATTTTGGTGTTGCTTACATAATCATTATCGAATATGATAATACTATTGCGAAATAAAGCAATTAACAATTAAGATATTTCAATTACGATTTGATGCGCAATGAATAAATATATAATGATGGATAATAAATTAAAAAAAAAATGATTAGGTAAAGCAGATTAAGTACGAAAAAACTATTTACTTCATTATGGTTCACCTGATATTGGTCAGTAGTTGTTCATGTTATAGTATAAGCTAAATGCTTTAATACATATATGTACAATCTAGATATATCTAGATTGTAGATTTCCACGGTCTGTCAATGATAGTTTGATTTCCGGGTGGAAACCGCGTTGAAGACTTTGAAATGCTAAGAACAAGCATCCTTTTAGCACTTGGTTTCATACTTATTCCTGAAGATGACTCTTGTAATACAGTGCAAAACGTCCACTGTTTCTAAGTCATCAACGCGGTTTCCACCCGGAAATCAATTTGTCATAGCTTTATGTAAAAGGTCTGAAAATCGGCCGATCAAAAAGTCTGCACACTGCAGACTTTTTGATCGGCCGATAGGTTGGTCGGTATTTAAGTTACCATTAGGCATATGCAAGTGCGCACACTCAAACCATTTGAATTTATACAGTTGAAATACAATCCAACTAAACTATCGTTCGATCAAAAGTCTGCAGTGTTATACATATTTCAAAATTATTCAAAATGTAAAAACAATTTATATACTTTCTAAATACCGAAATCTACTTCACAGTAAAAAAAGTAATTATTTATCCCTTACATGGAGAAACTTCACAAGGGCAATGATTCCGTCCATTTCTGCACTGTTTAGCTGGTCTTTCACAATCTATAGTAGATCCCGCGCGTTGTCTTCTTACACTCATAGCGAAATGTCTGTTAAATTTATCCTAACTTGCACTCTCCATGCACGCAGTTTTATCAGTACTGATTGGGTATAATTACCAAAGCGAAGTAATGTGAATTTTGTGACGTGTACGACCGAGTAACAATCTCGTAATGCCAAATTTAAGGATGAGGTAAATCTGCAGTCTGCAGAGTTTAACCAGAGATTAACCAAAACAAGTGAGATAAACAAATACTGCGGATTTAATTTATATAATGATAAACGTTATCAACGATCACCTGTTTTATAAATAGATGCAAATATTTATGAGCAGCATCGATTGTTGATTTTAGTTATCCATTCGTACTGATACTGTTTTTACTAACGTCAATTCCATAACCATCAACAGCCATATTGTCTGTTTTCTCTTAGAATAAAGTCTATTATAAACTCTTTATATAAAATTGGATAAGCATAGATGAGACGTACAACAATGCGCTTGGCAGTTTGTCACTTTCAAAGTAACTTTTAAGTTAAAACTATGCTTCGTTTCAGATTTATCTAGTTTGACATTGAGGCCTTTCAAATTTTAATAATAGAAAAACCCACTAAAATGTTAATGACTCGAGCAGTGCGATCTCACGGTGTATGCTGAGAAAATAACATAAACCAAACAATATAATGGTTAACAGAAAGAATAATGCTGTTCAAGATGTAGAATAGACAGTTTCAAGTGTACCTACTTTGCGCGCAAAAAAAAAGTCGTTTACTACATATTATGCAACCAAATATACACAATTCAGTATTTTAGCTTTACATTTACACTATGTGAAAACATTTTCGCGACTCTATGGGGACAGGAAAGTACTTATTGACATTATAGCCACCAGGCGGCGACAGAATCTGTCTAATAAAAACAGCTTTCGATTTGGTTTGACGTTTGCGATCAAAACTTCAACGTTGTTTATTTATAAAAAAAAACAATCTGTTAGTGATTCGTCTTTAGAAACCGGTGAATTAATTACGCACCACGCCCAGAAAGCGATCTCTAGAAAGAATCATTATTTAGCTCAAATGGTTAACAGGGTTAACTGTTCAAATGTCATTTTTAACAGTCAGTAGGTTAGCTTTTATTAATAGTCCCTGAGAACGGTACGTACTTGCGTATAACTAGACCCTGATAACTATCTAACTATATTATCTACCATAACATTGTTTCCTATTATAATAAAATTTATAAACGATATTAACTGTTCCCCATTAGTTTTACATAAAATTACGTTTATATGCTGATGCTTTAGACTTCATAACGGGTAATCTAAAATGATGAAGAACAGTTTGAATTTTCCGCCACAGTTTTCCATACACAGTGTCTCCATATAGAACCAGTAGAACAGTCAAACCAGTAGAACGTTTACATTTCTAAATTTTAGATGTAAGTTTAACTGTACTTGATGGAATAATTAGTGTTTAAGTTAAAAAAAAATATCGTAAGCAATTAATGTGTAAAATCATTTAGTACAAAGGTGAATAGAAAAAATTTTATTTTGTGAAACCGATTATTGTGTGTTTAAAATATAATGCATTTATTTTGAAGAATGGGCGATGTAACATAATGTCTACTTATGTAGATATTAGGTATCAGTGTATGTTAAGTTGCATACACATCATGTATATATATCTTAAAAGAATATAAAATAAAACCAGTTTTGTAAGTACCATGTCAGAGTTTACATATATGAACAACGCAGTTATAATACCGAACGTATTTAGTGTTACTAACATATGGTATAGGCAAAACCGGGAGAGGTGAAGATTACTCATATATTTCAGCTGTTATTTTCGACATACGTTACAGATTATTTCTAAATATTGACGTGTGTTAAAACGAAAAAGCATCCTTTTCATACGTCTGCTGTATAATTTAAATGGGCAAGACAAAAAAGTACGTCTGTTCTTAGAACAGATGACAGCGGTACTTGCAACCTAACCTCCAATTATTATAATAACAGCGCGAACGTGTGAATTAAATGTGACCAAAATGTTTTCGTTGAAAGGAAAGGCCCTAAATACGAAATCGATGGTTATGGTCATGAACGTATTAAATTATTTTTGTCGCACGTCTGAATCCATTATCAAAAAACGTATTAAAAACATAACCTCACATTTACAACAAACTACCACCCTTTTGTGAAATACTTATCGTGAAATATTCAGAAATGCATTTCAAAACATATTAAATAATGTCTACACAAACAGAAAAGAAACTCCAAGTTTAAGCACTCAGTCACAAAATGATTATTTCTGAGCTAATTCCAACCGCACAAATACACTGTCTTAAATGGGCTAGTTGGTATGTTTTCACTTTGCTTCTGTTAAACATGGTAATGATGGATATATAAAATTAGATAGGCGATATCACAATTAAATGACCAATGATAGTATTTTTAGTAATTAAATATTAATCTTTAACGAACTACCTAGTAGGCAACCAAATATACACAGCAATAGAACCAATCCACGCGGTACGTCCATATCTTGGTTCGTACGATTTTAAGCGATGAGTCAACTTCACCCTCCCGGTTTTGCCTATATGCGTGCAGGATACATCATACAGGTTATGATCACTGTGAGATACCATAGTGGACTCGTCAGTGAGGGTTACGTTCCTCTGCAACAATATTTTATCTCTTCGACCATTAATGTTTTATAAATGCTATATTTATTTTATTTGATTTAAGGTGGCGTTTAAATTGGAAATGCGGTTATAATTGTCAATCGGCTATTACATATGCACGTTTAAGTTTGTGCATTAAGAATATACGTTAGGGTGAACTTTGTACCTTTGCTAATAATTAAAAAAATACCTGGCTCAATTCTGTCAAGTGTAGGTGACGAATTCTGCGAATATCGGTGTTTTTTGTTGATCGCAAGAAGACTACGACATAGCCACCAATAATCTTAAAATCCGTCACCTAGACTCGACCGAATTGAGCCGGATATTTTTTATACTATCGGCAAAGATTCCAAGTTCACTTTAACGTATAATTTTAATGGAAATACCTAATCATTTCGGCGTCAGTCTGATAATAAAATTATGAAGTATATTTGATTGCCTACATATTTCGAAGCCCATCTTAAGATACCAACATCAAAATTATTCAATGTGGCGGGAAATTCAACCTGTCCTTCGCCATTTTAGATCACTCTGTACATTGCCCGTTCGGCTTTGGCCACAATGTGCTCTGCTTTTATCACAGTAGTATAGCAAACTCGTTAATATGCCTGTCTTAACAATAAATACAGACTGTCCACAGATGGACCTAAGTATACGTTTAATGGACATTTATTCAAATTCTCGAGAAAATATGATTCCTTATAAAGACTTTGGGTGCTCTAAAACGTCGATAGCTACAGTGAAAACGTTGATTTAATATACAGGCTGGTCGGAAAAAAACGAAATTGTTAAATTTGCTCAAGAGTCAACTATATTTTGCATCCTAAATCTCAGCTATAGGTCTAGTTTAGGGCAAACCTGTGAAGATAGAGATCTGAAATTTTGGAATCAAGAAACAACAAACTATTACAAGACCTAGTCAACTTGATCTTTAATACGGAAAATCTTTCTAAATAAATAAATAACACCTAGAATAGTGGACCGAACTTATTTAAAACAAAAATTGTAGTCTTTTCCGTGATAGGAACTCTTGTTTGTAAAAACGTAAAAATCAGAAAATACGGAAAATGTTTCCAAATAATATGTAGAAGAGTGGACAAAACTTATTTCGTAAAAACGCCACTAGGTTTTCTTTCATGAAAAGAACTGCTGTTTGCAAAAATGTAAAAATAAGAAAATACGCAAAAAAATTCTAGATAACATCTAGAATAGTGGACAGAAGTTATTTTGAAACAAAACATGCCCTAGTATTAATATATTATTAATACTAGGAGAATGTGCAGGCCTAATAGGCCTGCTAGTCGACCTAGGTAGATCGCCGAAGCGTTAAGAGAGAGACAAAAAGCCCGGATGCTCTTACATGCGCGACGTGATTATGCTCGTACGTTCAGTGCGGTTACGGGGCGCCATCTATTGCTTCGTAGCGTAACTTCAACAGCGACATGATGTGTCGCCGTCTGGTGACCGCGTCGCGAAGCGCGCGGCCGTTGCCTAGCAACCTCGATCGATTGGCATGACGACGCGCTGGCGTGTACAGTCCGAAAGGATAATCCATAAATTTAGCCGAATCGAGGTAAAAAATAACGAGAACTGGCCGGAACTTGGACGAAATCGAAAGCCTAAGCGCTGTACAATCCAATTTTAGGCGGAAAATCGGCGCCTGCGACGCCGATTTTCGCTTCTCCGAGAAGCAGACCCTTCCCCCGATTCACCGATTTTCGTAAACTTCTTGCGCGGACTGTTTTAGACTTTTAGTATATAGTAGGGATAGGGACTAGGAGAATGTGCAGGCCTAATAGGCCTGCTGGTCGACCTAGATAGATCGCCGAAGCGTTAAGAGAGAGACAAAAAGCCCGGATGTTCTTACACGCGCGACGTGATGATGCTCGTACGTTCTGAGCGGTTACGGGCGCGCCATCTATTGCTTCGTAGAGTAACCTCAACAGCGACATGATGTGTCGCCGTCTGGTGACCGCGTCGGAAAGCGCGCGGCCGTTAGCAACCTCGATCGATTGGCATGACGACGCGCTGGCGAGGACAGTCCCAAACGATAATCCATAAATTTAGCCTAATCGAGTTAATAAATAACGAGAACTGGCCGGAAATTGGACGAAATCGAAAGCCTAAGCACTATAGAATCCACTTTTAGGCGGAAAATCGGCGCCTGCGGCGCCGATTTTCGCTTCTCCGAGGAGCAGACCCTTCCCCCGATTCGCCGATTTTCGTAAACTTCTTGCGCGGACTGTGTTAGACTTTTAGTATGTAGTAGGGATAGGGATAGTAGGGATAGGGATAGTTTCTTTGTGACAAAAAGTTTTTTGTAAAAATTTAACATTTACATATACTCATTTATGTTGTTTCCAGGGTACAGTAAAAATAACTTGTTTCATTACTTAAATTAAAAATTAAAATAATCTTGAATAATAAAAGAGACAAATAAAGTTTGACACAGGGGCCCATTGGGCCGGGCATGGGGGTTTGGGAAGCTTCAGGAAAAACTTTCTTACCCCTCAGTATAATATATGTTGGTAATTCCAATATAATTATTCCACAAAAATTGAAGTGTAGATATAGTTTGAACTTCAATTGTTCTCTATATTAAACACTCTTTTCTCAGGAGATTCAGCTGATAAACTTTTTAGCTTTATGGTTTATGGACCTAAAACGAATCTGTTTCATAAAATTTTGTAGGTACGTTTTAACCAATATTAATGTACAACACATCCTTTGACCACTTGCAGTCAAAACAGGAATAGTTAAAACCAAAATTGAACTGAGTTTACTCGAAATGTAGTACAGAATACACGATTAATAATAATTAAGCCATATTAATTATTTATATTTTCTATGTTGTATGGTTCTGCTTTTTATGACCTTCGCTCTAATATTCCTTTCGTTTAATTTTTTTGATTATTGCTACATGCATTGATAGTTGATACGTTTGGATTTATGATTTTTTTACTTATTTTTTATTATTACTATATGAACCTAGTGTTAAACCTAGTGTTAAATGATTGTGTATTAAAATTGTCCTGTAACTGGTACTTGTTGGGCAATAAACATTATTATTATTATTAAAATATTTTTTAAGTGTTAGCGATTAACAATGGAAATCTGCAGATAAGTTATCGGAAACTTTCTATTAACAGCTGACAACCAAAATATGTAAATAAAATTTTCTGTGAATCTTAAACATTTATTTGTAATCTAGTTAATTGTTATAAATTGTGAAAAAAATTCAGTATTAGCAAGTAGGTAGCTAAGTTCATTATCTGTATTATTGTGTCTACAAATTGAGACAATACCCATTTAATTTCCATGTGGGTGTTATGTATTATATTTATTGCAGTATCAATAAATTATCCTTTTATTACAAAAATATTAAAAAATAAATTTTGTGGTACGTACCTACCTAACTAATAAAATTCGCATCAATATATTAATTATTAGCTAATAGTTATAGCTTATCAACTAATAACAGTTGTTGTTAGTATGCTTGTTAGTATCCTAGCAAAATCACCATCATTATTCAACCATTAAATTAATTCACCATAATTGCAAAATTGTATGTATCGTATAGTGTGATTGCATAACAAATCCACGCTACATGAATAAACTTTCCCTACAAATAGACACAACTTGTTTATTATGGTTTCAGTAATAATGACCAAATGTTTACAAAACTTTATAAGACAACTTATATCATTCAAAAACAGTCAACTATTATAATAATCAGTAGAATGAGATAAAACAAGTGCACAGCTTAATATATATGCGAAGAATTTCAATCAATTACTCATGTAACTGATAGAAGCTGCTTTAAATAAAAATATTGATTGATATAGGTATGATTCATCATTTAAAATTAGTTTTTCAATATGATTCTCAATAAAAGACCCCATTTTATATCTTAACCCAAATTAAAAGAATTATAGCCTACCTTCACCTTCTTGATTTTCCTGATTTGTAGCGATAACAGATTCAATTTTCTTTAAAACAAACTCAGTAACATCTTCCTCATTATCAAAAGAACGTAATGTCTCGCAGACGTTATTAAACAACCAATCCCAATCCTTCTGAATGTCCTGTATAGTCATGGAAACCGCTACCGCTAAAATATTTTATTATTAGGTGCTGATTATCGCAAATTTGAGTCCGAGGCATACTATAATACACCTCCGAACAAGGCGTTTGATGTAATATCCGGAAGGGGGCATCTTTTGTATCAAAAATGCTATCCATAGTTCGGACAAGAAGCGAAGACAGGCCTCTAGCTTTCCCATGTCCTTTCCGCTGTTGTAGAATGAAATATAACGATGATTGTTCAGTGTCCCTTTAAAAATGCATGTCAATTTTTAGCTTTTAAGGTTATAATGGTGGAATAGGTGTTTCTTACCAGAGAGCGTTTGAGAACAAGACTTCTTGCGGTTTAACCCACATGTTTAAAGTAAATATAAACAAACAATACCGAGGTAGAATATAATTAAAGTATCACGTGAACGTTCATCCAGGTTTTTTATTATGTTATGTCAAGCACTGGAAATTCGTGAAGCATCTTCCGATACCACTAAAATACTTTTGTTATGCTTAATAACAATAAAATGGACTGAAACTACATTGCACTGATAAGGGCATGTTTGCTGTCACTGTCAGATTTAGACGTCAAGTTAGACGTTTGACGGTTGTCAGCTGATTTATTGGTAAATGTGCCGGGGATAGTCGGAATTTCAACTAAAATTTTAAAGAAAATCTGTACAGATTTAATGTAAGTCGCGTTCGCTTGATTGTAAATTGCGCAATAACAAATGTTTACTGTAGATTAATAGATTATTATAGACAAATCATTTCTATTTGTTGTTATCGTACGTGGTGCCATCTATTTGTAGAAGCGTGAACTTAATATACGAGAAACCTGTAATTTCTATATGCTCGTTGTGTTGCCTATGCCATAGGTCTCTTTGCTTCACAATCATTTTTGTTAGGACTGTTGGTGATTTTGCCGGCCCTGGAGAAAAGCTTTTATGCGATAAAAAATCTTTTGTCACTGGTTTGAGAAATTATCGAAATTATGACAAAATTTTAGTGATCCGTTAATTTCTGTTTTAAGTAGGTTAAAATTAGCTCCCATTGAGTTATGACGGATTATTAATTTGATTTCAGTAATTATAGTTGCTGTAGCGATTTTGTAAATTCTTCTGTTTCTTTGGCTTAAAACTTTCTGTCTCCAGAATTAACTGAATTCATTATTGCCATTCTATTCTTCTTATAAAGTTAGTTTCCTACTGCACAAATAAAAACTAAGTTTGTAAATATTTATGCATTATTTATTTCACAGCTTCTCCCACTGAATAAACTCAAATTAATTACTCCCTCCGTCCGAACTTATGGTATACATTTGGTATACACAATGCATATTAAAATGTATATAGTATATGCAGGTACCATATTTTCGAACGGTATGATATTATTTATTTCACTACGGTTAAAAAAATACTTGTTATCATGCTTGTTATCATTTACATGGATTACGGCAAGTTACTGAACTACCTATGTAACATATCTTTCAGTTTTTGATAAAGATGAAAGACGTGCTTTTGATATCGTGTGGAATTAACAACTGTAATACGTAATAATATGCAATAACAACGATCCATCAAGTCCATTAGAAATTTGGATAGATTTGTTTTAGAACTTGTTAAGCTGTCTTCAATAAAAGTAGCAATTTTTTTGCAGTAACTGTGCCATTTTCTTGTAGCTGCAAACAGCTTTCCATGAGGAATTTAATAAATAAATGAAATGAATGTATGTGTACTGATACAGTGGAACTTCCGTTAAATGAAGAAAATAAGAATACAAATTAATAATAATAATTCTAATTTTACTAACCTATTCATTATTTTAAAAAAATACTCGAACTGGCAATTTTATTGTTTTCGATTACTTTTGTTTTGGACTGTTCAGAAGTACATAAGTTAATATGAAGCACGGTTTTAAAAAAATAAGAATTTTAAGCTTTCCCTTTAACCTTCTGGGACATTGTGTACATCCGTTATAAATTCCTGATTGCGAGTCCATAAAAAAAAAACCCGCTTAGCCACATTTCCAAATCGATTGTAATTATAATTACCTACTTATAAAAATCATCCACACAGTTTAATTATTTAAAAAATCTGATGTGGCCAGGCACATTACTTTATCATACTATACAGCAGTGTCAAACACTGATGTTCAAAATATCTGTCAAATCCTGACTAACTAGTATTAATGCAGTACGAGCGATCTCGATGAAATAGAATTTGCCAATGCAAATAAACTATTAATTTTACCAAAAAAATGTCATAATAGGATATTATTTGACGAGCACATAATTAAGGATATAAATCATGCGAGCGATTGATTTATTATTGATTTATTTATCTATTATTATTATTATTTATATCCGTTATGTGTGAGTCAAATACGACGTTTTATCTACGACTCATAAATTCCATTTTACGTAAAATATTTTAAATGTATCTGTGGTGGCAATGGTGGAGAGGCGAACTGTTAAATTACTGTCATCCACGTAGGTTTTGACAGACTTCATAATAATGACATCATTATTTGAACGAGCTGTCATCATTATACAACGCTAGTGTCATTACAATCATTGGCGTGCATCATGAGGGGGTTATATAGTCATAGATACGTATGCAATAAACTTATTATATGTGCGTCGTAGATAATAGTTATTTATCCAACAAGTTATTGACCGAGACATTTTAACGCATTTTAACGATCGTATTCTTCTGGTGGCGTAAACATAGATTTTCTTCGTCTATGTCATTTGACGCTTATATGACAATTTATGTAATTTCACACTGACTGCTATGCACATGTTCTGCAGTCATCTGCAGTACAGAATGTTTTGACCGTATAGATTCATTTTACAAATGTTTGGTTGGATAAAATGAAGCAGTTTGATCAGGGGCGGATTAAGACTTTTTTCGCCCCTGGGCGATCAAAACCATTTCGCCCCTGTCGGGTCTTCTGACTACCCCTTAATTTTTTTTAAATGAAGATAGTTGAAAAAATCTTTTCGCCCCTGGCGATCGCCCATCTCCGCCCTGTGGTTAATCCGCCCCTGCGTTTGATTATCTATAGTAAATCATGCAATAATAAAAATCTTGCATTAATAAAAATCGTGCATTTATGGAGCTACATTTTCTATTCACTAAACATAGGTACATATAAATAAACGATCGACGGAAAGTACTTGTAAAAACCTGGAGTTGAACAATTCACATTTCACATACATATCTCCAAGTAGATACTTTAATTTGTCAAAAACACATTAATCAAAGTTAAGTGACAATCCTAGCCAACGAAGAGTGTTTTATAAGAATCAGTCACAAAAAACCAAAATGTATTTGTCTCTCAAAAACTACACACAATTCAAAACTTTTACTTGCTAATGCTAATGTAAGCAAACAAAAAACAAATTTCTCTGGAGCTAAGCAACCGAAGTTTACGATATTAAAAAAAATCGTTCAAGACTTGACATTTTGAAAAGAAGGATTTGTAATAATAAAAAAATTTTCAATTATATTATTAAAAACTGTAGATCAATGATTAACATTTACACATTGACAGTGATTACACCTTGTACATCTTCTTTGATCAGAAGACTTCAGGTTTGGAGATCATTTTTCGCCCTTTGGGTTTTAATAAAAATATTTTCATTCAGGATTCCCTTAATTTTTCCATACGGTGATGCCTACTGAAAAGTATTCTAGATCCAGAAAAAAATATAGATCCATAATAATACATGCTGTCCGATATTTCGTAAGACTTCAAGGCTTGCTCGTTTATTTGAAAATGGTATTTAAAACTCAATTTTTTTGTTTTAATTACTTAAAGATTATGATTGGTGTGCGTATGAGTGCATGTAAACCAGGGACCAGTTACCAGACATTGAGTTATGCATATTTTCAGACAGTCAGATAGTCATGTAAAGGTAGTAAAAGTTAAAAAAATAACAATAAATGGAAAGGAAAAACATAATGAACAGTATTTCATTCATAACGATTTCATTCAACTAACAATGGCAAAACAATATTAAAAAGCATGCAATGAACCACAATAACAAATAAAATATCACGTTCTTTTTAGAGGAAAAGGCTCAACAACACTTGTAATTGATGCTCTCTAAAAAATGAATTATTTAGGTAGCCCGAATTAAAAGTTGAACCATTAACTTCAAAGCTTTCAAGATAAACCCCAGTGACAATTATATGCCGTGTTATTTCAGTACTGTTAAACCCATTAATTTTCACGTTATCCAACGTTAAAGAGACTTGTCACAAGGCATGATAGTTTAAAACTTCAAGATTTAAGCTTTAATATGAGACTACGACAGGAATTTTACCACCTCCCCAAAACTGTTCTTCGGGTATTGAAGCAATATAGGCAACCCTAGAGCCAGTATATGAAATGTTTTTTAAATTATAACCAACTCGATATATTTCAGACATAAATAAAACTTTAAACTTTTTTAAAGCTGCATTGTTCTGAATTCAATTCTTATAAAATCGTCGAACAGTCTGCGATGATAACCTTAATTAATTTTTGATATCGCAAACGGGAAGAAGAAGAGCGAAAATGTTGGTACGCGCGAACACGACAAAGTTTTCTTATGAAATTTCTCAAAACAATACGGTAGGCTCGGAGTTTGCCTGAAAGCTTTTAAAACTTTTCTAAAGTTCACCATAATAAAATTCCGCGAGATTTACGCTACTATTCGAACTTCCTGTCCACGCTGCCACCTTTTCAGCCGGAACCTATGAATTCTTTATGGTATTATGCAATACGGTTGCAATACTGATTCAAAGGTATTCTTTGAACGTTTCTTTTGCACGTACTTATGCACTTTTGGATTTTAATTAGATCAAATCAATATATAAAAATCTAATGTGGCCAGGCAAATGACTATCATAGTATATATAAAATTAATAGTTTAGCTGCATGAGATTGTATTTGATCGAGATCGGTCGTTTCAGCATTAAAATAAACCTAGTTAGCCAGGATTTGACAGATATTTTGATTCTATTGACAGTAGGTATTATCAAAATATCAGCGTTTTATACTACCCACCAGTGGCGGGTCGTGCATTGGATTGCAGGTTTGCGCAACCCCAAAAATAACAAGGAAACAAAAAGAGTTTAATTGTATGTAACAATTATGTAATAGTCAATACGCAACGATCTATAACCTATAATTTAATAAAATATCGAGCATTTTCTCGAGAATTCCATGCGGAAGTCGGCTATACGGCCTAAGGCTGCAGCAATGCCGCAACCGTCAGCTACCGCTACACTGCGTATCGACGCCTGAATTATAGCACGCGAGCGAGCGAATTGGGCAGCGTCGATTGGTTTGGTTACTCTGAAATGGTTGCAAGTATCCAGTACACCAGAACTACTGGACCACGCCCCCAGTGGTGTTTAGAAGCGAAGCGACGTCATGCTTACGCGACTGGCGACGTGCATCATTGCATTCTGGTTGTAGACAGTTGACTCTTGACACTCGTACCTGTGTAGTTTGGTTGGCCGTGAAGCGCTTATTACACGAAAGTAAAAACAAATAATGAATTCAGTGCAGAGTTTATTAGCTCAACCATTTAGCAGTGTAAATTGCATCGATAAGAGCGAAATAAAAAGGCTTGGGGGCCTACCCCTAATTTAGTGATAAGACAATGCGTGTCGACCAAATCTCGGTCATTTACAAGGACATTTAATGCTGATGTTTACAGAAAAAATGAGTGGATTTGTGGGTGTGACGTCAAAAATGTCTTTTTTAGTTTTCCTTGTCTATTGTTTGGTGCTGATGACCGGTGGACAAAAACAGGTATTACAGATTTAAATCATTTAACCGACCGAATTAAGAAGTTAGAGCCGTTTAAAATATCGGTTTGTTAATATTTCAAACGGCTGTAGCTTTTTAATGATGAAAATTATTTAAATATTTAGGAATAAGAATGAGTCATTTTTAGTGCACAAATGAAAATATTTTTCTATAAAACGTATATCACATAAAACTGGTATGTACCTGAAAGTTGCAACCCCCATTCTTCTAGATTACGTGCTGCCACTGCCATAAGAATGGTAATATCTCTCACTAGAATGAAAATATGTGTCAAATCCTGGTTAACTAGTTTTATATTCATGCAGACACAACCGATCTCAATCAAATACAATGTGCTCATGCAGCTAAACTAGTAATTTTACCAAAAACCGTCAGACATAAATTATACAAAATTTCCTCTAGTTTAATTTAACTCAACCCAACCCAACCGCAATATGCTATTCACATCGAACCAACAGCAACCTTGCTCCAAACATATCTGTCTATTGGTATGTTGCATATTGCTAGTTGCTTATCGCTTCGGTGGGTTTTATGCCTAACGCTATTTTCAGTATAAATTGAAGCACATGTGGGCCAAAGATGTCACCACTCCAAAGTCCAACACCAAACTCACTCAGCTACTCAATTAGAATACATTGGATTATTTACGACTATATGTAAATTTTCCAATGCCCAAATCCTTCAATTCTGTTTATTTTCAAGACGAAAATAAGCTACATCCGAAAAGATTATATTGCGACCACTATAAAAAACGCACAAAAGGAACAATAAATGGCAAACAAAAATTAAATAAAACTCATACAAAGCCTAGTGAGGCTGGGGTATTAAATGCCAGTTTAAACCATCAACAGGAACGGAAACCCCCAGGCTAAGTATGTTACATTGGTTTAAACAGGAACGGAAACCCCCAGACTAAGTATGTTACATTTCAGGTTCACCTAATTTTATTTATTTGATCATCATCATAAATAGTATACGTACCTAATGTTTCCACAATAAGAGAACACAATAGGTTTACTAATTTTATTTTAAATCTTATTGAAGTCCGTATTTAGATAACAAACTACTAACTCTTGATAGCACCATCTCTGATTCAAGCTTACCAAACGTACTTAGGTATATACATATCTACTTTTTTTCAGTGCTCGTATTGGGTTTCGGTTGGGGTCTCGTATCTTTAATCGTATCTTTCTTTATTACGTCAGTTCCTGACACGTCAGTTGTCGCCGCTGATCTTTTGAGAGGTGTCGCGTCGTCCGACGCACATTTCTTCGGACCTTTAGATTCTTTTGTTTCTTCCGGTTTAGGCATTAGATATGCGCATTATACCATTCACCCGTTACGGCCATAACGTGAAGTGGCTTCAATAAACTGTCAGTCATATCATGTTGTTTTCTTGATGGCTGTCACGCCACGTGTCTTTATTTATAATGACGCGTAGCGTCCAGACCTATTACCTAGATATAAATGAAACATGAAAACCACCCGTTGTTCCACTGAAGTACTCATACAGCCTGAGACGAATAAGGCTATAGACTGATTGTACGACAAGATTCAATCTTCAGCTAGATAAATTAACTTTCTTTACTTCCTTTATTGCACATGCACCAGCTTTCTTTTGATTATACAATAGTTTCGTTGGATGGTTCTGTCACGGACAATCTAACGTCTCCTTAGTCTGCTTCTTTTTCTGGTCTTGTTTGGAACGGTCGTGATTTCTTCTACGCACTACTCTATGTAGTTTACCGGTGCTACGGTTAACAAAACCACTTAGTAGCGCTTGGGTCTTCTGAATTGCTCGAAGAACTACCGACATCTGACTGCTGTGTGACTGCTGCACATACTGCTGCATTTTCCATTTGACGTTTCAAAGCATTAAGCCGTATTCAGACCAGAGACCACTTTCCAGTCACGCCATAGTCACGCCAGTCACGGTCAAGTTTGACAGCCTCGATCGCTCCACATACAGATCTGAGAGATCCGTTTACTTCAGTGAATTCCAAATCCAGGTTCACATTATACTAAAATCATCAGATTACTGTCATTGTTATCTTAAAGTTGAAAACCCAACAGTGCTAGAATCTTACAAGGATTGCTCAATCAGTGAATACTGATACTGCCGCGCTAAGGAAAAAGGTCGTATCTGACAATTTGTTAGCACTTTACCATTTCCGATCAAACCTAAAGATGGAATGATTTATTGTCATCGATTAAAGCTAAAATATAGAAGAAATGTGCAAAGAATTCGCAAAAGCGTATTGTAGTATAGTTTCCATATTCCAGGCATTATTCTAATGTTTTAATATTTTTTAATTATCTGTGAGCATAGTTTTTAAAAATATATTTTAAAAAATATCATCGTACTCCAAATAAAGCAATGAAGCGCTAACGTGGTTTGTACATCTGTCTATCGGTTCAGGGTCAACCCCCACTGAAGAGGGTTGACCGCAGGAGAGAGGTGGTGTTGCGAGAGCAAAATGAATTTTTGTTTTTTGCAGTTCTTTATCACCGATTTTCTCAGAATTTAGACTCAATTCAGAATTCTGCCTTCAGATTTATGTTCATACCCACTAAACAACGAAACATAACTGTAATATTTATACAATATCTTTTTGTAACGTTGTTACATGTAATGTTATATAACAAGTATTGCTCAATCAATGAATACTGATACTGCCGCGCTAAGGAAAAAGGTCGTATCTGACAATTTGTTAGCACTTTACCATTTCCGATCAAATCTAAAGCTGGAATGATTTATTGTCATCTATTAAAGCTAAAGTATAGAAGAAATGTGCAAAGAATTCGCAAAAGCGTATTGTAGTATAGTTTCCATATTCCAGGCATTATTCTAATGTTTTAATATTTTTTTAATTATCTGTGAGCACAGTTTTCAAAAATATATTTAAAAAAATTTCATCGTACTCCAAATAAAGCAATGAAGCGCTAACGTGGTTTGTACATCTGTCTATCGGTTCAGGTTCCCCACCGAAGAGGGTTGACCGCAGGAGAGAGGTGGTGTTGCAAGAGCAAAATGAATTTTTGTTTTTTGCAGTTCTTTATCACCGATTTTCTCAGAATTTAGACTCAATTCAGAATTCTGCCTTCAGAGTTATATTCATACCCACTAAACAACGAAATATAAATGTAATATTTATACAACATCTTTTTGTAACGTTGTTACATGTAATGTTATATAACAAGTAATATAACTGTTATATTTATACAAGTTCTTATGTCCTACCGGGGATATATAACATTCCAATTTGATACATGTTTGTAACAACTTTTGTAATATTTGTACGACGTTTATATGCAACATTTTTTGTAATATTTCAACAACATTTAAATAACAGATTAGCAACATTTGTTGTAATATTTTAACAACGTTTAAATTACAAGTTGGCAACATTTTTACTTTTGTGTACTCCCGGATTACGCAGGGCGTAAGAGTCATTAAAATCTGTCTACCAGTCGTAACGGAGGAAGGATACGTTTTTCTCGTTGTCTCGTTGGCCAGTGTATAATCCTGCGAAAGCATTATTGCCATTATGTGAATTATTATGAGTCAAAAACGGTATTTTATTTATGACCCACACATTTATGCACTATTGAAAAAATTACAGTATGACAGACTGTGTAAATGTTATGAAGTATAAACCAGTATAAACTGGTATAAGTCAGCATAATGTCACCAGCTGTCATCGGTGAGCATTAGGTCTCCATAGATACGTACATATGAATGAATGTAGTTGTGGTTTGTGGATAACTGCAGTAAGCAATATTTTAACGTGACCTGACGTGACTTAGACATACATGACAGCCTAACAAGAAAACATTCTTGTAAGCATCCAAGAAAATAGTTTTCACCAAAAATGCAATCGTAATGTTTCTTAAAGAAGGAAACACTTGCAGAATAAAAGCATGTTTACCCCCAGAAAACATTTATTTTATTCTAAATCTTATTCAGTATGTTTTGGGATAACAAGCTACGCACACTTTTGAAGTGCATTATTTATTTTTGACATATACATACTTGAATAGATACCCATTGGAGATATCTATTGGCTATTTTAGAATCTTACCACAAACATTTTTGTTTGAAACTTGTCCAAAGTAATTATATATAATGACGCTTCGTCCGTTTCACTTTTCTTCGCGTATTTGTCTTATTTGGCTTTGTCCTTGTCATCTTTCGGTTACAGCATTAGAAGTGCGTATTAACACATTCGCCCGTTACTGCCATTGATTGCCATAATGTGAAGTGGCGGCAGTAACCTGTCAGTCATATCATATTGTTTCCTTGATGGCTGTCACGCGTGATTATCAATCAAGTGATGGTCATCACTAAATGAGAGTCTTGACCAAATTATTTATCTGTTTCCTGCTGATCGAGAAAATTACATTAGTATCAACCGAGCATGATGACGATTTCCATCCCTTGATCTTAACCGATTACCTAGATGGGAACGACATGAAAAGTGGCCAAGCCAAAGCTGTTGTTCAACTAGAGGATTTCAGGAATATATTAAGTTATTCAGGTTTTTTTAGGATAAATAGGCACTTTAATTCATCCATGTTCTTCTGGTTCATCCCATCCAGGAGAAACAGGTATAGGGACCCCGTCATGTTATGGTTGCAAAGCGATATAGGCACTTCGTCCTTAGTTGGGTTATTCTCAGAAACTGGTCCGTTCCGATTTCTGAACTCGTACGATATCGCATTGAGGAAATTTGCATGGACCGACAAATTTTCAATGATCTACGTTGATAGTCCTATTGGTACTGGATTTAGCTTCACAAATAGCGACAAGGGTTACGCCAAGAACCAGGGCCATATATGCAAAGACCTATTCAAAATGTTAAAACAATTTTTTCAAATCTTTCCGGAGTACAGAGAAAATGATTTTTATATAATTGGTGAGGCGTTTGCTGCGAAAACAGTTATATCACTAGCAAGTTTTCTCCATAAGAAGAACAAGAACGTCAGACATAAGATGAACCTAAAAGGAATTGCTATAGGTAGTGGTTTCTGTGATCCAAAGGACCAAATCCACTATGGCGAGTATCTTTATCAGTTGGGTTTGCTAGATGAGAAGGAAGAGCATCAATTTGAGGCTATGGAACACGCAGCTCTAGCGGATATAGAAAGACAACAGTATGGGAAAGCGTTCAAAATATTCGATAATTTGATCAATGGTGACTTCACACAGCACACCTTATTCATGAATAAAACCGGAATAGCCAGTTACTATAATTACCTGGCAATGGCACCACCTGATATCGAGAAAGATTTAATAAATAGTTACGTCCAGATGGGAGAAGTTATAAAAGCTATTCATGTTGGTGTAGTGAGTTATAACGTAACGTCAAGGAAAGTTGAGTGGTTCTTACGAAAGGATATGATGGAATCAGCGGTGGGATGTTTGCCGGGACTTCTGGAAAACTACAAGGTGTTGTTCTGGAACGGCCAATTGGACTTATTATCTCCTCCGGCAACGACGGAGGCCTTCCTATCAAACGTAAAACATTCCGGCCAGCAGAATTTTAGAACAATCAGCAGGTGTCACTTTATGGTGGATGGTCACGTGGCTGGTTATGTCAAAAGAGGTGGAAATCTAATGCATGTCACGGTTAGGAATGCTGGACATATGATTGCTGTTGACCAACCGCAGTGGGCTTTAGAACTCATCGATCATTTCATAATGAATAAAACTTGTTGTGATAATAAGAATTAGTTAAATTGTAAGGCTAAAGCGAAATCAAGTTCCCAGTTTATACAGTGTATGTGTCACTGTGTACTATATTGCATAAGTAGGTTTATTGTATACATTATATATCTACATGTAGTCACAAATAAAAAGTATGGAATCTACTAAAGAAGAAAATACGGACAGTATAAAACAAAATTAAAATCGGGTTAAAAATGTACTTATATTGACTTCGAAATTTTAGCGATGTGTTAATTTGTTTCGTACCTAAGTGTATTTTGTGTATTAAGGGTCATATCCTGAAAACCAAATTAAACTGTAATTTATGATTTTTCCAATGTGTCACTTTGATCATTTTCAATTAATTACTCACCGAAAACAAAAGACTGCCCAATATTTTGTTAACTTTTATATTAAAACCAGTGAATACTATTTCCACATACTATTCCACATACTATTTCTGACAGTATTTCCCATTGCGGGAGACTGAACAGTCAATATACCGCAGAAATATGTTGCAATCATTTGGAAGGGCAGACTCTGTTTTCAATAGTAATACTGTTCACAACCACAATTTCTACTTCGTAATTTAGGAAAACTAGAAAAAAAGGCAATCCGCATTGTACAACACAAACAATTCGCTAAAACATGGCTAAAACGAACGAAAGAGTCACCCCGCGTGGTAAAAGGGTGAGTTACTCTAAAGCGGTACAGTGTGACCAGTATTGGTAAACTAGTGCATTTGTAAACCTATTATTGAACGAAAACATGAAAAGGGCAAAGTCGCAATAAGGTGCGTACTCGTATGAAAAGAAGCAATAAGAGTATCAACTATTGTTGTGTTCCTCAGTGTAGTTCATTTTACAGTGAGATATTGTCATTCCACAAATATTGAGGTTAAACACTTTGCAATTATGTTCTCGGTAACATAACCGCAACCAATTACATTACAATTATTACCATTATTATTAGGAACAATACCATCTTGTAACCTTCCAAAAAACGCCAATTAAAGTCATATCGTACTCGTATATACACAGAACACCAGGTTTTTATCCCGTTTAGAGCGGCCATAGTTATTTTTTGCAGCGCCATCTACATTTGCTCGTTCAGGCGAATTACAAGCAACAAACTAAACAACAACAGCACATTATTATGTATGTATTCCGTTATTAGTTTTTACCACACGGATGACAGTGATTAACAGCTTGACTATCGCGGTTAAAATTCGCAAGATGCCGCGAGGTAATTGGCTGTTCTCGATACAAACAAAGCGTCATAATCGGACAACAGAAAAGTATTTTGGTGCAATTTCGCTCGTGTTAAACAGACTGCTGTTACCTGTATCTACTTTTAAGTGCCTTCACGCGATTTCATACAAAATATTCAAGAGGAATCTGTTAATATTCTGCTAATCTGTGAGTTTATTTTTGCGAATACTTTGGGGAGTTTTTTTTTACCGAAGAAATGCAAACGTCAAACGCGCTAGCTTGGATACTTTGGTTTGTCTGTTGCGCGCTCGGCTTGAATAAATTATTATGTCCGTTTGTGTTTCTTGTTGCGTTAATTTCGGTTATTAGACGGATAAAACGTGTCTCACATTTACTGGTAGGGTATATTGAGTTTGTCACAACATTTGTAACACCCTTAAGTAAGCGTGGCAGGTATAGAGTTGTATACAGGGTGTTCCTAAATATCATGTAAATACGAAAAGTGGTAATTCTTTGGCTTATTTAATGACTAAAAATTCATATAAACATAGGTCCGCAAACGCTTCATTGCCGATCTACAGGGTGTTGAAATTTCAAGACTTTTTAGTTTTTTCTTTATAGCTCTTGTAGCTTTTGAGATATTTAGCTCTAATTTGGAATTATAGGTTACGCTATAGGACTCACATCATTGGGCATACCAAATGGTTTTGAGAATCTACAGGGAGATACTTTTTCAGGGGTCATGCCCCCTTTTCTCCCCATGAACATTTTTCGGTGCGCCGCTGGTGGATTCTAAAATACAAAATGCATTTTTTGTTTTGTTCCAAAGCATTTTAATCTTTTATAGTTTTTTTCGTATTTACCACCGTTATCGAGAAAAAACAATAAAAGCTTTTCTGTGTTTCGCTAGATGAAATTAAATTTTTTTAAATAATTGGTCTAGTATGCCTTGGCTTGATTTAGATAACATTTTATTTGTATTTATTTTGACATTTTATTCGCCACCAAATGTTAAAAATTAAAACTAGGATACAAGAGCTATAAAGAAAAAACTAAAAAAATCTTGAAATTTCAACACCCTGAAGATCGGCAACGAAGCGTTTGCGGACCTATGTTTATATGAATTTTTAGTCATTAAATAAGCCAAAGAATTACTCCTCTTCGTATTTACATGATATTTACATATATATATATATACCTATATATATATATATATAATGGATGTTAATTCTTTGCAGAAACCTGCATATATTGATATAAAACTATGAAATAGTTAATACAAGATGGCGGTAATTTTTTAACTTAAAAAATTACCGCCATCTTGTATTAACTATTTCATAGTTTTTTATATATATATATATATATATATATATATATATATATATATATATAACTTTGAAATAGTTAATACAAGATGGTATTATTATGCAGGTTTCTGCAAAGAATTAACATCCATTATATATATATATACATATATATTTAGAACACCTGTATATATTTTTGATCAGCTTTGAAAACTGAATCGATTTTGCTATGTCCGTGTGTCCGTCTGTGTACACTATAACTGCCGTAATTTTGAAGTTATTGATTTTAAATTTGGTGTACAAGCTTATCTCTTAAAAAGTAAGGACAAGTTCGGGAATGGGCAAAATCGGTTCGTCAATTTTTTTAAAAATATTTTACGGTGGTGGGTATTTTAACTTCCCGGTTGCCCGGCTGAAAATAATTTTCTTATTAGTTTAATTTATCATACGTAGTATGACAAAGTATTGTAATCGTACAAAAAAAAAATGAGATTTAGCTGAAATATGTCCTTTTGGGCCCCCTGAACATTTTTGACCAAAGTTGAAAAAAAGTCTGTGGGTGTGTGTGTGTGTACTCTCTTTTTTGTGGCGACGATTCCAGAGAAACTACTAAAGGTATCGGGACAAAACTTTGTATTTAGAAGTTTCATGACCAAACTTAGACCTGAAATGCTTTTTGTTCAAAAGAATCCAAATGAACCGAATGTTTAGTCTTAGCATTCTTCAACTATTTTGCAAATGAGCCGCCACTTCTGTAATTTCATCAAAATGGTTAAATAATAAATTAAAGTATAGGAAATGTTATATAATTTAAGCCTATGAAATTTTTTGGGAGAATCATTAGATTAGTTGCATGAGCAAATTGTACCTATTTAATTGAGATCGGTCGTGTCTGCAGTAATAAATAACTAGTTAGCCAGGATTATCCAGATATTGTCATTCTAATGACAGTGGGTAGTGACAAACGCTGATGTGTTGACAATACCTACCTATTATTATTATTATTATTATTATTATTATTATTATCAATAAAATCAAAATATCTGTCAAATCCTGGCTAACTAGTTTTATTTTAATGCAGACACGACCGCTCTCCATCAAATAGAATCTCATGCAGCTAAACTATTAATTTTATGTATAGTATGATTAAGTCATGTGCCTGGCCACATCAGCTTTCTTTTGGTTAGTTTCGGTTTTTAGACGGGTAAAAGATGTCACAGGGCGTTAGAGTTTGTTCTATGTTTTTATTTGTTCTTTCAGTGGCGGCTCGTAGCTAAATTTAGTGGGGGTGCTGCTCCATAATTATGTTTTTATTTCTTATTTTTTAATATTTAATATGTAAAAGAAAACATGTATAAAACGAAAATGTATTCAGAAACTTAATAATATTGTCAAAGACTTTAAGAAAGGAAATAAGAAATAAGAAAAGAAAACGGATTTCTTATTTACTTTAACATCCCAAAGAATGTAATCGTAACCAGAGGTCGAACCTGGTAACGGGACCACCAGCTTAATGTGCCTGCTGAAGCACGGCGGTGGCGTGAAGAAGTCGCCTTACCGCTCGGCCACTCCGCTTATAATTGTTACCAATTACATTCATTCATTAATAAATTTATGTAAAAAATAAATTTTCTAAAAACTGTTTAAATTTCACTAAAAATTAAAAATGTTCCAAATTTTTTATTGGTTCATGCATTGTCACCGGAAATCGTCCACATGCCAAAATTCAACTTGATTGGACAATGGGTAAAATATCGATTACAAAATTAAACATAGCAAACAAACAAGTAAATATAAGAGTATGAAAAATTAAATCCATTCTTCTTGTATTAATTTTCGCGAAAATATCAATAATTTTCCCCTTGATCTCTAGATGACAACTGAGGAATTATCTCTCCATTGAAAGCACTGCAATTGTTCTAAAATACGTAAATTGATAAGCCATCTGCAGTTTGTAAAACTACCTTAGACTAGCACGGCAGGGTCGGCAGTCGGCACTGTTGGAACTGCGGGAACGACAGTGCTCTATCCCTAGCAGGCCGCTGCCTCGTGTGCGGGTTCCTATGTGCGCATGCGCAGAACAGTCAAACACCACGCCGCTGGAACTGTAAAGATCACAGTTCCATGCAACGATTTATGTATCTTTTTCCTGAACTGGTGGATGGCTACTGACATTAAGGATCAAATATTATAATATTGTACAAGTATAAAAGGAGAATTAAAGGAAAAAGGATTCATTATATTAAATGTTATCCATCATATCACGTGGGTGCTGCAGTTCCACAGTGCATATACGCGAGCCGCCACTGTGTTCTTTCATTCTAAAACTGTTTTTACATTGTCCACAGTTGTGCAACAGCGGTTTGTCGTGATTTTATGTCGTTGAGGTTTGCTTTAGTTTTGCCTGAAGTCGTTTGTGAAAACTTCGAAATAATGATGAACTCAATTAAGTAAATGATAGTTTTCTCTTCTCATCTTAAGAGAGAACAAAGTTGTAAATAGCTAATTACCAGCCGGCCAATACATTACCAGGAAATTGTTTTCTCTCCACACCTGTCTATTACCTCTTGTATAAACTAAACCAAATTTACACCATGTTTTTACTTTCAAAGGTCACTCTTGTCCCGGTGTGAAGTTTAATAATAATGGTAAGCCTAGCTATAGAGAAAGTATCGTTTTATGCCTCCATTGATTAAACACAGAAAGTTTTCTGCTCATCTGATGAAGTGCAAAATATTTAAACAATTGGGCACCAACCAACAGAACAAATTTAGTCGGTTTTTAAAAATAACTAACTTAATTATACCGGATGTAAAACCAAACGTTAATAAATAAGTATGGAGTTAGAAAATCTGCTGAATTAATAAACGTATCAACCGACAACCACGATATTGCCTCACAATAAAATTGAGGATAAAATTGCACGCCGATAGCTTCTAATTGTAAAACCAAACGTTAATAAATGAGTGTGGAGTTAGAAAATCAGCTGAATTAATAAACGTATCAACCGACAACCACGATATTGCCTGACAATAAAATTGAGGATAAAATTGCACGCCGATAGCTTCTAATTGTAAAACCAAACGTTAATAAATGAGTGTGGAGTTAGAAAATCAGCTGAATTAATAAACGTATCAACCGACAACCACGATATTGCCTGACAATAAAATTGAGGATAAAATTGTACGCCGATAACTTTTAATAGGTTTTTTTCTACGATATATGGTAGAGACTATGCGTCATTCGGTGAGTTTCGAGTAATTCGATTCTGTCGGATGAGATCAATGCCCTAGGGTTGTTGAATTAGGGGCATTCCCGCCTCGCTGAAAATAGAGAACAAACTTCATGGACGTAATTTGCTATGGAATTTGATTCCGACGTGCTCTCGGAGCTTTTCTAAACTCTATTATTGCTCTTGGTTCGCATACGCTCTGATGGTATTCGAGAAAAATGTGGCATACATATAGATAAAACTGGTTTAAATTGATCAAAGTAATAATAATTCAAGAATATTAATTTGATATTGTAAGGGGATAATAGGCTTTTTGGTCATTACTGAAATTTATTTTGCACCGCCCCCGTATTTGACTCTCACATCTCCAAAATAAGTACTAGTTTTTCACTTTTTCTTTCTGTTATAGGAAAGTAGCCTATTTTGGACCAGTTTAGGTATTTATTTTTTTTAACGAAAATAAGGAAGAGAACTGAAATAAAACAAAGTGCATTGTCAACTTACATCCTTTAACTTTATTTTACCAAAAATAAAGTAATCTAGATTCTTAAACGTCTTAAATGAAAATATATTTCTTATTATATTGCATCGGTCCAAACTAGGAAACCAGTTTCCTAATTTGAACCGATGGTATCCTAATTTGGACCACAGCAACAAACTTAATATTTTAACATTTAGGGCAAAAGTAAATTTTTCTGAGTGGGCTTACTTTTCCACATACAGAGTGCACCCATTTCTTGCAGCGTAAACATTGAATCATATCCTCCATTTTCTCCTGTTCGCATATTACACAAAACCATGCGTCGCTAGTGTTATTGGTTGTGGTTTTGGCCTGACAGGTTGAGCTTTTGGCCTTCCTTTTGTTGTTGAACTTGCTTTTTTGACAGATGCTGCCCTAGCCTTCGAAGTCTTAATGGGTCCTGATTTCTTTTGTTTTGATTTGGAAATTTGTAGATTATTCTTGTAGGGCGTGCTTGTTAGCTCAACCGCTTGCTGAGCTCCTTTCGATAGCCTAGCATTCTTTGTTTCCTCAGGAACCGGCAGTGGAAGAGGACACAATTCTTCAAGTGAATTAGTGGATATCAACTGCACCCGTAAATACATTTGACAAATTACGCCTGACTCTTTCTCTTCGTTCCAAAAATGCATGGTCGATTGTAGGTTCTTCCTGTTCTTCATCCGTGTCACTTGACATGTCCTTGCCTCCAGAATCCTGCGTATTGTCGGGGATGCTTTGATTAAGGTTGTCTGCGGCAGCAAAATCGCAGTCTCTGAAAACGTTTCTGTCCACTGGTCAAACTCCTGTAGCCTTAAAACCATTAACAGCTGTTTGCACCACTGCTGCTCTGCCATAAGCTTCAGCCAAAAGCTGGGACACTTGATACATTGTCACTTTGGAACTTGCAAGGTCATTGTGGGTAATATTTATGATATAAAGAAACCATTGCAAACAGATATACCTGGATGAGTCCTTAACCACTTTTGAACTGCTTCTATATAGTAGGTCTCAAGCGGCTTAAACAAGCTTACATCTAACGGTTGAAGTCTATGGGTTGTGTGCCCTGGGAGTTGCAGTAAAACTACACCATGTTCTCGAGCCATTTGCAATGCTTCTAGATTCTTGCTGTGAGTGCTGTGCCCGTCGATGAGTAACAAAACTCTCCGTTCTTTACTTGGATTCACTACCCGAATAAAGTGCTGTAGATACTTAGTGAAGAGTTCGGTATTAATATAGCCCGTTTCGGATATTTCCACAATACTTCCAGGCGGCGCGCAAATTTTTAACTCCTCGGACATTCTATTTCTTTTAAATATTATCATTGGTGGCACGTACTGGCCAGCTGCACTGACTCCACAGACTATGGTTGTGTTTACACCGCGTTCTCCACTGGTAACTGAACCAATTTGCTTTTTTCCCTTGTGCCCTATAATCTTTTGGTAACGTTTTTGAACAGTGGAAAATCCACTCTTATCTACATTAAATATTCTTGTGGCATCAAGTTGATGCTGGTCACATAGTTTTTCTAGGAGGTCAAAGAAGTGATAAACATTGTCTCTGTTGAATCCTTTTGCTCGGGCAATTGATGTAGATTCTGGCTGCCTCAGCGACAAATTAGGGTGCCGGGCCATAAATGAATAATACCATTTCTTTCCAGCTAAACCAGATTTTCTGTTAAAATTGTGCTTTAGCATATGGTTTTCGGCAATATCAAATGCTAATTTCCGGACGTCGCGTATGGTCAGGCCAAACATTAATTCTTCAAATCTTAAAGTGTGATTTTCCAGGCTTTCTTCGGCATCTTCAGGCAGTGTTAACTTTCGACCAAACTTTTTAATTTCTTTGTCAGGTACGCAGTTTTTGTCGGCATTACGCTTAATTGTAGCTTTCGGCACATTATATGTTCCTTGACATTCATTTAGTCCCTTAGTACTATTTTTATGAGCAACACAGCTAATTTTAAATCTTCAGCAGTCCAATTACCATACTTTCCACTAAAATACAATAAAAGAAGATAATCTAATTTCTAATTCGAGTATTTCGTAGAGTTTCCTAATTTGGACTGGTCCAATTTAAGAAACATTCACTGGTCCAAATTAGGAAACAGCTTCAAATTCTATCCCAAAAGCCAGTGGACCATTTTCATCCGATCGATCAGAAGATTTCTTTATATCAAAAGAAACGAAACAAACTCCTCTATCTAATGAAACCAAAGTTTTTTGCTTTGAACTTACCGTTTGGCCATTATCACCTTCGGGACGTCCACTTAACCTTACTTCTGGTCGCGCGGGAACACTATTTACGTGACAGTTTACTTGTCGGTAATACAGTTACCCAAGTGAGTGGTTCGCACAACGCTCTTTGTTGTAGCAGTTTATATTTTAAAGTTTAGAGGGCGCTGTCTTCATTCAGATCTGAGATTTAATGGTGGTCCAAATTAGGAGCCGGTCCAAAATAGGCTACTTTCCCCACGAAAACAAACAAGTTAATTCTCACTCACGTGGAAAAGCAGTAATTCTTTTATTTATTGATATTTGATTATGCTATTTTGATTGAGAACGATTAATAATGTTTTTAAATATTATCTCTCTACAATCAATAACAATAATCCATAAAGCCACATCTTTACTCACCCTTAAGGATCAGTCATTACTAACAGCTCTGACTGCGTATCCTGATATTTTTTCACCCGTTAAACTTTAATCTTGCTTGGTCTGTTGTAGTGTAAAAATATCGTAAAAGGGAAAACCTGAGGGCGACATCCCTTTAAAAAGCGTAAAGGGAACTTTAAACAAATCGATATCAGCGCGCGTCTGAAATTTATATTAATGCCGCGAGATAAAACAGAAGCAGAACCGAAAAGGCGGCACAGAACACAAAGCACTGTTTGATATGCCGACATTATTAAATCAAAAAGCTTATTCTCCGCTACATTATGTACTGTATACGAAATTAGACAGGCTTTAATCGTGTGTTCGCTGAATATCATTTTTTTACAAATATTTGTTTCGCAATTTTGAAATATTATCAACAGACACGTTTATAAAAATGATATAGTAAGCGCATAAAGTAATGAAAAACGACCAAATCTGTGAGACAATTATTTTTGACATGAATGTTGTTTTTTCTATATCTTTTTTCCAGTTTTTTCCTTTAAAATTTGGATTGGCCATATTAATTTATGAATAATATACTGCTTATTTTGCATACCGGTCTATAAGGAGTTATAAAATCAGTTAAACTTTTTGCAGCAGTTTTTCTACACCTTGGTATAGCAAAGTCACCTCTTTCTACAATGGCATGATAGCAATTTTTAGTTTAAAACGTTCGCAAAGGCGCTCGACTCTTTGAAGATTTCCTAGACATTCTCAGGTATCCCCGTTCTCACAGCCTTTCTAAGAAAAGGTTTATAAGATTATTTCATCTATAGATGTTACTTCTTCCGATTTATGTTTTAAAAAATGAGATGAAGAACTAGGTAGATCATTAATATGCCTTATTTTCATTATCATATCGCAGATTCAAAATAAATAAGACCAAAAAAATCCTCTACGATGTCACTCACATTGATGCGCTCGTTTGATTTTATTTTATTTTCGCTTCGTTTGTTGTCGATTTGGAGTGGGATATTATAATATTCTCATTGTGCGACAACTTCTGAAGCAATTGGAAAATCTTTCTTGTTATTGTAGTTCCATCGTTTTAGTATTGTTTGGTAGGCATGATATCTTTATATTTCTTTGATTTGTTAAATTCCATACGGCTGTAACTTAGGAACTGAAAGAAGAATGCGATGAATCTTTCTACTCAAAATATTTACTTACAAAATATCAGTTGCAGTACCAATTCCAGTACTGTGCTGCAGTAAGGTTGTCATGGATCAATCTCACACACGTGTCATATCACAATGTTTGAGTGGTGTCGTCATTTCTTTCTGGGCCGGGGAAAGACGTTAAGTGTTTTTTTTTCTCGGAAAATCTTGTAAACTACATAAGTAATATAATACAAATAATGACCGAATTTAAGAATACATATGTCTATATGGGAGTGACTTGACTCCTCATAATGTACAGGCCAATAGTGTAGAGAAATTCGACAGACAGACGGACAAAGTAACATACAGACGGACAAACGAGTGATCCCAGAATAGTTGTGGTTGTTTACTTTTGAACTACGGAACCCTAAAAACGCAAAAATAATAATTGTTTTTTAGTTAATTAATTAATTTACCTATTATTATGAGTAAAGGTGTGTGTTTTCTGTATGTTTTGCGTCCGTATTTTTTGATAGCTATTTGATTTTATTTTTCTTTGCTTTGTTACTAGTGCAAGCGTCTTTAACTTTTTTGAAACTGTAAAAGAAAATAAATCTATATGAAACATTTTGCTCAAATGTCATTTACATTCTCAAAAACCATGGAACGCCTCGTTTACTAAAAAAGTTCCAACAAAATCCAAAAAGTTGCGGAAACAGAGGTGTCATAGGTATAATGAACACTGGTTGGAAGCTGCAGAGAATTAGCTAAGAAACAGCATAACTTCGGAAGCAACATAAAGTTATGGAGGTATAATATGATAGATTTCTTCTACTATAACCGTTAAAAATTAAAACCACAAATGTAGATAGGTATATCTTCTTTTGATAACAGTCTGTCTCAAAAAATTGTATATGCCCTTGAAAAAATGTTCTACTGCTTATTTTGTCCATCCCATTCAGAACGCCAATAAATATAGGCTATTATTTGTTGAATTAAGCTTGGTACCTTGCAGTAAAACGGTATTTTAGTCTTTACCGAGTTTTCATTCTCAGATCTACAATAATTTTTAATACATAGGTCCACTCACTACTGTAACTGAGGAGCAACCTTTCTTTATGCATTTTGTCCAAAATTTCAAATTTGTAACCAAAGGTGGCGCATTAATCTATGAATCGTGGGCTACTATCTTGTGTATTAAATTTTGTTCAAAATGCATTTTGTCATGTGTAAAATGTATTATGAAAAACTGTTTGACATTCTACGTGTACTATGTCCAATGTTGAAAGACAAACGAACAGCGTTTTGTCCAATGAACTTGTCGTGGCAGGCAAAAAAATAGTTTTGTGTTGTTATTATCACATTGTTTGAATTTAAGTAAGATAGAAAATAATGAGTGTAACTGATGGGGAGCATGTGGTTGGCAATGTTGGCCGTGGTAATAGACGAAAAAGAAATAACACAAAAATGTTAAATTTTGTGCAAAACATTTATTTAAACTAATGAAAGAGAAGCCTGTCCACAGTATTTCATATTATTTTGATCTCCACAAGCATCAGGTTCTACTGAAGGTGCTAATTCAAGATGCATTCTAAGCCCAGCAACTATAATTTTATTGTTTTTGTGTTACTGACATTTATTTTAGGTCTGTTCCAAGACTTAGAAAATACCGATCTCGTACAAAAAAAAGACTACTTTTTATCATTGAGTTGTCGATCGTAACATAACCGGTCAATCACAAAACACGATACCAGAATGGTTTTCATCGTTGTTTGTTCCAAACCTATAGAAACACGAGTGTTTTCTATACTTGGACGGAAAATCAGGCAAAGAGGGAATCTGCAGAAACAAGTTCTGCTTTACACAATTTCCTTAATGCACAAAACTTTGAGCCAGATATGAAACAAGTAAGACTATTCTTAGATGGTTCTACCGGACAAAATTAAAAACTCACAAGTAGGTAACGCAGATGCTTATGATATGGTTTTACGACAAGGTAGAGTATTATTTTTCTTTCTAATTATGTCATTTTAACACCCCATCACATAAAGTCACTGTAGTTTACTTAGCAGATACACAAAATGCACTTTGCCCAACAAAATTTTGCGTTTATTTCGGAAAATATAAAAAGTAGATTTTTGGCACCTAGACAGAATAATTATATGATTTTCTTTACAATTTTTGGCAAAATTATCGATAAATTTAACCACAAACCTGTGATAGTTTTGCTCCATTTCTGAACATTTCATATTTTGGAAAAAATGCATATAGAACATCTGCGCCTCAATATTTCAGTCAGGTTAGTGTTGCTATGGCGAATGGTTTTGCTGAACATCTGCCCTAGCAAGAACAAATTGCTTATCCAGAGATTATGTATAAGAAGGTTTCATTTGGTTTCTTTAATTTCTTCTCATCCAGTTTTTAGTTGCTGTTAGTTTAATTTTTATAAGTTTAGTCTGGGCCACCCTCGGCATAGGGTTGCCAACATTGCGCCTATGCTGACCCGGAGAAAAATAATTATATCAGGGAACATAAGTTTAAATTAATAACGGCCGCCACAAAAATGTGCGGCTTCGACACATACTTTTTAGTAACGCTTTGGTGTGAAATTTGGATATGAAAACGATGAGATCCAGATGCTAATTACTAGTAAATAAATTTATTTCAATTAATGTCTACTAGCTTTCCCTCTTCTCGTTTCTACCTCTTATCGTCGAATTTTTTTCGACTCAACCAACATGAGACAAAATGTCAATTTACCACCTAAACAAGCCTAATTTTGAGAGTATTTTTAGTACTGAGAGTATTTTTTAAGGGATCATGTGTTTTAGCATGAAGTAATTATCTACACGTTCTCTAACTAATTTTAAATTTTCTTTTCATTCTAACAATATTGGCGTTTTGTATAAACCCCCATAATAAAGGAGTCTCTAGTAAAAAATGACAACTATATCTCTCTTTGTAAATATATGGGTAGTCTAAGTAATAATAAAATTTTCAAATAAACGTATCGCTGTCGTCATCTCCATGATTTAAAAAATACTGTTTTATGGCAGACCAGTATGATACTATTCTGTGAACTCCCTTAGACAAACATTTTGTTGGGACATTTTTTATCACCTGAACAACATTCGAAAGTTCAAAACATATTTTGTTAATTAATGTATCAATATTGAATGTTGATTAAACAATACCCGTCCTTTTGAAAGCCATTTTTGATATTAGATTTGTCTCTATTAGTCATGATCATCGAGGCAGGATACAATCTTCTGCGTCCGTCGTACCGCTACAAAATTCCTACTGTATTCACTAGACATGTGACAAAATCAAAAAATGCTACAATTGCTACTTTCAAAGTTTTTCATGCTCTCAAAAAGTAAAATTAAATTGTGAAGATTGAGTAATAGAGTGCTTCTTATTTTGAGAAAAGTTCCTTTTGTTTCAAGGGAAATCGCTGCAAACTGTATGATTAGAATAACAATACTGTATTTTCATAATTTTTAAAAAATATGTAGGGGTCGCTACAGTTTCTCAAAAGATCGATGATTACCTTAGTTAACCCGGAGAATTTAACTGAAAACCCGTAGCCCGTAGAATGGTCGCCAAACCCGGAGTCTCCGGGTCAAAATGACCATGTTGGCAACCCTACCTCGGCAAGTGGCAATCAACAAGGAGTTGCCATAAGGCATTAGTTCAATACCTAAGTACTTTCATGAAATCATGTTTTATCAAGACATTTTTTTCCTAAACACACCAGACACATTTGTGTTATCAATGATCTTATAAATATTTAACATGCTTTCTCTGCGCACCCTGGAAATTTTTAATCTTCCGATTATATTCCTGCGTCGATCGCATATCGAATGCCAATGAGTAAAATAAAGGGAATTATTCATTCGATTTAATTCGTTAACCCGGAGAGATTTGAACTGTTTTCGCGACCTCTCCCTCTCTCTGTGTATACATTTTCAAGCCGCTTCATCTGTTTGATTTTCCTCTTTGTTCTCGTTACAGCTGCCTCTACGTGCTTTTGATCCCAATTACCGTGGTCGGGAATACAAACCGTCATTCCAAACATTCAATATTGATGGGATGTGAATGATGTTTAAATCCGGAATATACCATATCAATGTATAATCGTATAAATAATGAAAGTTTAGCATTTGATCAGAGCTCCTTATTAATTTAGGAACTTGGAACTTTTGATAACGTAATTACTCGTATTAATTGCCAGAGTATTGATTGGACTTCAATTTAATTCAATCAATTAAATTTTAGATGTTAGTTTTTTATCATATCGACAAATTTTGGGGTAAATACGGATATTAGAAATGATTTCTCTATAGTTACATCAGATATGAACGGCAAAAAACTCGTGTCGAACCATTTTTTTTACAATATAATATTTTATTATATTTATTTTATATAATTTCTTAATATAATTTTATTAACAGTATTTTTTATATATCTGGAAAAGCATGGTTTGGAACCTGAAGTTAAAGAGAATCGGAAGATAGCATACGAATTTTAAAACAAGATAGGGAAGCTAGGACGTGTGAGGTGTCATAGCTTAGCTCTTTTAAACCAAATAAATTTCGTCTGAATATTTTTTATTAAGTGTCACTGAAGAAAGTTGGCACCATCTGCGTCTATTTAACCCAAGTAAGATAAAAAAAAAATCTTTAAACTATGTTCAACCATGTGTACCCTTTTTAATTTTATTTGATATTGTAATATTCATTTACCTAAGGGTGTTATTGATTAAGCAAAAAAGTTCATAGCCACCTAGATTCCGTTAAACTTTTGAGACACTTTTTCTTCATCTTGACTTCAAAAATGTCTCGTAAAAGATTACGTATAAACGGATAATAAATTAAATATAGAAAAATCTCTGCTTACTCAATCTTTTTGTAATTGGTTTTGTTCTTGTATTGAAGTATTTACTAACAGGTCCATTGAAACTATTTGGCCTTTTATCTAATTATATGTCAGCAATTAAATTAAACATTTTCATTCAGTTTCTGTGATGTATTGTTTCTTTAGGTTCCTAAAATAACATATGAATTGTCAATCAACGTAGGTTGCTATTAATATGAAATAGCTCATTATGATCAACAACTATGGTTTGTCGATTTTAAAAGCCAATTGTAAAATCGATTTTTGGGATATTTGAACGATTTCAAGCAGCATTTTAGTTGGTTATTAGTGTGTCGTTATTATAATGGATAATTTTTTAAGTTTCAGGTTTAATGCAGAATGAAATTCTGCGTTCGTCTTTGCGAAGGCATTTCAAAATATTGGGACACAAAATGTCTAAATCAAAAAGGGCAGGCATTTATAATCAACCAATATAATAAGTAATTGCCGTCATTAAAAATTAACTAGCAATTTCTCAAGATTTTCTTTTTTCTATATTTCTATCCTTTCTACTTTCTCCACTTCTACTTGTGTTCTCTATAGGGATTTTGAAGGTGTTTGTATATGGGGTGAGAGCGCAATCATCGTGGAACGCGATTTTCTCGCATTGAATAATTAAAATCGATCTAGGCGCTTCTCACACTTTTTTGTTTACAAATTCTCCGCAAGACCGCGCACACATCTCACGCCCTGATTTATGTGTTTACGATTGTAAACGCTAATTTTAGGCATTGTTGTTACCTATTCATCAGCGTCAGTTCGACGTAATCTCGATCCACCAGCGTAGGCTTCTGAAGTGGCTGAAATAATGTTTGCGGAGCGACGGCATTGGATTTGACAGTTGTTTGTTGTGCCAAATAGAAACTGAAGTTGAGATATGAGAGTTTTATTGATGGTTCGGAATTTATCACTGCCAGCTAACGTTTAATTATTATTGTGGTCTTGGAAGTGTGGAAACAGTCATAGATATTATATTTGCTTTGGTATTTTGAAGATATATGTAAAACTGGTGCCCGGGTCTGAATGGAACCTTCTAAATCGCTGAGCTCGGGAATGTAGAATATTTTGCAAAATTGCATCGGAGCGGAAGGTATACCGTGTCCGGCAATAATTTAGGCACAAACGGGAAAGATTTTTACTACCAATTTTTGAAAAAATTTTGTTCTTCATAAAAGCCTAAAATTCAAAGTTTGAATGTAATTATGACAGCAAAGCAGCACATGACATATTTTCATTGTAATGTGCTTTCATACAGGACTTTTAATAATATGCATACTATTCTAGTTCATACACTCATATATTACTACATATTACATGTCGAATTGCGCTATGTGGAAGTTAATTACATACAAAATGAATAAAGATCAAAAATATGTTCTTAAATGAGGATTGTATTCACATAATTAATAATCCGTCAGTTAACAATAGGATTTGTCGGTTTTCTAAAACCCGGTTTACTCGGACATTCGAAAACTGGCTTTTAAATTTATAAACAGATTTTGATGCTAGGATTAATTAATCAAATAATGAGTTATATTATTAAAAACATTACCATTTTAACCTGAAATAGATAATTTAGGTAATCTACAAACATACAGTGCGTTCATTTCAAAACTTCCCACCCGGAATAACTTTTGACATAATGACGTCACGATGTTTAGCAAAAACATGTCAATTTTTATTTAAAGGGGGAACTTTATAACTAGTTCTAATGTAATCGTAGGTCCCACCCCTTCACCCCAAACCACCCCTACTTTCGATTTTTAAATGGGACTACCTATCTTCATATACCACCTACATTTATTAGTAATAAATAAACTAAATCAGTTTATTCGTTTCTGAGATAGAACAAATAAAGTAAGAGTTAATGTTCAATTTTTGACAGAAAGGAAATGCCCCTTTGCAGAATTTTTGCATGCTTTTCTCTTAAAAGTTTTAAAGTTCAGGTACTCGCTTTCAGTTAACACTGCTAAAAAAACAATAACACGGTTTCTTAAAACAAAATGACACGAATTGTCAAAATGTACAGAATTTTTTTCATAAGCCGAAAAGCACAATTTTCTAGAAGCTAAAATGGAAACTTCAAAATCCCTGTCTAGGGTAATTTTAATTAATTATGTCTAATAGAATTTTGCTTCTAACTCCTTCACAGCTAGCCAGAGGGGATGAAACAATTTTTTTCATTTTTAAATGTGATTGATATCTGCATTTCGTATCTTAGAAGAAGCAACATCGTGAAATTATTATTCACGTCATAATTCGGATACTGTTTATTATGTAAAAATAACTAATAACCACGATTTAATTTTTATCATTTAGTTTATAAACTGTTCAAAATGAACTCAATTTTGTTCTAAGCATAAATAAAGTCTTTCTCGAAGGCACGTCGCCCTTTTCTAAATGTTTCTCGTAATATCTGCCGGCACTCTCGAGTTATCCGAACTTTGAGATCATGTAAATCTTCTGGCGGCGTTATGAAAACTTGAGTTTTTAAATGACCACAGAGAAAAACATCAAGTGGCGCTAAGTCCGGGGATCCTTCTGACCATTCAAGGGTACATTTTATTCCTATGCACTTCATATAAAACCTTTCATTTAACCATTCTTTCACAGGAAGTGCATAATGTGGAGGGGCTCCGTCTTGTTGGAAATGCAGTTTTTCTTCATTGAGGAATTGGCGTCCGTCTTCATCAACCTGGTTCACCATAGATTGAATTATATAAATAAATTAATTATAAATTAATTAATTATATAAAACTAGGACCGATTATTTCATTCCCTAGAATACCAGCCCCCACATCGACCTTCTGAGGGTATCGTGTATGGTCTTCCCGAAACACATGTGGATTTTCAGTTTCCCAGTATCTACAATTATTTTTGTTGACAAACCCGTTCAAATAGAATGTCGATTCGTCACTGAAGCAGATATTTTTAATAGATTTGGATCATCAGTGATTCTCTGTGCAATCTGCTCACAAAATTCATTCCTCCTATCAAAATCGTCTTCAGCGAGCCGTTGATGTATTCGCATCTCGTAAGGAAAGAACTTATTTAATTTTAATGTTTTATGTACGGAACCAAGAGATATTTGGGTTTGCGCAATAACCTTTCCTAGATGTTCTTGGATCCATTGCAAAATGACCAACAACTTCGATTTGTGCTCCTTCTACGACAACTCTCGGTTGCTTGTTGTTCTTATTTTCTACTGAACCAGTGTCAAGAAATTTTTGAACCAAATCGACGATGGCTTACATTTTTTTTCGGGATACTAATCGTAGAAAATTCTTGCCGCCCGACGAGCACAACGATTTTCACCGGCGCGCGTAAATAAGAATTATATCTATTCTTTCTTCTAAGGTATAAGCCATCTTCATAAAATGATCTAAATACTAGGTTTTAGCAATCGAATATAGCTCGATCAAGCTCGATTTTATCACGTAACCTAGGAAATGTCATAATAGTAACCATGGTAATTTACACAATAAACATTCTGTCGTATGTGAGAGCTATGCTAACTTGATAAAATTAAATGATACGCTTTTAACTCTATCTCGGAAATGGATAAACCGATCTAATTTATTTTTTTAATGAGCGAATAGACAATTTCATCCCCTTAAAATGAGGTGTATGAAGGTAGGTAGTGCCATTTAAAAATCGAAAGTAGGGGTGGATGGGGGTGAAGGGGTGGGAGCTATGGGTAGATTAGAACAAGTTTTACAGTTCCCCCTTTAAGTAAAAATTGACGTGTTTTTGCTCAATATTTTAACGTCATTATGACAAAAGTTATTCCGGGTGGGAAGTTTTGAAATGAACGCACTGTATGTTTGTAGATTACCTAAATTATCTATTTCAGGTTAAAATGGTAATGTTTTTAATAATATAACTCATTATTTGATTAATTAATCCTAGCATCAAAATATGTTTATAAATTTAAAAGCCAGTTTTCGAATGTCCGAGTAAACCAGGTTTTAGAAAACCGACAAATCCTATTGTTAACTGACGGATTATTAATTATGTGAATACAATCCTCATTTAAGAACATATTTTTGATCTTTATTCATTTTGTATGTAATTAATTTTCACATAGCGCAATTCGACATTTAATATGTAGTAATATATGAGTGTATGAATTGTGTAGTAAGTCAACGGGCAATTATTTCTAAAGTATCTGGTAAAGCAAGGTAACACGTATGATTTAAGTACTGCTACATGTGTCAGTTTTCATAAGTGTCTCATAAGATCTTATTTTCTGTAATGTATATTTGCACTCGAAAATATTTTTTACTTTACGTTTCTAAATTAATTAATTACGAAAAAGGATATTTAACCTATTCTTTATAGTATTGAGGTCATCAACAAAAAAAAACCTGCATTTTTAATTTTTAACGCAAGAAGTCCTTAAATACAATTGCATTTTATATCGGTAAGTTTTGTAATGAAAAATGCAATTGTCTTATAACTGGGGGTTGGGTAAATGTCCCTTTAGATACTTCATCAGCATAAAATTGCATATCTTTATCTATATATAACCGATTTTGTATATCTTGAATAAACGAGATCACCCAGAAATTCATAAGAAAACCAGCGTGTATAAACGATTCATTTCCGAACCCTTGTTGATTAAGATTATCTACATATTTTGGTGGGTTTTATATGTTCCCTAAATAGTGCTTTTATTAATTACATGGAAGTTTTGATAACTTTTTTACCTTAATATACATATTTACGTTCTTCAAAGGGCTTTCAAAAATGTAATTTTATCATATCTTCCATTCTGGAACATTTAAATCGCCAATTATATTTCAAGTTTACCATTCAACCACTGTGCGTGGCTTATGCAGATGCATACAATGTTTTTCAGTGAGTTTTTCAATGTCAGTGCAGATATCTCTATCTTCTTCATCTCTATCTACCTAAGTACTTTAAACTTATTTTACCTCGTAATTTATACTAATTTTAATTTATATTTATATTTTTTTTTTATAAAAGAATTTATATTTTTATATTTACATTTATATTCTTAGTTACTAAAATACATTCCTGGAAGAACTGCACGATGCCAAATTGCAATGGTGTTATGTTGGCAGCTGTGAACTTTAAAATTATGAAACTTTCTGACTTGTCACGGCACCTCCACCATTTGTCTAACTTTCGAGAGAAACATAAACAATACAAATGTGATTGAACAAAAGGAAAATCTATGTTAATTTCACAAAGAGAACTTTTAAGATATGAAGAAAAATAAGAAGAATGTTTTTGTAACATTTTTCATTATACAGGGTTAGCCAAAATTACCGGAACACCTAAATAATTTTCCACCCGTAAGATATACAGAGTGCTCATTTTTTATAGAAATTTGGTAACCTATCCTTTTTTTAAATAGATCATGTGTTCTTATTATTAAATTTTGTAATTCTAATATTAATTCTAAAAATTTTTTATAGGAATCATATTTTTATAAAATGCATTATTTTTTACTTATATGCTATTAACCAAAAATAGTTAAAATTACCGGCACACCAACACTCCAACTGTAAATAAAATCAAAAAATGTTTTAAATAAAAGTTTTTTGGGTTTAAACAACCTCTCGATCAAATATATTTTTAATATACAGGCTGTTTATTTTATTATGGAAATTTGCAAACCTTTCCTTTTTCTAACAGAACTCCCTGTATATTTAAAATTTTCTCAATGCTAAGATTAATTCTAAGAATGTTATGTGGAATTATTTCTTTATAAAATTTTAATTTTTTAGTTATAAGCAATCAATCAATACTCATGCACTTTTACTTTAAGCAATCGGGTAAAAAATAAAAAAAAATCGAGAGAAATAACAACACAATTAAATAAAATTAAATTAAATGTTCAAACTGTCACATTAAAATAAATGTGTATGTATGTGGGAATATATTCTTAATTTGAAGTTCAGTAGTTTTGCTTAATTGCTCATAACTCAAAAATAATGAATTCTCAAAAAAACTTATTTCTATAAAATGTTCTTAAAAAAAGTTAAAATTTACAGGGTGTTCTATTAGAAAATGGAATGGTTTGCAAATTTCCATATTAAAACGAACACACTGTATTTTAAAACTACATTTAAACGAGAGGTTGTTTAAGCCCAAAAAGCTTTTATTCGAAAATTTTTTCGAATTTGTTTGCAGTTGGAGAATTATTTAGGTGTTCCGGTAATTTTGCATATTTTTGGTTAGCACCTGCAGCTATGACAGCAAAACCATGTCAATACGTATTGAGACTTTATTAATCAAGCATCCTTGTTCCAGTGTACTATTTGGGAGGGGCAATTAACCAGCCAAACTATCCGGCACCTCACCTAAAGATAAACAGTATCCTGTGTAAACTGGCGGCAAAATTAGTTCGCATACTTGATCAATTTACAACTTCTCTTAAGGTTGGTATTGTGGGCATGTCCTTGCTCATAACATCATAACTTAATTCAGGGATCCAAGAGCGTGGCAAGTGTTGCGTTGTCAAACTATATCAAACTTCGATGTAGGCATTTGTATACCTAACAGTTCTCGTGGTTTTGTCATTCTGACATTGCAACTTGGGTGAATTAATTTTAGTATTTGCCTAAGATGCAAAACCTGGATGTTGACAGCGAATAAAGGAATAAATCTCGATTAGGTAGTTAGCAATTAGAGTATTTCTTATAATTAAGAAAAAAAACTATTTAGTTTTTGCTACCGGCTGTAAAATTAAGAAAAAACTTTGAACTAAAAAGGAACCAAATTCATTCAACTGTTATAAATTTGCTTACTACAATTTAGCTTACTGAAAAAAATAATCCATAAAATTTTGAGGGAATATATTAGAACATTTTACTGATTAGTCAAAAATAAAAAAAAACAACGTTTGATAAACTAAGAAGCACCCTAACCTAATACATGTGTTATAATTTATTGTCAGTTTCAAAAGGTAGTAAGGTAAGACAATAATTGTAGTCCAAATAGAAGTTTAAACAGATAAGAAGTAAGTTTCGTTTAAAAATTTTTTTGTGGATTTTAAAGAAAACATTAGTTTTGTAATTTAGGTACTAATTTCGACAAATTTAGATTCTATTGAATTTTCTATATATTATTTGCTTTCCAGTCAGTATTACATGAATATAACTAACAAAACTTTAAAGTTTCGTTATTCTACTAGATATCTAACATGTTAAAATCTCAAAAAGAAGAATCCGGTTATTAAAATAAAAAGAGCAAACCTTATTGTTGTATCTAAGAAGCTGTAAATATAGTATATGTATATAAAATTATACAAATTAAGTAATAATAATTAATTAAGGAGCTGTGGAGTTAGACCAGTGCTCCGCAAGCGCCTTCCGATGTCCTTCTCCCGCACACTGGAGTCTCATAGCTGCGTTTCGCACAACTGTGCCGCGGCACAGTGGTTGCGGAGCACTGAGTTAGACGATTGTAACATTGCACAGGCACAAGGAATCCAATTGCTCACTTGTGTTATCTTTAAAGATGGTGGAGAAACCATTGCCAGATTTTCGTTTATTTTATGTCCTATACACGTTTCTCGTTCTGGTTTTTGATGTCACGGTGTGCGCGCGCATTTCCCCCCAATACGAAATTAAGTTGGCAACTGCTTTGTAAATCGCCTAATTAGTATCAAATGAAATGTAATTGATAAAAGATTGGTGTGAGAATGATTTGCATTCATTGAAAACTGAATAATTATATGGAAGTGAACATGAAAACCAAAAGACCTACTGTGTTTTTAGGTTAGGACAGTTCAGCAAATTTTCCAAAGTACATAAAAACAGGTACACCCGCGGCAAGCTTCCTTGACTTGGGACACGTAGGTACAGAATACTACATGATTAAAGCCGAAATTGGTAATTTTACATGGAATGTGTGTTTTCTGGGGATTTTAAGCGGCGGCAAGTGTTCTGCGCATGCTGTCTAGCGCTTTGGGTCAGAAGTAGAAGCCCCTATAGGCACCATGATTAAAACCATGATAAAAACACTTGTTGTTTATATGTAAACTTCAGATGAATGTTACTATTCGTTTTTTCCAAAAGTGGAGTTGGCATTTTCGGTATGAGTCATCGCTGCAGAACTCCTTTCATTTTTCATGTTAAACTGTCACTTTTAACTGTAGAGTGTATCTAACATTAACGTAAACCATCCGGACAGATACGGTTACTCCTAATTTTACTGAAAACTGTCATAATCTCGGTACAATATAAAAATATGCACTTTTTATTCCAAAACAATTGCAGAAACCTAAACCGAAAAATTTGCCAAAAATCTACAGCCAAATAAGCGTGGCACATTACGGTAATCATTAGAAAGAAAAATCGATCTAAAATTTCAACATCAAATATGGCGCCAATAGGAAAAGTTTGCCATGGTTCCTCGTCCATCTTTAAAGATAACTCGCAATAGGATTTCGCTTACTGCCCATTGAATAAACAGAATTAAGAAAAACGTTTTCAAATTTCATCACATGAATACGAAAAAAATCATCCTGTATACAATGCCATAAAATCATAAATTGACCCGACGTTACCAGAAACACTGCATAGAGATACATAACGTAACGTAACATTGCATTTAAACGTTCTGTTACTGCGAATATAATGTTTTCAATCTATATAACATAATCAACACGGTTTTTACAAATACAAAATGACTAAATATTGTTGGAAATACGAGTAATGGAAAATGTATACGGGTGTTTTAGCACTCAATATAAATATGTCTAGTTCTAAAAATATCGTATCGCAAAACATTGTAAAACTATTTGTTTATGCATCCTTTAAGAATTAACAAAAATATACTGATATAATTAAATAGATTTTAATTTTATATTTAATACGTTAAAATTTTAAGAAAGCATTCTTCGGATTTCATATTACATAGTTAATAAACATTCAACATTATAACTTAAGCCGTTGGTGAATTACAATGAAAATGTACAACGTTTTGAGCTGTAGAACCGAAATGAATCTGCAGTTTCAATGTTATTCCATATGGTTAAACGAAGCTATCAACGTCACTATACAAACACTCGTTTTGGCTGCTATTTCAGTTAGTCGGAGACACAGAGGTCCGAAAATAGATCACAATGTATCATCACTTTCCTGCACTTTCTATAGGCCTTTATCATGACACGGTCTTTTGTGTCTAACCGGAGTGATTTCCAAATTTTTGCCAGACGCCGCAGAATAATGCCATTGGATATAGTTACCTCTATTATGTGCGTGGTTTTATTGTTGCGCGGAATAAAAGAAGCACTTTTAATAACTTTTTATTTGTTCGTATCTTCCGATACTATACAGGGTTATTCAAAGTTAAGAACCAGATGTTGACGAACTGCAAGTCGATGGAGACTGGTTCAAAGTTTGAAAAGCCCGCCCAGAAGTTGGGTGCAAACCGGCGCTTTTCTTGCTACATACATCTTTTGAATAAATCTTTATTATTGATTTATACGATTATTTGATCGCCAATTTCTATCAGCGACGCATAAAAAAATCCTTTTTTTTGTTTTTTAATAAAGATACTAATTAAACCGATTTTGGTGAATACTGTATCATTTTCATCATGTTAATGTTTTCATGGGTACACCGCGATTATTTGACAGAAAGTTTTATCCGCATTTAGGATTGTATGATATTATTATAATCAATAACAACATTGACTATTATCAACAGTAACCAGCAACAACATATAACGACCAACTATTAAGAAATCATCAGGTATGATCAATGTGTAATTCGGATGTTTGCAAATCTGTTAGCAATCTTGAAGTTCCGACATTTGAACCTATGAATAAAAATCGTGCAACAATATGTGAAGTGGTATTTTCTTACTGTCAAAATGCGAGTACTAGCTTGACACATACATGCGCTGTAACAATGGTTGCAACCAGGGGCGTAGCTACGGGGAGCAGTGGGAGCAAACTGCTCCAGGCGCACGAGTAGAGGGGGCGCAAAATAAGAAGGTCAATAAAAAAACTTTTGTGTAAAAGATTCCATTGGCCAGATTTTCTAAATTAAACTCTAAGGTTCTAAATGTTTTGTGATCATACATAATGATTATACATAATGAATATAACTCCATATACTACATTTACCTTCTGTAAATGTTCGTCTTTTTTTAAGCAATCACACTTCATACTTATTTACTTATTGAGTGTACTGTTGTAGTATATTGTTAGGTTTAAATGATTGTTATGACTATTAAATGGCTATTATTTTACTAAATTAGTGTGTTTTTTATTCATAAACATATAAGTATGTAAGTGGTTTTCAATCTTTTCTTGTTAATATGAAACACAATTTTAACTATTTTAAAAGAAAGAAATTGCCATTCCCAAAAGTTTAGGGGTAGATAAAAGTTTCAATTGCCTAAAACGCTTTATGAAAAATGTCGCTAAACATCATTTGAATGGGGTTAGAAAAGCGTACTGTGGCATCTCAACCAACCTTCACCTGAAATGTGAAAATGTTTTCAATGTTGTAAGTTATTTTATTACTTAATGGTAATTTTATTTGATTGCGTTTGTATTGTGCGGTTGTAATTTTGTAAGCTGTAGATATTAGAATTTTTAGAATTTTCAGATTAATAATTACTAAAAACGAAAAAAGGAAGAAATTATAGACAATAAGCTTTGTTTATTTATATGACAGCATACTCAAAATAATTTTTAATTCTCTACATAAAATGTGTAGGTATCCGTATACATCGTTTAAGTACAAGGTGGCGTTTTCAAGTTATACGTCTGAAAATACGTCAAAAGCACGTATAACGTGTTTATATGCTGGGTGATCCATTCCGCGTCCTAAGTATTTGAAAACATGATTGAGCATCATAATTAAAAATAAGAAGAATAATAGCGTGCAATTAAAACTTGACCATTTGCGATAGTCTTCAGAAGGTTAAGAAATGGCTTATTATGTAAGACCCAGCTTGGTTATTACGGAAACCAAGATTAGTGTGTTACCATGTTCTTAAATCTACGCTAGCAAAGGATACTAGTGTAGAAAATCCCATAAAATACGATGCCGGTATTTATATGAAACACTTTTTAAGGATTTTGTATATTTAAACTCCGTTTTTGGTTTAATCTGGAATTGAAAAATTGTGATTTGAAAGTGGGATACATTAAATTAAATGTTCAAAAAATGGCCAATTTTTCTTGCTCCAGGGCGCAGAATATGTAGCTACGCCACTGGTTGCAACATGAGATTCTATCCATAGTATTGTATAAGTACGTATGCTTTAAACGTCAGAATCACCCGCAAAAAAATTGTTTTCAGGTTATACCGTGCTTCCAAATTTCGTAATTGTGGACCCTTTGCTTGTTCAGAGCTAACTGAATAGGGGTCTTGCATGATTTTTACCTAACTTTAAACTATAACAAATAAAATCCTTATGTGGTAAGAAAACCGTGTTTAAAGTTTTTCCGCGTAGTATTGTTGCACTCAATTGTTATTAACATCGTTATTAACTCAAATATTATATAACATCAAAATTTAAGCAGGACTAAGAGCGCGCCATATCGCTCCGTCACGCCATACCGTTGCCGTTGCGTTGGTAAGAAGTTCAGCGAGCCTAGGCCGTGGAGATCGGCCAAAAAAACAGGAGCTACGGGAACGGCATCGAGTTGAATGTATAGTATCTCGAGGACATTGATTGTGTGCGTTTTGTTAACGAATAAGTATAGTTGGGTCAAGGGATCTTTGCGGGTTGTAAAAGTGACAGCCTTCTGCGAAGACGAACGTCCAATGTTAATGTCAATCCTTTTACATGTTGTAGAAATAGTGAAGGCATGACAATCGCATCGTAACTAGCTCATGTCACGTGGCCTTCGCCCAATCATGCTACGTCATTACAATCACAGCGCGCTCTGGTCTGACTCATATTTAAAGAGACGAGACCGATTCAAATATTATTAATTGCCGATTTTTTTTCTTAAAAAAAAGGTTTGCGGACGGTTCTGGTATATGTCTGGCGCTAAGAGAGCGTAATAATTTTTAATTTTGAGAATTATTGTAGACCTTCTTGGTCATTGACCCCTAGGATATCATAGTAAGTTTGGACGTAAGATCTCTCTTCACGTGTGAAGAGACGTGAAGGAAACATAATTTTGGAGCCAGGTTTGACCAGAAATAGCAAAGATAGGAGCCGGTCGAAAACTAGTTCGTGCGTACTGCGTAGGCACTCTTCATCCCAATACAGATAGAAAGAACCATTATGCGATGAAAACAGAATGGCGGAATTTTTGATTACTTCATTATGTAACTTGGATGTTCATTTAGTTGTTTCAAAAAAACACTATTTACTTTACTTCAATTTGGTTGATATTTATCTAACAACACGCCAAACAAACTACTCTTCTAAAAATGCATTTTTAATGGACATAAATACTTTTTGAGATCATATCACTAAAATTATTGATATTACGCTACATAACAGTTTCACAGAACTAAACGCAATGGTTCAAACTCAAGTACGCTGTTTTAATACCAAAATGACCCCAATAATAATACTTTTGCTGAGCAATATTTATTTGGTAAGACATAACTACATTCTACAATTACATAAATTATTGTCATTTAAAAATTTTAGGGTATGGGTGATTATAGTATAAAAATGCACAGGGTTATAGTCGACTATGTTAACAAAGGCTCTGTGCCTTACTTCAAGGTTACTCCTGTAATCGTTAACCGAACAGAAAGAGCTTTTACGGTTTGTTTCGGTACAAACACTGGTATCCAAAAGCACAATTTACAGGTATGCGAAGAATTTTGGGAATTCCTTGATGAGTTTTGATGTTTCAGTTGAATATTCGCACATATTACGTTCTTGATAACATCGAAAAGTTCTCCGGAGTTCAATTTAATGTCGATCCTTGTATTGCCTTATCGGCAAAAAGTTATGGCACAGAGGCATTTTTTCGAGATTCTAATCTAACAGTATGTCCCATACAAAAGGTAGGTAACTAAAATGTTTTAATCGTATTGTTTTGAAAGTAAACGAATTGTATGTTTTTAGGGAACTTACTGCATGAATAATTTAAGGTTAGAATCTACCAGTTTTCCGCCTGGTTTTACTGATTCCCAATATATGACACAACTAACATTCGTCAAAGGTAAAATTGACGTAATCATAATGCGCTTGTATTGTGAAGTTAAACGTGTGATAATGTAGCGTTTTTGATGATTAAAAAAACATTGTCTATTTTTTTCGTCTCTCTTGGTCATTTGCATTGTCGAAAAAATTGTGTCAAGTTTCTCTGATGTAGTTTTAATCACCTGCAACAATCAATTAAATAAATCCTCTTCTATGTTCTATCTTATACATCGATCCCTGTATTGCCTTATCGGCAAAATGTTATGTTATAGTACTGGTATAAGTTTGGCGCTAATAAAGCGTAATAATTTTTAATTTTGGGAATTATTGTAGACGTTGTTTGTCATTGACACCTAGGATATCATAGTAGGTTTGGACGTAAGATCTCTCTTCACGTATGAAGAGACGTGAAGGAAACATAATTTTTGAGCCAGGTTTGACCAGAAATAGCAAAGATACGAGCCGGTCGAAAACTGGTTCGTGCGTACTGCGTAGGCACTCTTCATCCCTATACAGATAGATAGAAACCATTATGCGATGAAAACAGATTGGCGGAATGTTTGGTGGTACTTCATTATGTAACTTGGATGCTTATTTAGTTGTTTCAAACAACGCTATTTACTTTACTTCAATTTGGTTGATATTTATCTAACAGCACGCAAAACAAACTACGCTACTAAAAATGCATTTTTAATGGACATAAATACTTTTTGAGATCATATCACTAAAATTATTGATATTACACTACATGACAGTTTCACAGAACTAAACGCAATGGTTCAAACTCAAGTACGCTGTTTTAATACCAAAATGACCCCAATAATAATACTTTTGCTGGGTAATATTTATTTGGTAAGACATAACTACATTCTACAGTTACATAAAGTATTATCATTTAAAAATTTCAGGGTATGGCTGAGTATAGTGTAAAGATGCACAGGGTTATAGTCGACTATGTTAACAAAGGCTCTGTGCCTTATTTCAAGGTTACTCCTGTAATCCTTAACCGAACAGAAAGAGCTTTTACGGTTTGTTTCGGTACAAACACTGGTATCCGGAAGCACAATTTAAAGGTATGTGAAGAATTTGGGAATTCCTTGATGAGTTTTGATGTTCCAGTTGAATATTCGGACATATTACGTTCTTGATAACATCGAAAAGTTCTGCGGAGTTCAATTTAATGTCGATCCTTGTATTGCCTTATCGGCAAAAAGTTATGGCACAGCGGCCTTGTTTCGAGATTCTAATCTAACGGTATGTCCCATACGAAAGGTACCTAACTAAAATGCTTTAATTGTACTGTATGGAAAGGAAACGAATTGTATGTTTTCAGGGAAATTACTGCGTGAACAATTTTAGGTTAGAAGCGAACGGTGTGCCGCCTGGTTTTTCTGATTCATAATATATGATAAAAATAACATTCGTCAAAGAATTGACGCAATCATAATGCGCTTGTATTGTGAAATTAAACATGTAATATAGGTTTTTTTTTTTTAATTAAAAAAACTTTCGGATTTTGAATGTCAAGTGCTCTAGTTGGAGATACACGCAGTCCGTACGCCGAAAGAAGAAGTCGGAAGTCGGTTTACTCACCCATTGGGTTTTCAAACTCAAAGACAGCGCCGCAGTGAGGGTGGGGCGAAGGTGGCGACGGCCCCAGGTGCTTAAGGGGAGACACCACCCTGACAACTTGAAAAAAAATTTTTGTTTGCTTTCTTTTTTTAATCCTCATTATGTCTAGAAATGAGTTCCGAAGTGGTAGTATAGCAGCGCGTCTAGCCAGATTGGGAAACAGTCGCAACCATATCGTAACGAATTTTACAGGGAGATATACAGGATGATTACAAATGACTATTGCATTGTAAAAGGGGCACTAAGTCAGGAAATCGACATCAAACTAGCTTTGGATATAGAATTTTAAATTTGTGGAAGTTTGTTGCAATCTCCGGGAATGTATTTGCGGCCTTGGCTTCAAAATGTCCATTGAGTATGATTTTTGTGAACTAACGAATGTGAATTCTAGCCCATCGATTGTTCAAAATTCTTACGAAGTTAACAGTAGAATCACGCTTGTCTTCAAGTTTTTAGGACTGGGCCTTACTGCATAAGAAAGGAAATGTGGTTTGGTGCTCTTATCGTCAGGCAAAGGTATCCAGTAGTTTGACGGACTATGCTAGAGCTGGGCAAAAAAAATCGATTGATCCATCTCCCGACTTTTTTATTTGAAGATCGAAAGATCGATCAGATCGAAAAAATTGAAAATATTGATTTGATCGATCTTTTGATGATACGTACCTATGTTGCCGGACACGTATCATACTTGAATGTGAGATAACTAACAGATCGATCATCAAAAGATCGATCTGATCGATCATCAAAAGATCGATCTCATCGACCATCAAAAGATCGGTTTGGTCGATCAGATCGATCTTCAATTGTGATCGAAGATCCATCACAAATTTTAAAGATCGCCCACCCCTAGATTATGCTCATCCTGATCCTTTGCCGCAAGTTGTTCAGTATGCGATTCGACCCTTATGTTCTTCGCACGTCGGACCATTTATTAAAATGGTGCAAAGGATTCACACTAAATATTAACAAAAGTCTGAATTCCGTCGCCTGATCGATCGCTCCGAAAACAAGGTTTTGCAGAAAGCTCACCACTGATTTTGCCTCATACACCGCTGTCAGTCTGTTTAACGATGGGTTTATACCCATGCTGTTATAGCATCTCATTGATGATGCAGTTGCTCAACGTAAACATTAGATAAAACAGCGGTAACATATGCCACTACATCGACGAAAAGCGAATTAACAAGGCGGAAATAAAACGTTACGATAGCACGAAAGATGCACAACAAAAGCTTATCGCCTCTAAGAAAGTCACGGAGTTTTGTCAAAACTCCATGAACATACAGTTTTATCGAAACTGACAGAATTGATATGGATCCAGTATCGATGACCAAAGGTTAGATAAAAACGTTTTTTGTTTAATGTGTTAAACAAAACAAATGTAAATATAACACAAATGTTTAAACTCATTTTTCTCAAGACCACGTTTTTTAAACTCACCGCCACTGGAACTCGGAAACTATTCGTCATATTTAATTATTTATTCATTTTTTATAAATAAAAATAAATTATCTACAGCGTAGCGTAGGATTTTTTCGATATTTTAATTTTTTGTTTTTTTAAAAGGGTTTAAGTGCACGTAATTAAAGTTAAAATACGTTATTTTTTTCAAAATTTCAAAATATCCTACGCTACGCTATAGCCAATGTATTACAATTTAAGAATCCTCCTTAAATTATATTTCCTTACATTCCAGTGCTGCTCGGCGATGGCGGTCAGCAATGCGTGTTTTTTTCGCAGTGGTATACAAGCAAGGTGATAAGTGGACTACCATATAGATATATTTATTAGTTAGAACATTGTCAAATATAGTAAAAATATATGTTTATAATATACAAAAATCCAGAGGTTTCATCTTGTTAATTATGTCTTTAAAAAAAATCTCAAAATTTGACTTTTTTTACAATGGCCAGGGTGGGGTTCCCCCTTAAACGTAGGGGCGCCATGTTACGTCCAAAATGACCATGATTATTGTTTCAGCTTTCATTTAATCGTACTTGTTAGGTTGTTTAATTTTAGTACACTGCGTGATAAAAAATAGTATAACAACTTTTGATAGCGTTTAGAAACATACCATCTAGAAACTGCAGGGAGCTGGAATATGGTACCAACTTTAGATACTGCATTAGAAATGTAGGTTGTGTGGACTATCATAGAATAGCTATTTTTAAACTAAATAATTTATATGTTAAACTTTATTTATTTAACTCTAAAAAATCTGATGTGGCCAGGCACATGACTTTATCATACTATATATAAAATTAATAGTTTAGCTGCATGAGATTCTATTTGATCGAGATCGGCTACGTCTGCATTAAAATAAAACTAGTAGAACTAGACAGATATCTCGATTAAAGCTGCGTTCGGATATTGTACTCCGTTGACACCGGATACACCGTCCAAATGACACTTACGTGTTATTGGGTGTAAAAAGTGTAACGGTGTTCAATATCCGAACACAGCCTATATTGACAGTAGTATTTTCAAAACATTAGCGTTTGACACTAGCTACTATCATTAGAATAAAAAAATCTGACCTATCCTGGCTACTAGTTTTAATGCAGTACGACCGATCTCGATGAAATAGAATTTGCTCATGCAGCTAAACTATAAATTCTACCAAAAAATGTCATTGAGATAAATTATAGAAAATTTCCTCTCCTTTAATTTATTATTTAACTATTTTGACGACATTACACAAATAGCGGCTCATTTGCAAAATCTTCGAAAAATGTTAAGAGTAAACCACCAGTTCCTTTGGACCCTTTTCAACAGAAAGCTTTTCAGCTCTAAGTTTGGTTATGAAACTTCTAAATATGAAGTTTCGTCCCGACACCTTTAGTAGTTTCTCAGGAATCGTCGCCACAAAAACGGGTACACACACACACACACACACACACACATACACACACACACAGACATTTTTTTGTACCTTGGTCAAAAATGTTCAGGGGACCCAAAAAGACATATTTCCGCTAAAATCTCAAAAAATCTTTTTGGCACGATTACAATACTTTACATACTGCGTATGATAAAGTAAAAACTTCTCATTAACTCATTTAAAAGACGTTGAATAATTAAAAAATTCAGACAAATGATATTTGATTTTAAGAGCGCCATATTGTGATACATATATTACACTACTTTACCTATGCTCTTTGTAAAATTGGTAGGTACCGGTCCGACTCTCTTCAGCATTCAAAGAATACGTTTCCGGATACGAGTTCCTTCAAAAGTTGGTCTACGATAGTCTGTATACTCCCTAAACACTTTAGCCTGATTTTCTATACAGCTTTGCGTATAGCAACGAGTATTTAGTAGTTGATATAATATTGACGCCTTTTAAATGTTAGTATAATACTAAATAGTAATAATAACAATTTTGTATTTCGTCGTTGATCTTTATCACAGAACTTCAAATATTAACACTTTTCACTTTGTTATACGTAGTAGGTACGACAAACTATTGTAATCGTGTCGAAAAAAGTTTAGATTTTAGCGGAAATATGTCCTTTTAATTTGCACGTAAATATCAATAATTTTATCCTTTGTCTCTGGAGGAAAACTGAGGATATTTTTCTCCATTGAAAGCACTGTAATTGTTGTAAAATACGTATTGACTTTTGATATGCCATCTGCAGTTTGTAAAACTACCTTCCACCAGCACGACAGAGTCGGCACGGTCGGCACTGCGGGAACAACACTACTCTCTCTATCCATAACAGGCCACCGAGACCGCTACCTCGCGTGCTGTTTCCTATGTGCGCATGCGCAGAACAGCCAAACACCTTTTTTTTTTAAGGCGAGGTGAGGGAAAGAATCCACCACCACCCCGCTGCACGGCATCGCCTGAAGGGCATACTTCCTGCAGCGACATCTTCCAACATTTCTCCCGTCGCCTTTCCATTTTGTGGCCTACTGGCTCTTTTACTCTTTATTTTGGCCACAAATACAGATATAAGACAACCAAAAAGTCATACTACCTACTTACTAATAACATACTACTCTATGCTACTTATTCTACAACTTCCTACTATTCTACTTATTCTACTACCACCACCGTTAGTGCTCAGAACCAGAATTCTTTCTGGGACACCGCCACCTTGACTTTTCTTCTTGACCACGGTATGACCACTGGTCCCTCGCCTAACTCCGGTCGTCCTGCAGTCTGGTTCGGATTTCCAGAACCCTAGCCAGAACCCTAGCCAAACACATCGCCGACTGGAACTGTGAAGATCACAGTTCCATACAACCATTCTTGAATCTGTTTCTTAAACTGGGGGATGGCTACTGACGTTAAGGTTAAAGGATTATACTTTGTACAAGTATAAATAAATAATTAAAGGAAAGAGGACACATTATATTAAATGTTATCCATAATATTAAGTGGAAATAATAGGTTGTGCTGCAGTTCCACAGTGCCTATACGCTAGCCGCCACTGTTGAACATCAAAGTTTATGCCGGACTAAGAGCGCGCCAAAACGCCCCATCACGCCATACCGTTGCCGTTGGTGTGAAGTTTAGCGAGCCTAGGCCGTGGAGGTCGGCCGAAAAAACAGGAGCTACGGGCAAGAGAACGGCATCGAGTTGAATGTATAGTATCTCGAGGACATTGTGTAGGTTTTGTTAACGAATAAGTATAGTTGGGTCAAAGGATCTATGCGTGTTGTTAAAAGTGACAGACGTCTGTACCAATCTTGCTACGTCAAACCAATTCAGCGCGTTCTGGTCTGACTCATATGTAAAGAGACGAGACCGATTCTAATATTTTTAATTGCGCACGAACCGATGTTTTTCTTAAAAAAAAGTTTGCGGACGGTTCTGGTATAAGTTTGGCGCTAATAAAGCGTAATAATTTTTAATTTTGGGAATTATTATAGACGTTGTTTGTCATTGACACCTAGGATATCATAGTAGGTTTGGACGTAAGATAATTTTGGAGCCAGGTTTGACCAGAAATAGCAAAGATACGAGCCGGTCGAAAACTGGTTCGTGCGTACTGCGTAGGCACTCTTCATCCCAATACAGATAGATAGAAACCATTATGCGATGAAAACAGAATGGCTGAATGTTTAATGGTACTTCATTATGTAACTTGGATGCTCATTTAGTTGTTTCAAACAACGCTATTTACTTTACTTCAATTTGGTTGATATTTATCTAACAGCACGCAAAACAAACTACTCTACTAAAAATGCATATTTAATGGACATAAATACTTTTTGAGATCATATCCCTAAAATTATTGATATTACGCTACATGACAGTTTCACAGAACTAAACGCAATGGTTCAAACTCAAGTACGCTGATTTAATACCAAAATGACCCCAATAATAATACTTTTGCTGGGAAATATTTATTTGGTAAGACATAACTACATTCTACAGTTACATAAATTATTATCATTTAAAATTTTAGGGTATGGCTGAGTATAGTGTAAAGATGCACAGGGTTATAGTCGACTATGTTAACAAAGGCTCTGTGCCTTATTTCAAGGTTACTCCTGTAATCGTTAACCGAACAGAAAGAGCTTTTACGGTTTGTTTCGCTACAAACACTGGTATCCAGAAGTACAATTTAAAGGTATGTGAAGAATTTGGGAATTCCTTGATGAGTTTTGATGTTCCAGTTGAATATTCGGACATATTACGTTCTTGATAACATCGAAAAGTTCTCCGGAGTTCAATTTAATGTCGATCCTTGTATTGCCTTATCGGCAAAAAGTTATGGCACAGCGGCCTTTTTTCGAGATTCTAATCTAACAGTATGTCCCATACAAAAGGTAGGTAACTAAAATGCTTTAATTGTATTGTATGGAAAGTAAACGAATTGTATGTTTTCAGGGAAATTACTGCGTGAACAATTTTAGGTTAGAAGCGAACGGTGTGCCGCCTGGTTTTCCTGATTCACAATATATGATAAAAATGACATTCGTCAAAGACAAAATTGACGCAATCATAATGCGCTTGTATTGTGAAATTAAACGTGTGATAATATAGGGTATTTTAAATTAAACAAACTTTTTGATTTTGAATTTCAAGTGCTCTAGTTGGAGATACACGCCGTCCGTACGGAAGTCGGTTTCTCACCCATTGGGTTCTCAAACTCAGGCGCTTAAGCGTAGGGGCGCCATGGAGGGGCGCAGTTACATATTGACAGGGGTGGCGCTTACTCCTAGATTACGTCCAAAATGACCATGATTATTGTTTGAGCTTTCATTTAATCGTAGTTTTTAGGTTCCATTACTTCGCACTTTTTTTGCACTGTCAGCTTGTTTAATTCTAGTATACTGCGTGATAGATAGTATAACAACTGTTGATAGCGTTTAGAAACACCATCTAGAAACTGCAGGGAGCTGGAATATGGTACCAACTTTAGATAGTGCATTAGAAATGTAGGTTGTGTGGAGTATCATGGAATAGCTATTTTAAAACTAAATAATTTGTATGTGAAACTCTATTTAGTTAACTCTAAAAAACTTGAGTTCTCTAACTCATTTCAAAGACGTATAATTAAAAAATTCTGACATATGTTATTTGATTTTAAGAGATACATATATGATACATACATATATGAGATACATATATATATATATATATATATATATATATATATATATGATACATATAGTACACTACTTTCCCTATGCTCAAACAATACGTTTCCGGATAGGAGTTCCTTCAAAAGTTGGTCTACTATAGTCTGTATGGTCTGTATACTCTAGTCTAGAGACTGTAGCCTGATTTTCTAAACAGCTTTGCGTATAGCAACGAGTATTTAGTAGTTTTTTAACTTGTTTATTTTAAGTCGGTCTATTTCCGCAACAGGCCAATCACCGACGCTGAGGGCAGGCTACACACACCCAGTAATTTTGTCGAACTGAAGGAATTCCAACCTCCAGTAAGAATTCTTTAACGTGCACGTCGCATCATGACAGCCCACGGGGCCACCGGCTGGCTTTACTTCCTCATCCGATGGAGGGCGGCATGCATAGGTATTTGTTTCCTGCCTAAAACATCAGGACAGTCGATTTTACCCGAGCCGGGATCGAACCCGGGCCAGCGTAGATAGCAGCCGCTCTATCCTATACACCATTGATCCCTCCATTTAGTAGTTGATCTAATATTGACGCCTTTTAAATGTATAATACTAAATAGTATTATTTAAATGTATTATACTAGTATAATACTAAATAGTAATAATAACAATTTTGTATTTCGTCGGTGATCTTTATCACAGCAATTCAAATATGAACACTTTTTACTTTATTATACGTAGTAGGTATGGCAAAGTATTGTAATCGTGTCAAAAAAAAGTTTTTAGATTTTAGCGGAAATATGTCCTTTTGGGTCACCTGAACATTTTTAACGAAGGTACAAAAAGTGTCTGTGTGTGTGTGTGCGGCCGTTTTCTTTTTGTGGCGACGATTCTGGACAAACTACGACATATTTACAAATTTTACTACCAAACTTAAAGCTGAAAAGCTTTTTGTTCAAAAGTGTCCAAAGGAACTGGATGTTTACTCTTAGCATTTTTCAACGATTTTGCAAATGACATTTCTGTAATTTCGTCAAAATAGTTAAATAATAAATTGAAGTAGACGAAATTCTGAATAATTAATGTCACATTATGTCCGGACACTTTTGAGGAACTTAACGGCGTTGTAACAGTTAAGTAGTAAGTTGCTACTTGCTACTTAGCCATGTGTGTAGGACCCACCGGCGCAGTAAGGAAATCTTGCGCCTGGGGCCAAATATCTAACTTGCGCCCCTTTGAGCAAATAGGTGGTGATTTTTTCTTTCAGGAAATATCGGCGTGGCGTCAGGGACGCCGTTACAAAATGTTCCAGGGAGTGGGGGGCGCAAGATTTTTTTTTAGTTTCGAAGGGTGCCATAGTAGTAATGACTATGCTATTAACTATTCTGTAGCATTTGCGTCTTGTGTTAGAGAGCCCATATTATTATTTATTGGTTACTATTCCAAAATCAGTCATAACAAGCATGAAAATAAAAAGGTATATAAATATGTAAAAAAACAGCCCATATTGTTCGCTAAATTCAAATCGCATTCACCCTGAAAAATCGCTTTTATGGTAGGTACATTTTTACACATGTCTTTGCCACGGTCGTGATCCCCCGGTCAGATGCTGGACAAAACGTATCTATTATATATTTTGATATTAAGTGAATTTCAAGTAATTTTGCCGCATTTCTATTGTTTGTGTAATTAATCATTTTTGTTAATAATTGTTGGTAATTATATTTCATTTAAGAATCATTGACCTCTTTTCCTAGAATTTAAGATTTTGTCTAATTTTCAACCAATATTGTAGCCTTTTGATTATGCTAGGAGTAGGTTGTTAATTTTCTATAAGAATTTCTAGCACGTATTCATCGAGTAAGAGCCAATGTATAATAAACCATTTGTCAGCGTTCAATAAACACGAATATAGACTTTTCAATGTTGTCCATTTTCTCTGAATTGTCGGTTTTAAACATTATCTCTCAATAACAGGTGTGTTTTATTGCCACCCGTGTGCAGTTCGTATCTATTTGAGATGATTCTCTTTTGAAGTGAATTGAACACGAGTAATAAAACGCATTTGAGTGTACCTATCGCGCGCGCGCATACGCATTTGGTGTTACTTGTAGTTAGGCGGACAGGTTATGTTTGTATCGGACATTTTGCATAAGACTTATGCAAGGAGTCAAGTACGAATTGCATATGAAGCCGTCTCACCAAAGAAAACAAATACACATAACCTCTCCGAGATACAATCGTGACATGCATGTGACTGCAGACTGATACCTTCCTCCTATTGGCTGATTTAATTTCAATTCATTTTGAATACAACTGATCATCTTTTCCGGCTTGTCCTTCAGGGGTGAAGGGGGAACTGAATATTATCAGTTGAAATCTATTCACTTTCATTTTGAATGCGCAATAAAACGCATTTTGAGACAAGTGCATACGTTTCCAAATTAAATGAACTGATTACCAGTGGCAATAAAACACACCTAACACGAGTGAATGCTAACTAATTTTGTCGCCCTTCTACTATTATTCTCGATGGTACACGACCCAACAATTCTTATAGCTAATTAATGAACGATGCGAGTACATAATTCACTCAGTTGTCGAGAAATTGTTGCCGAAAATACAGGCACAACTTGGACCAAATTGATTATTCTATAATCGTATTAATGGAACATCCGATAAAAAGTCTTAATAACAAATTTATAAACAATAAAAAGGCTACAGTATTACTTTAAAATTTACCGCATTAGCGTGAAACAATGGCCAAATATAGAAAAAATCTGATGTGGCTAGGCACATGACTACCATACTATACAGCAGTGTCAAAAGCTGATGTGCTGACAATACTGTAGAATCAAAATACATGTCAAATCCTGGCTAACTAGTTTTAATGCAGTACGTGCGATCTCGATGAAATAGAAATTGCTCATGCAGTTAAACTATTAATTTTACCAAAAAATGTTATAGACATAAATTATTCCAAATTTCGTCTACTTTAATTTATTGTTTAACTATTTTGACGAAATTACAGAAATGGCGGCTCATTTGCAAAATCATTGAAAAATATAAAAAACTAAATATGAAGTTTCGTCCCGATACCTTTAGTAGTTTGTCCAGAATCGTCCCCACAAAAAAAACGCGTACACACATCCATACACACACACAGACATTTTTCAGGGAAGCCAAAAGGACATATTTCCGCTAAAATCTCAAAACTTTTTTCGACACGATTTTGACGACTTTGTCATACTACGTATGATAAAGTAAAAAGCGTTCACGTTTTAATTTCTGTGATAAAGATCAACGACGAAATACAAAATTGTTATTATGTATTATTTACTACTTACTAACATAGCATAACAGAGCATAGAGAGAGTAGTGTCATGTATCATAAGATAAAACCAAATAACATTTGTCTGAATTTTTTAATTATTGAACGTCTTTGAAATGAATGTATGAGAACCCAAGCTTTTAGTATTAAATAAATTAAGTTTCACATACAAATTATTTGGTTTTAAAATACCTAGCTATTCTATGATAACCTATATTTCTAATGCAGTTTCTGAAGTTGGTACCATATTCCAGCTCCCTGCATTTTCCAGTTTGTGTTTCTGGACGCTATCAAAAGTAGTTATAACTATACTAGAAGTAAATGGAACCTAATAAGTACGATTAAATGAAAGCTCAGACAATAATCATGGTCATTTTGGACGTAACCTGGGAGTAAGCGCCACCCCTGTCCGTATGTAATGGCGCCCCTACGCTGAAGCGCCTGGGGCCGTTGCCCCCTTCGCCCCCCCCTCACTGCGGCGCTGGTAGGACCCTTTTACGGAGAGTAAATAAATCAAAACTCGTTTGTTGTCTGTAGATGCAAATTTATGCAAAATGTTGTAAAATTCTATAATTTAAGCAAACAATAGGAATGAGAGGTGGTAGAGACAATATTTGATTGCTTTCTAAGTTATTTACATTAAAATTTTGGTGTGTTACTGGTCTCATATTTTCTTTTCAAGTTGTTCGTTAACGAACAATATTTTGTTTACTTTGGTGACTACCAGTCTCAAACGGAAACGATATATTATGAACGATTCCCAACTATATATTATTGTATTTTTTAATGATATAGATGGATTTGATTATCCAAATGTATAGAGAACATTTTGCATTTTGTTTACAATACTGTTTTCTCTTTCCTGTTAATTTGTAAAAAAGAAGGGGAGGCAATGAGTTTCAAAACAGTACAAGTCCAAAATCCACAATTTCCTAATATACATAGAAAACCCCTAAGAATGCAAAAAATAATGTACTACATAAATCTGCACTAAAAAACATGATACAAATCAGTGCTTATCTCAAAAACTATAACTTTTTTGGAAAAATAAAGTTTAATTTTTTTCGTACAACTAACAGTTTCAAACATATCCACTAATTTTTTTAGCAGCAAACCCTAGTGTAAGGATTTTTTGGTCGCCATATGGAATCATGATGGGATTATTACTATCAATTTGGGATCCCTGCGACAGAAAATCACTGAAAATGAGATTTTGCGATATTAAGATGTAAAATGTGACAGCAGATATTCACAGCTTTGGCCACCATATTATATTCACCGTTATGAAGTTTGACAATATGCCTTAGTTGAGATTGAGTTTTGTTCATGCTTTGTCGCCATATTGGATTCACCATTTTGAATATTGGGCATACAATAGATTTAGAATTTGATATGATATTTGTTAAGTTTCATGTAAATCCAACATCTTTTGTGGTTTTTCTTGCCATATTAGATCTGCCATTTCAATTTTAAAAATCTGACAGAATTTGAAATGTATATTCTAATTCTGATTGTCCGTTTTGCAAAAGAAGAGCGTAGGCCAGCCAATAAGTTTCATAAGACCCCGACATTTTTCTACATTTATAGTCGCCATATTGAATCCACAATTTTTAAAGTCTGACAATCGATTAGGAATCAGATACTCCACAACTATCATACTAATGTATTTTTCGAAAAAAAATTTGAGGCCTGAATAGTTAAATTTAGTTCCAGACCAGCCGTAACCTCGTATGAACAATAAAGTGTTCTGAGAAATAGATAATAAAAATGTTTTCTCAATATAATGCCGACTTTTCGGAGGTCACTAGAACAAAACGACAAACACAAAGAGGTGGTAATGTCGCGAAAACTAGAGCCAACCTAAATAAACAGAATGCAAATATGACATCAACAACATAAAAACAACACATTTATAAACCCGAAGGACCAGCACTTAAAACAAATAGTACCTATCTTTTCCACCACATTCTAGCCCCCCATGTCGGTAATTGCACAAATATTCTTCAAAATAATGATGCTAAAATGAACTACTTATTATATTGATGAGTATGAAAATGTTGAGTGTGTAGTGCGAGACATCAAAATATAACTGTCCGACCTCCACGCCCCCAAAAATAGCAAAGCCGCACATAAAAATCCAATAAAGCCGAATATCTATTCCTGAAACATAATATACACAAATTAGCCCGGCAGACCTACACGTTTATGGAAACCATGTAAACCGTGCTTTTCACCGGGTCGTTTTAATTTTATGAACACTTCGAGAACTGTAAATTTAGATTGTGTCTTGACGCAGCCTACGTTGCCACAAATTGTTCCTCATTTCATTATCAAATCCAAATCTCAGAAGAACCGTTTCTGTGCGTGCATATTAATTTAACGAATTACCTGAATTACCGCTTCTTCGGCGTCCCAGGGGTAAAATTTCATTTGTTAAACCGTGATAACTTGAAAAGGGGAAGTAATTAAAAATTATTTAGATTCCGAAGGGAAGGTCTTGGATTAAATTTCGCTCGCATTCGGCGTTATATTGTAATATACTGTGTATCGCTTTGATGCGATTCTTGGAACTCCGTGTAATGTGTATATGGTGTATATAAAGTATTCTGACGGCTTGTTTAAGAGTCGTTGGGGTATACAATTTATACAATGCGCGACTAGCTGGATCGGCTGTACTGTGTTGATTGATACGGACTCGATTAAGACGAGTTTCTGACGGTTGTTGTGCGCATAATTTCCGTTCAAGTATCAACATTGTGTAAGAATTCAGTTAGGAATTCTGCGATGCCAAGTGCACTGCAGAAAATCGTGGACAAACGATTTTCCTGAAGATGGGTATTCCGCATGCTTATACGTAGTCAACACAGAAAGAATAAATTAGGTTCATTCCTAAGTGCGAAAAAGATAAAAAAAATGTGTGGGTCTATTCTTAAATGTTGCGTTGATACTGGGTTAAAATATTTTTCAAATGTAAGAATCAGGCCCTTTTGGTCCACTGATGTTACGAAAAGATGAGGTTTCATCTAGTGATGGACGATGTTCGTCGATGTTCTGTTAATATCGGTGTTATGCTTTGATGGTCGATGTGGCATCAATGTATTTACAAACATCGACACAAGCGGAATGTGATATAATATACCCATACTTTCTTATTAGACTTCTGTTTGGACTATTTTTTATTACTTGACTTAAGTAAAGTAATGTAATTATTACATGGAAATAACTTAGCAGGATCCCATAAGTTAACTTACGGCTGTTGGATTTTCTTAAGAATATATTATATTTAGTATGTGAACAGTAAATAAGTAATGTGACAACAAAATATAAATTACCAGAGCGCACAGTGGTTCATTTTCCACATTTAGCTGACCAAATTATTTTTTCTTTTCTTCAAATAGTTGTTAGATACGCGGACAAATAGTGAACAAGATCTCAGGCGTATAGGGGATGTTTTAAGGGGGTTGAAACATATATTGGGCGTGAACATTCTGAAATCTTGTGAGAATGATAATTCTATATCTGCAAATACAGGAAAAATAGTAAAAAGAATCTAGCACTTATGGGGTGGGTTTTGGGGGTGGTTTAGATACAAATTTAGTTTTAAAAGTTCTGAAACCGAGTGAGTATTGTTATATTGCACCTGTGAATATAAGAAAAATAGTTAAAAAAATCTTAGTAACAATGGGGCTGTTTTGGACAGGGTTGAAATTGAGAAACAAAGTTTGTGTTAAAATCCTGAAACCATGTGCATATGATAATATTACAGCTGCAAATACAAAAAAAAATTAAAAAAAAAAATCTAAATACCAATGGGATCGTATAATGTTATTATACCTGTAAATAAGGCCAGTTTTATCCAAGGCTTCTTTATGACTATATGACTTCTATATGACGTCACAGAGATTCGGGAAGAAACTAACATAAAATAAGTCATCCTGAAGAATTTAATTATCACAATTTTTATTTGCGGAACGTACCGGAAGTAGTAACCGCACTCAGCTTTAGAATTTCAAAATAAAACGTAGGTCGTGTGTGGTATTATTGTATAGATATTTAAAAATTAAACATCTTTCGTTGGAAAGAAATCTTACTCAATCATATCTTTTGCGAAATAAACCATGTGATACCGATTTATGGAAAAACATATTTTTTGAGAGTTGACTATACAAAACTGACTTAAAGGGCTTACAATCGCCATTCATTGACTATCGATATAGTATTACCTGCCTTCTCTACTAACTAAATACTTATTACCTGTAATTATCGTCATAATTGCAGCTATGCCATAACTGATTATGATTTCATTCGTAAACCGTATTTATAAACAATGTTCTCAACCAAATGTTTTATCGTATTAAAATATCTATCCAATGATACTACACACGACCTAGGTACTGGTTATAAATTCCACTCCCATGCAGTTATCACTACTTTCGATATATTATGGAAATCAAAACTGTTAGATCCATCAGGTATTTTATGTTACGTAGACTACTTTTTGCTATATGGCGTCATATAGCCAAGAAAAAATCAAATATATGTTTATGTTGACGAACTTAGTAACCCCCAATAAACGATTCCGCCAGTCGACATTAAAAAAAATATTTAAAGCAAATATGACATATTATGACAATCATATCTACGTGGTCATGTAACTAAGTATGTAAGCAATCAGGAAAATTTTGCAAAATTAGCTTCTAGTTATAGCAAAAAACTGTAAGCTTAATTAAATTTCAAAATTTTAATTAAAGAATATCTAATATAAAATCAAGGCTCATGCTCAGATAATCCAGCCATATTAAAGTTTACACCAACAACATTCACAATTACTTTGTAACAAATTGTTCAACACGAGAGTCGAGAATTGATGAGAATAGATTTTGGAAAATAGAAAATCTACATCGGACCTTAGCTCCTTACTGTACGTTACCTAAATTTTCCAGGGCGGCAAACTGATTGGTTTTAAGTCATTTGGTTATCTAAGAACATGCGCATGCCACTTTTGATTAAATTGGACCATAGCGCTAAAATAATTTTGAAAAGCTAGATTGGCATTTTCAACAACTGTGGAGCGTGTTGAAAGTTAGAAAATACATTAACGGTTGTAAATGGTATTGCCAAACAGTCCAATTAATAAAAAACTACAACAACGCTACCCAAAGATAGACCAAAAACCTTACAGATGGACTTTTAAACAATTATATAGTATTATATATTATGACTATTATTAGTATTGATTATTTTCCCCACAAATGTATATTAGGTATATTAAATTATTAAATTTCCTTTTAATAGTTTAGTTAGTGTTGTTAGTAAGTCTCTATTAGTAAATAACATAAATAATAAAAGAGACAATATAAAGAAAGTTTTTTTTTGCTTTTCCTCATATTTTATTTTAGATTATTGAGCAAACAAAATTAAAATTAAAAATATTAGTAATTAAGTTTCTTTACTATAATGGATTGAAAAATGCGTACCTATATTATTATTTTTTTCAGTATGTAGAATAAATGACAGGGGTGAACCTAATTGTGGAAAATATTCTTCGTGAAGAGTAGCTAAGGTCCACCCTAATGTGTGTTGTATTGCGATAGTTCAAACGGGTACACTATAGACACTCTCTGTTGTGCGTTTTAAATTGTATCGGTATATTATAAATCCTTGCCTGTATACTATAGTTGCGTTCGGATATTGTACACCTTTACACATTTTACACCCAATAACACGTAAGTGTCATTTGGACCGTGCACTCGGTGTCAACGGAGTATAATATCCGAACGCAGCTTATAAATGCTTGCCTTTAATTTTCATTGATTTTTCTGGGTATAGCACAGGCCCACGGTCACATACTTGATCAATTCTACCGTTGTAAACCCGTGAGTTGTACAGAACAAGATTAGCACGTAAGTCGGCCTACAGACTATCCCCTCCGAAGTGTTAGCAACGGTAAAAGCTTGCATGCCATTACTTCCTTACTGAAAACTACCATTTTCCACAGTTCAATAGCGAAATTAGTTTGATAACTAATACCTTAAAGTTTCCTCAAATTTATGAGGACATAGTATTACGACGTAGTATTACGACCAGGTGCGCAGAGACAAGCAAGTTTTCAGATCGTGTCCTATTAAAGTTTACCATCGAGTTCGAAATTTTCGAGATAACGACATCACAAATAGCTCGCACGAGCAGAGACGGTCTAAGTCAAGTTTGAGTCAAGGATGTCTCCTATATTACATTTGGAAAGTGTTCATGTCGACAAAGACATATTTGATAAGTAAAGCTTATGAATAAAAAACTCTTTTCTTTTGTTTTCTTTAATATCTTAGGTTCAGGTTTCGTTATTTAAAACATCATCAGCATAAATCTATATTAATGGCCTTAATTAATCGAAATACACGTTTCTTCCATATATAAAATTTGTAGATAATAATCATTGGTTCTACAGTCAGAAAATATTATAATGCTTACAGGGTGTCCCACAACAACGTACCAACACAAACTGTTTTTTTTTTAATGGAACACTAAGTATGTTAATGCAGTGTTTGATGAATATTGTTATCCTAATTGTTTTGACATCAACTTGTATTATGCTATTATCAACTGTTTCTAAGATATTATGAAATTAACATCAATACCATGCATTATTCAAAAATCATTTTGATGTAACAGATAAACAAAAAAGAACTCATTTTGGATAGTAAGAGTATCGCGCTTTTTGACAATTGTTATTCATTTGCGATTCTAATATGACTTATTCAGAATAACTGGAGATTTGCTGAATGTCAAATAAGTTAAGTAGAAATGGAACATACTGTATATGTAGACACACCTCGAAAGATCGATAAATCAGCTTTCCTAAACTATCTAATTCTGTAGGTGTATCGTCGACAGCTAAAAAGTAATTAAGCATCTAATTTAACATTAATAACACGTGCACAGTAATTTAAAAAAAATCTGATGTGGCCAGGCACATGACTTTATCATACTATATATAAAATTAATAGTTTAGCTGCATGAGATATTATTTGATCGAGATCGGCTATGTCTGCATTAAAATAAAACTAGTAGACCTAGACAGATATGTCCATTAAAGCTGCGTTCGGATATTGTACTCCGTTGATACCGGGTACACCGTTCAAATGACACGTGTTATTGGGTGTAGAAAGTGTGAAGGTGCGTTCCGATTGGTGGCAATGGTTGGTAATGGCGGTGGTAGCAGACGAAATTATAGTGTTTCTCACATGTCGTGATGGTGACACATATTAGTTTGCATGTTCATAAACTGAGTCACTAGCAAATCCTATTAGAAATACTATAATGGCGTCTACTACCACTGCCATTAGCACTAATGAAAACGCACCTTAACGGTGTACAATATCCGAACGTAGCTTGTATTGACAGTAGTATTGTCAAAGCATTAGCGTTTGACACTATCTACACCGTCATTAAAATCATATCTGACATTTAATCTGACATACCCTGGCTACTAGTTTTAATGCAGTACGACCGATCTCGATGAAATAGAATTTGCTCATGCAGCTAAACTATTGATTGTACCAAAAAATGTCATAGTCATAAATTATTCAGAATTTCCTCTAGTTTAATTTATTATTTAACTATTTCGACGAAATTCCAGAAATGCCGGCTAATTTACAAAATCTTTCAAAAATGCTAACACTAAACCTCCAGTTCCTTTGGACCCTTTTTAACAGAAAGCTTTTCAGCTCTAAGTTTGGCCATGAAACTTATAAATATGAAGTTTCGTCCCGATACCTTTAGTAGTTTCTCCGGAATCGTCGCCACAAAAAACGGGTACACACACACACACACACACACACACACACACACACACACACACCCACATCCACACACACACACACAGACATTTTTTTGTACATTGGTCAAAAATGTTCAGGGGACCCAAAAAGACATATTTCCGCTAAAATCTCAAAAAATTTTTTTGGCACGATTACATTACTTTACATACTGCGTATGATAAAGTAAAAATGATATAAAATATCTAGTAGCCACGACGAAATCCACAATCGCGCAAATGTAAGGATCCTTCTGTTCATGCAGCAGCTTTTAGTCATGGCAAACTGCTACTATGAATTACACAAATAAACAAATCATCAAAGAATTTTATTGATACCGGTCAAAAACTATTTAAAATTTTTAATATTTATTTATCTAACGCCTTATCCAGCTAAATCGCTAGTTCTATTTATTTTCTTCGGGACGTATATGCGATAGTTTATAGTTTATGGGGATGTTCCAGTTACTACAGATAACAAAAACAAAGAGTGGTTTGGTAGAAATGTGGTGTTCTGTGAAAATCCTAACATATCTGTACATATTATACAGTGTCAGTAATACTCTCATAAGAATAAATAATTAAATAAAAAGACAAATATAAACTCAATAGATAATTATTGTTACAGTACGATTGTGAAGAGTGCACATACAAACTTTGAATTTTCGGTGGAAATATTACATTTTCCATGGTTTCCACAAAAATATTTTCAAACAGCCCCCCCCCCCCTTATTCTTTTCTTCATGTTCGCTATCGTAGTTGTGATATTCCCATAAATTTCTTCCTTAATATGTCTCCAGAATAACAAATCAAACGGGGTTAGACAATTAGACATTTTAGGAAAGCTGAATTATAGATCTTTCGACGTATGTCAAGATATACAGAATGTTCCATTTAAAAATAATAACATAAGTTTGTGGTGGTACATCGGTGTGGGACAGCCTGTCAGCATGAAAGTATTTTCTGGTTGTACAGGGAATGATCGCCTACAACTTTTATATATGGAAGAAACATGTATTTCGTATTCTAAAACCCATTCTACTTTGTTTCTATCGTGGGACACCTGTACAACTAGAAAAAATGGTGGTAATAAAATAAGTAAATAATAATTTAACATATAACTGACGGTCAGGTAATTAAAAACACAAGCGAAAAACGCGCGGCATATGTGAATGACGAGGTAACACTTGCGGGCGGCTTAAATTTTTAAATTATTGTAAAGTCTGGTTCTTGTTGGAATTCTAAATTATCATTTAATAATGTTATATTGTTTTTTTTTATTTCGGAGTGTTCTAATAAATCTAATTTGTAGTATTTATTACATTTGTGAAGAAGTGTAGGTTTATTGTATTTTATACAATGTTCTGTTGAAATTTTATGTTGATAAATGTTAGAAAAAGTTCTGGGTTTGTGTTCCGCTATCGGTTTCACCAACATGCTTCCGGTTTGAGCTAAGCAAAACAGTATCACAATTCCACAATTCCACAATGACCGAGTAAACTCTATACCCATCCATAAGCTTTATATTCATTAGCTTTACTTATCCTGTATTACAGTAGTTCAGATTGAAATAATTCTTAGAAATTATTTTTGTTTTCCTGTTGGATAGTACATGTTTTTGGTCTGGTGATTAATGTGATTAAATGTGATTGAGACTGGAGTTTGGGATAGGGTTTAGTTTGTCTTATATGGACGAAGACGGTTTGGTTTATCTTAGTTATCTGTGTGCACACGGATTAAACGTATTTGGTAGGTAAACTAAAACTACTAAAGTTCTCTATTTGTGTTTGTTTTGACACTTGATAAAAACTACAATACCTTTTGGCTGTTAATTTAGTTAGTTATTATAATAATCTCAAAAGAAATAGCATTTTCTGTTTTAAGTCTAAGTAATGTATGAACGCATTTTCTATCGGTAAAACTAAGTAGGTATTTGTACGTTCATATTAATGTCGGAATACAATATAATCGGATAAAACGGAACACACAAATTAGATAAATTAGTGGATATGTTAAATAGTTATCGAAAATTAGTATTATAATGTACCTTATTTCTTATATTAAGAGGGGAGTGCAACAACTGATCGACAGTGGCGTGGGGGTGTCGACGTTTTTGCTAAAGCTACTTTGGAACAAGATATAAATCGCTAACGTGCGGCCAAAGTCTAACGTTCTAGCGTCTTTTGACTCTGTTTCAATTTATTTGTGCACACGTAGTCAGGCTGTGTCAATCACAAAGCTTTATATATTCTAATTTGAGTTTAGTTGGTCTGTGCAATGTTGCCAACATACACAGATAGAAAATTTTGTTTAATTCAAATAAATATGCATTGACTCCAACAAATCTGGTGTTTCAATAGAGGCAAAGAAATATTTATTTGCTGATTTAAATGCATTTGTTTGTTAGAAAGAACCTTTGTTCATGTAAAACAACTTTAATTTTACGTTAAAATTTACAATTTCTATATTATAACGGATGAGATTTATTTAGTTCAAATAATTATGATTGTGTTTGAATATAATTATAATTTTTTGAATTAATGAAATTGTTCGTTCAGTTAAAACGCGATATTTTCTTTGATTAAAGAAATTATTTGGTTGTTGAAGGAATTAATGTGGACCTATTATTGACAAGAACTTTGCGGAGGGTTCAGTAGAGCAAAATCTCCAAGGTGTCACCGCCTTTTGGGATCGGACATCCTCGACCAGTAGTTGGTTTTCCCAGACCTATATATAATCAAGATTAGGGTAGCAAAATGTTCGCTGATTCGGAATCTGAACTTGAACATGCACTGTGCTCTAAACTGCTGATTACACGGCCTTTTTTTTGCAAATTAGCCAGACGCATGACATCAAGTGACGGGTAGGCTTTTACCAGTCTATAATTTATACTCAAGATAAGACCGCACTGCGAGGAGAGAATTTACAGCGCCATCTAACATGACGTATTCACACTAAAAATATATTTATTAGAATCAAAATACGATTTATCCGGCATATGTCAACCTATTTTTAAGTCAAAACAAAAATATTTGTTTGAAGGAAATAAATCTTTTCTTGTATCCAAATATACTTGTTTGAATCAAAATTAGTCTTCTTTGGTGTAAACAAACGTCTTTTTAAATCAAACCAAAAATATTAATTCATATAATAGTCCATATTCAAAGGTCGAAGTAAAATGGGAAAAAATTAGAAACCTTTTAAGGAGCAAGTATACCCCACTAATGAAAATTTTTGTTAGTGTTTAGTGAAAAACTATCTGCAATGGAAACTAACCACAGGTGATATAGGACGTAAAAAACACATAAAACAAACGGTAAAGTCAAGGGTGTCTTAGCAAACCCAATTTTTTTCTCAATCGCAGGTTCGAAAGCACGTAGAAACGATAAATAATTCAAATTAAGTTTCAAAATAGAACATAAAAAATTTTATTTTAAATTTTATTTTTTATGATCTATTTTGGAAAGTCATTTTCATAAAATAATACAGTATACCAAAAAAAATAATGTTGTTATTTAATATTTTATTACTTTCATATACTTCCCAATATGCAATACTACATCAGAAAGCCACTGTAAAAATTTCATATCTCTACAACGCGTATTAACGGTAGGATTCCGAACCTGCGGTACACTTCCGGTAGACTACATCGTTAATCCTTTGATGGTTTATTTAATATTAATAAGTACCGGTTTCGACTCTATGAGTCATCCTCAGCTTAAATCTACAAGAGTAAGAAACCAACTACACTCAATGGCATCAAAAATTATACAAAAACATCAAAAACGTGGTCAAAATAATTAAAAATTAAATTAAAAAATTTAAAAGCTTACGGTCATATTCTTCACATCAAGTTACAAATAATTGATAAACTCGAAGAGTTCAGTGTTGGAAAACAAAGAACATTAATAATCCAAAACGAAATTAAACTAAAGTATAACACAAAATACACGTGTGTGTTGTACATAAATAGCCAGTGCGGAGACTAAAGACACCAACGCAAAAATTTTTCAGCATCGGCAGATATAACGTGCTCAGTCACGATAGGCAACTAAAGTAAACCAAAATAGATCAATAGAAACCAAAAACAGCACGAATAAATTAAATTACAAGCAAAACGTGAAAAATTGAAAAAGGTCAGAATAAAATACTTATCAATACGAATCAAATGGGAAAAAATTCACCAAAATAAAAGACGAGGGATCACAAACGGAAAACATGTATTGTAGTAACCAGACTGGAGCAAGTATTTGAATAGGGGTTGGTGAGGAAAATTAATCCGGTCGTTAAGCAAAGTTATACTTTTGTCCGTGTTATGCTTCTCTATTTGATACTGTTCTAGTAAATCGAGTTTGTAGTTCTTGTTGCATCTATGGATAAGTTTAGTATCATTGTAGTCTATGTTGTGACCTGTTTCCAATTTATGTTTAAATAAATTAGATGATGGTCGGAATTGATGTTCTGTAATTCGTTTAGAAATCTTTCTTCCAGTCTACAAGCTCAGCTGCTTTAATTGCGCTTCTGTTTACATAGTTTCGTTATATTTCGAAAATACATAATTGAAATGTTACTCCTGAAATCACGAAATTACCCCTCATCCAATTATGCCTGTCTAGCTCGGATTATGAATTCTTTAAAATTGGGGATGGTTACAATACATGAATCATAAAACCCACAGTGCAGATTTGCATAATATTGTCACTTGTAATTTAGTCACTTCATAAATAATTAGCTTTAAAAGAACATCGAAGCGATAACGCATTCTTAAGATATCGTTCCTATTGGTACATTAGAATTAGAGAGAACGTGAGTGGGCCGCTTAACCAGCCATCCACCGCGACCGCAGGGGTCTATTGTCACTTACTACTGCTAGTAGCTAATTGTTATACTTCACCGTCCAGGTCCAGTTCTTTAATGAGCCTGATATCCTATCGGATGGTTGGTTCTCCAGGTCTTGCAGTTTGATTTTGGCTGTGCCAAAAATCCTGACCCTGATGCCATCCACGGCTGGGCAGGAGCAAATAACATGCTCCATTGTTTCATCATCCTCCAGGCATAGTCGACACTCAGTGGTATCGGTCAGTCCTATCTTATGAAGATGATGCGGAAGTCGGCAGTGTCCCGTGAACGCAGCAGTCATAGTTTTGATGTCCATTCTGCTTAAGTTCAGCCTATCGGTACATAGTTAGACCCGATTAGTTGAAATAAATTGACTTACTACAATTATTAAATCAAACTGAATCTTAATACAGAAATTCTAAATTAAGTTTAATTTTTCGATAAAATCTTTACCACAAAACCCAAAAAACTTTATTTATTTATAAAAAAAAATTTAAAATACCCTAGAATACGAATTTTGACGTTGTTTATTAACACAGCCATTTAGTTTATATTATTGCATATTTAGCCAGCAATTTGGGACCACACATAAAATATTAAATAACACTACTGGCATTTGTGGCAATTCAACAATTCATGCTTGATTTAAACCTACTCTCTACAATTTTGTTAATTTTTAATTCAAAGAACAGTTTCTTGTGTGAGACACTGATGTTCTGTAGATACAAACAATAGAAACCGTATTTTTAATACGTTTTTTTTTACGTTTTTAATAATAATACGTTTTTTAATGTGCATGATGAGAATGATCAAGAGACATCCTTAGACTACTTAGACGCTTAGATAAAAAAATCCACCTTCAACTTACCAGAACAAACACTTCAGTTCCCCACCAAGGACACTTATTTCTTTCCCTCCCACATCCATATTTCATGTCCATCATCAAAAAATAAGAACTGATCCCTCGAAGACCACTTCCAGCAAACATCCTATCAATTTTTCAAATATAACCCTCATAAAAACCACCCTATCCACACATCCAACATTAGGTAACCCCTTGAGCCTCAACTACACACCTAACCGTGTCAAAAATGCCCTTTTCTGCTAGGGTTGTGTCCCAACAGGACTCGTAGAAGGACTTCATGTCCTCACGAACTCCTGAAACCTCCTGCTGAAGGCGAGCACGCGTTCAGCGAGGACGTGAAGACTCAGAGAGGCAAGCAGGCAACTTTCAGCGTTCACATTATCAGTGTTCGTGCGCCGTCCATGCTAGCAGGAGTGATATACAGTATCGTGCTCTTTCGCGCTTCAACACATCGCTAGCGTCAGCGGAAACTTGCCGAGAGACTTTTAAGATCTTCGGAGGCGATTAGCCAAGTTTGGATTTTGTTTTTACAGCGTACAGGCGTGTTCTGAATTTAAAGTTTTTCGGACTTATGGTGTGTTGGTTCGAAATAATATTATAACGGTAAGTTTTGTTGTTATTTGTATGATGGAATGAAATTTATATTAATTAATTTTCTTCTTGATTGTAATAAACAAAATATAAAAAATAAGTGTCGAAATGTACTGACGTGATACTGATTATGTTACCAATCAAAATGACATGTTTAGTTTAGAAAATGAATTCATATTTTATAACAAATTGGAGTCCATGTGTGTGTGTGTGTGTAATTAGTTGTAACGTGCTAAAAAATAGGTCTTATATTACATTTCAAAACAATACATTGTTGTAATACAAACATATTTTTAGTGAGTTGACAGTAAATTCTTCCTAATAATAAAATTGTTCTTAATCTTATTTACTCATGAATCCTGTCTCGTGATAACTTTTTTTCTGTAAAAGTTGGCTTGTTTAATAAATAAAGTAAAATAGGAAATATTCAACAGAATGTAGATATTATTAGTCAGTAGTTCTCTTTGAAAGAAAATTCTGATTTAAAAAAAAATATAATGTCTGAGTCTGTACTATTCATTACGTTAAATTACATTATTAATGTAACGTCAATGATATTATTAATAAATTAGTATTATTACTTTTACATTCTTCTTTTACCTACAGTATGCTCTTAAATTAACCAAAAAATAACTGTTATAAGCAGTTTAAAATCAATATAAAATAGAGCCAAGCGTAATGTCAACAATAACGGACAAATTCTAATTCTAAAAGAAATATGTTGCTTTCATAGAAGCTATGCATGTAGGGAGCAAGTACACAGTTGTTAAGGAAACTGTTGTAAGTGTTGTCCATTTCTTAAGTTCTACCTCGGAAAGACATTTTTATGAAACAACGCCAATTAATAATTAATTTCATATTCTAACAACGCGTATTAAACTAGAATTAAAATACGAAACATAACCTACGAAACATTTCCGATAGAATGTTTTTAAATAAAAAGAAATAACTGTTTTAGATACTTGGATTTATATTTGTAACGAAAATATTGTACAGGCACGAGAAATCCAATTGCGCACATGAGTTATTTTTATAGCCACCTTTTGGTTTTCCGGTGGGCCAATGTTTTTATATTTTCGGCTGCCTTTTCTTCCATTTCAATTATGATGTACCACAGTTGTTGTTTAACTGTAAAAAGTTTCCATTATTTTTTGTTCTTGCAAACAGTGATTAGGAGTTGGAATAAATGTCTGACATATCACCTTCAAATGAAAAGTTTTCATGAAAAATTATCCTGAACCCACAGACAAGTGAAAAAAAGCTGCCTAACTTTGGTCCAATAACAAGATGTTGATTTTAGTTCAATACCGTTTAAAGGTATAAAAAATGCAAAAATTACACAGTGAAGCAAGTGAATTGAAATAAGACGAAAAAAATCGTTTTGCAATGTCGAAAAATACCACAAATGCGCAATTAAATATCTCGTACCTGCGCAAAATTTTCGTTCCAAACGTCCAACTTTACTAATTGAGTGCAATAATAAATGAAATAATGCTTCAAAATTTCAAAAAACCAGTGTACGATCAAAACCAAACAAATTTTATCACCTACTAATTTTCATACACCTTTCATTTGACCGGATGTTATCAAAAACGGTGCATAGACATGCATAAAGTAACATAACATCTGTTGAAACGTTTTGCTATGGCGAATGTGGTATGCTTTTAATCTTCACAGTAAAAGCAATCTGCTCTTTTTTTACAAATATGAGAAATATTTAAATTAACTATATTATTAACATCTATATTCTGAACTATACGTTGCAACCTAAGTTTGATTTTGGTGAGTTTGTGATCCTGTTAAATGTAAACTGCTTAGGCCACGACAGGACCGACCGCATTTATTGTATACAGTGTGTCCCCCGATTGACCTAACTATACCTATAATGGACGAAATTTTTAATTTTTCGAGAAAAAGTCTATCTTTATAAAGAGTTTTGGATGTCCTAAATAGTCGAAATCCATTATTAACAGGATGGTTAGAAAACACGAAAATGTTAAATTGGCCGAAGAGTCAACTATCGGCTTTTCGGAATCAGGACAAAAATGTTATAGGTAAAAGCTGTTTTATATTTCAATTTTTGCCCAGACATCAAATTTCAATGTTGTATTCTAAGTTTTATATTTTATTTATTTTTAACAAAGTAATTTAACAAAACATTACTCCACATGTTCCCCTCCTACAGCTACACATTTTTACAATCTTCTTCTAAACTCCCGATATACCAAAAAAATTGTTTCTTCATTTATTTCATCTTCTGCTTTCCTAATTTTTAATTTTAGAATGTCTACATTATCATGTGAATTATTCGAATACACCTTCTGTTTTAAATAACCCCACAGAAAAAAAATCAAGCGGCGCTAAATCAGGTCAACATGGTGGACATCCTATAGAGCCGAATCGTCCAATCTGTCTGTTCCAATGTCTATTCCACCAATCCCTGACTTTATATGCGCTATGAGCAGGACAACCGTCGTGTTGATAGTGTAGTGAACACCTGAGCTGTAAGTTCATTTCGTCCAAAGTAGGTAGCAAAATGTTTTCCAACATATCAAAATAAGTTCTTTGGTTTACAGTACAGTCAAAAAAGTATGGTCCAATTATTTTCTTGTAATAAATCCCACACCAAATATTCACTTTTTTATATTTTTGAGAATTGGTTGTAATAGGGAAATTTGGATTTTATTGAGACCAATATCTGCAATTCTGTGAACTACCAACTCAATTTGTGGTAAACGTCGCTTCGTCAGAGAAAATATTTTTTCTGTAGAAAAATCTATCGACCATAATTCGTTCTCCCATTAATAGGCACATTTTTAATCGACGAACATCATCTCCTTCTACTAAAGTGTGTATCAGTACTGGTTTATAAGGATGACATTTTTCATTTGAAAAGATCCTTTGCAGGTGGCTTTTACTGATGTTTAAGTCTCGAGATCTGCCTCAACGATTTTTTTGGGCAAGTGTTCACGGAATGAGTAGCTAACATAGCTCCTGCATCATCTTCGCCATTGCGCTTCTTCTTTCTTGATATTTTTCACGTCTCCTGTTGCATGAAATTGTTTAACCAATTCCCGAACACAACTATTGACAGAAACGTATACCTCAGGGTATTTTCTGTTAAAAACTTCAATAGCACGGCGGTACGACACCTCACCTATGCCGGAACAAAGAACTAAATTAACCCTTTGCTCTAAAGTCAACACACTTTCAATCAGCTTCTATCAACAAATTGCTTGGGTACTCTGTTACTACTGTCAACTGATCAATCATAATTGTGGTCGGTCTCTAAATTTTTTGATCACCTTTATGTAACTTCTTTTCACTGGTCCGAGATGTATCTATAAATTGAAATAGAACATTCAACTTTTATATTTGAGCATTAAATTAATTCAAACTAACTTTAACCTATAACATTTTTGATCTAATTCCCAAAAACCGATAGTTAACTCTTCGGCCAATTTAACATTTTCGTGGTTTCTAACCACCCTGTGCGATAAATCAAAATATTAACAATGGCTTTCGACTTTTTAGGACATCCAAAACTCTTTATAACGAATGACTTTTTCTCGAGAAATTAAAAATTACGTCCATTAAAGGTATAGTTAGGTCCCCCCCCCCCCCCCCCCCCGATGGACCTGTATATGCATATATTGTGCATAAGATGCATATTGTGCATAAGATGCATATTGTGCATACACAAATGCACAAGCATACGTACTATCGTGCGCATAAAAAATCTGATGTGGCAGGCACATGACTGTTTCATACTATATATAAAATAATTTGAAACAGCGCGTTTGACTCTACCTACTGTCATTAGAATGAAATATCTGTCATATCCTAGCCAACTAGTCTTATATTAATGCAAACACGACCGATCTCGATCAAATAGAATCTCATGCAGCTTAACTATTAATTTTATATATAGTTGAAACCGGAACAAGTTTGTTTGTAGGTTGACAAATACTGTCAAAATAAATAAATAAAGTAAGTGTTACACAACTAATATTGTTCAAAATTTAAGTGCGTAATTTCACCTTGCTATCCCCGTTTTTTATGCTCATATAAAAATGGTAGTTGTAGCGTTTCCATTTACTAATGACGCCACATACAATATCTATATCAATTTCCGCACATGAGACAAAAGATTACGTATGTATTACGTATGTATTTCTCAATACATACAAATATGAAGTACATCAAATACATCATATATGAATATTTGATAAGGTAATTTTACTGAAAGAAAGTTAAAATAGCAGTTTTTTGGTTTATTGTGGTGATCAATAACATTTATGGGGACGTTAGCCTGAAAATCAGTTAATGCAAAGTATATAGAAAACTCTGTACAAAATTGTATACCATTAGGTGCAGCCGTTTTCCCGGAAACTAGTACACAGACCCACATATGGACACACGCTCTTGACAGCTGACCGATTACATGTACCTCCTTTCCTTTTACATTAGTACTTACAAATTAATGTATTACATTTTCATATGTCATGTGAACACCGATTGACACGTCACATTAGAACTGACGACAATGCAAATCCTGTACATATCTTCAATTATTTTCTACATAGACGTAATTGAAAACCTCGTAGTTAAGAGATAAAGGCGCTGACTATATCGAAACTTCAAACACGTCGTTCTGCTTCTAGGTGTGCGATATGATTCTACAATTTACTATGAAATATTATTTTAATCGCGATATTAGGTTGTTTAGTTTCTGTTTACCTAAAATGATTAAAATTTAAACTCCTCCATAAGCCTCCAATGATTATGTTGGATACGATTTTCAATTGGGAGATTTCGTCCGGATTTGTTCCTGTGGGATCCCTGTAAATACGAAACTTGAACCGGAAGGAAGATCCGATCCGGTTAAATTGGATTAGAACGGAAATAAAACTGTGTAATAGCCTTAAGGTATTGATCCATAAGGAAAGTGCTCGGCATATGTTGATCTTTGTTGTGTACATACTGCTCGGTGAATTATAACCTCAACTGTGATATATACCGGTACTGGAAGTTGATAAACACATTTCGAAAGCCGAACTGATAATACAACCGCAAAACCGGCGAATATCATTATGCCTGTATTAAAGAGATTATCAATATTTGTTGTACGAGAGGAATTTTGAACATGCGATGTTTGTTTTTCTCGATTATTGTTGCAAACGGTTCGCGAGTTTTACTGTAAAATTGTTCGTGTCAGTAATTATGAAAAAGTTGAAACCATTTTTAGTACAATACTAATATTTGTATTGTACATATAGATGTGTGCTCTATAATTAAGTATGTATATTTGTCCGTTATTATCTATGTAAACTGTAACAGTAAACGAACTAAAAAGCTAATTGTTACATTCACTAGTTAATGTGTACCCAGTGCCGGATCCAAGTCACGAGACCAAAACATAGCGCTTCTAAATTTGTAAATAGAATTTTTGACGTTTAAAGTCGAAAACAGCGAACAAACTTGACAAAATCATGATAAACCATTTTATCACTGATCTTTGGACCTGACGAAATCTGCACATCTTGGAGATCTTTCATCAACATACACAGGGTTGATTACAATGTCATAAAAGCAAGAATAACTGTTGAAATGGCAAATTATGAATGATAAAAAAAAATATTTTTCGCGGGGCCCCACACACCATAAAACCGCTAGCCGGCTCTGTGTGTGCCTCGCATACAATACGTCTCTATAAAGTCTAAATATAGTCTCTTGTGATGAGTAATTACCCTACTAATCAAACAATCAATAAATTCAAGGTAAGTAGCCTTTTATTTTGGATAAATGAATTAACTATAGGGTCGGGCCACAATGTTTATGTATTATGCAGCCCCAGAAAATCAAATGTTATTATTCATTATTTTTCCTTTTATAGTGTACCAGAAACATAAAAATATATCAAATTTAAACAGACTTTTTAGAAACTAGAATTAGATATATTTTTCCCTTGCCATTTAAAAAGTTTAAATCTATTACGCCATATGGCACCCATGTTTTACGCACTAATGGAATGATGACATGAATCGTCGCAAAAGACTAATTACTAGTGTTATAATTTCTTCTAAAACCGGTTCAGAAGCGCATGTTTTAATAAAAAATCGATATTGAAAACTAACCGTTGAAGCAGTATAACAACGCAATAAAAAAGTTAAATTATATTCCCAAGAATACCAAGAATCTGTGATTGATCTGTGGTCAGAATTCTATATTTGCTGAAGTTTTTTTGCAATTCGTTTAAGATTTATTATGTAATACTTGGTATTTGGAAAATAAAGATTTTTTTTAATGTGTCCAGTTTGGTACAAAGTTGAAAATTGTAATAAAGTTAATATAATTCCAGGAAACAAAGGAAAAGAGGTTTTTATTTATACATTATTACAAATTGTTTGTTGCTTAAGTGCAACATTTTCATTATACACGCAAAAATAACCACCCTCCTCATCTACTGCTGACAATTGCCATGAAGTATGACGATAAGGCCGCATTTATACTACCAGGAGGCAGGCGATAGGTGGCGGGTGGTAAGCTACGGGTTGCAGGCGTTGAGAGTTGCGGTGTTTATACTTCGAGTGACCTCACCTAAATAACCACTGCAGGTTTGTGTTTGTATACAAATGTCAGTCTAGATCAAAATGCGTTTAGAACGCGCCGAACATGTTAATGCTATTAGGTTTGTTCGAGCACCAGCCAAAACAATAATTCTTCTACGCAGGCGCAATGGAGTTTTTCGAAGGGCAAATCCCCCATTGCGCATGAGCAAGAGAAAGAATAAGTGCTTTGTGCACTTATTTTGGCACTGTTCGAACAAACCTAAGAGATAGTGACATTGAAGATGAAGTGGAAGAAAAAGGAAGAAGGTATAGTGTCCATCCACTATTTCAAATACGAAGTACATACGGTGAATTTCACCATTTATACCAGCAGCGCCAACATCATGAAAGCATTTTTGTGATTAGGGTCTGCATGGTTCCAAATTGTCGACCGGGTCTGAATTTCGCTGATTAATATCTCGCGATCACATTTAGAAATTGACTTTTTACATGTGCGTGCTATAGCAAACAGAGAATGAATGCAGGGTTGTCCAGGCTACGCTGGGCTACGCCACTCGAATCTGTCGCATCACGACAGCTACGGGTTACAGCCAGGCTGCGTCTCCTACATCTCTCGGCGCCTGTCAGAACTATAAACACTTCCATAAGAACAAACGTTCCACAAATACAGGTGACGTAGCCTGACACCTGTCACCCGCCACCTATCGCCTGCCTCCTGGTAGTATGAATGCGGCCTTAGGGTTACATTAGTATACCTACACCCACCCTACACCATCCATACATTTGTCACTTGACATCATTCAAACGAACTGTCATCATTGTACGACCGTACTGTCAAAGTATGCCAAAAGCTACGTGACAGTTTGACAGTTTGTTTCGCTAGTCGCCACCATTGACAAATACATTTAAAACATTTGATATAATAGTATATTATTTGACGAGCACATAACTAAGGATATAAATCGCGAGCATGAAGTTTATACGCGACCCGTAGGCGAGCGTATAAACATGCGAGCGATTTATATCAGTTGCGTGCGAGTCGAACACGACGTTTTATCTACGACTCATAAATTCCATTTTATATCAAATCTTTTAAATGCACTTTTCAATGATGGCGACGCGAACTGTCACTTAACTGTCATCTACGTAGGTTTTGACAGACTTTGACACTAGCGTCATATAATGATCACAGTTCGTTGAAATAATGAAGTCATTATTTGAACGAACTGTCATTATTATACAACGCTAATGTCATTATAATCATTGGCGTGTCATAATGATGGGGATTGTATAGTCATAGATTCGTATGCAATGCACTTATTATATGTGAGTCGTAGATAACATGAATTTATGAGTCGTAGACGAAACGTCGTATTCGACTCGCACACAGCGCATATAAAATGCTCGCGATTTATATCCTTAATTATGTACTCGTCAAATAACATACTATTTTAGAGTTACATACCATAGCTTTAAATACCACCAACAATGCTTTTCATCTTTAATCCTGTAAATGAAGTGAATTCTGTAATGTCCGTCGACCGAGCAAATGCGTAGTATTATTTGTGTTATTTTAGATTTAAATCCTTCCGTCTGAGCTATGATTAAGACTTTAAATAAATCGAAACGTCAGCAAGGATGAAATAGTTTTTATTGAATTCGACTGCTCCCAACGCCATTTAACTAATTAATCCAAAACATATTTTTAGAACTAAATTCACCTCAACATTATAAACTCAAAACAGAACGCACGAATTTACCACACAGTTCTGGATAAATCCCACCAGGGTGTGCTTCGACTAACGCAGAATGAATGAATGACAACTTAAACCATTCAGCGAGATATACACTTTCAAGTAGCCCCATTATTTTCAAGTAGGTCCGTTTTACGGTATCAAAAGTTATTTTTAAATGAAAATGTTATTAATCTTCCATTTGTCGCCAATCATCTATCAGATAATAATATCAGTGTGTGGACAAGAAATCAAATGGTATGGTAATATAGTCAAATGAAATCTCATCATTTTTATGAGGCAGATGCTAATATTGACTTAAGCAGACATCATATATCTGCCGATATTGATATTGTATTCTAGCTCGCCTTTTGTGATTCATTATTCAAGCAAATAGCAAATAATTTATGATTGTATAATTATCTATATTTCATTCAAATCAGAGAGGAAATGTCCTCTAACATTTTTTGTTGATTTTGAGATCATACAAGATAGCCAAATATTGCCTTCTTCCTCGAAGTACTTTTTACGTATAATTCGGATATTAAAATGACAAAATATGATTTTTATCAATTAAAACAAGGAGAATAAAAAATTAAATTACAAAACACCGAAAACAGAAATAACCGAATTGAAATTGCTTCTTTATACATTTATTATTAGCACTCTAAAAACATTGTAATGAATACATTGCTGCCAATGCTTTAGCCGCAAACGCCACTACAGACACTACAAATTTAATTGAGTCACAATCAACTAAAATCAATTACATTTCGATTTCGTGCATTATTTGTTTAAAAGAGAATTGTGTGTAATTTAATGACACTGATAATCATATGGTATATGCACAATAATTGATAATAGAAAATACGTTACAGAGACTTGTTTATTTTTCATCAGAAAAAAAAGAACAAAATAGCAGTCCAGCAAAAACTTTTTACGTATACAACTTTCGAATTCAGTCTAATATTAGAATTTTATCGATTTTTCTTTGATATCGAACTCCATCACAAATAAAACCATTCATTGTTTACATACTTGTCGACGAAAAATAATTGAATACAGAAATATTTACAAAAATATCTCATCTGGGAAATCTCATAGATTCACATCACTCATTGCAGATATTTATTTAGTTTAGGACATTTTTGGCTGCAATGTTTATATCGCAATGATCCCGGCGAACGATATTTTCCGAAAGAAATTATTCAGAATTGTGATGCAAATTCTAGAGTTTCCTCCGTAGCCGTGAGACTCTCATCACCTGAAACTTAATTGGCATTAACGTAGTTTCAAATTTTATCGAAACAGCCAATTAACAAGAGAAATGAACCGTGTCGGTGCAATTTATCTTTCTTGGAAGTTCATCGACTTGACGCCAGATGGAAACGTTTCTAGTTGAAAAAACTTTTAGTTACAAGTAACCGCTTTGATGGATGCGAATGTTTGTTTTGACTAAGCCTGTAAAAATAATAAATTCAGCAAGACGTGTTGAACATACCAGATATTTCGGTATATTTTACTTAATAAATAATTTATCTTATTTCGTGATGAAAATGGAAACTGTTATTATTATGATTATTTTTACGTTAAATACATGCATAAATTTTTAGACGAAAGCTGACTGAAAGCTTAATTAACTTAATTGTAGTAGTAGAGTAATTAAAAGATCGATGATGTAGTTTATCTCGCACAGGTTCCTTTATGGTGAACTTGCATTCGTAAAAAAAGAAAGAGCGCACGGAATTAATGAAATTTTAATTAAGAAATTGTAAATTATGTGATAGTAGACTGTGATTATTTCCGGTGGCTTAAAACATTCTATTGTTTCAGCGATGTTAATTAAAAACGTGTCATTTTGAATTTTTCTGGAATTATAATTTTAATGCAATAGATATTGCGCAAGATATTGAAACACATTGTGCAGACTTCAAATTAGACGCAATTCTGACCAGTGTGAACTTAATGCGAAATTAATTTGTTTTGTCTTTTTTAATTTAAATCCCGATACATATCGTCTTTTATTATTTTTATTTTCTTGTATATTTTCCGATACCTTATATTACAAGCCGTATGGGAGCCAGCACTACCTATTCCGTATGACTCCCCATCATGTGCGTAGTACCACCCCCCTCGACCCCCCTCCTACACAACCCCTTTGACGATTTTATACATGTTTCCTTTTTCTAGACTGCCCAAAATTGACGTGAAAAGGCAAATTATAATATTTAACATACACTATCTTTTCCTATCTTCAATTATACTTTTTCTGGCCATTATAAAATATCTGATGTGGCCAGGCACATGACTTTATCATACTATATATAAAATTAATAGTTTAGGTGCATGAGATACTATTTGATCGAGATCGGCTATGTCTGCATTAAAATAAAACTAGTAGACCTAGACAGATAAATCGATTAAAGCTGCGTTCGGATATTGTATTCCGTTGACACCGGGTACACCGTCCAAATGACACGTGTTATTGGGTGTAGAAAGTGTGAAGGTGCGTTCCGATTGGTGGCAATGGTAGGTAATGGCGGTGGTAGCAGACGAAATTATAGTGTTTCTCACATGTCGTGATGAAATTCTATTAGAAATACTATAATGGCGTCTACTACCACTGCCATTAGCACTAATGAAAGCGCACCTTAACGGTGTTCAATATCCGAACGCAGCTTGTATTGACAGTAGTATTGTCAAAGCATTAGCGTTTGACACTGTCTACCGTCATTATAATCACATCTGACATCTAATCTGACATATCCTGGCTACTAGTTTTAATGCAGTACGACCGATCTCAATGAAATAGAATTTGCTCATGCAGCTAAACTATTGATTGTACCAAAAAATGTCATAGTCATAAATTATTCAGAATTTCCTCTAGTTTAATTTATTATTTAACTATTTCGACGAAATTCCAGAAATGCCGGCTTATTTACAAAATCTTTCAAAAATGCTAAGACTAAACCTCCAGTTCCTTTGGACCCTTTTTAACAGAAAGCTTTTCAGCTCTAAGTTTGGCCATGAAACTTCTAAATATGAAGTTTCGTCCCGATACCTTTAGTAGTTTCTCCGGAATCGTCGCCACAAAAAAACGGGTACACACACACACACACACACACACACACACACACACACACACACACACACACACACACACACACACACACACACACACACACACACACACACACACACACCCACAACCACACACAGACATTTTTTTGTACCTTGGTGAAAAATATTCAGGGGACCCAAAAAGACATATTTCCGCTAAAATCTCAAAAAGAATTTTTGGCACGATTACAATACTTTACATACTACGTATGATAAAGTAAAAACAGTTCTTGTGATATGTGCCTGAAAATATCAAAGGCCTCAATACGAATTTTGATAACATGAATTTTGTAAATGTACGAGATTGCGACAGATTCTCTTGCGATGAATAGGAATCCGGGCTCAAATGTTGATTATCACTTCGAAACTTAAGAAAAAATCAGATCAAAATAAATATTGTCAAGAAAGGAAAGCGATTGATTTATGCAATTTTTGCGAATTATTAGTGGTCCAAATTCCAAACCAATGCTCTAAGAACTTTAAAATCGTTTCAAAGTTAATATTATTATTTGTATTTTTACAAGATATCATTTTTAAAAATTGTTTTAAAATCAGCCTGATTCGAACATTTCGACACATCACTACAAATAAACCAATTTGTCAAAATCTGTTTTTGGAGTCGAGTGCCAACCTTAGTTGGCATCCTGTTGTCCTTCTTTTACCGCTTCTTGTCCATTTTAGCAAACGGTTGCACCAGCCATTGCTACACTTTCTTGGTTTATGATCTGTCCATTACCACTTTAGAGTGTTCAATGTGATTCTGATGTTTGAAATGTTTGTCGTTTCTTTACATTTTGCTAGTGGACGTCCTACTTGCTTTGCTATATCTTATTTTGGCAAGTCTTCATTTTTCCAGCTTGATTAAAATCATTGTTCATGTGTGGCTGCCATAGGTGATTATCAATGTATGAAGATTATAAATTATTATCGTGATAAAGTAAAAGAAACGCACTTAAGACTTACCGATTTGCCGTGAAACAAAACAAATATTTTGACTTTCACTCGGCACTTTGCTCCAAAAATAAGAAGTATAAACAGTGGCAGCCGCAGCTCGACGTTCGATTGTCTGAAATCATAAAACTAAAAGTATTCTTAAACATTATAGGTGTCTACGACTATGGATATTTGACTATCCTAGCACGAATCTATACGCAAAAAATAATAATTTTGTACTTAAGTAAAATATATATATAAGGGCAAAAATGAGCTCCATAATTTATAATTACATCTATCTATTGATGATAGCTTTTAAATGAGTATTAAATGAGATCTTCGCACAAATTTCAAATTGTTTGAGATATAGTCCTCAAGATAGCATAATTAAGCGCTGTCAATTATTTTTTATTCTGTCCAAAAGTTCACTAAAATATTTTTAAAGTTACTCACGTTTCCAAGTCGCCCAGGTTTTATAATATAATATCGCGTACGCCGCTTACTGCCAGCTTACAGGCAAAATACAGTTTTAAAATGATTTTTGACAAAAAATTCTTGCTGAATGTCATAGAACTTTTACATCAAAATATTCCGTATAAACCTTATACAAGGTCAGTACACGGACAAACATTTAGCGACGCTGATAGCGGTGTTTCTAGCTGTGCTGATAGCGGCGCTGTTAGCGGAGCGCTTGATTACACAGGTTCTTATGGCCATGACCATACAGTCAGCGGCAGCAACACCGCTAGTAGCACCGCTCGAAGCGCCGCTGACTAGGTGTTAAGCACGTTAAGAAATACTTCGAGATTTTTTACCCATGGGACTAATGTTGGTAGAAGACAAAATGGAGGGCATTTTGAACACCTAACAAATGAATAAATACTAGCTGTTTTATCTTTAACGGTTACAGTTTTCACCAGTTTAAAGTTAGTGTTTATCAAGTCTAAAGAAAGAGTTTAATAAATGTTATGTTTTCTCTTAATTATTTGTTTAGTTATTTAATTTTTAGTAGAATATTTTAGATTTGTCTCAAATTATATTAATTTTCCATATAGAGTAACTTTAATGTATTTTCATTCCTTTTCAATGTATTTTGAGGAATTTTAGCATTTTTTAATTCAACGAAACTATTATCTTTTCTTCACAATATTATTTTTACAACAAAATTCATGAAAAAAATGATGGGGTGTAATATTAAAGCACGATATTGGTATTTTTGTTTAAATTCCAAATATCGCGAAAACGGGTAGAAATAGGTATATGCCATACCTAACATAAATTAAAGAAAATGGGAAATGCATCCGGCAAATAATATACAGGGCGTTCCATTTAAAATACTCAAGAAAAATCCATTTGAAGAAAATCTAAATTGACGGCGTGCTAGAAACATCCTGTATAGCAAATCAATCGTTATTACGACGTTTTCAAAAAAGGCCTGCAACGGCCATTTGTTAAATAAAAAATGGAATATCACAGAAACTATTAGCTTTACGTCAATATCATCGGATACAATTGGAAAGACAATTTTCTTCTCACTCATAATATGTTAAAATATACAAGGCATTCCATTTAAGAAAATAATTTTTTTCTGTCACGCCTAAATTTAACACCCAGTATAAACTAAAATAATTTTACGTTGTAGAAAATGATCGGCCAACCAACGTTTGTTGTTATTAAAAAATAATTACCTTTTCTAAAGATAAATTTTCTAAATCAACCACCGCGGCTCTAGTGACTCAGTTTGAATGCAATATTTGATGATATCATAATGGCAGGCATGGGTATGCCATTACGCGTAGAAGTGGCGGGACTCTGTGCATTGTCGATACCAACATATCGCTTTCTACTATCGCAACCGATCATCTCCGGCGACAGTCACCATAATTAGTACTCCGTAACAGCATCGCCAAGCCTACGGCTGCCTTCGGTAATATCTAGTTATTTTTGTGTTATTGGTGCAAATATCTAGTTATTTTTGTGTTATTGGTGTAAATGTTTGGTGATTTTAAGGTTTTAAGGTTGCATCACAGACTACTATAGACTAGAGTGAGGTTTAAATGTATGCCCAGCTGTCATAAATTTATGTAGAGGCGCTGTTTACGACTGTAGAAACCTGTATCTACTGTACCCTAAGTTACAGATGTGGCCAGCAGATGGATTTTATGAAAACGAGCCCTAAATTTGCTTGTCACAAATTGTCTGAAATCATCTGAAGGCAAAGGCGGTTTGCATTTTCTTTCATTGTTTGTGTACAAAGTGCATAAAGATGTTTTTCTACTTTGCATTCACAATGCACACATTATAACACTCTTTTCGGTGTTACAATTAACACATTGTAATACCGAAAACAGTAACATTTTTGTCTGATTGGTACACAGTTATATCAAAAGCCATATGTCAAACGTACAATACATAACCCAACATAACCACACACTGCATCTTCTTAATCGCTTGCAATCACATAAACTGCGAAATATCAATATTCTATACATATTTAAACATGGCTGTAGCCTGCTATAGTATGGCCAAAGGATTGGGGCTTTCTTAGTTTTGCTGTGTTCATCAAAATACGCCAGCATGACGTTTACGGTGATGTTTTACGACTCTAATAAGTGATCGTTATCATTCTTTTCAACTAAACATCAAATCCCCTTTTCAGATATAATTCAAGGACCACATTTACTTTAATAAGGTATTATGCGAAGATCAAACCTACATCGTAGATACGAACGATTTTAATTACTGCTGCGAGATTGTATATGCGCAATAAATGGTTTATCAGCATACACGTACAAAGCTATAGTACATTTAAAGTGTAGAGGATTTCTTAGTTTATGTAACATATAAGTTTTCGGTAATATTTTGGACGCTTGGATGCTCGGTTCAATTCATATTCGTTTTTGTCCGTCGCTTTCGTCTTAGTTCTGGTTGTGTGCAACGTATTTGTATTACCTCCATCACATGTAATTTTACTAAGTATAATTTATTCTAATAAACTACTTTGCCGAAATTAGAATTGGGTTTCAATTATAAGTGCTTGTAAATATATAAGCCGCAACGGCTACGTAGCGGAATTAGGTAGACACCGCTATTAAACGTTAAGCGTTATAACAATTCTTTAGTAAGTTCTTGTTCTTCGAAGTAACTAATCAGTCACCGCCAAACACTTCTATTCTGATTATTTACTTATGAAACCACTATTTTAAAGTTAACTTTTTAGGTTAAGGTTCATGTATTTATCACAGTAGGGTTAAAAGTGTTGCCCCAAGCTCCATTATGATCATCGTTGCGACCTCGCTGAATATTTATTCAAACTTGTAGGCTAAAGTAGAGTAAAATTATTCACAATTAGATTTTGTCATGATTTTATCTCATCGATATCATCCTTAACTGTCCTTAACGAAGTTGACAGTTACTACAGTGCTACCACGTCGTACCCGCAAAATACCCTAGATTCTAATTTAGCGCGATATAGTAACCACAATTTCTAAATTTATATAAAATTAATGACGCAAAGTAGAAAAAATAGTATATTACACTCGTTTTATAAGACGTATTGGCGCACTCGTTCCATTTGGGCACTCCTCGCTACGCTCGTCGTGCCCAAAACAACTCGTGCGCCAATTTGACGTCTTATAAAACTTGTATAATAATATACTATTTTCTACTTTGCATTCACAATGCACTCATTGTAACACTGTGTTCGGTGTTACAATTAACACATTATAGCATCGGTTTTAGTAACATTTTTGCCTAAGATTGGTACACAGTGACATCAAATGCTAAATGTCAAACGTACTACACATAACCACAAACTGCCTTTTTAGAATCCATTGCAATCGCATAATCGTGAAATATCTACCTATATTCTATACATATTTAACCATGCGTGTACTGTATGCACTGTACCATGCTATAGTATTGCCAAAAGGTTGGGGCTTTCGTAGTTTTGCTCTGTTCATCAAAATACGCCAGCATGACATCTTCGGTGATGTTTTGCGACTCTGGTAAGTCATAGTGCAAAAGTGTCGAATACTGCTGCGGGACTGATTATGCGCAATAAATATTTTATTGAATATCAGCATGGACGTAGCAACCTATAGTAGATCTAAAGTGTTGAGAATTTCCTAATTTATGTAACGGATATGTTTTCGGTAACATTTTGGACGGATGCCGTATTCTCTTTTGTCCGTCGCCAATGCCGTATTCTTTACTTGTCCGTCGCTTCCAACTTCGCCTTAGTTCTAGTAGTGTGCAACTATTTGTACATGCCATCGCATGTAATTTTACTTAGTATAATTTATTCTAATAAACTACTTCACCGAAATTAGAATTTGGTTTCAATTATAAGTGCGTGTAAATGTCTAAGCCTCAACGGCTACCTAGCGGAGTTAGGTAGACACCAATATTAAACGTTAAGCGATATAACAATTCTTTTGCAAGTTCTTGTTCTTTGAAGTAGCTAACTAATCAGTCGCCGCCAAGCACTTTTATTGTGACTATTATAATAATTAGACACGTTGCGAGTGATTAGCGTTGCCCCAAGCTCTATTGTGATCATAGTTGCGCTCCGTGAATTATTTATTAAAACGTGTAGGCTAAAGTAGAGTAAAATTATCCACAATAAGATTTTGTAATGATTTTATCCCAACATTACGAAGTTGACAGTTTACTACAGTACCAACGAGTACTACAACCGGTACCCGCAAAATACCCTAGATTCTAGATATAGTAACCACAATTTCTTAATTTATATTAAATTAATGCCGCAAAGTAGAAAAAATCGTATATTACACTCGTTTTATAAGACGTATTGGCATTCCAAAACAACTCGTGCGCCAATTTGACATCTTATAAAACTTGTATAATAATATACTATTTGTATTTTATGTGGTCGTACCCCGGTGAACACTACAAATGTCACATGGCAAAGTGTTGTTAATCTATTAAAATAAATTTTAGTTTTTATTTTATGTAATTATGATTTTATTATCACAGTGTTATAATTATTATCTAATATTATAAACATAATATATAGTAAACAAGTATTATTTATTGATATTTGTCTACAATATAACAATATAATATTGTAATATCAATGATAATTCTTTCAACCGCATCTTACAACAGCTTAAGTAAACTAAATTAATTCGAAATCGGTAATTTAAATTAGGCGCGCAAATGCTACTAGCGCGCCACCTACATTGGTTTATGACAGTACCGCTTGTTTTTGTAGGTAGATAAAATAACCTTAACTGCACTGTCTTTAGTAGTCTGTGGGTTGCTATGGGTTGCATATACTCTACCACAGACAAGCAAGACAACGCAGTCAATGCTAAAAAGTTGACGTCAATAACAAGCGAGATAGGTACATATGTGTCTATTCTTTTCCCTCATTTTCGAACATGGCGCTAGGGCGCGCTGGTTACAATTCCCGCATTTTCCCGCCATATTCAAAATCTGAAGCTTGAAACACTATTGTAAAATGTAATTGACAGCGTGTTATCAATTATATAATGTTATATATACAAACAAACATCAAAACTGATTGTTGTTCAGTACATATAACAGTATATAATTGATTTATAACATCATATAATATATAAACTAAAAACAATAATAATGGTTCCAGTACTACCAAACAAAGCAATAATATGCATAAATAAATATGAGATACTTTATTGAGTTACTATCATGTTTTACACAGTCAGCAAGCAAATAATTGTTATTTATATACATTTAAAAAGTAAGAATAGAACAGAGCGACATCAATAGGGAAAAAATTTAGAAGCATTCAGGGTGGAATAAATATTGGACTGTTAACATAGTTAACATATTTTTTTTCAAAATGAATTTAACTTTGGATTAATTATTTTATGAATTTGTATGTATAGATTTGCAAGTTTCAATTTGAAGAGACAATGACATCTTTATTTCCGGGCGAAAACCGCATGTTGACTTTGAAATAGTCGACCGTATCGCTCCCCGCTGCAAGAGGCATCTTCAGGACTAAGTATCGAACCAAGAGCTACGAAATACTTGGTTTGATGCTTAGTCCTGACGATGCTTCTTGCGACAGAGTGTATAACGTCCACCACGCACTATGTCGACTAACTCAAACACGCGGTTTCCACCCGGAAATGAAGATGCCATTGACTCCTTCCAGGAGTAACTATAAGAAACACGTATTTTAAACAAGTATAATGCAACACTTGAAACAAAAAAAATAGGTAGTGCCTAGACATGTTGAATTTTTTTTGTTTGCGGTCCATGTATATTTTAGTTCTTAACTCTCTAACTTGCCTCGTACAGGACCATGGGATAGCTATCCTTCAAGTACTCCGAATTATCATTGATTTTATATAATTGTGGTGAGTTTGACAAGTTAGCAATGTAAAATCAATCTCTTCATTCCAAGCAGCAGCAATTATCGTTTGTAAATTCTCATGCTTCAGAAGATCTGATAACTTTGTCTCCAGCAATGTTACCGCGCACCCCCTCGTTGTGTTGGAGGCCTCCATGGATGAGGATTAAAAACGTCCGATGGCTTTCTTATGTATCGCCATTTGCTAACTTTATGATAGCAATCTTCCCAGAATTGTTCATGTCTGGATGACTCTGTGACGATTGTCCTGTAAATAGTACAAATACATTATAAAAATGCATATATAATATTAACACAAGAGAATTGTATATATTCAGCAATGATATTGCTGATGATATTGCTTTACAGATTGTGAAAATTTAAGTCAAAATTTGAATTCTTTAGATTATCTGATATGTAAAGAAGCAAATATGTTCAATATTATACAAGTAATAATTATAAACACATCTATAATTAATAATGCATGACAGGAAGCAAACCTTCAGTCTACAGTCAAAAATCTGTGACGTTTAAATACGTATGTCAAAATTTTGTGAAATGTAGAAAACATTATTTTGATAAGTATTTACAGAACATAATAATTTTAGTAAAATGTACTTACCGCTCAAGATGTCTTGGAAAACAAAACAGTTTCTCTACTTCGTCTTCTGACTTCCCACACAATATACAAATCATGTTGCGCACTTGCTGATGGACTTCAGGGTGACATCCATGTGACATCAAGCGAATTCAAAAATTCAAAATGTGGGATGCACAACCTACTTCGTGTCCATACATTTGACTTACCGTTGTGCCTACCGCCATCTATACAATTATTTTGCAACATACAGTAAATTAGGTACAGAACCCTACTAAATAGCAGCGCCTCTCGCGCCGTGTCCCACTCCAGATGACAAGGAAGGCCTTATTGGAACATGCCATAAACTAACATGAAACAGCGCATAAGCCGGGTAGCGGGACACTTTCCCTATCTCACTGCGGTGTCTAGCTTGTCTGTGTACTCTACGTTTTGTATTGACAATGACAGGAGGTAGCAGTTTTCGTTTTTCGTTGTAGAATCAACCTATTATTATTAAACCCCGTTTATATGAATATACAAGAACGATTGGCAAAACTAAGTTCGAACATTTGTCGAGACAAAAACCTAATAATACTGATTAACCCTTATTATATGAATGTCAGTGTCAATGTATTAAGAATGCAAATGCCGGTACCGGCTAGAAGCCGTTTCATAGAATACCTTCTTATATAGAACACCATCTTATGGGTTAAATGTCTAGCCAACTAGCGATCTCAGCGACGCGAAGCCTCGGACCCCAGAACTAAAAATCTAGCGGAAATTTGAACTCAACCTTCCGTATTCTTTCCGATTCAGATTATGATATAATAATCATTTCGTGTCTTGAACAATAGGTCTGTTCGCGAGGCATATTAGGAATGTGTTCGGAACTTTTTATTTTGGACCAATGCTGGAATTCTTCATTAACTTACACATGGCCCATAATACATTATTTCCGAACAAATTCAGAACTTGCACGAACACACCTATTATGTATATAAAAGACACGACATGTATGACAATGTATGTGGCACCGTACATGACGGCAGTAAACACTTCACACGCATTATAAAAGAAATTTATTGCAAACGTTGCAAAATACTTGTATTATGCCGTTTGATAACTGTCATAACATGACATGAATTAAGTAGTCCGTAGTAGTCAGTAGTTACCAAGGGCTACTTAATACATGTCATGTTATGACAAATTCATAACTTGAAGTTTCCCGCCGGAGCGCGAACCGCGCCATCTGTCTGATCTTACGTTGGTTTACGGTAGTGAAATAGATATCGCTAAAATAGACTGATTGCGCCATCCCTCGTAGGATACAAGAACTATAATTATTGGCTACGTATGTCCCATAAGCTTGGACCCCCTTGAGCCGTTTCACTTTATACAGAAGAAATTTAAAGAAACGTTTTGAAACCCCATATTTGTTTCGTGAGTAACAATGCATTGAAAAGAATTTCCACCACTAATTATATATTAGCAATAAAATACTTGGAAAATCAAAAATTGTATTTGACGGTATAAGTTTTCATTATTTTAGCGGTTTTCGACTTTTCAAAGTGTATGCGCCTCCAATAAGCACATGAGATTAATGAGATTAGAAAAAATCCATTGCCAATATCAAACGATAGATGAAAATGATTTGATGTTGCCACATGGACTGGACTATATTCTGCTGAAGTCAAAAAAATAATCTTTAATTCTTGTGTAACATCATGCAAAATGTCTAAAGGTCTCGTGTAAAATTAAACTGATTTTAGTTCGCGTACAATTTTACATTCTGAAATATTGGCAATGACAGCATTAGATGGGTTTCACCACGAGATATTTTATCGGTGGTGTAGGAGAGCTTCTGTTGTGCAATTTATTTCTAATTACGCCCGCAAGAGCGCGCTTTTGATCTATGACGCTATTAATAGAGTGTCTCCTTTTGACAATATGATAGATATCGCATGCTTTAGCCATCTGGCCCGAGCTGCCGCAATAGATCTTCGAGCTTGGTATTCGAGCTTTGTGTAATATCCGGTTTCAGTTACAAACTGTAGTACGTGTGTATTGACTGATTATATACGCAAGTGAGACGCTGATAGTGACCTTTGCAGTAATTGCGTTTACCGGGAAAATGTTTAGTATTAACCAAGTTTTTCAGACACAGGACCTACTTGCTTCCACACAACATAAATCGATATTGTTAGAAAGATATAGGAAGTGCACTGCCTAGAAAATAGACATTAAAGCTTGTCTTAACTTTATTTTGGTAATTTTTTACTGGAACCTATACCAAATGATAAATTATGTATTATGTATAAGTGCGGCGCCCAGTAGTAGCACGTATCGTCACATTAAGTTATGCACCCAACATTGTATTTTCAAGGAACTATCAGTAAGGTAAATTACACCAAACTTTCTAAAATTGCATAAATTGCTCTTCAGATCGCCTTGTTAGTGTTATAACTGCTTATAACTATTGCAAACATGGCTGTCGAACTTTCTCTCAAAATTCAAAATATAGGTAGATTGGGGTAGCCACTGTTCCCTTTTGCAGTTAAATCGCTTTTGAGTCTTCAAATAAACGGAATATCCACGAATTTCCAAGAAAAAACAACACCCTGTGTTTGGGTGGTCCATATTTTGAAATTTTTATGCAGGACCCTCTCAATTTCTTCCTTTATATTCATACTCAACAGGTCGTACTTACTAAACGTACCTAAGTTGCTTCAAGGTTAATTTGATTGAATCATTAATAAACAAAACACAAAAAATAAATTTTATCCACAATAAGTTTGCATACCTTATACATTTCAATACATTTCACATTTTTCTCAATTTGTAAACAATACAATAACCTAAGCTAAGTGACGCTACCCTGGCCAACAATGAACTGAATTTAATCTAGTTTTTAGAAATCAGTTATACACCTGAAAAATACCAATATGCATATTTTTCCCCAAAACTAGAATCAATTCAGAATTTCTGCTTTTAGATAGAAGTTAGCATAAAAAAAAGAAAAAGTTTGTTTTTGTTTCTTTAGTATGATTGATATAAGCTTACTGTTCATTTTGAGCTCCTTGGACCACGGGTTAATATGTATTTAGCAAGTAAGTACGTAGGCTTTCACGGCCAGAATCATTTAGAAAATAAACTGCTTCCGGGTTATGCCGTGTGTCAAGATTTGTTAATCGCGAAACGTCAGCATTAACAAATCTTGACACACGGCATAACCCGGAAGCAGTTTATTTTCTAAATGTATTTATCAATCTAAAATTTTACAGTAATTAAGTATGTATATGAATGTTCATACATTGGGCGAGTCCCGCTTAAAAAAATAAAAATAAAGATTAGTCTACCCTGTATAAAAACTTTATTTTTGGCCTCATATTGATTATCGATTTATTTTGGACATTTTTTAAAATAGTTCTCTGAAAATCGGTTATGTGACAGTGCGTTCCAAGCCTTTGGTGTTTTTTTGATAGTATTGACTCAATTAAAATGTATCTTACCAATTAAAAAAAAGCCACATCACCGCTACTGTTAGTATGAAATCATTCCCAAAGTATGAAAAAAGTATTTAATGTAAACAGGTGTGCTATTAAAAGTGCAAAAAGCATTACATCTCTAAAAAATAGGGCAATAATTTAGCTTTTTGCTATCATCTCAAATATATCAATTTTTTTAAATAAAAGTATTCCCACAGGCTGTTAGACAATAAACATAGTAACTACCAGTAAAAATTATCATAATAAAACGTTCCTACATTGGAGTAAATAGTTTACTGAAAGATATAATACCGAGCTTGCAAGTATTTGATTAGAGTGACATTTTGTTGTCATATCTTTTATCTACCTATTATTATAAATTATTTACGATGTTCATCGTTTTGTGATAGGTACACGCATACGTTTCTTGTTAAGTATTACATTAACCAAATTGGCTTCACAATGCATACAATCATGTAAAAAGCACATAACCTACAGGTAATGGTATAATATATACAATCTTTTGTCAACCTAAAAGCCTAAGTTATTACCCAATTCCTCGAATAATACAGTCCCTTTTTGTGCTTTTGCTACTGAAATTGAAATCAAATATTGCGCATAATTCCTCATTCTCATGCGGAGTGAAAGAGCTATACTTCATCACTTTCATATATTCATGCCCAAGGAAACGACATTAATGTTTTTGCCTTTTCCACCACTGACAAACAAAATTTAGACGCGTTCATGCATTATTAATATTCCTGTTATGTATGAAAAACGCTCGAATAAATACATACATAAGACCGATTTTTCATTTCAGAGCACATCCGGCTACATTACTGTCTATTTACAGTCCAATCCGCAATATCTACAATCTTGACCAAAAGTAGTAAAACAAGAAAATCCACAACGATGGTAGTAACTAGGATTCTCGTGCAAATTAATTTTTATAAGACAAGATATAGAGTATATTTGCTGTTCAACATGCTGTGGCCACCAAGAAATGATTCATCACCACACAGTAGTACACAATAGTATATTACAGAGCAAGTGAAGAAACCACGTGTTTTCACTCAAGCGAATGTCGGATTTCCGCACGAGGCGCAGCCTAGTGCGGAAAGATATACAAGTGAGTGAAGTGGTTTCTCACGAGTGCTGTATAGCGTTTTGTTCAGCCCTGCCACTAAACTTAAAGAAATAACGGTATTAAAATTAGTTAATTTTGATATCTGTTGACTTAGATAACCGTTTATGACGTTGTCATGCGGTTAATATAAACAAACTACATGTGTCAAATTGCTTATTACTGACCTTCATCGTTTGTGCAAAGTTTTATATCAGTAAATATGGAGCTTACAGATGATATTTTAGAAGGGGCTAATTGATTGTCATAAAAACGCGTGAATGAAAAATATCACGTACGCGTTTCTATGACAACCAACTTGAGTGAACGTTACTGTGACAATTTCATAATAGGAACATATAATTTTCCTTAGGTATATTTCTTGCCAAGGCAATAAACAAATCTGGGAAATTCAAATTTTTGTTTTGATTCATATGTTAAATTGCTTTTCTTCGAAATTGGATAACATGCTTCGAGATTTTGCTGTCATTGCCACAGAAGATGGGCACTGCATTAAAATCTTGGCATTAAATCAACACATGTTGTTACTTCGCCACCCTTGAGTGTTACCAAGTCGTTTTTTTTTTAGTAATTTCAAGCCACTTTTGTTCTTCGTAGAAATACCATCAGAACATATACTTACCGGTTTATAAACAAAATATTAAGTGCGTGTTCTCCATTAATTTTTTTAGTTATTGATTAGTATAATTTATTTCTCGGAAACTATAGCTACTGGAAACAGCGTAAAGATTTCCTGTGAAGTTTACGAATACTTTCATTAGCAGCACTTTTTTTTTTTCATCGCATGGCTATAGTAGTATAGGAAATAGAGGGTATCTTTTACGCGTTCTTGGGAAAAGCTCTGAAACTACGTGATATGAAATAAAAAAAAAATATGTTTGAGAGGCTTAAGAGTGCCCTTTCATACGATCAGACAGACAGACGGAGAGACGAGTGATACCATAAGGTTTCTGTTTGTTTTTGCTTCTGAAGGAACCCTAATGACGGTAATAAAATGTGGACAATCTTACAAGCAGAATTCGAGACTTTCGGGAAAATATCACATGATTATAACTACAAAATATCCATCGGCTGTTTTGTGAAAATTTATAATTTTGTGTATAATTATAAGGTTTTTAACTAAAATAAGTTATGTAGTTTACTGTATATATCTCCTAACCGGTAGCGAAGAAAAGAACAACTAAAAAGAGATTCAAATAGGATGCCGAAGCTAAATAAATGAGTTAACAAATGAAATAATAAAACGTATTAACAATGCATCGTAATCAATGTATAAAGGTGATACGGTATGTCCGTATATTCATTTCTAGTTAGTAAATGTTTTATAATTTAATCTATTTGATATACAGATTGTTTCAGAAATAACGGCTAACTTCAGGCATGGTGCGATATGTCAAATACCATATGGTCTAACTCAACGCATTCTTGAGCAAATTAATAAAGAAAAGCGGGGTCCGAGCCTGTTCAGCGCAAGAAAATCGTCATCATCCTACCGCAGTTGTGCTGCAACTGGTGACACTCTGGCATTTCGCACTCACAGTGATACTGTCATACATTAGTCTGTTCATGTCATCGTTGTCAGCCGTTCGTTGGTTTATTGGATTGTGGAATCGTAATGTGGGTGTGTTTATGTAGTGATTTGCGTTGTACCAGAGATGGACGGATGGCAATTGTAGGCAAATCTACAAAGAAATTATGTAAATCCGCGTGACATTTCTGGACTAGATACGTACCAATATTTCTAATATTCCAATTGATAAACGTTCGTACGTAAGTTCGCAATCGTCTTTCGGTCATACACGATAGGGGATTTATCTGGGCAGGCTTTAGAATTGGGACTCTCTCTTTAAAACAATTTTGTTGGTACTTAAAACTGCTCCTTCACTGCTCCTTGAAGGTTATCCGTTATTTTTAAAACATCCTGTACACCAGATACCAGATTAGCTAAAAAATCCAGGATAGACGCTGGGACAAGGTATAATAAAACACGATCAAGAACATAATTTATCATATAGCTAACGTTGCCGATACAAGAAAGGTACTCACAAGTATCTCATCCTGTAAACTTCATTTATATTATGAGTAATGACTCTGTTATATGCGTAAGATATTAAGTATAAAAATAGAACAATGAAATAGATTAAAGGCAGGATCGGCTAAAATGCTCGCCACTTGAAAACGTGTCGACATTAATTTAAACTCGGATTGTAATTAAGGAGAACCTCTTAGATATAACTAATGGCGGCTATAATCCTCAAGCAAATAATCAAATTAGCCCACCAAGTAGAAACAACAAATCCGAGCAATTTATATCGCCCGAAGGCAACCATTTTTGACGTGATATTACATAGCGGAGGCCATATTTCAGCAGTTTCATATTAATCGTCTGAATCTGCACTTACAGCGCGTTTACGAACGAACTTGACAAATTGCATGCACTTTACCGTCGTATATCAGCTGACATGACTGAAAACTGAAAATAATACGCTGTAATGGATCGTGATTGAGCACTTTCCTAAGCGTTAAACTACTGACCGAATATGTGCATGAAAGGACAGGATATATCGGTGCGTTGGTTGTTCTAAAAAGGCTTGTTTTAAATATCCAGGGTATTCTAAATAATAGTAGTAAGTATTTAGTACACTTCAAATAAATTCTTAATTATACTATACGCGATGATTTAGATATTCTTTACTACCACCTATTTCACATGCTATCGATAGGAACTTTTAACAAACCATTCATAACTTGTAATGAGGCGCCTAGTATGTGTGAAGCTGTGTGAAATCCTGCTTGCTTGATTTTGTTTTTGCTTGACGTCACGAGCAACTTGGAATAAAATCAGAGCAGGGCAGAGCAAGGTACTAGGTGCCGAATTTGCAGAACTGAACGAACGCCATTTGCTTTGTTTTCCTTTTACTACCAGCAGCTCGTAGTTGGCGTGTACACTGGATATCCGGATTATGGTATAAAGCAACTTGCAAAATGGAACAAATCGAAGAAGACGACAAATTGTCGTTATTTTTCTTTTTTCTCCTGTTGCAAAGGTTTACTTGAAACTGTGTTTTCAGAAGAATCATTAAAATCGGTTGAGTAGCTCAAAATTAGCTCAACTACGAAATTGATGGTCGGTACGAAACAAGAGGTCACGTTTTAAAAGTTTCTGTTACTAATTCTCGTCTATGCATATATCATTTTTAGTATTGATTTATATCAATATCTAATTTTTGACGTTAAAGTACAATTTACTGTTTAGTTACTAACTTATAGGAAAAGATGAAAGTAGTACAATCCAAATTTTTTTTTTATTTAATTTTTAATTTTTTGTCTTTAATCAGCATTGTAAACTATATGACAGTATACTGAAAATAAATAGCGGAGAGTTGCAGTCATGTCGCCCCAATTATTAAATGTTAGTTTTCACTGGTAAACATTTATTAAGTTACGGATAAACCGTTTAATAAAGTTTCGCAGATAATGTTTACAGACGGCTTCAGATGCAATCAATTTGCATAGCTCACCGGCTCGCGACGTCAACTGTTTAAAACTTGTAAGTCGGATAATAGAAGAGAGAACCCGAAAATAGGAACCATTGTTTTCCTGATCTTTGCCCTAGACCAGTTCAACAAATATTTACGATTTGTTACTATAGACTACTGTAGACTACTGAGTACATGTTAATCTTTTTTAAAGAGTATATACAGGGTGCGCCACGGGAAACGGACGTTTTTGTGATAGGTAGTACTAAACCGGAAGGGGTCGGAGAAGGGAGCCGAGACCGTAAGCGCCCTCCCCTGACCTTGCAGTTTGTGAATTGTTATTGTTTAGTTTCAATCATGCCGCTGTGGACCGTGGACATCGCGTTTTCGAGTATGACAGTTTTGTGAGGAGCGGCGAATCAGTCGCGGAAGTTCTACGTTTCTTTCGTTGAAGTTTTAACATTCCTCGCCATGCAGACATACATACAGACAGACATAATGACGGACAGACGGACGAACGGACGGACGGACGTACGGAGAGACCGACCGACGGACGGACGGACGGACGGACAGACAGACAGACAGACACAGACAGGCAGGCAGGCAGGCAGGCAGACAGAAAGACAGACAGACAGACAGACAGAGAGTACCGAGCCGTAACACCATTTTGCGATTAGTAATGCCCTTCGTAGTGGAGGCAGTTTAAAGAAAAGGTGGCTTCTTGACTGATTCGCCGCTCCTCACAAAACGCGATGCTCCACGGTAAACAGCGGCGAGATTGAAACTTGACATAACAATTCACAAATTGCAAGGTCAGGGGAGGGCGCCGACGGCCTCGGCTCCCCGCTCCGACCCCTTGCGGATTAGTACTACCTATCACAAAAACGTCCGTGTCCCGTGGCGCATCCTGTATGTATGTGATGAGTGTGATGACTGATGAGTGATGATACTGATGAGTGGTGAAGAGGGGAAATGTTATACGGATGATAGTATGTAATTTTAGATGAAATAGTTCGTATGCACATAGATATTTTCAATTGTTTTAGACATACATTTGCTACATTTAATTATGCACTTATGAATACAGTAGTTTACAAATATAAATGTTTTACCCAATATGACTATACAGTTTACATACATATTCAAAGGAAAGTGTTTTTATGTGAACAGTCATTAGTATATGACTATAGTTTCTCCACAAAACGAATATTTCTTTCTAGAAGAATTCGAATATATCCTACTGCTGTAAGTGGCTTTCTGTGTTTCAGAAATTTTCTCTCGAAAGCGATGCTTATCTAGTTGCTTAATTCGTGAAAATACTGAAAGACTAAATACTAAATAGCTGAAAGACCCCGGCCAATAGCCGTTCCTGGAAGAAATGCTATATGTTTAAATTACCAAATGTTATGTCATACAGTTTGTGAAAAACAAGATTTCTTTCGGAATAAATTAATTCTAATCTATCAGAGCATGCAAGTGAAGTAGATGATACTGCTGGAAATATGATACCGCCTTTTGAGCAAAAGGTGCATTTTCCCATTTTTATTATTTTTGCACAGATTTCTCAAAAATGAAACTTAATTCACAATTGCAGAGTTTTAGGACCAGTTTCTCCAACAACAAATCATGCATGAATGGATGATTTTCACTTGTTCGATTTGGAAATGTTAGAATTGTTTTGATATGCCTGTTTTTACCGATAGAAAACTGGTAAAATTCCACTGGAATTTTCTCCAATGGTTTCAAAGTCAAAGTCTATCTATCAAATACTATCCAATGAGATGTGATTTTCTCTCAACATGAAAACAGTAACTATTTGTTCTTCAATGATTTATCAATAATGGGATATATTTTCTTAAATTGTTGTTGAATAAACATTTTTGTTTATTTACTAATACATCTTCATAATTCGTGATTTTTGTTAGATATAAGAAAAAATTAGAATGAATACAGGTGGTGAAATTGATGACATTCAATTGACAACATTCGTAACCAGTTTACTGCAATAAAAACAATAAAAATAACAAGACCAAATATTTATTTTTTTACTTTATCATACGCAGTATGTAAAGTATTGCAATCATGCCAAAAAAATTTTTTGAGATTTTAGCGGAAATATGTCTTCTTGGGTCCCCTGAACATTTTTGACCAAGGTACAAAAAAATGTCTGTGTGTGTGTGTGTGTGTGTGTGTGTGTGTGTGTATGTGTGTGTATGTGTGTGTGTGTGTGTGTGTGTACCCGTTTTTGTGGCGACGATTCTGGAGAAACTACTAAAGGTATCGGGACGTAAGTTCTTATTTAGAAGTTTCATAACCAAACTTAGAGCTGAAAAGCTTTCTGTTGAAGAGGGTCCAAAGGAACTGGAGGTTTAGTCTTAGCATTTTTGAAAGATTTCGCAAATAAGCCGCCATTTCTGGAATTTCGTCAAAATAGTTAAATAATAAATTAAAGATGAGGAAATTCTGAATAATTTATGACTATGACATTTTTTGGTACAATCAATAGTTTAGCTGCATGAGCAAATTCTATTTCTACGAGATCGGTCGATACTGCATGAAAACTAGTAGCCAGGATTTGTCAGATTTTTTGATTCTAATGACAGTAGGTAGTCTTGGTGTCAAACGCTAATGTTTTGACAATAACTTCTGTCAATATAAGCTGCGTGCGCATATTGCATTGCACTTTTTACAACCAATAACACGTAAGTGTCATTTGGACGGTGTACCCGGTGCCAACGGAGTACAATATCCGAACGCAGCTTTAATCGACATATCTGTCTAGTTCTAGTAGTTTTATTTGAATGCAGACATGGCCGATCTCGATCAAATAGGGTCTCATGCAGCTAAACTATTAATTTTATATATAGTATGATAAAGTCATGTGCCTGGCCACATCAGATTTTTTTCTGTTTATGAAATACAAAATATATTTTTTGTTACCACGTATTCTTATCATTGAATAATACTTTTCTATGTAAAATGTAAAATGCTCAATATTGTGGTAAAACTTTCAATCCCGACTCCCGAGATTTCTGGGAACAGCACCGCCTAGTTACTATTGGAATTCATGATGGTTAGTAAACTTTATGAATCGGCAAAATTTGGGTTTGATATATTTATTCCGTGCAGATAATTTCGACATACATCAGACAAACAGAGGGAGAAATGACACATTCAATAAGTATTACGCCTTTTAAATTTGAAGTACAGAACCCTAAGGAAAACAAGTCTAATAACTTTTAGGTGCTAGACGATATTGACAAGCATCGATTGGTGAACGATTGGTGTAACAAATGCGATGACTTTAAAGACAAATCGTGTCAATGTGAATTGAAGGAATCGCGAATTGAGTTTAAATCCAGGAACGTTGTTGAACAAAAGTCGTAAAGCTAAATGGTTCTATCAAGCTCAATGCAAACAAGAAATAGATCACGTCTAGATAAGATCGGTACACCTTTACACAGGTTAAAGGTATAATAGCTCAACCTTCATGACGACAAGATTATGACATCTTATCAAAATGACGCTTTGACTGAAAATTAACTTAATGATGTTATTCTAAGAGACTCAGGTAGGTAATCCTTATTACAGGTAAGGTTGTGTAATTTCACTGCCACGCTAAATTATTAGGAATTGTAAAATGTTACGAAATCTCAATTTTCTACGACCAAATTATTAAGAGCTCTTTGTTATGAATTATAATTCTCCAAACCCACACTTAATTAATGGACGCACAAGACTCGCTGTTCTCGACACGTTATTAACACAGATTATGTCTTCAACAGAAGTAGAGGCTTTGTTGTGTGATTGACAAGAATATTAATTTTCAGTTCCGCTTAACATAAATACTGATTTTGAGCTAAATAATTGCTTTAAATGTTAAAAGTTTGTTAAAAGTAGACGCTTAATCCTCAAGGATGGTCGAGTATACAAAAAAATATTGTATGTAAGTCGTAGAATACCAGTTTTTTTTGTGACAATTTCACTTGCATTACTCCCTTGTTGATATATTTCCATGAAAATTCAAAGTACCATAATTTTTCGGTTTCAGAGAATAAGAAGCAGTAAAATTATGAAATGGAATAACAACCACAGAATTAATATTCAGTAGCTGATATAAAATCTAGCTCAATTTCCCATAAAACTTCGCTCTTAGACAGCTTGATTAGTCCAGTAATAACCCCGTTGTATATTTTTAATCAAATTATCCAGGCAAGACCCTCATTAATATTCTGGTGGAGCGAGACTAATTGAGTTTGCTCAAAAAATTCATAACGGGCTATTCGTGCTTCCACTCCGCCACCATACTTATGGTGACAAACCATAACTTTTTTTATCCCGCAGGGTATCGCAGATTATAGTGTCCAGTATAATTTAGTACGGCGCGGGAGTAATATACGTCTGAAGTTTTAAAATTTTCAGTAATTACTGTAGCATAAATATAGCTATCCAGAAGTTACGATGAGTAATAATAAAACTCAAGTTGTTATAGTCCAGGGATATTATATCAAAACAAAGCGCCATTTCGGAATAATTATCTCGTTAATGAATGTGAATAAAACTTAAATCTCTTCCTTTGGTCTTAAATATCACAGTCATTCCAATGAGAAGATATATTTCTCAACTTTGGAAAAACTAACTATTTGTGCAGAAATGCAGAACACATTTTATAATCTCACAAATAGCAGAGATAAAAACACAAAAATGTCACCTTGGAAGCTTATTAGCTCGTTGATTACGACTTACCAAGTTACCAGAATTGCCAACTTTAAAATGGGCAAAATAATAACTTGGGCAAAATCAATTGAATATCAAAGCGATTAGCCTGATATGACCAACTCAATAAATGTAAAAATGCATTTTAAAGGTCGTTGATTACGAATCAGATATGCAAAATTGGATATTAGCAATGATCGTAATAGTATTTTTATCATATTTGCATGTTTAAAGTAATTTTCGATAAACTATTGGATATCCGATATTTTTTTAATGTGTGACGTCGGATCTCAAATCAGAGACCGAAAAACAAAATTAGAGCTGTGTTTACTTCTTAAAAGCCATAACGTGATTTTTTTAGATTTGAGTTCAACCGCTATAAATCTACAAAAATGGACCTCAACATTTTGAAAACCTTCCGCGATGGAAAACTTTTGAGTGGTGTCCAGCGCAAAGGAATATATCGCCTATGCACTTTCCTTTGTTCAAATACCCTAGAGTTATCAATATTCTGATGAAAGACCAAAGAATTTTAACATCATTGCATTCAGAAATAAATTCTCTATTATATTTTGGAGAAAAAATATACCACGACCAAAGACTAGACATATAAGACTGGCCACTCGAAAAAGGAGAGAGAGAGATAGAGGGCTAAACCGGATTAAAGCCCATTCGTGAGTACTCGGGAGAAATCGACCAAATAGCGCGTGGATTTTAAAATCAGCTGTTCTCCCAACCGCCAACTCTAACCTCAAACAACGCTTGTTTTGACGTTAACATTTGTTGATAATCTGATCGGTAGTTATTGCGATATTTCTTTCCGTGTTTTCAAGTAGTTAGTCGGTCTGGAACTCGAACAGCATTAGACCAGTGAGTACGTCAGTTATTTCAATGATTATAATTGACATTTGCATTACACTGTAATTATAACTCATTCAAACTTCCCGCCCGCAAGCTAAACCAAATTAAAGGGACAACGGTTCAAGGTCCCTGAGCGGCAGGTCATAAAGATCAAAGGATTTGCGCGGAGTGGCCAGTCTTATATGTCAACTCTTTGCCAGGACTTTAAACTATAGAATACACCATTCCGTTTAATTTTTAGTTGACATCAATTAGATGATAGACAAGGACGTTATGGCCTTTTCCATTTTTTTATAAAGCCCGCGTAATTGCATATGTGCTATTATTTATATTTTCCACTCAGATGCCGCACCACAGTAGGATGCAACCCGTTACTTCTTAATATTAACTAAATTGCAAAAAAAATAACTGAATAAGTTCGTAATAGTTTTGATGTTACCTTTAATTTGCATAATTGTGAGTATAAACTATAATTTAATACATGCGTTATATAATTCATTGGTAAAACGTATTACGGCATTCTTTATTTTCAGCTTTTTGATGGGTTTATTAATTCAGAAATAACCCATTAATTTCATTTTTCAATTTAATGTGATATGGTGAGGCTATAAACATGTTCAACGCATTATAAAATAGTATATTATTTGACGTTTTATCTACGATTCATAAATTCAATTTTATATCAAATATTTAACTGTATGGTGTTGTGTCGAACTGTCTAATAACTGTCGTGCACGTAGATTCTGACAGTGTTTGACAGTACATCATATAATAATGACAGTTCGTTTGCATAATGAAGTCATTATTCAAACGAACTGTCATTATTATACAAAGCCACTGTCGTCATAATCATCGGTGTGTATCATGGTAGTGATTATATAGACATAGATACGTATGCAATGAACTTATTATGTGTGAGCCATAGATAAAACATCATCCGATGGGCCATAACCTCTGTTTACACACGGTCACATACGATTTTTTTATAACTATAACATAACCTCGAAGAATCGGCGATCATTTCAGAAACGATCATAGCTTCTTTCCTGTGCATTTAAATAATTTTGCTTTTTATCCTACACTATGCGAAAATGTCATTTTCGCGTCCCTACGGTGATGCGAAAGATGATATTTGCCCGCCAGGTGTGTAATATGAACACTTTTCAGCGCTAGCTACTAAAATAGTTGTACATGGCGACCGAATGGTCTATCCAATCAAAATACAGCTTTCAATTCGGTTTGAGTGTGATTAGTGATTAGTCTTTGGAAACGGGTGAATTTATTTCGATATTCTTGTGTAGGATAAAGAATTATGTGTACACCACGCCCAGAAAGTGATTTTCCGGGCCTAAAAAAGTGCCCAATTTCGCTATGCTCGCCTGTGCAGAGCATTGGTACACAATATACTATTGACTGCATTTGCTTAATAAAATTTTACACCACTGCTTATTCATTTACTCAAAAGTAGTTTCCAGTAAGCTTTTTTTCACTACACATGCTGTCATATACCATTCAAAGTAATTTTCAGACATACTTTATTATCTCTGCTAAATCAGATAAAGACATCGATTATTATCTTGTTTGACAGTATGTGCCGCCCCTGAATATGTACGGCGTAGTGGAATTAGGAACAGACCTTACATTTTCTCTGAAAACCGGTTTATTTTCCAAAGCGACGCGCGACGAACGCTCTCAGCCGACCGCTACAGTAATGTCTTGAATACAACTCGCGTGCATCTATCTCATCTAGTATTATTAAATGTAATACATAAACATGTAGTTCCTACATTATAAATGTACATTTAGTACATTTATAATAATTTATATGGGTTAACCTAAGTGTGTAGTATAGTAGTGTCTCTGTGTGGCAGATATGGCAGAATAAGCACAACAAGGTAAGTGATTACTGATTAATTAGTGACTACAAATAACTACAAACAGTTTTCCACAAAGCCTGCTTACGCGCGAAGTGAAAATTTATGCTTGCTGAACTATTAGCAAATCGTGGGTTAAGTTAAAAGAAAATTGTGTCAATTCTTCTGTTATATATAACTTCCGTACAAACTAAAAATTTTTTATTTTTTTACTTGTACTTAAATGAAATACGTTCACTTGTACGTGTTTCAAATAATTTGGTCGTAATCTCTGGTCGTAATAATCAAGAACCAGCAACGAATTTCGTTACACCATAGAGAATAGGTCTAGAGCTTTTATAATGTCCTGTGTAGGGTAACAATAAAACTCAATTTTGTGAAATACATACAACATCAAAAGATATACGACGAGTTTTGATACTTTCCGATTCAATAATTTACTTTGATTTATTGATCAGTGAGGAGCATTTTCCGGAACAATGGAAGATATCTCCATGTTTTTTCCTTTGGATATAAAAATATAAATAATTAATTGGTGCCACGTGTTTGCCTTCCTGAGCTCAACTATTTTATTTTCAAATTACAACTTTTCATAGATTATAAACTCTACAGGTCGGAATATACAGGGCAAATTTGAAGTGATAATCAAGTCATTATTGCGGTATAACATCGGTATACATAAATATGTCTTCCTTGAGCTCAAATAACTATTTTATTTTGCACTCTCAAATTGCAACTTTTCATAGATTATAAACTCTACAGGTCGGAAAATGCAGGGCAAATTTAAAGCGATAATCCAGTCGTTAGACGTTTTATGCTACTATTATTCCCATCTATTGCGGTATACATCGTATCGATTTTGATATTATAGCCCATAAAAACATGTCCACCATTTGTATCACAATTGGCTATTATTTCAACCCATATACGGATTGGTAGCGGAATACGCTTTAAGTGTCTTTTCCGGTGGTCCAATCAGATAATTGCTCTGTCAAATTGTGTAAATGGAAATTTGATGGATAATACGACATTCAGATTAGTAACAAATTAGGGATAACACTGCACCTTATGACAAGGGAGCGGCAGTCAAAATAGAGACCACAGAATATCAATACATGTCGGTATTGGCATCAGGATTTTTCGATTTGTCTGGTGGAAATATTATACGTGTGCCAGGATTTCAAATCGTATGATTATATATTTAGGGTCTTGTTGTGTTTTCTTAGACAAACATGATAATAATAAAATAAATAACTTTCGCTCAAATATCAACGGGTCCTGAATTATCGACCAATATCTTTCAGTTCTTTTTTACATAATCAGCGCCTTGGAAGCAAGTAATATAATTTATAGTGAACATTTAGGCCTAGCTTCAACTAGCATTTTTATAATTATCCATAAGCATTTTCCAAATCCCTTAAATCCAAAAATTAAAAAAAAAATCAAAATGGAACGACTTGAATGTTTAAATAAGAACGTTGGCTGTTTTGATTGTTTACAATATGCAAAAGTTACAAAAGCTTGACAACATGTTCATATTGCACGTTTTATTTTAAAAAGTGAGACACTATACACACCATACACAACTTCAACATATTGGTGGTACTTGAAAAGATATCCATACAAAAGAAGAAAATATAAATTCATATATTTGTTAGTTTTTGTATTTATTTTATGTCAATTTATTTGAAATTAAAATATGTTTTGAATTTGTATAATATATTGTTGTGTTCATATGTAATTGTAACTGAATTAATAATTAATTCAATAATGTCCTTTGTTTCGAAACTGAATAGGTACACTTTTTCTTATATTCATTAATGACCTTAACATATCAGTTCCAGACTCTACCTTAATATTATTTGCGGATGATACTACATCTATAAATGTTGGCAGGCACATTGATGATGTACTGTTACAAACTGAAAGAGTGAAAGAGGAACTGACCAAATGGTTCGATGCAAACATGTTACAATTGAATGAAAATAAGACCCAACATATGATTTTTACGACAAGGCCATTAAATCATTTTGAAAACTGTAGTAATGCAAAACTTTTAGGCATTGTTTTTGATCCACAGCTGACTTTTTTTGATCATTGTGATTACATAGCTAACAAGTTATCATCTCTGCCTATCTGTTCCGTAACATGGTAGGAAAGGTATCAAGATCTGTGCTAATGAGGGTATATTACAGTCTGTTCCAGTCTGTTCTATCGTATGGAATTCTTTTATGGGGACATGCCCCATCAGCGGATCGACTTTTTGCTGTCCAGCGGAGGGTTATAAGAATCCTGGCTGGTGTACACTATCGAGACAATACCAAGCCACTGTTCAAAAGCTTGAATATTCTGACGCTTCCGGCACTCTACATATTCCATTGCCTGCTATATATTAAACAAAATCCGTCACAGTATGCAACAGTTGACACTGTCCATGATTACAATACGCGAAACATTTTAAATTTGTACCAGCCCTTTTGTCGCCTACATAAAACAAAAAACAGTATCAATTATTATGCCATAACTTTTTTTTAACAATCTACCCCATTCGGTGCGTCTGTATCCTGCAGTTAAATTTAAAGTATTTATCCGCGAAAGTTTTATTTCTCTAGCGCCATTTAATTTTAATGAATATTTAAATTCCAATCTAGAAATTAGTTAATTCATTTCTGTAATTCTTTCTTGTGTTGACTAGTGTAAGCATATTGTAATGTATGTTTTCCACAATAAATATTATTATTATTATTATTAAATATGTATTTATAAAACCAATTAGAAGCCTCTATATTTATCCTTGCTTTAATAAAAATAATTTACATAGGTTTTTTTTATTTTTGTAAATTATTTTTATTAAAGCAAGGATAAATTTAGAATAGAGGGTTCTAATTGGTTTTATTAATATTTATTTGAACCTTGCAATATGGGCCCAATACATATGAATACACTTAGTTAGTTTTTTTTGTTAACTTCTAACTACATACTTTATTAAAAATATCATCGACTGAAAGGTAAAAGTCGCAAACTAACACTTTGTCAATTCTTTTTAATACGTAAATTGTAGCCAAATGTTTAAAATGCGAATCTTATAAGATGATACGATCATAAAGTCCTTTAAAATTCATTAAAAATCAATTCTCTGGAAAATTCCTGTTTAAATTCTTATTTTCTTAATATGTCAAGGTGTTAGCTAGTATATTTTATCTTTAACTCGTCGATATACATAGATAGTGGGCCATTTTTATCTTTTTATTTGATTGTCTCAAAACTTTTCTTGGAGAATGGGGTCAAAAGGACGTGTTACTGCTAATAGATGGCGCTAGCGTCGTGAAAGACAAATTTTTAACAGTTTATTAAACGAAATGGATATTTCCGTACATTTCTTAATTGTTTGCCTAATTGTAGTGCATGAAATACTAACATAGTCCTACCCCATTCTTTACAGCTTACAGTATTTGAAGTTTTGCTTTATTTTCTAAAACCAGCATCTTAATCACCAAATTATTTCTGAAGTACTAGATATTTGTTAAAGTGATTTATGATTAAATTCTATTTAGAATGGATGGTTTCATCAATTTCAAGATATAGGACAACTAGTTTATATGCAGCTGATTTATATAGACAGCTGTTTATAATATTAGACTACATCTATCAAACAATTTCAATTCCAAGAATATCGATTTTCCTATTACAGCACATTTTTGTAATTTACATGTGTTTTTCACATAAAAGATTTTTCGGTAAATTATGAAAAATTGAAAATTTTAACTTGTTTTCTACGTCTAAACTCGTTTCACTCAAAAGAACTACTACTTTCGTATTAAAACATGTTAAAATTCATGTTCCTCAATTTTAATCCGATTGAGCACATTTGGTTTTTAAGATATAAGTTTAAGTTTGGAGAATGCGTTGAGATAAAAAAAATTAAAATAAAAAATCAGACGTAAGGTGCACAAACAAAATAATATAAAATAAGATTTAAACACAACTTTCCGGTACTACCAAAAAGGAAATGTGTTTTTATAACCAATGTTCCATCCATCTCAAAATGCAAAAACCTATTTTGTAGTAGTTATTATAAACCCATAAATAACTTTTAATATTGTTTGCCGAATATCTGCTTGAGCTATGTAATCATTACCAAGATATTAATACCTTCCGTACTGATTTACAACACTAATATATAAAATATAATATTGTGCGTTGTTCGTGTCACGATATTTCACAGTTCCGTATAATCATACCAATTAATCAAACATTGTAAATTATGATCGTGGTCGGCTTACTCCGTGCAACGAAGTGTGCTATAGACGTTGTGCCGCAAGCTGCAGGAAGCGATTTGTATATAGCGGTCATAAACACGTGCTGGAGTTTAAAGTACGGTCGGAAGTGGTTGTAAACACCGTCTTCAGTTCTGTAAGTTATTGATTGGTCCTTCCTCCAGACAAAATGTGTTTTCGGCTAGATGATACACAATGTGACTTCCTAATGTTATTTCCAAAGTTGTGTCTGAAAAAGTTCCTCTCTTGCTTGAAAAGTTACAATTTCAGAGTTGGTAGTTTGTGTTGTACTAGAGTTTTTAGATCCTCAAAAGGAACAAATAATGTCTCAACGATAATCTACTAACAGTAAATGATAAAAAATGAATATATTGCAGGATACAAAAAAAGTTAAACTTTGATTACCATCGCTCTTTGCAATGTTTCACCAATTTTGACGATTTTTTCATCACATTGGTCAACACGTATTTGCAATTCTGAAATTCCTATGACTTATAGTAGCAGGAGAACTAACTGATGATTTGGTGGTCAAAGTTCGAGACAGCATGTGGAGTTATTAAGAATATTGGATACTGTTGATGAATTTGTTCATCAATTTGCTGTCAAAATTATCAAAATCGGATTTCCATTAGTATTAAAGTTTCTGTAACTAAGCGTTACATTTTAGAGAAAAAAAGAGTTAGATGTAGACAAATTCTTATAAATGCGTATCACAATCAGCAAGTTTTTTAAAATCAATTCATTAGTTGGAAAATGTCATTATACTGGGTCTCTCACGACGCGCTGCCATTAGAAGTATATGGAGAACCAAATGAAATGAGAGATTGAAAATTTGTGGACTTATATTGTTGGACACGATCACCTCAACTAAAATATTTTGAGTTTTTGGTTACTTCCGGTTACACCGGAAATGGTGCCAACACATTGTATTTAAAACATTATTGAAATCTTCATTAAATTTTAGATCAACTTATGTTACATTCCCTATACCTAACATGCGTCATTTTTGTGATATTCAATTTTTCTATTAAAAAATGACAATTGCAGGGTTGCTTTTAGTTACATATTTATAAATTATCATATAAATTGTTGTGAAGGTAACATATTATCGACACACAGGATTTCAAATTATAAGATCAAAGTTGAATTCGCAAAAAGTACTAAAAGTCGATTTTTTTCAAATGGCAACCCTAACATATGAATGCATTTTTGAATTCTATGGAATATTTTAGATACACTTTGTGTTAAATGTCCTATACCTGAAATGCATTTTTATCTACTTAAATCGACTTTTAAACATCACAGTAGAAATCGCAAACATTGCCAAATCTAGATTGCGTTTGAAAACAACTGAACAATTTGTAATAAACAGAACTTTACCGAACAAGCTTTTTTAGGTCATTTTTTATTTTAAATTAATTTAGTATTTAATTCAAATTGATCTAAAATTTAATGAACATTTCATAAATGCGATAAAATACAGGATGTTCTATTTGAAATATAAAAGTTCACAACATTTCGGGTGTAACCGGAAGTAACCGAAAACTCAAAATATTTTAGCTGAAACGATCGTGTCCACAATATAAGTCCACAAATTTTCACTCTCATTTCATTTGGTTCTCCATATACTTCTAATGGCATATAATTCATTGTAAAAATAACATCATATGCTCTGTTCAAATTTACACTTACAAATTTACACATTTACTACTTAAAACTGTAATTATTTTCCCATTAAAGTCACAAGTTTCATATAGATATTGCTGTTTTGCTATTGCAGTGGTACAAGTAAAAAAGCAGGTAACTTTACAAGAGAAATATTTGAAGAATATTTGTATCATAGACCGCTGCTTTTTTCATTGTGACAAGTAAGATTTCTGGAGTCCATATTTTGAAAGTATTAATTTTTAATTATTCAGGATCCTTTCAATTTGTTTTATATCCATACTTAATTCCTGTGAAACTTGAGATCGATCAATGCATATTAACTCCTGTCTGGTGTCCTCAAATACTAGACTAAAAAAGAAGAATTTCTGTGCTCAGATTCAGATTTTACAGGAAAAAAAAAGCATACCAGAAACACATTTTCATTTCTTTGACTTTGTTCATTGCTGTCCAGGATATTCACTTAGCTCGATTATGTTGTAAAGCAATTTGTTTTTGCGATCACCATTATTCCTATAGTTTATAGTATTTATGAGTGTTTTACATTACATACATTTGTAAATTATTTATGGATCCATGGAACAAGTTTTACTACATTTGCGTTTCCAGTGTAATTGGTTCTCATTTTAAAGATTCAAACTAAAAGCAACGAAATAACGTACAACCAATAGATACATTAGATATTGCATTAATCGACATAGTAGTACCGTAACATAGTTCACTCTTACAAAATTAGATATCCTCAACTTCACATAAAACCGTATTGAATTTGGTCCTTTGCCTGGACATCAAGGTGGCTTTTACACTAACGAACAGAGCCTCTAAAAGGGTACTATCATAATGGTATCGATTACTCGCTGTTATGTGTCCTACACGTCGGCCCAGCAAGGACCCTAAAAAATGTATTAACATCTCCCTAAAGGCTTTCATACTCACTTCGTTGAAATTTTAACCGGTCTTGGATGTTTACGACAAAATATACTATATTTTTGTGATAGGTATACACCATAGTAGGCACCCATAACATTATATTACTATATTGTTTGGTCAGCACATTTAAAGATATAAATCGCGTAGGAGTACGTAGGTTGTTCATGAGCTGTATAGGCGAGTGTATAAACATGCGAGCGATTTATATTTGTTATATGCGAGTAAAATATATGTTTTATCTATGACAGTAAAGAAGCAATTATTCAAAAGAACTGTAATAATTATACAAATCTACTATCATCACAATTGTCGCCGTGTATCATGATAGGGATTATATAGTTATAGATATGTATTTAATGAACTTATTGCATGTTAGTCGTAGATAAATATGTTATACCAGCACATATATTATAGGCATGCTGGTTTCGGTTTTAATAAAACAACTGAAGTATTCCTGAAGGGTTGTGTAAATAACTGGAAATAAAAGGTAAATATCCGCTGTGGACTACGTTCGATGTTATTTGGAATATATACCGTATTCCAAAACGGATATCCCAATCGCGGGTCGGAGCGCACAAACAGGTCAATATTTGTATTCCTTTGCATTGTGATTTTGTTGAACGTGGAAAGTTATATTCGATGGTGGGGCAAAACACAAACAAAATTATTATAATATAATGCCGAAGAAAGCAAATTCTTGTATTTGTGGCCAAATAATAATAATAATAAAGGATCTTTATTTATAGATAGCTGTCGACTTATAATTAGAAGAAGAACAATAAAATAATTATTTTTCCATCAACCTACCAATAGTGGACATAACAAACATACATGTACATTAGGGTGGTTCAAATTGGCTATTTTTATTTAGAAAGCAACGATCCCCCCAAATCGTTTCCAAATCCAAAAAAAGTGGACACGTATTTTTTTTGTTTCAAATTTTGATTCTTAATGGTGCCTGTCGAGGCCTCAAATTTACATAAGAAAATGCATGGGAAAAAGACATCTTTTGGTATTTTTCGAATAATTGTTCGGGATTTGGGAAAACTTAATACTAAAGTTATAGGACTTGCAGAGGACTTTCCAAGGAAGAATTTGACCTATCATACATATGGATTTGATACCCCCAACCCACCCCACAGTGCCCTGAAAACTACTCTTAAATGAAAAAATGTAGATTCTTCAGAAAATTGACTCTTCTAATTATTTCAATCTCCTTTTTCTCATAGAAATCATTATTATAAGTGTAGTGGGATGTTTATAAACATTTGTCAGTTAATTTACATTTGTTTAAACAAATTTTATTTGTTTAAATAATTTGTTTTTCTCGAAAATCCGTCTGAATTCTGTTTTCTGAGTTCGAAATGGCAGTTTATTATCTTAGAGTGATATTATTCATTAAAAAAGATCCTCCTATTGTTTAAACAATCAATTACTATTCATTTTCAACTTTCTTCTAATTATCGTAGAAAATTCAGCTTTTTAGAGAAATTAACCTATAAATTTTATGTTCGAGATAACTTGCCTATATTATCTAATAAACCCACATTTGTTTAAACAAATCCCATTTGGTTAAACAATTCTCCTTTTCAATTCAACTAAAATTATTTTGTCTAGATCGCTCTGGCTAACTGTTATTCTCAAGTGACATCATTTATATTGTTGGATGATTTCCATTGTTTAAATAATAAAATATTATTCGTTTTCAATATTTCATCAAATTAGAGTACAGGGAACAGTTTCCAGACAGCAACAAATCAACTTTACCTTGCGACACACAGTGGTCGGAAATAAGAATAAAAAATGCAGAAAGAAATATGATTAATAAAATTGGTTGTCTTAGGAAATAATATTTTTAAAAGAAATGAACTTCCCAATTCCCCGAAAAAAGGATTTTAAATTAATTCAATTTTTTCGAATAAATGATATTGAAAACGAATAATATTTTACTTAATAATGATTTGAACCAGGTCCCAGGTCCCTGGTTCAAATCCAGGTTGTGGCTGTAATTTTTAATTTATTTTAAGATTTACATACCACCTGTATATCACCATTATGCATTTGAATAATACTTTATTAGTTAAGCAATGGAAATTATCCCAAAATATAAATGATGTCACTTGACAATAACAGTTGACCAGACCGATTTAAGAAAATGAATGTTAGGAGAATTGCAAAAAAATTGTTTATACAAATGGAATTTATTTAAACAAATATGGATTTATTAGCTAATAACATAGGCAAGATACCTCGAACATGAAATTTATAAATTAATTTCACACAAAAGCTGACTTCTACCATAATTAGAACAGCAGTTGAAAATTAATAATCATTGATTTTTTAAACAATAGGAAGAATTTGTTTAATGAATAATGGTACTCTAAGATTATAAACTGTCATTTCGAACTCAGAAAACAGATGTTCGACGGAGTTCCGAGAAAAGCGAATTATTTAAACAAATGGAATTTGTTTAAACAAATGGAAATTACCTGACAAATGTTTATAAACGTTCAACTAGATTTATAGTAATGATTTCTATGAGAAAAAAAGAGAATGAAGTGATTAGAAGGGTAAATTTTCTGAAGAATGTACATTTTTCATTTAACGGTAGATTTCAGGGCACTGTGGGGGTGGGTTGGGGGCGTCAAAGCCATATGTATAATAGCTCAAATTCTTCATTGGAAAGTCCTCTACAAGTCCTATAACTTTAATCTTAAGTTTTCCCAAACCCCGAACAATTATTCGAAAAATACCAAGATATGTCTTTTTCCCATGCATTTTCTTATGTAAATTTATCGATAGGCACCATTAAAAGTCAAAATTTCAAAGAAAAAAAAAATACGTGTCCACTTTTTTTTTGATTTGGAAACGATTTGGGGAGATCGTTGCTTTCAATCATCACAAAAATTTTTGCAATGCGTTTTTGAACCACCCTAATAATGTACATTGTACACTGTACACTGTACAGTATGATGGTCATTATTCGTTTTCCGATTCTTTTCTTGCAAAAAATGCATAACTTAATAACAAATAATCAGTTATCTTTGAGTCAGAGATATCAGAGCATGTCACATACTTCCAAGTAATTAATTTGGCAAAAATTCAATGATCTTAAGGTAAGTGATCACCATAGCTCCTAACTTTGAGCTTTTGTGTTCAGAGTATTATTCAAATTGAAAATATTGAAATACTAAAAACCGTAAACATCATTACTACACTTGCTACAGTGGTACATTGCTACATTTCCCCTAATCGGCAAAATGATAAAAAGAAGTGGCCCAGATATACTTTGGACAAAATTTATTGAATCAGATTATTGAATCCTTAGCATCACATTCCCATTTTCACTGCAAAAATGCAGTTCCCTTAATGATAACCATTTTAACACACTTTTAATCCCGCAAGAACTTTCCAATTATAATCAGCCTTTTCATTTTTACATCCTCCAACACGTCCATAGAAATTCCAGTGTCGTCGGAATTCGCCGTCGTCACCAAAACTGCGCCAGTAACAAGAATCCGACCCTCTTAAATCCTTTCGTTAGTTACCCATGCAAAATGAATTTTAAAAGCGGACGGATATTAAACTCTATATTAAAATGCTTTTTAGCTAGGAATTCCGGCCACTTGGAGGCGCTGCCAACGCATTCCGCGGCGTCACGGTATGTTGCTTCCTCAGTCGCCGCAATAATTACAATTTAAAACAATTAGTCCTGACGTGAACTGCGTGGAGAATTTAATTTGGAGTGGAGTAGATAGTGGGCGCTGGCTGCTATCACTGTTTTCTTCCTCCCCTCTTTCTTCTAATCGCTGAACTCCGTGGTTCCGCCACTTCCGTTTTATATATTGCTAGAGGGGATCAAAGGAGGTGTTTGCATGCGATGGTGAACACGTCTTGGGGAATTTCTTTATTGATTTTTGTCTACAATGACTATCTTGCAAATGCTCTAATGAGATTGGTACCTTGGGACAATAAATTGAGACGACGACGTCTTAGAATGAACTGCATTTTAAGAGCATTGCAGGCCATGGAAGATTAATTCTAACTGAAAGGAGTCGAACTTTGCTTCCTAAGTGCACGGCCATATTGGCGCGTCGCTCCTAGTAGACAGCCTAGCATCGCCGCTCGCACTTAGTTTACCAGGAGTCACCGCACGCAACGTGTGGCCATATTTGAGTGTAACGCTATACCATGTGTAGTAGTGACGCAGTCGGCGTGCAGTTTCAGTTACGGTTAATCGTTGACATATAATACTTCATAACAACGTTAAATAAAATGATATCTCAATATCCATGAAAAAAATATAAATTAATCAAAAATTTCGACCCTTAAAAGATTTCAATAACGTTAATAAATTTTTATAAATTATGCTCACATTTTCAACATCAGTTTTAAAATTACATTTATTTAATTCATTAATAAACAACATTTCCAAAAAATTCTATTCGGTTGATTTTTACAAACACCCAAAATTTTAACATTTTCAAAAGCAAATCTATGGTTTTCTTTAAAACTATGTTGCGCTAATGCGCACCTTAATTTACTTGTTTTTATGTCCGACTTATGTAAGGATATTCTAGTTTTTAAATACTTACCAGTCTGTTACCAATAAGTTACAATAAATGATTATAAATAAATTACAACAAGAACAAGGAACTATCTAACAAGGAAACTATCCCAGAATTTAAAGCCAAAGGTGTTTTATCTTTAACAAAAGAAAAGCAACTATTAATTTTTAACAAATTATATTTTGCAAATCTAATGTTATTACTTTTTAAAATTTGGTTAAACTAGATGTTAAACCCATTATATACGGAATTTATAAGAACAAGGAAGGTTGTTGAAGAAAAGAAACATTATAGTTATGATTTGACCGAGAACCAAATAATAAACGATTAAGTACATTTTTTTGGAAAAGCATTATTCAAAAAAAATCGAAAACAAAATTTTTAAAGTTTGGAATTGCAGATTTTTTCTATTCTATTTTTTAGCGCAAAATATTTTCATCTCTCCTAATAATATTTAGGTATATCTAAAAAAGAAACACTAAAATTATTTTCTTTTTCAACAGTAAACTGAATATTTTTACTTTATCATACGCAGTATGTAAAGTATTGTAATCATGCCAAAAAAATTTTTTGAGATTTTAGCGGAAATATGTCTTTTTGGGTCCCCTGAACATTTTTGACCAAGGTACAAAAAAATGTCTGTGTGTGTGTGTATGTGTGTGTGTGTGTACCCGTTTTTGTGGAGACGATTCCGGAGAAACTACTAATGGTATCGGGACGAAACTTCATATTTAGAAGTTTTATAATCAAACTTAGAGCTGAAAAGCTTTCTGTTGAAAAGGGTCCAAAGGAACTGGTGGTTTTCTCATAGCATTTTTCGAAGATTTTGCAAATGCGCCGCTATTTGTGTAATGTCGTCAAAATAGTTAAATAATAAATTAAAGGAGAGGAAATTTTCCATAATTTATGTATATGACATTTTTTTGGTAGAATTTATAGTTTAGCCGCATGAGCAAATTCTAATTCATCGAGATCGGGCGTACTGCTTTAAAACTAGTAGCCAGGATATGTCAGATTATTTTGATTCTAATGACAGTAGCTAGTGTCAAACGCTAATGTCTTGAAAATGCTACTGTCAATATAGGCTGCGTTCGGATATTGAACACCGTTACACTTTTTACACCCAATAACACGTAAGTGTCATTTGGACGGTGTACCCGCTGTCAACGGCGTACAATATCCGAACGCAGCTTTAATCGAGATATTTGTCTAGTTCTACTAGTTTTATTTTAATGCAGACATAGCCGATCTCGATCAAAAAGAATCTCATGCAGCTAAACTATTAATTTTATATATAGTATGATAAAGTCATGTGCCTGGCCACATCAGATTTTTATTAAAACTATTAAACCAGTTTAATGTATTTTCAATTTGGTCCTCAGGCAACGCACAAATAATATCATCAACGTATTTATGAATTAATGAAAATTTAAACGGTAAGTTTGGGATAATATCATCTAAAAGTTTATCCATAATAATTTTGGCCAAAATGGGAGAAATTGGAGAACCCATAGGAGTTCCATTTAATTGTGAAAAAAATACTCCATCGAAAGAAAAATAATCATTGTTATTAAAAATTAATCTAATCATATGACATATCGGAACCAGTTGCATTCCTATAACCATAATATCAACCCTGCCTGACCACATAGCCCGTGTAAACAAGCGGCGCGCGCAGTAATAGCCTGGCTGCTCGCGCCAAAAAATTCCTTGCTGTATTCTTGGCGCAAGGCGCAAGGGTCAGCGCGAGCGGCGAAGCGAAGGTGCTTGACGCTAGGCGCGCCACTGTGGCCACTCTCATAAGAATACGTTAGAACAATTGCGAAGCGAGCAGCGCGGTCAGGCTCTCTACTAGGAGCGACGCGCCAATATGGCCGTGCACTAAAGCCGCTACACTCGGATCGGTTGCAGCGGAAGATTATCGGCTGGAATTCTAACGGTCGGCTCCCAAACTATAACAGGTCAGCCGTTTAACCTACTGCGTCTATGTGGGCTATATCGGTAGAAAATGTTAAAAATAAATCCCTTAAGAAAATAAAATATTTTGGACTGCATGCCAATTAATCGAAAACTGCTGCAAGCTTTGAAAAGTATGAACCGAATTTTGAGGTATTATTGGGTTTTCAAATAATCCAATGCAATCTGATAAAAACAAATTGGAAACCTCTCTCATGAGAAAACCAAAAGTTCAAAAAATGTCGTAACAACGACACTGATAGTCAGAATATGGATTTAACATACGTGGTAACAGTAATTATTTATAAATTTGGTATCAACTGTTCTTATTTTAACGTTTAATATGAAGTCAACACTATTAAACAAATAATTACAACTGCATTTTACAATGTACTAGTGCTACTATGCTTGTTAACGATAAAAAACAATAAAAACAATAATTAGTGTGATTTTAGTAAAAACAATTAAATGAGCAATTTATTTTGTCACATACCTTCACTAATTTTACAAACACGAATACAATAAGCTAAACCGTCTACAGGGCGAACAATTCTACATTCTTCACTTTTAATTTGTGTGTTTCTGTTAAGATTCTGTGAAAAATACCTGAGCAAATCACGCGTCGTCACGAGTCATCTCATGGTTTGATCAATATCTCCAAAACTATTAGGCTAAAGGCGGCGCTGCTTCATATTCGTGCATTTGCCAAGTTCGCCTTTCTAAACCTATACTGAAAAAGTAAAATATTTGCCAACTATACGAATGTGAAGCCGCGGCTTTAGCAAAGCAAGCTGTGCATCATACTAAAGACGAAGAATATGGGTAGATTATCAACAAACAGTTAAGTACATAGAAATATTGAAATATATAAGTTTGGGAGAGGATTAAAAGTGGTTTGAAAATTGGGATCTTATATCAATCCAATGCCACCGTTGCGACATCAGTTGACAGCAGCAGTTCGCTGGACGGTGGACGGTTCCGCTGACTAGACGTTCCCAATCAAACGTCACTCAGCCGTCTTAGCGGAAAACTTGTGTGTTGAGTTGTCAGCTGCCCATTCTAACCCCAAAAAAATATAATATTTGTGCCGTTTCGCACAAAGGTCGCCTATGTCATCTAAGTAGTAAGTGAACATTTGTCGAAGATTAGATGCTGATTATAGCATCTTTCGGCGTTGAGGCTGAAACTTCTTTTAATCCAACGCTTTTGGCAGCAGACTCGAATACAGGGCGAACACTTGTTTGATACTAATCAAACCTACAGGCGTTTGCGCTGACTTTCCAACTTTGTCAAACGCGCCCAATGTCTGTCCTGTGAAGTCAACTGTCATCGCCAAACCTGTATAGTTTTTAAAACTTCACATCAAATTTCTTAAAGACTTTACACGTAATTAAATTTTCTATGATATTTTTAATTTAATTGTAAAGCATTATTCTTGAGCAAATTTTAGAGCACCCAAAAAGCTTTTCTGTAAACTCGAAAAATTATTGATTTTAAACATAATTTATATAATAATAACGTGTTTTGGGCCCCTATGGGGACACACTTATACGCTTGCGCAGGCTGCAAGAATGAAGATATTCTTTTTGTCGAATTGTATATACTCTATGGCTTCATCAGCAAGGACCACCATATGTATAAACCCGAATCAAACAATAGCAAAATTTTTCGAAGCATGTTGGTCTGAGACTCTTGTCATCACCTCTTTTCATGACCGAGATACCACAAGAATCGTAATAACATGATCTCAGTTGTTTCGTATACAGGTCCGACCGACGAAAAAGGACTAAAGGACACACTGATGACCATAATAAGATTTATTCACAGTGCAAGATTTGTAAAATTTCTTAATTTTATTTTTTTTAATGGTTTACACGTCCACGAATGTTATCTAACCTAGGAAATCGGACATCCAGTCAAGCCAGCCACTGACGGCAGGTGCAATTTTATTGAAAACAACTAAATTAGAATGAATTGGACGAAATTTGATCGTGTGTGAGTTCGACCCACCAAGTTGGATTTGCTTGACCGCTAGCTAAATATTTCAACTGCAGTTCTGAGCAGTACCTACGATGCCGTGCAACACAACCGATATTGAACCGACGGTTACTATTTACGACTAAGTTTTATGATCATAGAGAAAATTATGGCTTATACAATATAATCTCATCCATTTTTCTCCATTCCTCATATGACTTAAATACTTTGTTTGTCACGCTTTAAGTTTCCGATTATAAAAGCGTTTTAAACAAGAAGTAATGTTCACTTATAGGCCAAGCAATAGAGCTACAAATGATTGCTTTTTTGACATAAAGACTACCAGGAAGCCGCCTGTGCCATCCTGTGTAGGACAGTCCGTAGTATATTCCCACTATATTTCCTAATCGAAAATGCAACTTTTTTATTTTTTATAAACAATTATCAACAAAAAATCGCGTCTTTTACTATTTTTATTGTAAAAGAACTGTAGAGAATTAAATTACGCAGAGAATGACAAGACAAACGATCTGATCGGATAATTAGAACCGGAGAAAAGCTGAAAGAACCCGAAAATTTTGCTTTTTTTTTGTTAAATTCATAACTCCGCCATTTTTTAATATTAGCATCTGAAATTTTGCACCACTTATTCACATGTACTTTAAGTGTGGATTCGGTCGGATTAATAGTTTTCGCACAATCCCAATTTTTCCACAATTTTTTTTGGAAATATTTTTGCGGAGAGCTGGATGCGTTTGAGATCGTCCGATTGCAATTTAAAAAACAGATTTGGAAGCTAGACGTGAACAGCAACAAAATGTCTATTCTGATTTTTCGATAAGACCCGTTTAAGTGGGTAATAAACTACTGAGAACATGAGCGAAAACGCCCGCGCCCGCTAGTGGTCGAGTGATGGGGGAAGTGTGCGATTAGAGGGGAAACGTATATATAGTAATACGCGCGCGCAGCAGGCTTGTATTACTATAGATACGCGCCTCCCCGCGCCTACCCCCACTACTCGACCGGTTTGGAGCGCGCGGCAGTTTTCGGTCATGTTTGCAACAATTTTTCACCTATTTTGCAACATTTTAACGCAAAATCAGAATACACGTTTTGTAGCACAATACTTCTACTTTCGAAATACGTAAAAAAATTAAAATCGACCCACCTCCGACGCATCCAGGTACGCCGAATCATATTGCATATTGCACAGTTCAAATGGCAATTGTGCATGAATTTTTGTGTGTGAATTTTTCAAAAAAAGGCTGATTTTTCCGGTTTCTCCGAATTTCCTCCGTTAATTTGAATTCATTCGAGTCCGTGCAGGTTTCATTTTTTTCGTCCTTTCATTCTCTATAATTCGTCTGTTGAAAGCACCAAGATTGCTCCATCGTCGGTTCAGTTTTTACAAGCGAAAAACGAAAAAACACGATTTTTTGAGGGTTTTTGTTTATAACAAATTAAGCAATGATATTTGCGAGTAGGAAACACACCACAATACATTTACAGAGATTTCACGTGACCTGGGATCGTCGGCTTCCTGCTAGTATTTCTGTCACGCAAAAATCTCTGTTGCCTGGTCTATTAACCTAGCTTTTCTACTTTTGAAGATACATACTTTCTTTAATAAAAAAACCAATGACGCTACTATAGATATTAGTAAAACTAACATTCTTACGATTTAGTTTAAGAATCCATTAGTACAACAAAATAAATTCAACTTTGCTTAGTAAATACAATGGAGATTGTGGGTGGCGGGTTTAATTTTATTGTCCGTTAAGATGCAATAATTAATGTTGTTTCAATTTTAAATTATTTTGTGTAATAGTACAAATTGCTACAAATTCCGTATCCTAACGTGTTTTAACCGCAAAATTAATACCAGTGATAACTTCGCCTGCTGACGGCCACATCCTATACATACACTCTCCACAGTTTATTGACACATCGTGGCATTGAACTATTTCACCGTAAACTATTTCTGCATCAGATTCGGCAACGCCCGCAGGATCTGCCTTTTAATAGCCCGGCAAATATTTTCTTCGCTTTATTACCAGTAATAAAATCCAGGTAACTAAACAGTTCGTCAGCGCTGGAAGTATCCGTGCATGGGCCAGTATTTACCTACCGCCAGTTTTATGAATTACGGCCTCTGTCTTCAGCGCGTTTTCAGCTGAAAAGGGAACTTCTTTCAGTTTTCTTTATTTTACTTGGGCGCGGCGAACAAGTAGCGCTCTCTTCAGAGTTTTTGTTGTTCCATCCGACCAGTGCTGCCTCTCACTCAATGCCCTTTATATTTCACCATTGCACTGGATGCAGGTCAGCGGTTTTATAGACACAGTGGGAAATTAAGATGGACTAATTTGGATTGTTCCGCTTTAAATTCATTCTTAGAGGGCGTGTAGGAAGGAGTTTAAAGATTCCGAATAATGGCATTTGCTTTTAAGTCGTAATACGAAAGAGTCTAAAAATAAGAACTGACGCCTATTAAATATTAAAATAAAACAGAATCCTGTAACAAATTATGACTTTCTACTTACCATCCTGGCTATTCAATCATTATTATTCAACTGTATTCTTAATATTGATTCGCGAAACTATTAATGTAGACAAGACCTATGGTACCTATGAATTCACTAAACTGCATAATGATCAACTAGCTAAAATTTTTTAAACTTCTGCTATATTGCTATATCTTGACCTTTTATTAATATTTTATGATCTGAAATATATTTACAGTATAGTTTTTAATCATTTTAAAACACATTAATTTTTTTTTATTTTTTATTATACAAAATAACATATTTTTTATGATATTAATTATAATAAGTTTGCATACCATTAATTTAATAATCGCTAAACTTTTTCTATGTCGAAACAACGGCACACATAACCGATGCTCAAATGTCTTCAAAAGGTCCGTTTTATTGTCGTGGTTATCCTGTCATAAATATTAATTCATTAATTGCTTGTATATTTCATTATTTTAAGGTAACCTGTTCCTACAGATGTGCAAATACTTAAGCCGGTGCCGAGACTAGGCTTTATGCACCAAGCAATTTAGTCGAACTCCACACCAGTAGGAGATACTTCAAATATAAAATACAATTACGTTTTAAATTTTTCAATAATTTCTAAATACATTTATCTGGTGACCCATTTGTACAATTATGTTTATTATTTTATTTTACTTCGTAGTTAATTAAATCTGAAGTGGTGATAGTAGACAAAAAAATTTCCACCTTTTGACATGTTGTTTTTCGAAAATGACGTCAACTTAAACTTTTATTTTTTTTTATTTTAATGTTCAATAACAATTGTAATCAACCTATAAGTCGAAGGGAAAAACACTGGATACTTCAATAATTAAGTGTATGTCCACCTCTTTAAGAACTACAGCACGATCCTGAGGGATCAAACTGAATCTTCTACAGAAATTCAGATATTGGAATGAATTAAAAAATAAAATGTTAAGAATTGATAAGGCTTTATAACAGAGCACTTGAAAACCTCCAAAAGTTGCACTGTTACCCCACAGGGTGTCTCAAACATAGACTAAGAACGTAACTTTGGTTCTCCAAGTATAATCGACTGTAACATTTATTTTTTTTTAAATTTTTTATGGAGTATAATAATATTGATAAATTTCTTTAAAATGTCCAGAAAGAATAATAAAAATCGGTAAAAGATTACTAAAGTTATTGAAAAATAAAGATTAGTCCTATAATTTTACCGCTTAGCGTATATTTTTATATTTTCTGTTTTGAAACACACTAATCGCGCCAGCGATTATTCGACAGTAAACATTTTTTCACCATTCAATTACACAAAGTCATGGACGAAAAAATTTGTAATTTGCAAAAAATAGCCGATCTCGATAATATTTCAAATATAGTTTTGTTGTCTTTCAACAATCCTACAAATTTCTTTCCTCCAATCTTCATAAATAAAACGAAAGGCATATGCTATAACACTACTTATGTTACATTGGCACTCAAATGTGACATGTTTTGATATGGTTTATTGAGTTTGAAAAGTAGCGTTCGAAATGTGGCAATGTAAAGTGAAAAGCTAAAAATGAGTCCAGCACAACATGTTTTCGGCTACGTCGGCTACAGTGCTTCCTGTCATAAAAGCAGGAAAGAGCATTGTACTACGCGTACTGTTGTTGACTTCACTGTATAACGAACATACTCAAACAATGGCCCAGGATTTCCTGAATTATTATTTCACTTTCCAGGACATGCGTATGCGCTTGTGCATCTCCACCCTGACAACAATGCACCCGGGTTGCAAAGGAAGTTCATCCCTCAATGTCAATATGTGAGAACTTTTTAGCGAATAGAAAACTATTTTGTGCTTTGCCGAACTCCCAAAGTTACAAGATCGAATTCGATTCAAACTTTGTGGGCAGGATAAGTGATTTTGTTGAAATGGAATAATAATGCAGATGAGTTTAGGATACATCAAAACCGATTTACTTTTTCTTTTGTACATTTTCTAAAATCAGTAGGTACGTAGTACTATAACAATACACCAAATTATTTCTAAAAAAAGCGAGTATTTCGGGCAAAATATAGGGTGATGTATTTACGTTTGTATTAAACATTGTAGGCGCCATTTAAAAAAAAAAACATGTGAAAACGTCGAAAACAAAATTAATTTAGTTATGGCTATAGCAAGAATACAATCCGCTTCAATATTAATGCACCATTAGAACTTTATTTTCAATTCAATTTCGTAGTTGTAATAACAACTTGTTTTAACACATGTTTTCATAAACAGGTGCGTCGGTTGTTCACTGTTATTTATTGTATTTAAGTGTGCAAAAGAATTCATATCGCAAGCTTTAACATAAATCTTTAGTTATACACTGTGGGCAAGAAAATTGCCAATAAAATTTAGTAAGTTTAAGTATTTGTTTAAAACACGAATTACCTACATTTTGAAAATTGAAAACATACTAAATTCGCAATAATAGATTGTTTCAATACAATATTATGTTACTTTATGTGTGGGTCTGCCAGCATTTTTGATAATATCGGGTAAATTTTATGCGAAATGAGAGTGTATTAAAATGAATACTATAGGTAATGAAATTTGTTTTATTTTTGCCTATGACAATAGTAGAGATTTTATAGCACTATACATAGAGTGGTTTTGAAACAAAAAATAACGTTTTTCTTTGCTTTTACCCAAAAAGGAGTGGAGTTGGACGTTTGTAACGAAAACAGTGCACATGCACGACAAACACACGTTTAGTTGAGTTATATTTTAAGATTAATGATAAACTATGGCTATCTTTTAGCTTTCTTATGGGCGACATGATTTATTTTTGCTTCCGACTCACGTAATAAACCACACTTGTTTGTCTGTAGATTTTTGACAAATATCTATTTTTGCTTTTGTAAAGTGGTTTGGAGCTAAAATCAACATCTTCTTTTATTGAACCAAAAATATGAGTTTCCTCTGCTGGTGCGTCGCGCACGGTGGTCCCAATTGCACGATAACACGAATAAATTCATAATTTGGAAAATCATTGACCGCTTGTTCCCAAATTTGGACACAGTATTATGCATTTTTAGGAGTGAATTACTTGTGGCTATATTTAATTTTGATATCTCAACCACTTCCGGAGAAATAACCCAAAATAGGCTCCGGAAATCCAAAAAGTTTCAATTACCGTCAAAGTAATAAATGATATAACAAAACCGGTATCAAACGAAAGCTGTTTGCGAAGGTTTTTATCGAATCATATTATATGGCTGCCACCTGCCTAAAATTTTATTAAGAGAATACATTCGAATGTGAAATAATCAGTTATTCAAAATATCCTCACACACTTTTATTTAATTGGATATTTGCCGCTTTAAGCTAATTAATCGAATCCGCCTCCACTTTTGTTTACTACATTTTCTTTGCAAACTTATTTCCGATATGATCGGATCTGATCGGCCGAAGCATGGTAGGCATTATCTACTTTATCCCAGGCCAAACTAGTTTAACCTGTTATGTAAACGCCTACTTCAGGGCAAACTGGTATGGCCTAGGCTAAACTGATTTCGATTAACGCTTTAGAAATGCGCGTTTTCTCCAGAGGATGTTTTCTAACGTGCGTGTTTTGGAAAGGCGTGTCTTATATCGCGCGAGTTTTCTGAAGCGCGTTTTCTGAAGCGGATTTTCCGACGCGCGTGTTTTGTTGACAAGGATAAAAACACTCCAAAACACACCCGCTCCAGAAACCGCGCTTAAGAAACACGCGCGTCAAAAAACGCGCGTAAAAAACATGTGCGTCATTGTACTTCAGAAAAACACGCGCGTCAGGAAACACACGCTTCAGATAACTCGCGAGTCATAAGACACGGGCGTCATAAAACACGAGCTTCAAAAGACACGACCCTTAGAAAACACGCGCGTCAGAAAATACGCTCTACAGAAAACGCGCGTAAAAATTATAGTACACTTCAAAACCGTTAATTAAAATCCCCTTGGCCTAGGCCATACCAGTTTGACCTGAAGTATGCCCATACATACCAGGTTAAACAAGTTTGCCTTAGGATAAACTAGTTGTGCTTACCGCTCTTCAGCCGAACTAGTTTGGCCTAGGTAAAACTGGTTTTACCGGTAACTCCATAATTTACGAAATAATAATAATAATTACGAATTACTGAAACAACAGATGCAAGAGAGGTTGCAACCTCGAAAATTATGCTCAACAGCGTCTTATGCAAATTGCGTTTTTGGGGTTTTGGTCTATCCGGGGACTAAATTTTTTTTTATCATCAAACAACAATACTAGGATTACGAACTGATGTACTTTTTAAAGCATGCACTCGCCTGCAATTTTTTAAAACCTTCATTTTTTACGGTTTTCATTAAAAATGAAACTGGTCTATATTACGAGATGTAACTTATAATATATAATAGGAACTAACCGTCTTTTGTTGTAGACCTAATGTAAATAGTCTAATCCAATTACTAATGGATAGTAGAAATAAATCAAATCATATGGTAACAAAAAAAATCGCAAGTGAATATAACCCATTATTTTACTATAAAATGAGCGGCGCGCAGTTTTCTAAGTTTGGTGCTGTCATATTTCAGAAATACCAACTTTTACCAGATAATTTACTCGTTTTATTATAGTTCAGATATTTAATTGTAAACCTGTATAATTCTTTTTTGCTTTTGCAGATTTCAGAAATTTGAATTAATTCGTGTTAAAAGTGCATTTGGGACCATCGTGGCGTCGGTCAGGGCTATTTGTTTTTCACGTAAAACATACCATTTTCAAATAATAAATATCTGAAAAAAAATACTCACTGTATACAGACCCAAACAAATGTAATATCTTCTGAGTTTGATACGCCTTTCATTTCACATTAAATTGACCCGATATCAATCTTCACAATATAGGCAATTCGTGTTTCAAAAAAATATTTGAGTTGAGTAAATATTATTTGAAATATAATTAAAATTTTTTACCGCTTTTCTCTTTTGGCCCACAGTGTAGATTGACTATTTACCCGAAGATGATGCTTGGTGCATCGAAATCCATCGCCAAACAATAAGTTTTAAATAAACGTCACTCCATGCTTTACTGGATGTTTTATTCTCTTAAATTTAACTTCAAGTATGGAAACGCTGGAAATCTCCAATAATCAAATTCATTTTCTTTGTTAATTTTGGTCAATTTCTTAGATCTTCCAACATTATCAGCCTCAATCTATAATGAGAATATTGGTAATAAAATAAATAAATAATATGTTAACATATAACTTACAGTTACAGTGACAGTTGACATACGGCTGGAAGTGATGCGGTAATGCTGTTTATGTAGGTTAAACCCGAAGGAGGTTGGCAAAACGGATAGCGGAACATAAATCTAGAACTTCGTCTAATATTTATCAACATAAATAATAGATTAATATATAAATATAATGAACCTACACCACTTTACAAATGCAACAAAAATTACAAATTGGATTTATTAGGACAACTTGAAATAGAAAAACATAAACGAAACAACAATATCTATGTAGGATAATGTATTAAAAACTTAGGAAACATATTACACATCCCTTCCATATTAACCACAAGCAGCTGTTATAATATTGTCGTTTTCCATCATATTCAGAAACACAGTGACGATTTTTCTTGGCCTAGTGTCATAATTCATCGCAGAATCAAACATGAGCAATAACAAATCATCATTATGTTCACGTACATAACACGCAGTCACCTATTAGCGATTATAAATCACCATCGACAAGTTTATTATCTTTGGAGCAAACAGATCAGCGCGCTACAATAACTCAACACGGTGTCACCGAGCTCAGAGTTCTATCATTTCTTTCCCGGTGCTAACATTTCAATAAGTTTTACCAGCCGTCGCGGAAAGAAAAATGATCTCTTCGCCGCCTTATCTACCCCATACCAACTTTACTTTAGGCTGAACACGTGTTGTCCATCGTTTCAAGGCACCCTAACGACATTTTCCCGAACATTCTACTTGTCTAAATTGGTTAAATTTTTGAACGTTTTCCCCCTGAGCGCGTCTAACGATTTGCAATTTTCTTACCAGGAGTTCCGTTTGGGATTTATTTGATGTTTACGGGAGCCGATGTAGTGAGTCGCGCGACGCACCCTAGCCCTAGGGGGCGCCAGCAACGAAGCACTCCCGTGGTATTTACGGAATATTTATGAACCATAGCAACGACCCAAAACGTATTAGCAACTGTTTTAGTATGGAAGAAAACGCAGGTGCTTTAGATCAATACAGGAAAACGTAAGGGGTGCCTCATGAAGTCTAAAAAATTTAAATTTCATTCAGTTTTTTTTTTTTATTTACGAAAACAATAAACTTACTATTAAGCTACTTAATATGTACCACAGAAAGTCACCATCCTCTGAACCGATTTGTCAGTCGATGTTTCTACAGTATTTCCCCAGATGGAGCTAAGGTTTTGGATGCTTTAAAAAGTCCATACCCATAGTCAGAATTTTGATTTAATATACAGATGAACGAAAAACAAAAACTTGTTGTACTCCAAATTACCCAAGAGTAAACTATCAGTTTTTATAAATAACTTCAAAATTGCATAGATAAAACGTGTTTTAAATTTAATAGTTGAATTAGTAGGCTATGAACTAAAGATAACAAGATCACAAAAACAGTGTATTTACATGGAATATTTAATTGTTAATAGAGTGTATTTCTTTTGATTTTTGTATGCTTAAATTTTAGAAATATTGGGATTTTTTAGTCAATTAACAAGGTGGGGTCAGGTGGGATAAGTGGGAACGCATTTTCTACAAAATTTAAGGGATAATTCCTTGGGTTCCAAAGCAGCGTAGTGTTGAAGTAAGGAGATGTTTAATAATACAATAAACTGTTTATTAAAATACTATTTTCTTGAAAATGGGCTCCCAAAGCAGTTCTGTATTCCGTATACGTTCCGTATGATTTACGATTGCTAATGTATTTTTGCACGGTGGTGCTTCGGAACATTTCAGAGTAGCTTTTCGTGACTTTTTGCACGATGCATAGCCAAATCGGTGGATAGGCCGTGGGGGTCCGCAAGTTAGGCCTCCTTGGTCTCCAGACCTAAACCGTTCTCTGCGGTCACCTTAGAATGTCAATTTATACACTCCGCTCCACTCGTGTGCCAATTTCAAGATTCAGAATTTCTATTTTGAATACAAAACCATTGATTAAACCTGAAAAAAACGGCCAAAATAAATAGAAAAAAAAATATTATTATGTTTATTTACTCTTGTGCAAATTTAACAATTTCTAATTTTGCAAACAGCTCGTATTCTAAATAAAAATTCAAAGTATCGCTATGGCATACTTGAATTTATTTATAGGTATATATTTATATATAATTTATTCAACTTGAAAAATGAAACTGTTGGTCTATTATAGGTATAGATAGGCCAATTTCTGGGACTCTACACACTATACAGTCTGTCCAGGAAAGCCCGCATCATATGGAAATTTTTTTATTGCCTATTTCTCAGAAAATTTTATTCTTTATAAAAGTTGGCGGTTTGTATGAAACCAAAACGGCAATATTCAACTATGTAAATGTCTGTGCCATATACCGAGCGATTGAGAATATATGAATTTGTGATAAGAGTAGAGTACCATTATTTTCATTATTATCGATCAACTTTATTTGGAAATGTTGTTTAGAAGTAAAAATTATGTCAAATATGAAGTCACAGCCACCTATCTTGAAATTCTTTTCTTTCGATAAACAGCTTTCTAGTGAAATAAACTGATACTTATATATTTTTAGAAATGTTTCATGAATTTTTTTTTGTTTTTTCTTAATTTTTACTTTTATGACACATATTAGTCAATGCCAGTGATCCGAAAACGTCCGTTTAAATATATTTTTTAGAAATTTGAATTATTTTTTTACATTTTTTATTATTTTGGTATGATAACTAATGTTTATTTAGAACTAGCGCAAAATTACTCATTTTCTTGATGCGAAGTTGATATTTCACCCTGTACATAATAATAGACCATACCATAACTAATACAGGAGCGTGACTTAGCTTTAATTCGATTAATATTACTGACTGTGGATATGTTTATAATAGTAGTTATCCATCTACAGCAAGCGATTATCTCGATGTTGGTGATGTTTGAAAGACACCCGTATAACCAAATTGCTCATTCAACCATTTCTAGGATAATCAGAAAATTCACGCAGACTGGGTCTGAAAATCTCTTTAAGAAACACTGCCTTTATAAACCAAAATAAAAACTAAACGGAAGGCAAGAGACTATGGCATCTGGTATGAATTCATTATTATCGATAAACTTTATTTGGAGATGTTGTTTAGAAGTAAAATTTATATTTAAATTTGAAGTCACGCGCACCTATCTTGAAATTCTTTTCTTTCAGTTTTTACTTTATCATACGCAGTATGTAAAGTATTGTAATCATGCCAACAAAATGTTTTGAGATTTTAGCGGAAATATGTCTTTTTGAGTCCCCTGAACATTTTTGACCAAGGTTCAAAAAAATGTCTGTGTGTGTGTGTGTTTGTGTGTGTGTGTGTATGTGTGTGTGTACCCGTTTTTTGTGGTGACGATTCCGGAGAAACTACTAAAGGTATCGGGACAAAACTTCATATTTAGAAGTTTCATAACCAAACTTAGACTGAAAAGCTTTCTGTTGAAAAGGGTCCAAAGGAACTGGTGGTTTACTCTTAGCATTTTTCAAAGATTTTGTAAATGAGCCGCTATTTGTGTAATGTCGTCAAAATAGTTAAATAATAAATTAAAGGAGAGGAAATTTTCTATAATTTATGTATATGACATTTTTTGGTAGAATTTATAGTTTAGCTGCATGAGCAAATTCTATTTCATCGAGATCGGTCGTACTGCTTTAAAACTAGTAGCCAGGATATGGCAGATTTTTTGATTCTAATGACAGTAGCTAGTGTCAAACGCTAATGTTTTGAAAATACTACTGTCAATATAGGCTGCGTTCGGATATTGCACACCGTTACACTTTTTACACCCAATAACACGTAAGTATCATTTTGACGGTGTACCCGATGTCAACGAAGTACAATATCCGAACGCAGCTTTATTAGACATATGTGTCTAGTTCTACTAGTTTTATTTTAATGCAGACATGGCCGATCTCGATCAAATAGAATCTCATGCAGCTAAAAAATTAATTTTATATATAGTATGATAAAGTCATGTGCCTGGCCACATCAGATTTCTTTTTCATACTCTTGTGATAAGTAGTAGTATATGCCAGTGATTGGTAATAAAAGTTTCCTTCTGATCAATTTGATTGAAATTTGTTTAAATTATTTATATTTTTTTGTGATTTTGGTATGATAAGTAATGTTTATTTAAAATTATCGCAACATTTCTCATCTGGGTACGAAGTTGATATTTTTCATCTACGTCATCATTATCTCTCTGTGTAGTGTCCCTCCCGATCTAAGCAAAAACACATTCTTCGAGAAAAATTATAGGCAGCATTATTTAGAAAATTCCGTGGAATGCTTTGGATGCAATGTTGTATACCTTCCTCTAAGTCTGAATGGTCATTGATTTCTTCTTGACGTAACAAAAATAAATCTGAAAGTGTAAAGTCGGGGAATCTAGATGGCCAGTATCTCGATTCAGAATTTCTCTGTCAGGATAGGTGGCTGTGACTTCATATTTGAATATAATTTTTACTTCTAAGCAACATTTCCAAATAAAGTTTATCGATAATAATGAAAATAGATACTTTACTCTTATCACAAATTCATATATTCTAAATCGCTCGGTATATGGCAGCAAAATTTACATATTTGACTATTGGCGTTTTGGTTTCATACAAGCCGCCAACTTTTATAACGAAAAATTTTAAATTTTCTGAGAAATGGATAATAAAAAATTTTTCCATATGATGCGGACTTTCCTGGACACACTGTATATGCAGTGAGCGCGTAAAGTATGGAAATATGACAAAATCTCTGAAACGGTTAGTTATTAGAAAAATATATACATACATAAATATGTACATCAAATTTAATTTCCGACCTTCAATTGTTTTCGACTTATGACGTCATTGATACTTTTTTAAATGGCAACCCCAATTTTTTGTACTTATAGTGATAGATCAGATAATTGTACTAAAGGTAGTTCACAAAATTTATCACCTTACATCAGAAAAATTTCGGGAAATAGACAGTTGAAACTTAGAGTAATGTTGAATGCGAATGCTTTCCATAAATGAACTTTTGTTCATTTATGGAAAGCATTCGCTTTCGGCGTTTTCGATATAACGTTAGGTTATTGTGGTTTTTCCGTTTTTTTTATGGAACCGTCCGCACTCCTCTTAAAGAATTGCTGTAAATGCTCCAAAAATATTTGGGAACAATTTGGGATTTCAAATGAAAGTGCAAATATTAATGTTTGCTATGAGACCATTTTGAGGTTTCTATGACAATGGGTTCAGCGGGTATAAATTTGTAAAAAAAACATTTTTTTCGAAAATGTTTGTTTTAATAATAAAAAATCCACGTGTTCGAGGATTTTTCAAAATAACAAACCATCCCGTGTTGCTCCTCATTCCTCATTTCTAGCGTGTTCAGACGTATTTTGGAACAAAAGAAATTTTATCGCTTGGTTTATAATAGTAATAATCATAATAAATGGTTTCATTAACTATTTTTCTCTATAACTTTTAGTTAGTCAAGTTAGTCAACTAAAATCTGCTTTTCTCATGTATGAGTCTTTCTGGGTAACGTTACAGTGGGAAGAAAAGCTGTAAAATTACGAATAAATCATTGTATACATTACAATAGAAGTCCTTAAAATGATTGTAGTCGAAGCAGGCTATGCCCATGTTAATAAATTTTTGCCGCTATACCCAAACAACTGTCGAACTGGAAATAGGTTATGCAACCATTTAATTTTTGCGTGTAGAACAATGCTTTTCCATTCAAATAAAGCGGCAACCAGAAATATTTACATTGGATATCATGGCATACTTCGACTACAATCATTTATAATGACCCCGATTTTACACATGTGTGATATGAATTTAGAATCGTAAAATTACAATATACTTTCTAATTTACTACTAAAAATTCGGAGACCAAAACAAAATTTGAAATTTTCTTTCTAAGTTAACCTTTTTGGTGTCTATGTGCTCCTGCTCTATTGCTGAAGAAATGCGGACCATCCCCCACATACGAATAATGTTACATTATTCGTATACATTGTTTAATTAATTTGTTTAAAATTACTGCATGTATAATTTAATATTGTATTTAAATCTATGTAATTTTTTGTACCTCATATTTCATTTAAAATTACATTAAAATTGTTATAATCCGGCCAAATTCTTGAAAAATCAGAGTGTGAATATACAATGTAGGAACACAATCGGATGTAAAATTATCTCAGTTTTTTATTCTTGGATGGTTTACAAAAATTAAAAAGTTGCGCCTTATGGGAGACCGTTGATTGCCTTAGCTAGGGCTGGAATTTTCACCTACCTACAGAGTAATCACTAGTTATGTGACAGATCTATCAGATTTGTTGCGCCAGTTTAGCCCGTTAAATGAGTATATAGATTGGCTACGGTTATCTGAGTGTGATCTTAAGAAGCTCAAGACGCGACCCACCCACCACCTCCGGACACATCTTTTCATTTAACGGGCTTAAATATCGCAACGAATCTGCCCTTAATTTAATTTAATAATTAACCTATAAAATAGTTATAAAGCATTACACTCTGATATCGTTGATCTATCAAATGAATAAATAACATTTTGAAACGTTGAGTTCAGAACTTTCCGTCGAGAGTAGTTTTCATTGTAAGTAAAATTAAACTCAATACATCTGGGATAGCGCTAGATTTATCGACAGCTTAAAGCTGAAGGAGAGCTCGCCCAGAAGCTTTCAGCAGAACAAATTCGCAGAATCCGCAGCTTCCAATAGCTATTCCAGGAATATAATGTCCGACATTAACTGTCTTCTTAAATTTCTATCCCACTTTAGCCCACTTTATGTTATCGACACTTTCATCAGTTGCAGTTTAGATTTATATATTGGAACGTATTTTTCAGGATTTGCCAATAGTAGTTTTATGGAATATTTTGTAGATATATTATATATTTAGCAAATGATCAGATGATACATATGATTTATACTTTTAATATAAATATGTTTTACATCATACTCAATGTAACAGATCATCTGCTATAGGTAGACGGCGTCGGCGCACATATTTGACCCGAAAACCTGGCCAAAATTATTTTTTCACCTATAAGGGCTCTAGATGTGTTGTTTTATTTATGTATAGCATTGGAACCTTTACACTAAGTATTTGAAGGTTTAGAACTTAATAAACACAATAAAACAGTACAAAATAGCGAAAAAAGCAAACTGTATAAAAAACTGTTCTTCACTGCAGTACACCTATTGTAAATTAATTAATACAAGATTTGTCATCATAATTTTTTGCGATTTTATTTCTATTATTATGTGAAATTCACAAAAATACATATGGCATGTCCTGATTAAATACGCATAATAGACGGATTTAAAATTGAACAATACATGTCGTTTCTGAGTTAAATAAGATAATATTTTTGGGTCTGTTATGTTGTAAGAAAATAATGACAAAAGTTTTATTTTTAAGACCAGTGGTAGAGGAAGAAAATAAAAGGTTACACTAGTCGATATTGTGTATTGACGGTACATACGCTATTCATGCTATTTTCCGTTCGATGCATTCCTTTTAGGACGTGATAGTAGAGGCAGTTAAGAACCTATTTAACCATATTTATCACTATAAAAACTATTATTTTTAGTATTATTGCAAAATTGTCTAATACTTATACTTATTGTTTCCATGAAAACTTTCGAAATGTGATCATCCTTCAAGCTGAAACGGTCGCTTTTTTAGTGGTATGACCCTAATACGCATGTTTTAAACCCAGATTCGCATTCCGTATAATCATATGTTTCGAAAACACTTAACCAGTTTCTATTCACAAACTTACTATTGTCTCTCCTCAACAATAATAATCCATTTTAATGCAGAGAACTGTGTATGCGAGTAGGTGCTTTCGATGTATTTTCTTGCTCATATTTAATTAAATCCGATTCGCTTCAAACAACAAATTTCCAAGAAATTCACATACAAGTACAAAGTTTAAGGTCTTTTTCGGATTATTTTTAAGAGTCTAGGTCATTGGGGTTGTTTGCTATAGATGATCTATAACGGAAAAATATACGTACATAACGGTTTTTACAACATACAAGATGCATTGAACATAAAATTGTCAATATCTTGATAACCGTAATCATTTGTATATAGCTAAATATGGTTAAATATGTTCTAAATTACCTCTACTATTACGGTTTCAAGGAATTGCATCAAATTAAACATAAGTCCGTACTTAAATTTTTGGATTTTCCTTTACAACGTGATAGAAATAAAATCACAAAAACCGCATTCGCACCTATCCGCAGCAGATTTTGCAGTTGTAATGTCAAATATATGTACTATTATTTGAACCACTTTCAAGAGCGTAATTAAGCTATACACTAAACTAAAACACTCAAATTCTGCATAAAACTGTTTTTTTTTTATAATAGCGAATGTTCACGGCCCTGCAATAAACAAAATTGTGGCTAAATTTTAATAAAAACAATGCCGAATGAAAGTTTATACTGGGTTCTAAAGAAGGTATAACAATAAAGTCACATTTTTCCTTAACACACAAAATTACAACCGTTTTCAAGAGCATCGAGTTATGTGCATCTATGTTTAGCCATAGTTTAGCCATAACTTTTGGCTGACAACGTGGCGCATGGCTCAGGTGGCTCAGGTGAAAAAATATTGCCGCCTTTTAATACATCTGCCCTTTACCTATCCCGTACATTACATTTTGGAATTTAAGAATTTAGAAGTTTGATTTATGGCCAGCTTTTTGGGTCAAATACCCCAATGTGCGGCGGTTCAGAGAGAAAACTAGGTGTTATACTTTATAGAATCTGGTATTCTCAGCTATTCTTCTGCCCGAACAAACCTATTGTTTGCATTAGTATTTGGACGTTGATTATGTTCTGCTACTAACTGTTTTTACGCTCCCGTAAACTTTTAGTTCTGAAGTAAGAAGTACTGCTACAACAGCATAATACGATTCAATCCGAGGAACGTATCAAAGTATGTATGCAAAACCGCAACTGCTCCTATATCATATACCGATTTATATAACGATTTAAATAGAAAAAAATGGCACTGTTGATTTATTACACCAAAAATAATTTAACTCCTTTGCTTGGACCAAATCGAATCCAGACAATTAAGAAGTAGGCGTTAAAATATAGCACGTGTAGCCTGAGAGCCAGGGATAAAATTATTTTCTCATAAAATATCTATTCAAACATTTTTCATCTGATGAAGAAATTCCAGACTAACGATGTTTAATTAAGCCAATTAGTGACTAAAATTGCGTATATCTCTACCCTGAATTTAATAATTTCTGATTAGACCTTGAAGAGGTAGTAAGATATTTCTATAATATCATTGAGGGGTACATCATCGAGATGGTTTGATGGGCTACTGAAAGAATTTTCAAAGAAGATACAAGTTTTATTAAAACTAGTAACAAATTAACTCCAGCCGGGCTGAAGTTAAAATACCCCCCACCGTAAAATGTTAAAAAAAGACAAGTGAACCGATTTTGTCCATTCTCGAACTTGTCCTTACTTTTTAAGAGATAAGCTTGTTTACCAAATTTCAGATCAATTGCTTCAAGATTACGGCAGTTATCGTGTACACAAACGGACAGACGGACAGACAGACGAACATACCTAAATCGATTCAGATTTCAATTCTGATCAAATCCATATACAGGGTGTCTCAACAGTGCGATCTCGGAAGATTGTGTCTCTGTTAATGAAGATATTTTAAAACTGATTTTACTAATATGTACAGAATGCCGAGGCGCACGTTATAAAATTATTAGCGTGTATACAGGTTGTTCCATAAGGTAGCACCAACCCAAACTTATATTTTTTTAAATGGTACAACCTATATTTCGGCACAATTTTGAATTCCTCGCAAAATTTTACGACAATGAAAAATAACATTACCTACCCTAAACTTTATACTTTTTGGTTTATCGGCATTTTTATGGAAAAACAGCAGTCTAAGAAAAATTGTATATCTCAATATCAGTTTTTAATTTTATTGCACACGCTTAGATTATGATTAAGTAAGAAGCGTTCTATTAGCGTGATTACCTATCATATCCAAATTGTGTACAGGGTGGTCATAATCTGTAACAAAATATAGCAAATGGTTTTTCATAAGAAAGTTGATTTTTTTAAATGGAACACCATGTGCCTAATTAATTTTTTGAATTCTACGCGTCATTCTCCACAAAAAAATACTAGCACACACCAGTACTAAAATAAAGAATTGCAGAGATAAATAGTCTTTCTCGCATAATTTCATATTTTTTATATCATGACTTTTATTTTTTTTTTAAATAAATGAAAACTTTTGATCACATTTGCAATTTAATATTATAAGTAATTTGAAATAAAATTTTACTTATACCCGGTAAACTATGAAAAACTGTGCTAAACAAGTTATTAAGGTATGTCAGTGGTGGTGATATTGTTAGGTTAGATGCATAATTTTTGGAAATATAGCGAAATTTTCTCAGGAGGAACTAATTGACTTGGTGTGGGTTCTTGGCGAATGCAACAAAAATGCCTTCTGCACAAAAAAGTACACACTAGTGCTAAAATAAACCGTTACAAAAAATATCTTGTCTTCTTCGTAAAAATTTTCATATAATTACCGTTACAAATTTCTATTTCTTGCAAAACAATATTAAGTAGTAATCGTTATGGAATAATAAATGTACAATGCTTGATGTTGAGTTACGTTATGAATTGCTTTTATTTTAAGATAGGTAAAACAACACCTGCTCTTTAACAACAACTTTATATCAGCTTTATGCGTTAATAACTTGTTTAGCACAATTTTTCATAGCCTACAGGGTATAAGTAATATTCTATTTCAAATTATAATATTGAATTGATCATCTGATCAAAAGTTTTGATTTATTAAAAAAAGATGAAATCATGCGAGAAAACAGTAATTTACGTAAATACTGGTTTAATGCTGGTTTAATGGTTAATGTAGGTGTAGAAGCACATTGATAGAAAAATCGACTTTTTTATGAATAAGGCTAGTTATCTCTGCAATTGTTTATTTTAGCACAGGAGTGTGCATATTTTGTTGCGGATTATGACCACCCTGTACACAATTTAGATATGGTAGGTAATCACGCTAATAGAACGCTTCTTACTTAATCATAAACTAAGCATGCGCAATAAAATTAAAAACAGGTATTGAGACATACAATCTTTCTTAGACTGCTGTTTTCCATAAAAATGCCAATAAATCAAAAAGTATAAAGTTTAGGGTAGGTAATGTTATATTTCATTGTCGTAAAATTTTGCGAGGAATTCAAAATTGTACCGAAATATAGGTTGTTCCATTAAAAAAAAAAACAAGTTTGGGTTGGTCAACCTTATGGAACAACCTGTATACACGCTAATAATTTTTAAATGTGCGCCTCGACGTTCTGTAATTATGAAAGAAATCAGTTTTAAAATATCTTCATTGACAGAGGCTCAATCTTCCGAGATCGTACTGTTGATAGGTCTATATCTGCCACGCCTCCTTAAGGGTGTTACAAACGTTGTATCAAACTCAATATACCCTCACCGCATTAAATGTGGGGGATATAAATATACTATGATCCAGGATGAATCACGACTCATATTTTGATGTTTTACGAGAGTAAAATATTGTATCCATATCCAGCTAATAGAATATGTCATCAGGGGAATCAGCAAACAACGTAAAGCCGACGAATTGACGATTCCGGTTACGTCAGTTGTGTCCACAATTTTCACTGCACTAAATTCCTATCACAAGCTCACATAATTACTTATCCATATTTAATGAAAATGTCTCCCTTACCAGATGAAAATGTCATTTTACATAATCCACATTGCATATCTGCATAGCGCTTACGAACTAATGTGTATATTAACCATTTTATAGGAGTAAACAACCGAATAAAGACCTTATTCGCAAGCACGCGAGCGCTAGGCATAACTAAGCTAAATTCCTACTGAATATAATTGCATAGTGGCTCAATGCGATGCTCAGGTGTGCGCTAATGCCCAAGATAGCCTACCAGCATAATCCAGATTCTGCATTCTGCGTTGTCGGTCGTAAATGTGGCGTGTTCGAATGTATCCCCCATGCATTGTTGGCTGTTACACTCCATTTGCTCAGCAAACGGACAGCTTTTAGCTGCTTTTTTAGTCGTCGGGTACGATCGGTTTGCTACAGCATGGTAAAATTTTGTCGACTGTCGAATGGTCGAACGTAAATGACGTGAAGGTGAATGTGGGAATTGAAATGCTTCTGTCGCGATGATAGAGATGACATTCTCAGGAATCTTTATTTTGGTTTTTTTCTTGGAGATGCATTTGATGTACTGTCAGTCACAATGAAGTCGATATGAACGACCTAAATAAAAACGTGTTGATGTCGCTACTCCTGTACTAAAATCAGTAGAGAACTGAATCTTATGAACTGGAAGCTCTTAGAATCGTATAGATTGGTCTTATGTCGCATATTGTCATGTTAGAAGATGTATTATTTGTAATACTAATAATACTATGTAATACTAATACCAGTGGATCTGTAGATCACAGGAATTCATTACTGTAGAAATATGCAGACCGCGTAATTCAGACAAATTATTCTATGAGCCAGGAACACAAATGTATTTTTTATAGTTCAGTTCAGTTCAGTAACTTTAAATTACAAAAACAACAGGCGAAACTTTACACGGGACTAGAGTTACGAGATGAAACAATTTAAAAAAAGGAAAATCTGCATTGGTAGTTTAAAAATGCAGAACGTTACATTACAGTCAGCGCCAAAGGTTGAAATAAATTCAGATGAAATAAAATGCCTGTTATTTTAAAAAAATCGTCGGACAAAGATAAGTCATAACTATAAAAATACACGAATTTATCTACGACTCACATACGTCCAATAAATATTGCGAAACATTGAAAAGGTTTTAGGGGGCTCCTAAAAAAGATTTTTTGTCAATAAAGTAATGTAAGGAAACGAGCCGTTTAGGCACTAGGCTAAATGCAAAAGAAAAGTGTGTGTATATTCCAGTAAATAAAAATTTTCCTAACCGATCGATTGGCCAACGCGGCCCTGTTCATTGCCCCAGAAATAAATGATTCCGGTCTACTTCATTTTGATTCAGCGTAGTGCCTAAACGGTTCTTTTCAGACATGACTGTTGATAAAAAAAAATATGCTTGTTTAGGTGTCCCCTACAAGCGCCTCTCAGTTTGTCGCAATCATTATAGGATACACTGTATAATAAGTTCATTATATTCGTATCTATAACTATACAGGCTGTTTCTTAATAACATGCTAATATTTAAGGAGGTTATTCTTGGGTCCATATTGAGGAAAAAAAATTATATGAACATATGTCCTAAAGGTCTTAACTTTTGAACTACAGGGTGCTAAAGTTTTAAGAAAGAATTATTTTTTTATGATAACTTTGGTACGACTCCAGACTCTTTAACTTTATAATTTTGCCGTTTAAAAATTATTCTCTGAAATAAATTTTTGTTTGAAGTTGTACTTTATTTAATATGTTTTTTCTCGTGAGGTTTAGAGATGCAAATGAATGAATTTTATTTTTTTATGCGAAAGCCGTACGTTAAACAAAAAAAAATCAAGAGACCAGATTTGGTAAGAAAGGAATGAGGATTACAAAAATTATTTTTACTTTAAGAAGCAGCAGTGGCGTTTCACTTTTCTCTTTGAAATGATTCAATACCAACCCCGCACGAACGCCACTGGCAAGAATAAAAAAATATGTTGTACAACAGAAAATGCGTTTTGATGCATAGAAGATGTATTACGTTTCACAAAAATATCTACAGTCGTACCAAAGTTATCATAAAAAAATCTGATGTGGCCAGGCACATGACTTTATCATACTATATATAAAATTAATAGTTTAGCTGCATGAGATTCTATTTGATCGAGATCAGCGATGTCTGCATTAAAATAAAACTAGTAGAACTAGACAGATATGTCGATTAAAGCTGCGTAACGGTGTACAATATCCGAACGCAGGTTATATTGACAGAAGTTATTGTCAAAACATTAGCGTTTGACACTACCTACTGTTATTAGAATAAAAAAATCTGACAAATCCTGGCTACTAGTTTTAATGCCGTACGACCGATCTTGATGAAATAGAATTTGCTCATGCTCAGTCATAAATTATTCAGAATTTCCTCATCTTTAATTTATTATTTAACTATTTCGACGAAATTCCAGAAATGGCGGCTTATTTGCAAAATCTTTGAAAAATGCTAAGACTAAACCTCCAGTTCCTTTGGACCCCTTTCAACAGAAAGCTTTTCAGCTCTAAGTTTGGTTATGAAAATTCTAAATATGAAGTTTCGTCCCGATACCTTTAGTAGTTTCTCCGGAATCGTCGCCACAAAAAACGGGTACACACACACATACACACACACACACAGACATTTTTTGTACCTTGGTCAAAAATGTTCAGGGGACCCAAAAAGACATATTTCCGCTAAAATCTCAAAAAAAAATTTTGGCACGATTACAATAATTTACATACTGCGTATGATGAAGTAAAAAGAATTTTTTGTTAATACTTTAGCACCCTGTAGTTAAAAAATTAAGACCTTTAGGACATATGTTCATATGAATTTTTTTCCTCAAAATGAAGCCAAGAATAACCTCCTTAAATATCAGTACAAATTATATGCGCAATGTATAAAATAAAACGTGCATTTATTGTAAGCATTTGATAAAATATTTGGCCAATACAAAAAATATTTGTCCAATACAAAAAATATTTGAGTAATGAAAAAAATTACTTGTGCATTCAAAAGAATAAATGTGCAATAAATTTATATAAATGTACATCAGAATAAGTAATTGTGCATTTATATATTTGAATGTTCCTTTCATACTATATTTGTACACTTAAATAAATAAATGTGCAATACAATCGCTACCTCTATAAAAATATAATGAGCAGCTTAAAAAATACTTGTTCATTGAAAAAATATATTTCCAATGGTTTAAATAGCATTTGAAAATATTATAAGCGCATTTAATAATCTAAATTGTACCATGAGATAATTATAATGCACCCTAGAAAGAATATAATGTTCATTATGTTCTGCTAGCTTTAGCGTACAATACAGTGAGCGCGTAAAGTATGGAAACATGGGAATATTTCTCAGATGTTTCTCAGATTTTAAAAAATGCTTGATGACGTCGATTTTTAGTTATTAAAATACACATTTTTGTGAAAAGTTCATTTTCCGACCGTCAATTGTTACTGAGTTATGACGTCATCGACCTTTGTAAATGGCAACGCCATTTTTTTATTACTTACCTAATTTGGTATATTATTTAATGTGTGACTGGCATCGGAAACATTATAAGGACAAAAGAACATTTTTGAGAAATGGACAATTGAAAATTGAAAACTATTGATAAGTTTAGGGAAAAACGATTTTGTAAAGTCAATATGAAATGCCTTTTGGGTTTGAATTAATTCCTCTGAAAACTAATCTAATAAAATAATTTAAGTGCAAGATTTTCGAAAAAGAGTGGGGTAAAAATGTAAAAAAGGCGATTTTGGTAATTTTTACAAATTTATACCACCTGAACCCAATGTCCTAGAAACCTCAAAATGGTCGCATGGTAATCCTTAATCTGTATCCTCAATCCTTAACCTCATATTTATATTCAGCGCAAATAAACCAATCGAATAAATCTTGTAAATTACCTTTCAAACAGATCAAAAAATATGGGGTGGCCATTTAAAAAGAAATGTCGATGACTCATAAATCATAAATCATAAATCGAAAATAATTAAATTGTTATTTAACATAATTGGTAGGGTGAACCATTAAGGTTTTATATCAATATTTATTATTTTAATGCACAAGATATTCATTTTAGGGCACAATATGAATAACATATTGCTCATTATAACATTTTTTATGTAACATATTTATATTTATTGAATACTCATTAGGTATTATTTTAACGCACAAGTTATCCATTCTAGGGCACAATATGTATTTTTGTATGTAACATTCATATTTATTTAATGCACAATATTTATTATTTTAATGCACAAAGTATTTATTTTAATGCACATATTTATTTAAATAATGCACGGTTAAATCGCACCCCGTAAATATTATCATGTTATTAAGAAATGCCCTGTATAATCGTTACCATCCATACACGCCGATGATGATGATGATAGGAGCGTTGAACAACAATGACAGTTCTTTTGAATAATGCCTTACAACAACACCTAAGTAGGTTGGCAGTTGGTTGACAGTTTGCCTCGCCACCATATATAGACAAATACATACATTTGATTTAAAAGCGAATTTATAAGTCCTAGATAGAACGTCGTATTTGGCTCGCAAATGACGGATACAAATCTCCCCCATGTTTATACACTTGTGGACAAACTTCATGTTCACGATTTATATCCTTAAGTATGTGTCAAATAATATACTAATATTGCAAATTATATTTTGGAGCTTTTAGTGCAAGAGCCAGCATCGGATTTCGTTATACCATAGAGAATAGAGCTAGAACTTTCATAATCTGTCCCTTGTAGTGTAACAATAAGATTATCGCTAGTTTTGCAACCGTCCGTGGGTGGCCTATTCACTCCTAGATTTTTAAACTGTAAAATAAACAAAAAATACATTAAAAATACAACCGTTGGTAGCTATCGGACTAATTAATTATCTTACTAACATGAAATTGTTAATAATTATTTTCGAGCTCTTATTGATTTTGATGGGCCTTTTACTTTTTACTTTATCATACGCAGTATGTAAAGTATTGTAATCATGCCAAAAAAAATTTTTGAGATTTTAGCGGAAATATGTCTTTTTGGGCCCCCAGAACATTTTTGACCAAGGTACAAAAAATGTCTGTGTGTGTGTGTGTGTGTGTGTGTGTGTGTGTATGTGTGTGTGTGTGTGTGTGTGTACCCGTTTTTGTGGCGACGATTCCGGAGAAACTACTAAAGGTGTCGGGACGAAACTTCATATTTAGAAGTTTCATAACCAAACTTAGAGCTGAAAAGCTTTCTGTTGAAAAGGGTCCAAAGGAACTGGTGGTTTACTCATAGCACTTTTCGAAGATTTTGCAAATGAGCCGCTATTTGTGTAATGTCGTCAAAATAGTTAAATAATAAATTAAAGGAGAGGAAATTTTCTATAATTTATGTATATGACATTTTTTGGTAGAATTTATAGTTTAGCTGCATGAGCAAATTCTATTTCATCGAGATCGGTCGTACTGCTTTAAAACTAGTAGCCAGGATATGTCAGATATTTTGATTCTAATGACAGTAGCTAGTGTCAAACGCTAATGTTTTGAAAATACTACTGTCAATATAGGCTGCGTTCGGATATTGAACCCCGTTACACTTTTTACACCCAATAACACGTAGGTGTTATTTGGACGGTGTACCCGGTGTCAACGGAGTACAATATCCGAACGCAGCTTTAATCGAGATATCTGTCTAGTTCTACTATTTTTATTTTAATGCAGACATAGCCGATCTCGATCAAATAGAATCTCATGCAGCTAAACTATTAATTTTATATATCGTATGATAAAGTCATGTGCCTGGCCACATCAGATTTTTTATCTTAACTTAGTATGATTCTATAAACATACAAAACTTTATTGATTTTCTGGGCTAGAAAGTAGGCCTTGTAAAAACACGTCCGGTTTGTGAATGATTTGTTTGAACGCTACGAACCAATGTTTAGTATGGGACCTGTTTGAAGTTTGAGGTTGTTCAGACAAGTTCAGTTCAGACAGAATGAATTAACAAATATTGCCAAAATCACGGTTTTGTTTACATCCCGGCGTCCGTATGTACGCTTGTTATTTTTTTATTTGTGAAGCTTGATGAACGAAATTTGGAAGACTGCTAATAGACATGTATCATCGATCGCCAATTTTTATCACCATGGCAACAAAAAAGATTATTTTATGTTTAACATTCAAGGTGGGTATAAATTGGTGAAAGTAGTCGAACATTGTCAAATAAACACTACTACATCGATTTTGGCTAATTTTGTAGTATGCACTGTTTTTTACTTTATCATATGTAGTATGATAATAGTATATTATTTGACGAGCACATAATTAAGAATATAAATCGCGAGCAAGAAGTTTATGCGCGACGAAGTTTCATGACTAAACTTAAAGCTAAAAGAAGTTTGATTCAAAAGGGCTAAAAGGAACTGGAGGTTTACTCTTAGCATTTTTCAACGATTTTGCAAATTAGTCGCCATTTCTGTAGGAAATTATGTATAAGTTATATCTATGACATCTATCAACATCCTTTCAAATTGCGTACGTCTAACTTCATAAACAAGGGAAAACTTACATACTCAGGGGCTCGTCTTAGATATGTTGCGGACAAAAATGGTTTTCATTGCTTAGTTACTATTACGTATATTTAAGAAAATATTAAATTTGTATCAAGTATCCTAAAAACTGCGAAATGGGTGTACGTCACACCTATCAAGGGAAAGCACACTGTAATTTATGTAGGTACATAACTGGAGAGCTGATATTGATATACAACAGCGCGCCCATCGAATATCCTTGTCGTCGCGTTTATGAAATGGTATATATTGTTGAGTTAAAGAAAGTGTTTTGCTTGTACTTCGCAGACTGAAGCACTCTAATCTATTTTTTTAAATCTTTCTCATATTCTTGTAAATTTAAGGTTCAAGTAAACGAAATTCTTTCACATTATTTTATCGGAAAGAGCGAACAAATTTACAGATTCGACCACTTTGGTTAACATGGACGAATGTCGCTCTACACAAATGAGCGATTTCTGATATAACAAAATATGTATTAATGATGCATTTTGTGACGATATAACTCATAAATAATGTAATCAATTTTGACCCACTCATCCATCCGTACCAACTGAATACAGAGACAAATTTGATCAAATCTGACATTCGAGAGTGAATTTCAAAGTACTAAACTATAAAATGGCAACAATATTAGCTGGAGTCATATTCAATTACAAAGAGATACGTTTAAAGATTACAATTTTTCTTTGCCTATCCTCCTAAGAAAAAATTAAAGTGAACAATTTTTCAGTAGCCCTGTTAGCGACGATGCCGTAAGATACTGTGTGACCAACAAGTGATGGTAAAAGGTGAAGTCAATTGGAATTACGGTTGCCAGACGTCCCTAATTACGCGGGACTGTCCGGAGGGCAACAGATAAATCCCGATTCCCGATTCCCGCATTGCTCTTAAAAATCCGAATTTTAATAACTATAGGATCATTTGGTGGATGATATTTTCGCATATCTGTAAGGTTAAATAAAGAATATTGGGAGTAATTAGAACGAAGTAAAGACGAATAATGTCATAATATAATGTCGTAATATCTACGTCGAAGATTTATTTTAAAAAGGGATCACACAGACATAAAAAGACATTGATAAAAATAAGTTAATGCCTATGTTTTAACAATGACGCATTCGATGTTCTCTCAATTAAAAAGGAACCCGGAAAAAAATTATCAGTTTTAGTTTTTAAAATGTTATCTGATCAGGAAAACAATTGCAGAATTTAGTTTTATCATTTTATTATTTTCTCGTTGAATCAAACAAAACGAAATCTCGATTACAATTTTTTTCATCCAGGAACATTCTTTTTCTACGGTTTCTACGGTTTCTTTTCTACGGTTCTACGGTTCTTTTGCTCAAATATTCTAACAACATTCGGCGTACAGCCATAAAACAGCACGTGTTTTGTCCAGCCGGTCGCAACTGCAGCGCAGCGGTCCGAGAACTTGATACGTGTTTTGGAAATTCCATTGTGCGCTGTTTTGAATCGATTAAACATTTTTATACTTTAGGTATTTTTAAGCGTTGACTTATTTATAAAATATCAATCGCACATTCTAACTTGCTAGGACTAATAGGATAATATTAGGAGAATGTGCAGGCCTAATAGGCCTGCTGGTCGACCTAGGTAGATCTCCGAAGCGTTAAGAGAGAGATAAAAAGCCCGGATGCTCTTATACGCGCGACGTGATTATTCTCGTACGTTCGGCGCGGTTACGGGGCGCCATCTATTGCTTCGTAGCGTAACCTCAACAGCGACATGATGATGTGTCTGGTGACCGCGTCGCGAAGCGCGCGGCCGTCGCCTAGCAACCCCATGGCGACGCGCTGACGAGTACAGTCCCAATCAATAATCCATAAATTTAGCCGAATCGAGATAAAAAATAACGAGAACAGGGCCGAAAATGGACGAAATACAAAGCCTAAGCACTGTAGAATCAAATTTCAGGCGGAAAATCGGCGCCTCGCTTCACCGAGAAGCAGACCTATCCCCCGATTCGCCGATTTTCGTAAACTTCTTCCGCGGACTGTGTTAGTCTTTTAGTATATAAGGAAAGGATAGCAGAATATGCAGGCCTAATAGGTAGATAGGTAGGCCTAATAGGTTGGTCGAGCTAGGTAGATCGCCGAAGCGTTAAGAGAGAGACAAAGAGCCCGGATGCTCTAACACGCGCGATGTGATTATGCTCGTACGTTCGGCGCGGTTACGGGGCGCCATCTATTGCTTCGTAGCGTAACCTCAACAGCGACATGATGATGTGTCGCCGTCTGGTGACCGCGTCGCGAAGCGCGCGGCCGTCGCCAAGCAACCCCGATCGGTTGCCATGGCGACGCGCTGACGAGTACAGTCCCTAATAATAATCCATAAATTTAGCCGAATCTACGCAAAAAATAACGAGAACCGGGCCGAAAATGGACGAAGTCGAAAGCCTAAGCCAGTGTAGAATCAAATTTCAGGCGGAAAATTGGCGCCTGCGGCGCCAATTTTCGCTTCTCCGAGGAGCAGACTCTTTCCCCGTTTGGCCAATTTTCTTAGAACTCTTCCTCGGAGTTTCTTAGACTTTTAGTATATAGTAGTAGAGTAGTAGATAATACTGGTATAAAATAACTGATCAGATAACTAATTTTTTCAAGAAATAACATTAAAAATTCTAAGAATACTGTTGTTTGTAATAATATGTTTTTTTTAAGGATTATATTGTCTCAATAGGTAACAGATCGAACGATGCCATTATCTTAACAAAGCGAAGAAGTACCTCAAGTTACCCCAAGAGTTTGTAAATAAAGATTTGCAAAGAAAAACTGAAATATGTTAAATATCAAATATGTGTACATATATTGAATATCCACAACTTACTTAAAATATTTGCGTGGTATTACAACAAACTAAATATGGCAACCCTGATTGGGAAAGACCACAAGTGCCTGGGACCACTTCAAGGGGTATAATCGTCTTTTATATATTCTTTCCTATTCCCAAAATATTTATTGTTCCTTGATGCAATGTTGGTGCTTACAGCACATGCCAAATGAATGATATTTTTTCATTTATGATTATCATCCCTATTATTGCTAGAAACCACTATTATTTGTATCGATATAAACACTTAATTAAATAGAGTAGTGTAACAACCAAAACTATCCCCTAAATTTAATCTCGTTTTTATTTCAATAGTCGAAATTCAATTTATCCAAATTGTCGGCCCTAAAGCCAGAATAGCCCGTCGGAATGGCGACTGTTATTCGATGCGCAGTGTTGACACTTGAGTATTACTTCCATCGTATATTTTCCTCGATTGTCCCTCCCTAACGCCACATATTGGGGCATTTATCCGGACGGGTGGTTTATTTTCGCCCTCGTTTTGTTTTCGGGTTATTCGTGTTTGCACTGTCTGCTGCCTGGTTACAACAAATAATGGTAAAAGGAAGACGTAAAATGTTCGTCCTGAAAATATTAGGTGGGAAAATGGTCTCTGGTACAGGGAAAAATACTTATTCGTAATGGAACATATAGCCGTCATAAACTGTAGACATTATCAACAGATTACAACGAGATATGGGTACATTATGTTGAATGTTGAGTGTGCCTTAATATTTTACTGTTACGTGTTTGATAATGGAGCGACTTACCTGTTGATTTATACATCATGAAGATACATATATAGTTCAGCTACTTTCACGAATTTACAAGATATTTGAAAGGAGTTTATGGAGATATATTTGATAAACGATTTCATAGCATATTGTAAATGGCTTCTTATTCAGCACAATTCGCTGGAGTTATTTTTACCTTACTATTTCAGTCATTCACACAGCGCGAACATTTCGTTGTTAGTTTAGAAGTCACGGTAACAGTAAGAAACATCGAATGTAATATTATTATAATATTATAGGTTAATAATATTGTAACATATAGGAGGAAAGTAAATATTAAATAAAAATTTTAAAAGTTACAGCCACAACCTGAATTTGATCCAGGGACCTTTGCGTCGCTAGCACAAAGCTCTCCCAACTGCGCTATTATCTAATGTAATGTGTTTTTTCGATACCCAAACTTTCGTCTCTTGTTTTCGAGTTATAAACAAATGTTTTAATAATTTCGATACGTTAATATCTTAGTGCTGCTTGGTATCACAACAAAGTTATTTATAGATTCTTCAGAAACATTTTTTTTTAGAATGACGTTGTACCTATAATTTGGATAAAATCTGATATAATTTATATCTTTGTATAGATAAAGCAAAATATTTGTTGATATTTCCGGCCGTTTTTAAATTATGCAAAATAAAAAGGAAACTCTGGAATTTTTGAAAATGTGATTGTAGCTCACCGAATTGAGTGCAATACATGCATTTTAGTGTAAAATTACCTTTGAGAGTTCCCCGAATATTCTGCACAAACTAGATTGTGGGACATTGAGAATTAAAATATTATTTTTCAATATTCTACCAGACCGAAATCTTTGCGATAAAGCAATATTTTTTTTATACTTGACAATAACCAATTTTAATCCAATATACTTTTGGATGCACTAACAACGGTATAAGCTATTTAGACAAGTAAAAATATGCTTATATATCGGAAAAATATACGAAAATTATTGATATTTCACTTCTCAAGCTCAGCTAGATGAGCAATAACCACTATTTATTCTTGTGTGAACAATTTTAGAAATTTTGCATACCTTATTTTCAAAGTGACAAATTTTGTGTTTTTGTTTAGCAACGTGAAGACAACATTATTATACAACCAATACTATTATGCATCAAAATCCAAGATGACGAGGTAAAAGTTACTATGTATATCTAATACGAAATTATCCTTATTGAATATAAATAATAATCAGGTTCCAATTATAATAATAATAATATTTATTGAGTACTCCGTACAGAATTTAGTCAAAGAAAAAGCTATTTGTAGTCTCTTGGGGTTTGAGATAATTAATTAACTTAAATATACATACTTAATGTTCGAAAATCTTCCAATGGGGAGCAACCATATTTTAATCATATCAAAGCAAGAGCGCCTGTTAAATTTGAAGACAACATAAATATTAAAAAACGGTTTTATTCTTAGTATAAAATAGATATTATAATAATCTTTATTGGTGTTATTACAAAGAAAATTGTTTACACTAGTCAGAATAAAGAAGAAAAACACTAAGCACTACTTACTTCTACGAAATTACAGTTAAAGTATTCATCGCAATTTAATATACATTTATCAACCAAGTACTGTTTCATTACTGTCGTTATTGATTACAGTCATCAAGAAATCGATATTTGTTTTCTCCTCATTCCATGTTTTATTGAATAACAACTAAATAACACCATCGAAGACAAAATTGTCCTATAAAGCGGATTTGAACTGATGAATAGCCCAGTTTACGAGAAAATTATAAAATCGCAAACAAACGTTCTCGCAAGTTCTTCATAGAGAAGATTGCGCGGTATAATAGGGGAGGATATCTGCACGTGCTCATTAATTCCTGAGTGGTATACGGCGGTTGGAATCTAAATATTCGACAAGCAAGCGAGTGCGCAACACGCTGCAGCAATAAACATTAATATCTACAACATCCGCGATTACAACCCTTGGTATTGCCGGCCGACCGCGGGGAAATTTAAACTGCACGGCATCAAATATGCGCCCACATGATAAATTTAGCACGCGCAACCAAACGAGCAAAGCTAACCCCATCCTACCTACTTTACTACTATATATAGAATATATTATGTACTATGTATCCTTCGCAGTTTTGACCATAAATTCAAACCGTATTGCGCTGTCTAGACTCTAGACCAGCGTTTCCCAACCCTTTTAGTCTTGCGGAACCCTTTAAATAGGGTAGGAACCTGGCGGAACCCCAACAAAAAAGTATACAATATTCTTTCCAAGGCATTTCGAGTATTTTTTTGCTTACAGAAAAACGTGTAACGTATTTCAAGTAACCAGATACAAGTCTGTAAAGAAACGCATTTCAATGACTGAATATTTTTACTGGGAAGTAATTATTTCTATTAAAGTATTTTTCTTGTAAAACTTAAAAACTGCCCTGTAAAATTAAGGTGATACTGTTCTAATTTCACAGGAATATGTTGTGGAATATGTGAATTCTGTGGAAACAATACAGAAATTTAGCTGGGATCCAATAACCAGCGATGTTACAGTTAATTCTTGTTTTACAGTTTTTTTGTTAGTTTATCACATTCAATTTCTGTAACATTGCAGATATTTCTCTCTAGGTATAAACTTATTTGTTCTTTTTAGTTCCTTCAAGTATTACCAAAGGCAGGAAGAAGAAAATACAAATCAAACAATGCGAAAACGAAGACTACAAAAAGTACAAAAAGTAAATTCATTAAAAAATTGAAAAAAAAAATCATTGGTCAAAATACAAGAATTAAAATTAATTAAAACGTGTCATGTGGACCTATTGATAACAAGTTAATATTCCTTAAGAAATTAGAGCCATTTAAAATACTGTTTCATTAATATTTTGATATTTTTTAGGCATTGAAAAAAATAAATAAGTCCTTATGAAACATTTCAGTCAGAACAATAATTACGTTCAGAAAAAAAAAGTGTGGGAATAAACACCGAAGTAGAAGATAATTGTACACACTAATTTTATCTATAACAGATGATCTCTATATTTGCTCTTAAAGTTTGTTAAATAAGAAATAGGTCGCTCATACATACACAATGTTGAAAACTGAACTGATAATAGGTAATTTAAAACTCGAGGTGACAATTAAATGCAAAAACATACCAAATTATAAATAAAAATATGTGAAGCACTTTTAAATTTGCTTCATTGTCAAAATTAGTACTTACTTCAATTTAATTTAATTATTTTTTATTTAACAAAATGCAGTCACGAAATTTGAAATTACACTTTATTTTCCTGTCCGCATAAGTTTTCGTCTATAATTGCAAATCACTCTGTATATTTATTGATTTTCTATGAATGGGACCAACATAAATTTCGTCATAGAAGCTCAGAACTTGTCTGGTGATACGTTAGTTATTTTATCTGGAATGTAAGATCATATTGAAATCCATCACGTACAACTCTGTTCTTCTCCTAAAGTACCATTATGAGCAGCATATTCAAATTAGAGGTTTATTTTGTCACACATTTTAACAGGCAAAAATATTGACAACAAATAATGTTAGAGTTTGACCAATAACTTTGCCAGATTGTTGCTTTCTAGAGGTTATTTTGTTTTTATGTAACAGATAATTGTAAGTAATATTGTCAATAGAGGTTAATGAATAGTCTGGAATGTTGCCTGTTGGATGCAATATCGAAATAACAGTGGTTTATTGGGTTAGAAGGGCTCCAAATCAAAATTATTTATGAAATGACCTTGTTTATTAATCCCATGCTAAAATAATACATAAAAATAACACTAAATAATGTGCCCATGAACGGGCGATTGCCACCGCTATTTGCTTCAATTTTTCCGCGGAACCTCTGACGACATCTCGCGGAACCCCAGGGTTCCGCGGAACCCCGGTTGGGAAACTGTTCTAGACGATGCCATGTCATTTCGCACTATGACATTGCAGGACGCGCATTGACTTTCACTATGACGTGTAGTCTGATAAAGTTGAGATTGTCTAGACTTTTGAACTATCTGGGGATTAAATAGTGAGCAACCGTCTCAACCCATTTCTTTTCTATATGGCGGAGGAACATTCCTTTGCACCAGTATTCACTTGTATTCGTTCACTTTAAAAGATACTTAACTGCTATTTAATCTAATAGGGATGATCATCACGGTTGAAAACCTGTTCATAATGAAAAAAGCTGCACTATAATGTTTCGCAAACATTAAAACAGTGATTAGATTGTTTTAAAGGATTTGATATCCTTGATTTGATTCGGAGAATAAAAAATTGAACTTAATTAAGTAAAACATTTTTTTCTTGAAGCTATTTTATTACAAATCGCTTTCAATTCATTGACGGATCAATTAGATAATCATTCTACTTTAGAAGAAAAGGATTGAGATATGATATAAATTATCCAGTCAGTAGGTAGTTTGAGCTTGTAAAATTTCGGATAGCTAATACAATATAAGTTTACAACTACTGGCAGAGGAAAGCGCAGCGTATATAGACTATACAGGCTGAATTATAAAGGTGGTGGTACTTCCCGGAAATTTTCAGGGTTTTTGTTAGGACATCAAAAAGAACATAACTGTTGGTTGGACCTTCCATAATTTGTCAACAATCAATCTGGCAAAATAAGTTTTATACATAAGTAGTAAAAATGGTATGGTATACAATTTAAGATACTTTTAAATTTAAGATACTTATATGTAAGATACTTTTGCTCTATAATGAAGCGGAAACGCGGTTCTATGTAAAAAAAAACTGCTTTGGTCAATTTTGCTTTAGGTCCCGGAACTGTCGAGGGTATTTTTGTCTCTATTAAATGGACTAAAAAGTGACACAAATGTACAAATACTTGAGAAAACTATCTGTAGTATTTCCAACGTTACACAAGTGTATGTGCCGCAAAACTAAGCAGAATTTGATTGAGGCAAAGCGGGACAGAAGCGGCGTGGTGGGGGAGAATTTGGGTAAATGTATCGCCCAAAAAGTTTTATAATTATCAATGTAATTTTGAGATGGGTTGGGTGTCTTTAAAGAAAGAAATTTTTATAGTTTCTTGTGATGAGATGAAAACATTTTTGCTTATCACAAAAAAGTCTATATTGTTTTGCCGTATTTATTTTAAATTAAATAAACATTTCCTCGATCTAAGAAAAGCACATTCACGATGCAAATGAATAGAAATTAGAATAACTCTATTCTAATTTTATTAACTAATTAATGAACTAATTTTATTTAAGTTAAACAACATTTTGTCCCTTTGTAGGATTGCCCATTAAAAGAAACACCAAAACGCTAAAATTATTCCATGATAATTTTGAGACAAAATGTTGTTTAACTTAAATAAATTATTATATTTGTATTACATTAAGAAAGAGACATTAATTATTATCTAGTCCAAGAAGAAACCAACAAAAAATATTAATGTAAGCGAAATACGTCCAAAATATGAAAATCCAATATGGTACCCATGAAGATATGACCATTATATCTTTTTTTTTGTGATATGTATAATTTAAACCCTATATCTCCGCTAATAAGTGACATCCCCATAGTTGTTCTCCAATTTCAATCACATTGTATTGTATAAAAACTCGCTAATGCATTTTATTTGTTACAGAAGCTATTCATAATAGATTGTGGCTTACGATCAACATGTTTTATGTAAGTTTTACAATCTTTATTATTTTATTAATATACATACACCGCTAGGGTACTTTACAACCCCAAAACCACTCGCCTACAAAAAGCAGTCGTTAATAGTTATTTATGTACCCAGGGCATTAAACGGATGTTTATGTCCCGAGGGTGACAGTTTAAAATGCGCGAGGGCCGATAGGCCCGAGAGCTTTTTAAGTCGCCCTAGGGTATAAACATGAAGTAATACTTGTGGTACATACAAAATGTTATGTCCTACAATGGTTTTGTTCCTCCGTTTGAATAAAATTAATAAATCTGTTGACGTTATCAAGTGACATGCGTATCTACGGAGTTGAATAACAATACAAACGATTTGGTGTTGAGTGACAATACAGACCATTAATTGTCAAACTTATAACCTTAATCGCCAATAGTTGACATTGACGATATAAAATTTGCTATTTGAATGACAAATATTTGATATATTTGACATATAACCATGGCAACCCTTAATGTCCGCGCGGGCGTTAAGAAGCAGTTTTTGTGCCGGTATCTAAGATGTAAAATGACACTTTATGATCGTGTTGGACATAATAGTATATTACATTACAAGAGCTGTAACTAGCATATTACGTATGTCCGAGTGGAAATTTTCCACGAGTATGTAATATGCGTTACAGCTCGAGTATTGTACATAATTTTACCTACGACCGACAATTTCAATAAATTGTGTCAAAAATGACAAACAAATACAGGTAAGAATATTTGACGGTTAACCAATCCAATGTATGCGCGCGACATCTATTGCAACTACGGAGAACTTTGTCTGAAGTGTCGATCGAAAATTCCAGTACAAATTCAACATAAATTCTCACGTGCTAGTAATAATATGTTACAGCTCGAGTATTGCACTTACTTACGACCGAAAATATCAATAAATATAAATTGTATGAAAAATGACAAATAAATAATCAAAATATTCGCGCGACATCTGTCATTATGACATTATGTCGTGCGTTAAAGGCACAAACGCACAGCCAAAGGTACAAGTATGTTATAAGCGGTATACGAGCTAATGACGTAAGGGACATTTACACATACGGTCGTAGGTAAAAATTATTAAACTTCGATATTCAATAATTTGTTATTCTGGATCGATTTGCATGATTTATTAGCAGACTGAGTTTACCATGTTGTGAAGAGTAATTGAGAAATTTAGTCCGTTTCAGAAAAACCCAGAAAAATCTTCTACCTCAGTTATTAGGTATATTATTTGTCTCTACACTACATTTTGATGTAGCTACCAATCGACATTAAGTCAACTCCACTGCCACGTGGGCGAAGTGGTATTTCATAACTTCAAAATGCGCGATCAGTTGGATAATAGTATATTATTATATAAGTTTTATAAGACGTCAAATTTGGCGCATGTGTTGTTTGGGGCACGGGGAGCGCGAGCGGCGAGTGCCCTAAATGAACGAATGCGCCAAGATGTCATTAATGATGCGTCATTAATTTTATATAAACTTAGAAATTGTGGTTACTATATTTAGAATCTAGGGTAGTTTGCGGATACCGGTTGTAGTACTGTTGGTACTACAACTAGAACTAAGACGAAGTTGGAAGCGACGTACAAAAAAAGAATACGCTACATAAAACATAGAAAACATATACGTTACATAAACTAGGAAATCCTCAACACTTTAGATGTACTATCGCTTGCTATGTGCATGCTGATATTCAAGAAACTATTTATTGCGCATATAAAATCTCGCGACAGTATTTGAACCCGATCATATCTACGTAAGTTTGATCTTCGCATAACTCCTTATTCAGGTAAATGTGGTCCTTGTATTGTATCTGAAAGGGGGATTAGATGTTTAGTTGACGAGACTGATGCACGATCACTTACCAGTCGCAAAACATCACCGAAAACGTCATGCTGGCGTAATTTGCTAAACAGACCAAACTAAGAGAGCCCCAACCTCTTGGCAAAACTATAGCATGCTACACGCATGTTTAAATATGTATAGAATATAGATATTTCGCAGTTTATGCGATTGCAAGCGATTCTAAAAAGGCAGTTTGGGGTTATGTGTGGTTACGTTTGACATATGACATTTGATATCAATGTGACCAATATTAGAAGAAGTTACTAAAAACGGTGTTACAATTTGTTAATTGTAACACTTAAAACAGTGTTACAAGGTGTGCATTGTGAATGCAAAGTAGAACTTCTTTCAACACAAATAAGTACTTGAGCACTTGCAGTTTTTTTTATGGAAAAAAAGAACTATTACTACACAGTCATAACAGTGTGGAGTGTGGAGTGTGGAGTGACCATGAATGTCAATGTGCGTTGGGTAAGTTTCATTAATTTTGATTATTTAATATTCTTCAAACGACTACACACAAAGGTAATTCGTGTGTGTGTGTGTGTGTGTGTGTGTGTGGGTTTTTTTATTGCGTACGGTGTCTATGCTCCCAGGGTACAAAAAATCCAAACGAATTTCTCTGTTATGAGGCACAATCTAAAATTAATTTTCAAAACAATTTATATCGCATATGCTTCTATTATTGAGTATATTCTTCCAATGAACCCAAATTTTATTACAGAAGTAACCTAAACACAGATAAAAATAATTTCAATTATTCGCAATTCTCCCCCCGTGTCCCCTTCAAGATATTAATTCCACGCTAGAAGTACCCCAGAGTATACGAGATACGGAGAAATCGATAGTAGCTCCGGTATGTGTTTTAAATAAGAACAGCGTCGCTTAGAATCTTCCTTTTGTTGGCATTTCCCCTCTTTATTGTCTGCGGGCAAATATTTTCCCAAACATAACTGCTTGCGCATACAGTACAAGATACCCGATAAACATGCTGGTATTATGCCGAGTAACAATGTTTACGCAGTGCCAATGGAGCCAACGAAAATAGGCTGAGTCACACTGGCGGATTTGCTCATTAAAAAGCACAGTATCTCCATTCAATTTGACCTTAATCGTTTCTTACGACTTCTTGGAATTTTATTTAGTTTAGTTGAATTGATATTATTTTAAATGTATATATATATATTCATTTACGGTGTCATGGTTTCGTCTGTCTATCGAACTTGAATGGATAATTGTATAAATAATTTTAAAACTTTGTACCGAAAACTTTCAGTTTTCATTCCCAATAGGTACCTATTACTTCGGTTGTATAATCATTCCGTCAGTTGGTATAGCTTTAATATTTCGTAAATATAATTTATTGGTCCCAGGAAGAAATGTATGAGTATAGTATGGGGATTTTGAGTTTACTTATATGAAAGGTTATATTCTGAATTTGAAATTAAAATCAATTGTTTTCACTTGAATTCTTATTTTTTTTTGTTGGTAATACTAGGTAACGTTTCTAATAACACAATTTAATATTACTAGTAGTTCATTAATTATTAGAACGTTTTTGCTTAGAATAGCCCATTCTATATTCACATGGAACAATGACCTTTTTCCTGGGACACTTTCCACTTCTAGTATTTTTTATAAGTTGCGAAATGTGTTCTATATTCTGTTCTATGTGTTCTAGGTATTCAACGATGTTAATGTTTAATATTTGCTCTACATTGCTCCAAATAAATACTATTGTCTTTTGTCCTGATTTATAGCTAGATTGTGTATAGCTCTAGAAACAAATCCGATTAGAATGTATCTCAGACCAATATTAATATTTTTGTTCTTTATATTACGCATGTTCCACAAGGAATACTGCAGCACATACGTCGAGATACAGTAAGAGCAATTACGACGACTATTGCGCGACGTGTTCAGTGTTCAGCCAGAACTATAAGTTACTATTCGAATTGATTTTGGAACCCTGCAGACTATTGGTATTTGTGTTATCTAGAAATTATCCACGAACACGCAAGTTCGTATTAATTAATAATAGTTACAGGTTTCGAATTTAAAAATACCACAGTGGCTGACTTCATTCGTTCATTAGCATAAAAGTGCTAAAATGAGTGTTTGCAGAGCATAATTTGCATGCATAATTTCTGTGTAAAGGTTGTTGCAATTCATTAATAGTGCATACTTAAAGTAAGTTCTCATTTTCCTTGGTATGATTGATGCAAATGAAATACAGAAGAAGAAGAAGAAACAAAAACTAACCATTCTCATGGTTTCAAGTTTATTGTGATACACTTAACATATAAAATAGATATCTTTGTATAATCATTATTTGACATATAAATGTGTTATAAATTTTGGCTAAATTATTTATGTATCTATAGAGTATCTATGTCACCTTTGCCCTATATCTGCCGCGAAGAGTGATGAGAGCAGAGGTGATAGTTGGTTCAAATCCAAGCCTAAACGCTTTTTTGAATTATCTTTACCTATAATTTATCATTTAGTAAATTATTATATACATGCCCAAACGAGTTGGATACATATGAAAACCTATTTTAATATGAAATGCACAAAAAATGTATTGTTAACAAAAAACCTGGATGTTATTAAATTGAATAATCAAGAATCTCATAAATATCCATTGGTATGCAGGAGAAATTTAAAAAAATGTGCTTAAGGGTATGTGAAGGAGTTGAGCTTTGATAGGGAAAATTGCAAACTTTGTGAGTGACACACCAACAAATAAGGTTCACCTTTCTATCATTATCACTAAAGAAGATCAAGGAGAACCTGCTCTTAACCAATATACCATTTTGAAGTTCTTTAATTTTCTTCAAGGACGCCGAATAGGAAAAAGATTCAGACGAAACTTCTTTGGTTTTAAAAGTACATATATTATATCTGACCTATGATAAGACCTAAGTTCCATTCAATTATTAAGTTTTTTCGTTGATAATTTCAAAATGTCTGGACGTGGTTTTGGTTTAGAGATAGGGTAAAAACTTACCAAAAAAAGTCTATAATTAAAACATATCGATACATACGAAGTTTTATTGAATTGTTTGCAATTTTTATTTTTAATATCCAATTTTTTGCTGACTCAATTTGATAGATCTCTTAATTAGGTTAATCGTAAAATACAACGTTTACTGCCTTTCATCAAAACATTTTCGAGAAAAACGGTACTTAACATAACTTTTGCTTGTTTACGGTAAGCCTGTTTTCGTTTTTGCGTGTTTTCGATTGCTTTCTTTGCACTGAATCAGACACCGAGCTTGAAAGTTGCATAACACGAGGTTACTGTTCTTTGTTGTTGCTTTTTTTTTGTATGGGGGTGCCCTTATACCAGTTAAGGGTTGTCAAGGTTGTCAAATACCTAAATTGTGGGTATTTATCATTTATGGCATTTTAACCAAATTTAACCAATTTCATACACGTTTAAATATGTATTCTATAACAGCAGAAAAATGTTTTTGTTCCTTTTATATTAAACATTTCTGTAATATAACAAAGAGCTAAAAAGGCAAATTCTTGACTGCAATTTTTGATTAACTAAAGAAAATTATAAAAACTATGTTACAACTCTTAGTAACTTCTAAGCCACACTTAAAAATGTAAATTAATAAAACGCAAAACAAAATGGAAAAAATGTCAAGTATGCTTTGAAATCACGTAAAAACCTTCTAAAGATGACAAATGAATTCACTTGTCAATTTTCGTTGATTAGAAACGTGATTAGAAGTAAAATGAGGCATCTTAGTGAAGTACAAGTCGCTCGTGCTGCCGCCCTTATTCATCATGGCCACTCTATTTGACATGTTAGCAGGGACCTTCGAGTTTCCCCTTCTGTTATTCATCGTTTATAGAATCGGTTTCGGGAGACTTGCCAATATGTTACAAGAGCTGGACAAGGTCGAAATCGAAAAACCACTCAAAATCAAGACCGGATTCTTGTATTTTCCTCTCTACGACAGCGTACTGCCACAGGACGAGACCTCCTAAACGACCTAAGAAATTACCGATCAAACTGCTAGAAACAGATTAAAGGAAGCGAACTTGAAACCAAGACCTGTCCGCGCACCACGCCTTATGCAGCATCACAAAGTAGCGCAAATGGGGTTTGCGCTGGATCACAGAGATTGGCAACTTCGTCACTGGTGCCTGTGCAGTTTACAAACGAGTCCAGATTTCGTTTAAGTCGTTGCGACGGCCCAGTACGTGTATATAGACGTCCTGGTGAACGCTACGCAGCCACTACTATACAGGAAGTGGATCGATTTGGTCGTGGATCTGTGATGGTTTGGGCTGGAATCAGTATTGACAACAGAACTGAGCTTGTTGTGGTTCCTGGTAGACTAAATGCCATGAATTACATCGAAAACATCTTGGAGGACCATGTGGTTCCTACTGCATATGGCGTCGGTCAAAATTTCATTCCAATGCTGGACAATGCAAAGCCACATACCGCCTGCATCATCAGAAACATTTTACAAGAACGTGGAATTCAGGTCATGGAATGGCCGGCGTTAAGTCCTGACCTGAATCCTATTGAACACATGTGGACACATACACTATATTAAACCTCACCAATCCACAGAAAATCCGACTATCATCGATACTATGACATTTCCACATTTTGTTTTGCGTTATTAATTTACATTTTTAAGTGTAACTTAGAAGTAACTACGAGTTGTAGCATAGTATATATATAGTCTTTAGCTATATATATATATATATATATATATATATATATATAGCTAAAGAAAATTACAATGCTACAACTCGTAGTTACTTCTAAGTTACACTTAAAAATGTAAATTAATAACGCAAAACAAAATGTGGAAATGTCATAGTATCGATGATAGTCGGATTTTCTGTGGATTGGTGAGGTTTAATATAGTGTATGTGTCCACATGTGTTCATATATATATATATACCGTTGAAGTATACCAAATTTGTTTCGAAAAAAATTGTTCAAAATCGCATCTTGATCGGACCACAAATAAAAAAGTTATAATCATAAAATTACTTTTTTTGTATCTTTCAACTATCTCAAACCATTCAACTACATATTTTCAGCGGATTATTAAAGATCATACATATCTACCCTACTACACGTCCATCTAAGTGACTTTCAATATGTAACAGCAACAAAACTCATAAAAAACAAACAAACATAAAAACATAAAAATTTAGATATAACCTAATAAAATACGTTTGGTCTACGTATGGTAGAGACCAAAATAAGTCAAAAAGTCAACATAAAAAATGTGGAAACGTCAAAACGCAAATTATGGTTATTGATCTGGACACACCTTTATTGGGCATTAAATGCTATTGCTCGAAGTCGGTTATTTCAATAACAAAAATAAAGGTTATTTTGTCTTAAAAAAGCTCGTATTTAGCATTAAATGTTTATTTTTACTATCGTGTGTGAATTTTTGTTTATAGTTTATAAGTACCCTTATAAATACCTGGGTATTTTACATCACTGTATGTAAAGCAATAAATGTTACCGCTAATACTAAGACAATTAAAAGATATACCAAAATCTGTAAAAAATAGTCTCCGACAGCAATGCGGATTATTTTCAAACATCTACAATATTCTTCATTTCAGGTTATTGCTTGTAAATGTCGATGGTACGTTTTAAATGTTCACAGGGTATTTTTCGTCAAAACCAACTTTTACGCATTGACATGATGTAGCAATTTAAATTTTCCGATACGAAATTCCGTCAGCCGATCATAAAAAAACAGTACATTGGTGGGCTACCGGTATACCTGGGGTGACTTTTCCAGTCATCCGCTTATACATAAACCGCCCGTTTTCACTGAAAATGCACGCACCAGCGGATATTTTACCAATCCTAATTTTCATAAAATGTAAATGGAGCTTGCGTTGTTTTTTTAATAAAACATTTTTATTTTGTCTGTGTTCTTTTCATGGGTGCACGTGAAAATCTGTTGCTCTCATCCAAAGTATTATTAAATAGGTACCAAAAACAAAACATACCGCATACAGATTTTGTTCCAGAGTACTTTTTTAGTTCTTTATTTTATGACCGAAAAAGCTGACGCCATAAAGAAGTCCGTCATTTTAGGACTGTACGACTTGTAGCCCCCCAGAGCATTACCTACGACATTACTTTCAACCAAAACTACATCGTTACGGTGCTTTATTACTTCTTCGCTCTATACTAGACGCAATCAAGTGGAGCAATGACAGCTTGAGGTTGGACGCGCAATGTGAAATAAAGGATAAAGTTATAACTTATCTTAGGTTACTATCTTATTGAGCACCCTATATGTTCAATATTTCTCTATAAGCAATGTCCAGCTTCTCAACAGAAATCAAGTTTCCGGGGCCATTGTCAAGCAAAATCCTTAATACCCCTTTCAAAATTTAATATACCCCATCTATTGAATACCGACCGCTACTAGAGCTTCAAAAAAGAGGAACATTGGCAAAGAATCTCGTCTACTTAGAATGCCGACATAAAGAGGGATAGATAATGTCTCGTACCTTCTTTAATTTACGGGTAGCCCTACCAGAATTAACATTAAAAGTGCGTAATCCTAAAAGCACTCGGTCGGAATTAATTAGACAAAGTTAGATGAGACTGTTTTCAGGACAAACGAGCAGATATAAATTCAATAGTGTTTGTTGGCTATACTCCAAATAGGTGCCGAGAATTCGTTCGTGATTGTTGAGAAAGTACAGGCCCATGTGTGTACACAGAATATGTGTAATTGACATGTAATGTTTGCTTTCATTGAGGCTCGTTGTATCTATTTGATTGTTTGTTCCTATTAAATCAAGTTATAAAGATTGATGGATTGGAAAATAAATGGGATCTATACAGTGATTTAGGATGAGAGAGAAATAGGATTGTCCAATTATTTTAACTGTTCATAAGAAGCCTTTTAGTCTACATCACAGCATGTGATGTAAATTTGCAATTTTACTGTATGAACAAATTGAAAATATAGACCACCTCTCCTAAAGTTAATACCTACCGTCTTCCAAACGGTGTCCTTCCAGTCATGAACCTTAAGTTATTATCGAAGTAAAGTCACGATTCTGTAATTTATTTTACGACAAGCACCACCACGTATACTTGTACTTAGTTACGTCAGATAAGGTAGTCTTTCAGTTCTATTAACATCTTCAGTTTCCAAACGGTGTCCTTCCAGTCTCACCCTAAGTTCTTATCTAAATAAAGTCACAATTCTGTAATTTATTTTACGACAAGCACAACCACATATACTTGTACTTAGTTACGTCAGATAAGGTAGTCTTCCAGTTCTATTAATATCTTCAGTTTCCAAACGGTGTCCTTCCAGTCATGAGCCTTAAGTTCTTATCTAAGTAAAGTCACAATTCTGTAATTTATTTTACGACTAGCACCACCACATATACTTGTACTTAGTTAGTCAGATAAGGTAGTCTTCCAGTTCTATTAATATCTTCAGTTTCCAAACGGTGTCCTTCCAGTCATGAGCCTTAAGTTTTTATCTAAGTAAAGTCACAATTCTGTAATTTATTTTACGACCAGCACCACCACATATACTTGTACTTAGTTACGTCAGATAAGGTAGTCTTCCAGTTCTATTAATATCTTCAGTTTCCAAACGGTGTCTTTCCAGTCATGAGCCTTAAGTTCTAATCTAAGTAAAGTCACAATTGTGTAATTTATTTTACGACAAGCACCACCACATATACTTGTATTTAGTTACGTCAGATAAGCTAGATAGTTGATACCCAACTCGAAGTCTACAATTTAAAATTTTATTGGCTCGAGATTCGCCTTACGAACGAAGTGTGCTCATTCATGGAGGTTTAACACCATCCCCTTCAATTAAGATAAAAGCAATCTCCGGCCAATCGAGCCCTGTCTATTCGTCGAAACCTGGAAGAGGGCTATATCAATTAAAACTTTACTACTTTCAATGGTTTATCTCTTTCCGCCGCTAATAGTTTTCACTTGTTTCTAGAGTTTACCTGTTCGATTTGATGAAGCAAATTTATCCACTTGTGAATTAGCACTGCAAAGTCGATGATCGATGAAGAATTGGCGTTTTTCGGTCAATTTATCAGTCGTTTATCGTGTTTTAATTCGGAAGTTTACGACGGTAATAAAATTTTACATTGGCGTACGTTTAGAAGAATCACAAAATGCTGGTGTTTATTTTTATAGATTTTACGAGCCTCATGGTTATTTCTATCTGGCCGTGGTTATCTCATACACTATTATTTTGTAAATAATGTTATGAATTTAGTGATGTGCGTAGTTGAACTGGGTTGACTTTTACGACTAGATTTGAAAAGTGAACCAGGTTAAAATTAGTTATTTAGTTTACTTTAATTTTTTTTTGTGATGTATTCAAAAATAAATACTACATTTAATTTCAATTTAGACAAGTGGTAGGAGAACTTTCGTGAAGCTGTCCATAAATTGTTAAATTATACATATTGCATTAATATTATAATTTTGTATTTAAATGATAAATATCTTAAGCTCGATTCATTCCCCAATGAGGGAAAATATGGAAAACCACACCAAAATCGGCAGGACTGCTGGATATTTTATTGTACACCTAGGAACAACAATTTTGTGACTGACATGTGTTGCTGATAGAGTGTTTTTAATTCAGGTTTTTTGAACAGTCAAAAAGTCGTTTTAACAATATTATGTTGCCATATTTAAAAAAAAAATGTTTTCTCTTATCGACACTTACCAGAGACACATAAAGAAAGGCTTATAAATGTGCACAGTGTTGTTCAGAAGCAATCTATTTTCTAAACATAATTACTATCATGTCAATTGATTATTAATATGTGCTTTATATTTCAAACATTTTCTATGTTTTTTTATCTATTATTATTATGTATTATCGCTTACTATTATTTGTCTAAATATTCATTTTCGCTCACTATAAACCATCGGAAAAATCCGGTTTGCTGGATCTGCATGTATTTTGAATCAACATATTTGTCAATTTTATTGTTTCAATTTGAAATCAAATTGTCAAACTGAGCCGCATTGGCTGTCAACTAAAATTTTGAAAACAACGTTGTTGTTTTAAAAATTTTTGTTGACAGCGTAAGAAGACAGCAGTTCGTTTCCGTGAAATGTCCTATCCACAAAATGTAACGATTAAATAGATCAATCGTAAAATATATTTGTACCTCATTACCTGTAAGAACCGAGTGCAAAAACATTTTTGATGCACTTACCAGTACCATACCCATGCACATTCAGGTTGAAATTGTAACCAAATTGAAGACTACAGTTTTCCTAACAAAATATGCATTTGTACCAACTTTTAAACTGTCGGAAATGCTTGACACAAAGCACTTTTTAATTGAAAAGCAGTTGGTTCACGGAATACCAAGTTAGTGTAGGATTGCGGGACATAAATAAAGATATGTTTGTAGTAAGTAATAATGTTATATTAATCCATAAGTACGTTAAGTGTTCTGAACTCGTTTTGTTTGATTTTGAAGCTTTCCTCCCGCTTTTGCAGAAAAGCTCCCGTTTTTTAAATAAATGCGTAATCCCTAATAACAAATCAATACTACACTTGTACGCACAGCTTTTTATCGTCATTTTATTAATTAAGCAAAAACAACGTTGCAAGTTTAAAGATTAAGTTTTGCGCTTTTACGTTTAACGTTTGCTATCAATGCCTAAAAGTTGGTCTACTAAAAAATGGTCATACAATTTACTAAAATTGCCCATATCTTTGAAACGGTTGGCTATAAGAAAAAAAGTCTAATCTTTTTTTTATAGCAAATTATAACAGCTATAATTTGTGTGCTAATTATTTTTCCCGAGATTACCTTTTCCACCCCTGGTGCTACAATTCCGTCAGGTTGTGCCCAGACACTAAAAGCAGGATTTGTTAGTTATGGTGTGTACTACTATTTTAAAAATATTGTACAGTACAACCTCTCTTAACCGGCCAGTACGGGACCGCACCCTTGGCCGGATATCAATTTGGCCGGTTAATCCGACCGATACGCAAGTGACGACTTTAATCATATGTATAGGCACTACTGGGCAAAATTAACGTATACATTACAGTACATTAAATAATAAAAACCTGATGTGGCCAGGCACATGACTTAATAATACTATTTAGCAATGTTTCCCAACGCAAATGAACGCAAACCCTGATGTAATGACAATAGTGTGAATAGTATCAGTATGAACACTGAACCTGAACTTGCATTTCAAACAGAAAGGTTTTTCTGTGGCAGTCTCTTGAAATTTAGTAAACTTGATCGGGAGGAGTTCATCTGTCCTTATAATCTTTTCTTTTTGGTCACAAACTCACTTGCTGCAGGAGCATCTGCATTTTCTCTCCACAAATATTTACAAAATTGACTCCATGTCTCTTCTTCCATCTTTCTAACAAGCCAGCACTGGCTGCAATGTCCTTGTTTTCTTCATCATTGCTATTTCTTTTAAAATAGATGTGTCTCTTCTTCACTCCGGTAAAACCATTTCGTTTGTAGTTTTTTCAAAACTTTTTCCATCTCTATTTGACTGCAAAAGTATTCAATAGATTTTCAATTACGACGCCAATCGTTAACTGTGTGCTTTTTCCCACATTCAGATCATTACAAATCTTATTTACAGACTCTCCTTTATCTGTTCGTTCGATCGCATTTAGTTTTTGTTCGATTGTCACAACAATCCATTTTCGTTTATCGCATTCATTTTAAAAACAAAACAGCACAAAATACCGAGTGACCCACCGCATAGGTACTCCCGTTTATTTTTTTTGTTTATAAAGCTGGACGAATGAAATTTGGGAATGTGTTAATGGACAAAAAATGCCATTCTTTGGGATACTCTTGAGGTTAATATGAGTTCCGGAAATGACGTCATCATTGAAATTTTAAATGGCACCCTATATTCTTTGTGTGATATTTTCAATTAGTATGACATTCTGAACACAAAAACATATCGATCGTCAATTTTTATCACCAAGGGAACGCAAAAATTACTTTTTTGTGTATTAATCTAGGTGGCTATGAATTGGTGAAAATAGTCGAAAATTGTCAAATAAACACTAACTAAATCGATTTTGGCCGATATTGCATTACTGGCGCCCTCTAGCGTGATTTAATTGTTTTTTTTTGCCAGTGAGTTATTTTTTTCACGGGTACCCAATGGCCACACCGTGATTATTCGATAGATAACATCTTTCCGATTACAATGATGCTAAATACTTGATATTTTCTCGAAATTCGTAGCGTACAAATATTGTTAGAAGCAAGGAAAGCGAAAAAAATATTGACCTAGTGATCAAAGTCAGCGTACAAGTCAAAGTCACTCAATGAACTACTCGAAGGAAGTACCCTGATTATTCGAGAAAAAACATTTTTCCGACACAATGGTACCAAAGGCTTGATATTTTGCTGATAATCTTAGCGTGAAACTGACGTTTAAGGGTACTTCCTTCGAAGAGTCCATTGAGTGACTTTCACTTGTACGCTGACTATGATTATTAGGTCATAATTTTTTTCGATTTCCTTGCTTCTAACAACATTTGTACTCTACGAATTTCAACAAAATATCAAGTATTTGGTATCATTGTAATCGGAAAGATGTTTCCTATCGAATAATCAGGGTGTGGCCATTGGGTACCAGTGAAAAAAATGACTCACTGGCCAAAAACCAATTAAAGCACGGTAGAGGGCGCCAGTACTGCAATGTAGGCCAAAATCGATTTAGTGAATGTTTATTTGACAATTTTCGACTATTTTCAACTAAAAATACTTACACGTTTAATTTTCAATCGCAATAATTCTTTTTAACTATTGCAAATCACATCAAATACGCAAGTTGAGACTTGACGCTGAGTCGGGTATTCCGAGAAGTGGCCGGCCAGTTAAAGCGAAGGCCGGTTAAGAGAGGTTCCACTGTATGGCGTAAATTTATCGCCGAGCTGTTTTGCGGTCATCGCTCCACCTATTGCTTGAATTTTCACAAACGAAGAATCAATTAGTTCAAATTATTTATTAGATATGTATTATATAAAATATCTCAATTATGATGTTTTTGATGATTGCAAAATATTGCGGTTACAAATCAAAAATTCGAAACTTGGAAACGAATTCCCGACTTTTGAGTACACTCTGAACCAAGACAGATTCAAGCACAAGCCCTTGTTCATTAATTAATTACATACGGAACTACATAGAACTAGAGGAATTGCAATGAACGGCGACGGCGAAGAAGTAAGAGCGACGCGACCTGGCTACCTAGAAAACTCATTTGAAGTTCTAGCCTTTTACACCTGTTTAACAAGAAGTTACGACCTTTCGTCCTTCCGGTTCACATCCCGTTGTGCATATACGTCTGGAGCATCTACTCGGTGACCTCGCATGTCCTTTGACTCACACTGGACGAGGATAATACTACAAAAAGGAGCAGTAAAACTTTTCAATGACGTGCGACGGACGAAATGTATTGCTCGCGCGCTCAGTGGTGTGCTTCATGAGTGGAATGAATGAGAGAGCTTCTGTAACAGACTTGTAGCGCGATCTTGCTACAAAGGCAACTGGATTTATTTATGATGTACTGCTTGCATTGTGGGTGGTCGGCTATATATTCATTCTTCTCCTAGGTAACGGATGGTAGGTCTATTCGAAATTTGCATAGAGGAGAATCCCTATGAGTCTTGCTGCATCGCAAATTTTCGAAACAGTTATCGCGCAGCGTACCGTGAATAGCAATAGAGTCGAGTAATAAATATGAAATGCGGTAGGGTAGCTTGAGCTCGACAAAAGTAAATTTATGAAATGGTAGGTCCTTAAATATTGGTTATATAGATCTCCATAATCATAAAAAGAATTTGCAGTAGAGAAGGAATTCTAATAAAGACGAAGTAAATTAAACTAATCAATATAACCATGAATATCATCAGTTATGAATTGAAAGTACTATCGCATACTAAAAATCGTTCTCTTTGGGCAATTGTAAATTATTTTACAAGTTATAATTTCTAAAAAATTTCTAAAAAGTATTTTAAATTAAAGGTCTATTTTCAATCAAACTGAAAAAATCGAAAAAAGTAATGGCGGGCGTACGAATTTCTATATACAGGTGTACGAAAAGTAATGGCACCCAGCTCAAACGTAGATGCCTGATGGCAAATGGCATCAATTAAAAACCTTAGTAAAAATAGCTGATGTGTGTTCCAAAATGACAGGCATGTGTTGTTATGTATTGCGAATTTTAACTTTGACCGTGAGTAATTTTTTAAAGCAATTGTATGTACCTAGATTACGTAATGTTTTACTGTATTGTACATTTGGGCTGAAGATGTCGTTTGACGAAACATGTCGCATTAAAAGAATTCCACAAACGAAAAGCAGCTTTATTTACACATTTCCATTAGTAAAAAATACTTCAATAAGATTTTATGGGACGTTAAAGATAAAAAAAAATATTTATTCTTTTAGTTATATTTCAGGAACGACCAACCTGCACCCGGTACACTTAATGCTTTAGGGGAGTTCGGCGCTGTCAGCAATTTTTTGTCATTTTCTGTTAATTATAATGTTAATGTTGATGTTAATTCTACAATTTCTTCAAATCAAAACGAAAGTGGTCTGGCTCAGAATGAAGAGTGGCTAAAGACTATAGGAATATTTTATAGGAATATTTTAACCAGTTTTCATTATCATGCCTTCAATTATAACGAACTGACAGGTAATATTATCAAAAATATAATTTGTAACTGATACTCTCATGAGTTCACAATTGCACTAATAAATAACGAACTAAAGAATAATAGCAACATATTCGACGAGAAATTAGTCAAACAACTATTAAATACAAACAATACTTCAAAATGTACAACTTTTTCATACAACGTTGTTTTGAAGTATTATTTATGTTTTTATATTTATAAATATCACAAATTAATAATATTAATTAATTAACAGAATTAATGAAGAATAACTGCGCTTCACAATTACATTTTTTTGCGAAGTATATACAGGGTGTTCCTAAATATCCTGTAAATACGAAAAGGTGTAATTCTTTGGCTTATTTAATGACTAAAAATTCATATAAACATAGGTCCGCAAACGCTTCGTTGCCGATCTACAGGGTGTTGAAATTTCAAGATTTCTTTTAGTTTTTTCTTTATAGCTCTTGTAATTTTTGAGATATTTAGCTCTAATTTGAAATATAGGTTACGCTGTAGGACCTACATCATTGGGCATACCAAATCGTTTTATGAATCTACAGGGAGAAAGTTTTTCAGAGGTCATGTCCCCTTTTCTCCCCATGACCTTTTTTTCGGTAAGCCTCTGGCGGATTCTAAAATACAAAATGCATTTTTTGTTTTGTTCTAAAGCATTTTAATCTCTTGTAGTTTTTTCGTATTTACCACCGTTATCGAGAAAAAAATAGTAAAAGCTTTTCTGTTTCGCTAGATGAAATTAAATTTTTTTAAAATAATTGGTCTAGTATGCCTTGACTTGATTTAGATAACCTTTTTCAGCCATTTCAGAATTGGTATTATCTGGCATTGTTGAGCGAATATGTATAATCGAATATTTAAACAAACACTTTTACACCCTACAGTTTAAAATTTAAACCTTTAATTTACAAACACTTGTGGACAAAAATTAATATATCAAATGCGAACTGTCAAAATAAATACAAACAAAAGGTTATCTAAATCAAGCCAAGGCATACTAGACCAATTATTTAAAAAATTTTAATTTCATCTAGCGAAACACAGAAAAACTTTTATTTTTTTTCTCGATAACGGGGTAAATACGAAAAAACTACAAGAGATTAAAATGCTTTAGAACAAAACAAAAAATGCATTTTGTATTTTACAATCCACCAGCGGCGCACCGAAAAAAAGTTCACGGGGAGAAAAGGGGGTATGACCCCTGAAAAAATATCTCCCTGTATATTCCTAAAACCATTTGGTACGCTCAATGATGTAAGTCCTACAGCGTAACCTATATTCTCAATTAGAGCTAAATATCTCAAAAACTACAAGAGCTATAAAGAAAAAACTAAAAAAATCTCGTTTTACATGATATTTAGGAACAGCCTGTATAATTGTGAATATACATATTTTTCAAACAAAGTACCAAATGTTAATTGGTAAGTTGACTTGGCAATACTCAAACATAGTGATGTGACAAAGTGTGCCGATTTGATAACCACGACAACAGCACCAACTGCGGCGTTTGACGTTAGTACAATGACAGCTGTGATATTTAACGTTTCGATGTTTATTGATGTTGTGGCTCACTATTTGTATTCCATTTAATGCATTCATTTATTAAATAAGTTTTCTGGTTATCGAACTTTTGATTCAGATAACTAAGAACAGAAGGAATATTTAAAAAATTTCTACACTTTGATTTCAGTTTAAAATAATTTTGTTAAGTTGGGGTTCAATATTTTGTACTAGTTAAAGTCATATAATTAAACATATACATCCAGTGTGTGTCACAAAGATTGCGAACAAACTGAAAGGGTTGTACGGGACACCTAAAGAAGCATTTTTGTCAATAAAGCCATACCCGAAAAATTGCCGTTGAGGTACTAGGCTGAAATAAAAAAATCTGATGTGGCCAGGCACATGACTTTATCATACTATATATAAAATTAATAGTTTAGCTGCATGAGATTCTATTTGATCGAGATCGGCCATGTCTGCATTAAAATAAAACTACCAGAACTAGACAGATATGTCGATTAAAGCTGCGTTCGGATATTGTACTCCCTTGACACCGGGTACACCGTCCAAATGACACGTGTTATTGGGTGTAAAAAGTGTAATGCAATATGCGAAGGCAGCTTATATTGACAGAAGTTATTGTCAAAACATTAGCGTTTGACACCAAGACTACCTACCGTCATTAGAATCAAAAAATCTGACAAATCCTGGCTACTAGTTTTCATGCAGTACGACCGATCTCGATAAAATAGAATTTGCTCATGCAGCTAAACTATTGATTGTACCAAAAAATGTCATTGTGATAAATTATTCAGAATTTCATCTTCTTTAATTTATTATTTAACTATTTCGACGGAATTCCAGAAATAGCGGCTTATTTACAAAATGTTTCAAAAATGCTAAGACTAAACCTGCAGTTCCTTTGGACCATTTTCAACAGAAAGCTTTTCAGCTCTAAGTTTGGTTATGAAACTTCTAAATATGAAGTTTCGTCACGATACCTTTAGTAGTTTCTCCGGAATCGTCGCCACAAAAACGGGTACACACATCCACACATACACACACACACACACAGAAATTTTTTTGTACCTTTGTCAAAAATGTTCAGGGGACCCAAAAAGACATATTTCCGCTAAAATCTCAAAAATTTTTTTTGGCATGATTACAATACTTTACATACTGCGTATGATAAAGTAAAAATATGATCTAAGTGCTTCAGTTCTTAGATGAAAACATTCCTAACCGATGCGATGTATCGATGGGGGTATCTATTGGCCGGATCGATCCCCTGTACTAAATTCATTTGACATTTTCTTCTTGGGGCACAAAAATGGCTGGTCTACAAAACGCCTACTCATACAAAAGAAGAACTGCTCGCAAAAGTGATGGCCGCTTGCACTTGATGATGCTAATTTGCTCCTAATTACTCATGATGTTTGTCCATGTGGTCCGAACATCCCTAAAGGGCCCTACACACACCGCAAAGTAGCAAGTCAAGTAGTGTGTGAACATTCCAATTTAGTCACTTTTTAGGACACTTTGTAGGTATTTAACGGTTATATAATAAGTTGCTACTTGCTACTTAACTTGTGACAGCTATATATGTTTGTGGGACCCTTAAACCATCATGCCAACTTATGGATTCAACTGTCTGTGCCATATGCAAGAAATAAATGATTGTAGTCTACTTATTCTTGATTCAACGTGGCGCCTAAACGGTTTATTTATGTGCTGTATTCCCTAGAGTCTACACTTTTTATCTTTGTTTAGCCATACTAAAAAAATACGAAAACAAAATACGAAATTAATTATAAAATGAAACAATCGCCATGTGTACAATATTATTTCTTGGAATTGGAATAAATGAATATGGTAGAAGATAATATATACCATACTCGAACAAGGAATTATTTTACATACAATCAGCAACTAAACTAAATCTTTTTAATATGCACCATATCTTTTCTAGGTACGCTGGTTGACTTTAACAGCGTACAAAAAGTTTTAGTAAAAATCCGCCAACGTAAAATAAATGTAGCTTACTGCTACTAGCTACAATTGTCTATTTTACATGACTACATTTTCCGTTGATGTTCACATCGCAACTTAATATTTCATATGAGAACTTTCACGTTCCTCCGGAAACTATTCACTCACAAATTACATTTCGATTCTCTCAAGTTCCGGAATTGTATCACCGGCAACTCTCAATGCAAATTGCAAAGCATACCATATCTACCGAGTGCACTGAAGTCAACTAAATCTCCTCATATTCTAGTCAAGCCATAATATTAGTAGTTAAAGCCATTCGTTTTTCTGCAAGCCACATCTGTATATCAACTGGGACATTACATCATTCTATCCCCATTCCCCATTCAAGAATATTAATGTACATACATTGCCGTTGAAAACCAGTAAACAACTACCTCATAAATATCAATTTTCTGCACAGTGCGGCTTCGAACTACGTCAGAATTACGCAACGTCACGACTAATAAATATACTACCATCACAATGTTGTAAACAACCTGGACACTCTACAAATGTGCTTATCCAGTCTTTAGAAATTGGTTGTCATTAATCTTTTTAGTTTTTGGCTTAGGCAAAATTATGGATGCTACAAAAACTATTTTTTACTAAACTAAGAATTAGTGTATGTATACAATACAATCGAATATTCAGTGGTAGTATAAAGAGTGGTGCTATTTCTGTAACATTGATTATATCTATTATTCATACCATATAGAAATGCAGACGTTCAGTTACACATAGGAATACGTTCGACTAGAGTTATTGACGTTCTTAATGACCAAATTTATTGGTTACTTTATGGAATTAGAGCTTACCAAGTAAACGCAATACTAGCAAATGAGAGTGTAGTTTGAGGTTTATTGTAGTTGGTGGTTTCCTTTTTGCTGTGGCATTTGCTGAAAGGGGCAAGTCTTGATAAACCTGAGCATTAACTAGGATTAGGTAATCTGTCAAAGGGATATAGCCGTGGAAACCAAATAAACCCCAGCTTAGTGGGATAAAATGGATAAAATAGCCGTACGACCCATTCGATATAAGAAATATTGAACGGCAAACTGATAAGAATGAACACATCAAACCATATAGCAATACGTATGCTGTAACACTTTCAAGTAAAAACTACTTAGTTGCAGAAAACTATTTTACGTACCTTTAAATTGTGCTAAATAGCCACATATTAAATATCCCAACAAGCGTCGGTTTCCGTAATCAGTAGAGTGCGGAATTATAACCATTTATTTTTGGAAAATAATCGCTTAAAATAAGCACGAAAAATGAGAAAAGAGCGTTATAAGAATACGTATACCTTGTATTATTTTTGTATATATGTATTTATTAGCACACACCTCACACACACATTATACAAAATATTGGTATAACTGAGGAAATTGATAGTTAACAATAGAAATAAACTATACACAATAAGTAAGCGATTTATATTTTATTTAAAAAAATGTATTCGCTTATTATACGCAGGTAGAGATAAATTGAGGACCTCAGAGGTATACTGTGTTAAGTAGGTACATAGGATTTCAAGGTAACTTAACACTGCTTTTGAGGGACTTGAATGAACTAAGAAGCATGTGGTTTTCCACCTAGTTGCGCGCGTGCATATGTGCTTGCATTTTTCGGCGCAGATTAGTCCATCTCTATATTTAAACGCAGTTAAACAAATTGAACAATAAAAGAATTAAGTTAATATGTATTACTGAAACCATGTATTAATGTAGTATGGCTAAGAAGTGAATGTTAACCTTAAATGTTTTCATTTTAATACTGTGAAATAAAGCGACAAAATATAACAAAATAGGCCTAATATCAATGTGGCATACTGCCATTTATCCTTAATAGCATTTCAAATACACCAAAAAGTCGAAAAACTGTTGAATTATGCGCACTGTTATAGCTGGTATATCACGATGCAGTAGAGGCGTTTTTGAGTGATTTTTGCGATTTTTGAGACGCAAATGCGCAGACCTACGACCTAAACCCACAAAAAATCCGTAAAAAGTTAAAATAAGCAGGAATATGGCAAAATAAGCGCATATCTGCAAACTCCGGGAAGAAAAGCAAAATAAGAAAAAAAATAGCGCCAAATGCGTTATTTTTTCTGAATTTGTGGATATCCTTAAGCTTTTTAAACTGCTTAGTTTAAAACTGTCCAAGCAAAATGCTTAGAATCCGCACTCTAGTTATCAGCTAGCGTCCTAAAAACCAGTTTTTTTGAAATGCAGGCCTTGTTCGGGCCATACATGAGTAATCCACACGCAGTATCACGAAAATAGTATATTATTCTATTAGCAAGTAATGTAAGCAATTACTCACGAGAACGAAGTTTGCAGCACTCGCCTACGGCTCGTGCTGCAAAACGTTCGAGTGAGTAATTGCCATTACTTGCGAATGGAATACTATACTTTTTCTACGACTATACAATTTTTTTTTTAATTAATTTAGTCCGTATTGGGTGCGTATTGATGTATTAAATAAGTCACATTATTACACTTTTTGGGCGACTTAAATTTGTCGGCAAGCTCACCAAAATAGGCTATCAAAACATTTTCGGAAAATGAGGTTACATTTTTTCTGATTCGCCAATCCATAAACGCTTTGTAGGTTTTTTCGTATTTTGTCCTCTATTTTTCGTGCAATAAATTTAATGTGCGGATTTGCGCGGCTTGTATTACATCAGGTGGAGTACACATTCAGAATACATTTTTTTTATAATTATGATTAACGAATTACAGTAATTACTGTACACTGTACGTATGTGGTGGTATGTGGTAGTGTATTTCCTTAAAATATCTGACAGATTAAAATTGTTTGTAGCGCTCGTCGTTTAGCGACGTTGTCAACGTTGCTAAGCAGTCTCTCTAAACACGGTGGAAATGAAAATCCGCGCTATGATTGCTTCTACAGCCGTGAGAAATGAAATATTGCCGTGAGAAATGAAATATTTCTCACGGCTCGCGGGGTATGAGGAACCAGGAATGAAATGTTTGTCATGTGTGTGGGGAATGGTTAGTATTACATATCATAAATTGCCATGATAATGAATGCATTCATCAATAAGAGTAGAAAAACGTTGTTTGCACAACTACCGCGGTTTCAAACTCCGTCGAAATTTTCTTATTAGCTATCAAATTCGTAGATATTAACTTACCGGTGTGATATAAACGTGTAACTAGCTCCGTGTCTTCTGTTTCTTGAAGATTCTCGGCGATTATGAGTCCGGTAAGTGATATTTCCATCATTATCACTGCGTAGAGATAAAGCCAGTTTTACATAGCTGTAATAAACAAATTAAGTTTCACAAAATCGCGATTTACACTATGCTGATTATCTTTGGTATGGACCGAATAATTTTGGGAAGTAATTAGACAATTATTTTATGTTCTTTTCGTAGTTGTTGAGTTTAATTTTGATTATTATACTAGTATCTTATAACTTCAAAAGAAATGACATTAGAAATCTAATTATTAGGACCCGGATCGACATGAAACCCTTGGTATCGTAGTATCTTACTAAAATGATAAATGTATGTGATTAAGAGCGTTCTATTGTAGTAGCAAACAGTAAATTTCTTTCGGGAGTAAGATCAGGAAAAGAATAGAAACTACTTTTTCATGTTAATATTTCGAAACTATATTGTTTCTTCATCAGAACACACGAATTTCTACAATATAAAAGGTCATACTCAATTAAAAATTAACTTCATAGACAGCTCTACTTACGTAGTTTAGTGAAGTCGACAATGACATCGAATACAGCAATCATACCATTAAACAAACACAACGCATTAAAATTAGAAAACGTGGTGTATAAAAGGCCGACGTGAGTAGAATGAAAACCAGTTTCTATAGGCCATATGGGGAAAACAACTTGTCAGCGAGCGCCCTCTGTTTACGGCGAAAATAAACAATTTAATTTTAAATTTCAAAAGTATTATCCAAATTTCGATTATTAATGATATAAAAAATGTTAGAGTAGATAGAACTAAGGTGACCGGTGTCTGTTTTAAAATTGACGGTGTTTGGAGTGTCGTTAATGTGACAAACTTCCAAAAACAAACGTCCATAGTAATTACTTTCAGCATCCAAAACGGAAGCGTTTTCGAAGTCAAATACATGGCCACTACTTAAACTGTGTTGTGCAAGAGCACACCCACCTTTACCGGTTTTTATGTCACTCTTGTGTGAACTAATGCGTCTCTTAAACCATTGGCAAGTTTGGCCAACATATTTTCCCTCGCAACCCCCGCACGGAATGCAATAGACAATGTTCGACCGGTATTCAACAGGAGTCCTATCTTTAAGTTTGCTAAACAATGTGTTAATGGTAACTGGATAATGTTCCACTATCTTTAAATTACTGGTTGAAGGGTTTTTTTATAAACATTTTAATCAATTTATCGGTGAGGTCCGGTATATAAGTTAATTTTTTGTATATGATAGGTGTTATTACGTTTGTAACATTTTGATTATTGGTATCTACGTTAATATTGTCTCTGTAATTAGCAGTCGAAAATAAAAGTCTGTTAAGCAAGCTTTCAGGGTACTGATTTTTTATGAAAATGTGTTTTAATTTTAACAAATTGCTTCTCAAAAGTTCAACCTCACAGATGTTCATGATTCTATGTTTCATTGCTAATACGGTATTAATTTTATGTTTTAATTTATGGGTAGAAGAATAGTGGATATATCTTCCCGAAAAAGTGGGTTTATTGTACCAGTCGAACACTATGCTATTGTTATGACTTCTGATCACCTTAGTATCCAAAAAGGGTACAAAGTTTTCTGCATTCTCTATCTCTATTGTAAATTGAATGTGACTATTGAAACTGTTAAAAATGGCCAATGTGTCCTCGCAAGCATCCCTTGGAATTGCCAAGATGATGTCATCAACATACTTCTTTATAAAAGGTAACTGAAAAGGTAATCTGGGGATGACCACATCCAAAACATAGTCCATGACGATCTGTGCTAATATTGCTGAAATTGGTGAACCCATAGGAGTCCCGAAAGTTTGTTGGTATATCAAATTGTCAAAAGTGAAAAAAGTGTTGTTAAAAATGGTTGAAGGTGATTTTACTAAAAGATCTTGATTTATATCCCAACATTCAGAGACATACGTCCATCTCTCCCTTATTATTTCCAAAACTAGATTTAAGGGTATATTAGTAAACAAACTAATTACATCTAATGATGCAATTATAAACCCTTCTGGTATATTGAAGCCTCTAAGTTCATTAATCAAATCAAAAGTGCTTTTTACATTATAAGTCGATCTTGAGTCAAACGCAAGCGCAAGTTTCTTCGCTATGAAAGAAGATAGATCGTATGTGGCGGCTCCTACTGAAGAGATAATAGGTCTTAAAGGGGTGTCCTGTTTATGTATTTTTGGAAAGAAATAGGCTTTGGACAGGTTTGAGTTGTAGGTCATAAAATTTTTGCACTGTGCATCACTTAACATCCCTTTTACATGTAGTGTTCTATTGTAGTTACGCTTATACATTGGGATGTGCTGAATCCAACTGTGAGCTAGGTTTTCCCGTAACGCGTACGGTTTTGCCAAAAAGTAAGAAACTATAGTTTTCGCGGTTTCTCGCGGTTTTCTCGCGAACCGCGCACTTAGTGCAACGTGGCTTTCAGAAATAAATTCCTCGATCAATTTCCCTTTCGATACGGTTTGAAACGTGAACATCGGACGATTAGAACGGACACAGCTTGCGTTAACAGTTGCTAATATAGTCAAATGGCTGCTGTTGCATTATTATTTCTGATTACTTAGAACGTCATAACTTCCGAACCGTTCCAAATAGGACAAATCTATTTATACCGTCGTAATCATCGTCAAAAATTGTATCTAGAATCACAACCTTAATTTGATTGCAGTTGGGTTTTCGCCGACTGGCTAAAATTTCGCAAGAAATCACATATTTTAAACTATAATTTCGAAATAGCACACCTATGTCAAAAACTAGTACCCAGATGAACATGAAACCTTTTCTATCCTACTAAAACGGGTGCGCTGATTACAAATTGACACAGGAAAAGTCTCCGTCTCTACTGGCTACCGAGGTGTGCTGAAATTAGGGTTTTCCAAATAACACAAAAACAAGCGAAATGGACAACATAATTTCATAATGGTAAATCTCAGTCTTAAATCTAATCTGTTGACCAGTTATAATTTTTATTCTTTTTAGTCAATGTTCTTTTCTTCAATTTTAATCATTTTTGAAAGAAATCAGTACATGTCTCACAGACGTTCTTTTGATGGTCTCCTATTTCTATATATTTGAAAGTCTGGAATTAGGATCGACTCGATATGAACTTTTAAACGTAAGTACTCCAGTGGACTGTCGCTTACGAAGTCGATATCAATTTTATCACTGTAAATTGAATCGTATAATTTGTATTTAATTTTTTTGTTTCCATGTTCAAAACATATCGACATTTATAAGGTTTCCCTATACATACTTAAATACTATTCATTTTGTAGTTATTATTGAACTTTAATTTTTCCTATTTTTGGATGAATTTTGCAGTTTAGGTTCAAATTTAATATTTTGGTTATTATTGAAGATAGCAGTTTCAATTTTGATGAGAACTTGCCATAAATATGGTCGAATACTTCATGTATATGACATTTTTGGGAAAAATTAATAGTTTAGCTGCATGAGCAAATTTTATTTGATCAAGATCGGTTTTGTCTGCATTAATATAAACCTAGTTAGCCAGGATTTGATAGATATTTTCTTTCTAATGACAGTAAGTAGTGTCAAACGCTGATGTTTTGACAATACCTACTGTCAGTAGTATCAAAATATCTGTCAAATCCTGGCTAACTAGTTTTATTTTAATGCAGACACGACCGATGTCGATCAAATAGAATCTCATGCAGCTAAACTATTAATTTTATATATATAGTATGATAAACTCATGTGCCTGGCTACATCAGATTTCTTATCTTTAACGTCCCATAAAATCTTATTGAAGTATTTTTTTACGTAGCATTTTTTTAAATGTAGTAATTCAACCATAAAAAGGTATGTAAAAGGGTGCTTTAACTCACATTTCAAAATATACATACATAATTATGTACAAACTATATACATTTTGAAACTCTTTAAGTACATTTTCAATGTAATTTCGTTTATAATAGATAGCAAAACATTAAAACAAAAAAAAATCTTCAAAAGAGCAGACTCTTTAATCAGAGAACTCTGGACATCTATGAGGTTTCATAGTATCCAGTTTTTGTAGTGTCGCTACTTATTCTTTGATGGTTTTCTCCATTATTGCATTGATTCGGTTTGGAGATTTCCCCAGTTCTTTGGATATTTAGTTGGTTTACAGATTTGTTATCGTATTTTTGTTTATTGTCGCATTTGTTTGACTGTATTCAGTACTATAATATCTGCTGTTATGTTATTCTAGTACCTAATGTATTGCTAAAGTATATAATAAACTGTTGCCACTAACTCTTAAAAATATGCCAAACTCCTATACAAAATCAGCAGCTATATCATCGTAGATAACGTAATCCATTTGTACCGACCCTTAACAATTTCAGTCACGATTCGCGAGACATCTCTTTCGGGTTTATTTTCGCACATTCAAACTTGGAATTCTGATCAATATTCACTTGACCATCACATTTCCCGAGGGAGGAATTGAGAGCACCGTAGTGGGTCTTCAATAAACAGAAATATATATAAATATATAGGATAGCGAAACCCATTCTTCCCTCTTGATGACAGTATTGATACCCAATATCCTACGATACGTGGTGCTATAAATTTAAATTTTCTTGTGGACAGAATCTGCCCTCCTATGCGTGATATTCCATATTGTGTTTGTTGTGTTATTTTTAGGAACGTTGGTATTTTTTATTGAGTACGGAACATAAAAATAAACTACTATTATCAATAATACTACGACAGAAATAATTTTATCTGCTAAATCCACAGACAACAAAAATATTGGACAATAAAAATAGAATATCAGTGAGATTTAGCAGCTATTTTTAAGGGAATTGTGTTGTATTAAGAACGTAAATTAGGTTATAGCATATTGACGGTGTTGACAAAATTGAAGTCACTTTGTCCATGAGCCTGTGGTCATCTGTAATCTGTATTGGCAGTCAAAGGACAGCTGTGGCATCGAATTATGCTGATTTTCATAGGTTAATTGACAATGGCGTCCTGCTTTGGCGGAATCCTCTCAGGCGTTAATAGGTCAGATTGCATAAACCACTTTAACGCTATTGGAACATTTTGATCTAAATATGGTAACACAATTACTTGAGCTATACTGCAGTGGTTCCCAACCTTTTTTTGACCAGGGACCACTATGATTTACTTGTTCTTAGCAGGGACCACAAGGTTCAAGAATAATAAACTGGGTAAATCTTAAAATAAAATTTATAAAAAATAAACTTTGAACATAGTTAATAGTAGTACATGTACTAAGAGTAGTACCTATTATAATAAAAATAAAATTTTTAATTGAATTTTTAGGATTTTTGAGCTTGCATCTCTTTTAAAAGATGTGAAATCCTGGGGCTGGGCTAATACTATTGCTCAAAGCTACACGCATGTCATCACTTGCCTTCATTCGATTCCGGAACTTGTTTTTAGTTACAAGCAAAGCAGAAAATCCTTGTTCACATAAGTAAGTAGTAGAGAAGAGCACAAGATAGCGCAAGGCGGTTCCTCGAATTTTCGTACATGAAATTGCTTTTTTACACCAAAACTCCTCAAGGGAAACAGATTCAAACGCGTCCTTGCAGTTTCTATCATTTTGCAATGAGTTCAATGAGTTCTTCCTGGAGTTCTTCAGCAACTTCTTCAAATAACAAAAGGGGTATAAATCAGCTTTTGGATACCTTTCGAATCGGTTTGGTTATATTCCGGGAAGTAACGATTGAATTCATCGACCAGCATTTGCAGATGACTATGTTCTTTTGTATACTTGTACTGAAAATATCATATTTTTCATTGTCGACGAGCGCCTTTAATGTCGTAATCGCAGAAATTTTTTTTTCCGACTTTACTTATCCATAACCGAAGTTTCCAAATAAAAGCGCGAAGTTTATCTTCAAAGATAAATATGTTTGCCACGCCTTCTAAATTTCTGTTTCCGGACAATACGTTTGTCACCTAGTTTACATCTTGCCTAATAGATGGCGGCCGATACAATATGTATTTCTATTTTTTTCCGTCGATCGTTTATTTATGAGTCAGTTTAGTGAATAGTAAATCGTTTATTAAACAACTCTATTAATGCACGATTTCTGTTAATGCATGATTTGTTATAGCCAATCACACGACGTAAAGACATCGTTTGATTGGCGAATCGAACATAGGTGAAATGAAACCTTCCAATCAAAACATACCGCCCTCTAGAACTGTCAGTGTCAAATTACATAAATTGTCATATAACCTACAGACATTGGCGAAGAAAAATCTATGTAGACGACGCTAGAAGAATGCGATCGACGAAAGAATTTTGTAACCAACTCGAATATTAAACGGCGATTAATGATCTCGACAATTAACGCTCTCGCTGCGCTCGAGCGTTAAACAGTCTCGATCATTAATCGCTCTTTTTAATATACTTGTTGGTTAAATAACTATAAATTATTTATGCTTATTTTTTAACAATAATTGAAAGTAATCATAGTGTACTGTGAATTGGCGATACAGGCGCATTTTTTTTTCTTTTTATGGCACAGATCTACCTATATCTTTTTGAATATGGAAATTGAGGTTATGTTGCTGTGTAGAGTGACAGTATAGTAACCATATGGTAACAGTGGCGTGCATGACACTTCCTTATTCGACGATTAAAATTTGTTCTGTCCAAAATCGATCAATTATAATGATTTGGAGATTTAGTAGCAGAGTTTCCTTGTTCGGCATTTATAATACTCAAATCTACAGAGTAAAGTAAAATAAATACTTGCCTACTAAATAAAATCTATAGATTACTTATTTACATTTATAATACCAGGCCTTAAATCATTAAATTTAAATTGAATATTGAGTCTATGTACTGAAAGACTAGTACTTACAGACAAAAATCAGGATGAGACTGTTCAGAGTAAGACTGAAGACACGGTCGGTGATACTACTGGAGCCGTTAACTTACTAAAACTAAACAGAATCACAGCCGAACAAGCCGAGAAATGCACGCGACTGACTGACGACGATCGTTTGCAGACGACGTCCTATTTGGAGGTTAAGTAAACAAGTCCATATTTGGTCATATTGAACCCTTATGGGCAGTATTTTATATAAATTCATATGAATGGTCACTGTGGCAGGGTGGGCTTCTATGTGCCCGTGACTGGCGGACCATATTTTAGTTCTCACGGACCCCCTGTGGTCCGTGGACCACTGGTTGGGAACCGCTGAGCTATAGTGATGCCTTTTTCCTTGAGAATAGGGGTCTTGCACTAAGTCTCAAAATTAAAAATTAATACGCTCTATTAGTGCCAAACGTATACCAGAACCGTCCGCAAACGTCTTTTTTTAAAGAAAAAAATCGGCTCGTACACAATTAATAATATTAAATTCGAGCTCTTCTCTTTAAATATGAGTCAGACCAGAACGTGCTGTGATTGGTGTGACGTAGCATGCTTGGTCGAAGGTCACGTGACATGAGCTATGGTTACGATCCGATCATCATGCCTTCACTCTTTCTACAACGTGTGAAAAGATTGACATTAGCGTTGGACGTACGTCTTCTCAGACGACACCCACTAAACAACGAAATATAACTGTAATATTTATACATCTTTTTGTAAGTTTGTTACATGTCATGTTATATAACAAGTAATATAACTGTTATATTTACACAACTTCTTATGTCCTACCGCGGATATATAACATTCCAATTTGTTACAAGCACCGCTTGCAGCACCGCTCGAAGCTCCCGATCATGGCCATAAGCACCTGTGTATTCAAACGCTCCGCTACCAACGCCGCTACCAGCACTGCTAGAAGCACTGCTATGAGCGTCGCTAATTGTGTGTCCGTGCACATAGTTAGCGACCCTGGTACAGTGCTTCTAGCAGTGCTGGTAGCGGAGTGTTTGACTACACAGGTGCCATGAGCGCGCGTTTCGAGCGGTGCTGCTAGCGATGCTGATTCTGCGGACTGTGTGTTTATTGCCATAAGCACGTGTGTATTCAAACGCTCCGCTACCAGCGCTGCTACCAGCGCTGCTACCAGCACTGCTATCAGCGTCGATAACTATGTGTCCGTGCACTTAGTCCGGTTTAAACTTTGGTGTTCATGCAAGACCCCCATTAAGGTTAGATTATACACAACATAACAATAAACTCATTAAAAAAGATAAGAAACTTGAAAGCAAAATTAAGCAATGTCAGACGTACACATTTGTGGAAAAAGTATATGTAACTATTGATATTCTTTTTGCGAAATTTTGTACGGGTGTAGAAGATGTTATATCTGTTATTCGGCACTTTTTTGCATTTTCCGTAAAAAGATTGCAAAAATCCGTTATAGATTGCAAATTGTTACAATTTTTTAATAGTCTTATTTATGTCAGACATTTTAACAAGTTGGCAATAATATTTTTTTAATAAGTCGTTTCTTTTAGTAAAAAAAATGTATTTAACATTTACTTATATTTACAAATAAAGTAATTTTTTCAGTCCCAAAATGTTATATTTATGTTAAGTGCTGTCTTTGTTTTAGACTAGTTTTCTTTCCACTGTGTAGTAGAACAGCCTGTTATTATATGGATGCGTTATATCTTACTCTTTAAATGTCGGATCACCATAGAAGCTTTTACCAAATTAGGTTTGTATTTATTTTTTTTTGTTTTGCTAGACTTTTCCTAAGCATCTATATTTTTATGGCGATTTAGTGCTACATATATTAAACATTAAATATATTAAAAGATTTATAAAGAATGATACAATATACTAAAAATTGTAGAAAATAAATCATACAATATGAACATCTAAAATATTCTTGAATTTGAATAATCCAATTTAACAAATTCTTAGTGGTGATTATTAATGTTTAGGAGCACTAGATTTACTTGATTATATTGTGTTTCATTAATTATAGTTGTTAGAGTGTATCTATTTCCTTTCTGTTGTTTGATATTACGTCTCGCATATATATATATATATATATATATATATATATATATATGACATAAAAACGTGAAATTTGCTGACATAAAACATTATTTATTTAGTATAGTTCACAATAAACACAACAATATTTTGAAACGAGAGACATACATGTTCCAAATAGACTAAAAAAGCTTGCATTAAACCAATCAATATCATGTGCAAAAGAGTGCTTTGAAACTCACGCCAGTAATAGAGGGTTATTCACACGAATACATTAAATATACAAATTGTTTGCTACGTTACAAGAGCACACAGCCCAAATTGCCGTTTTAATAAGCGTTTTTTTTTTATCAACTATGTACATACGTGCATACGGATGTAAACATTTATTTAAAGTGGTTAAAATAATTTTACGTCAGCAATTATTGCAATTATTCCGCCAGTGTAAATTTTGGGGAATGGAACAATTTTAACGCTTCATTTATTTTCAATCATCCATAAATGTATTCCATTCCTTTTAAATAAATCGTTGTTAAATGTCACCTATTCATTATTCGTTGATATCTAAATTTGCATTAATTTGAAATATGTAGATCAAAAAACGTCACGGTAATACATGCGACTATTTACGCTCCATACTGGATTTGTGGAAATTCAAATACATATTCATTTTTAAATTGAAGTTTGAAGTGATAGCATAGTACAACAATATTAATACTTTCTAACCTTAATATATACTACTATTGTATGCTTTAATATTTTCTTCTCTGTTTTAATAATATGGAATATAAATTTGATCTGTTTCAAGTTGAAGTTATACTGCGTCCCACCACTGGTGATTAAGATATTCGAAGGAGTTATAACTCGTAAACCTTGGCGGGATTACGTGGGCTGATCTCGTAAGATGGAAAATGTACCACTATTCGGTGTGATAACTAGCTCATAACCCGGTTAGTGTCTTACATTTGCAACAATGTGCAGAGACCTGCGGTACGGTGGCTTCGGAGTTATTACTTCATTATAGCGCTAAGTTGTGATATAAAATTGAGCTTTAACGTCGTGTATAGACAAATGCGACTACTAGGTAACATTAAACACAGATAATTAAGTAGTTATTGGTGAATTATAGAATCATGATATTATTTGTCTTTAAATTTTAAAGATTCCGTTGTATAAGTCGCTACCATAATTGTCTTTAGATAATTGGTAAAAATTGCGTTTGTTGATAGACACCTTAGACGTCAAAAAGAATTTATAAACAAACAACAGAAAATAAGAAGGAAACATGATGATAAAGAACAGATGAAAAGTGGCAGAACCAAAAAAGAAAAAAAATAATATAAAAATTCACAACCTGCCAATGTATTCTCTGAACAAACTCCCTAAATTAAAAAAAAAAGGTAGGTATGCTAATAGTATATTAGTTGACGAGCACATAATTAAGGATATAAATCGCAACCATGTATCATGTAGAAAATATCGGGCTTTTTAGTACCTATATCCGGGGATGTTAAATTACGGTAATTTTTTTCGTAAATTACCGTTGAAATTAAAATTATAATTTCAAATATTAAATTACCACGTAATTAAAAATTAAAAATGGTAAATTACGATGGCATAAATTACCAGGCAATTAAAAATTCAAAATGGTAAATTACGCCTGTTTAAATTACCGGGTAATTAAATAATAATAATAATAATCCACGCCTTAACATCCCCCAACAGCTTTCGCCACTACGGGGCATCGGCAGGCCCGAATTATTATTATTATGGCCCGCGTCTGTGGCACGTCTTAAGTTGTTGGGCTTTCAGCATTCGCCAGGGAGTAAAGGAAAACCACAGAAAAACCTTTACTCTGAAAGCAGGTCGTGAGGAAAAAAAAAAATAAATATTCAAAATGGTAAATTACGCTGGTATAAATTACCGGGTAATTAAAAATTCAAAATGGTAAGTTACGCCTGTTTCAATTACCGTGTAATTAAAAATTCAAAATGTTAAATTACGCTGATTTAAATTACCGTTTAATTAAAAATTCAAAATGTTAAATTAAAAAGATCACTGTAAGTTATGATTACTACTAATATTAATAAAAATGTTTGGTAAAACCTTAAATCATTATTTTGTGTATAACTAGCTATCTCTGATCTTTTGCCTGATTTGATAGTACAAAAACCAAAGCAAAGACTACATAGAAATACTATTTATAGCACTACTATATACAAAAACAGGAAAATCACACAGAATAATAATAGTAGAAAACAAACAATTTATTTCTGTCCACATTCACAAAGTAACTCTCCTGTTCACAGAGGTTTTTTTGTCATTTGTCATTTTTCTAACACTGGCATATTTATTAAAAAGTAAATTCTGATAATAAATGGCTTCTGATTTCAGAGCTGCATTATCGGATTTGTTGGATTGGTCGCCATTGGCGATGGGGCTTTCCACTTCTCTATTCATTAAATACAAAATAATAGTTCTGTATTTTCTCAAATAATGTCGGATGATTTGGAATAGTAAAAATATAACGTTTACAATGGAACTGTCTCATTGGATGTGTTAACGTTACCCATAGACCCATTTCAAATGACACCTTGAATAACATTGTCACGCACGACTCGCACGAGTCCGACCATGTTGCATGCACGGCATGCACCACGCGGATTGTTAAGCACCACGCGGTACTTCCCAGGCAAACGAAAATAACAGTGCACTTGTCGACTGCTTAGGAGGGGTGGGGCGCATTCATGCGTCTACTGATGGAAGGTCTTTGAAATTAATTTATAAATTCCGGTAAATTACCAACGGTAATTAAAATTGTCGGTAAATTACCAACGGTAATTTAAATTGATGGTAAATTGCCATCGGTAATTTGCGCCGTAAATTACGGTAATTAAAAATCGGTAAATTACCATTAATTACTGTAATTAATTCGGTAATATACGCGGTAAATGACGCTTTTACATCCCTGCCTATATCCCAAAAAATATCAACTATTTTATTTGAAAACGAGTGTTTTACGATGTTCTTTTGTTACTCCATTATTTGTTTTTTTATGTGTACCTTCTTTGGTCTGAAAATACACACACCCAGGAATTTTGTCGATCTGAGCAGATTCCATCGCTCCTTTGAGTTCTCTAAAGGTGCTCCTACACGCAGTGCCAATAGGGGCCATCATTGGCCATCGGAGTGCTTCGCGTAGCGGGACCCAACTGTGCCAATGCACATCGCCAATATGTCGACCTTGTCCGCTTTATTTCATTCTGTTTTACCATTGTACGTACTACCGATGAAAAGTTTGGTTATCTATCTATGTTTTATCATATATACTGCATTATTTATGTTTGTACGTACTTTAAGGACAATGATGATTTATTATTTGCCGAAATGCCTGATTGCCCAAATGTAAAAACATGAAAACTTTTTTTAATATTTTGTAAATTTATTCACAATAATTATGGTTCTTATAAGCATTATATTAATCTTACAGTTACAATAAATTAACAAGCAATAAAATAATATTCTGAAGACAATATTGAAGTCGTTATAATGGGTGACCCACGGCATAGGTACGTTTGTTTATTTTTGTGTTTTTGACGCCAAAGGAATGAACGTTGTGTTAATAGACAGAAAATGCCAATATATGGGATGGTCATGAGGTTAGTATGACTCCCGGGTTTTCCAGAAATAACGTCATCATTAAAATTTTAAAAATGAATTCGCACACAATGGGGAGGCATACGGTATTTAGGTTCTAGGATTGCGGTCAACTATATTCGCTAGGGTGGGGTGGGAAAGGTGAGGGAGGGGGTTGGAGGGAAGCGGGATATGAATCTACACACGATGGGGAGTCATACGGTATAGGGGTCCAAGGACTGCGGTCAACCCTCTTCCCTACAATCTTGACTACAATCAAACAAAGTTGCATTTATATAATTAACAACAATTAACTATTTACTAATTAACAATTTATAGATTAGTTTTAAGCGGCAAATTTAAATAATCTGATGTATTTAATATATTCAACAAAGTTTAAAAACTATACTGGATGCTTTTCTTTATTTTGATTATCAGAAAAATATCAAAAAGTATATTTAAAAATATTGGGTTGATAATAAATATACCTACATAATATACATACACGTAACTAAAACTCCGTGTATGTAAGGGTTCTCAATTTTTCTTTGTATCTTATTATAAATAATTTCAGTTTTATTATATAAATTATATTTTAAATCAAAATTATGAATTCATCGATTTGACTGAAATGAAATATTTATATAAAGAAACGAGACAAATTAACAGGGTCCTGCATAAAAATATAGACCACTCAGTGTATCAGATCTTATCCCATCTTATTCCGCATTTGTTGCTTGAAACATAAAGAAAATAAAAAGGGAGATTTTTTTAATGTCACGTGGCAAATATAAAATACTAAATAATTTTGTTTCCTGTATTGCTGTATATTTGTATTCCTTAATGTATTTAATATTTTCCAACGTACTGTATAAATAATAACTGAAAAACATGTTTAATATTTAACAACCTTATTAAACAGTGTCCTCTTTCGAGGGTTCCTTTTTTAATTCTAAGCAACAATGCACTGCTTAAAATAATGGGAGCCGCGGCTACAGCAATGATATCGTCTTCACTGTTCATTTTTAATTCTCTACGGGACGCTACGAGCCTTCTACGATACACAGAAATACCTTGCGCCCAATACCAACGTTGGCCAATGTTGGCGAAGTGTATGCGCACACTACGCGCAGCGCGTCACATCACCAATATTGGCGAGACGTTGGCACTGCGTGTAGGAGCTCCTTAACGTGCACGACCAATATCACTGCATGCTGCATGACTAATATTAGCTACTGATGCCAGGAAAATACAGAAAGTTACTTACCTAATAATATTGACATTCTTAAAAAAACATTATAACCAGTAAATGGCATGCAGACGTGCAACTAACGTCAATCATATCGCTTACCAATCCTGCTTTTGTAGGTGAAAAAAGGATTTTTTTTTAAATGAAACGCAGCTAAGAGTGTGAATAACGGTGGTCATTTGTTGTTCATAAAAGTACATATTCGTCAAAAACCGTAAACTTTACAGACCTGAGAATATAAATTCCACATTAAAAACGCACTTGTATAATGTCCTTAAAGGTACGTGTACATCTATAAATGTTACGAAGAAACACTTGTATAACCATTTTCAAGAAATCCAAAAAAAGGGGTCGAAAAATAATTGGATGTTTATAAAGGAAGTTTATGTAGAAGTTTATGAAAATCGTTTGGCTCAAGACCTGCAGTTGTCAGAGATGATAATAAATTTGTATTAAGGGATCTCCTTTAAAAATAAGAATAAGGTATTACGGTCATGTAGAAATTAAACTAAAATCACTAAACAAATGATTGTACATCATGTAAGACGTCATCCTGAAAAGTTTTTATCTCTGTGCGTTGGTTTGTTTATCATAAAGCAGCAATTAAAATTGGTAAACTTAAAAATTCGTGGACTACTGGCAGAAATACCCGAAGTATAACAGCCGACGGTAGCTTGGCAATGATGTCTCCTTTAGGGTATTTTTTTCTCGGTAAGGTTGCCGTCTCTATTGTTTACTAGCTTGGAAGCAATTGAAACACATGTCGCTGTCAAACAAGCATATCTCATATCGCTTCTTGATAGTTTTAAAAATTATCTTATCCGGCGTTTCTGCCGATTTGTTACAACACAAGCTCTATAATTTTGTTTATACATCGCACAGATCTCACGTAATCTCTAATCTGAATAGCAATGCGGCCGCCAGCCTGAGCTGCAAACGCAATAACGGAACATAACTACGTTCGAAATGAAGCAACGTTGCCAAACAACTCATTATATTTGCTTCCCGTGACGTCATTAAAAGCAATTCTCATTCAAATTTCAAAGGTTTCTTTCTTTTAAAATGAAGTTTGACATTTTATTAGTAAAAGAGTATCAGTAATGCATATTCATATTTTATTATGTAGGTAGGTACATAGTTTTTCCAAAATCCAGTTACGCGACGTCAAAAACATTCATGAGATCTAAATATAAGAGAAAACGATAATTTAGAAATACCAAAAATTTAAATATACATTTAGAAAAAATACCGATGAATTTCTCCAGGGAAAACTTAACTTCATTACTAAAAATAAAATGAAATTAAAAAAATCTACTGTCGAATTCTTACAAATACGTTTTGCATTAAACAAAAAGTTCAAATTAAAACTGTCGAGCAGAGTCGAGATACGTATGTCAGTCTACCAACTAAGTATATAAGTAAGTTAGACACACAGTAATTTAGTTACCAGTGGTGCCCAACTGACCAGAAAACAGTGGAAAAGACAAGATTACAATTCGGTTCCGGGTACTTCCTCCTTTCCGTCTTCATGGCTTGGTGAAATATCGAGTGGTCCGCGACGGCATAAAACGACCACCGAAAGAGAATTAAGCTGTCCGACTGGGCCGCAACAAAGCGGGAAGCGGGACGTGTTGAACAGCATAAAGAGCTTTCAAAACTTGCCGATAACAAAACTTTGGCGTCCGCGCGCGCGTTTTCTCGCTTGTTTTTGATTAACGGGATTCCGCTCGAACTCCTTTTAACTTTTTATTTTCGCCCACGATCCTCATTGCCTGCTTACACCGAGGACGACGACAGTGGCGTGCGTTGTTGTCGTCGTCGTGCTTCTGACAATTTTCCGGTAGAAACGAGGTTTGCATTATTGGTCCGTCAGACGCAGTGTTTCTCACTGGGCAAAGAAATATAATAATAGATATACAGGCAATATACTGTAACACAGGAAAGATGTTACTAGGGCACCAAAAGTATTCGGAAATGGGGTGGATATATAAACCTATAAATAATAATGATATATAAATCTGCTTCTGATTAAACGAATATTTTGTGACCTATTTGTTACGGGATTTTTTGTGCTAGTAATAATAATTTTTTTACATTTTAGAGTAGGTATATTATGACTTTATTTTTGCATATTTGTATTGTACATTTTACAAATTTTTAATTTATTTCTTCATACTTATACAGGGTGTATATTAATTCAGTGCAATAATTTGGAGGGGTGATGTAACTCAAAATGAGGAACAAAAAAATCTTAATAAAATTGTTCAAAATTTTGCAGTTGAAAATTCAATTGCTGCTACCCACACGTTTTCATAATGTGTAGTACTCCGTCGAAAACTAGCCCGCACCTATCTGTAGCACGCGGAGCTCACGAAATACGTATAAATAACGATGTATTCAATGATTTAATAGTAAACTTACCAAAAATTTTAAAGAAACTGCTCAAAGTGCGCACCGTTTGCATCCAAGCATGCTTCTGCCTGGCGCTGGCGCCTCCAATTCGCACATAAAGAGCGGCGTTCAATGTCATCGCGCACAATTTCAGCACAATTGAAAATTCGCTCACGGAGTTCATTTTCATTGTTTACTTCCGTCTTATACACTAATCCTTTTAAATAACCCCAGAAATAAAAATCCAGAGGATTCAAGTCTGGAGAACGACTTGGCCACCGTCTTGGTCCATTAATCCCTATTCACTTTGCACCAAATGTTTCACTTAAATCTTGCACTACAATGCGGCTCTTGTGCAGGAGCACCGTCGTGCATAAACCACATTTCACGGCGAACATCAAGCGGCACATTTTCTAATAAACCTGGTAGTGTGTTTTGTAAAAAGTTCAAGTATTCTTCACCATTAAGACGGGGCTGGCCCTACTAAACAATTGCCAATAATTCCGGCCCAGATATTAATGGCAAATTGGTGCTGAAAATTGGTACGTCGTATAATTCGCGGATTTTCATAAGTCCAGTGGCACATGATCCGGCGGTTAAAAATTCCGTTTCGGGTAAATATCGCTTCATCAGTGGAAAGTACCAAATTAGGAAAGTTTTCATTGGTTTGACATTGACCACGAAACCACTCACAAAAGATGACCTGTAAATAATCCTGTGGGAGCAAATCTTGTACACGCGTTTTCCGATATACCCGAAGTAAGTTTTCACGTAGTGTTCTGTGCACTATCCCGTGGGAAACTCTTGTCGACTTGTCGAGCAATTGTTCTAGTGCTTCGTCGATCATCTTCGTGGACCATGTGCGAGATTTGTTCTTCGGTATTTACCATATTACGATCGCGTGGACCGCCTCTTCCTCCATGGCTAGGCAAAAATACCCGACCAGGACTATCCCTTAACCGTTGAACCACGGAAACAAAAGTTCTATTATTAGGGACGCGCCGGTTTCTAAATCGTTGCGAATACAGTCTTTGAGCGGCCGCTGCTTTTTTTCTGCATTCACCATAAACAAGTAACATGTCCACGTACTCACCACTACTAAAATTATCCATTTTGAAACACATAACCACAAAATAACACAACCACATACCACAATCCATAAGAGCTGAGCCATACCGAAGATACCGAGTACAGCTTCAAAAATATCTCATCGAGAAGGATATATACGATTTGAATGAATATAATGTTTGATTTTTCGTACTATATTTCTTTTGTGTTACTCTTAACGATGGTCTATGATTTATAAATCTTTTAGATCAGAATAAAGTTTATTATTATTATTATTATTAAATAACTACCAAGAAACCCGATAAATAGAAACAACTGCAGAGCGTAAACTAAAGCACGCAAGGGACTTCCCGTCATTCAGCTGTCAGCTGTTTCGCCACAGGCTCTAGGTCAAGTCGCTACTACCCTTTCTAAAAACGTGCGGCGTCAATTTCTGCATTTTCAATAATTAATTACTCAATACTGGTGTCACTTAGAGAAAAAACGTATTTGAATTGTTTACTCCAATAATGAAGATCTAGAACCCCTAGAAATTATTGCACTCATTTAATATACCCCTGTATACTGCATTTTTCGACAGAGTTGGCACTTGCGTCACTTAATCATCATCAAATGGCCATCTGCTATAATACATATCTACAGAAAGAAGTCATTTTGAAGTATGTCGAAAAACGGCAAATATGTGACACTAAAATTACTTGGTGTGGTCAATATTTCATAATGGACGGTATTCGTAACCATTGTATTTTATATATCCCCACGAAAAAAATTTAATGGGGCAAAATCGTGGCCAGATTCTGGTTTCTGAATTCCTACTTATCCAGTGTTCCAATTTCTCATCATTCTTCTTAATTCTTACTCTTACCAATTATTTGTTATATGTTGTAAAGGCAATAATTTGCACATTATGTTTAAAAGAGCATGTTTTGAAACTTGTGAAGAAACAATGGCTTCAAATGTGCTGTAAGAATTCAAGAAAGAAGAAACGTAGCTATTTGAAAAAGAAAGAGCTGGATATTTTGAAAATCGTAGCTCGGTAATGGTCAAGTTTGGACACACACGTATTTTGATTCATAAAATATAATGTTCTTCTAAAATAGTCACAAACCTTGTAAAATATCTAATATTTCCCTTTGATTTTATGTCCGTCCTCACTAAGCACAATATGTAATATGATGTTACGACTATATTACTTCACTAAACAGCCCTAAACCCTCCCTATAATTACCGAGAGCAAACCCACCACCAATACACTTACCAGCGGATAAAACGGCAATAAAATTGCAAAATGTCCGTTTTGTTTTTACTGCGTTAGACCCGCCGTTCGATTATACCGTTACCAATAAGGTAAACATTGTTTTAACAGTCTTCGATACATTGTACGGCTCGTGTCGATCCACATCATCATGCAGAGACCTACTTTGCACAGGTGGATGGTACTAAATTGAGTGCCAGGAATTGAATAGTACTGGATGAAATTCAATTTGCCGCCCCTAGAAGTGAATAGGGATTGAAGTTAAATAAGAAGGGGCTATGCTAGTGGATTGATTGTTCCGTAAAGTGCAGCCGGGTAAACTTTCAAAGAAAATTTTAGTAATGAATTGCATATTGAGAAGGTTTCTATTAGGAATTCATAAACAGGTTTTGATTTATTTGCTGAGAAACTGTAACACTTCTTGTGTTATTGTTTTTGTATGATTTTGTTGTCATGTTGTTTTATTTCTGTTAACTTATTGGTATATCTCGTTTAGTTCCTTCACAAATTGCCAAAAGATTTTTAATCTATTTACTTGACAGCCTTGTAAGTACTTGTAAGTATAGAAAACACTGTACAATACTGTCTCGTATATGCAGTGAGCGCGTAAAGTTTCAAAAAGTCATCGACGCTATTTTTCTCATAGACCTTCTAATTATAGGTAGTGGAACCATTTTATGGCCTTACTTACATAAAATTTTGATACAAAGTCAATTGAAATAGAATGTGAACATTAATTTTGTCTAATATGAAAATGCGTTCTGGATAGAATTATTTTCCCTTACACGAATTAAAAGCAATGACAAAAAGCGAGATTTTAGCACTCGTTAAATACAAAGGAGATCCATTTCTGCAATGTAATTGCTTTTTATGGCGTTGTACTTTTGGACGGTAGTATTTCTGTTAGAAATATGTATATGTAGGGATGTTAAATGACGGTAGTTATTTGTTTTCCTAAATTATCGTTGAAAATAAAATGAATAATTTAAAATATTAAATTACCACGTGATTCAAAATCAAAAATGTTAAATTACCGATGGCTGCAAGTCAATAAAATGTACGATACAACCTTGAAATCATCATTTCGTAGATAACCACCAATCTCGCATGCTTTTCCTGATTTTATAGTAGTAATTCATTATTAAATTGAATACAACGGCTACAACAAAAATACTATTTATACCAGAAATGTATATAAGGACAGTCTAACAGCATACTTATAGTATAATAGTATATTATTCTATGAGCAAGTAATGTAAGCAATTACTCACGAGAACGAAGTTTGCAGCACGAGCCGTAGGCGAGTGCTGCAAAACGTTCGAGTGAGTAATTGCCATTACTTGCGAATGGAATACTATACTTTTTCTACGACTATACAATTTTTTTTTTAAATTAATTTAGTCCGTATTGGGACGGCGCGGCGCGGCGGTGGGTGGCGCGGTGGTACGTATAGGTATTCTGATGTATGACATTATGTCGGTATTACAGATTTTTTTCTAAAAGTGTCAAATACTGACAGCGAAGAAAAGATAACAAGGTATCTAACCTACAAAATGACAGATAATTATTATCCCTTGTTGGTGCGTATTGATGTATTAAATAAGTAAGTCACATTATTACACTTTTTGGGCGACTTAAATTTGTCGGCAAGCTCACCAAAATAGGCTATCAAAACATTTTCGGAAAATGAGCTTACATTTTTTCTGATTCGCCTATCCATAAACGCTTTGTGGGTGTTTTCGTATTTTGTCCTCAATTTTTCGTGCAATAAATTTAATGTGCGGATTTGCGCGGCTTGTATTACATCAGGTGGAGTTCACATTCAGAATACACTTTTTTATAATTATGATTAACGAATTACAGTAATTACTGTACACTGTACGCATGTGGTGGTATGTGGTAGTGTATTTCGTTAAAATATCTGACAGAATAAAATTGTTTGTAGCGCTCGTCGTTTAGCGACGTTGTCAACGTTGCTAAGCAGTCTCTCTAAACACGGTGGAAATGAAAATCCGCGCTATGATTGGTTCTACAGCCGTGAGAAATGAAATATTGCCGTGAGAAATGAAATATTTCTCACGGCTCGCAATGTACCTGGAACCAGGAATGAAATGTTTGTCATGTGTGTGGGGAATGGTTAGTATTACTTATCATAAATTGCCATGATAATGAATGCATTCATCAATAGGAGTAGAAAAAATACTTTAAATCATTACCGACTCACGAAACAACAACGCTAGGATTCCAAACAATACAATTTTATCCAATTTTATCCGGACGACTGGAACATTTTTTTAAATCGCAATTTAATAGTTTGATAGGTGAATGGCTTCTGATAAAAAATGTATTTATACAATACAAAAAAATTAGCTATATTTTCTCAAATAATATCATTCGGCAGGTGAACTGAGGAGTGCAAAGGAGCCTTGATAACGAAAAAAAAATATTAAAATGTACCGGTGTTAAAAACACAAGAAATGAACAATAAAGCAGCAAAACTTGAGTACTTTTTAACCTATAATAGTTATAATTTAATCATTTTTCAGGCATTTGAAATTATTAAGAATATCGGATTACCTTTGGTAACTTAAGCGGTAAATTACGGTAATTAAAAATCTGCAAATAACCATTAATTACGGTAATTTATTTGGTAATATACCCGGTAAGTTACGCGTTTACATCACTGTGTATATGTAAATATAAATGTTGTTTTCAGTAAAGTTGTAAACAGTTAAGTATTTGTGTTCCCTAATACCATCATTTACCACCACCCGAATACCCCACAATCTCTAATACCATCACAATTAGACTACAAATAATGTTTTAAAATTCTTCAAAACATTTTAAACAATATATAAAAAGTGTCTACCGATATGTCACCGTGCATCACCGTGCATATACAGTAGGGTGTATCGAAAAAACGTTCTTTTCGAAATTTAAAATTTCTAGTTGTTAAAAGTTTTGCCTGTGGACCCTCATATACCACAAAAAAAATTGGCCCAATTGAAAAATATTTAGGTCTCCCGCAGGAGGCCTAAAATTTATAATTTTCTTTAAAAATCCGAATTTTTTCATATTTTTTTTTATGAAATATTAAGTGGGCTTTCTTTTTCAAAGCCCACATGTACTCACATAATAAAAAATTTAATGAGAAATAAACTTTTATCAATATTTAAGCACATTTTTAAAATTTTACGAAAATGGGCATTTTGCTAAAAATTGTACCGAATCTAAATAAACTCCAGGCGATCTAAATGTAGCATTAGAGTAATATGTGTTTGTATACGGTAATATCACAATTCTCAAAGAAAATTATAAATTTTAGGCCTCCTGCGGGAGACCTAAATATTTTTCAATTGCGCCAATTTTTTGTGATATATGTGGGTCCATAGAGACAACTTTTTGAATTTCGAAAAAAACGGTTTTTCGATACACCCTAATATAATAATAATAATAATAATAATAATAATAAATGACTTTATTCAAAAAAACAAAAACATACAATATAAGTAACACAGTACAAAATCGTGAAAAGGCGAAGTTCAGTCAAAGACTGCTTTTCAACTTAACCAAGAAGAAGTAGAGTACAGAAAATGAAAATTAATTTAAATGTGGCCGCACCCATGCTGCACCTGCACAAATAATGTGATCCACATAATAACAATTGCAATGACATTTGAAACGAAGCTTTTGCACTGAACGTATTTCCATACACATTCCAAAAGTTTGCTCCAACTTTCAGGCAAGACATGAAAATAAAACAACAAATAAAAACAAATGCATCGCGATAAAGCGGGCTAGTGGGAAGTAGCATTCAACCAGGCATGTTCACCCCCAAACTGTTCGGCAAGCAAGATGTTAAAGTATTGCACCTTGAAGAAGGTGACCGTAGAACACTGTTGAACCTTAACTGGTAGAAAATTTAAAACATTTGCAATCTGATACCTAAAACATTTCTTGAAGAATTCATGTACGTGAGTAGGAGGCGTCAAAGTTCCCTTAAATCTAATATTCAATGTATGCACATCCGATCTGAGCACAATTTTGCGATATAAATAAGGGGGCTTTTCGGATGACATAATTTTATAATATAAGCAGGCAGAATGTAACATTCTTCGATGCTTCATATTCAACCATCGCACATCAAATAATTTATAACTTATACTTTCTCGGCGGCGAATACCAAAAATTAACCTCAAGCATGAATTCTGTACCTTCTGAATCTTCCTGGCTGTAACTGATGACAGAAATGAAGAGTAGACCACATCACAGTAATTAAAGTACGATAAAACAAGTGACTCACATAGCATCGTCTTCATTCTCCTATTTAAAAAGTTTCGACTGTTATAAATGAGTCTTAAGCTCGCGTATGCTCGTTGTGTGCACTTGTTTATGTGATCATTAAAGCCAAGGTTCTCGTCAATAATCATGCCCAAACTTTTAACTGATTTAGAGCATGGTACCTGAACATTGTCTACAGAAATATTCAGTCGGGATAAGATCGATTCACGCTTAGTTAGTGGTGCAATTAAAATCAATTCTGTCTTTGATGGATTGATATTAAGACTATGCCGACGAGAAATGTCAACGATGGCCCGTAGATCCCGATTTATACGTTCACAAGCCATGTCCACGTCGCCCGGAAGAAAGGAGCAGTACAGTTGGGTATCGTCTGCATAGAAATGCGATCCGCAATGGCTTATATAGTCAGAAAAACGGCTGGTGTAAATTGTGTATAATAATGGGCCAAGTACTGAGCCCTGAGGAACCCCAGATGTTAAATTGAGAGACTCCGAAACGTTATCATTTAAAACAACATGTTGTCTACGTTCAGTCATATAGCTATACAACAACTTTACGGCCACTTCATCCAACCCAATAAAATGAAGAATTGACTTCATTATCTCATGGTTTATGGTGTCGAACGCTTTTGAGAAATCCAATAGGCACAAAAGAGTAGCCTTACCTTTATCCAACTCGGCAACAATATCATCAACGATCGTCAATAGTGCGGTAGCGCAACCATACCCTGGTCTGAACCCAGATTGGGTATCAGGGAGCAGCTTATTCTCATAAATGTAACGTTGTAATTGAGCAGCGATGATCTTTTCAGCCACCTTCGACAGCACCGGAAGAATACTTATAGGTCTAAGATGAGCAAATGTAGATGGATGAGCAATCTTAGGTAAGGGCTTCACCAACGCAACCTTCCAGGCTTCTGGGAATATTCCATCAGACAAACAAGCATTAATAATATGTCTTAAATATGACACAATATGGGGACAGGTAAGTTTCACAAGCTTAATATTCAATGTATCGATGCCCACCGCACCTGTTTTTACCGAGTTGATAGCGTGTGCGACATCGACGTCATTCACCATTTGAAAAGTGAATAGTGCATTGACAATTTTATTATTTCTGTAAAATGAGACTAGGTCATTATCGAGAGGAAGTGTGGCCATAGTCGAGTTAATATAATAATTATTTATATCATCTGGACAACAAAGATGTCGCGGTATAACATAATTCCCAGAATTACCCACACCCATCTCTCTCAACGCCTTCCACGGATTACCCCCTTCGCCCTGTACCCGTCTCTCCAGGAAAACTTTTCTTTCTCTGTCAACTGTGGCATTAGTCAGATTTCTAAGCTGCTTGTAATAGTCCCATGCCAGCGTTGTTTGTCTTGTTTTAAAAATTCTAAATGCTGCATCTCTAAGTCCCTGCATTTGCCTAACTGTGGGTGTTATCCAAGGTGCTGGCGGCTTCGTAAACCTGCAGCGTTTAATAGGAGCGTGGAAGTCAATAACCGATAGTAGACTAGAGGTGAAAAAATTTACTTTGTCGTCGATATCAGTTAAATCAAACATTAAAAAAAATGGAATACCATATAAATCGCTCAAGAAACGTTCGTAATCAAAATATTTGAAACATCTTAAATTTCTATATTGTGGAAACTGTGGTGGCAAAACAAACCCAATATCACAAAATACCAACTCATGATCACTGACACCATGCAAAACACCCCCACCTCGAACCATCTGCAAATCCGAAACACAAATAACATCTATAAGAGTCTGTGTGCTCGCCGTAATTCTTGTGGGAGAAGGGATTATCTGAGAAAGGCCAACCGAATCTAAAAGGTCAAAAAATGCGCTTGTTGCATTTGAGTTATCAAGTAAATTAATATTAATATCGCCCATCAAAATCACCCTGTCATGAGTTGGCATTACACTGGACAGAGTACTTTCCAGATCATTAATAAAAATTGAGTAATTAAATCTAGGTGGTTTATACACCACACCAACAGCAAAACGTAACCTATCGATCAAAAAAGATATCCAAAGCTGCTCCACGGCATTAGATGTACTAATTAACCTATACGAAATTTTATTACTTACATAGAACGCGACACCTCCCCCTCTTGCACCTCGATCCGCTCTTTCAAGCACAAAACCATCAATACCAATCGCCGCCGAATCAATATCTGGAGAAAGCCAAGTTTCGCTCAAACCCACAACCTCATATGCACCACCGCGAAGCAAATCCCTAAATCTACTGAATTTAGAAGTTAAGGAACACACATTCAAATGCGCCAGCTTCATATCCATAGACAAACTAAAAGCAATAAATCAAATAATACAACATTTAAACATAATATGCTATTTATGGCTTAATAAACCAAGCAAAAAATCGCAGTACAAGCAGAGCATAAACAAAAATAGAATATGACTTCTAAGCCTAATCAAACAAAGAAAGAGAAAAGGAAATCAACTATAAGTACAGTGTAAAAAAAAATAATTATCAACTAAATTCGCAATAGTACCAAGAGCAAAACACAAGCGCATCCACTACATTCACAGACACGGTCCATCATCAAAATTTTCAGCCTATTTATTTCTTTGTGATCGAGTTTTTACTTGACCTTTTGTGGGATACTTCAATTTGAGATCATCTAATTCACTTTGACACTCGATGGAGTGATACTCCTTCCCTATCTTAATACCTATTCGGGAATCCATTGTCCATACATTAGCATCTCCATAAGTTATTCTTGCCTCCTTATACACATCCAACCGTTCCTTTGACAGTGATTCGGTTATAAGAAGCCCAGTACCCTTCAAGTACTTTTTGTTAGACCACACACTTTTTCTGGATTTATACGAAGCAAACTTTACAATTACGGCTCGCTTATTTCCACCTGTCTTTTTACGACGACCCAGACGATGACATCTATCGATTATTCCACAATTAGAATCAACATTCAACTTGCTGATTATTTTCAGGACTTCATCTTCTAATCCTTCATCAGTTTCATTATCATGTTCCGCCATTCCATGGAAAATCAAACAATTTCCTCGTGAGTAGTTTTCCAGACGGTCCATACGTTTGTTGTTGTGTTCCAGTAACTCAATTAATTTATTAATAGAGCTAAGTACAGTGGCTTGGAACACTTTAAAATTTTCACCGATAAGGCTGAACACAGTCTTTTGATCACCTGTAGAGTTTTGCGATATAGCCTGGTCTAATTTCATTTGGAAACTTGCCATAGTTTTCGTTATGTCCTCAGTAAACGCAGAGAGGTTAACCATATTTTGCGCCATCCCCACAAATGTAAACAAAGTCAATGCACACCTGCGACGATTGACCTTCAATATGTCTTCCAATGTCACAACGAGCTGCAGTTTGTTATTACCAAAACTTAATCACTTTGTGCGTGGGTATTAACCAATACCTAAACTTAGTTTCTTAAATAAGTGTTTACGCAACCTTCACACACTAACACACGTTACTACGTTGGCTATAACTACCGAAAGTATATACAGTAATATACAGTATTGCAATATTTATAATTGCTATCATAAAGTGAAAACAGTTTTAAACTTTTAGATGACAATAATATTCCGTCGCCTCCGCCATTTTGCAAAAACCTCGCTGTATTAAAATAAATAGATAGAATCGGTTTTAAATACCACGATACACATAATATTATCCAAAATTCATACGAAAACAATAACATCAACTACAAGAACCATAACTAAAATTCTTCAAATAAATTATTATTAGCGAGATTCACGTTCGCACACACGTTCTCGTTTGGGTTGTTTGAGTTAATAAACCCTTGAGACTGATTTGTAATTCTGCATTGTGTGTACATCGCACCCCACCACGCCTCCTGTCGTCAGCGGGTGTACCAACGGTCGGAGATCATGTGCGTGCGTGCTCGGATCCGCTTGTTTGCACATGTTTGCTCTAGGTGGTTACAAATCTGCTTCATGGCTCGAGTCCGCTTCCATTATGGCGACTTATCCGGACATTAGCTAGCCCAACGATAGAAACCGGGCCAGGATGGGACGTGCGTTCTTTACCTGGTATTAATGCATCAAGTGTCACGCGACGGAGCTTAACTGTGAATAATGGAAAGCGGCCTCAACCGCCTGCGTGACTAACGTTGATTTTCATTGCCCACGGTATCAAAAATTGCGTAGGATACGACGTGGTAAATATGCAAATGGGCTGCCTGGAAGATTTACAGGAGATTTACCTTGTTATAATAAATTTTAAGGCGTTCTTGGGGATTTTAATAAATTATGTGGACACTTCTTATACTTCGTTAGAACGTTTTCGTTTAATTATTGTAAACGACGTCGGTTGACGTTTTTTGTTTACCCTTAATGAATGCTACAAATTGTAGATGACATATTTTCTTTTAAATGAAAGGCAAATAATAGTAGGAAATACAGTTAGATTCTTGTAAAATTTATTATGCATCAACGTGTCTGAGGTCCGTTGATGACCACCTGACCTCTTCTTCTATGTACAAACGTGGTTATCCTGTCGCTAATACTAGTCCACTGCACAACTTGATGTTAAGTATAATCCTGCTATTCTAGAAGAACCTATAATAATCTACAAGGTAGTTTCCGAGGTAAAGCTACCAGTTGTACAGAAACTGCTTGTACGTAGTCCATTATTTATCGAAAGTGAGCTTTGAAGATTAATTTAAATATCAATATTATTTAAAGTTGATTAAAAAAGATGCCGATTTCGAGCCAAAGTACGGTCACAGTTTTGTTGCGTATATAATTTTCAGGTTGTTATATTGTCCGAATCCCTATCAAGGTGCGTCCACATCAATTAACCCATATTTGCGTTTTGACATATTTACTACCTTATTTCCGTTGATTTGGCTGTTTGGCCTATTTTGGTCTCCACCATTCGTACCTACATCAAAAATTTTATTAAGTTCTGTTTCAAAAAGTTGCATTCCGAGTTCATAGTTTCATTTCGTTTATAGGGTACCACCAGTTAAAATAAATACCTTACAAAAAAGAAAATAATCATCCAAAAAACGACATAAAAGAAATATTCCTACATATGAAGTCTGTTAAAAATGATTTTGCATACTGTATTATATCATCATATTATTATGTCTACGAAGATGAAGTCTCAAAACTAAGACACATGGTGAGAGCGTGTTATGAGCTGATTTAGATTCAGTGGTTTGACGTTGCATATTATAAATACACACTAAATACACACAAAAATCTATGACTTTTTTAGGGAAAAAAATTCATTACGAACAACCCATTTGGCATGCCGATTCCAAGAAACGTTTTAACTGTTTGCTAACTAAAAATGAGAAAGTTGTGGTGCTCGTTTTTCATTTTCATTACGACATTTGTTATCAGTTAGATTTTAGAGCAAATTAACTACATTAGATCACTTCACACCTATACCAGTTCCAGAAAAAAATCTATAGACATGATCTTGGCACAAGAATAAGCTAACCAGTGGTTTAATAGGATGGTATCCTGTTATCCCCATGTTATGTCTTATTCCCTGGGCATCTTAACATGATGATAACAGAGAGTTGCTAGGAGCGGGGTTTAGTAATTTAGTCTTAGTAGGGCCGTCTGTGATTAGCTGCATATGAAGATAAAGTTACCAAATTATGCTTTCTATAATTTTCAATGCCTTAGCTGCAGAATGAAACGCATTTGATGTTTGACGTGTAGTTAAATGAATAAAACGATGATTTTGGCACATACTGTTTCAACCATGTTTCAACGAATAGAATACTGTCAATTTTTCAAAACTTGCAGTATCGATTCTAATTTCTTTTTTATATTAAAGGTAACATATCTACAAAAGGATGCAATAACAACTACTTTTTTTTCTATTTTAAATCAGGCCAGAATCTCAGGTGCAATAACGTGGCATTTATTTGAATCCAATAAAATGATAATACGATAGGGTGTTCAAAAGTATAGTGATGTGAAAAATGAAAATGTTGCTCAAAATGTATTCATTTGTCAACTATAATATTGTATTGTAAAATCGAGTCGAGTAGATATCATACGTAAAGAATTCAAAATAACGGAAATAAGACACAAGAAAGTCTCACGAGAAATCCAGTAAACACTAAAAGTGATTTTCGAAATCGGATTTTGCGAAACAAAATATTCCGCTTTATTGCCCGACGAAAGAAACCCCTGAACGATCGGTCCCTTTTTTTCTGCGATTTCCGGATGACGGTTCCATTACTACCGAATGGCGTGCGAATTTATGTGATTCGCTGTGTTTCGAAATATTTCCAAAGTGATTTCACAAATCGCACTGTCATCGCTGAGCTCTCGGGATCGTTGATCGGGAAAAAGGGGTGGATTTTTATCTACCCTCCATCCAGCCGGTGGAACTCTATTGTTCGGATACATATGTCGGTAGCGGGCGATTCAGTTGGCAAACATAATAGGTATCCACACATTTTACGCGATTCGAATTGAGTAGAATCGGAGATAGATGGCGGGACGCATTATATTCGCGATGAAATTTAGCGCCACATAAATTTTACGGCAGCAGCGCGGCGAATGACATATTTCACTTCTGGAAATTTCATATAGTTTAGGCTTGAGGTAGCCTGGAAGATTACAGAGCTTAGGATAATCTTTAAAAATGCCATCCGGTGGGATTTCTGTTACATGGAGTGAAAAATAAGACAAAAATTTACATTCTTCATCCACAAAACGCTTTGGCGTTATTTGTTCTATTCTAGAATTTACTCAGTTGTAAATTGATAATGTTTAGAAAAATTAATGCTTAACAAGCCATGGACCATTGTAAATGCAAAATAAATCACATCTCTACCTGGTACCTTTTGATAACGAAACCATTCTGAGAAAAACGTCAAGATAATTCCTAATACATAATTTTAATCCATAATATTAATTTCACGTTAATATACATATATACATAACATATGAAATAACAAATTGAAAACGTCTGGGAAATAAATAAATAAAATGAAGCACCTATACATTAAAATATTTGGGCTCTACTTTGTCCTCCAGGAATTCCGTGCATAAGTAATACGCTCTACTCAAGAAGGTTAAACCTTTCTCCGTTAAACCTTTTGTTTAAAAAGTTTCGCAGACATACTTGCCACATCCCTTAGCAATGATATTGCAGAATTTTGATGCCATAAAATTGAGAGTTATTTAACAAACTTCTTTTAAACTCTGGTAAGTCTCGTCATACTACAGCTAAACTAGCAAAAGAAAGCTACATTCCATAACATTTCCAAATTAAAATTATATTTTCAATATCAGGTTTTCCGTTTGAATACATAGTTCATTGTTGCTTCTGATTTGATATTGATAATCGTTATTTTGTCCATTGTGTCGCATCGAAATTATGTAGATATTTAGTGTTAAGATTAAGCAAGTTTTTCGAATAACTTTTTTTCCGATATCTCTAACCCATCGCAAAATTTCGATAATTGTCAAAATTTTCGAATTATTCTTCTAAAAGAAGCACCCATCAAGGTCATGAAATCTCTACCTATACATATAATAAAATGTTGCAAATAAAAATTTAACTGACTTCCACCAAAAGCTAGTTTGATTAAAACTGGTCTTAAAGCGTTACCTTGCCCATTTGTTGAGTCCGTCAATATCCGAGTTCATCTTTATATTTCTATATTTAAGGTTACACCCAGTGAAAAGCAATCTGTCAAACAAGTTCAGCGTAATTCAATTCGGTTAAGGCATTGGGCTTTATTTTGTGTTTTAATTAATAATCATTTTACCAAAACGTTTTACGTTCTTTTAAATATGTTCGTAAAGCATTTTTATCGTTTTATCATCGTTTGTTTTTAAAATGTTACCGGCCAGTTACGCGCCAGTGAGTGAACAGCTACAGTCACTGGCGCGTAATTAGTAAGATTCATCTAATTTGTATCGATGCTTTCGGATGGCCCACGGCGCAAGGATGCGCCACCGTTGTTTTATTGTACCTGTGTTATTCTATTTGTAATTATGTTGGTTCATAATACGTATTTTGTTTAATTAGTATATTTGTGTTAATGGCTAATGGTCCACGTATTGCGGAATTATGCGCAAACATACATAAATGAAAATCCCAATATATACAGTGAGCGCGTAAAGTATGGAAACAAACAAAATCTCGGAAACGGTCTATTATTTGTAAAAATCCTCGGGCACATCGATTTTTAATTATCAAAATATATATATTACATCAAATTTAATTTCCGATCTTCAATTGGTATTGACTTATGACGTCATCGACACATTTTTTAAACGGTAACCCCATATTTTTGGTACCTATATTGATAGATCTGTTAATTGTCTTAAAGGTAATTCACTAAATATATCGCAAATTTTCGCGAAACGACAGTCGAAAATTATGGTAGTTTTAAGTAAGTACGTAGGCTTTCACGGCCAGAATCATTTAGAAAATAAACTGCTTCCGGGTTATGCCGTGTGTCAAGATTTGTTAATGCTGACGTTTCGCGAGCCATGTTGCTCGCTTCTTCAAAGCTAATTGAATACTGAAGAGCTACCAAGAAAGGCTCCCTTATATACCTGAATTTACACCTCACTGCGCACATCTGGCGCTACCGCTCCATGTGTTTTTCCACCTGACCGCGTTAGGATCGATTTCCAGACCCTACTAATGTCAGTACCGTCCTCGCGATTGATGTCAGGATGTTTGTAAATTTCGATGGCTTCTCTAATAAGCATTCGATGATAATTACCCACCCTTGCCAACATCTTCGCGTCATCGAAATCCATTGCGTCCCGACTCGTGGCAGTGTTGAGCAACAGCGGACTGTTGGATCTTGCCTAGCCGGGTGTCCCTACTGTGCTCCTTGATTCGACATTCGATGCTTCGTCCTGTCTGTCCTACATAGCATGTTCCGCACTCACATGTTATCTTGTATACCCCTTCGTTCTTCAGGAACGGTGTGATATCCTTTGGGTTAGGCAAAAGATCCTTTACCTTAGCTGGTGCTCTGTACCTTACTGTGATACCCGATTTCTTCAGTACTCTACCGATTCTCTCTGATCAACGGGTAGACTTGGACATACAGTCTACCGTAAGAAGACACAAGTACCGATCGGTACTTGAACGCCAAATCACACCACCACCCCCAACAGAAGAGAAGTGTTATTAACACTTTGTTCAACAGAGCCGAGAAGGTATGCGACTCTAGCACCTTGCACGACGAACGGAAACACTTGGAGTGGGCCCTACGCAAGTGTCAAAGGGGTTCGCTTGCTTACCATACGTAAGTGGGGTATCAGAGAGAATCGGTAGAGTACTGAAGAAATCGGGTATCACGGTAAGGTACAGAGCACCAGCTAAGGTAAAGGATCTTTTGCCTAACCCAAAGGATATCACACCACTCCTGAAGAACGAAGGGGTATACAAGATAACATGTGAGTGCGGAACATGCTATGTAGGACAGACAGGACGAAGCATCGAATGTCGAATCAAGGAGCACAGTAGGGACACCCGGCTAGGCAAGATCCAACAGTCCGCTGTTGCTCAACACTGCCACGAGTCGGGACACACAATGGATTTCGATGACGCGAAGATGTTGGCAAGGGTGGGTAATTATCATCGAAGGCTTATTAGAGAAGCCATCGAAATTTACAAACATCCTGACAACATCAATCGCGAGGACGGTACTGACATTAGTAGGGTCTGGAAATCGATCCTAACGCGGTCAGGTGGAAAAACACATGGAGCGGTAGCGCCAGATGTGCGCAGTCAGGTGTAAATTCAGGTATATAAGGGAGACTTTCTTGGTAGGTCTTCAGTATTCAATTAGCTTTGAAGAAGCGAGCAACATGGCTCGCGAAACGTCAGCATTAACAAATCTTGACACACGGCATAACCCGGAAGCAGTTTATTTTCTATAGGGTAGTTTTGTTTCTTTATGAAAAGCGAATAGGCGTTTTCTATTGATTTATTTGCGCTGAATGCGAATCTGAGATCAAAAGTTGCATAGCACGTCAGGTTATTGCGCTATTTTGACGTTTCTTTTATGGAGCCGTACGCACCTCACTTAAAGAATCGCTGTAAATGCTTCAAAAACATTTGGGAACAAACTTTTGAGATGTCAGGTAAAAGTGCAAAGATTAAGGTTTACTATGAGGCCATTTTGAGGTTTCTAGGACAATCGGTTCTAGTGCTGGTATAAATTTGTAAAACTACAAAAATAGCGTTTTTTTACACTTTCTCCCCGCTTTTTTCGAAAACCTTGCACGATCGAAAATATTGGATACCAGGTTCACTTTCAGGGTAATTAAGGTAAGGCCGCACACTGAACAAGCAAGCAGCAAGCAGGCAGCAAGCAAGCAGCACACAGGCAGCAAGCAGAGTGCATTTTGCATACAAATTTGGATTGTATAGAACGGGATTGTCCTCAACTTCAGCAATTAATTACCATAAAAAATTCTAATTTCTTTCATTTTTAATGATTAATGGTTACATCATCCTGACATAATCTGTTGCTATATAAACCCATATTATAATATATAGTTTATCATCTGCGAATAAATTATTGAAAATTTCAGGTCAAAAGTTTAATGCACAAATACGCATCAAATAATATTTTAATTTTACTAATTTTTTACTGGCGAGGCTGTAGTTCTTTTATTAAAACAATCTATTTTTGCGCCTAATTCAATATTTATGATAATGGGCTAATTTAAAAAAACATTAGTCACAAAAATCACAGAAATCAAGATTGCTTGCATGCTGCTTGTGTGCGACGCAGCAAAAAAACAGTTGACAGAAAACATGCATACAGCAAGCATACAGCAAGCATACAGCAAGCAGCGTGCATTTTGCACCTAGGAGCAAATGCTCGTTCAGTGTGCGCGTCTATATATAAATACATGGGACCGTTTTTTGCACCTTGATGGTTTTGCTTCCTGCTTGCTGTTTCCTTGCTGCCTGCTCATTCAGTGTGCGGCTCGCCTAATTCTACCCAAAACGCAATTTCATATTCAATTCACAAAAGCTATTTTCCATAATATTATCAATATTTTACAATTTTCAATTGCCTATTTTTCTAAAATTTTCCTATTTAAGGCCAGAAAATATGTTCGATTCCATTTAGACAATTAACCAGAATCAGATCTACCAGAATCAGTAAGAAAAACAATAGGGTGCCATTTAAAAAAGGGTCGATGACGTCATAACTCAGTAACAATTGACGGTCGAAACTTGAACTTTTCACAGAAATGTGTATTTTGACATAGAATACCCAACGAGTTCGAGGATTTTTTTAAATAACATACGGTGTCAGAGATTTTCTCATGCTTCTATATTTTACGCGCTCACTGTATACATACGTTTCAAATTGATAGCCTCCTTTTCTCGCCAAATTGTGTCGCGCTACTATGTAGTGGATAATCAGTAGACATTTGTTATTATAACTGTATACCATTGGGATAACTTTGATATCTTATGTTTAATTTATTGAATGTAATTAAATTTGTCAAAAACTTTGTGTTAACAAAGCATGTTTTAAGAAAATAAAAATGAAACTCATTTCTATTTTTAGAAATCTTCTTCGAATACGCAGTATTGGTGTCTAGTTTTAGACCGTTCTTAAAATGGAATCAAAAAATAAGTAACAATTGTTTCAGCAACAATGTTTCCAGCTAAACCGATACAGATACAATGCAACTAGTATTGAATACCCGCCCTATCGTGCCTGTACAGCTTTCATTGTTGTTTTCAATTTACGTATTGGTCTGTGTTGGTGCGCGGTTCTGATAAGCCCATTTGCGTTAATTAACTAATTATAATTTATCCCGAGCATATTTTTGAAATGGTCGCTAGTGCTGGTAGTGCAGTGGTGGTCCACGTGGCGTGATCACGACTTCAATTAAATATAATTGACCGCTGCCGTGCAGACGGTTGATTGCACTATTTGTTCCACGCTGGAAATTTAATTAATCGAAAAAGTGGTAATCAACGCTAGATTTCACGGTACTACGAATTAAAACGGCGCAGACTGACTATAAACTTGAAAGGTTTGTCCATTGGGGTTAAGAAAATGGTCCACTGTACTAAAAATGGATTTTCTACTTTGTTTTTCAATTGACACTTTGTCACACTGTTTTAGGTGTTAAAGGACCAAGTATAGTGACGTGACCGCACCGTAATAACGTAGCGTAAAAAGATCAATGTACATAATTTCCACTCCGCGATTATAGTGACGCTCCGTAAACCGTAAAGTTCCTTCTCGACCGCAACGAATTTCATCTCCTGCGTGTTATGTCTTACGTTTTCCTACGTATGCGCGCGTATGGCGCCATCTGAACGTATACCGGCGAGTGAATAGCAGTTTCCAGTAAGTTGTAGTTTAACTGATAGCATTTTGATAGTTTGTGGCAACGTGCACACAGAACGAGCGACTTCACAATGAATTGTTGCTGCAACAAGCCCTGCGTCCATAATTTATTATATCTACCACGATCTACCACTGATTAATACAATCAACAATAAGACTGACATGTGAGGTTATGTGCCGTTGTGTATATACTTCTCCGCTAGATGGCGCTCAATTTGTTTGAGGTCATTGCGGCACTATAAATACTAATTTCGTCGTCCGGAACGGCATGCGGTACGGCACGTTACGCATTGCGTTTTTGTGGCACTATACTTGGTCCCTAAAATTAAATAATTGTAACACTATTTTTAGTAGTTTTTAAAGATTGTAAAATTGGTGACATTGATGTCAAGTGTCAAACGTAAAAGCACGTACATAACACTTTTTGTATGCAGCTAGTTTTTAGAGTAAGATTGGGATAGAAACATTTAACATATTTTATACGCTGTGTTCAGAAAATTGAAAAAACTTTAAATGGTACAAGAGTAAAGTGCATTTAATTTGAGAAGATATGGAAATAAGTTACTAGGAAAAGTTGTTAAAAAGTAAAAGGCAGTCTCTAATACCAATTTTTGAAAAAATCTGCCTACTTTTATTTATTTGTAATCATTAAATTTATTTTTTGAATATATAAATGGCTACATTACCCATATTTTCCAGTTAACTTCCAAAATAACCGGCGTATACGAAATGAATACCTATTAACTTCCGAAGAATTGCCCACTTAAGAAAAGAAAAATCGCCTACTTAAAAGTTTCGGTATACAGAGTAATTTATAAATCAATGCGAAAATGTAAAGGTCGCGTCAGCATCAAATTCTAAGTAAAGAAATACGAAATAGCTTATTTTAGGATCGGCCATTGTTTACGAAATATGCCACTTCAAAGATCATATTATTTATTCCTAAATCAATATACGGTAAGAAAGGTAGTCGGATTTAGCAACAATTATTTTGCGTTGTCAAGTTTAAAGTAAATAATAAAATTTTATGATCAATAAATTCTTTCATTTTCTTCATTAATTTATCGCGGTAACAAAACGTTAAAGTCGAGTATCTCGAAAACAAAGGCCGATCGGAAAAAATATTTCGTATGTATAACCAGTATAGAAGGTAAAGATTGAAGTTTTATTATAATATTACTACTTGTGGAATGTAACTACTAACTATTGTAGTAATGCTTTTTTTTTTATTTTTTCCGCTTTGTCAGTTTAAATTGTATCCTAAATATTAAATTTTTCATGATTTTTATCAACAAATAAGTGATAATTACTGATAAATATGGGGGAATATATATCGGCCCGACAAATTAGGTATTCACAACGGCTAATTGTGCACGACAAAATCTATACTCAGCACGACAAATTTGGTATTCGCCACGACAATATTCCCACAATATTCCCCACGACAGAATATGTTTTAAGCACGACAAATTAGGGATTCTTAACGACAGTTTAATTGTCTAGCACGACATATTATGTTATATGACTTTTTTAAGCTGTTTGAGAAAATTATTGATTATTTTGATTTTATTTATGAGTTTTAATTATATAATTTAGGTTTTATAAAACTTAATTAACAGCGGTAGTGTGGGGTATAAAATTTTTTTATAAAAACACAAAGTAAATTTTAAATATTGTATTTAAATAAAGAAACAAATAAACAATAATTCAAGTACAATAAATATATTAATTCGTACATTCTATAAAAAAAATAAACAAATATTAGAATTATTGTTTTGAAATATTGTGTATTTGAATATTTTTATCTTTTGATTTAGTAGAACATGTGTAATATTTAGTACCCACTATTTTTCTTTCTTTAATTATAGCCATTGATATGCTTCGGTATAGTCCTTTAATGAAGTTGTTTGTTGTGAGTAAAATTGTTTATAGTTAGGTGACAATGCATCTCGATATTAAAGCATTTGACTTATTTGCAAGTATTTAATTTGTCAAAAATACAATAGTCGAAGCTAAGTGACTATCCTGGCCAACTATGAACAAAATCGAGCAAGAAAAACTATTTTTGGTAGGGTTTTCTCCATAGACTGTTCGATTGTGTTCTTTGATGGCATTTAGCTTAGAATATTGTATTTTTGACAAATTAAGTATCTACTGGAAATATGTGAAGTGCTCTGACTCGTAAGTAATAACTGTGGTACTAAATTTATTGTAAAAGCAAAACAAAAATGTTTTTTTAATATGATTAAATTAAACGTATACTCGATTTTGTGCCCCTTGGGGTATAGGTTAATGTAGTTAAAATTATTAATGTACTCAAATTTCACAGCAATCAAGGATTGATATACAGGGTGAGTCACTAGAGTCGCGGTGGTAGATATAGCAATTATCTTTAGAGATGGAAAAAAATATTTAATACAAAAATTGTTTGGCATATCATTTTCTACAACGTAAAATTATTTTCATTTATACTGGGTGTTGCATTTAGGCGTAGCAGAAAATAAATTAACTTTTTTAAATGGAATGCCCTGTATATTATAACATATTATGATTGCGAAGAAAATTGTCTTACTAATTGTATCAGGTGATATTGACGTAAAGCTAATAGTTTCTGCAATATTAAATTTTTTATTAAAAAAATGGCCGTTGCAGGCCTTTTCCGAAAACTACGTAATAGCGTCATTTTTGCAGATATTTTCTTACAACTTTGTCAGAAAATAACCAATACTAATAGGGAGGTGATAGTGCCCAAAGAAATTTGATGCGCTATACAGGGTGTTCCTAGCACCTAATCAATTTTGATATTTTTCAAATGGCTTTTTCTTGAGTTTTTTAAATGGAACGCCCTGTATATTATTTGTTGGTTGCATTTCCCATTAAGTTGCCTTTAATTTATATTAAGTGTGGCATATACATATTTGTACCCGTTTTCGTGATATTTGGAATTTAAAGAAAATGTGTAATAAAGTATACCAATACAGTGCTTTAATATTACACCCTGTATAATTGAGTTAGTTTTTTTCATGTATTTTGTTATAATATAAATAAATTATAAATGTTGGTAAAGTTAAAAATGCTATTTTTTATAAAGATACATTTAAATAGCAGAGTTACGCTAATATTTTAAGTTAGCTTAGATTTACTTAACCTCGTTGTCATGGAAACAAAAACAAATAACAGACGTGTAGTTATTGCTGTCAACAGACTTAATATAGCTAACCAACATTTGTAATCTCTGTTAACGATGAATTTTAATTATACTAAAGAGGAACTGATAAATATTATTTACATCTATGGAGAAGCCGGCAAAAACGCTCTACTGGCCAACATATCTGTTAACCAACATATCTTCCATTTTTATGCAACAGAAAATCCTCGCGTTATCAGGCCTTTGGACCATCAACATAGATGGTCACTCAATGTATGGGGTGGAATAGTAGGTACCAATTTGCTAGGGCCTTACTTTTTTGAGGGTTCCCTAAATGGTCAAAGGTACTTACATTTTCTTAACAACCATCTACATGAATATTTAGATGATTTGCCGCTTAATATTCGCCAAAACTTAATTTTCCATCACGACGGACCCCACCCCACTTTAGTCTGAACGTAAGACAATTTTTGAACAACCAATACCCCAACAAATGGATTGGAAGAGGAGGCCCTACGTTATGGCCGCCAAGATCTCCTGATCTAAATAAGTTGGATTTCTTTTGTGGGGTCATGTTAAGGAATTAGTATACCAGACACCACCTACCACACAAGACGATATGAAGATTAGAATAAGAAATGTTTTTGCTGACATCAGAGAAAATAAGAGAGAGATATTAAGAAATACTTCGAGATCTTTTACCCATCGGATTAATGCTTGTAGAAGACAAAATGGAGGGCATTTTGAACACCTACCAAATCAATAACTACTTGTTGTTTTATCTTTAATTGTTATAGTTTTTTACTAGTTTTATGTTAATGCTTATCAAGTTTAAAAAATAGTTTAATAAATGTTATTAGTTGTGGTTTCTCTTAATTATTTGTTTTTATTTAATTTTTAGTTGTCTCAAATTATATTAATTTTTCATATTGAGTAACTAAATGGTAATTCCATGTACTTTTCAATTTATTTTGAGCAATTCTGTCAGTTTTTTAATTCAACAAAAGTATTTTTTTCCTTTCTATGTTCTCTTTACAAAAAAAAATCATTAAAAAAGAACCATGTTATGCAGGGTGTAATATTAAAGCACTGTATTGGTATACTTTATTACACATTTTCTTTAAATTCCAAATATCACGAAAACGGGTACAAATATGTATATGCCACACTTAATATAAATTAAAGGCAACTTAATGGGAAATGCAACCAGCAAATAATATACAGGGCGTTCAATTTAAAAAACTCAAGAAAAAGCCATTTGAAAAATATCAAAATTGATTAGGTGCTAGGAACACCCTGTATAGCGCATCAAATTTCTTTGGGCACTATCACCTCCCTATTAGTATTGGTTATTTTCTGACAAAGTTGTAAGAAAATATCTGCAAAAATGACGCTATTACGTAGTTTTCGGAAAAGGCCTGCAACGGCCACTTTTTTAACAAAAAATTGAATATTGCAGAAACTATTAGCTTTACGTCAATATCACCTGATACAATTAGTAAGACAATTTTCTTCGCAATCATAATATGTTATAATATACAGGGCATTCCATTTAAAAAAGTTAATTTATTTTCTGCTACGCCTAAATGCAACACCCAGTATAAATGAAAATAATTTTACGTTGTAAAAAATGATATGCCAAACAACTTTTGTATTAAATATTTTTTTCCATCTCTAAAGATAATTGCTATATCTACCACCGCGACTCTAGTGACTCACCCTGTATATGAACAAATTGAGAGGGTCCTGCATGAAAAATAACAGTACAAAAAATAAGCACAACATTAATTGGCATAATTTAGTTAGTTAGTTAGTTTTAACATTATACCCGCTCATCAGTTGGGATTCAGAAACAAACATTCGACAATTGATCAGGTACACAGAATAACAATGATAATAGAACGAACTTTAGAAGAAAAAAAGGTATGCTCCTCTATATTCCTGGATGTGGCAAAAGCCTTCGACAAAGTTTGGCACGAAGGCCTACTCTATAAGCTGGAACGGATACTACTCTTCGAGTATAGCCAACTATTAAAATCATACCTTTCTAACAGATACTTCCGTATAAAGCAAGATAATGAGTACTCAACTCTCAAAAGTATTAAAGCTGGAGTACCACAAGGTAGTGTACTTGGCCCAATTCTTTACCTTCTTTACACACATGATCTTCCGCAACCAGATGGTGTTACCGTTGCCACTTTTGCTGATGACACTGCTATCATGGCAGTAGATACAAATGTTGAAGGAACCACGGTAAAACTGCAGAATGCCGTCAACAATATTAGTGATTGGATGCAACGATGCCTAATTGCATTGAACGAAACTAAATCCGTTCACATAAATTTTACCAATAAGCGAATACAACACGTTCCAGTGAAAATAAATAACACGACCGTACCCTACTCGAACACCGCAAAATGCCTCGGTATGACGCTGGACACCAAGCTTAGCTGGAAAGCACACGTTAAAAAGAAACGAGAAGAATTGGGCATAAGATACAAGAAAATCTACTGGCTTATTGGTAGGAAGTCGGCTTTGTCGACATATAATAAACTTCTACTTTACAAGCAGATACTTAAACCTGTGTGGACCTATGGTATCCAACTGTGGGGCTGCACTAAGCCAAGCAATATCGCCATCATTCAACGCTTCCAAAATAAGGTGCTAAGAAACATCGTGGGTGCACCTTGGTATATAAGAAACAGAAATCTCCACAGGGATCTTGAGATGGAATTAGTAACCAACGAAATTGGAAAGTTTGCAGAGAATCATCAGAACAGACTTCTCCAGCACACGAATGTTGAGGCAATCCAGCTTCTTGACACTTGTGACAGTGTGCGAAGACTCAAAGGAACTAAACCTTTTGAGTTAGTGAAGTGATGTTAAAAAAGCAGAGCACAGTGTTATGTGAGTGATAGGTGAACAAAGCAGAGCAACGTGCAGTGTGTGAAGTTTAAAGCGTCAGCATCCAAACTAAATTTAAGTTACACCAATGGGGAACAGTTAATATTTAACACTTTTTATACGTAGCAATTTAGGTTAGATTAATATAGCTAGATAGTCATCAGACTAGGTGTTACACAATTACCTATGAGGTGATGTTAATTAATAAGAAAAGTTAGTTTTAATTATACGGTCGAACTTGAACAGTAAAAAAAGTACTAAAAGTTGATCTTTTGCAACCGACCAACATTTTAGTTAAATAGTGTACATCACATCAATCAAACAAGCAATTGCCTACAACTGTTCGATTATGCATACAATAATTTTCAATTATTCCCAACGTCCTTCTGTGAATTTAAAAACATACTACATATAACCACACTTTTAACGGTAGCACACTGTATGAGTATGGAATGAGTTTTCTACGGCTGTGCTAGAGGCGCTGCTTGTCATACTGCTGCCATGTATGGTCTTTGAGGTTCAATCACATAGTTTGCTGATTTTATCGTTGAAATACAAATATTTGTCGTTCATTTACATTTTTTGTCGTTCAAATGCATATTTTGTCGTTAAGGTACCGAAATTTGTCGTGCAAACCCCTAATTTGTCGGGCCGAAAAATGCCACCCATAAATATGTCGACGAGTGGAAGAAGTTCAGAACAACTACCAATGAGATTAACAACATACTTTTCTTTGCTGACCACATCTGAAAAATGCTTCTGTTCTTCCACTAACCTATTCAATTATAATATTAGTAATTAAAAAATAATACACAAAAGATCGGCGATAATTTTAGTTTGGCTTCATACGCTATTTCTAAAGAGGTATTTACTACTAATTACTCACATGCGAGCACATGCAGCATTAAAAAGTACGTCCTCGAATTTTTTATTACCGAGCGTACTCTCTGTACCGGCCATGTCATGACGTTGATTACAATCGAAATTTGACATGGTAAAGCGGGAACGGTCCCTATTATTAATGGTCGTCCCATGTCGACGTCAGGGGGCCTAGCAGAGCTACCTAGTCAGTGACAGGCCGACTAGAACTACGGCATATCCGCTCGGATATGCCGCGGAGCAGAGATTCCGCGCGGTGAAATCAGATCACGTCCGTTCCGTCCTTAGTAGTGGCATTTCTAATCTAGGGCGAAGATGAAGGTATGGCATAAAAATCTAGGAATAAATCCGTGCATGTTTCAGTTGCGAGTGGAAAGATGAATGCTAAAACGGAGTATGAGTTTTGTTTTATTTGCAATTGAAACGACCTCAAGAGTTAGTCTCATCCGTCGGAAATTGAAATTTCAATTTTAAATGAATGCACTTTATTATTCTATACTCCTACACTTCTATGTTCCACTTTATTATTCTATACTACTACTACTATGTTGTGTGGTGAGTTAAATTACCCTCTGTCGTTGCACAGGCAGACGCTACACGATGCTACGAATGTCGGACGTTTAATGAGAGGTGGTGTCGAATCTATTTCTATTTTTAATATCTTGAATTATCATGAACTTTGATGCTTTTATAGTTATGGTTATGTAGGCAACATCTCCTTTATTTTTAGCTCTTGGTTGATTTTAAACCACCTGCATCGCTGGTACTTTTTAGGTATTTTTTAGTTGTATCTTTTGTGTTACCTTTTGTACGAGCTCAAATGTTTTTAACACTTACAGAAGAAAAACCTGCAGGAAACCAAACGCTAATGACAGTTATGCCGGAGGGGATGCCGGAGCTAATTCTATTTGTTCGAAATTGGTCATGTCTGCATTAATATAAAACTAGTTAGCCAGGATTTGACAGATATTTTCATTCTAATGACAGTAGGTAGTGTCAAACGCTGATGTTTTGACAATACCTACTGTCAATAGAATCGATATATCTGCCAAATCCTGGCTAACTAGTTTTATTTTAATGCAGATACGATAGGAATCGATCAAATAGAATCTCATGCAGCTAAACTGTTAATTTTATATATAGTATGATAAAGTCATGTGCCTGGCCACATCAGATTTTTTTTGCTAATTTTCGATCACTGTCGCGGGAATAAGTTTATGAGTTCTCAAAGAGTTGTACAGATGTTTATGTTGAATATTGAATACAAAACTGATAATTATTGACGGGATTAAATGTAAATATCGAATCATTAACAAAAGGAAATGTTGATATCGGAATACCCCTGTATAATGAAGGGTAGAAATTGCGGCTGCTGCACATTATGAGCACATATGCACATATGAGTTTAGTATAAAAAGAATAAAAATATATTATTATACAGTGTCTCCCACTGAAGGGTGTAACACCTTCATATCTTTTTCATTTTTAGTCCAATTTTAGTAATTTTCTTCAAATATAATTCAAAGTCCGTAAATATCATTTGCATAAGCAGCTGCGCTTAAAAAAGTGTGCTGTGGAAATTTTGTTTCATATAAAACCTGAACTGTCAAAGTGCTTTGTCGTATTTAATTAAGGTAAGATGTTGAAAATAATATTTATGTCACATGATCATAAAGTGACATTTTACATTTAGTTACCGGGACGAAAACAGCTACTTTTTGCGCCCTAGGGCGATAAAGATTCTTTTTCGTCGATCGTTTATTTATGCGTCAGTTTAGTGAATAGGAAATCGTTTATTAAACAACTCTATTAATGCACGATTCCTATTAATGCATGATTTGTTATAGCCAATCACACGATGTAAAGACGTCGTTTGATTGACCAATCGAACATATGTGAAATGAAACCTTCCAATCAAAACAAACCGCCCTCTAGAACTGTCAGTGTCAAATTACATAAATGGTCATATAACCTAAAAAAACATTGGCGAAGAAAAATCTATGTAGACAACGCTAGAAGAATACGATCGACGAAAAAATTTTGTAACCAACTCGAATATTAAACGGCGATTAATGATCTCGACAATTAACGCTCTCGCTACGCTCAGCCTCGATCATTAAGCGCTCTTTTTAATATACTTGTTGGTTAAATAACTATTATGTGCCCTAGGGCATAAAGGATTGCCATGGTTATGTCAAATAATTGTCACTCAAATTGTAAATTTTAAATCGTCAATGTCAATTATTGGCGATTAAGGTTATAAGTTTGACAATTAATTGTCTGTATTGTCGATTAAGGTTATAAGTTTGACAATTAATTGTCTGTGTTGTCACTCAACACCGAATTGTATGTATGGTTATTCAACTCCGTAGATACGCCGTCACTTGATAACGTCAAAATATTTATTAATATTATTCAAACGGAGGAAGTGCGGAGGAACAAAACCATTGTAGGACATAAATTTCTGTATGTACCTCGGGCATTACTTGATGTTTATACCCTCGGGCGACTTAAAAACCTCTCGGGCCTATCGGCCCTCGCGCTTTTTACACTGTCACCCTCGGGGCATAAACATCCGTCTAATGCCCTTGGTACATAATTAACTATTACGGACTTATTATATTTTTGAAGAAAATTTCAATATTTTTAATTTTCATGAAATTTTGGATTTAGGGTTTTAGGGCAATTCTGAACAATTATTACTAGTAAAATTTTTCGATAAAAAAATCCCTAAAGTGATTTCTTGATGTTTGCCTTTTATTTTGCCATCACAAGGTGCTTTGGATTTAAAGAAGGCAATTGGTTTTTTTACAGTAAATAGAGTAATATGTGTTGTATTGTTGAAAAATTACTAAAATTGGACAAAAAATAAAAAAATATCAAGGTGTTACACTCTTAAGTTGGACACACTGTATATTGTGTGGTTCTGAAACTGCAAAGCTTTATCTTGTGGCGTTTGTAATTTAAGAACCACTGCACTGTATTGAAGAAAAAGTGGCATTTACCTTTTTTTTTGCAGAATTTTTTTATGGATTAATTTTGTACAGATGCTAACATTGCGAAACAGTGTCCGTTTTGTGGCAAAATGTTAAAAACCCCAAAAGTGCACGTTAGGGGTGGTTTCTACGATGCCAGGCTCCAGTAAAATTGAAACGCATCCCCTTCCGTGTCGTATCTCTAAAAAACAACTATATTTGATTTATTTCTCTTCTTTTTGCTAATTTTAATGTACTGAAATATATTCTGATTCAAATGATTAATATATTCCGTTGCTGCCTTTCTAGAGATTGCCGTATTGCCAGCGCATTACTGTGCGTTTGGTCATCCAAATCTAGACACTCCAGTCGATACAAAAGCTAACAGCCTGAGGTTATGGGCCACAATACAACATTTATTAATTGAAACTTTGTTACTGTTTGGACTGCAATACGTGGTAGAGGTGGCGCTTTATTGTACAAGTATAATCATTCATACAAGATACCTACAAAATACTCACCTCAAAGATATTTAATGTAATTTAAAATTAAAAATAGTGGTCTAGAATGAAAGGCCGTTGTAGCATGTTCCACTATAACACCTCCATGGTTTAAATACTTGAAGAAATGGGATAAGATTGACAGTCGTCAACGTCATCAGTTTTATTTAATGTCTTAAGACCCTTCAAATGCCAAAGCACCTGTAGTTTGTACCATACCAACAAACGATTTCAAGTTAAAAAGACATCATGTACTTATTGAAGTGATGTGTAAACGTCGCAGATGTTGCACAATTAGTCTACCAATACTCGTATGCATAATGACTATCTACAGTATCCTTATTATATTAATATTAGCTCTGGGCATTGCTATTCATGTCAATGAGTGTATGCTAGACACGGCTATCGGAAATAGCAGTGCCTACAATGAAGGATGGATACTGAAATACATTGACGGCAAGATGATTCTTGATAGCATGTCTTTTAAATTATATACACCGTTTTATTCTTGTCCTTTCTAGTCTATATATTAAACTGTATAATATTATTGAGTTATCACATCAATACTGGTGAGAGGTATGTTAGTGGAAAAGAGACTTTGTTAATTTATATGTATTTACGTAATTTTTGTTGGGAATGAAAAGAATCTTTTCCTCTAGTAATAATATAAAATAACAGTAGTAATATGTACAATCGTATATATTTATATAAAGTATAACCTACAAGTAAACTGTCCTACAAAGTCGCCGTCTTGGTTGGAATTTGAGTTGAGAAGGTGTTCATTACAAGTGTACCCACTGCGCCAAAATTTTCGTGGAGTGTGTCTACAATTGCTTTCTCTGCCATGTCTTTCGATTTGTTGAAGCAGTTGTATTTAACAGCTAGAACTGTTAAGGTTGTTATTATGATAGCGAGAATTGCCCAGGTCACCAAGATGAATATTCCCATAAATTTCGGGATACCACACACCATCGAAGATAGAGCCTTGTCTTAGGGACCCAAAAAACCACCACAAAACTGTGATAATGTCACAAATGTCAAATAAACTGACAATTCACAATTTTAGCCCATTTTAGCCTTGTCGCCAGTCGACTACATGTAGTTTTGAGGTTGGATCTTTAGTTGTCTAGGATAAAAACAGACTACGACCAAGTATAGTGACGTGACCGCACCGTAATAACGTAGCGTAAAAATATCAATGTACATAATTTCCTCTCCGCGATTATAGTGACTCTCCGTAGACCGTAAAGTTCGTTCTCAAACGCAACGAATTTCATCTCCTGCGTGTTATGTCTCACGTTTTCCGGCGTATACGCGCGTATTGCGCCATCTGTACGTGTACCGGCGAGTGAATAGCAGTTTCCAGCAAGTTGTAGGTTAACTGATAGCATTTTGATAGTTTGTGGCAACGAGAACACGGAAGGAGAACGACTTCACAATGAATTGTTGCTGCAACAAGTCCTGCGTCCATAATTTATTATATCTACCACGATCTACCACTGACTAATTCAATCAACAATAACACTGACATGTGAGGTTATGTGCCGTTGTGTATATACTTCTCCGCTAGATGGCGCTCAATTTGTTTGAGATCATTGCGGCACTATAAATACTAATTTCGTCGTCCGGAACGGCATGCGGTACGGCACGTTACGGATTGCGTTTTTGTGGCACTATACTTGGTCCCACGCATGGTCCACCGGGAGCACCGGGAAGACTATCCAAACACAGCCCTGATATATTTATGCTAATATCTATATTAGATAAACTTATGAACGACATACAACGACATACCAACACAAACTTATGCTCTTTTAACTGGAACAGGTATATTACTGCAGTTTTTGATTAAGATTTGTATCCGAATCGTTTTGTCTTTTATTAGGCTATTATGAACTGTTTCGTAGGTATTGAGATTAATGTCAAAAACGTGCATGTTTAAAAAAATCATTTAAGGTAACTAATAAGAATAAAGAAACATCAAATCTTATATTGTTCAGTAAGATATCACTCTTTTAGATAGTTATTATTGATCTGCGATTCCAATATGATTTATCCGAGCGCTTTCCAAATATCAAATGACTTAAGAATATTAAAAAAAAACCAGCTTTCCTGACATACCTAACTCGATAGGTCTATTGTCAACTGCTAAAAAGTAATTACGAATCTTACTTGACATTTATAACTTATGCATAATAATTTATAAATTAATATTAAATACCTACTTGCCACGACAAAATTCAAGAATCTCACAAGTTTAATAATAATTCCCTTCATGCAGCAGCTTTTAGTAATCGTTCTGCAATTTTGAATTACACAAACAAATAATTTGTGACATTAACTTTCTTCGAAGACAACGAATCAGTAATTTATGTAACACTTCAAATCCGACGCGTTAGCAAACTAGAACAGCTGCTTTTTTTTCGGTAGAGACTTATTCAGAAAGTTTTATGGTGATATTAGGTACCTCTACGAAAAAACACATGAAGAATATTATGGGGCGTTTTCAAAATATGGAAAATGTTGTAATGTAAGTTAGACTTGACCTGACATGACCGATATGTGCACTCTTGAAAATCGTAGTGAGTTCTTATTTCTCAGTTTGCAAATTATCCATATGAGTTATGAGTACATAAATACCAGGATTTTTGGAAAAACATCACATTTCTACCAAAGCACTTCTTGATTTTGTTCTCTGTAGTAATTGGTACATCACCATAATATTTTTCCTTAACATGTGCCGAAATAAATAAATATACCATGCAATTTAGTTGACTAAGGCGTTGCACCACTACAGCCAACCCAAGGACTCATAGTACTCTTTAAGTAATTTAGAACATAACGTAAATAAATAATAAATATTTTAAATAATTTTTGAATGGTACCTAAGAATCTAATTCTTGGATGACCATAAATTATTCATTTGTGTAATTACTAGTTGCAGTTTCAACTTGTAATAGTTGCTGCAAGAAAAAACTCATGTTTCAATCTCTTAAAAACCTTTAGCGTGGGACGCTCTGTACAAAAAAAAATCCCAAAACTATATTTTGCAATTAGATTGGATATTTTTAACCACCCACATCAACTAAAGTTTGATTTCCGCAATTGTGGTATCTATTAATACTGACCATTATTTTCCCACTCCAGCACCGCATGCTGTGATTAAGCACTCAACATATAGGCATTGGCGTTTAGCTGAGTTTTAACAGAACGCTTTGATTTATTGTTAATTATCGACCGGTCAGTGCGGTAACTGTAATTTGCAAACATGCTGGAATTGCATGTTTATCCGCATTCTAATTGGAACGCACAGAGTTTTGAAGCACAAAACACTACAACATAATGATGACGGATAATTATCCGTCTGAATCTGGTCCGTACTAGACTCATATGAGATACTGTATTCATTAAAATCATTATTTGCCGATATGACTTTGAGGTTATGTCGGTCTGTGCTTTTTTTACCTGAATGCTTCTGCTGTATTTTTCTAGCCACAAGTTTTCATAATGAGCTTATGTTGTGGTTATGAACTTATTAATTTGACATCCGAGGCAAACTTTTTGTTAATACGATATATTTTGCATATGAGGCCAATTAAAATATAAAAAAAATTGATGTGGCCAGGCACATGACTTTTACATGACTTAACTATACTATACAGCAGGGTCAAACTGTGTCAAATGCTGATGTTTTGACAATACTGTCAATAGAATCAAAATATCTGTCAAATCCTGGCTAACCATCTTTTAATGCAGTACGAGCGATCTCGATGAAATAGAATTTATTCATGAAGCTAAACTAGTAATTTGATAAAAAGAAATTCATAGAAATAAATTACCTAAACGAAATTACAGAAAGGGGGCTCATTTGCAAAATCGTTGAAAAATGCTAAGAGTAAAATTCCAGGACGCTTTTGAAAAAAAATCTTCTAGCTCTTAGTTTGGTCGTAAAAGTGCTAAATATGAATCCGTATACCTTTATTAGTTTCTCCGGAATCGGTACGCAAACGGTACGCACACACATATACACACATCCACACAGACATTTTTTTGTACCTTGGTCAAAAATGTTCAGGGGATTCAAATGGAAGTAATTCCGCTAAAATCTCAAAACTTTTTTCTATACGATTACAATACTTTGACATACTATGTATGATAAAGTGTAATGTTAGGCGTAATGTTAGTTTGTCTTCTAGAAACCAGTTTTTTTGTTACATCATGTGATATTAGATACTAATAGGAGAAATTTCAAGTTACAATACAACCGAGTGCAAGTTTCTGGTTGTAAGTGCAAGTTTCTCTGATGTAATAACACTTCAATTATATTAACATGGGATACTTTCTGAGAGATTTGAATATTTTAATCAATAGCGGACCGCCTAAATCGCCCTGCACATAATCACAGGGCTGCATAATCTCGTAACTCCTTATAATCTACCCTCTCTCTAATGTCACTTTGCTTTGGAATGAGAGGCACAACCATGGCACAACCTTCGTTATTTGAAGTGACGTTTGATCTATAGTTTCTATTGGAATGGTGGAACTCTCCAAACTACATAGGGTTTACATTACACAAAGTAAATATGTAGATCGCTGGAACGGCACTGTCACGGATTGACTTTGGACACTTTAATTCTATGGAACTATGTTCAATTTCAGTTTAGCGATGGTTCTACTAGTTGTAAATATTAACAAGCGATTTAGGATAATATTCGGGTTATATAAAATAAAATTTTACTAAGAGAGAAAAAAATGATAGAACAAAACATTTTAAGACATGGGAAACAAAAGATAAAAAGCAACTTATTTAGAATTGTACTTGTGAAAGTATATGTGTAAGGTAAACTTAAAGAAAGTGTTCTGTGTGCCTATCATTAGTGTATAAATAAAACCACACACACACACACACACAGGCTTTGTCAGTTTGGGTCAGTAGTTACTTAAACTTTAATGGATAAAAGATTTTTTTAAAGCTAATTTAAAGAAAAAGTTTACTGTTACTAAATACAGCACGATAAGAAAAAAAACTTATCTTCAGATATAATTTAACACTGATAAATAAGTATGTATGCTTTCACGGTCAGAATCATTTAGAAAAAGAATTGTTTCCGTGTTATGCCGTGCGTAATAGCTGACGTGTCGCAAACCATGATGGTCGCTTCTTCTGCTGTAACTGAATACTTAAAACCTACCACTGGAGCTGTGTTTTTCCTCTTGACCGCGTAAGGGTGGATTTCCAGAGCATATAGTATAAGTATTCTGATCATTCCGAATAAACGATATCTTCAAAATCGGTTCATACTAAATATAGCATTCCATTAACTTTGACTGTTTTAGTTCTCGGTTTATTACTTATGTAATTCCTTATATAGGGTCTTAGCATGTACGCAACCTAACGGCGTTCTCACACGGGACACGGCAGTCCGTGCTTTTTTATCCGTGTACGGTCGTTGAGTAGCTTTTCACACAACACGGATTTGAAACGGCACAGCACGGTACGTCTGAAAGGTTCGATTTAATCTCATACACTTCGAACCGTACACGGGCAATACCGTACGGACGCCGTGTCCCGTGTGAAAAGGCCGTTAAGCACATACCGGGTGACTCATGCCATAGATCCGTGCGTTTTTTTTTGTTATATAAAACGGTGGCGACTGAAATTTTGAGAAGTACTAATACGTCAAAATACAATTTATAAGATACTCTTGAGGTTAATATGACTTCCGGATTCCGACGTCATTATTGAAATTTTATATTATATTTATATTTTATATTTTATATTAATACTCGTAAATACCTGGCAATAACATCAACCAATAAGCATACAGAGAACTGTCAAATTCGAATGTTAGCATTCATCGTAAGGAAATGTAACCTCAATGTTATAACTCTATAAGAGCACGGAGCGTTCAGCAACATGGAGCGTATTGGAGCGTTTAGTCCGGAGCGTTTGTCCTATTTTTGCTGTCAGATCGCGCTCTGACATTTCTGTTTCCTGAACGGTTTGAGAGCATACACATATGATACAAATCCCGATAGTCAGAACATTAATCAGTCATCGGCCTGTCAAGAAGTAAAAATATGTATAAGAGGGTATGGCTGGGCCCTTATTAACGTTAAATTCAGTGAATACTTTATTGGACAACATTATGTTTTCAAGTTTCATTAATCAAAATGGAAGGTTTATCTATTAACTCCTGGTCATTATGTTTAATTTAAATTGGTAGGATTAATAGTAGAAACCTATATTATTTGACGAGCACATAATTAAGGATATAAATCGCGAGCATGAATTTTATACGCGAGCCGTAGGCGAGCGTGTAAACATGCGAGCGATTTATATCCGTTGTGTGCGAGTCGAATACGACGTTTTATCTACGACTCACAAATTCCATTTTATATCAAATATTTTAAATATATTTGTCAATGATGGCGGGGCGAACTGTCATCCAAGTAGGTTTTCACAGACTTTGACACTAGCGTTGTATAATGATGACAGTTCGTTCAAATAGTGAAGTCATTATTTAGACGAACTGTCATTGTTATACACCGGTAGGGCCATTATAATTATTGGCGCGTATAATGATGGGGATTATATAGTCATAGATACGTATGCAATGAACTTATTATATGTGAGTCGTAGATAAAAATAGTTATATAAGACTACAATTTATTGCTGTAAGGTTTAACCGCTTTTCAAATTGCAAAGGTTTACTTAAAATAGTGAACTTAAAAAAAAATATTTTACTGACCAAAAATATAAAATACTAAATAGTAATATGGTTCGCGCTAAATTACTTAGTTACTCCCCAGTGTGTCTCGAAAATATATCCATAACATCATTCTGGTTCTCCTAGAATTATCGGGTGTAACCTTTTGTAAATTAAAATATGGACATGTTGAGAATTTCAATCACAATAAAAAAAATCTATTTGTACTAATCTTTCTAGTTTGTTCCTAACCTGTCTATTTGTTCAATACTTAGATCTGTAATCAAAATGTGTTAAAAACACACAAAAGAAGCCATTCCTAAACTATTTAGATTGATATTAGAACTATGCATTATTAACATTTTCTCTTATATTTACAGACCAATTAAAATAATGGTTTTATTTGTTGTCACGTCAACTTACAATCGGTGCTGACATCGTCAGTCAACTACCTGGATGACACCTGTCCTAAAACCTGTCTAAAGCCAGAAAACATAACCCATAAATCAGTTTTCGTCCACTTGTACCAAGTCTGTACATGGTATAATCGAGCGCGCTCCGAGCGTTTACTCTTGTCATTTCTGAACGTCAGGGAGTAACTGCTCTGTTTGAAATTTTTGCGTTTCTGAACGGAAGTCGAGCAACTAGAGCGCGCTCCATCTACTCGGAGCGTTGTTCCTGAACGCAGTCCTGTGCCTTTATAACAATGCGTGGCGGGTTGAGGTTATATTGGTCTGACAGAACAAGTGTCTGTTATATGACGTATACATAATCAAAACTCATTCATTTGTGACAGAAATGAAAGAAATTTCCGCAACCATTTTTGGTTATTTAAGGGAAAGTTCTCATCTAATCAGTTCAAAAAATCAAATTTTTTTCCATCATCTTTTGGAACCTTCAAGTGTATAAAATAAGCCCCTGAAACGGCTTTTTGATTCTCGAAAGTTTTACGGTTCTATAGCTTATGGTATTCTTCGGTTGATATTTCCTGCATTAACGATGTAGTCTACCGGAATGTACCGTAGGTTCGGAATCCTAGCGTTAATACGCATAGTAGATACATGAAATTTTTACAGTGGTTTTCTGATGTAGTATTGCATATTGGAAAGTATATCAAGTAACAAAATATTAAATAACGACATTATTTTTTTTGGTATACATTATTATTTTATGAAAATGACTTTACAAAATAGAACATAAAAACATAGAAATGTTTTACCTATGAACTTCGTTTGAATTATTTATCGTTTTCACGTGATTTCGAACCCGCGATTTAGAAAAAAAATGTTTTTCTAAGACACCCTTGACTTTACCGTTTGTTTCATGTGTTTTTTACGTCCTATATCACCTGTGGTTAGTTTCCATTGCAAATAGTTTTTCTCTAAACACTAACAATTAGCGGGGTATACTTGCTCCTTAAGGTGGCGCAAAGAGATGTGTTGACACAGTGTAGAGAACGATTATATCTAGGTGCTTATGTTGCGTAAATTATTGTATTTCAATGAACTCATATAGAAAAGTAGTTTTAAAAACTATGTTTCTACCTTCCCTCGTTGAGTTTATTACACTGATACAACCGAAGCGCTTTTCTAGAAACACAATCATCAAACTGACATGCGCGATTACTTTTGAATCGTTTAACGGATCGAGTTATTCTTTTTTGCCCTTAGAGAGAATCCTTTTTATTGGATGCTGAACCTCATAATAAGTAAAATATTTAAATAATAATATTATTTATAACGAAAAAAAGTTGTAAAAAATAAATCTTAAAAGTCAAACAGCAGCTATTTTGTCAATTTTCAACTTTTTTAACTAAATGTTGGTTTAGCATCAAACTAATTTCATCTAGTTTCACAATGCTGCTGAAATTTCGATTTCTGGTTGTTTTTATATGAGCTATCGTGCATGTCGTTCAGACGAGCACTCGAAACTTCCTACAACAGTCCACTTCTTGCATAAAGAAAATATATTCATATCACTTACAGGTGTTTGAAAAACTGAAACCCTTAAGGCTCCGTTTTAAAAACATCGCAACTTCCAAACGAAATATTTCGTTGCGATGTTTTTTTTTGCTGGGAGTGGTCTGCCTGGCCCCCACCAACGTCAACCAGGCCACAGTTTTACGATAAGGGGAAGTTGGGGGGTTTAGAGGAAGCAGGCAAAGGCGGAGCATACTCGACGCGAGTACATTCGAAGGGGAAGTACTCAGCCAGTTTGTCGCCTCGCGTCGGTGCTTTCGCTTTCGCTCAAGTTACAATGTATTAGTGTTCTCACTCATCACGGTCGCATATGCATACCGGACTGCATACAGCTGGCTGGCGGCGGCCAGGCGGTAAAAGAAAATATATTGATTTAAGTTAGAGAGAGCGCGCTTGCTATTATAATATTTAATCTTTTTAACAGGGTGACATACATACTGTATAGTAAATTGACAAAAATGTATTACCTAACTCATGATAACTCATCGGTGAATTCTGGACTTCAATTTAGAAAGGAATTAATTAAAATCGAGCAATGAGGACCCAATACATCTATAAACATGCTGGATATCGAACGAACGCACGGCAGTGACACACGAAGACAAAAATAAAAAAAAATAATCTGATGCGTTCAGGCACATTACTTTATAATACCATATATAAAATTAATAGTTTAGCTGCATGAGATTCTATTTGATCGAGATCGGCCATGTCTGTATTAAAATAAAACTACTGGAACTAGACGGATATTTTGATTATATTGACAGTAGGTATTGTCAAAACATCAGCGTTTGACACTACCTACTGTCATTAGAATCACAATATCTGACAAATCCTGGCTAACTAGTTTTAATGCAGCGATCTCGATAAAATAGAATTTGCTCATGCAGCTAAACTATTCATTTTACCAAAAAATGCCATAGTCATAAATTGTTCAGAATTTCCTGTACTTTAATTTATTATCTAACTATTTCGACAAATTTCCAGAAATGGCGGCTTATTTGCAAAATCTTTCAAAAATGCTATAAGACTAAACCTCCAGTTTCTTTGGATCCTTTTCAACAGAAAGCTTTTCGGCTCTAAGTTTGGTTATGAAACTTCTAAATATGAAGTTTTGTCCCGATACCTTAGTAGTTTCTCCGGAATCGTCGCCACAAAAAAAGGCACACACACATACACAGAATTTTTTTTTACCTGGGTCAAAAATGTTCAAGGGATCCAAAAAGACATTTCCGCTAAAACCTCAAAAATTTTGTTTGGCACGATTACAATACTTTACATACTACGTATGATAAAGTAAAATCATAGCACATAGTCCAAAGTTCCCCAAACCATTTATATAAATCCCAAATATTTTGTCACCTACAAGTTCGCTATATTTTATAAACGTTCTGGGCGCCATGAATGCAAGATTCATGAATGAAAACAAATTCTGGCATTGGCTATATCCAATTCCCGCTGTAATACTGCCCAATACAGTCGCTGAACTAATATCCATTAGAGCCGACCCAAGTTCGTCACTGCTAATTGTCTCTTCCTGTCCACAAAACCGACATTTTAAATAAAATGTTCATTTGAGTCCTGTTCTGGTCTCTTTGTCTATGCAATATTTTAACTTAGGTGGTACGTAGTCGTCTTTTACTAATTCGTCTAAAGGACAGACGCGGATGTTTAGGTATTTTGCCACGACTTCTACCCATTATTAAACATATGTACCTAACACCTAGCAGGTATAACTACACTAAGTATAATATCATACAGTATATGACTTTTATCGTGTGTTAAATTTGTAAACCGTGCGTATAAATGTGAAATGCGAGAACTCTGTTCTCCCGATTCAATATACGCTACGGTCATAACACTCATAACTTGTGAACAGTCTAATCTAAAAATAGCAGTAGGCGTGGCGTAGTTATAGGCGGTGTTTAAAACTCCTAACGTCTGCTGTCTACACCGGGCCCGTAATATAGGCAAATTACATACATTTCTGGCAATTACGCTTTGTTATCGCAATTATAATGTTTAGATTAAAATTGTACTTAAATAAAAAATCTATTTTTGTATCTCGAGTTGGGCTCAATGTTTTATATTTGAAAAAAACCAAAGATGTAGAAGTAAAATTGATTTTTATCTTTAAAAATTTTTTTTTTCATCCAGCCCAACTCGTTATTTATCTAAGAAGTTACATAAAAAATTTCATAAACTTTGAACAATAAATAACGCTTTTATTTGCAAACGCGTTTTAGGAGAGGTAGAACTGGGTCTTAAGTAACAAGCATTGATTACACTGATTAGACGGTCTGAAAATGCAATTTTATTCGCGGTGGGCTCTTTTACTGGTAGTACATGGAAAATACCGTACCATATGGATTTTATCATGTCATTACCTGAGCAAATTTGTCGTGCAAACAGCCGAACACTGTGACGTCGTTACAAGGAGTGATTTCCAATTACTTGTAACAATATTGAAAGCCAAGTTGTTCTCAAAATAAAATATATTAGGTATACAATGTAATTCTGTAAACAAATAAATATTTGAATCCGACAATCAGAATGAGTCGATTTCAAATAATGTACCTCATTATTTTATATATTTTTTTAAATTTATAACAGACATTCGAACTGTAGATTCGATATGTGATTATCCGGTGAAAAGAGTAATGTAGTGGTAATGTAGTAAACCTTTCGGCATACTACATTACCACTATTTCTGCATTTCTGCCTGCCGATGTTTTTGCGGACTTTTAACAAATTCAACTTTCATATGATTTACTTAAAAAAAAACACTGCAATCAGATAATCTAATTTTTCGGAAATGGACCTTTCCGGCATATCATATCTGTATATTTATTTTCCTTGGCCCAGTTCTATACGACCAATCCAAAGAATTCTCTGGGTTTCCCGTCATAAAGAAAGCTGTATTATGGCCAGCTATTCATAAACTTCATGAGCCGGAACGAGCGTAACGTAGAAAATAGAATAGCGGTCTCGGTTATCTATAATCGCCATTCATCTTCATTACAGGATTGGGGGGAAAACGCATGATAAAACGAGTGGAATCCTCTCATCCCTTCCCCCTTTTTTCCCGTTAGTTTTCCCCACAGCAATAACGTGTTCTATCCGGGAATTGCCGAGCAAAAAACACGGCAGATGTCCGTGTTCCCGAAAAAAGATCAGCGCTTGTGCTTTTTCCATTTCTGGCTATAATTTTCGGGCAGCTGCTGGTGGAAAAATCATTTTTTGCATTTTTCCCGGTAACCTACTCCGTTTCCGTTTCGTTGCCGCCTCACTTTTATTAATATTGATTGTTTTATTTGCCTTACGGGCATCATGAATGGAAAATATATTCATGGGGATCTCTCCAGGAGACTTTTGAAATTTAAACGGAAACATATAAATATGGAAATACCACTTTCAGGTTGAGAAATATTTAAAACTCGTATTATGATGGGCTCGAATTAATGCGGAATATATACATGTAAATGAAGAAGTTTAATAGGATTACGCGATTATACAGGAGGTCATATTTTTATATTTCCTCTGACCCAAATTACATTAATCCATTTCTATGAAAAAGTTGGTGCAGCTATGGAAAATATATGGTAATCATCAGCGTGGATTAACCAAACTTAGTATTTCTTCTTTAGTGTATCTAACGTTTATTTATTTTTGATTGCACTGAATGTACCCTGTTCCAAAAAACTATCTTAGTACTGAGGGAAAAACAACTGTTTTGTCAAAACGTTAAAAATAATTTTAGCAGGTGTGCTCTCCGAAGAGCAGATGAAAACTTGTTTTCTAACTATTGTCTAAACCTAAAAATCAACTTTTAGTCAAATCTTTCAGCAAAGTTTGGAAGGAAACATTATCTTCCGATCGAGTTCAAATTTTTACCATTTCTTGTTTTACTCAATATACATATTATTCCATCTCTTTTGTTTTGGCCCGACATGTTTTCTTCTTTTACCGTTCGACATTTATCTCGATCACGGTTTTTAGGGTTCTGAACAGAAGTAAGAAAAGCGAAGTTGTCTGCACTGAATAAAGATATCAACCTGAAATTTGGCGTATTTATAAAGCTTACTAACCCGTATATAGTCCAGTGGTCATTAAGTAAAAAATGTTTGTCACTAAATCTATAGGGGTCAAAATTTGACACACAAACAGTCTTTGCATACAGTCACGTGTGGTATTTAGGGTTGTCAACTCCCTAAAAAGTAGAATAACCGGACATGTTTCGCTTTTGGAAAAGAGACATCCCGACAAAACTGGACGTTTTAACATCTTAACTGACGTCATACTCCACGATAATTACTAACTTAATAAAAAAGACAATAAGCCTCTGGATGTAGACGACCAGAAATTTTCGTAGATTTACAATTACTTAATTTGTCAAAAATAATTATCATCATTCATGGTAGATAATAAGAAAATGACAGGTGATACGAAATATGCGATATACAATATATGATATGCTTTTATCCGTAGAAACTGAATCTAAAGAAATAAAATGTTAATTGTTTTTGGGACAACCAGTGCAAGAATAATTGCTAACTGCAAATTTATTGCACTTAGGTACATTGTTTTGCAGCCGATAGCAACCCTAAATATACAGGGTGTCACTAGAGTCGCGGTGGTAGATATAGCAATTATCTTTAGAGATGGAAAAAAATATTTAATACAAAAGTTGTTTGGCATATCATTTTCTACAACGTAAAATTATTTTCATTTATACTGGGTGTTGCATTTAGGCGTAGCAGAAAATAAATTAACTTTTTTAAATGGAATGCCCTGTATATTATAACATATTATGATTGCGAAGAAAATTGTCTTACTAATTGTATCAGGTGATATTGACGTAAACCTAATAGTTTCTACAATATTCAATTTTTTATTAAAAAAATGGCCGTTGCAGGCCTTTTCCGAAAACTACGTAATAGCGTCATTTTTGCAGATATTTTCTTACAACTTTGTCAGAAAATAACCAATACTAATAGGGAGGTGATAGTGCCCAAAGAAATTTGATGCGCTATACAGGGTGTTCCTAGCACCTAATCAATTTTGATATTTTTCAAATGGCTTTTTCTTGAGTTTTTTAAATGGAACGCCCTGTATATTATTTGCTATTTGCATATCCCATTAAGTTGCCTTTAATTTATATTAAGTGTGGCATATACATATTTGTACCCGTTTTCGTGATATTTGGAATTTAAAGAAAATGTGTAATAAAGTATACCAATACAGTGCTTTAATATTACACCCTGCATAACATGGTTCTTTTTTAATGATTTTTTTTTGTAAAGAGAACATAGAACGGAAAAAAATACTTTTGTTGAATTAAAAAAACTGACAGAATTGCTCAAAATAAATTGAAAAGTACATGGAATTACCATTTAGTTACTCAATATGAAAAATTAATATAATTTGAGACAACTAAAAATTAAATAAAAACAAATAATTAAGAGAAACCACAACTAATAACATTTATTAAACTATTTTTTAAACTTGATAAGCATTAACATAAAACTAGTAAAAAACTATAACAATTAAAGATAAAACAACAAGTAGTTATTGATTTGGTAGGTGTTCAAAATGCCCTCCATTTTGTCTTCTACAAGCATTAATCCGATGGGTAAAAGACCTCGAAGTATTTCTTAAGATCTCTCTCTTATTTTCTCTGATGTCAGCAAAAACATTTCTTATTCTAATCTTCATATCGTCTTGTGTGGTAGGTGGTGTCTGGTATACTAATTCCTTAACATGACCCCACAAAAAAAATCCAACTTATTTAGATCAGGAGATCTTGGCAACCATAACGTAGGGCCTCCTCTTCCAATTACAAAAAAAAATCATTAAAAAGAACCATGTTATGCAGGGTGTAATATTAAAGCACTGTATTGGTATACTTTATTACACATTTTCTTTAAATTCCAAATATCACGAAAACGGGTACAAATATGTATATGCCACACTTAATATAAATTAAAGGCAACTTAATGGGAAATGCAACCAGCAAATAATATACAGGGCGTTCCATTTAAAAAACTCAAGAAAAAGCCATTTGAAAAATATCAAAATTGATTAGGTGCTAGGAACACCCTGTATAGCGCATCAAATTTCTTTGGGCACTATCACCTCCCTATTGGTATTGGTTATTTTCTGACAAAGTTGTAAGAAAATATCTGCAAAAATGACGCTATTACGTAGTTTTCGGAAAAGGCCTGCAATGGCCATTTTTTTAATAAAAAATTGAATATTGCAGAAACTATTAGCTTTACGTCAATATCACCTGATACAATTAGTAAGACAATTTTCTTCGCAATCATAATATGTTATAATATACAGGGCATTCCATTTAAAAAAGTTAATTTATTTTCTGCTACGCCTAAATGCAACACCCAGTATAAATGAAAATAATTTTACGTTGTAGAAAATGATATGCCAAACAACTTTTGTATTAAATATTTTTTTCCATCTCTAAAGATAATTGCTATATCTACCACCGCGACTCTAGTGACTCACCCTGTATATTTTTATTATAGAAAAGTAGTAAATGTAATGTTTATTTAGACTTTTGATTATAATATGATATCAAACAGATGTGTCAAAAATGCTACTAAAATAGTCGATCTGGCAACACTACTACGACTTTTGCGTAACGTTTAAATAAATATTTAATTAAAATTGTGAATAGTGAAAAAGGTAAAAAAGGTTTTTCTTTCTTCTAATAATTTTACAATAATTTTACATACCACTAACATATCATTAACTTTCAGTCTAGATTTCAGAACAACGCTAAAAACACAATAATCTAAGCTCATGATACAGTCATAAAACATAATAATCCAGTTAAATCCTGGCAAACGAAGAAAAAAATCGAACAAGTGAAGATTGTTTCTAGTATGCTTTTTTCGTTCAATCTGAATCTGAAAGCAGAAATTCCGAGTTGTGTATAGTTTTTGAGAAAAATAATGTAATTTTATTTAATTTTTTTTTGCATTTTATTAGCACTGCTTTTCGTAAAAATAAATTAAAATATGTTATTTGCTCTGATATCAAAACTCAAAAGATGTTAGTGATATGTAAATTTATTGTAGTAAGATCAAATGAAAAGCTTTTTCTTATTTTTTTTTCATTTTATTAAACTACGAATAAATTCATAGGTGCTGCAAAAAAATCAAATTGAAAAATAAGGAACTGTTAACGTATTATTTATTCCACGCCTATTTACTCTTTTAAAATCATTACTTTTCAACCATTATATGGACTCACGCTGTATTTGAAACCCCACCGCAAATCCCAAATAAATACCAACTTTGCCGGCAAACTTCTGGAGAACTTTTTAACGCTACTGCGATTGCTAAACAAAATATCGCATCCCAGGGGATATTACAGGTCCTGAGTGCCAACTGAACTCTACCCAGTTTCATCTTAAGGACTACAGCAACTTGTCCGACGATGTAGATGTACTACAAGGACTACTCTGGAACGAAGTGCTTGAGCGCTAACTTATTTTACACAAATTTACTACTAAGTGTGATGATTTTTAGATGTTTTTCTAGTTATTATCTGGAATCAAGTAAATGTTAGAATAGCTTGTGTAGGATTAAATAATAAGTGACCAAATAGACGACAATACTGTGACACGTTGAAGACATTTAATTTTTGGGTTCTGTTCTCATGTTACGATGAGACAAAGTTTGAACCGCCAGTATTTTAGAATGTACTAAACTCGCACTGTAAAACTTTGAACACGTTGTTGCGAAACGTAAGCAGTATGAGTCCATACTGGACATACTTACAAACCACAGTGAGTGTACGTAGTGATAAAATGTTAAACAACATAAAAACTGTCAACTTTTCAAAATACTTTCACGTATAAATAATAATTACCAACTTCCTGGAATTCAGCTGGCAGTTTAGATCATAATAATTACACCGGTATTTCGTGATAATGCGAAAAGTTTTAAGCTTGTTTCGACAAAAAGGACAGGCCATCCGGTGCGCGATACATTCCCCAGCTTATTTTTAAACTTTTTTTTGCTGAGCAGGTTCGAACCCAAATCGTCCGTAATTAGAAAAGTTTCGCCAGGCGTTCGTCTTATTTGAACAAAAATCACCCGGTTAAAAACAAATTAGGTTCGACTTTCGACCCCAGGGGTCTTTTAACGAAATCGGACCAAAGGGACAAATTAATTTTATCAGTATTTGGACGTGCGTATCCGGTACAGAGGGGTGGCGGGGGCGATTAGGGTGTACGGCAGTGGCGGCTCGTCGATTAGTCCTGCAGGGTTGCATGCCCCAATATTAAATAAAAGTTTAAAAAGTTAAAATGTGTGTTATCGTCTCTTTTATAAATGTGTCTAAAAAAGACTTTTTATTTTCTAGTTTGTGCCCAAATACCATCCGCAGGACCGACGCCGACGGGTCGAGTGTTAACAATACGTTTGGGCGATCTCTCTTTGATTTTAAACAATTAATGATAATGATTAAACAACGATGATCTTCCCAAAGGCAGAGTTGTGTTAACCGTACATGTTTCAGTTACTAAGCCTACGTGGCCACTAGCGATTTTTTCATTGCCGCAGAAACAAGCAGGAAAATACCGTTACTACGTGTATGTGCGAAAACTTTTGATATTTCAAATTTATCGCTTTACCTGAAATAGAATTTTCAACTCTAAAAGATACTTTGTTGGTAAGGGTCCATAATGCAAAAACTTTTAATATGGGATGGGAGTTAATTAAAACCGTACAAGAATAATTACCTTTGGTACTAGTTTCGATCAATAGATCATCATCAGCCAAAAGCTAGGAAAAAAAAATAATCAAACGAAATCACGCATCAAATGTTACACGAAAACGCCGAAATATGCCTTGTAAAAATGTAAAGAACGTTAAACTAACAAAACTAACATCCAAATTCAAGTATAGGAATACATGGTACATAGTATAGGCACAAGACACCAGACATAAATCAATAAGTAGAACTGGAAACGCGACAATAAATATGTAAAACAGTACACAATGCAGCTGAGACACGGACAGAACTGAGAACGAGTAAATCTAGTACGAAATGGCGACACTAACTGAGGCAGTTGCAACCACCAAAATAACCAACTCAAAATTTAAAGGTAGCGCTAAAAGAGTGAATAAAAATCAAAGTATGCAAATAAAAAGGTAACCAAAAGCAGAAATTTAAACCGAAATGATAATGAAAATGAAAAACCAAAACGAAATGGAAAAACGCGGGACACGTGGGCAGAAAACTAGTGGAAAAAATAAAGGTAAGAGAAAAGTGGCTGGTAAAAGAATTCCACTTGATCATTTAAAAGGTTGTAATTTCTCTTTTTATGATATTCTATATTAATATATATATATTAATCAAGTTTAACTTTTGCAGAGACTTCAATAAACTTGATAATAATAGCAGATTTAATAAAAAGTATATTTTTTTCATATATTCCGGCTAAATAAAATTTACTGTCTACATATAGGTACTCTCAAATTATATATTAGTAATTATTACTTAATTTTAAAAATTTTTCAATCCAATGATTAAATGCTCGTTGTATTACTGAATTAAGGAAACGCATTCTCATATAAAAAGTAGTCCACATGATGCTGATTATATTTATTGGATAATATTAATTATAAATAAAGGAATATTTTTCACATGTAAAAATTTTTATTTATTCGAAATGTTATTTAAAACTACAATACTTATTTAATAATATAAAAGGCAATGTTCTTATTAACAATAATAACAATATAATTCGACGGCCTAGCTGCAATACCACGTATCACTATAACACTTGGCAAAACATCAAGTTTCAAAAATTTCTTGCTACATCTTTGTTTGATTTGATAATCAGTTTCTAAAAAATGTTGTCCACAATTCCTACTGGGTCTAGAAGGATACCACTTATCTCTTCGGATAGCTATAATCCACCGTTTTAAAACTTCTTGACGTTTAAACGGGAACCTATAACATAGTTTTGAATGTAATATTAGACTTTAATAGTAAATTCATTACTGTACTGATAATCTTCAACCTATTCAGAATTATTAGGTTTGTTCTAGCAACAATCAAAACAATTAGGTGTTCTTCTACGCAGGCGCAATGCAGGTTTTCGAAAGGCAAAATCTCTATTGCGCATGCGCATGAGAAAGAATAAGCGCTTTTTGCACTTATTTTGGTTGTGCTCGAACAAACGTATTATATTACTATTTGACTAAAACGCTGGTCGTTTTATACTTGTGAAATGAAATTTTTTGTCTTGGATTATGCTCATTGCTGCAACCATACGCAACACACTGCTGAACCATCCATCATTAGCTGTGCTTGGATATTCTACACCTTTGACACACTGGTTGTCACTGGGTTCACACATTCCGTACACAATGAACGTAAAGTGGGGTTACATGCGCGTATCGATATCGAATCAACTTATCGACACCTCCGAAGCTGTCGTTAAATTTAGCGACATGTCGGAAAGTCATGACGTCAGTCGATATCGACCAAAACGGTAGAATACGGCTATCGATATCGCTAAGTATTCGATATGACGTATTGCGATATCGCTAAGTGCTGCAGAATAAGGCTCCTGTTCTAAGTGAACACTGTAACGAATACACCAAATAAAATGTAAACCACGTTGTGAGCGTTAATTCCTTCGGGAAAGCTATCATTTTTGCAACAGCAACAAACGAAGCTATTACATTAAAACTGTGGTTACCCACAAAGGGTACCACTAAAATGTAACGATATTGCCAATATGACATACAAAATTTCAATTCATAACATTGACTTTGACGAAGTTGATTACACAGCCCCCAAATACTAACAACTCTTACGTGCCGTCACTGGTGAAAGCGGGCTGAGGGTAATTTCGTTCGTTCTTCAGGAGACATCAAATTGCTTCATTTAACTGTGGACCAGCAGGCTACATCTCTCCCTCTATCTCTGTCTCTCTCCGGTTATGTAATTTAAATCTGGCGCGTTAACGTTGAATGTAGGAAAAACGCGTAACAAGAGCGAGATTTCATAATATTACCCCGACTAACGATCAAATGAAGTACCGTGTAAGATGGAGGGTGGGGGGCAGGGTTAATTGCGGAAGACGATAAGGTGGAGGAAATTAATAGGATGTGCGAAACTGACACCTATCTCGGAAATGTTTTACTAAAATGGGGTTCTTCATTAGCATTGATTAATTATTCTGTAGATTAATTAAATCTTACTATATTGGACATAGGTATCATTTTACAGTCATACCAAAATCACGATCAGGTACATACCTTTCAGTTCGTGTTTACGTTTTTGAATACAGGATGATTCATAAATAACGGCAAATCTTGAAGGAGCCCATATACAAGGACGTAGTAAACATATTTTGTCTATTGTGATGAAAGACTATATATTTGACATGTGACCAACCTTCATTTTTACGACGTATGGCCTGAAGTCGAAAGTTATCTCAAAACATGTAGCCACAAATACACAAACATAATTCTACTTTGGATTTTTTGTTACCTTTTCCACATCATATTTTGTCTAATATCGTATGGGCTAAATTAACGCATTTTGAGAACATTTTTATTAATTTTCTCAAAATGCGTTAATTTTGAGAAAATTAATAAAGATGTTCATATCATCGTAGTTATCTGTTTATAGGTTTATCTACAATAAGAATCTTTTGGATTGTGAAATCTTAATGTGGGTGTGTTTGTGCAGTACCAGAGACGGATGGATGGCAACTGTAAGCGACGGATGACTCGTATGCGAAATAACTCCGATCGACAACGGAGCGCAATTTTTGTAAATCCTCACATTTCTGGATTACGTGTGTTCCAATTTTCCAATTGATAAATGTTCGTGCCTTTCGGTGTGTGCGATCGACTATTCACCAGGGCAGGCCTTAGACGATTTCTTTACTACAATTTTGTTGGTACTTAAAACTTTGAAATAGACTATACGTTATTTGGCTAAAATTTTTTCTCTGTCCTTGATGGATATGCACCTTCAAAGTTATCCTTATTTCTGAAACATCCAACATACCAGGGCTGCGGAGTCGGTAAAAAAATTCACGACTCCGACTCCAGATATTTTTCGTGGTCCGAGCGATATTAAATTTGCTATGAAAACAAAAATACTACCAGGAAAAAAGATACAAATTTAATAAATTAAATTTCTATTCGAGTGTTATGATTGTATTAAACATATGGCTTGTGCATATCAAATTACTCACAAACAAATGCTGCACACAGGAAAAACAGAAGTTTTATTTGTGTCCAGCGAATTTGTTGGCAAATTTAAACAGACAATCTAAATGTAAATAAGAACGACCTATAATATATCAAGAACACGTATTGATCGGACCACAAATAAAAAAGTTATGAAAAAACACAAATAAACAGACCACAAATAAAATAGTTATTTATAAAATGTAATTTCTTTGTTTATTCAAAATATCTGTATTAAAGTTTTTTCTCATTAGAGAACATACAAATCGTCACAACTTTGTCCATTTAACCGACTTTCTATTTCTAATAATAACAAAAGCCACAGTGTATAATATCAAATAAAATTCATCCAATAAAAAGAAAATTAGGTGCAAAATACGTTTATAAAATTGTTGTGAGGAACAGATTAGCTCCAACTAATTCTCCTGCAAAGATGCCCAGCGTGTGTGAATGCCCGTAAATCATTTTTAATTATTTTCAAAGCTGAAAATACTCATAATTATGAACAACATCGTGGTTCATTTAACCGACTTTCTAAAAAAAGCATCCATAAGACAGTGTATAATGCGAAATAAAATTCCATCTAATAAACACAAAATTAAGTACAATATACGTTTATAAAATTGTTGTGAGGTACAGAATAGCTCCAACTAATTCTCCTGCAAAGATGCCCTTAAATCGTCAATAATTATTTTGAAAGCTGAAAATAATCATAATTATGGCTACAGGTATAACTTTTGAATAAATGATACTACATTGAACTACGGACCTAGTTCTCAATCTTATTTTAACGCTCTTGTTCCAATTTCTTTTTTCAAATTTCTGACAGATTACTTTTGTTAATCGTTTTTACTTTCGTTTGGACAGTGTGTTTTGTAATTTGATTATTTACATATGTGTATGTAGGTAGGTGCATTGTAAAAGACCTAATAGAATATTTGGTTTTATTTGTTTACTATCTACTGAGGCAACGTCCATATCGCAAGTTTTTTTTCTACAGTAATTAAACCTGGACTCGTAGTCGGAGTCGGTACATTTTTTCCGACGCCGACTTCGACTCCTCTGAAATTTGTCTGAACTCCGACTCCGACTCCACGACTCCGACTCCGCAGCCCTGCAACATACAATATACGAATCATTTACGTGGCGAACTTTTCTAAGCGCTCTCACAAGGGTAACTATAGTGGTCAATAGTAGTATGGTATACCAACGATTTCCTTGGTCTAAGGGTCTCAACATACCTTAAGGTTAAGGTGCACGATAGTTTCCATCCTGTCATACTCGCGAATTATTAATAATCAAATAAAACGCAGAACGTCATAACGAGTATTCGATTTTATTGTAATAATAGAGCCATCGATTTCGGCATTTTGACATCATCAGGCCAATTGTCAAGCGGTAAAATACAAATATACTACTATTACAATAAAATCGAATACTCGTTATGACGTTCTGCGTTTTCTTTGATTATTAATACCTTAAGGTGGTTAAAAGCTGTAAGCTTAGTATTTCATACATATTTACATACATGGAAATTGTAAATTATACAAATCTGTACTTTCATAACAAAACTGTTAATTAGAAAACTTATAAAATGTGGTGAGTTACTCCGTACCTAATTAAAACAGCGTATTAATCATCGTTAAAAATTTACATCGCGCTCTACTAATGTTTATACTTTTGCGCGCAGTAACGAGGTATGAATATTAAAAAGTGGAAATTTCATTTCGAAGGGATCCGTAGCGCTAATCAGATAAAAAGTTTTTAACTCGAAACAGACAGCAAATTCGCGAAGGGGAGAGGAAAGATTGTACGGACAAAAAGAGCATAAAGTTTGATAATTTTGGAGTCTTGGTCTTGTTTTGTTTAAAATACAAAACATCCAAAGGCGTATGAAAAAAAAGGCTTTAAAAAAGAGGACTTTGAAACGGAAGTTTATTTTATAAATTTATCTGCAAATTCACGTTTATGATGTGCTTAGAAAATAATGTTAAACACAAAATACTTTTCTGATTACAACAATACTAAATTACTTCACAAGTGTAACAAGGGTTTTAAAATGGATTTGTTGGAACATTTTGAGATACAGAAACATAAAAATGACCCTAACTGTGACCTTTTAAATGATCAAATAGATTTTCAATATAAATCCCTTTTTTCATACCTTTAGATTGTTTGCCAATTTTCTCCCTGTGTATTCATAACCCCACCCCTTTAATTATATGAAATAATTTTATATCTTTATTAGATTGAAGTTCTTTAGATTTATAATGGTTTATATTTTTAATGGTTTATTTTTGATTTACATTTTTACTTTGTTATTGTTACCATTTTTGGTCGGTTATATTTTGATTCTGGTCACGTGACCGCGTCCTTGTCGTCAGCTGCTGCTATAGCAGACCACTGTTGCCCGTTGTGCGTCAATGTTGTTTTAGTTCTCGTCGGATTTTCGCTATAAGTTCGCAGCTTGTGTCACAATGCTTTTCCTAGCTACGCTCTCATCTGAATTACCACGTTTGTGACTGTTCACAGGGCTTTAATACACCGACCATGATTAATTCGATATGATGTTTGACTGTAAGTTTGTTTAATTAATTACATTTTGATGTGTTTTTGTACGTATATAATTTATAGATTTACGTAGGTATATAATTTATAGATTCTAATTTATTTATTTTAGATGATGAGCTCATAACCCGAAACGCGTCCGAAGTAAATTAAATCTTATTTTGCAAAAAGAGGTTTTTATTCCGTTCTAATAAAATACTTGTACGTCTATATCCCTTTTATTTTTTCTCATATATCTCTTTTTGGTCCTGTTCGTTCTTTTTGTGCTTTTCGTCTTTTTCGTCTTTTTCATCCTTTTCGACATTATCGTCTATTGTATCCTTTTTGCAATTTTTGTCCTTTACATTATCTTTCCCTTTACTAACATTGACTAATATTGACTATGGGTGTGGCGCTTTTAGAACATCCAAAACTCAAAAAGTTACGTATATTCTAAAAAATAAAAGAACAGTGAAGAACAACCTCGAACATTTTATTTTATCAATAAGTTACATTTTCTAGAAACATGAAAATCTTTCTGGATTCAATTTATAGTTAGGTCTATCTGGGAACAAAGTCTATTATTGGGTGGGTACCTACAACCTACATAATGTAACCAAACCTTCATAATATTTAGAGCCATGTTTTAAAGAGATTTACTTAATTAAATCCAGTGTTAAAGTTGTCGGGATTGTGTATAATTAAGACTGCCCACTCAATGGGATGAATGTCTCCATGGTCATTGGAATGTGAAAATGTTGAAGTAAAGCAAATAAAAATTCCAACGTATTTATTTTTTTATTTTTTTATTTTTTTTTATTTTTATTTTTTTGGATTCATGGATCCAAACCATGAATCATGTACCATGAACCATGAACCATGTAACCATGAATCCAAAAAAATAAATACGTTGGAATTTTTATTTGCTTTACTTCAACACTGCCCACTCCTACATTGAAGCAAATCATCAAAACATCGAAACCCACGGAAACAGAGCTGATTTTTATTAACGTTTTTTATGTGTGTTATATTATATCATTTGTGGTTGGTTGTAAGGTTGCCAGATCTCATATACTTGATATGAGTCTCCCGTATTTTCATAAAATTTCATACCTTAAACTTAGTTGCAGAAATCTGATGTATTTGAAATAAAACTACGTAGATGAATTATAAAATTACCGCCACTGGATTATTTTATAGACGAAATTAGAATTTTGACTACTTGCAAAACAAAGAGATTATTGTGCTCAGGAAGATTATTGCTGCATTAAATGAGTTAAGCCTCCGTTGTAAAAACATCGCAACTACGAAACAAAATGTTTAGATTCGATGTTGTTCTGTCGGGGTCAGTGTCTATGCCGTGGTTTACCTATCGATTAAATAATAATAATAATAATAATAATAATAATAATAATAATAATAATGTAAGATAAGATAAGATAAGATAGCCGTGCCTTGGCACGCAGTGTCAAATCTGACCTCCTAAAGAAATAGAATTATCACATTAAAGAAGCAGTTTAAAATCATTAATTGATTGGAATTGCTTTTACAAGTGGACGCCCATCATTTTGGAATAGAAGGAGTATATTGGGAGGTAGTAACATATCTTTTAATATATTTTATGTTTCAGATTGGTGACAGTGTCAATTTTGACAATTCTAATTATCCAGGAAGTTGTCAGTTATACGTAATATTTCTACGTTTCTTTGTAGTAAGTGTTATTGTGATACCTAATTATCCTTAGAATTTCAGGTGTAAGTAAAGAGGTTACTCATAATTTTTATTGTTATTGGGCCCACTTTACTTTTAACAAATGGATTTAAATAATTCAAGAAGAATGCGTAATAAATGGTCCATAAATGAATATAAGGAGGTGATTTGGTGTCACTTTTGTTCATTGTTAAAGTTTGGATGTGCTAATCAACGGGAATGCTTTAGAATATGGCGAGAAAGAAACCCAGATAAAAGAATGGAGTTGACTGCTAATACTTTGGCATCCCAGAGACGGTGCATTCTAAATAGTAATAAGTTATCCAATATAGAGATAGATTCTATAAGAAGGGAGGTAGAGATTTTTCTAAATCTTGTAAATGATGAAGTGGTTGAAGTAGAACAAGGAAACATTTTGGATGAAGTGGTAGAATTAGAACAGAATAGCCGCAATGATGAGGTGTCTGTTATTGTAGATATTGAGGTAAATGGAATGCCAAATCTGGGTAATAATGATGATAATGTAGTACAACAAAGTCAGTTTTTAATATTGGTACAACAAGAATTGCTTACTTCAGGAAATTTTCATAGCAGGGTTAGATTGCCTTTTATACGGGAGACTAACAGGGTTAGGGAGTTGATTGTGCAAGCTAATTCTGATCTGGAAGTATTTCTGAGGAATAGGCCAGAATTGTCCATTATTGAAATAAATAATTTGTTGTACGCATCCGCATATGTTATTACTAAGATGGTGAATCCAAAATTTACATCAATACACAATAATCGAATCCGGGAAAACCGTTGGAAGCGTAGACTCCAAAATAATATTGCTAATTGGAGAAAGGACGTTTCCAGGATTTCTGAAATTAGAAGATCTATTCATTTATCAGAGAGGTTACAACGGTTACGGCAAAACATAATACTAAAATACAGTGTTTTAGGCGAAGAGAAGGATATAGTAATTATTGAAGAGGAGTTAAAACAGAAAATTCAAGCTAAGGCCCAACGTATCAGAAGAATTGAAAAAAGAATTCGGACTTACAATGATAACAAAAATTTTGAAGAAAATCCTAAAAAATTTTATAGGGGTCTTGGCAAGGAGAACATCTGTATCCAGAATTTTCCAAACATGCAGGATGTTACCAATTTTTGGACAGGCATTTGGGGGCAATCTGGCAAGTACAATTCTGATGCGGAATGGATTAAACGCGAGGAGAGGCGGAATATGCATTATCCAGCTATGGAAGATGTACTTCTCTCCAAAGATGACTTCCAAAATGCTTGCAAAAGTTTGGGACTTTGGAAAGCTCCTGGACCAGATAAAATTCCTAATTTTTGGCTTAAAAGGATAACCATATTGCATGAACATTTAGTAAAATGTTTTAACAATATGGTTAATAATCCGGAAATGATACCGTCGTGGCTGACGGAAGGTGTAACTGTTTTGATTCCCAAAACGGAGAATACAATGGAAGTATCCCAATATAGGCCAATTACTTGTTTAAATTGTTGTTATAAATTATTAACTAAAATTTTAGGTACCAAGATTTATGAACATCTTAAAGAAAATAATGTATTGCCCTCTGAGCAGAAAGGCATTTTAAAGGACAGTTATGGTTCAAAAGAACTGTTAATAATTAACAAGAAGATTGTTGAAAAGATCAAGAAGACTCGAGGAAACCTATCCATGGCCTGGATTGACTATAAGAAGGCGTATGATAGTATCCCGCATGAATGGATTGTAAAAGCCTTGGAGATATATGGGGTAAACCAAAAAATTATTTTTCTGGTAAACTCATGTATGTCCTTATGGTCTACTAAACTATGCTTGCGGGGACGAGAGTCGTGTGTTTTCTCAGAGCCGATTAATATTAATTGTGGCATATTTCAAGGTGATAGTTTATCACCCTTGCTCTTTTGCATAGGCCTGTTTGCATTGTCCAGTGAATTGAATGAGGACAAAGTTGGTGTTCAGTTATTACCTGGCGAAAAGTTAATTGGTCATTCATTATATATGGATGATTTGAAACTTTATGCCAAAAATGATGAGCAGTTGAAGAGGAGCCTCAGTATAGTTAAACAATTCTCTGACGATATTGGGATGCAGTTTGGTCTAGAGAAGTGTGCCAAAATTAGTATTGTCAAAGGCAAAATTGAGAGAACCGCTGACATATGCCTGAATGATCATACTAGTATTAATGAATTAACAGATAATACTAGATATAAGTATCTGGGAATGGATGAAGCCTTTGGTATAGATGATGAAGGGATGAAGGCGAAGGTTATAGGCGAATACATTAAGCGAGTCAGAAAAATTCTAAAATCTGGATTAAATGGAAAATATAAAATGCAAGCGATCAATGCATATGCTATTCCAATATTTCGATATAGTGTTGGAGTTTTAAACTGGACTAAGAAGGAAATACGCGATTTGGACATTAAAACTAGAAAACAGTTAACACTAAATTTTATGTTTCATCCAAGGTCTGATGTCTGCAGACTATACCTGCACCGTTTAGATGGAGGTCGTGGCTTGCAGCAATTGGAAAATATTTATGATTTGGAAATGTTAAATTTAGGAAATTTTATAAAGGCCAACAAGGAGGATAAAGTTATTAAACAATTAATTAGGGATACTTCTGGTAAGTCAATAATTAGTAAACATAAACTAATTTTAGAAAAATTTCAGGTGGAAGAACTCGGTAATTATGAAAATAAAATTTCAGTGGAGAGTTTAAAGCGACAGATAAAGTTAAAAATGAATCAGAAAATGAGAGAGGATTATGTTAGTAAGCCAATGCATGGCCAATTTTTAAGAATTGTGGAGGGTGATGGTATTTCAAAGTCAGGATCGTTATCTTGGCTTTGTCATGGAAACATTAAGGCTGAAACGGAATCCTCTATCATAGCGGCGCAAGATCAGGCAATACGTACCAGATATCATGAACAGAAGATTATGAAAGTTGCTCATGATGGGAGTTGTAGACTGTGTCATCAGGCTCCGGAACATGTCTATCATTTGTTAGCGGCTTGTCCAGTCTTAGCTGAGTCGCATTACATTGCTAGGCATGATAGGGTGGGAATATATATACATTACAACTTGTGTTCCCAACTATTAGGTTTAGCAATGGATGTGTCTCGGTGGTATGACCACGTTCCATCTCCTGTTGTGAGTAATGATCATATTACCATATTATGGAACATGCCTATTGTCACTGATAGAATGCTTGATGCTAATAAGCCAGATATCGTGGTAAAGGATTTCCAGAGGAAGGTATGCACGTTCATAGAAATCTCGGTACCTGCTGATGCGAATGTTGTAAGGAAGGAGCTTGAAAAACAACTTAAATATAAGGATCTCTCAATAGAAGTTGGACGTATGTGGGGAATGAAAGTAAACATTATTCCGGTGATTGTAGGTTCATTGGGAGCAGTTACTCTAAATTATAGTAAACATGTCAAGGAGTTACCGTGCAAAATTTCGCCCTGGGAAATTCAGGAAATTGCGGTTTTGGGAAGCGCAAATATTTTGAGGAGAGTTTTATCATAAAGCATCCTAAATTTACTGCTATCGTACTACTTTCCATCTTTACCTTCCTTTGTATATGTCTATTAATAAATATCTGCATGTGTTTTTACTGACCTGTACACAACGCTGTACGGGGTTTCCACAGTTTTCCTTTGCTTTGCAAACTTGTGTTGCAAAGCATAAATGGCGTTGTTTTTCAAAATTGGGTTGAGCTGTGGTGATACCCGCAAAGGGAGTACCCTAGGCTTCAGCGAAGCTCGGTACTACCAATTTGCCCTGATGATCCTCATTACTTGTCAAAATCTATTAGTGTAATTTTAGTATTTATATGTTGTATCTAAATTATATTATCTAGGTTTAATGTATTTAATGAGATGTATCAGAGAATTCCAATAAATAATAATAATAATAATAATAATAATAATAATAAATTGAGAGAACCGCTGACATATGCCTGAATGATCATACTAGTATTAATGAATTAACAGATAATACTAGATATAAGTATCTGGGAATGGATGAAGCCTTTGGTATAGATGATGAAGGGATGAAGGCGAAGGTTATAGGCGAATACATTAAGCGAGTCAGAAAAATTCTAAAATCTGGATTAAATGGAAAATATAAAATGCAAGCGATCAATGCATATGCTATTCCAATATTTCGATATAGTGTTGGAGTTTTAAACTGGACTAAGAAGGAAATACGCGATTTGGACATTAAAACTAGAAAACAGTTAACACTAAATTTTATGTTTCATCCAAGGTCTGATGTCTGCAGACTATACCTGCACCGTTTAGATGGAGGTCGTGGCTTGCAGCAATTGGAAAATATTTATGATTTGGAAATGTTAAATTTAGGAAATTTTATAAAGGCCAACAAGGAGGATAAAGTTATTAAACAATTAATTAGGGATACTTCTGGTAAGTCAATATTTAGTAAACATAAACTAATTTTAGAAAAATTTCAGGTGGAAGAACTCGGTAATTATGAAAATAAAATTTCAGTGGAGAGTTTAAAGCGACAGATAAAGTTAAAAATGAATCAGAAAATGAGAGAGGATTATGTTAGTAAGCCAATGCATGGCCAATTTTTAAGAATTGTGGAGGGTGATGGTATTTCAAAGTCAGGATCGTTATCTTGGCTTTGTCATGGAAACATTAAGGCTGAAACGGAATCCTCTATCATAGCGGCGCAAGATCAGGCAATACGTACCAGATATCATGAACAGAAGATTATGAAAGTTGCTCATGATGGGAGTTGTAGACTGTGTCATCAGGCTCCGGAACATGTCTATCATTTGTTAGCGGCTTGTCCAGTCTTAGCTGAGTCGCATTACATTGCTAGGCATGATAGGGTGGGAATATATATACATTACAACTTGTGTTCCCGACTATTAGGTTTAGCAATGGATGTGTCTCGGTGGTATGACCACGTTCCATCTCCTGTTGTGAGTAATGATCATATTACCATATTATGGAACATGCCTATTGTCACTGATAGAATGCTTGATGCTAATAAGCCAGATATCGTGGTAAAGGATTTCCAGAGGAAGGTATGCACGTTCATAGAAATCTCGGTACCTGCTGATGCGAATGTTGTAAGGAAGGAGCTTGAAAAACAACTTAAATATAAGGATCTCTCAATAGAAGTTGGACGTATGTGGGGAATGAAAGTAAACATTATTCCGGTGATTGTAGGTTCATTGGGAGCAGTTACTCTAAATTATAGTAAACATGTCAAGGAGTTACCGTGCAAAATTTCGCCCTGGGAAATTCAGGAAATTGCGGTTTTGGGAAGCGCAAATATTTTGAGGAGAGTTTTATCATAAAGCATCCTAAATTTACTGCTATCGTACTACTTTCCATCTTTACCTTCCTTTGTATATGTCTATTAATAAATATCTGCATGTGTTTTTACTGACCTGTACACAACGCTGTACGGGGTTTCCACAGTTTTCCTTTGCTTTGCAAACTTGTGTTGCAAAGCATAAATGGCGTTGTTTTTCAAAATTGGGTTGAGCTGTGGTGATACCCGCAAAGGGAGTACCCTAGGCTTCAGCGAAGCTCGGTACTACCAATTTGCCCTGATGATCCTCATTACTTGTCAAAATCTATTAGTGTAATTTTAGTATTTATATGTTGTATCTAAATTATATTATCTAGGTTTAATGTATTTAATGAGATGTATCAGAGAATTCCAATAAATAATAATAATAATAATAATAATAATAATAAAAGAATGGAGTTGACTGCTAATACTTTGGCATCCCAGAGACGGTGCATTCTAAATAGTAATAAGTTATCCAATATAGAGATAGATTCTATAAGAAGGGAGGTAGAGATTTTTCTAAATCTTGTAAATGATGAAGTGGTTGAAGTAGAACAAGGAAACATTTTGGATGAAGTGGTAGAATTAGAACCGAATAGCCGCAATGATGAGGTGTCTATTATTGTAGATATTGAGGTAAATGGAATGCCAAATCTGGGTAATAATGATGATAATGTAGTACAACAAAGTCAGTTTTTAATATTGGTACAACAAGAATTGCTTACTTCAGGAAATTTTCATAGAAGGGTTAGATTGCCTTTTATACGGGAGACTAACAGGGTTAGGGAGTTGATTGCGCAGGCTAATTCTGATCTGGAAGTATTTCTGAGGAGTAGGCCAGAATTGTCCATTATTGAAATAAATAATTTGTTGTACGCATCCGCATATGTTATTACTAAGATGGTGAATCCAAAATTTACATCAATACACAATAATCGAATCCGGGAAAACCGTTGGAAGCGTAGACTCCAAAATAATATTGCTAATTGGAGAAAGGACGTTTCCAGGATTTCTGAAATTAGAAGATCTATTCATTTAACAGAGAGGTTACAACGGTTACGGCAAAACATAATACTAAAATACAGTGTTTTAGGCGAAGAGAAGGATATAGTAATTATTGAAGAAGAGTTAAAACAGAAAATTCAAGCTAAGGCCCAACGTATCAGAAGAATTGAAAAAAGAATTCGGACTTACAATGATAACAAAAATTTTGAAGAAAATCCTAAAAAATTTTATAGGGGTCTTGGCAAGGAGAACATCTGTATCCAGAATTTTCCAAACATGCAGGATGTTACCAATTTTTGGACAGGCATTTGGGGGCAATCTGGCAAGTACAATTCTGATGCGGAATGGATTAAACGCGAGGAGAGGCGGAATATGCATTATCCAGCTATGGAAGATGTACTTCTCTCCAAAGATGACTTCCAAAATGCTTGCAAAAGTTTGGGACTTTGGAAAGCTCCTGGACCAGATAAAATTCCTAATTTTTGGCTTAAAAGGATAACCATATTGCATGAACATTTAGTAAAATGTTTTAACAATATGGTTAATAATCCGGAAATGATACCGTCGTGGCTGACGGAAGGTGTAACTGTTTTGATTCCCAAGACGGAGAATACAATGGAAGTATCCCAATATAGGCCTATTACTTGTTTAAATTGTTGTTATAAATTATTAACTAAAATTTTAGGTACCAAGATTTATGAACATCTTAAAGAAAATAATGTATTGCCCTCTGAGCAGAAAGGCATTTTAAAGGACAGTTATGGTTCAAAAGAACTGTTAATAATTAACAAGAAGATTGTTGAAAAGATCAAGAAGACTCGAGGAAACCTATCCATGGCCTGGATTGACTATAAGAAGGCGTATGATAGTATCCCGCATGAATGGATTGTAAAAGCCTTGGAGATATATGGGGTAAACCAAAAAATTATTTTTCTGGTAAACTCATGTATGTCCTTATGGTCTACTAAACTATGCTTGCGGGGACGAGAGTCGTGTGTTTTCTCAGAGCCGATTAATATTAATTGTGGCATATTTCAAGGTGATAGTTTATCACCCTTGCTCTTTTGCATAGGCCTGTTTGCATTGTCCAGTGAATTGAATGAGGACAAAGTTGGTGTTCAGTTATTACCTGGCGAAAAGTTAATTGGTCATTCATTATATATGGATGATTTGAAACTTTATGCCAAAAATGATGAGCAGTTGAAGAGGAGCCTCAGTATAGTTAAACAATTCTCTGACGATATTGGGATGCAGTTTGGTCTAGAGAAGTGTGCCAAAATTAGTATTGTCAAAGGCAAAATTGAGAGAACCGCTGACATATGCCTGAATGATCATACTAGTATTAATGAATTAACAGATAATACTAGATATAAGTATCTGGGAATGGATGAAGCCTTTGGTATAGATGATGAAGGGATGAAGGCGAAGGTTATAGGCGAATACATTAAGCGAGTCAGAAAAATTTTAAAATCTGGTTTAAATGGAAAATATAAAATGCAAGCGATCAATGCATATGCTATTCCAATATTTCGATATAGTGTTGGAGTTTTAAACTGGACTAAGAAGGAAATACGCGATTTGGACATTAAAACTAGAAAACAGTTAACACTAAATTTTATGTTTCATCCAAAGTCTGATGTCTGCAGACTATACCTGCACCGTTTAGATGGAGGTCGTGGTTTGCAGCAATTGGAAAATATTTATGATTTGGAAATGTTAAATTTAGGAAATTTTATAAAGGCCAACAAGGAGGATAAAGTCATTAAACAATTAATTAGGGATACTTCTGGTAAGTCAATAATTAGTAAACATAAACTAATTTTAGAAAAATTTCAGGCGGAAGAACTCGGTAATTATGAAAATAAAATTTCAGTGGAAAGTTTAAAGCGACAGATAAAGTTAAAAATGAATCAGAAAATGAGAGAGGATTATGTTACTAAGCCAATGCATGGCCAATTTTTAAGAATTGTGGAGGGTGATGGTATTTCAAAGTCTGGATCGTTATCTTGGCTTTGTCATGGAAACATTAAGGCTGAAACGGAATCCTCTATCATAGCGGCGCAAGATCAGGCAATACGTACCAGATATCATGAACAGAAGATTATGAAAGTTGCTCATGATGGGAGTTGTAGACTGTGTCATCAGGCTCCGGAACATGTCTATCATTTGTTAGCGGCTTGTCCAGTCTTAGCTGAGTCGCATTACATTGCTAGGCATGATAGGGTGGGAATATATATACATTACAACTTGTGTTCCCAACTATTAGGTTTAGCAATGGATGTGTCTCGGTGGTATGACCACGTTCCATCTCCTGTTGTGAGTAATGATCATATTACCATATTATGGAACATGCCTATTGTCACTGATAGAATGCTTGATGCTAATAAGCCAGATATCGTGGTAAAGGATTTCCAGAGGAAGGTATGCACGTTCATAGAAATCTCGGTACCTGCTGATGCGAATGTTGTAAGGAAGGAGCTTGAAAAACAACTTAAATATAAGGATCTCTCAATAGAAGTTGGACGTATGTGGGGAATGAAAGTAAACATTATTCCGGTGATTGTAGGTTCATTGGGAGCAGTTACTCTAAATTATAGTAAACATGTCAAGGAGTTACCGTGCAAAATTTCGCCCTGGGAAATTCAGGAAATTGCGGTTTTGGGAAGCGCGAATATTTTGAGGAGAGTTTTATCATAAAGCATCCTAAATTTACTGCTATCGTACTACTTTTCATCTTTACCTTCCTTTGTATATGTCTATTAATAAATATCTGCATGTGTTTTTACTGACCTGTACACAACGCTGTACGGGGTTTCCACAGTTTTCCTTTGCTTTGCAAACTTGTGTTGCAAAGCATAAATGGCGTTGTTTTTCAAAATTGGGTTGAGCTGTGGTGATACCCGCAAAGGGAGTACCCTAGGCTTCAGCGAAGCTCGGTACTACCAATTTGCCCTGATGATCCTCATTACTTGTCAAAATCTATTAGTATAATTTTAGTATTTATATGTTGTATCTAAATTATATTATCTAGGTTTAATGTATTTAATGAGATGTATCAGAGAATTCCAATAAATAATAATAATAATAATAATAATAACCTGACACAACGCTGTACGGGGTTTCCACAGTTTTCCTTTGCTTTGCAAACTTGTGTTGCAAAGCATAAATGGCGTTGTTTTTCAAAATTGGGTTGAGCTGTGGTGATACCCGCAAAGGGAGTACCCTAGGCTTCAGCGAAGCTCGGTACTACCAATTTGCCCTGATGATCCTCATTACTTGTCAAAATCTATTAGTGTAATTTTAGTATTTATATGTTGTATCTAAATTATATTATCTAGGTTTAATGTATTTAATGAGATGTATCAGAGAATTCCAATAAATAATAATAATAACGATATTGGGATGCAGTTTGGTCTAGAGAAGTGTGCCAAAATTAGTATTGTCAAAGGCAAAATTGAGAGAACCGCTGACATATGCCTGAATGATCATACTAGTATTAATGAATTAACAGATAATACTAGATATAAGTATCTGGGAATGGATGAAGCCTTTGGTATAGATGATGAAGGGATGAAGGCGAAGGTTATAGGCGAATACATTAAGCGAGTCAGAAAAATTCTAAAATCTGGTTTAAATGGAAAATATAAAATGCAAGCGATCAATGCATATGCTATTCCAATATTTCGATATAGTGTTGGAGTTTTAAACTGGACTAAGAAGGAAATACGCGATTTGGACATTAAACCTAGAAAACAGTTAACACTAAATTTTATGTTTCATCCAAGGTCTGATGTCTGCAGACTATACCTGCACCGTTTAGATGGAGGTCGTGGCTTGCAGCAATTGGAAAATATTTATGATTTGGAAATGTTAAATTTAGGAAATTTTATAAAGGCCAACAAGGAGGATAAAGTTATTAAACAATTAATTAGGGATACTTCTGGTAAGTCAATAATTAGTAAACATAAACTAATTTTAGAAAAATTTCAGGTGGAAGAACTCGGTAATTATGAAAATAAAATTTCAGTGGAGAGTTTAAAGCGACAGATAAAGTTAAAAATGAATCAGAAAATGAGAGAGGATTATGTTAGTAAGCCAATGCATGGCCAATTTTTAAGAATTGTGGAGGGTGATGGTATTTCAAAGTCAGGATCGTTATCTTGGCTTTGTCATGGAAACATTAAGGCTGAAACGGAATCCTCTATCATAGCGGCGCAAGATCAGGCAATACGTACCAGATATCATGAACAGAAGATCATGAAAGTTGCTCATGATGGGAGTTGTAGACTGTGTCATCAGGCTCCGGAACATGTCTATCATTTGTTAGCGGCTTGTCCAGTCTTAGCTGAGTCGCATTACATTGCTAGGCATGATAGGGTGGGAATATATATACATTACAACTTGTGTTCCCAACTATTAGGTTTAGCAATGGATGTGTCTCGGTGGTATGACCACGTTCCATCTCCTGTTGTGAGTAATGATCATATTACCATATTATGGAACATGCCTATTGTCACTGATAGAATGCTTGATGCTAATAAGCCAGATATCGTGGTAAAGGATTTCCAGAGGAAGGTATGCACGTTCATAGAAATCTCGGTACCTGCTGATGCGAATGTTGTAAGGAAGGAGCTTGAAAAACAACTTAAATATAAGGATCTCTCAATAGAAGTTGGACGTATGTGGGGAATGAAAGTAAACATTATTCCGGTGATTGTAGGTTCATTGGGAGCAGTTACTCTAAATTATAGTAAACATGTCAAAGAGTTACCGTGCAAAATTTCGCCCTGTGAAATTCAGGAAATTGCGGTTTTGGGAAGCGCGAATATTTTGAGGAGAGTTTTATCATAAAGCATCCTAAATTTACTGCTATCGTACTACTTTTCATCTTTACCTTCCTTTGTATATGTCTATTAATAAATATCTGCATGTGTTTTTACTGACCTGTACACAACGCTGTACGGGGTTTCCACAGTTTTCCTTTGCTTTGCAAACTTGTGTTGCAAAGCATAAATGGCGTTGTTTTTCAAAATTGGGTTGAGCTGTGGTGATACCCGCAAAGGGAGTACCCTAGGCTTCAGCGAAGCTCGGTACTACCAATTTGCCCTGATGATCCTCATTACTTGTCAAAATCTATTAGTGTAATTTTAGTATTTATATGTTGTATCTAAATTATATTATCTAGGTTTAATGTATTTAATGAGATGTATCAGAGAATTCCAATAAATAATAATAATAATAGTATTTATTTGCCCAACAGACCCAATTACAGGACAATTTTCAGGAAAGTATTACATAATACATGTATCTAAAAATTATAACGATACAATAAAAATTTAAAACGTAAGCGCAAACGAATTATACAAATCAAAAATCAAAGCGACAAGTCGAAAATATTAATCGGAAACACCAACTTGCTAAAGAAAAATATCATCAAATATATTATTGGCATTTCGTGACATATGGCTCAGTGGAGCCCTCAATCCAATGTTTGTTCTGGCCGGAAGAAGTCGAAAAGTCGAGGTATATCGGGCAGACGTTCTAGGCACATGAAATGACACACCTCCAAGCAACATCGGGCAGTCCACAACGTTATGGATGATCTTTCTTAAGAGATTGGCACTGTGTATCTCACGACCATGTTGTAGAGACTGAAACTCGTGTTCTACAAGCAAGAGGCCATAGTTATATCCCTGGACAGGATAAATGCCTGTCTGTCGAAAGCTTAGGTACTTCAGAAATTTTCGTTGTATACGCTCAATGGCCAACTGATGGGCAGTGTAATAGGGATACCAGACAGGAGAGGCGTATTCCAATCTGCTTCCAGCGAACGCACGGTACAGAGACTTGAAAACAAGTGGATTGTTGAACATCCTGCACATCCTCAGCACAAACCCGAAAGAGCGAGAGGCAGCTGAACACACATTCTCCACGTGACCAACAAAACTAAGCTCCTCGTCGAACCAAACACCGAGATCCTTAATGGTGGTGACGTGCGGTAACACTTTTCCTGATAGGGAATAGGTTGAAGGAATTGGCACCCGTTTACGTGTTAGTGACATAAACTGGCACTTTTCGATGTTAAGTGGCAAGCCGAAATTGATACACCAAGAATTGAGTATGTCTAAATTAGATTGGAGCAGTCGTACCACCAACACGGTGCGTATGGGCGAAAACAGCTTCAAGTCATCAGCGTAGGCTAAAGCTCGACAGGACAGTGCCTTAAGCAGGTCATCGATAAATAGAATGAAAAGCAGAGGGCCAAGATTGGAGCCCTGTGCAACACCCGAAGACGCCACAAACTCGTGCGATTTATATCCGTTGTAGAACACATAGGTCTTTCTATCGTGTAAGTATGATGTTAACATCTTCAAAGCTGCCGGGCAAAACCCGAAGAGATTCAGCTTTTCCACAAGAATTCGATGAGGTATTCTATCAATTGCCTTGCTAAAATCAGTATATAGCACGTCCAACTGGTCCCCACCATCCAAGGTCTCACAAGCAAATTGAGTGAAACTCGCCAAATTCGTAACCGTAGAACGGCCAGGAAAAAATCCATGCTGATGCTGAGAAACATACGGCTGCACATGTTTGAAAATCTGGGAGTACAGCGTCATCTCAAAGAGCTTGGCAAAATTCGACAGAATTGCTATAGGCCTATAATTGGTAATGACACCAACGTCACCCTTTTTATGTACCGGACAGACTCTGGCCTTCTTCCAGATATCAGGAAAAGTAGAAGTCTCAATAGCCAAGTTGAAAATCTGTTGCAGAGGAAATGCAAGTATTAGCTTACAGTCCCGTAGCAGAAAACTAGGAATTAGATCATCGCCAGCAGTATTTTTGTTTGCAAAACTTCCAAGCAATCTAACAAGCTCATCCTCGTCCACGGCACGAGGATGAGCTTATTGTGTCTGCAATGAGCTTATGGTGTCTGCAATGAGCTGGCCATACGTAACGGCCGAAATATGGCCATTGTTTACATATCTGACAATTATCGCATTTTTCGGTTAGCGGAAAAGTCATTGTTGTGGCATAGTATAAAACATTTTTTGTTACGTTGTTATGTACTTCTTCAGTAATTTGTCATATATTGTAATTGAAGTTGTATCTGGTTGTATTTATTCAAATACATTGACCTCACTTCCTGGACATCTTGCTTCCTTACATTGATTGTCCAAACATTTTGGCGCCCGAGCAGGGACATAGCGAAGCATAACATTAGCAGTGCTATAATTCGCCCTATTTATTATACCAGCCTGTAATTACCTGTCAGAGCTGACATTGAAATTGAAAGGATTTTGGACATTTTCCTTGCCAGCCTTCGCCAAAAGTGTTCTTGCCCAACTTTGGTAGCTGCAGGAGTACCCGAGTATCGGCATACCATCTGCATTTACTACCTGGGTGGCAGTTCCAGTGCAAGTGCGACGACCGGCTCTATTCATTTTTCCATCCTTCATTGTCTATTTTCTTGAGGTAAGGCATTCTATTTCATTTTAATTAAAGTTCGTAATTTTGATTTGCTCTGTGATTTTCAATTGACTACAGCTAAACTCTTTTTAGTGATTAGTTATGTCTAAACAGAAGCAAAATACAGATATAATGAAAGGTCTTTTAATTAAACGTAATTTCCTCAAATCAAGATTAGATGCTTTTTGTAATTACATTACTAATTTGGGTAGTAACTTCGATGCATTGGAGTTAAAATTACGCGTGAGCAATTTCGAGAAAGTTCTTGAAGAAAATGTCAATGTTCATATTGAATTGGATAGCACTGACACTAGTTCAGATGAACGGCTAGAAGAGTTACAAAGATTTGAGGACACTTACTATGCTGTTCTTTCTAAAGCTAAATCAATTCTTAGTAATATTCAAGAATCTTCATCTGCTCCTTCAGCTTCATCCTTGCCATCAGTTAGTACTACTTCAATGAATGTTAAACTGCCTGAATTGCAATTAACCAAGTTCAACGGTGATTATAATTATTGGTTAGAATTTCGAGACAGCTTTTCAGCCATTATTGATAAAAATGTTGATCTTCCTAACATCCAAAAGTTTCACTACTTAAAGTCTTCAGTGACAGACGAAGCTTTAAGAATCATAGAAAACATAACACTGTCAGATGATAATTATACGTTAGCGTGGGATCTCATTATGAAAAGGTTCAATAATGAAAGTCTACTGATTGATAATCATGTCAGATCTCTTTTAGACTTGCCATATTGTAAAATAGAGTCCTCAGAATTGCTAAGAAAACTAGTGGACACCGTGAATAAACATATTCGTTCATTGGAAATTCTTAAAGTTCCCGTTGAACACTGGGACTTAATGGTAATTTGTATTCTTTCTCAAAGACTTGATAATCATACGTTTAAGGAATGGGAACGTCATAAGTCAAATTGTAATAATGTCACGTTAAACTCAATGTTAGCCTTCTTGGAGAAAAAGGCCGACCTACTTTTGAAGGTTAATAAATGTCAGAAGTTAGTTGACAGTAAAGTGAAGACTTCACATAAAACGTCAGCAAACCACTCCAAAATACAAACTTTAACTTGTCCAGTTTGTAATGGCACTCATTCGATCTTGACTTGTCCGCAATTTATAAAGCTGACACCTAATCAACGATTTCAATTGGTTAAAGGTAAGAGACTTTGTGTAAAGTGTATTAGTTCATCTCATTCATGTCGGACTTGTCATGCAGAAACATGCAATAAGTGTAACAAGCGTCATCATACTCTATTACATTTTGAGCCCACATTGTCTAATTGCGTAATTGAAAGCAAATATGAACATCATAACGAGCCACCAGATGCTAAAGTCAGTATGACGGTAAATAGTTATGATAATTCGCACATTCTATTATCCACAGTATTAGTTCACGTCATGAATTCAATTGGTGATATTGTACCATGTAGAGCCTTATTAGATTCAGGCTCGCAATCGTGTTTCATAACTGAAGATATGGTGCACAAACTCTCATTACCAAAACTTTCAACTAAAGTTTCGGTTATCGGACTCAATCAGTCAGTAAACGACATCAAGCATAAATGCGAAATCATTATTAAATCGCGTCTTAGCTCGTTTATAACTACTGCAACATGTTTAATCACAAATAAAATTACTGGCCATATTCCAGATAAATCTATTAATCATGCCTTGATAATTATTCCGGACTATATTCAACTGGCGGATCCTACGTATTTTCAACCTCAACAAGTCGATATGCTAATTGGAGCATCTTTATTTTGGCATCTTTTGCGTGTGGGTCAAATATCTTTGGGTACTAATAAACCTATTCTACAAAATACGGTGCTAGGTTGGATAATTTCTGGTCCCATTCCAGTAGTAGACACAGTTTCTAGTAATAGTACAGCATGCAATGTCGTTCAAACGTCAGAAAATTCTAGTTTGCAACAACAAATTGCGAAATTCTGGGAATTGGAAACTATACCTGCAGTTTGCGCATTATCGCAGGAAGAAATCATGTGCGAATCACATTTCAACGCGAATATTAAGCGAGACAAAACAGGTAGATTTTCTGTCAAAATACCATTTAAAGAAAGCCCTCAAGTACTAGGTAATTCGCGAGAACATGCATTAAAAATGTTATATGCTTTAGAACGACGTTTCAAGTCAAATCGCAAGTTACAAGAACGTTACATTCAATTTATGCAAGAATATACCAAATTAACTCACATGACATTGATTAATTCTATACCTCCAAGCTCTCATTACTACTTGCCTCACCATGGGGTACTTAGAGAGTCTAGCCTCACAACTAAACTACGCGTAGTATTTAACGCATCAGCAGTAACGACATCTGGCAAATCCCTTAACTCTATAGAAATGGTAGGTCCGACGATTCAATCCGACGTATTCTCAATTTTGATTCGATTTCGTCAGAATTTATTCGTCGTTAATGCTGATGTTGAGAAGATGTACAGACAGGTATTAGTTGATGACTCCGATTGCAATTTTCAGTTAATATTGTGGAGGGAGAACCCGCTTGATGACATCCAGACATACATGCTTCGTACAGTGACCTACGGTACAGCTAGCGCCCCGTATTTAGCAATTAGGTGTTTGCATCAGTTAGGATTAGATTCAAAAGACACTTTTCCTAATGCGTCTGTAGCAATAATAGAAGACTTCTATGTAGATGATCTGTTAACGGGTAGTGATTCTGAAGAGGAATTAATTCAAACGTCAAAGCAAATTTGCCAAATTTTGGATTCTGCAAAAATGCCATTGCGAAAATGGGTCTCTAATAACTCTTATATAACTCGAGAAATTTGTAACTCGATAGGCAACAACATTGACCACTTAACAATTTCCGAACATTCTGATGTATCCAAGCCACTCGGTTTAATATGGTTCCATTCTGACGATTTGTTAGGTATTAGAATTAACTTGCCATCTTTAACTGATAAAGAAACGAAACGAAATGTGCTTTCTTCTATTTCATCAATGTTTGACCCAATTGGATTAATTACACCTGTAACTTTTAAAGCAAAAGCATTTATGCAGCAATTGTGGCAATACAATTTAACGTGGGATGAAATACTTCCGGATGAACTATACGAACAGTGGATAAAGTTCCGTGAAGAACTAACACTTCTTAATTCGCTTAGAATCCCGAGATGTACGCGTTTGCCGAATACAGTCATCACTGAAATACATGGCTTTTGCGATACTAGTTTATTAGGTTACGGTGGAGTATGCTATATTAGGTCTACAGATCAGTTAGAAAATGTGTCTGTTCAACTGTTAACAGGCAAGTCAAGAGTAGCACCCATCAAAGCGCTAACCATACCGAAACTTGAACTTTGTGGAGCTTTGGTATTATCAGAACTCGCAAACAAAGTAACAACTGTAAGTCGAATCTCTTTCAGCAGGTGCATCTTGTGGAGTGATTCAACTGTTGTTTTAAGTTGGCTCAAAACACCAGTAAACCAATTAAAACCTTTTGTGCGTAATAGAGTGTCACAAATTTTAGATTTTACAAGCTGGTATTCTTGGAGACACGTCTCATCATGTAGTAACCCAGCTGATTTAGTGTCTCGTGGCATGCGTCCAGAAGAAATTCTATCTAATCAACTTTGGTGGCATGGCCCAGACTGGCTATCCAAACCATCCGAATATTGGCCAAAATGTCAAAATATCATATCAGATCCGTTACCTGAACTTAGAAAACCGAAACATGTCGTTTTAATAGCTTCAGACATACCGAATGAAATAAGTAACTTATGTTCAAAGTTTTCAAATTTCAACACGGTTATTTCCATCACTGGTTGGATTCTAAGAGTTCTAACGAATTGGCGAAAAAATGGAAAAATAACTAAAACGTTCCTTACAGCCGAAGAACGTACAAAGTCCATTAAAACTTTGGCAAAAGTCGTTCAAATTGAATCTTTTCATAATGAATATCAGAGTTTACTGAAAAAGAATGAATGTCCGAAAAATAGTCACCTATATGCATTAACTCCATTTCTTGACTCGGACGGTCTTTTAAAAATTAAAGGCAGACTTAGCAAAGGTTCTTTTCAATATGAAAAGAAACACCCAATTATCTTACCTAAGTCTCACCCTTTTACTCTACTGATGTTCCGACATGAACATCTAAAAAATTTACATTGTGGACCTAATTTACTGGTTGCCATAATTAGAGAGAGGTTTTGGCCACTTTCTGCTCGCGTCACTGCGAGATCAACAACCAAAAATTGTGTTACTTGTTGCAGGCAGAATGCTAACACTTACAATCCAATAATGGGAGATCAACCGAAATTGAGAGTAACTCCTGCACCACCATTTACTAATTGTACAGTTGATTACTGCGGGCCAATTAAGCTCAAGGATAGACAAGGTCGTGGATGCAAAATTAATAAAGCATATATATGCGTATTTGTGTGTTTTTCGACAAAGGCTGTTCATTTAGAATTAGTGTCTGACCTAAGCAGCCAGGCTTTCTTAGCAGCCTTTCGCAGATTTTGCTCCAGACGAGGTATACCCAACAATATTTACAGCGATAATGGCACCAATTTTATAGGTGCAAATAACGAATTGCAATCGCTATTTGAATTTATTAACACAAACAGCACAGACATAAGTAAATCTTTATCTGTTGTGGGAATAAATTGGCACTTTTCTCCTGCATCATCTCCACATTTCAATGGATTGGCAGAAGCAGGAGTAAAGTCAATTAAACATCACCTAAAGAGAGTTTTAGCTGAAGCCATTCTCACATATGAAGAGCACTTAACTGTTCTCACAGAAATAGAATGTCTTCTTAACTCTCGTCCCCTCTATCCGCTTTCATCTTCTCCTCTTGATCTTGACGTACTCACACCTTCTCATTTTATTGCCGGTCGTCGCCTCACCGCCTTACCTGATGAAGAGGTGACCGAAGTGCCAACAAATCGACTCTCCAGATGGCAATATTTATCAAAACTTCAACAACACTTCTGGCGAAGATGGTCAATTGAATATCTCGCAGAACTTCAGGGAAGGGCCAAGTGGAATACGCCACAAGCGAACATTAAACAGAACGCAATTGTTCTAATAAGGGAGAACAAGGTTCCACCATCCAAATGGAAAATTGGACGCATTGAACATTTGCACCCAGGATTGGATGGCGTTGTGCGTGTGGTCACTGTCCGCACTGCACTTGGTTTGATCAAGCGAGCAGTACGTTACCTATGTCCCCTGCCAGTACCACTAGATGGAGATGTTGATGGTTGAACGTGCCGTTCAACGCGCCGGGCTATGTTGTGGCATAGTATAAAACATTTTTTGTTACGTTGTTATGTACTTCTTCAGTAATTTGTCATATATTGTAATTGAAGTTGTATCTGGTTGTATTTATTCAAATACATTGACCTCACTTCCTGGACATCTTGCTTCCTTACATTGATTGTCCAAACAGTCATAATGTTTGGGCTGAAATTGTACCTAGATACCTAGATAAAAAATCTATTATTGTATTGTGACTTTGGCTAGGGGTATAATATTTGAAAAAAGAGTAAGATGTAGAAGTAAAAGTCATTTTTATCTTACCAAAAAATTATTTTTGGTCTAGCCAAACTCCTTATTTATCTAAGAACTGACATTGAGAATTTCATTAATTTTGAACCATAGATAACGCCGGTAATAGAAAACGCTTTAGAACGTTTTAGAACAGGTAGAACTGGGTCTGACGAGCACATAATTAAGGATCGCTCGCATGTCTACACGCTCGCCTACGGCTCTCGTAAAATCCTTATGCTCGCGATTTATACCTGTTGTGTGCGAGTCGAATATGACATTTTATCTACGACTCATTTTATATAAAATATTTAAAAATGTATTTGTCAATGGTGACGAGGCGAACTGTCAAATAACTGTCATTCACGAAGGTTTTAACAGACTTTGACAGTACGTTCGTATAATGATGACAGTTTGTTTGAATAATGAAGTCATTATTCAAACGAACTGTCATCATAATCATCTGTGTGTGTGTGTATCATGGTAGGGGGTTGGCAATGAATGGTAGGGTATGGTTATATGGTATGGTGGGGCTAGGGTATGCAATGTAAACGATTAACAATTATGTAGCCACGCGCACCGTATCGCAATGCTCAGAGAACTATGGTAAGCGTCGCTCCCATGGCTCCACAGAGTTTATGATTGTAAAGGAATGTTGTTTGTTCTTGGGTGTATTAAAATAAGAATTGTAAGATGAAGATTGTTATGCTTAGTTAGGCATCAAGTTAAATCGGAAAGGACTGACTGTCTAAATAACCACGTAAATAGTCACAACTTCAAACATGATTTTCTCTCGAAGCGCTGCGCTGATTTTGGTGAATTTTGTTGTTGTTGTTAAGTGGTTCAATTGTGGATTGGTTCATCATGAATGATTGTGTACTAACTTTGCATAAATTCCAGTTTTTTACTTTATCATATGTAGTATGTAAAGTATTGTAATCGTGCAAAAAATTAGATTTTAGCGGAAATATGTCTTTTTGGGTCCCCTGAACATTTTTGACCAAGGTACAAAAAAATGTGTTTCATGACCAAACTTAGAGCTGAAAAGCTTTCTGTTGAAAAGGATCCAAAGGAACCGGAGGTTTAGTCTTAGAATTTTTTAAAGATTTTGCAAATAAGTTTCCATTTCTGGAATTTCGTCGAAATAATAAATTAAAGTTGAGGAAATGACATTTTTTGGTAAAATTAATAGTTTAGCAGCATGAGCTAATTCTATTTCATTGAGATCGGTCGTACTGCATTAAAACTAGTTAGTCAGGATTTTGATTTTGTCAGATGTTTTGATTCTAATGACAGTAGGTAGTGTCAAACGCTAATGTTTTGACAATACCTACTATCAATAAAATCAACATATCTGTCTAGTTCTACTAGTTTTATTTTAATGCTGACATGACCAACCTCGTGAGCGTCTAGCAAATGACGTACATTATGTGCACATTTAATAGAAACAGCGACGAAGAAACATAACCTATACAAACCTATACAAACTCGCAGAAATCATAGCTTCAAAATTAGTTTTATGTTGCATATTTTATGCTTGTAGTTAAATTACCATTTGTTATAATCCTTAAAAAGTGCAAAATAATATGTTATTTGATAAAAAATATCTTGTGTTGTGTTACCATGGTATACTATTGAAACCAGACAAAACTTTTTAATCAACTAGTTTCCAAATTAGCTATTTCCATTACAACAATTTGCATTGTTGAATATAAATACAAAAGTTCAGTTAAAATTACACATATAAAGTAGTTTGTTTTATTTTCATTAAAGAACCTTTCCAATACATTACCTGTGTTTGTGCATTAAATATGTTGCGTAATGTTAGTAAAAGGTGTTCAGTATTTGTCTGTATGTGTTAGGTATTTTCAAGTAATAGCTAAAGTGTATTAATACCAATTTGTTACTAATTTAGTTTTTTACCGACTTTCTACACTTTTATTATTTTAATGTTTGAAATAATACATTTATAGTTGCATTTGAATATTGGACACTTTACCCAGCTAGTGACACTATCTCCAGGTTTAAATTATAAACAGTCAGAAACAGTGCGTTTTATAAAAATTTTGTAAAATATTCCAGCACCTTATATCTACAGAGTGCAAATTTATAACATATATTGTTTATTACATATATTTCTTGCAGTTTATGTATAAATGTTCGTTTTTGTTACCCTCAGGTTTAATATGTAAACAAAACAAGTTTTATGTAATGTAGGGAATTTTTATAAGGCTTTAAAAAAATATGAATATAGCTTTATAGAAAACATTGGTTGTATATATTTTCTTCTTCATTGTGAAACGAAAAGGCAATTATTTTCTACATGAATATTAATGGAAATGATACGTGTTATGAAGTTTTGGTTTGGGTTTTGGTTGTTCCACGCAGATGCAGTCACTGTGTTCTGGATCATAGTTATTTTATTATAATAATGAAAAGTCACGAGTATCGTTAATAATTATTTATAGCAATAAAAAAGTAAAAGTCGGTAATTATTAATTAGAAAACAAAGTCCAAAGTCGTTTGTTTATGCCTTTCGGGATTATAGGTTATACCGCCGACGTCTGCGCGCTAGGTCTGATCAGATCTGATGAACGGCAAACCGGGGTCCAGCCTCCGGGTAATTTTATGTCTGATCACCAGCTGATCAATCATCAACGTGATCGCCCGGTGATGAGTTGGTACAACCGGGCCTAAATCTCATAATATTTTTGCTGTTGGTTTCGTATACTTCTAAAAGTAAAATCTGGCATCCCTAATTGTAAGCATACCGGAATATTAATTCTTATGTAGAGAGATATGAGAGTCAATGTTCGATTCTACTTTGTTCGAGGAATGTTTAATTAACTCTTTTACATACCACCGTATTTTTTAATTGAAATCAGCGCAGATGGCTCATTGCGTTTTAACGGTAACCAGCTGGACTTAATCGTCGTAACAAATGGAGAATTTAAACTACAACACTGACCTAGGGGCCCTTGGAGGCGGAAGGTTGAACACCGGATGTCGTTTTAAATTTAGAAGAATGCCCGTGCGATTTGTGCAATCAGCTCGTGCATTTGTTTTACGGCAAGCGAAACACAGGGCAGGGTAATTGCATTCGCCCGGATCTCAGCCAGAATAAATGGAATCAAGAGTGCCGCAAATGCACTCGCGCGGTTTGAGTTGTAGACGCAGGAGTAATATATTGCGCGGTTGGCAAACTTGGCTAGGAGCGTGCGAAAAGTGATTGTGTGTCGTTTACGAAATTGTATTCTGTATTTTCAACGTGTCCGGTTCGTTAGTTTGGAACTATTCTCTCCGTGTTTCCTCTGTGATTTCATATCAGATAAATTCCTGTCTAGAACGTTTCAAGTTTTGAACGAGTCTCGAAATTTCTAATAGAATTTTGCGCCTCCACCACCACACATTGAACGATTTTGCAAGATTTTTTTACTTATATTGAGTTTTCACGGTCATAGTCATTTAGAGAATAAATTGTTTCCGGGTTAGAGTGTTTAGTTAGCTCTGAAGAAGCAAACATGTTACTACGTAAACTACATGTAAACGAGATAATTATATTTTCCTTTCCATATGGTTCTTGGATAATAAATTACCTGTACAGAATTGTCTTTAAAATAATATTTATATCACGTAGTATTCATTAATGTTGGAAACTTCAAAATGATCTCAAACTAAATATGAACTTCGTTTTTTTATCAAATTAAATTAAATTAAATTTGAATTAAAATAAAATTTTTTAGTAAGCATATAATTAGATAAAAATGTATCAAATCATATTGCCGAAGATATTGACAAAGTAAAACCATGAAATAAAACCAATTTTAAAAAGTGCGCATATTAATGTTTCTTCTTTTTGTTTTGCAGATGCTGACTGATCTCCATATGTGATTGCAGTGCCGCATAATAATTAGTTTGTGAGTGTGCGTACTGTTGTTGATGTGAAACTTTAATATGAATAACTCGGACGATCTGGCTAGCCAGTGTTACACGTATCTAAACTCTACAAATACAACGAATTTACCTGGTAAGTAACCATTATAGTAGATATAGTCGAATAAGCCTGAGAGAGATAGACAATAAAATCATATCGCTATATATCCGAGAGAAATTATACTCTATTCTCAGCGCAATAATAATAGTGATTCCACCGTAAATATGGGACAAGGGTATACCAAAAAAATTAAAAAATAAACCTTTTTTAAAATCAAAATTCAAAGTTGACAAGGAGTAGTTTTTACGGACCCACATATATCACCAAAAAAATCTATATCTTTTTTCGGATAATATTAAAGATGTTTGCCACTAGAAAAAAAAATTGTTATATTTGGCGTTCCCAGCACCATTTACCCTAATTTATATATATATATATATATATATATACAGGGTGAGTCACTAGAGTCGCGGTGGTAGATATAGCAATTATCTTTAGAGATGGAAAAAAATACTTAATACAAAAATTGTTTGGCATATCATTTTTTACAACGTAAAATTATTTTCATTTATACTGGGTGTTGCATTTAGGCGTAGCAGAAAATAAATTAACTTTTTTAAACGGAATGCCCTGTATATTATAACATATTATGATTGCGAAGAAAATTGTCTTACTAATTGTATCAGGTGATATTGACGTAAAGCTAATAGTTTCTGCAATATTCAATTTTTTATTAAAAAAATGTCCGTTGCAGGCCTTTTCCGAAAACTACGTAATAGCGTCATTTTTGCAGATATTTTCTTACAACTTTGTCAGAAAATAACCAATACTAATAGGGAGGTGATAGTGCCCAAAGAAATTTGATGCGCTATACAGGGTGTTCCTAGCACCTAATCAATTTTGATATTTTTCAAATGGCTTTTTCTTGAGTTTTTTAAATGGAACGCCCTGTATATTATTTGCTGGTTGCATTTCCCATTAAGTTGCCTTTAATTTATATTAAGTGTGGCAAATACATATTTGTACCCGTTTTCGTGATATTTGGAATTTAAAGAAAATGTGTAATAAAGTATACCAATACAGTGCTTTAATATTACACCCTGCATAACATGGTTCTTTTTTAATGATTTTTTTTTGTAAAGGGAACATAGAAAGGAAAAAAATACTTTTGTTGAATTAAAAAACTGACAGAATTGCTCAAAATAAATTGAAAAGTACATGGAATTACCATTTAATTACTCAATATGAAAAATTAATATAATTTGAGACAACTAAAAATTTAATAAAAACAAATAATTAAGAGAAACCACAACTAATAACATTTATTAAACTATTTTTTAAACTTGATAAGCATTAACATAAAACTAGTAAAAAACTATAACAATTAAAGATAAAACAACAAGTAGTTATTGATTTGGTAGGTGTTCAAAATGCCCTCCATTTTGTCTTCTACAAGCATTAATCCGATGGGTAAAAGATCTCGAAGTATTTCTTAACATCTCTCTCTTATTTTCTCTGATGTCAGCAAAAACATTTCTTATTCTAATCTTCATATCGTCTTGTGTGGTAGGTGGTGTCTGGTATACTAATTCCTTAACATGACTCCACAAAAAAAATCCAACTTATTTAGATCAGGAGATCTTGGCGGCCATATCGTAGGGCCTCCTCTTCCAATCCATTTGTTGGGGTATTGGTTGTTCAAAAATTGTCTTACGTTCAGACTAAAGTGGGGTGGGGCTCCGTCGTGATGGAAAATTAAGTTTTGGCGAATATTAAGCGGCAAATCATCTAAATATTCATGTAGATGGTTGTTAAGAAAATGTAAGTACCTTTGACCATTTACGGAACCCTCAAAAAAGTAAGGCCCTAGCAAATTGGTACCTACTATTCCACCCCATACATTGAGTGACCATCTATGTTGATGGTCCAAAGGCCTGATAACGCGAGGATTTTCTGTTGCATAAAAATGGAAGTTATGTTGGTTAACATACGCATTTTTATGAAACGTAGCTTCATCAGTAAAAAGAACAAAGTCAAAAAAATTTGCTTGTTGTTGAATTTTAGCAGCTGCCCAATTACAAAAATTTAATCTCTTTTCTAAATCGTTTTCGGTCAATTCCTGTACATGTTGCACATGATGCGGATGATACTTGTGTCGCCGTATTATTCTGGACACAGATGATTGGGTTATTCCTTGATTTCTTATTTGTCTAGTGCTTGAGTATGGATTTTCTACCACACTAGCAACTACCAGAAATTCATTCTCTTCATGTGTCGCCGCTTTTGTTCTTTTTCTTTTTTTGTAAGTAATAGTACCTGTTGATTCAAAACGTTCCCGAACTCTATTAATTGTTCTTGCATCGGGATGCCGTCTTTTGGGATATCGCTGAGCGTAAATTCTTGAGGCCACTAGAGCGTTTTTGCCGGCTTCTCCATAGATGTAAATAACATTTATCAGTTCCTCTTTAGTATAATTAAAATTCATTGTTAACAGAGATTACAAATGTTGGTTAGCTATATTAAGTCTGTTAACTTAAAATATTAGCGTAACTCTGCTATTTAAATGTATCTTTATAAAAAATAGCATTTTTAACTTTACCAACATTTATAATTTATTTATATTATAACAAAATACATGAAAAAAAAACTAACTCAATTATACAGGGTGTAATATTAAAGCACTGTACTGGTATACTTTATTACACATTTTCTTTAAATTCCAAATATCACGAAAACGGGTACAAATATGTATATGCCACACTTAATATAAATTAAAGGCAACTTAATGGGAAATGCAACCAGCAAATAATATACAGGCCGTTCCATTTAAAAAACTCAAGAAAAACCCATTTGAAAAATATCAAAATTGATTAGTCGCTAGGAACACCTTGTATAGCGAATCAAATTTCTTTGGGCACTATCACCTCCCTATTACTATTGGTTATTTTCTGACAAAGTTGTAAGAAAATATCTGCAAAAATGACGCTATTACGTAGTTTTCGGAAAAGGCCTGCAACGGCCATTTTTTTAATAAAAAATTGAATATTGCAGAAACTATTAGCTTTACGTCAATATCACCTGATACAATTAGTAAGACAATTTTCTTCGCAATCATAATATGTTATAATATACAGGGCATTCCATTTAAAAAAGTTAATTTATTTTCTGCTACGCCTAAATGCAACACCCAGTATAAATGAAAATAATTTTACGTTGTAGAAAATGATATGGCAAACAACTTTTGTATTAAATATTTTTTTCCATCTCTAAAGATAATTGCTATATCTACCACCGCGACTCTAGTGACTCACCCTGTATATATATATATATATATATATATATATATATATATATATATATATATATATATATATATATATATATATATATATATATATATATATATATATATATATATATATATATATACAGATATAGTCGAGCCAATATTAGTAGAGGGGTCACAGAAATAGAGATAGTAACATTTCGTATTTTCCAGCAATTTACGTCTATAGGGTGCGTGCAACAAGTTTTTGCTGGTGAAAACTAAGTTGCATATAGTTCAGCGGCTGAAAAGAGCCGCCGTGGTCACGTTCACGTTCAAAATAAGCTATTAATTTAGCAATCACCTCTTTACCCTGTCTGCTAAGGTCTCGCGGCAATATAATTTTATTTTTACCAGCGCAATATACAGATTTTTGAATTTTAAGGTATTAATTACCTTGTGTTAAACTGAAAAATTCAACCTAACAACATAAAATGTGTATAAATATGCATTTTTTGTAAGTCTTTTGCAGGAATTATCTGGAAATATAATTATAACATTAAATAGCAATTTAAGACGTATGGTTTGGCCGCATTACTGGTTGCTGTAATTGCATTTTGTTACTTTGTTTATAATTTATCTTGGTTGGTAATGAAAGCATGCTACATTTAAATAGCTATATTCCCGTCTACTTAAGTTGGCCCGACTATAGAACATTCTGTTTAACACAAATAAATCGTTGTTTAAATGGAGACAAGCATTTATTTATTCGTTATCTACAAAAAAATTTTTGCTTGAGGTAAAGAACATTTGTTTTTTGTAAAGTAATACTTGTTTCATTCAAATAAACATTCTTTGTAGCAAATAAATATTATTGCCCATATTCAAACAAGGATTTATTTAACTTAACAATATATTTACCAGCGTAGACTACAAAAATGTGTTCAAATTATTCAATTTTAGGCAAAGTGCGATGACCTAAAGGTTACTTTAGAGTAATGTTTTCTTAGACTTTTATCTCCCACTCTATTGTTAAAAATAAAAAATAATAAGAAAATTAGATACTTTAGGTCTCAGCGAAAGACCTATTTTCTTTTCACTTAGGCCGGTTTTTTGTGTTATGTAGGTACACATATACAACATTCTAACAACTTAAATTTTGTATCTCCAAAAAGTGTGTTTTTTCGATACATACTACGGACTAGTTGATTAATCTATTTTCGCCGGCATCGATTTTTATAGTGTCTTGTTTTTTTTGGGAAATGGGAAAATTGAAAATTCACTTTCATTTCTTCCCTTCTTTTTGTTTCTTCTGCAACAATTTTAAAGATGTTTATTACTGACCAATTCTCATTATATTTTTATTTATTATCCATTTCTCAGAAAGTTGTGATTTTGTAAAAGTTAACAAAAAAAGCTAACTCAGATAGCTCAGTTTGATATAAAAGTTTAATCTGTCAAAAATATTATTTGGATATGTAGTAAAAATAAATATCTGATGTGGCCAGGCACATGACTTTATCATACTACATATAAAATTAATAGTTTAGCTGCATGAGATTCTATTTGATCGAGATGAGGCCATGTCTGCATTAAAATAAAACTAGTAGAACTAGACAGATATGTTGATTAAGCTGCGTTCGGATATTGTACTCCGTTGACCGGGTACAGCGTCCAAATGACACTTGCGTGTTATTGGGTGTAAAAAGTATAACGTTGTACAATATCAGAACGCAGCTTATATGACAGTGGGTATTGTCAAAACATTAGCGGTTGACATTATCTACTGTCATTAGAACATAATATCTGACATATCCTGGCTACTAGTTTTAATGCAGTACGACCGATCTCGATGAAATAGAATGTGCTCATGCAGCTAAACTATTAATTGTACCAAAAAATTTCATAGTCATAAATTATTCAGAAGTTCATCTACTTTAATTTATTATTTAACTATTTCGAAGAAATTCCAGAAAAATTATTTGCAAAATCTTTCAAAAATGCTAAGACTAAACCTCCAGTTCCTTTGGACCCATTTCAACAGAGAGCTTTTCAGCTCTAAGTTTGGTCATGAAACTTCTAAATATGAAGTTTCGTCCCGATACATTTAGTAGTTTCTCCCGAATCGTCGCCACAAAAAAACGGGTACACACACATACACACACACACACAGACATTTTTTTGTACCTTGGTCAAAAATGTTCAGGGGACCCACAAAGACAAATTTCCGCCAAAATTTCAAATTTTTTTTTGGCACGATTACAATACTTTATCATACTGCGTATGATAAAGTAAAAATAGTTTAATTTAAAAATAAAAAAAAATCATTTTTCTCTTTTTTTGTTACTACATTACATTGACACCAGTTATTAACTTAATCAATAAAAATCATCATTAAACATTTCAATATTTCTAATTACTTACTTATTTTTAATATTGCAATAATAAAAGCTAACTGGCTATCCTGGCAAACAACCTACACAATCAAACAACCGAAAACTCATTCCAATAAAACTTATTTTGTTTACGGAGAATCTGAATCTCAAAGCGGACAATCTTATTTCAGTCTAGACTTGAAGAAAAAAATTGAATTTTTAGTGCTTATTGCTCTGATATATACCTTGTGTAATTATCAGACCGGATTATTATGTATTGATCTATCTCAAATAACAGTATACCGACAGCCTTAATGACCATAGATTATAAATTATGTATTCATAATCACCAATAGTAACTAAATGAATAACAGGCAAATCACCCCATTTCCATTTTATTGATTATCTGTAAGTTGAATTCTCACGCTTATATCAATAAATACACAATTTTGTGGAAGTAGGTACATCTAAAATAATTCAACAAATTTTGATGTCAAATATCAATATAATTCTTTCTTCTAAATATCCTTTTAAATGCAAAACACATTAATAAAAAAATGTCTATGTTATACGTACTTTCCATGACTATTATTCCATCCCAATCTTACATGCTCACAGTCTTAAAAAAATCAAATGGAAGAAATCACCCAGTTTGTCAGCTACGTAGTGTTTGGTCAATTAAAAAGAAGCGATGGTGTAAAATTAACGTTAAACATTAGCGTACCAACCGCTCGCCGGGATTAAAATTCTTTCGAGCCTGTTTGTACCACTTGGCGTCATGCAAATTTCAGCCTGCCAAAGCGGTTAATGGAGGCACTTTGCGGCCCACCCGGGCCCTTAATTAATTACAGATGGGGGTTGAGTTCTTTAATCCTATTAAGTTGGGACAGTCAATCCGAGCCATTCGTCGTGACCTTACACGTAGCCCTTGAGAAAAGAACCACCGGTAAATACCAACGCTCTGTATTTATGGCGGCAACGGGGAACCATTAAGAATCAAATATTTACGGCGGATTTAATCAAATACGTAGATTTAGGTTTAGAGGTGATCATAAATAACGGTTCTGAATGGGACCTTTGTACTTAATGTAAACTTGTCCTTACAGAAGTTAGGATTTTTTTCCATAAAATAAAGTACTCTTAATCTATATTGTAATGTAAAAGAACTTTTCAGTAAGTACGTGGTTAGTATGAATAGATACTATTTAATAATTTATTTTGAACAATTAGCCCAGTAACATAATTATTTCAAAAAAGAAAAGTTCAAACTTAGCTGAATTATTGTTCACACCTTTAGTTGGGCATTACATACCACGTGCAAAAAGTCCTTATGGATATCGTGAGTAGATACTCTTACTCACGATATCGATACAAGCCTATTTGGGAACCTCCTCATTGACCTTGACCCCAAAATGTTCAAGGTCAAGGAGGAGGTGCTCGAATCGGCTTGATGTTAAAAAAATCTGATGTGACCAGGCACATGACTTTATCATACTGTACAGTGTATCCCCGGATGGACCTAACTATACCTATAATGGACGTAATTTTGAATTTCTCGAGAAAAAGTCATTCTTTATAAAGAGTTTGGGATGTCCTAAAAAGTCGAAAGCCATTGTTAATATTTTGATTTAGCATACAGGATGCTTAAGTTTGATATTTTATTTATTTCCTCTTTATTTTCCTCCTACAGCTACACATTTTTCCTATCTTCTTCTAAACCCACGATATATTAAATCAATTTTTTCTTCATTTATTTCGTCTACTGCTTCCCTAATTTTTAGTTTGAGAATGTCTACAATATCATGAAAATTATTCGCATACGCCTTCTGTTTTAAATAACCCCACAAAAAAAAATCAAGCGGCGTTAAATCAGGTGAACGTGGTGGCCATCCTATAGGGCCGAATCGTCCAATCCACTTATTTGGAAATTGTCTGTTCAACCAATCCCTGAGTTTATGTGCGCTATGAGCAGGACAACCGTCGTGTTGATAATGTCGTGAACACCTGAGCTGTACGTTGATTTCGTCCAAAGTAAGTAGCAAAAAGAATTCCAACATATGAAAATAAGTGTTTTGGTTTACAGTACCGTCAAAAAAGTATGGTCCAATTATCTTCTTGTAATAAATCCCACACCAAACATTCACTTTTTTAAATTTTTGAAAATTGGTTGGAAATTTGGATTTTCTTGAGACCAATATCTGCAATTCTGTGAACTAACAAGTCTATTTGCGTGGTAAACGTCGCTTTGTCAGAGAAAATGATTTTTCTGTAGAAAAATCTATCGACCATAATTCGTTCTCCCATTAATAGACAAAATTCTAATCGACGGGCACCATCTCCTTCTACTAAAGGATGTACCAGTACTGGTTTATAAGGATGACATTTTTTATTTGAAAAGATCTTTTGCAGGTGACCTTTACTGATGTTCAAGTCTCGAGACCTTTGCCTCAACGATTTTTTTGGGCAAGTGTTCACGGAATCAATAGGTAACATAGCTCCTGCATCAGCCATTTCGCTTGTTTCTTGATATTTTTCACGTCTCCTGTTGCATGACATTTTTAACCAATTCACGAACACAGTTGACAGAAACGTATACCTCAGGATATTTTCTGTTAAAAACTTCAATAGCACGGCAGTACGATACCTCACCTATGCCGTAACAAAGAACTAAATAAACCATTTGCTCTAAAGTCAACATACTTTCAATCAGCTTCTATCAACAAATTGCTTGGATACGCTGTTACTACTATCAACTGATCAATCATAATTGTGGTCTCTAAATTTTTTGTTCACCTTTATGCAATTACTTTTCGCTGGTCCGAGATGTAAAATTTGAAATAGAACATTCAAGTTTGATATTTGAGGATAAAATTTATTCAAACTAACTTTTACCTATAACATTTTTGATGTAATTCCGAAAAGCCGATAGTTTACTATTCGGACAATTTAACATTTTCGTGTTTTCTAAGCATCTTGTATGTTAAATCAAAATATTAACAATGGCTTTCGACTTTTTAGGACATCCAAAACTTTTTATAAAGATTGATTTTTTCTCGAGAAATTAAAAATTACGCCCATTATAGGTACAGTTAGGTCCATCGGGGGACACACTGTATATAAAATTAATAATTTAGCTGCATGAGATTCTATTTGTTCAAGATCGGTCGTGCCTGCATTAAAATAATACTAGTTAGCGAGGATTTGACAGATAATTTGATTCTATTGACAGTAGGTATTGTCAAAAGATCAGCGTTTGACACTTAATTTCAGTAGCGTATTGCATCGACCAAAAATCGCGGCTGCAGAAAAAAAGTATCGAGTAAATATTTATTTTACTTTACGCCTCTTGGCCAATGGTTTCGTATATTTTATATAAAATTTAGGCCACAATTTAACATTATTTAAATGTGTACGTAAGCTTTCACGGCCAGAATCATTTAGAAAATAAATTGCTTTCGTGTGTAAAAATTCGTAAATGCTGACGTTTTGCGACCCATGTCGCTCGCTTCTTCAGAGCTAACTGAATACAGTATTCAGTTAGCTCTGAGGAAGTATTCAGTTAACTCTGAAGAAGCGAGCAACATGGTTCGCGAAACGTTAGTATAAACAAATTTTTATATACCTACGGCATAACCCGGAAGAAATTTATTTTCTTAACATTATTTAGTTAATAATTAATAACCCGTGTTATATTGATCTAGCATATAAATCTTTACGATATGAATTTCACTTAGAATTGGCGAAGGCGCCGGTGTCTTCAACATTTGCCATTTTCAGTAAACCTCATCGTATAAAAGAGAACTTCTTTCCAAATAACGAAAAATCAGCTGAGATTAACATTAAAGACGCCAAGAAAATTAAATTAAAACTCTCTTCACACAGAAAGGAGAAATTAATTAACTTAATTAAGTCGTCTTTGGTGTTCGTACAACAATTCTCATTAACTCAACTTTAGACTATCTAAATCATAGCCCAGACAATAATAAGCACACCAAGCACGTCTGAGATAACTATAGACATTCGCGAACCATTCGATCCGAGAATTATATTACAAATTACGGGAATCCTAATTATTATACCTTTATGGACTACAAGCACTTAAGTCCTTTGTCTATAAGTTCAATAATGCTCAACCACACACGAAATCCCTATTGAAACATTATATTAAAATTACCGGTGTAAAACGATATAACTACCGGAGAATTATTTTCAAGGCGCGATGTCCCAGTTAATAGGACTGCCGAGGAGAGAAGCCTTGCGGTGAACCAGAATCCTATTAGTATCATCGTTAACGAAGTTTGCACTATTTCAAGCTTTCATATCGATTGCCTACAAATTACTGCAGTGAGAATTGGAACAATTCCTTATCGAGCAATCGCTCTAAATGCGTTTTAGATTGTACGCGCGTGTACTCGAATATAATGGGAAATTAATCTCCGTGATAATTGTTATGATGGGTATGACGTTGTTGGAGTATTGCGCTGGCAATAATACGGGGTCAATTAAGTGTATATCTATTGAAGTGAATATAAGGAACAAATGTTCGGAAGCGCTTTGCGTCGAAAAAGATGCAGATAGAAAAAGATTTTCTAGAACTACGGCATACTATGTTTTATAGGATAGCACTTTTAAAATAGGAAACTAGTTTTCAACTAAATTTGTCAAGTTAATCTAAAAATCACCACTTTTTGGCAAATACATTAACATAAAACCCACTACGTTTCAAAGCTTTTCTTATTTATCTCATACATCTGTTATAGATGAAAGTACTGCCTAAAAATAACAAAGAAAGATATTTGTATAGTCATGTACGGTGGTGGTTTAGCCCCATTTTTTTCAGAACGTTATTGTCTTGACTTATTTATTATTGCCATGCCTTGAAATATTATCAAAACTGTATTTTAAACTTCTTAAGGAATTGAAAACAAAACAAGTACACACAGAAATACTGTACATATAAAGTAAATTGTATATAATAAATTAAATATAAAATGCACTGAAAGGAGAAATCGCAGTTACTTGCCTTCTTCCTTCTAGTGCAATATCGCAGCTGTTTTACATTAAGTACCTATGATATTGAGATATTCCAGTAAAATTACAGCATTATCACATTAATTTTTCAAGATATTTACGCAATATTACAAAAAAAGTACTGTAATTTTATACTACTTAAAGGGAGGTTTACACTTTTTTGACAGACCTTTTTCAGCGAATTTGCTTTACAAATTTTTCTCTGTAACCGTGCATAGTACGGTGACTATCGTCTCTCCTTTGGCAAAGTCGCTATTTCTTACAATTAACTTAATCATTGTCTAACTCGTTTGATGAACTGTCCCACCGTTTCCATGTTTGAGTGGTAACAATTATCCAGGTTTACCAGAATTTCATTTATTGTTAATCATTGTCGTTTCTGATACATGAATAGAAAATATAAAATATTGAAATTATTAAGCAAATATGCATATCAATATAGATTTTTAATCATTAATTCATTGTTTAATTTCCTGTAATACCTGCGCAGCAATGCATGACTATACCCTTGCCAACCTATTGCCCCTGCTTTGGTTTCAAGTAAAAACTAAAAAAGTAAAAGGATGACTTGTTGACATACCCCTATACAGGGTGAGTTATTAGTATCCCGGCGGGCCATAGTTAATAAATCGTTTGAGAAAGAAACAAATATTTTATATAAAAGTTGTTTGACTCGCCATTTTCTATAACGTAAAATTATTCTCATTTATACAGGGTGTTGCATTTAGGTGTGACGGAAAGTATGTAAATTTTTTTAAATGGAACGTCCTGTATATTTTATTATATTATGAATACTACTCAATTTGTTTATCCAACCGTGTATGTTGCTAAGTCACAGCGTTAATAGTTCCAGAGATATTTATCTGTTTTTCCAAAATATGCCCGTTGCAGTGTCTTTTTAAAAACTATGTAAAAGCGACACTTTTGCCGATTTTGGCATTAAACTATGTGAGACAATAGTCAAAGCCAGTAGTTAGATGATAGTATCCAAGGATATTAGATACCCTGTACAGGGTGTTCATTGAACTTAGTAAATTTGATGGTTTTCAAATGGCTTTTTCTCGAGTTTTTTAAATGGAACACCCTGTATAATATGTATTGGCTGTAATCACCCTTTATTTCGCTCCAATTTACATCTAGTATGTCATACACCAAATGTTTTATTTTTTGTGATATTTGCAATTTAACGAAAATGTAAGGCAATTGTAAATTTTAATATTGGTATGAATAAGGTATTTGGTAGTTTGATGTAAAGTCCTCAAGTGGTGACAGAAGAGATAATTTAGTAACGATTTAACCAGCTTGATCCTTATACAAAGTATTACCGTTATCAACATATTAAGAATTTTATATGAACTTTTGTAAGTATATTTTGCCGTCTATCGTAAGGCAACCGAACACGCGATTTAAAAATTTCAAATTACTGCTAAAGTAAACCCTAAACCCTGTACTTTTAGGTTAACTATCGTGAATTATTGAATTTTGAGTGTTGAAAATCTGATTTTCGTTGATGTAATTGATGTGCTCACGCAGTTTTTAAATTTTAAATGATAATTTTTTGCTCATAACGTTTTTATCTATTTTATTCCATAAGGTAAGACATTATATCGTTTGGTCGTCGTTTATTTTAATAACTTACCCGCCAAGCTGTTAACTTGCTGGCGGGTAAATCGAAGTATTGTATTATTTGTTAATTTTCGGATAAGCGCCCACGGCGCAAGGCACCGTTTGTAACAATGTTACATATGTTGTTTCATATTGTTTTTATGATTTGATACTTAATAAATTTTGTTTAACAAAAAAACTTAACAATTTTTCACGATAGTCCCCCTAAAATTTCTGGTTTACTTCAGAGCCCAACTGAAGTTACTAAGTCTTCAGGTTCGCTCGCTGTACGTTTGTAAAAATTGCACAACATACTTATAAAATTGTGTAATACCTTGATAACCGTAATACTTTTTATATGAATAAATCTAGTTAAATAGGTTCTAACTGATTTAATCTATAACCCTTTAAATATTTTACATCATGCTACCGAGCACACTGTATACAGAGCAATATTAAGATATTAAATAGCATACTACACTTTAAATTACAAATATCGCAAAAACTAGTAAAAATAGACATACGATATAGTGAATATAAATTACTTAACTTGACCTTAAAGGACATTTTAATTAGCAAATAATATACAGGGTTTTTCATTTAAAAATCTCAAGAAAAAGCCATTTCAAAATGTTGAAACACCAGCGCATGCTACGATCACCCTGTATAGCGCATCTAATTTTTCATGACGTCAGCATCTAGTCATGGGTTTAGTTATTATGTGACAAAATGTTTAGGACAATATCTGCAGCAATGTAGTAATTACGTAGTTTTTAAGAAGGACCTGCAATTGCCAATTTTTTGACAAACAATTTCTCAGAAACTGTTTACTTTACACAGGTACAACGTATACAGTTGGAAAGACAACTTCCTTAGTATTCATAATATGGTATGATATATAGGGCGCTCCATTAAAAAAAATGTTCTGACTTTCCGTCACGCCTAAATGCAACACCCTGTATAAATGAAAATAATTTTACGTTATAGAAACTAATGACTCAAACAACTCTTGTATAAAACATTTTTTCTTTCTCAAACGATTTGTATTTTATTATTATTTTATAGTATTATTATATTATTATTATATTATTTTATTATTTTATAGTAACCGTTAAAATAAAGAAAAAATAAATTGGCTAAAATTAACAAATTATTGTTTTAACAAAAATCATAAGTAAATATTATCTTAGAAATGCCCATTTAACAACAAACCAACAAAAATTTGCAGTCATTTGTGGAAATTTTAGCAAGAAATAGGTTCTACTAAATTATTTTCAATGACATTGAATTAAAACATCTTACTGATTCTTAAATTTGCATTATTTTCCGGGTCTCTATAAACGTCTTCATCTTTCATATGGTACGTTTCCAGACATGAGTTTCTTATCAAAAGATGGTATTCTACGGTCTCTGTGCCACCCATCCAGAATAAAACTAAAATACTGAGAGCACTCAGCATCTGCAAGATAGCAAGATAGGTAGAATGAGTCTGGTTATATATTTAGCTGAAATGAACACCAAAATGCAAACTTGTGCCATTCATATCATATGCCTGCTATTCGCAGAAAGGAATTCGGATTTATACCGTGAATCCTTGCCCTTTTCGGATGACGTGATATGTATGCGGGCGTTCCTTTTACGACGTTTGAAATTTGAGCCACTCTGAGAATTACTAAAGCAGTAGGGTCAGCATAAATTATACATTGCTTTACCCAATTTGTATTTTGTAGAATCCGTGTAATTTAATGTCATAGGTTGTTATTAAGGACAAAGGGTATTCGTCCGCTTAGTATTTTCCAAACCGTGGTATTAGGGTTATTTGTGCTCCATATCAAAATGTATGAGTTAATTAAAATGTACGTTGCTTTGTATTTATAAATTATGCTGCTTAATTTGGTATGTAATTCATATCATTTAGAAGTCAGCGATTATTTATTTAGTTTAGTTATTTATTATTTAGTATGGAAAAGTAAATTTGCGCTTCCTCTATCATTTTTGAACACCGTTTGGTTGATGTATTTGCATGATGTGCTATAAATTACAATAGACAATATAAATATTTAGCTATTAAAAATCACAGAATAGAGAGTGGAAATCGACTAGTGAAGGATTAAGTAGGATTAAGTTATATTAATTTAAATAGACCCCAGGCCACTTTCCGATTTTCTTGGAAATTATATTTAATACAAAATTTTGTGATAATGGATTTTAGCTATTTATATATTTATGCAATATTCTTATTAGGTCATCCATTTTTTAATATTACATTGTATTTTTTCCTTGCCTCCTACACATTTATTTTATATTATTAATAATAAATACTTCTTCTTATTTTATTACTTTTTCTTGGTAATTATTAAAAATCGCAAAACTGCATAAGCCCAAGATTCTAAGTAATCAGAATTATGTTGGTAACCCCCATTCACTGCGTACAACGAGTTTTGTCATAGAAATTATACAGGTGAAGCAAAAATTAAAAAAAAAATGATTAATTTTGTTGGTTTTGACTGGAATTCATTTACTTCATCAAGATGACGCCATAAAATTTACGAAATAAAACATATGATATCGGAGTGTGGCGATAGTTGCTTTCTTTGGACAGTTGAATATCCAAAACAAACTTAAAGGGTTACAATCTCCATCATCAGCTTGCATGCTCTACTAATAATTCGGTAGTTTTTCTCTGTAATTTTCTGTCATGATCGCAGCTTATACAGATACCATAACGGATTATGGCTCCTTTCGTATATCGTATGATTTCAAAAGTTTTTCAAGCAAAAGCACTAAAAAGCAAATATTTAGAGCATATATAACATGTTATGACAATCATATCTTCGTCATGCTATAACCAAGTCAGTAAGCTATCAGATTTTCTTTTAATAATCTCCTTCCAGATAATACAAAAAACTGTTAAAAGCTGAATAATTAAGGCTGACACATTTTTCACAGTTTACCACTTTTAGTGGAACGAACTATAGTATGTGCTGCCTTCTATGTGGTAAAACATTAAAATTCAGCTACGCCTAGTTGGCATTTTGAAACATTATTGAAGGCTCCTAAAAACTAAATAAATAGGAACAACACGAAATCCACTTCGTTATTGCGAGGACGCATTTGACATTTCATCCACACATAAATGGCTGCATGGATCAGACCACGCTGACCATACTTTGTCTATGACGCTGACGCAGCAATTCCATCCGGGAATAGCTAGTGTTGTTCTGATAATTTGTCTATAAACGCGCGGGAATTCATACCCCTGGAAGCATTGAAAAATATGGATTGAGAGAGGTAGGGATTGAATATAGGGATTACGCAGTGCGTCTAATATTCAGATATCCTTGCATTCACGCGGTTTTTATGACAACTAAAATGCGTGTCGTCTAGTACACAGTTTTCACAATAAACACAAGAATAATAAACTTTGAATAATAATTGCCGCTACACAAAAAGTCTCCTGCAATATAATGTTAATGTGTTCTCTTTTACATTTACAGTTTGCAAACACTGGAGAAAAACTTAAAGTTTCATTCACGTATTAGCCTCTTGTTTAGATATCGTTTTGTTAACTTTACTGGTAAGTGTCTGTGACAATTTGTTCCCGAAACGTGGATAAAAATATGAAAATATTTACAATTAATTTCTCAATTAACGTGCGAAAAGATTACAATGAAAATAATCGATAATCGACTGACTCTCAAGCCTCTCAAGTATGTACATTACAAAAGTTAAATTATTTTTAACATCAAGCTACTTGTACGGCTTCTTGCTGCATTGAAGAATAGCGTGTTTTACCATATGGTATATAGCCAGAACCTCCATCTTAAACTTTAAATTTTAAAATTTAAATTTTCATTTATGAATTTTTAATATAAAATCACAGTCTCGCCCTCGGAAACTCCGACCATCTTCAAGTTCACACCAACAATATTCACAACCAGGGTTGTTATAAAAACAAATAATTTTTACTTTATCATACGCAGTATTATAAAGTATTGTAGTCATGCCGAAAAAAATTTTTGAGTTTTTAGCGGAAATACGTCCTTTTGGGTCCCCTGAACATATTTGACCAAGGTACAAAAAAATGTCTGTGTGTGTGTGTGTGTGTGTATGTGTGTGTGTGTGTGTGTGTGTGTGTGTGTACCCGATTTTTGTGGCGACGATTCCGGAGAAACTACTAAAGGTATCGGGACGAAACTTCATATTTAGAAGTTTCATGACCAAACTTAGAGCTGAAAAGCTTTTGGCTCAAAAGGGTCCAAAGGAACTGGATGTTTCCTCCAAGCACTTTTCAAGGATTTTACACATGAGCCGCCATTTCTGCAATTTCGGCAAAACAGCTAAATAATAAATTAAAGAAGAGGAAATTTTGTATCATTTATGTGTATGACACTTTTTGGTAAAATTAATAGTTTGGCTGCAGGAGCAGATTCAAATTGAGATCGGTCGTGTCGGTCTTAAAACAAAGTAGCCAGGATTTTAATTCTAATGACAGAACTGTGACAGAACTAATGACAGACAGTGTCACCGTGATGTTTTGACAATAGCACTGCGCCAGAACCACCTGACCAGCCTGGGGACAAGCACGAAGGCAAAGCGGATGCAGGACCTCTGCAAATAGATGCTGAGCGGGACGTCAGCGATGAAGATGACGTTGAGCCCGATTAACGGAGACGGCGAAGGCGGTGGCGGTAGCTGCGTGTGCGTGCTGTGTGTGTCCATGTTTTATTCAATAATATTTAGATCAAAACGTTTTACGTTATTTTAAGAATTTTAGTAAAGCATTTTTATTATTTTATCGTTGTTTGTTTTTAAAAATATACCTGCCAAGCTATTCACTCACTGGCGGGTAAATCGTAAAGATTTCAAATTTGTAAATACAATTTCGGATAAGCGCCCACGGCGCAAGGCACCGTTTGTTTTGAAATTATGTTAATTCATAATGTGTATTTTCTTTAATTATTATATTTGTGTTAATGGTTAATGGAATCGTATGCAGCTAAACCATTAATTTTATATATAGTATGATAAAGTCATGTGCCTGGCCACATCAGATTTTTTTTTATAAAATGGTGTTTTTTTAACAAAACAATGTTTCTAAACACTTCGCAAAAAAACATGATTTAAACATAAAAAAACCTGTTTTAAATCACCCAAAAAGAATATGTTTTAAATAAGGAATCACATTTGTTTTAAACATGATTAAAACACAATAGTTTAAAACGAAATATGTTTTTCAAATCAATGTTTTAAAACAAAGTATTTTAAACATTTAAAACAAACTGTTTAAACATGTTTAAAATAAAATATTTGTTTTAAAACATGTTTAAAACAATGTTTTAAAAGAAATGTTTCAAAACATAACAACCCTGTTCAAAACCACTTTGTAACAAATTGTTCAACACGGCAATAGAGAATTGATGAGAAAGGTAAAAATTAGTTCAAAATTAATATCGGGCTTTAGCTCGTTAGTGTACGTAATCTAGATTTTCCAGGGTAACAAGCTAATTGGTCAATTTGGTCATAAAGTCATTTGATCACCAATGAACATATTTCTGTCACTTAGCTTAGAGCTAAAATAATTGATGTGTACGTGCAAAATAACTTCGCGATTACTTCATTGGTATTGTATCCTTTGATATTAATAAATTCTTTGGTGTCCAATAAGGTGTCGATTAACTAAGCATCCTAACAGACGCTTCTTCAGGCGAAATCGTCAATAATTATAGAGGTCACACAAAAACATATAGATGAAACGAACTATAGTCCCAATTGTGTATTGCTACAGCTGTCTACCACGTTGTATGCTAGTCTGTTTTAACCTCAACCCCAAATTTCTATGATTTTATTAAGGAACCACTACCGATACTCAATTGGGACTATAGTTCGTTTCATCTATTTTTTTGTGACCGTGTGACACGCGTCTTACTAGACGCGAGACACATAGAGACCATAAAATAAAGAAAATAATAACTCCTTTGATATTTTCTATTTGTGTTATTGTATTCAACCTTTGAGTAAAATTTGCTTGTGATATAGGGAGATTTACTACTTTAGGAACTTGCCTAGAGTGCTTCATATCGCCAAATCTAAAAGGTACGCTCTCATACACGGGACGTCTACTGAAAGCAGCAACAAGGATATGTGCCCCACTAACGGACGGGTAGGATTCACATTATAAATGCGATTCCCTTCTAGCATTTACACCGCGAATAATAAAGAAAAGGCTAAAGGGTAACCGAAAGCCATAGCGCATAATAAGCAACCGTCGGTCGTCCATTCCATAGCCGTAAGCTCTAAAGCTCAGTAGGTACAAAGGTTTGCAGTTTACACTGCGGGTCTGGTTCGAATTTGCTGTGTCATCTTCAGTTTAACGACACGAAACCGAAGCGCGACAGTAACTTTTTTAATTTCGCAATAGCGATAAAAGTGCTCGCACACTTTTTTCTGTTAATAAATGTTTTTCTGCTAATTGCAGTGGAAGGCACTAAAACGCTCTGCGATCTGTTCGCGAAGAGTAATTAGTTTTCATGAAATGAGGTTTACGGATTAAAAGGAGTAGGTTATTTACAGGGTGGTATAAAAATAATCATCGTAAGTATTAAAAATAACACCATTGCCTGCATTTAGAGAAACGTAATATTAAATGTTATTCTCTAGTGCACAGCAATTAGATTGAAATAGAAATAGCTTGAAATAAACAATATGAAAGTGCTCCGATGGTATAGCTTATGTCCATCTTTACATCAGCAAGGACCACAATTTTGGCAAGTGTAGCAGTTGGCTTTTCTTATTGCCTATATTTCTCATTTTTACTGTGTGATTCCTTTTAACACATCTGGTAATTTCTGGTATACCCCACAAAAAAGCTACAGTTGCACAAAATAATCATTAAAATCGAATGAGTGAACATAAAATAAAATAGACTTTAAAAAGACGAAGATATTAGACGCTCGATGAACACATGCCAAAAATTCTTACATCAAATTAATAAACTGTAGAAAGGCTACGATCGTGCTTTATTATTGTTTGAAATATTAACAAAACGTCGCCAACTTCTTAAAGCATTGCTAGAACGAATAACACGATTTAAAGACTTTTATACAGATTATGTTTGTTATTATTAATTGTTATACATAACTATGATACTAGTTTTGTTTTACCCCTTACATTTCCTTATTTTTCTTGTTACAACGTTTTCACATTGTTTCACGTGTATTTTATTATCAGTATTTTTCTATATTTTTGTGGGTATAAGTGTTAAAGAACTAAAATGAAAAATGACGAATAAGTCCATATTACATGTGTTACCCAGAATGACATTAAGAAACCGACAAACCGTAGATACCATGTTTGGCTTTAAAATGGAATTTTCGTGGATTTTTGTTCAGTATTTTATCATACTTGTCATTTGGATTTATAATGTAGACAAATGTTTCTGCAAAAACCGCTTAGGAAAGGGCTCATGTCAAAATGCAAAGTTTAAAAACTCCCGTGTTTCTGCCCACTTCTAATTTATCTCATTATTTTTTATTTGAAGATGTTATGTTTACTTGCACACAGAAAAGTAAATTCTTCACTCAAAGCAATATGCTTTCATCCAAGTAAATGATTAGTTTGCTATAGCCGCAAGTAGATATTTTCTCAAGTTAAGAATAAAGAGATATTGTTGAATTGAAATGATCATATGCTTGTATATCTGAGAAAATATTTTCTTGCAATGAGTATAGATATTATTCATTCAAGAAAACTATTCTCACGTTGAGAATAATGGAATTTTCTTAAAGTGAATATATATGCTTGACAATGAGAAATTATTTTCTTGAAATGAGTGTAGATATTATTAGTTCAAGAACATGATCGTAATGTATTGAATAGAAATTACTGTTTTAGTTTTCTTTTAAAAGGTAGGGAATTGTGTGAAATAAGTAGACAATAACTTAGCGATTGTTTAATTACATATATACTTACCTATTTATAAATTATCACTACCTACAATATCTAAGGCAAGGAAAAAAACACCATATTCTATTAGACATCAATTTGTTTCCATTATTAGACAAGTAAGTTTTCTGTGGCATGTATGTTGATTTGGTGACCACTATATGGCTAGGCAAAATTTACGTACCGTGTGCGTCACAAGTCACAACTACGAACTGCGTCGCAAATACGTTGAACATAAGTATTGTAGGCTATTCACGCAAAATTAAAACTATATACTTTCACAATATTATAGATCGCGTAGTTATTGCGTACAGTACCTACAAAATTAGTAAAGATATGTACATATTGAACTCTTCCCGGACAATACTCGGTAGTCAGCGAACACGACGCCATAGCAGACCCCAACTAACTGAAGGCAAAGGCCGATGCGAAAAATCTTAAATCTCGGCAACGTTCGTGCACGTTTGAGTGTAAATGCGCAAGCGCGTTGCAAGCAATGGCTTACTTGATTCAAGATATTGATCAACTTCTTGAATTGAGAATTTAAACTACTTGGTTTGAAAATTATATACTTAACCGAAACTAATAACTCTGAGATTGGGATATTCTTCAATTGTCAGAACAAGGTATTCTTAAATGAAAGAAATTGTTTCAAACCAAGTAAATATTAACTTTCATCTAAAGCAATGACCGCAAGTAAATAATTTTCTTACGTTTTGAGAATATACTTCGCTGTGTGTGGAAACTCGAACATTCCTGTTCACTTCTAATTTACCTCATAATTTTTCATTTGCAGATGTAATGTTTACTTGAAAAACAAGAAATCTCATAATTACTTCAAGGAAAAAGTTTATTTTAGTTGCAATCTACAAACAAATAGCCTGTACAATGTTGAACTTACAAACAGCCAGCTACACAGTTTTTTGAGTAATATGGAAATATAGACAAAACCTCTCGTTACTGTTTTATAAAACTCTCTCATTATTTTCTTTTTAATTTCTGTATTATTTCGTACATATATAGATCGTATAATATGTTTGTCTCTGGAGCCTGAATTTATGAAAAAAAATCGGGGTTGGTCATTGTAAGCGAGTCACAATGGGGTAATTTTCTTGTTCCAGAAGTGACTTTTCCAGTGTAGTTTTCATCATGCACTGTATACAGGTAAAACGTGTTTACGCAAAATCTACCTACAGGACAAGTAGGCAAGTAGCATCTTTAAGGTCTTCAATTAATTTTATCAAAGATTCGGTGAAAGGTCGCATATTTTCATGATTGATTTTTGAATGATTTTATTGAGTTAGAATGTCAACTAAATATATTGTCAAGAACGGTGAGCGGCGATAAAATATTCCTTGCTTTATTTTACAAATAGTTCAGCGTAACACTAGTATTATGTATTTTATCGCCAGGTTGATAGGCGCATACTGGGGAATTATAATCAAAATCCCTAAATGCCGGGCGCAAACAATTATTAAAGCCGAACGTTTATCATCGTCCCCATTATTATTTTGGGATTTTGGGAGTTGGACGTTCGCAATTCGCCGAATAATTTGCATCGTACAGATGTAATTGTCGCTATGCATAGGAATAACGCATCATGCCGATAACAAATTCTATCAGCTTTCGACACGTTTTGCGAACAATATCGCTACTAAACTCGTCCAAACACGGTGCTGCTACGGGAATTGATACACCCTACTTGTTTCCAACGAACATTATCGACAGTATTTGCAATGTGCATTGTGCATACATATACACTCTTCCTACGCAATATACTCTCTAGTGGCTTGTTTTCAATTCCAGAGACTGAAACTGTGTTGAACTTGTTGAAAAATATGTTGTGTGTATGTATGAAATAATTGTAGTTCCGTGTGTGCTTTTACAATGCACGTTTAACTAAACTTCGTACTTGTGACGATTTATGTTCTACTTCTTGTATGGGAAATTCTGGAAAATCTAATTCAGCAAAAAACTGTGGATGGTCATTGGAATGTTCAAAGTTATTCCACTGACTTTAAGTGTATACAAACCAAACTAACTTTTAGGATTTGTAGTGTTCATTTAAATGGGTAAAAAAGTAGTTGGCTCAGGTTGTATTGTTCATGGAAACGTTGCTATGATACGATACCTCGCACGACCTACTTTCATTACGTTGTTTCTAAAGTTGGTACTATACCAACTAATTAACTAGTTCCTCAAAAGGCTTTTAGCTGATTAACTAATCACTTTAAGATGTATTAGTATGGTGTTCTGTCAGATAACAGTATGATGAACTCTGTCCGAAGATTATTCCTTATTTAGTTGCACCCTGTAGACGGGCTCTCCAAAGTAATGGGGACTATCTTAAATGTATCTTACTGATTAAATGATTAAACCACGCATGTGTTAGAAGAAATGGTTCTTTAAGAAGTTATAGGGTTAAAGAATATATTATATTTTATTCGTAATTTTATGAAATTTCGGATGGCCGTACCTCAAAAACTGTAAGTTTTGTTATATAGATAATTTGGGTTAATTAGTCTTAGAATTTATCATTTCACCAGAAACAAAAGGGTGTACCTTCAATTTAAGATGTAGAAAATAAATCCGGCGCATCCACCATAATTGCTTATCTCTTTTTTAGGTTATTTGTGGACTATATGCTTTATTTATGTACGCATAAAAATATTACAAACAAAAACGGCAAGCAATTGTTTTCACACAAAAATCATTTTTATCTCTGTGGAGAAAATAGCATGGCAGAAAACTGTAGAACATAAAGAGTTATGGTTGTCTTAGATAGCTATTTCCTCCCCAAATGTTTGGTGTCCCCTGTGAGTATGAAACTCTAAAACTTTGTAACGGCAGCATTGAAACTTTTATTGGCCAATTCGTAATAATATTTTATATTTCTACTATTAGAATTTTTACTGGTGATTTGAACTCACGACTTATATATCCAACGAATAAAATTAAAGCATAAACCAATGCAATATTTTACTAATACTATCCAGGATTAATTCCTCCAAGGACACAAACCACGAAACGTGTCAACGCCTCTGTATACAGCGTATATCTTCTAATACAGCTGTTTAATTAATAGATCCTTGTGCTGACGTATCAAGAAGCACTCAGCGGGCGTCCTGTATACCGTATGAGACCACTAAGCAGGATAATCACAGTACCAACGGAAGGCTAAGTATAAAAACCCTTAGAGTTGACCTACATAGTGAGTGTAATAAAACCAAGTGATGATGGAGTATCAGACCGTAAAAAGTTTTAATTTCCCAGGACCTCCCAGGAAGGCAGTGAATGAAGATGCGTTCGGGAAAGGAAATTGACAATGGCGGCTTAATCTTAAAGTTTGCGCTGTTAAAATTTCAGGCCGCAAAGGTTAGAATCAGATTACTCCGGGCGAGGACAATATTTAACAAGATTTTAATTATATAATGTAAGATTCCTTTTTGCAATTATGGATGTAATTACTGATAAAGTAATGGACATAAAAAATGATAACAAGATTATCTTTTGGTTGGAAATATGGCGCTTAAAATATTAATTGTGTGATATTAATATATTAACATAAAAATTGTTATTATAACTAATAAAATTCAACAATTCTAGCGATATTGTGAAAATACTTGTAATTAAGAAAGAGGCAGGAACATCGTGCTAACATAAATTTCCCACTGAATAAAACATCTCGAGAATTCTTTTTTTCGGTAGAATTATTGGTGTTGGGAATAAAGGATGTCCCTACGTCTTGATCGAATGTTACCCCCGGGATTTATGCTGTCATTATGTTCGATCAGGTTAATCGAACCTTATCGTATCTCCTGCCGAAGCGTGACGCCAGTACAACTTATTATGGATGGAAGGAAGATTTTCCCATTTGTCTTTATTATTTGCACCGCACCATCTCATCCAATCGTACAAAATAAATCTTTTAGGCTGAAAACGTAACAGTTAATTTAAAGGCAATTACAATTGAAGAGTTCAGTGGAAAAATGACGAATGTTGTGAAGAGAATTTGTTGAAATTTTGGTTGTCAATTATTCTGTTTTAGTACCACACTACACTGTTTTACGCCGATTGATTGTTTGACAAGTAGCCAGAATTTTTTATAGATAAATGCAATCAGCATTGTTTGGGATTTAAAACGACACATTCTAAATTTGAAAGTTTGTAACCAGTGTCTATTGGTTCTGAACTTAAATACTCTTGTCGTTGACTGCACTTCCGGTCTCCCGGAAGTCCATGTCTACTTTGCTATTTTAAATGGGTGATATAAAACAAGGAGATAAAAAATACAAAACATGAAACTACTAGCACATAAGAACATAATACACATTTACACATTCAACAATGCCATAACGATGTTTTAAGACTTCAACCATAACGCGGTTTTAAGACATCAAACAGCAAATAAACATATTTTTACCTCTATTCAAACGAACGACTTATTTGAGTTAAACAGAATTTTCTATCTGTGCAACATAGAATGAGTTTTGAAGTAGAAATCGTACTCAGAACCTAAATTTGGCACCTGAAATGATTGCTTCGCTTTTAGTCGGTGACATTTAAGTACGTAGTTGTTCCATTTTCGAGTAATTTACTGGTGTACGTCACTGTAGGTGGTATATTTTTTGCAACGCAGAATGTATGTGATTTTATAATAATAATAGTACTTTATTCCTTCGCAAAATACATTGAATAATATACAATAAATCAAATTAATTAAATCAAAGTACTGTATTTAGTCAAGGGGGGGGGGGGCAATAAAATTATTCTTGGTAAAGGTAGTGGTTTGCAGTGGTAGTGGCAATCGGCGGCAGTCGGTTACTCTTCCTTCAAGCGAATGTGGTTTTCAATTCTGCAACACTGTAGAAGCATCCCTCTTTTAACATTCTCTTTAAATCTGTTTGAAAGTGTTGTTCTTCTGCAACCATTTCTCTGCAAGGGTGTTGAGGAGATGAAGGTGGCGATGTTGGGCTGATGTGGTTGTGCGATGGTAAGTTTGTTGGCATTCCTTAACGTTAACAATGTGGACTCCGATCTTCTTCGAGTTTGGGGTAGTTCGTCAAATGCTCTTGTTAGTTGTCTGTATATGTATTCACATGACAACGTCAAGTATGATACCATACTTTCTGACCAGCGGCTTACAGTGTGTTGTTGGAGGGACTTGTTCTATAGATCTTAAAGCCTCTTTTTGTAGAATGCTAATTCTGCTGGCATGAGTTGATTCTCCCCACAACCTGACACCATATGTCATCCGAGCATGAATCATGGAATGATAGGTGAGAAATGCTGCTTTGATGCCCACAATCTGCCTAATTCGTCTTACAGCATATACTGCGGTGGCCAATTTTGGTGATAGATCTTCAGTGTTGGTCCTCCAAGTTAGGCGTGTATCCAGGTCAATACCCAATGCTTGGTAGATGTTGTGGTAATAGCTGTGTTACGTTTGGTGGTAAATTTAATGTTTGAAGTCTTATTCTCGTTTAGAGTTAGGTCTTTCAGCTTGAACCACTTTGTAGCTTCCCGCAGTTGTGTGGAAGCTTTCTCGTTGAGGATGTCTAAGTCTGAATCGCGTGTGACTAGGATGGTATCGTCGGCAAATAGTATTACTTCGCCTGGTGTATATCTTGGCAGAGCATTTACATACAGGCAGAATGTGAGGGGTCCGATTATGGATCCTTGGGCAATTCCACTATTGTTTGGCAGAAAGTCTCCAAGTTTTCCATCTGCAAAAACGGCCTGTGTCCTATTTGTGAAGTATGACCCTCATCAAATCCAGCGGCTGACCTCTGATACCGGAGCGTTCCATTTTTTCTAGAAGCAAGGAGTGTTGTAGGATATCAAATGCCTTCGAGAGGTCACACATTGTAGCATGTACGTCATCACCCTCCTCTGTTGCGGTCCATATGTAGTCCAATAGTGATTGAACTGCCCGACGGTACTGCGTCCCTCCCGGAATCCAAATTCGTGGTCAGTAAGGATTCGTTAGTCCTCCAGAAATTTTACCAACCTGGACAATAGTACCGTCTCTAGAATATATTGTATGAATGTAGCGTCTTCTACTGTCTGCTGAATAGGGTGCTCTTTTATACAGGAAGAAACTGACCTTTATTAGTAAAGGACTTCAAGCTTAGGCTTGACGAACCCCTAAGTAGAATTTCATACACGGTTGGAAACTGCCAAAGTACATCATTCTAGCGGCTTGAAGCAAAGATATATATTTTATTTTATGTATTACAAATATTGCTGTCGGTACCACGCCTCTAAAGAATTGTAGGTGATGGGTTAATTTTCATTTATTTTTGATGCAGTAGGGTTCGTCACGCATCCCGAGATCTGCCTTAGGAGTTAAAAATTATAAATTTCTATCGTTGCTCTTTTTTACTACGCTTATCTTCACTTCTAGTTAGATAGTTTGTTACGTTCAAATCTTGTAGTCGATATTACACATACTTCTCAATCGAGTTGAACTTTTGCGGGACAGATTTAGGTAAATCCATATATTTTTTTAATATTTAGTGCATTTTTTATAAAGTATAGTTTAAGTTTTTTTAAGTTTTAACTTATAGTTTCTTGTTAGTTTTCATCTTGATTTGACGTACTACGTATTTGTCGCAATTCGTTTGTCGCCATTTGGGGCCGCTTCTATGTGCATTTATGTGTTTATCTATTACGGGGAAGTAAGAGTCAAACTCGCCCAGAGACGATGCGTGAAATTGAAAAAAACGCCGCTGGTCTCCTAAATCCTTGCTTGTCAGGCTAAATCTCTCAGCTGCTCAACGAAACTATACGTGCTGTACTTATTGAACCTTCTAACTCTCGTTACTCAACTAACTCTAATAAGAGATTACAGAGACTCATGTCAGTGACTGTAAAATAGACGTACCGATTTTATGTCGATAAAATTATTACTTTTCAAGAAAAACGTAACTAAACAAATCGGTATCCCGCAAATTTGTAATCGATTCCACAATGTCCTACATTTTCAGGATGTTTCCAGAACTCCAGTCATATTTTCTTGTAAGACAAAATGTTGGAAAACACTGTCCAAAATGTGCCAAAGGAAATTTTAGCACTACACGAAAAGGTTTAATTGCCAAGTGGCTATGAAGTTCTCCATTGTCATTGGTGAGTGTGAAGTAGAAAAGTGAAACACAAAGTGTTTTTCGATGTTTATTTTGGGGGGCTTTCGGCTACTAGTTTCGAATTACATTCGTCATCAGGCCTAAAACGGAAGGTAGACCTCAGCATAGACAACGATATACACACAATTCAAATCACAAATGGTAACAAAGGTATAAACAAAACATACCGTCAATGCAATAAAATTACAAAAAATTTTGGCGTCCAACATGAGAGCTTAGGTCTTGTCACAATGTGGTGTAAACAACATACAGGGCAAAATCACCACGTTTAAACCGACTGCAAAACAACAACCGTGAAAATCAACAAATTTAAATAACAACAGGATATTATTACCTTAATTAATCACAGAATAACTATATCTAAAAATATTCTGTGGTTTAGCGTAGGTATTCGTTGACATGAATGCAGTCGCTTCAGTCGATGTCACTAGATGGCGGTTGCTTACGCGCAGCGGGAAGTTTAAAAGTTCTCACAAATACTCTATTTCTGGGAATCTCAATCACTTCGTTCAATATCAGGTCAGGGGTGTCAATATGATATCTAAAAATTTCAAACTCTTCCATCAGGTACATCTTTTTAGATTTCTTCATCTCATGATCGGTCATTCATCGGTCTATTGTCTATATTTATCTTATGTGTAGTCTCTTGTATGTGTTTCAAGACACTTGAATTTCTATCTTTTATATGTTCTTTAAAGCGGATGTTCAGACTAGGACCAGATTGTCCAATGTAAAATTTGGGGCATTCAGTACATGTAATTTTGTAAATACCACTCTTATCCAACATATGTAACTGATCTTTGTTGTTCTGTAATATGTTACCCAACTTTGTGTTATTCCTGAAAGCAGTGTTTATATTATGTTTATTTAGTGTGTTCATTATTTTGGAAGAGATCTGGCCTTGGTAACCGAGTGCAATAAATTTATTTTTGGTACTGTATTTTATATCTTAGCCATTATTCACACCAATTTGAATGATGGTGTTTATTTCCTTGTGGAATTTATCAATATGTAATGGTGTATGTAACGTACGATGAAACAAGTAGTGGAAAATAGCTCGTTTGTTGTTGTCACTATTAAATAAGGTTTTAGGTATTTTGCTGTCGGTACATGTAGGCTTTCTATATATGTCAAAATCGAGTCTATTAGTGTTTAAATTTCTCGTAATCTCGAGGTCTAGAAACTGAATTCTATTGTGTTTCTCCTTTTCTAGAGTAAAATTTAAAATTCCTAAGTTTTTGAAAATATTATGTACAGCAGTGATGTGTGAGTCCCTGCCGTTATATATTATCAAAATGTCATCTACATTTCTGCCATAGAAAGTTATATTATCTGTTATCATCTTATACTTGTCGGAGAAAAGTATTGAAAAGTAGTAGGTAGATTTCTATGTAAATGAGAGAGAAAAACAACTTTTCTCTGACAAGTATAAGATGATTTCGACATTTTCGATTTATTTTCGATATTTTCGATTTAGACATAGACTAGATTTTGACATATATAGAAAGCCTACATGTACAGCTGTTTTAGGTGTTATTAAAACCTCCTTTAATAGTGACAACAAACGAGCTGCTTTCCAGTACTAGTTTTATCGTGCGTGACATACACTATTACATATTGATAAATTCAATAAGGAAATAAACATCATCATTCAAATTGGTGTGAATAATGGCTATGATATAAATACATTCAGCAGATATACAATAGCATGCATAACAAGATAATAAACAGAGATATATTTCAGAGAAATAATTTTACTTTAACGTAACTAAACAAATCGGTATCCCACAAATTTGTAATCGATTACCACAATGTCCTAATTTTCAACACATTTTTTACAGAGGTTTCCAGAATTCCAGTCATATTTTCCTGTAAGACAAAATGTTGGAAACTGTCCTAAATGTGTCAAAGCAAATTTTAGCACTACACGAAAAGGTTTAATTTCCAACTAATCTCTTTCTCATAACTTGTATGTATACAGGCCAAAATAATAAAAACCAAAAATATGCTAAAAGTCTTGAAATGGAAAACAGCATCCTCTACATTTTATAAGCATTAATACTACTATTGTGATTATGTTAGGACTGACCAACAGCATAGCATCACCAAAGTGTACCAGATTTCATCATAAATAAATAAAGTTGAATGAAGATCGCTTTTATGCAAAATCCTTTCTATGGCTTGTTTTTTTCGTGAAGTATTTAAAAGAAAAACAAGCGGTTTGTATAACAAATACTCATCACAATTTTTTCATTACAAAACCCATTGTCTGCTTGAACTTTTAGAAGAGTTCAAGAAGTTACAAAAGAAAACTTCACCCGCAAAAGTAGGCAGCAAAGTAGGCGAGTAAAAACGATGAGCACTCTCTCGACTTTCCGATCTCGAAAATGCCAGTTAATATTGTAAACAAATATCAAGGAGGTAGCAGGAGGAACGACGTACTAGCGGATTTGCCTTTGTGGTGGCTTTGCGATGTTCAAAGGGCGGTCCCTTTGAACGTAACGCGCGACTGGTGTTAACGGTAGCAGCGCGGTTTACTGCCACCCGGAAATATTCAAAGATAGGATACGATTTAATTATGATAACCCTTATACAAAGCCAAAATACGTATTCTGTACTTAAACTTGGTGTTATATAAAGGTAAATTGTTAACTGATTTGTTAGCCGCTTTGTGCCTACAAACACGGGTTATTAGACACATACTTATTTAAATTATTTAGAATTGTGGCAAGGCGGAATGATTAATGATGTGGATTTTGAAAGAGAAATAATTGAATGAAAAGGGTTGGCCACATCAAATATATGCAATAGTTTCAACGGAATGTTATCGTGTTGTATGGAATAATGGAGTGAAACACTTTAACAAATTTTGGGATAAATGTAGCCAATATTCAAACCAGCTTAATCCCATATGGAAAATACATGAAAGCATATTTTAAAAATGATGCGCTACGCGAAAAAGCGGTCACTTAAATGTGACTGACTGCACGTGGTCTGTAAAATTCTGAATCAATCTTCAAATTCTTCGAATTTACAATAATGCTGCGACTCGTCATAAGTCCAATGAAGACTCCCTCATATTGACTGCGACTACAACTTAATTCCCATCGCGTGTGGTCCGACATTATTGGGGAAACTACAAATAACACTGTAAAAAAAAACGAAATATACTTTTCACGAGACATAGCGGAAGTTGTTAAGCTGGTAGAGCTGAACATAATGGTATAGCTGAAATTTTCCAAACACCTCCAAAATCTCGATTTTTTTTCAAAAAACTGTTTTTAGGTACTTGCACGTGTATAAAAATTCATAACTCCGCCATTTTCTATTCGATTTCAAAAATAAAAATGCAAATGAAAGAGGAAGCACAGGCCATTATAAAGATGTACTGTTCGGTCAGTTCTAATAACAAATCGAAAAGTTATGCACGTTCTAGTTCGGAAGTTTCCCGTTGTTTTCAGATTTTTTCAAATTTAACAACAATTTCATGACCTGTTTGATTCCGTAATATCTTTTTGCTATTTTTTTATTGAAACCCCATTTAAATATGCGTCTAATACGCGTTTGTTTATTAGAATCGGTTGAAATTTAACAGAATTATCAAAGTTTATTGACCGGCTAGACACATCACACTACGGAGAAGAAATATACAGGCAGACTGTAATAAATCCGTAGTCTTTATGCACATTAATTAGACATTACTAGCACTTAGATTTACAATGTTATTCTAAAATTATGACACTGTTTTCTTTTCCTTTTTTTTATCACCTGCCAGACTATCACAATTTGTTACTAAGTACATTAGAGTTTACGTTCATTACATTTCCAGGTATATTTGGGTTCAAAATAAATTGCACCAACAGTGAAATTTTCACTCGTTTATTGAAACAGTACTGAGTTACTATCGTGATTTATGAAAAATAGAAAAAAGCTAGAAATACAACAAAATTAAAAACGTCTACTCGATCTCCGTCATTTATACAAAGCATCATCTGTTTCGCGTTTAGGCGACCAGCAGTAGCTGCGATCATGTTGATGGTGTTTTTTTTTCTTGAAAACGTTATTCCATAGCTTCCATTTCCTGATGTAATCGTTCACCTTGTTCGTCACTGAGTTGGCCAAGACTGCCCAGAAAGAAATTCAAATGAGAATGCAAAAAGTGAATTTTGATAGACATGTTGCAGCCCATTTTACCGTAGGCACTCAAAAACTCTTGTACAACATTTGCGTAGTCGGCACTGAGTTATCAACATCTTTTGATTTCCGTAACTTCAATTTTGACGAACAAACTACACACACGTATTCTGGTTCATACCAGCGACTACCGGTGTAAACACGGTCAAAAAATGTGTTGTATGCCTCAACCACTGATTTATTTTTTACTAATTGTAGCCGATGCTGTTTGTCCACAATCAATCCGCAGACGTAACAAAACCTATGACGATTGTCACACATTTTACTTTTTTTATATTTGCACTGAAGCTTGCACTAGAGCTGATTTCTTACTGGTTATGGATCAGTTTGATTGTTATTTTATATGAAATTTGGTGATACTAAATATTTACATCGTCCTAATAGTATACGCAATTGTAATAGGTTAAGATTGTCGATTAATGATTTTGCGGTATTTGGGTACAAGTCGAATGGTACTTAATAACATAGATAGACTAAAATACAATAAAACAGGGTAATAAACAAACAAAATAGTATCTAGTTAATGTGAATCACGAGTACGGTTATTACGGTCGGGCCGTAGGTATATTCCTGCCTAGTGTGAATGTCAATACGGTGATTAAACATCGATAACTCAGTCAAATTTCAACCGATTCTAATGAACAAACTCGTATTACACGCACATTTAAATGAGCATTCAATAAAAAAATAGAAATAAAATATTATGGATTGAATCAGGTCATCAAACTGTCGTTAAAATTCAGAAAATCTGAAAATAATTGGAAACTTCTGAATTTGAACGTCCTTAACTTTTCGACTTTTTATTGGAACTGACTGAACAGTACATCCTTCTAATGGCCTGTGTTCTCTCTTTCAATTGCATTTTGGAAATCGAATGGAAAATTACGGAGTTCTGCATTTTTATACACATGCAAGTACCCAAAAACAGCTTTTTTTAAAAAAATCGAGATTTTTGAGGTGTATATGCCATTATGTTCAGTTCTACCAGCTCAACAACTGAGACTATTTCTCGTGAAAAGTATATTTTCACTGTAACACAGTGTAATCACCAAATGTTTTAGTATACGAGCTAGTAAATGGCTCGAATCCCAATATATCCATTGAAAATAGAAAGAAGCAGGTTAAGATAACTCAAAACGTTAAGTAGTTTTTACGGTACGGCATTCGATCATACGACGAAAACTTTGGAATAAAATCAAATAATCTGTGGAGTATGAAGACCTGAAAATCTTTAATAGCGTCTTCTTCCACCTTAACATAAGACATGCACGTTAAAGAACTTTTACTGGATGTTGAAACTCATGCACTTTGGCAAAGTTCATGGGAGTGTACTGTGTAATACAACGATGTAAAATAAGCCAACTAAAGAAAATTCAACACACGTAAAGGTTTACTTGTTGCGGAAAAAAAAACATTTGCCGCAAACGCGTGTTTAATAAAATTAAATTGTGCGTGTTTAATGTTTTTGTACAATTATTTAAGTTACAACTACTCCAATTTTCGATATAAATCCCTAGTGTGTCATGATGTTTTCAATATATCTTGATAGCTCAAGGTGCACTTTTTTTGCGATAAGTAAACCGTTGTGTGCACCATTTCTGAAATAAATAAACAAAATGAATAATAGCGAAATAACATGTAAAAGGGCGTTACACTCTTAAATGTTACTTAGGTAGCACGCTTTTCATCGCAAGTAACTCTCATTGTGAGTCAAAAGTTTTATATAGGCCTATTAGTTTTTTTTTTCAGTCCTCTATAAGTTCCAATAAAATTTTAAGAAACAAAAGAGTTTTGATAAAGCATTTCACTAATTTTTGTCTTATTTTCCAGACAGTAAATGTTAATGATTAAAATAAATATTTGTTAATATGTATAAAAGATGTAACTTTTTAATGAATTGTATAAGTTCAGAACAACTTTCCCTTTCTGAAAAAGACAATTGACGGAAGAATTTTTAGCTTTTTAAATACAGGGTCTAACTTCTGTATCTAAAAAGCTAAGAATTCTCTTTGTACAGGCCAGTAACGGTTTCAACTGGACATGTTGATTATTGTCAACTGAATTGCCATAATACGTTTTCTTATTTTAAAAATATTAAATACGCATTTGAAAACAGAAAATTATTATTGGTGCATTAAAAATAAGTTTCGAGAATTCATTATCGTTGCCTAGAAGATTTTGTCATACTATTACAAATGACGAGTCACTGACATGAACATTGATGAGTAGCGATTAATAACTCCAGTGCCAAAAATTGTTGACGATTTCTAAATATGTAAGACAATATCAATAACGGAACTTTCATATGCGATTGGAAATAATGAAACCGAACTTATTCTCCGTAAATAGCGACAAAACCATCGCACAAAGATTCTAGGCAATTTTCTATTATAATTCATAGCACATTTCTATAGCAATATCTCAAATTCCGAAAATTTTCACTTACCTTACTTACCTTACTTACAGTTACTTTTGGTTGAGTTCACAATCCCAAACTCCACGCGAGTGACGCAGTGAAATTTCTCACTCAAGTTTTTTTCTTACGTTTGATTTCCTAGGTTGCCACCTTTCTGCTTTTGCGGAAACTAACCAAAATGGTTGCCATTACAATTGTGTGGTAATGTTCTAAAATTTATAATTCCGATTTAACATCCTTTTCTAAATAAACAACCTAATTTAATAATGCCATAATGTTATTATTTTATATTCTGTTCAATAAGATTCCCCTTATGTAAACATAGTCACATTAAGGACGCCCGTTCTTTGATAATCAGTCCAATTCTGTATCTAAGTTGTTAACGCTAGCAACCACGAAAGTTGCTAAATGCCAAGGTCAATACGTAAATAACAACTTTGCAGAAAGTTGCAATTCTGTATGACCCTTAGAGCAACTGAGTGGCTAAAATATTTATCAAGTGAGTTGATAAGTAACCACTACGAATCTGACAGTTGTTATAGTTTTGCAACTACAACATGGATCCTGTGGGTGTCATGTTCAATTTAAATTTCTTAAACGAAATGGATAATGTGGGAAACAGGTATTACGAATAGTTATAATAAATTAAATATATCTGTTAATAAAAATAATTTTCACAAGTAGGTATACCTAACCGATCAAAATTTTAGGAGAAGAAGAATAATTTTATACAGGACCTTACGGGATAATTCTGACCCATTCCAAGTACCGGATTTTAATTTCATAAAACAATATAGATTATCAAAAGATCTTGCAATTAATTTAATTGAGGAGATAAGAGAGTTTGTTGATGAAAATTCAAGAAATACAAAAATTCCACTTCATATAAAGGTCTAGTGTAAAATATACTAAAAGGCAAAAAATATTGCTACCCTATATGATTAATGATTATATTCCTTTATTTTTCTTACTATGGGTTGCCACATTTTTTTTTTTTTGCTTCAGTTCATTTTAATTGAAAAATTGATTATAAAATCTACTTGTCGTAGGTTCTTGTTGCTCTTAGTTTTTATGCTGTTGGTGGTTATCAAACCAGCATTGGGCAGGATATTTCCCTTGGTGTAAGTCAACCAGCAGTAAGCAGAATTATTAAAGAAATCAGCACTGTCATGATAAGTTATTACCACGATACGTAAAATTTCCGTCAATTGAAGAATTTGTAATTACGAAACGAGGGTTAGTATGTTTCAGAATATTAGTTATATGCCTAATATAAAACACATCTGTCCCATTTTCGATGCTATTTAGGCCGGCAGTTAGGTCATCCCAAGACTTTTCAAATTCTTCTATACGAAGAGGATGGCATTTTGCCGTTAATACAATTTTGTTGGCTTCTATATAATTTAAAATATATTCGGTTTGCTCTGAATTAACCCTCTTCCCTCGCCGCTTCTTTTCACCACAGTTTCCAGATTCTTCTTTAGATATTTTCAAATATTCACTCTAGTTTCATGCGTTGACGTACAACCACCGCAAAACATAACATACATGTGACATACATGAAGTTAGCCCCAATTCAGCATAGAGCAACTTTGCTAACAACTCGCGTAAAAATTGTAATTTAACAACGGTTGATAAATTCGTTCTTACGGAATTGACAAATTGGTATCAGTTGCTACGACAGTTGTTAAAACTTAAGCTTTAACAATTCGCTTTCCTAGCAACCAATGTAGTAACTGTGATACAGAATTGGACTGATTGTCAAATATAAGCGGCGAAGTTTGTTAAAAAACAGGTGGGTAGAAAGTAAGTTTTTTATTTCCTTTTATTATTATTAAGATTATTAATTACTATTTAATTAATTATATTATCGTCGTATGGAATATGTTGGTGGGTTGCAAAACGTTGAATCTTGTTCTATCCAACGATGTGCACAATCTATCTTACAATTTCTACTCAATACATATTTTAAGATCACATTTTAAATGTGCTTTTTAAGTTTGAATGACCATGTATATCCCAAATGTGATTCCCAGACTTAAAGGTCACCAATTATGAACGGCGATATTAATTGAGCAATATTGGTTAAACTAACCACGTTAGGTAACAAATTTTGTGTAAATCTAGGACATCTCGATGGTTATGGGTAACGAAATTTAAACCCTTTCCCCAATAAATATTGCAAATGGTGGGAATGAGTCTAGCTCCAGATTGAAATCTAGTCTCACGGCAGAATATATGTATGGTATGCATTCAGGTTATTCCCTTTTGTCGCATAACATGGCCTCTCTTCGCATGCAGATATGTTATGGAGCACATGTCTGTGTCCAATGGATAGGCAGACGGCTCTGACAAGACTGTTTTGCATCGCAAATTCCTGCTTGCCGGAAACTATACGCTGGCCAAATGGCTTTGACATGTTTGCGAGCATGGCCTCTCAATGCACGATGTTACATAGAACAACTTGTGGCGTCTAATAAATTCGGATTAGTGGCGATGTCCGGTATTTGCCTAATAATGCTGAGGTCGACGTCATTTGGAATGTTCTGACAAATTGCAATCCGGCTCATATGGCGCTTCAAACGCAATAGCGGGGCTTGAACTTTATGAATTTTAAGCGATGATATGACCCCTAATATTTTCCCAAACTTTATTGTTTAAAAAGCAACTGTATCCTTTTGCTAGTTTTAGTTACTTTTCGATAATTATCGCTAAATTTGTAAATTAACACGCATCTCTGACAGTTTTTGGTTGTATTGAAACTACTAATGTTTGCGTAAAATAGCGTTGTACAAACATCCATACCTAACAGAAAAAATTGACGACAATAGATCTGGCATTGTAACTTGATAACCTGACCAATTTTCTTATTTACTCCACACTTTTCCCGGTTTCCCAATTTATTCTATTTTTGTTTTGATATAAATATGTCAAGCGACTGTGTTGGTGCTTGAATAAAAGACGTAACGCTGTTCAGTCAAGGTAGATGTATATTTCTCTAATACATTGGTACAAAATGGTACAAAAATATACATATCTCTGTTTTGTGGTATTGTTCAGTTTAATTACACGTAAAATTCTAAATTTGAGACCGTATCATCCTTATTGGTTTCAGAAATTAAAACTTGATGATGAAACTGGATGAATTTATTCTGTTGAAATGAAATTTGAATTTTTTTTTCAGGAATGTTCACAAATTTCGATGAGTATTTTTTTACTCATTAATATTTCCTGGACAGGGAAATGTCGTACAAGGAAATGTTTGTGCGAAAGTCCGATTAAAATTTGTTTTTCGCCAAAGTTAGATGGCCACAAAAATAGTCTAGGAACTTTTTTGAATATTCTTTTTACTATACATTATTAGTCACCAAATTTAGAGTATCAGCTTCATTCCCTTTTGCAATATTTGTACGTTTTTTCAAAATTGTTAACAATATCATTTATCAAATTTGTTCTAAAATGGTTCTTCCAGGGAAGTTTTAGAGATGTATAATTAAACCGTTAAAATCCGCCAAAATCAGTCAAAAGTGTGGCCGTATATCGAGCTATGAGTAAAATGCATTCTATACTTTACCTTATAGAAGCAGCACATAAATCGTCGTCTCTTACATGCTTTAACATATTTTTACTTTATCATACGCAGTATCGCGACGAAACTTCATATTTAGAAGTTTCATAACCAAACTTAGAGCTGAAAAGCTTTCTGTGTCAACTTTCACTGCTAATCAACGTATAGGTATAGCGACCTGTCAGAATAACTAGAATATTAATAGCGTTAATTGCTAGATTTGTCTTACCGGAATGAATTGTGAACGCAAATGTCTCAGACACGATTGCGATTCTAGTGTTTTATTATCAACATGAATCACAATTTTTAATTTTCCCACTATTTACACTGCTAATCAACCTATACCGATATTTCCGCATAACTCGAATGTTATCGCGTTTATTTCAAGATTGATATAGAGGGAAGACATTATGAAGGGAAATTTGATACAAATTATCACGATTCTTTTGTTTTATAGTTTGCACGAATCAACTTTTCATACCTAAACCAATTTCCACTCAGAGATTCCAATGTCCAATGATGCCTATAAGTCTCTCGAAGTATTTCAGGCTTAGTTTCATTTGCGTACCAACTGCTCTGTTCGTTAACCTAAACATAAACAATTATACATATAGACCAGGCAATAGAGATTTTTCCGTGACAAAAATAGTATCAGCAAGCCGACGGTCCCAGGTCACGTGGAACAGTCCGTAGATGTATTGTGATGTGTTTTCGACTCGCAAATATCATTACTCAATTTGTTATAAACAAAAAACATCAAAAAATGGTGCTTTCTTTCGTTTTTCGCTTGTAAAAACTGAACCGATAGAGCAATCTTGATGCTTTCAACAGGAGAATTGTAGAGAATGAAAAGACGAAGAGAATAAACCCTACGATCGGATTAATATTAACGGAGGAAATTCGGAAGAACCGGAAAAATCAGCGTTTTTTAAAAAAATTCATAACTCCGCCATTTTCAAAGTTGTACCGCAGGCTTTTCGCGAAAAAGTAGCAATTTATAGGTACTTTAAGTGTGCACAACTCAAGCGTTGTCCGATGATTAGTTTTTTCACAATTGCGATTTGAATTTTTTTTATGCAATATGGTTCGGCGAGCCTCGATTCGTCGGGGGTAGTGCGATTTTAATTTTTTTAACGTATTTCGAAAGTAGAAGTATTGTGCTACAAAACGTCTTCCTATTTTGCGTTAAAATGCTGCTAAATAGGCGAAAAATGCTTGCAAACTTGACCGAGATCTGCCGCGCGCTCCAAAGCTGTCGAGTAGTGGGGTAAGCGGCCGACTCGGGGAAGCGCGCAGCGGGTTGGTATTACAATGGGATTACCATAGACACGCGCTTCCCCGCATCGGTCGCCTAACCCCACTACTCGACCGGTTTGGACCGCGCCGCAGATTTCGGTCATTTAGTCTTTTCTTTCTCTCCAATTCGTCGGTTGAAAGCATCAAGATTGCTCTATCGGTTCAGTTTTTACAAGCGAAAAACGAAAAAAAGCACAATTTTTTGATGTTTTTTGTTTATAACAAATTAAGTAATGATGTCTGTGAAAACATCACAATACATCTACGGACTGTTCCACGTGACCTGGGACCGTCGGCTTGCTGATACTATTTTTGTCACGGAAAAATCTCTATTGCCTGATCTAATACGTCCACCTACTCATTCGCTAAGATCTCTAAAAATTGAAACAATGTTAAGTTATGACCACATAGACATCTTTCGAGTACAATGAATAAAAATAGCAAAGAAGGAGAGGTTTTTATTTTTATTTAAGTTGAATTTAAATATAAACAACCAATGTCAATGATTGCACCACTGCAAAAGACATCATTCCATCATCGAATACAGTTCATTTAAAGATATAGTTTTAGTATGTTTTCATTTCAAAGTATGTCTAACAAATTTATGTTTCTATCAGTTCTAAGTTCTATAAGTTGCTTGTCTACCAAACTACTATCTATAGGTCGGTAATCCATTCCTGGATCAATATCATCAACCCTGAACTGTTGACTCAACTCGAAAGGTTGCCTATTGCACGCGTAGATATCACGTTGTCACGTTGTTATTTAAATATAATCTTTTAAAATCACAGCTTCCGTCCTATCTATTTATTTTGTTATTTTACATAATTGAAAAGTAATCAACAGAACTTTCTTTTCCTAAAATTATGTTTGGTCATTATTATATCCAGATTGTACCGTCCACATTAATAAAAGTTTTTATTCGTGTGATACCTATTCCCTCAGCTATATGAATCTTGGTCATTTTTAATTATGTACGTTCTTAAAAATTAAGTTTCAAGTTACTTTAGCATGATGAAAAAGTTAGGACAATATTATTTGATTTATTATTGCAATATAACTTTGCATCTCATAATATTATACAGCTTGCAAATGTTCAAAGTTTAATTATTAGTTTGCACGTAACAGCGAATATAGAATGTTTTCACGAGCATTGCCCGCACAAGAAAGTTAAGGTCACTTCGCCATATAATTTAACTTTTTGGTGACAATTCCAGCAACTGCTCTCACAACTATCGGGATTAAATATCCCCAACACAAATGGCGCATGCATTCCGACGAGACCAGAGCTCGACTAATTAACAAGAATTTGCATATAAAGTGTCGCCAGTCGTCGACAATTACCAATACAAGTGCAAATATACGAAGCGACTACGAAGACAAATTCTACAAGATTACGGAACACAAAGCGAAAGCAATATCGTGAAATTTATAGTACCCGATCCAGCAGAATGGAAATCTCTCGATAACACCACGAAGACATTATTGGCTATATAAAGTTTGCGGAAAACTAGAAGCTGTTATCGGTGCTCCGAAAAAACACACTTCGGGATTCACCGAACGACAGACGCACTTATATCCTCTTGGAAGCTGATGGAAAGTGTGCTCAACCCGAACGTTCTAGGTGAAAATTGATATTGCACTTGAAATTCTATTTTTAAGTCGAATATGAAACAACCTTATCTCTTCTTGTATTGAATTGGAATATGTAATGTCACGTAATTGCGTACACAGAAAAGTGATCTCTTGAACGAAGAGAGAATTACTTGGATGAAGTAGTTGGTAGATTCGTATATACGCGAGAGATTATTGACTTCAACCAAGAAATATTATTTCGTGGAATAATTACTAGATATAAGAAAGTTGTTACTCTGGTGAAGGAAGTAAACAGTCTTCAATGAACTGTATATTTTTACTCCCGGTAAATATTTTTAGCTACTTAATGCAAGAATTTTAAAGATTTTGCACAAATACGTTTTCTATTGCTAATTAACAAGATAGGTATGTTATATTTACTTACTCGTTCTAACCTGTTGCGTGCCTTACATCAAATTATTCCGTGTTGAAACGTTTATTGTACACTGATCACAAGGCACATCCCCTACGGGTATTCTTCGTTGTTGTTTTCGTACTAGGTTTCGCAGTTCGCTCCTTTAAGGCGCCAGTCCTACGCGCGGGCGCGCGAGCCTTTATTATATTTATTTGTAGACAGCATTTATCTGAGAAATTATTTTACTTAGATTGAGTATGTGGCATTTCTCGTATATACCTAACTTTCTACATCCAAGTAAATATGCATTTGAATCTAGTAAATAAATTCAAGAAATTATGTTTCCTCGTTCCAAATAATCACTTTTCTGTGTGTACAGCAACTAACCGATATTTGATAATAATAATTAACTAATAAAGAGTACATATTTATATTTGTATATTTGGGTGCAAAACGAGACTAAACTAAATTTTCCAAATTGCAGAAAGTTTTAATACATATTTTAACTGCAATTACAATGCAAGTTGGTGTCCTATTTTGGATTGAGTCAACGTAAGTAATGGATTTGCCAAAAGAAAGCGCTATGAAGTTCAAATTAAAATTAGAATATGTAATATCCAATTATTACAGGTTAAGCGATAGCACTTCATTTTGGTTATGAAGCCTCCAGAAATTCTAGCGCGAGGCTTCTCGTTTGGCAAATCATTATTAAAGCGAAGACGTCTAAAAGGCACAATTCCATCGCGTTCCATGGTCCGAGGTCAAGCAATTTCATTTAATTTTATTATTTTAAGTCAATATCTTTTTCTTTTTTTATTGTGTCGATCTTTTCATAAGATGATTTAGAACATAATTGATTACAGTAGGTAATTTAGCTGCGTCTGCGATAAGAATCGCTTGAAAAATACATTGCATTCCATATGTTCACTACGCTTAACAGGGCAATAATAACAACCTTTAACAAACTAAAAAAAGTTATGTGTGCTTTTAATTTTCGATATTTGTGTTCAAAACTTGATTAATACACTTATTATTATTAAAACATGATATAAATGTGAACACCCTAAATTTTTAGCTGCCTGTGAATTGATTAAATATTGACTCGAGTTGCAAGCTACCATTTTTTTAAAAGGTTTGTCTTTTAAACTGTTATATAAAAAAATACCTACAGTATATTTTATAATCTATAAACAAATAAATATTTAGAAAATAAACTACTTCCGGGTTATGCCGTGTGTCAAGATTTGTAAATGCTAAGCATTACCGAAGTAGTTTATTTTCTAAATGATTCTGGCCGTGAAAGCCGTACGTAGGCTTAACTAAATATTTATTTTAAAATGTATTCATCTTTGTTTTAAAAATAAGCCATATTTTTTTAAATAAAGTAGATACCACAAATCAGCATCTTACAATCTGAATCTAATAACTTAACTTAAAATATTAATCAGTGAATTTTTGACCATTTGACTATATATATATATATGTATTAGTGCAGTGTAAGGTTTAGTTAAATATTTCTTGATGTCAGTTCAATCGACAAACACTTGTGAGACCAATGTTCAGGTAGATTTTAGTGAATGTAGCTTGTGCTTAGATGAAATGGAGGGTGCTTTTCGTAATTGTTCATTGTTTCTAACTCCAGCTCCTGAAGAAGCAACAAATAGTTGCGAAATATTGAGCGTAATAAAAAGGTCATCACCAACTTAATCAAGAGTTTTGATTAGAAGCCCTTAGAAACCCAAGACATCCTCAAACTCAAGTTAATTATCAGCAGGGCAAGAACACTCTAAATCAATTATAATTTTAATAGTTGGTTTTAATAGTTCTGAAGACTGCTCTGCAGGTTTAGTGTTCTACTGCATATACTATTACCTCGTACTATTACCTCGTACCAAACTGTGATGAATAGATGGTAAGAGTACAGTTTTTGGTCCCTTGGTACTTTACTCTGTCAGGTTGATAGTCAAACTTTCCAACTCTCGCTCACGACTACACTACTATTAATATTATTAATTTCAATTTTTTTTAAATAGAATATAGAGATATTGAAAATATAAGATGATTCCTTTAGTGGTTTTCTATACTTTGGACTCACCACTATGACCGTAGTGTTTCTAACTGTAAAAAAAAATAATAAACTAGCATAGCCCATTTATTTTATTTTATTACTACTTGAAATGATCTCTAACTCAATTTCAGCAATCGAATTTGGCAGATTTCCTACGAGGCAGGCACTCAATATTTTATTTCCTCTATTCTAAATTGTCATTTATTGCACATAAAATCCGACATACATCATTTATTATTAATCGAAATCGCCAACACAGCATTATACCCAATAACAATTTTTCATACGTTAACACTACCGAAGACGTTTATTGCCGGAAATCGATATGAGGAAACGTGATCTTTATCATAACGAAATGCCGTCACGTGAAAGACCAACCCCACACACCTGGACCAGTAGAAGAATTTTCCGTTCTACGTAAGAAAATTGTCTTTGGGACTACACCGGTGAGTAAAATTTAATATCAAGATATCGGATTTCCGTTACGTCGAATGTCTACATGAACCGCAACGCCATCTACGAGATTGAATGCATTTAGAAATAGGTGCAATTTCGGAAAGCCGGCGCACCACCACCGGCTTGGGTACGCGGAATTAAATTGGGACACGGATATGTAAGAATCTCTGGTGCCGGGTTCTTAGAGATATTGTAAATTTATGAGATTTCTTCTACATTTAGGACAGTAAGCTAAGAATATATGTATAATGGATATAATTCGAAAAAAAAGATCTGAAGGAGTCGAATGTTTTTTTGCGTCTACTTCGTTCTAGAATAATTGACTTCTACACCCACACATACCCGAATGATCCGATTTACTGATGAAAGAAAAATTGTGTTATATTAAAATATCCCTTTATATCATACATTATGAAATTTAAATCGTGCAAATAAATATACCAGGCTGATACACAATAAGCGGAACAAATAAATAAATGAAATAAAATCCGTTAACAAATTACACAAATAATTTCAATACACAATAGTATAAATAGCCAACTATATCAATATGAAATGTATAGGTTATATTAACTTAATAATCAAAATAAAAAATTATAAATATTTCGTTTCAATCAGAAATCGTAAATTGTAGCATTAGTTTGCCTTGTTAAAACCATTATCATTTTGACTTGAAATAGATATTATTTGCAACCACATACCTACACCACGTGGAGCCTAACAGTATTGCAATCTTTTCTAAACATTTTGTTCTTTATAGGTGTTGGAAATAAAAACCTCTTTGATCCTTTGATTGATAATTATTTTAATACCGGGTCCAATCAACTAAGTGATCATCATCAGCCTAAATGGTCAATTTGTGAAAAATAATAAAAAGCGAAGAGCACCGACGAATCAACATGCGTCACGTTTGGAGAGTGAACGGAGATGACACGTCATCGTGTCATCGTGTTGTATATCAAGTTGACTAGCCAGTTGGATACTGGTTTTCAATTTATCATTTTAGGTGAAATGGTATACATGAAAAGCGAGAACGAAGAGGTAGACCAACATTGGTGAAATTAGAGAGTGTAACAAGGAAGTGGAAAATATTTTTAAAATAGTTTAAGGGCACAAAGGGAATATTGAAGAAAAACTACCAAAGGAAATGCTTCAAATTAGACGACAACTGATCTCGTATATGATTAGAAAAAGAAAAGCGGGAAACAAAGCACTGCTGATTTACGGAAAACTAATGATTAATGAAACCATACACACTGGAAGAACTGAACAATAAAATGGAAGGACACGGCGCAGATGAAGTGAAATGCTGCAGAGGGGAGAGAAAAAGCGAGATTCAAAGGGCAGAACTGTGACCGAAAGGTCCCCAGAAGGAAGGGGACAGAACAAAACCAAATATTTTAGGAATCAGTTGATAATAAGAGTGAGGAGTCAAAAAACTGTTAGATGTGGAGGAGATGTGAAGAGGATGAAACAACACGGCAAATAACATGGATTACGAGATGGAACAAACCAATGAAAGCACACCAAAAATAAACAAAACAATCAGCAAGAATTACAGTCGAGGAGGAACTATGGAGAGACTTGAGGAGAAACAAGACAAAAGAAGGAACAAAGATAACATGTGAGCGGGAACACTGAATCCCCGAACCATGCTTAAATCAGGTAAAATAAGAGAAATAGCAACGGAAATGGAGAAGTGGCATCAAGGACCGGAAGAAATGTCAAAAAATTACGGAACAGGCAGAAACACAATATTATTGACAATAAAGAAAAAAACAAAAACAAAAAAAGAAAAGACAAATAGTAAGACAAAGCAAAATAATGAAGAGAAAAAGAAAGATAAAAACGAAGAAAAAAGAAATAAGATGATGAAAAAAAATTCAAATAAAAGAAAGAATAAAAGAAAGAACTAATTAAGCGAAAAAAAAATTACACAGAATACACAAGATAAACAGAGTGATGTACTGTAAATATTTTGAATCTATAGAGCTTGTACAATGTACATTGTACAAGCGGACACTATTCCACCACGAATGAATAGCCAATATACAGGGTCTTTCACGATGAGCTGCCATTAGAAGTATATGGAGAAAAAAATAAAATGAGGGATTGAAAATTTGTGGACTTATGTAGTTAGATGCGATCTTTTTAACTAAAATATTTTCTGTTTTTGGTTACTCAAAATATAAAAAATATCTTAGTAAAAAAGATCGATCCGTATCCGACAACATACGTCCACACATTTTGGTTCTCCACATACTTCTAATAGCTGCTCGTCGTGAAAGACCCAGTATATTTATATATAATTAAATAAATAAAACAACTCTTCTTTGGTGTACGTGTTTATAATTTACTTGGGACGCGTTTCGGACCTCAGGTCCATCATCAGCCGCCAAATCTACAGGTTGTTAAGATATAAGTAACGAGCCAAGTACCATATGATTAAAATTAGTCATTTAAAATAGGAAACGAATACCACTGTAATATTAAATAAATTCAGGAAAATAAGATCGCAAAAATTTTAAATACTTACAGTCTAGAAAATCGACGTCGACAAACAATAGCAGTCATGCAGATATGTCAAAAAAGAATAAGTCAACATCTCAATAAAATACATGCGAGAGGAAAATTCCGTGGAGAGTCGACAATACTGAACCCGACTTGTTGATAACAGTGTTGGAATGGAATAGACAGCGTGGTGGCCAGACCAAGCCGACCGGACCGATACAAAAAACACACGCCGAAAATCCAACAAAATTAAAAGTTCCCGGTATAGTGGAGAAACAACAAATTAAAAAATTCTGGACAAACGGCAAAGCTAAATACAACAGATATATAAACAACGAATCAGACAAAAATTCCGTAGTCGTAAGAAAATTTAACGATTTTAAAATGATATAAGGTGCAATATAAGTTGCATAATCGCGGCGGACAGTGGAAGTGAATTCAACATAAAATTATATTACAAAAGAATAGGCAGACATAGTCAAATCGAAGCCAAGTACAAAATATATAGGAAAAACAAGTGGCTCACATTATAATTAGTAAAATAACTCCAAAGTACAAACATACAAGATGTATGGTGTAGCGTGGGGACAGAATAAAACAGACAACAGCAAATCAAGGAGTAAAAGTTAATAAAAAAATATGAGAGAGTTCTCAGGTTTTAAATGTTATAGCGTTTACAAAAAGGCAAAAAAAGAGAAACTCAAAAAAACAGAAAAATGGAGAGAGAAATAAATATTTTGGTTATAGAGTATAACTGAATAAGGGTTTTGTATGTGAAAATATTTGGTCATTAATAAGGCTTATGCCAGGTGTCATTTTATGGCGTTCTATCTCTAAAAGTTCGAGAAGGTCCATTTTCGGTCCCTTTTGACATTTATGCAAGAGTTTGGCATCCCCATAATTAATATTATGTCCAGTCTCGATTCTATGACGATATAAGTTAGAATTAGGGGTAGTTCTGTGTTCATAAATTCTCCGTGAAAGTCTTCTACCGGTTTGACCGATGTAATGTGCGCTGCAGTTCCCACAATTGATGGAATAGACACCGTTTTGATCTAAAATAGGTTTGGGAGTTTGACGGTATGTTGAAAGGAGTTGTAAGAGTTGATTCTGTGTTTTGAAGGCCGGGATGATGTTGTAGGGTGACAATATATGAGGTAGCTTCTGATTGATACTGTTGAAATAGAAAGGCCTATAAAGGGGGGGATCGTTAAATTTGACATTTCGTGTATAAAGAGGGTCAAGTTTTATCACCGTATTATTAAAAATCTTTTTGATTAAGTTGTTAGGAAAGTTGAAGCTGATTGCGAGTCGAAATACGAAGTTGATCTCCTCCATTTTGTCATTGTAACTTATGGGGTAGGTGAGTGCACGGTGAAAGTAATATCTCAAGGAAGCAATACGATGGGAATAATGGTGGTTGGAGTCAAATGGGATTATTGTGGGTATGGAGGTGGGTTTTCGGTATATGTTGATTTGCTGTTGCCCCTTGATTTGCTGTTGTCTGTTTTATTCTGTCCCCACGCTACACCATACATCTTGTATGTTTGTACTTTGGAGTTATTTTACTAATTATAATGTGAGCCACTTGTTTTTCCTATATATTTTGTTCTTGGCTTCGATTTGACTATGTCTGCCTATTCTTTTGTAATATAATTTTATGTTGAATTCACTTCCACTGTCCGCCGCGATTATGCAACTTATATTGCACCTTATATCATTTTAAAATCGTTAAATTTTCTTACGACTACGGAATTTTTGTCTGATTCGTTGTTTATCTGTTGTATTTCGCTTTGCCGTTTGTCCAGAATTTTTTAATTTGTTGTTTCTCCACTATACCGGGAACTTTTAATTTTGTTGGATTTTCGGCGTGTGTTTTTTGTATCGGTCCGGTCGGCTTGGTCTGGACACCACGCTGTCTATTCCATTCCAACACTGTTATCAACAAGTCGGGTTCAGTATTGTCGACTCTCCACGGAATTTTCCTCTCGCATGTATTTTATTGAGATGTTGACTTATTCTTTTTTGACATATCTGCATGACTGCTATTGTTTGTCGACGTCGATTTTCTAGACTGTAAGTATTTAAAATTTTTGCGATCTTATTTTCCTGAATTTATTTAATATTACAGTGGTATTCGTTTCCTATTTTAAATGACTAATTTTAATCATATGGTACTTGGCTCGTTACTTATATCTTAATAACCTGTAGACTTGGCGGCTGATGATGGACCTGAGGTCCGAAACGCGTCCCAAGTAAATTATAAACACGTGCACCAAAGAAGAGTTGTTTTATTTTTTAATTAAACATATTACTGCACTATGGATTATAATCTCATTTATATATAAATATATCGTTTTTCCGAAATTTTGTTGATTTTAGAAATCTTATGAGATACACATTCGTCTGCAATTAACTCGTTTTTTTAAAAATAATATGTAACAAAATGTTAAGTGCAGACATTTCCGCACTAGAATTAACAAAATTAGTTCTTTTAGTACTTAGATACTTATAATATCTTACCAAAGAAAATGATAAAGCGTTCAAATTCATTACTTTTTTCTCATTTCAGTTAGTAAACCCCTCCTAATCTTAGTTAGCACTAAAATAAACCTCTTGGCAAAAGCATATATAATCCCATCACTAAATCGGGCATAGTAATCACTAAAGCCAGTCATAAGGATTACATTACTTTACCCGTTTACGGGAAAGAACTTTAGAGAAAATTAATAGAATTTCAAGCTGGAGGCAAACTTTAAACTCCATCCACTTTGATTTATCGCGTCTTTCGCGAGTTCATTAAGAAAAACGATTCCAGCGACAAAGTTTTGAGGAAAAACACACAAAAACTTATTTTGCGTCGCTAAATTAATCAAAACAGATCATCCTGAAGTCGAAAACTTATTTACCAACAAACAGAGGAAATATTTCTAAGATTGATTTCTAAAGCGGTTTCTTGAAGGTTGTATTTATGTAAAATACCGAAGAAAACGGAACTGAATATTTTCATTTATTGCAAGTATTGCGAACGTTTTTTTCTCCTGTGGAAAAAGTATAAACTTGAAACTAATGATATTGATTCTAAAAGTTTGTTTTTTATAAAACAAGCGATTACAAGGAATGTGCATTACATACTGAGCGTAAAAATGTGAGATAATACTAACTATCTAGAAAGTAGTGGAGCTAGAGCATGATGATAATCTAGTAGTAAGCAGTTTTTATTATACCGCGTATTCTCTGTTAGCGAAGATAACTCGCGTCTAATGGCTAAGAAGTTCTTAAACGAAGTAGATGATGCTAAATACTGGTCGAATTAAGAACAAAATATTGTTGTTATATTTTGTGAAATTTTAGTAATGTACTTAAAAGAGTTTTCCCCGAACATTAAGTGCTATTTGGTGTTTGTGTGTGCAGACTAAATATACGAAGTTATGCACGCAGTTTCCAACAGATAGTTCTGTTAAGTCATAATGATCTACAACTCTACAAATATTTTTTATTCAACAGCCTAAAGATATCACAAGATTGCAGGGAGAAATTTACGGTATTGCTTATTACTGTTTTTCTTTGTACGCGGCAATTGTTAATTTTATTTTACGTCTGCCAGCGTCTATAACTCGTCAAGTGGAATGTTCAATAACCCTTATTAGTTATTACCTAAAATCGTGACTTCGGGGTTTCAAGAGGTGACAATTAATTAGACGATGCTTAGAAATGACATTTGTCCATCTAGCTTGATATAGAATACAGATCACTGATTCCCAACGTGCTTTCGCTGTCCTTCTCGCTCACGACCGTCTCATAATGCCGCACCGCTCCTTGGGAGCCTCGCCCCACCGGTTGGGAATCAGTAGTATAGATGATTCATTTTGCGTCGCCATGGGCTCTGTACCTAAAATGATTTTCTTTAGACTTTTTGCGAAAAAGAGCGACAGATTTTTTACAATTTGATCAACTGAAAATTACTGAATGGGATATGTAAGTCGCGGACAATAAGTATCATATCTTTCTCCTCTAGATCTGATCATATTGCCTGCATTCTTGCCGCCCATTTTAGTGCTTTTTTTCTCTCAGCAGTGAATGGCGTCAGGAACCTAGAAGTGAGCAATAAAACTAAGACTCGTCACTGAACACAATTTCATGCCATTATTACGCCAAATTCTTCCGTTGCATGAATGCATGACGTAGCATTTTTATCATATACAGAATCAATGCTTTAGCTAAAAAACTGAATAAACTATTCTGATAATAATAATATTAATCCACGCCTTAACATCCCCCAACAGCTTTCGCCACTACGGGGGAATCGGCAGGCCCGAATTATCAGTATTATGGTCCGCCGTCTGTGGTACGTCTTAAGTTGTTTGGCTTTCAGCATTCGCCGAGGAGTAAAGGAAAACCACAGAAAAACCTTCACTCTGAAAGGAGGGCGTGAGACTCGAACTCACGCCCCCCAGACTGATAGCCAAGCGCTCTACCGCTGCACCACACAGTCTGGCTAATCAAACAAACATCAAACAAATTAAGGCTCATGTGATTTGTCAGTTTTCTGCACTTCTTGGTTTGGTAATTTATGTGCTGTTCATGTGTGATGCTTATGTATCGCCTTCTTCTTTACCCCGCAATAATTGGTGAGTTTCGGGTGCCTTGCCTAATATAATCAACTCCTAACTAGAGAAGCATTTGAGCGTTTGCCAGAAAATGTCAGTTGTGAGCAGTAATTGAATATACAACATTTCGGGGTTATACTTAGCAGTCGGTCACCTTGATGACTATACCACACACCATCGTACATAAAAGAATATTCCCTATGGCGAAGAGAGACATACCCACATAAATGCAGCCCAATAATTTCATCAATCCGAATGAGCATCGTAAAAATCTATTTGCGTATTTTCCCTCAACAATGTTTAATACCTTCGGATATTTCCCTCGTGTTCCACTCCAGTAAAACCCTCTTTAGAAGTAATTAAAACGCGACACGTTTATTGTTTTAGTCCGAGCGAGGGTTATTATTTTATTTTTTTCGGACGTTGCGGGAGTATTTTTCTTGTTTTGACAGAAACGTAATTTTTACTTTTATTACGTTCCTTAATTACAGTGAAATCCCACTGAAAATAGCACATCCATCAGTTCAGCACGGCCCTACTGGATTTGATCGTAAAATACAGCGCTCTCGCGGCACAAAGCTTTTAATATATTAAAATCAACCGTGCGCGATGTAATTCAATACACTGGCAAAATAAAATGAGGGTTGCGCTGTGTTAGAATGGGAACGGCTGGTAATTATTTCCGCTGTTGGATGGTTAAATATGTTTACTGTTTCTGTCGGTTTGATTTTGATTAATTTTGTCGCATATAAGTTTTTGTGTAATCATTTTTCGGATATTTACATAATTTGAATTTTTTTTATTACTTTAGGTTTGATATTTCATACACTCCTATAAAAAAAGGGTGGTTATCCGAAGCTTATATTAAGTTGGGGCGTATTAACCTTGCTCCTAGGGAGAGCAAATAAGCAGGCCAATTCTATAACGCAGTTGTTACGTTGCAAGTTGCTACGTAGCAACTACGTTAACGACTTTTGTTAACCACCTTATTAACTAGACTTTAATAAGATTTTGTATTCTATATTGAAAAAATTAACCACTTCTTAAGAATAATACGTTTAACGACAGTGGTCAACTGTTGATGGTCATGCGCATTCAGCACAAAACATTCAATCAGCTGATCAGTACCTTATCAGTATTCTTCGATGTGCTATCTACACAGCAGTTAAAAATACGCAAATTAATTGTGAATATGCGTATTTGCGAGAGTAGAACTACACAAAAGCCATATTTATGCCGACAATGTTTATTTTATTCACAAAAATAAAGGTCTTATGCGACGCACTCAACTCCGTTTACGGATGCCGGTAACGTCGAAGAATTGTGGAAACTATTTTTCTAAAATCGTGTAAAATGAATTATTTTGGTTGTTATTTTTATTCTTCTGCGACTTCGCGTCTGAGTGCATTTCTGAATTGTGAGATTAGGTTATTCTGCTATATATAACCATGAGTTTCAATGAAGGGGTTAATCAATTCGACAACTGATTAAATTCTAGTAGTTGTGGTTAAAAGTTTTAAATGTTTTCTCGTTTATTGAATACTAACTTAATTATTTAATAATAATAATTTAAGTTAACTGTGTTAATTTTTCCAATGTACAGTTGTGTTTGAGTAAAGTTGTGTAAAGTCCTAAGCAAGTCTTCCCTTTGTTACTTCTGGCAATTGTTAGGTAACCTCTAAAATAAAAATATAAATTAAATCAAAATATTGTAGATACGTATTAATCAATCACCTTTCATGTAAATCTTCTATTTCATTTACGATACATATACCATAAACCAAACATTTCGTTTTTATTTTAAGGTTAAAAACTTGAAGAGTGTTTGACCGCACGTCCCTATCGGTTTCTACGTAGTTCGTAGTCACTCAGTTCGCCACTGAACTGGTGGCAAACTATTTAACCACTTGCTACTGTTGGATTCCTACCGTGGTTTTGTTTAAGCGGCTGCTTAAACGGTCCAATTAGTGGTCCCTTCCTTCTTTTATGTTTGTCAATGAAACCCCGAGTTAATCTTTAAATGTTTATAATTTACTATTGTATAAGGCTCGTTCGGTACTTGTAATGGAAAAGATATTGACGTGTCCTAGTTATGATGGTGTGGCGATTCTTTGATAGTTGCAATTGTAGAAATTAGAGTTGGACACGTCTTGTCACTTGGACTTATGGATATCGAAGAGTGACTTGTTAACGGTTTTTGGTCGCAACTACAGTCTACTCCCACTCAACCTTCGACTGCAAGGGCCACCAAGGCAATTATTAAGTACTTAAATTATAGAACAAGGAGAAAGTGGTCAAATTCCTTTACCTGCGTCGAACGAGTGAAAGCACATTTACAATACTATTTACAAATTGTCAAATTACATAACTTACTAACTAATCATTTACCAATATTAAAACACAAAATATATACACAAAGCAATAATATAGTCTTTATGGAAACACTGAATACAAGGTATACAACACTACATAAGAACTGCGTTATAGAATTTGCCTGAATGTTTATTTCCACGCAGCTGTTACAATAAGTGGTAGTATATCGTCTGTTCTATCTATCGTCTGAACCAGCTATAACTCGTAAAGTAACAATTCTCCTATAATTGGTTAAGGTAGAATATTTTATGGTTTACTACGTACTAAACCTTCTTTTTTTGTTTTTATTGACCGAAAATACTATTTTAAAGGACCTACTACCCAAAGGATAGTAAAACATTACTTAACGTATATTGTTACAAATTGCGATTTTTGTTGGCGCACAAATAGATACCTTGAAATAGGTTTGTGTGTTAAATTATTTTCTTTTAAGGCAAACTTTTGGAGCTAAAATTTAAATTATGTTATTTACAGTCGTTTTGTTCCGGGGTTTGACCATATCCTCCGGTTTTTAGAATCTTTTTAAGCTGCAGAAACAAGTGGAAATGGGACATTTCATGTTGATCTCAGTATCCAGAATATAGTCTGAAATTATTATTAATCTTATATTCATTTTTTACCCTTGTGCGGTAGTATAATGTATCAGTTAAAATAATAAATAAACACTCGATTAAGAACATTGTAAACTGAATCCACCAATCAAAACATGAGCCGACCGACGAAAGGGTTGCCGGGAAAATAGCGTTTCAGTACTGGTCTGGCGTATATAAAGCGACGTTGTTGCTTTTACTGCCCGTCAATCCGGCACAATAAATCTATTTAATTTAACAGTGAATGGAGGCCACACCATCCGAGATAAAGCTCGTAAAATTGCGTGTGCTCCGCGTTTTATTACTTGTAAATGTGTACATGACGATGATTTATTTGGTATTCGAATGAAGGCCGACAACTATGCAGGATTTAATTTGTGGTGGGGGATGTCATGTTAATAACTGTGTGTTATTATCGTGTAGTGTGTAAACCTGTACATATATTAATGAAGTTAAGAGTGGTAGTAAACATGTAGACAGAATTTGTTGAAGAAGATATGTTCCCGTATTCTTTGAAGAATGAGCCCACTTTAAACCAACACATACATATGCCAGGGCAGAGAAGGTTTATTTATACATGGTCTTCATATTTTGTGAGAATAATCTCTCTCATTTTTTTTTATTTTTGTTACTAGTATTTCACTCGACATCCAATGGCATTTAATAACAATGAGATTACTTATAATGTAAGCAACGATGGGCAAATCTAAAAAATTACATCCTTAAGATAGCGACAAACATAAAATATAAGTTTAAAATTTGTTGATGTCATACATTGGTCATACATGACTGTCATCTCACCTGGAAACATAACAACGATGAACTGTGAAAAAAAAATATTTGTATACTTATGCACTGCAAACAAAAGCAACTGTACTGCCGTGCTAAGCAAGAGGGGCGTATCTGTCAATTTGTTAGCATTTTACTTTGCCAATCAAATCTAAAGATGGAATAATTTATTGTTGATCTATTAAAGCTTAATTATAGAAGGACATAGCAGAGAATTAAAAAAAACATAGAACGCTTCTATCTACATGGCAAAAGCACAATACACTCTTAAACTCGACATTTTACAACTTTTTCCAGATGTAGATACGCCCTTTCAGTTTAGCACACTTAGTGAGTTGCCATTAACCGCAATTTCGTCTTTTGCAATATTTTTGCTGTTATTTATTGCGTATAATTTATATTAATTCTTTTTTTTTTCAATTTCTTCAAAACCTACAGCCTACAGCCAACATGTTAGTATAATTTATATTGTTTTTTTTTTTTCAATTTATTCAAAACCTACAGCCTACAACCAACATGTTAATAAAAGGATTAATCAAATTATTCTTTATAATAATAAAACATTTAATAATTTCTATACAAGTTCACAATAATACAAATAAAATGAATTAAAAAAATAAGAAACATTCATTATGAGCAAAATGTTTTATATGTACTCATTGGTTTTTCAATTCCTTACGAAGTTAATGTTAAACGGATGTAAAAAAGCTGAAAGAACACCGACATACATGATCATAAATATCTTTATATGTTGTGGCTATGAATAACTCCATGTCATCGGTGTTGATGTGGATTTCTATCAAAGAATAAAACTTCAAAGTCCGATGAGTTTCTATATTTATTGACTTCTTACAAAATCCGGATTTCGAGAAATTATTCTCGTCATCAGTTGCATACGTCCATAAAAAGCGCTACTTTCCAATACATTACAACATCTCGTTTTAGTCACCCGAATTATGGTATAAATCGTTCGCTCGTGTCTTATTAGATATGCTGCACACTTCGTGTGTGAACACTAATTACAATCACAAGTGGCCGGTATTGTATAATTCGCCCATGTAGTCTGCAGTTGGTACTAAAGTGACAGCTATTTTTACGCCTCGAAAACTTGGGATCGGCAAACAATAACATCCGAAAAGGTAGTGAAATATTTTGGCAATATATCGCAGCTAAAGTACATCAACTGGTTGTCAAAATTATATTATATTATATTACATCAACATCAACATATTACGCGAGAATACGAGGGTGGTACCCCTTGTGTGTTCTTTTGTTTGTTCTTTATTAATATCTAACAATATACAGGGGAGAACAACACTCATACTTGAAATACATTAATTTAAATTATGTTACATATTTAGTTATATTTGCAATAAGGAAAATATACAGTCATACTATATATAATTGTTCAATATATATATATATGAAATTACTAACTAGACAGTACGTCTCAAAGTCGTAAAGTAGGTTATTACTTTAAAGGCATGAATATTGTAGCTGTTCAATATTAATTAGCGAAAATGATAGGTTTCAGTAGCGGCGCGTGAGCAGACACGGCAGGCGCGGCCCTTTGTGCCAATTGAGGGGTTACATTTCCAATTAAACCCGTAGGGATGTGTCAGGTAAAGTTCACCTTGACTTGATTTATCTTGACGTCCCGGTTATCGCTTTATCTAGCCAGTTATCGATCTTAGGCTACCCTAACAAGCAACTGAAACCTATATGTTACGCTTAGTAGTCAAGTTGTATGTAAAGCTTAATAAGTTTGAATATATTCAATAAATTATAGGAAGACATTAATTTATAGGTCGAATAGGGAGATGTACAGTATAAGAATAAGTAAAAGAAGATAATAATACCCGTTCGTCATCATTTGTTTGTTATGAAATATATGCTTTTATTAATGCTGAAAAATGGGTTTATCCTATTACTTGTTTGACGTTATTGACATGCATGCAAATGGAGAATTGTTGTAACTGTTGATTTATGATTTGGAAATGGTGGCATTGAAACAGCGAGTACTGTCCCGACTGCTGATGTAGCAGATGTCCACCCGCATAATACTGTTGCCTTCGGTGCTAATGCAACAATGCGTTAACGTCAGTTGCATCGGATGATCGGATTTAGTTTGTGGAAATAGGTATACAGTAGGCCCCATGTTGATATATCTGAGCTATAAGCTGATGAGTCTCCTTTATGTAACATTATTTTTATTGATCGATCTACGCAGATATCGAAAAACTGCATGTAATAATCCGAACAACGTTAGCAAGTACCATTGGAGATTGTAGAATATCAGTTAGATAATATGAAGGGAAGAAATATCGTGGATGCAGTACACTTTTAAACCAATAAATATCTTGATTTTGCAAATTCTCTTTTTGTTCCTTTTTCCGTATAATACAAAACATAATCTGTTCATTTTTAAACACATGGTTTTTAAGGAACTGTGAGTACCTACGTTACATTTGTTTATTAGCACTCTCTATTTCGTTATTTGCTTTTACTACATGCTAGTTTAACACCTGGCTTTGACAGTGATTCTGGCGTGACGTAGATGCGCAGAACGATTTTTGTACGCTGATGTGGATAATCTCTGTTTTTATCATTCTTGGGATGTAACCATAAAGTACACGGGAAAAAATGACTCGTATGCCAAATCCAACAAAATCACGCTAGATAGCGCCAGTACCACAATATCGGCCAAAATCAATTCTGTTGATTCAGTGTCATTTCAGTCAGTGACAATTTTCGCCACCTAGATTAATGAACAATAAACCTATTTTTGTTGCCTTGGTGATAAAATTGACTATCGATATGCTTTTGTGTTCAGAATGTCATTCTGACTGAAAAATTACATTAATTATGACGTAATAAATAAAAATAATAAACTTTTAAATTTTATTCTCAGAACACAAGTATCATACGAATACAAACTTGTATTAGTGTAGAGTCTTTGTGGTTATTGGTTGCGGTTTTCAGATTCGTGTTTCAGACGTAATTATTTGTAAATGCAGCAAAACAATTTTCAAAAATGCTCTGAACAGAAACAATTTTCAAAACATTCTGTCACGATAAAGTTTCTTTGTACTTCCGGTTTAACCGGAAACGTCCAACTTTGTTTATTTCAAACGGTGCCTATTCCTCTCATCTTATTTAGCTTACAATTACTTTGAATAGTGTTTATATGAGATTCAATTTATTTTAGTTGATCAATTATTATCAAACGATCCATCAACTGTATACACAGTAAATCAGATTTTGATGGAATACTATATGTTGTCTTCATTAGCTGAAGGCATATGAAACTTAGCTTGAAATAATTCGATTGACATATAATCATGCCTATTATATTCGAAACTCCGAGTCGTAGAGGTTTTGAAAAAAGAATATGAAAAAGGTGATACCTATGGCGTGTGTCACCCGGTATCGGTTATTGCCTATTCCAATTAATAAACTTTTTAAACAAATTAGCTTTTTATGTAAAACCCAGAAAAATATTCTGTGAAATTTCCTTATAAATTTGCTAAAATGTGAAAAAACATGAGATCATATATAATATAGTTTTCGTGCATTGTATTTTTTTTATTATCAGTTTTTGACATACAATAATTTAAGTCCCGTGTCAATATATTGGATGGATTTTCAATATCCGTCACCTCCACCAAAATCGCTGTTGACAAAATCAATTTCATTATGGTAAGTATTCTTCCGGAGAATTTCCCAATGCTCCCTTACAACTCCCCGTCTATGCAAACCAATTCAGTCCTTGAGAGTCTAATTCAGGCAATAATCCTTAAAACAAAGAGCAATTAACCTTGCCGAGATCGAACGAAGTACTCTCGAAGATTTATTAACAAAACTTCGACTAACCAAAGCCCAACCCCAAGAGCGCACGACCACTACAGATATATATCTTCGTTCGACCGGTAATTTATTGCAGTTTCGCGGTAACCCGCAAAACCTATGGTAGATTAAATTTATACCGCGATACAAGCGTTGAAACGGACGGTCTTCTGTACTTAGCGCGCATAATTGCTCAAATTGGAGCTCATCCAATACACTCAAGCAAATCTAATGCAACTTAAAAGTTTGTCTCATCAGGTTGTTGGTTATTATTTGTGCTATTTGTGTCCTTTGGTTGCAACGATAATAGAAAAAAGTATGAATTATTAATTGATATTGGCATGGTCAAAGAGATGGTACAAAGCGCGAATTCAATAGTTTCAAACCGCTACTGAACTGCACAGAAATACATTAGCAAAGCTTTGTACCTGCAACTGTAGAATATTAGGTACCTATATGTACAAAATTTCATACAAACCTTTGTGGATATACAGCACGTTTCCCCGAACGCATTTACGGAGGAACGGCAACATCGCTCTCCCCCCGGCGTATTTTTCAGCGGCTACGCCACAGAATAGATATACGCTACGCTATATTTATTTTTAATAGTACCAATTCTGTTTCATAATACCTAGAATCTTCATCATTAAAAGGATGTACAATTTGTTTTACTAAGCTTAATAGTTTTGGAGATCTTGATGAAAACGCGGGTATACAACATTTGCGAACACGTTCAAAGGTTTTGACGCAGATGAAGGCGAATTCATGTACAGATGCAGTTACGTGTGTAGTGGGCTTTATGCGCACCAAGGCTGCGCGAGGGCAACTTTGCAACAAGGAGGTCAAAGGTTCCGATGGAAGTGCGACTTCTGTATAGCGTAGCGCAGGGGTGGCCAACTTTTGTCTACTTAAGGTCTACCTTTTATCTTTAAAATATGCGGTGATCGACATGTTGTCATAGGCGTAGCACTCCCGCGAGCTATGGGAACTACATACGCAAAATATATGTTAAAAATTATTTTCTTTTTATATCACCTATTAAGTTTTCGATATAAAGGCATAAAGAAAATAAATTTCCTGACTCAACTTTTCATATGTGCAGAGTTCATTATAAAAATGCACAGTATGACTGAATATTTGATTTTAAGATTTCGCGACTCTTTTTTTGTCAGGGAAATTAACATGGAAGATTTTTAGACTTATATTCTAAAAATTTTAGAGTTTTGTTAATCTATCAATAGATCGTTGGAGTTCATATCGTACTGAAACAACTTGTTTATCTACCTACGTTGTTTATCTACGAGTAATATTAACATATTTGATTAGGTTTGAGCTGAAAGGATATCTAAGGATAGCCTTTGCTAATATTTTTATCTCGTTGAGTTGAACGGTTAGTCCTTTGCGAATATTTGTTTATCTTGTCGCGCCAAAGGTCAGCTCTTTACTCAAAAGTTAATTTATTTTGGGTGGCTGAAAGGTTAGCAGTTTTCTAAAATTTATTTATTTTGTTGAGCTGAAATGTTATCTTTTTGCGAATACATATTTGTGTCAGCCCTTTACTGGCGTGGTAGGTAATTTATTTTGTTGAGCTGAAAGGTTAGCCCTTTGCTAATAACTGAATGGTTTTGAGCTGAAAGGTTAGCTAATATTTGTTTATCGTGTTGAGATGAAAAGTTACCAATTCGATAATATTTGTTTATACAGTTGGAGATGAATGGCCGGCCTTTTGCTAACATTTGTTTATCTTGTTAAACTGAATGATTAGTCCTTTGCTTATTTGTTTATGTTCATGAGCTGAAAGGATGACCCCTTGCGAATATGTTTATTTTGTTGGGCTGAAAGGTTATAGCTTAACATGCTAATATATGTACTTAGCTGTAAGGTGGTTTGCTTTTTCCAATTATATTTGTTTTGAGTTAAAAATATTAGCGTTTTGAACGCAAAATGAAAAGAACTACATGGTGGCAACTTGATTATTGTTGAATGAGTAACATCTTTGAATTTCGGCAAATTATGAATTGTCGAATGGATGTTTAAATGAGTTACTGAGACCAATAAAAATGAGGACAATAGTTCTGAAGACTGGCTTTGAGAGCAAAGCTATGGTCAGGATTGGACGTGTTAGGAATTATTTTGTTTGTTGGATTAGTTCAGATATTGGGCCAGTGATAGAAGATTATAAACACGCTTATTTGTAAATACATGAGTAACTAGAATAACTTTTGATTGTTAACGGTTTTTATTACAATGCGATAAGCAAAAAAACTGCTATCGGTAAACGGATAGTTCTGTGAGATCGAAACTTGGTTCTTGATTCGAAACTATCTTTCATCTTCCACATTCGCTAACAATAGGGTTATATACTTAGGGAGAAACACAAAGGTTCGTCACTGTTCAAGTAGTATATTGGACAATTAGTTATCAACCGTTTTTTTTAATAAGTGTTATAGTCAGGCTTATTTGCTATGTAAAGGAGACGAAACCCACCATCACACATTAAGTCAAGACATCGCGAGCGATCGCCCAAAATTCACTTCGCGATCGACCGGTCGATCGCGATCGACTTGTTGGCCACCCCTGGCGTAGCGTATATCTATTCTGTGGCTACGAGCTTCGTCTAGACTTTAGAGGCAGTAGTTTGTTGTTCGCAGGACCGGACGGGAGCGCTTTTGTAGTTTTTAAAAAATGCACGTACATAGTGCATACAATTTCTAAAATCTTTTCAATTATCAGAAAATAATAAGCAAAAATAAATACGCTGTTCCCAAAAAAATAGAAGACTTTATAAAAAATATATAAATTAGGTAATATATTACTACGAATAAACAATGAAATAAACATTATCTATCGGGCTCAAAGAATCCACCTTACACTGCATGACAGAATCCGAGCAGGTTGTAAAAGTTGTCCCTCACGCTAGAGAGCGCTTCGGTACAGTATTGGCAGCTTCTGTAATGTTTGCTCTCAACTCCTGTAAATTATTTGCCCTATTGACTACATCTTCATAAATGGTATTTTTAAGATAAACTCACTAAAAAATCGGTCGGAGACAGATCAGGTGATCTTGGGGACCAACGAATGTCGCCTGTCACACTAATAAGACGGTCAGGAAATGCGGTTGTTAAAAACTCTCGCACCCTAGCCGCGTTATGAGCGGGACGGGCGTCTTCCTGAAACCAAACATCAGCCTGATCTACACCGGGAAGGTTAAGAATGGCGGGAAATACTTGCTCTTGCAGAAGAGTAAAGTACTTCTGGGCGTTAAGAGATCCATCGATAAAGAATGGCCCACCTAAATCATTGCCTAGAATACCAGCCCAAACATTTAGTTTTTCGGGATATTATGTATTATGGTACGCATAACTTCGTTGCTGATTTTCTGTGGCCGAATACCGTAGAATGGAAATTTAGTTAGTTTACCATGTAACGGAAAAGTCGTTTCATCAGTAAAAATAATATTTTTTTTTAAATTTTTATCTGCGTTCGCCCTTTGCATACAGTTTCACAAAACTCTATTCTACGAATACTATCGTCTGCGAAGGTTTCCTGAGTTTTTGAGTAGTTATAACTCCGGAATTCCCCAGTCTTAGCAACGGTTTTGTTACCAATACCCAATTCCTCGCCAATACTTCGAGTGGATTTCCTATTGTCCTGTACTACAGCGCCGCAGATTAGTACCTACATTCCGTCGTTCTTTTGCCTCAATTTCTTGTGGGCTTATCTCCTTGGATGACAAGTACTGCAGCTCTTTAGACAAAGATCTTTTTCAAATTATAGCACAATATTGAAAATTGTTTGTCCGCACAGGACCGGTCTGCCTTCAAAAGTTACTGCAAGCAAGTCCACTCACTGTTGCGCTGAATTGCCACCATAAAACCACTTGATGATTCGAAGTTGTTCTAGCGGAGGGTACATCGCGATTACTAGGTTATGAAGAAACGTTGTTAGCGTTGTAAGATGTGCGATAGTTCTGCCGTTGCTTGCATGTGCCGCGAAACGCAAAGCCAGACCTGCTCTCCCACCACAACTTAACAACTTAACATTAGAAGAAAAGATATCATTACATACATCATTACATTTTATTCACTGGACGAGTTCCTTGTATATGATTGGCACTAATTTTAATGTTGTGAAATGTAATTATTCATACATGTATTCTGCACGCCCGTGCTTCATGTGTATATGCATGTGATTTGTTGTGTTCGAACGATTTTGGTAGTTCTACTGTGATTAGCGTGACTATTGTTTCTGACTATTTTTGTCTTTTGAATGTGTAATGTCAAATACTAGAATGTACTGTCCAAGGATGGGTTTAATAAATATCTTATCTTATCTTATCTTATCTTATCTTATCTTATCATATCGGTTCCATTCGGATCGTAAGTCACAAATGGATGTGTTTGAGTGGTTCATACTTAGGATATTTAGTGCCAAACCATGAAAGTTATTTTTATTTTTTTTAACTTGTTTATTCTAAAACTGAATGTATTCCAACCAAACAGTAAGAGTACTTTAACGTGCACGTCGCATTATGACAGCACACGGGGCCACCGGCATGCAAAGGTATTTGTTCCCTGCCTAAAATACCAGGACAGTCGATTTTAGCCCGAGCCGGGATCGAACCCGGGCCTTCAGCGTAGATAGCAGCCGCTCTATCCTATACGCCATCGACCCCCCAGATGAACAAAGTTCAGATATACAAAATCTTTGAGATCTGAACTCCGTTTGTTGTTTAAACTTGCACTGAAATCCCCAGCTTTAGTAAACAAACCGAGCTACAGATTTACTTTCTCATGCTATACTTGAAACAGGTGCTTACTATCGGCATACAATAAATCTATCTTTTGTAAAATTAACGCATGTAACAAAATTTTTAGTCACGTGGGCGAAATTTTTTAATAACATGATATTTTATAAGATTTCATTATCTTGAACTATCTAGTAATATGATTCGCCTATTCTATGCTGTTTGTTTGAAATATTTTAGTATACAAAGAAACTCTATTTAGCAAATGTTATGTCACACGACATATGATTTTCTGATCGATAGCAATAGAAAATGAATTGGTTTTCAATTGTTATTGTATCATAATCGACTATTTCAATTGTTTCAGATATATATTGTCCTGGGGTGTACGATGGGTGGTCCTGTTGGCCGGACACCCCGGCAGGTCAAAATGCTAGCAGCCCTTGTCCCGCCTTCATCACTGGGTTTGACCCAAACAGTAAGTAACAATTTAAAAGATTATTTTTTCTTTCCACAATCGCACACTATCGTGTCAACAAATAGTTACTACTTACTTCTACTGATTTTTTAATTAATTTTAAGACTTACCTCTGACATGGTTTCTCTTTCGGCAAGCTTTTCTCTGCCAGGAAAATTAAAAATACCTGCTGCAATTAAGAGAATCATTACCATTTCTTTTTAATTTAGTTTTCCAGTTATTCCAGGTTTGGTGTCTTTGAAACGTATTTCGCTTTGCTAATACTTATAATACTTACCCCTTATCATAAATTTTATTCTTGATAACTCATCAATTAAAAGATTATTTTCGATGTAGCTGAACATACATTATGAAGTAGAAGTTATAATGAGCTCTTTTATTTGATTTGCTTTATCTCGGAGCTGTCACATGTTCCTGCCATGTTATTAATATCGACTGAAGCCGTTTTTTTTGCTTAAGTCGAAGACAAACTTTGGGTTTGCTGATATCTTCGGCCGAAGACGAAAGAAATTCTAAAAAAGTGACAAAATATGAAGATAAAATTTTTGTTTGCAATATTGCTTATTTCTTATGTTGAAGATACATATAAAATAATATATGCAAATCGCCTTATACAGTGTGTCCCCAGTACACCTAAATTAGACCTAAATTGGAATATTGATTTACTGTATAAGCTGGTCGCAAAATAATAACTTGTTAAAAAAAAATTCTTAAAGTTTCAGTTTTCACAATTAAATGTAAACTGCGATAGGGAAAAATGTGTAAATGTTTTAAATTTATTCTGATCCTCAGATATCAAGTTTGAATATTTTATATCAATTTTAATATTTTATTATTTTTTATTATTTTATAAAAAAAATTAAACATGTTTTATGCAAGAAAAACTACCCTAGGGTCATATTTACAAAATAAGTTCTGTACTCTACTCTAGTCATTTAGAAAGATTTTTCGTACTTTCTAATTTTTCGAATTTTGTTTTAAAAGTGGATATAACATAACATAAGATTCCATTTAAGACAGTTATTTCCTTAGAGATTTTTAATTAAAATGAAAATAATTGATAATTCACTCTTGAACAAATTTAACAATTTCTTTCCATGTTTTGGGGAAATAAAACTTTATAAAAAATAAATTCTTCGTTTTTCAATAAATTTAGGTTCATTTATATAATAATATATAATAATTAAAATAATAAAGGTACTCTTACACGACGCCACTTTTCGTATTGCGCAAGTTAAAAAATGGCGCAATTCTTATATTGCAATGAGTGAACAACGCTGCAACTATAAATATTGCGACACTTTCAGTACAGCGCGCAATTTTTAAAAGTTGCGTACAGCTAAAATGTTGCTGCCTGTAAACAGATACCGACACGGTACTAGCGCCACACAGAAATGGACCGACGTGTTGGTCCACTTCCACTTTAGTGGCGCAACATATAGTAGATGTAGGTATATACGGTTGTGTTGGTTAAACATCGATAGTTGGCGTGTCCGATAGTTATCGATAGTATCGTTAAAACTATCGATACTATCGATAACTATCGAACTTCAACAAAGTAAAAACTTATCATGCTAACCGATAAATATTCTCTAAACAAAAAAGAACATAAATAAATATTTATTATTTCAACATACAATGTTAACAACAGAAACAAGCTAAAATAAATCCTTCTTCTCTGAAAAGAATTTCGAATAAATATGACATTCTAAAAAAACAGATAAATAAATATTACAATAAATTTCCAACTAAAGTCCTCGTAAATAAACAACTGATTTTATATTTTCCGCATAATGCACATTTAGCAAAATTTTCATTCTACTTGTAATTCCCAACCCAACCCAACCCAAGACTTTTTGTTCGAATAATTTTTTTACGGTCATAAAAATTGTCATTGATGGGAATGTTAGGTTAAACTAAAATGAAATTTCTCTACATTTAGATCCTCCTATTATCGTTCTTGGGGACTTTTTCCTGTAGGTTCGACAAAATATGCTATAATACGCGGCAACGTTAAAATTTCAATAAGTCAGTAGGGCTGTTAAAGTAGAAAAATCCACAAGTCTACTTCACTTTATCCTCACGTTCTGCGATAGGCTATAGTTGAGCCTTTTCCTACAAAAGCGGCCTTGAAGAGCTCATTAACAATTGCTCATAACACGCACACTGCTTTAGTCCTCTCATCGGCAACAGAATCTGAATCAATTTTGTTTATGAAATAAACAACAACACAGTATCACTATCGCCGTATAAAACTTAATGAGGCAGAATATAAACACAACCACTACAAGTACGAGGGTGCGCAGTCGTTCCTTGAGCAATTCTTCACATCCGACGTGCCACTTTTATAAGTTGCAGCAATGAAAAGTGGCGTGTACTGTGTGAATAGCATCGCAACTTTAAAATGTGTGGCTGCCACTTGGCGCTGGCGCTAGTCGAAAGTAGCGCAACTTTTGACTGATTTTATCTCACGTGTGAACACAACATGCCATTTCATAGTGTCGCAATAGAATCTCGCGCAACAAAAGTGGCTACGTGTAAGAGCACCTTAAGCTTAATAGAAATCAGTTGCTGCCATCTGCTTTCTACTCGCACAACACGTAGGCTTTTCTCCTCCATTTAGTCATAGAAACAAAAGAAAAACACAATACTTCCAATTAAACACACCTAGATACTGTTCAATTCTCCGGGCAGCGGTTTATATTTTTATCGTCTCTTGATTCAGACAAAAAATTGTTAAAAAAATGCGTTTTTTTAAGGAATCCGTTCAAACTGTAAGAAATACCAGTTTATTTGTACATATTAAATACATACCTCTCTACGTGTATTTTATGTCCTGTCAAAACTGTCCCCACAATTTGGCATTGTATTTTGTTGTAAACATCAGACGGGTTGAATTTGTTTATCACTGATTGTTCCTAGTGCTGCCACATCATTTTAGTGTTAGCGGTACCTACTTTATCTACTATTCTTGTAGTCAACCAAGGAAGTTTGTTAACATTTTCGCCAAGTATCAAAGTAAAGAAACCTTTCAGGTCCCTTTCTCGCTACGCATGCGCCATGCGTAACAACTGGCTTCAGCAAAACCTTGAACTTCATATTGACAGAAGTCAATGTTTTGCCGAAGGTGTAATTTTTTGCAGAAGGTTGCCGAAGCCGGATGTTCGGTCGGACACTCCATATTATATAACATGTCCTCAGTTCAATTGTGTGTGCCCTACAACACAAGTAAATCATACAATATTGATCCACTTGTCTCCATGTGAACAAATGTGGCAGCATCAATGTATGGCAACGTACCTAAGGAAGAATTCAGATAGCAGAAACTAACTGCCAAGATACCAGAGAACATGTAACATTTAGATTTACAGTTTACTTAGATAAAAAATATATTAAATTCAACTAATCTAAAGATCTAAGGGGAAAAGGTGGTACATATTCCAATAAACAAAATAACCACACCCCAAACCTTCAATTACAAACTGCAAATACTGATAACAACTGTTTAACCTATAGTCGACAATTATTTGCAATTAATCAGTTCTATCTGAAAACTTCTTAAGTCACATCTCAATGCAACGCATTGGTTTATGTACCTACAGTGTCCCACTTTTGTGCTGCATATTTTTAGATTAAATGCCATTAAGTGCCAAAAGTTATATATCAGAAATTAAAAGTTACTAAGTTTCAACGGGCTTGGCTTTCACGAAATTAGAAAAAAGTAACAATTAGTTCATGTTTTGTTTTTCTTTCGGCTCAGAATTAAATTCACTTTCTAAATAATATTTTGGCGGAAAAAGAATAGAAATAGAAATGAAGAACAATACACCAAAACAAAAAATACATTATTGGTATTGACATTCATTACCAACATTCGTTCAACTTTTCCCTCACGTACAGAACGAACGATCCACCAAGGCACATCCCCAGATGTTGCTTTTAAAATGGGATAAGTCGACCGCGTTTCAATTGTTCGCCGACGACGTCAGCTCACAGAAATTTAATAAAGAACACGTTTCTGTTAAATCAGCCGGAAAATAACTAGATTGTCCCGCGCTTAGCGATACATCCAAGTTGACTGCTACCTTCTATCCCCGGATTCGTCTCAAATAACAAAACAGCGACGTACCTGACCGACATCTAAAGTTTGTCACCTGTTTTCTCTTTCTGTTCACAGGGTTTGCGTATAGAAAATGCGAGAAAAATGGCGAATGGTTCTTCCATATAGAGTTCAACAAGACCTGGTCAAACTATACAACATGCGTGAACATGGATGATTTAGTTGTAAGTACGCTACTGACTGTTAATATCAAATTACAGAAACATTAAATCCGTGAAATCCGTATAAATTATCATCATGAATGAACCGAATAGAAACTGTGTTGGAAACTTAATACCCCAGATATTAATCCAGTTGATATTTTCTCTATCACGCAAATGGAATTTATGGTATTTAACGGTAATGCTTCTGTAATACTATATCTAGAAACTATGCAGATATATATTACATTTTGTCGCTACTTTTTGTTGTTGTCTATTTCTTCTATTTTATTTCGAATACACTTCATATCGAGATTAATTAAAATTAGACTCATATCCAATGGAATACAGTCTCCGAACAGGGGTTTCAAGTAGGTATGTCGACGCATTATAAATTTGATTTATTGTCGGAAACGACACTCCCTTTGCATGCACATGTAATTACGAATGGGTGCAGTGGTTATTAGAGTGGTAGATATTATTGAAGATGCTGTCAGTCAGAAAGCAGTAAATCTTCCGCCATTTTAATTAATAATCCTTATGTGATATAATCTTAATATAAAAACATAATGATTGTACTTTCCAGACCATGAAACAAGCTTACCGAACCTCCGTACAAGAGAAGTTAGGTTCGCAGGTTGGTTTGTAAGTATTAACGTTGCATCACAAATTTGGGAAATGTGAATATTTTAAAGAGAAAGTAATGCAAACATAACTTAACCTGTATTTCTGATTAAATATTGCATATTACTCATGTTAAAACGGAAGGATTATTTTGTGTAGTAACCGAAAGTTTCCTTTTCACAAAAGAATTTTTCATTATCAGCACTCGTATCATAAATAGCTATTGCATACGCTTGTAATTTGTAGTCCCAGTTGAAGATCTGGACTTATTCGCACTGACATCTATGTCTTGACCTTGAAAAGATTTTAATATTTGTGATGCAATCTGGCAAATGTACCTGATTTCGGTGTGTCTTTGCTGCTTTTAAATTGTGAGAAAGAAGTATTTCAAATGTGGGATCAATTTGATAAAAATTGAAGAAGATGATAAAAAATTACAAAACCATAGTTCTGATAAACACGACTTTAAAGTTTCAAATAGTGATATTCTAGAAATAAGTATAGTGTTTGTGTTATTGTCTGATAAAAATATTGGAAAATTTAGTTGACTTTAAAATACGAGGTGATATGTAACAATATTTATTGGGTGACCTGTATTTAGTGTGACTGTTCCTCGTTTCTCGTTTATTTCAAGAGAGACAAATTGGTGGTTAAGGACGGAAGTTTTTGAAACAAAATTTTACCCATATTTCTATTTTGTTTTTAAGATATAAACAAAAAAGATCGCTTGAGAGTTTACCTTAATCTGATTGCATAACTGTGTAAAACGTGTCTTAAGGATTTTTTATTTTCAAATCTCTAATTCCATTACGTACAGGCACGAATCAAAAATAAAAATTCTTAAATCAGTTTTTCATTGATTAATGCAAACCTTTTCTATTTTTGAATTTGAATTTTTGCAAATTCATTACCATAAAAATGTGCATGTTTTTCCCCTTTTCTAGTTTACATATTTTTTTAAATAAACACTTTTACATTATTGCAAAGAAAACAGTAACTTTAGAAAGTAAAATAAATGGATCAGGAAAAACAGTTGTCTGATAAAGATATCGGTCATAATTGCTTTAAATTAGTTATTCGTAATTTTGACTATTTTAACCAGTTTGTTATTTTGTTGTTGTCTTGAGAATAAAAGGTGTTGATTGATAGGGTTATGTGTTCAGAATAGTATAGTAAAGATATAAATAAAAAAAGCGTATTGTGCGTAACTAAAAATTTTGCACATGACGTCATTTCTGCAACCAAAAAGAACTGTTATCAACCTTAATATTATCTAAAATTGTTTATTTGTTCGGGTATTTAACAATCATACGCGTATTTAACAATGTCCTACGCGAAGGTATGTATAAAAAAATAAAACAAAAATCATACTTTCCTATATCATAGACCAGCCGGTTCATTACTTTATATATTGCAATCATATTGAAACATATTTCAATAAAATCAAAAATGTTGACTTAACAAAATGTAATAATGTAATAAGGTAACAAAATTTTACCTTTTATTTATTGAGACATGTTATATATTTCTTACCACTATCACTTACTTTTTTTTATTAAAAATGTAATTCCATTTGTACCTATCTGAATTTGTTAAGGTATGAGTTGCTAACTCTAAAAACTTTGGCGTTTTTATTAGAAATTCCTATTTGTTTTGTTAGGCCGAGTTTCCAATAAACTAAAGAAATAACACTGAAAATGTAATAAATTTCAAACCATAAATAACTTGTTGGACTAACTTGTTCCCCGCCTAATTGTGTATTCAACTGTGTATTCAAACTCAAGCAGTGCATGAAATATGTACAACTCTTATTAGATCTTCTTATTGAGTATTCCGCTAATTGGCTATTTCTCTTACAGTTCAACCAACTCGTGAACTTCATATACTCGACGGGGTACAGCGTTTCATTAGTGGCCTTAATTATTTCTCTCGGACTGCTATCCTATTTCAGGTAAGTACGGGGCACTCAACAGGCTTTTCTATTCCTATACTATATTAACTACAAAGTTTCGATTAACTAACGAGCAGCTATTCATTATTTACGAAAACTTAATTGAAACCGGAAATTTACGCCTAGTATCATAATAAATCGTTTACCAGCGATTTCCTGATATTTTGTTTTCTTCGTAATCATTGAAAATTTGAAAATTTTAGGAGTAATACACTCTGCAAACACACAGGGTGTTTCTTTATAACTTGCTAATATTTAAGGAGGTGATTCTTGTGTCCATTTTGAGATAAAAATAATAATATGAATAATTATATATCCTAAAATTCTTAACGTTTAAAGTACGGTGTGCTAAAGTTTTAAGAAAATATCTTTATTTTATGATAACTTTGGTATGACCCTAAATATTTTTATGAAACATATTACGCATTTTCTATGCGTCAAATGGCATTTTCTGCTGTACAACTTATTATTTTTTTATAGAAATGAAAGCTACTATCGACTGCGTTTGTTCACAATGTTCACATTGCCAGGGCAATGTATGAAATAAAGGACCAAAAAACCATAGACTGAAAGAGCGTTTTATTTTATTCACTTGTTATTTTTTTATTCTTGCCAGTGGCGTTCGTGCGGGATTTGCACGAAATAATTTTAAAGAGAAAAGTGATACGCCACTGCTTTTTCTTAAAATAAAAGATTTCTTTTTGAAATCCTCATTCCTTTATGAGCAAATCTGGTGTTATGATTTTTTCGTTTGACGTGCGGTTTGCGCATAAAGAAATAAAATTCATTCATTTGCATCTCTCTGAACTACTTACGAGAAAAAACCATTTATGTAACTTTAAACAAAAATCTATTTAAGAAAATAATTTTTAAATTGTAAAATTATAAAATTAAAGAACGCAAAAACATTTAAGAGACCACTTTGCTCAGAAAGGAAGGAGGATTTTAAAAATAAATTTTACCTTTCTCTTTTAAATGATTCAGTGCAAATCCCACATGAACGCCAGTTTCAAGTACAAAAAATATGTTGTACAGCAGAAAATGCCTTTTGGTGCATTGAAGCTGGGTGCTACGTTCCACAAAACATCTAGGGTCATAACAAAGTTATCATAAAAAAAGATTTTTTTTTCTTAAAACCTTAACACCCTGTAGTTGTCCAGTGTGTCCCCCGATGGACCTAACTGTACCTATAATGGACGTAATTTTTAATTTCTCGAGAAAAAAACATTCTTTTAAAGAGTTTTGGATGTCCTAAAAACTCGAAAGCCATTGTTAATATTTTGATTTAACATACAGGATGGTTAGAAATCACGAAAATGTTTAATTGGCCGAAGAGTAAACTATCGGTTTTTCGGAATTACATCAATTTGTTATAGGTAAAAGTTAGTTTGAATTAATTTTATGCTCAAATATCAAACTTGAATATCCTATTTCAAATTTTACGTTTCGGACCAGTGAAAAGAAATTACATAAAGGTGAACAAAAAATTTAGAGACCACAATTATGATTGATCAGTTGACAGTAGTAACAGCGTATTCAAGCAATTTGTTGTTAGAAGCTGATTAAAAGTAAGTTGACTTTAGAGCAAAGGGTTTATATAGTTCTTTGATGCGACATAGGTGAGGTATCGTACCGCCGTGCTATTCAAGTTTTTAACAGAAAATACCCTGAGGTAGAAGTTTCTGTCAATTGTGTTGGTTAATTGGTTAAAAAATATCATGCAACAGGAGACGTGAAAAATATCAAGAAAAAAAAGCGAAATGGCGAAGATGATGCAGGAGCTATGTTAGCTGTTGATTTCGTGAACACTTGCCCATAAAAATCGTTTAGGCAAAGATCTCGAGACTTGAACATCAGTAAAACCCACCTGTAAAGGATCTTTTCAAATCAAAAATTTCATCCTTATAAACCAGTACTGATACACACTTTAGTAGAAGGAGATGATGCTCGTCGATTAGAATTATGCCTGTTAATGGGAGAACGAATTATGGTCTATATATATCATTCTACAGAAAAATTATTTTCTCTGACGAAGCTACCACAAATGGAGTTGTTAGTTCACAGAATTGCAAATATTGGTCTCAAGAAAATCCAAATTTCGGTAGTACAACCAATATTTAACAATATAAAAAAGTCAATGTTTGGTGTGGATTTATTACAAGAAAATAATTGGACCATACTTTTTTGACGGTGCTGTAAACCAAAACACTTATTTTGATATGTTGGAAAATTTTTTGCTACCTACTTTGGAGGAAATCAACTTACAGCTCAGGTACTCACTACACTATCAACACGACGGTTGGCCTGCTCATAGCGCATATCAAGTCAGGGATTGGTTGAACAGACATTTCCAAATAAGTGGATTGGACGATTCGGCCCTATAGGATTGCCACCACGTTTTCCTGATTTAACGCTGCTTGATTTTTTTCTGAGGTGTATGCGAATAATTTTCAAGATAATGTAGACATAATCTATGACATGTAAAATTTGAAATAGAACGTTCAAGTTTGATATTTGAGCATAAAATTAATTCAAACTAACTTGTACCTATAACATTTTTGATCTAATTCAGAAAAACCGTGTTTATTCTTCGGCCAATTAAACATTTTCGTGTTTTCTAACCATCCTGTATGTTAAATCAAAATATTAACAATGGCTTTCGAGTTTTTAGGACATCCAAAACTCTTTATAAAGAATTACTTTTTCTCGAGAAATTAAACATTACGTCCATTATAGGTATAGTTAGGTCCATCGGGGGACACAGTGTATATAGTTTGTTGTTTTGGGTTAACCGTATTTGTGTCTCTCAAAATAATCAAGATTCTCATTAATGTGATTTATAATCTCATTTTGTGATAGCAGACTGATACCGATTTATACCAAATAAGTTGAGCTGAATTAGAATCTAAAATTCAATAGCTAAATTCCTGATAACAGTGTGATATATATATTAATATCAAAATGAGTGGTGGCCTTCCGCTGACTTAAACGGTTAATAATCTGCCTTTCAAAAATCTAAATAAAAAACATCATATCAACGGTGAACTGTCTAAAACTCCTCATCCACAAAGGATCTCTTCCGTAATTAATTTACATTTTTCTTGCATTTAAGATGCGCACAGTGATGAGGGAAAACAACTCACAAGGAATAAAATTTACCTTTTTATACCCGGAAAACTGTGTACAGCCCCTGGTAATTGCAAGCACAACAGAGCTTTGGGGGAGTTTTCCGACACGATAGGGTCCGCAAAATTCGGTGAAAAATAAACAAGGCTAAGAGGCATCGTGTTTTTCCTACTGGATAATTGTTTGACGAAAGACTGAGCCCATCAACGAAATAAAAAAGAGCAATTAAGACGTCAGAATTTGTCTCGTTATTTTGCAGTAATACTTGGCTCCATTTGTTTGTTTTGTATTTTACTGAAATAATGCTGAGAATAGCCCTTTAATATTATTCAATGGAATGCACTGTTATTCGTATATTATTCATAACTCAAAATGGTGAAACATGAAATGGTAGATTCCGAAGCAAATGCGTACGCAGCAAAAAATCCGCAATCCCAAACAGTAACAGGTTTCACAGATTTATCTATGAATTGATTAGAACATTAAACACATGTTTCAGCTAATTCATGTAAATTATCCAACTTGAATTTAATGGATTCGATCATTAAATTCGCATGCGTTTGAGCTGAATTCCACTCACCTGACCAAGTCAGTTAAATAGTGTAACCCAGCGTAAAGCAATGGAACATTTCAGAGTTGATGAGATGATTCAGATTCGCACTATTAATATAAGTAATGTGCATTAGTCCCAGATATATAAATGAGCAAATCATGCTGAATGCACTGCAACAAATTTCAATTTATTTTACAGAATTCCACATTATTATATCAAGTTTAATTTCTGATCTTCAACATATTTTTTTAAGGCAACCCCTTATTTTTCTTACTGATTTTGATAGATACCATCATGGTAGTCATCATGGTAGCATGAACATTTCTTGGCCATACATCAGAAAATTTTAAAACAAAAGGCAATTAAAAATTAGGTGAATATTGATAACTACGGAAGCCCCGATTTAGTGAATGAGAAGTAAAAATGTTTCTAAAAAGCGGTGGAAGATTGGATTTATCTGTTTCTTCAGCACCATGTTTAATCAATTTATTTTTGGTTATTAATTATACTTATTTATTAACTTTTTATTATTATTATGCGTTTGTTCTTATTATATTTCACTCTGTACATTTTTAATGATTTGGAAAACAAATTAGTCCCAATTATGAATCTTCTTCTTCAGAATGACATTTACTTCAATTTCATTCAATTTCTAAATTTTCAGGATTTCAGATAAACACAAATTTTAAGGGTTACAATGAGGCTATTTTGTAGCTTCAAGGAAATTGTGTTCTGCCGCTATAACAAAATCACGTTTTTACACATTAACCTAATTTTCTTCCCAATAATCTTGTAAAAACTTACGAGCCTGGATTCATATTCAACTGATAGAAACCTATCGACGTTTTTTCTTTATGTGCACAAAATCCATACTCAACAGATTATCAATATTTTCCTAATTTTCAATGCCCTTTTCTGAAAAAAATTGTTGTGTTCTTTCAGTTAAAGGATATATTTAAAACATCAAGAAAATCAGGGATTGTTATCAAGAAATAACTTGAATGAATTGATCGGAACTTATATTTAATATGAAAATGTATATTTTGATAATAGAAAATGGACGTGTCCGAGGATTTTGATAATAAGAAACAGTTTTAATTTTAACGAATTTACTTCATATTTTTGTCATTGTATACAAAGATTATACAATGAAATGTAACGTGATGAAAAAGCTTTAATAGCGTCTTACACACATTTTATACACAAATCAAACCCATCAGCACGCAGGAATTTTTGTTGTTGTTGCACAGTGATATTACTGGTGTATTATACTCAGTAGCATTTCTTAAATTTCTTATTTCGTGGTTCGTTAATAGGTAGAGTGAAAATACAGGGTGTTTCAGAAAGAACGGCTAACCTCGAAGGAGCATATGCCCAAGGACGTAATAAGCATGTTTTGTCAAATAACGCATGGTCTAACTTCGCATCTAACGCATTCGTGGGAAAATTAATAAAGAAAGACGGAGTCCGTCCCTGATCAGCGGAAGAAAATCGACAACACTCCACTACAGTTGTGTTGCAACTGGTGGCAAATCAACGCTGCCGGAAACATATCGGTCTCCCTCCACTTCGGCCTTTCTCGCTGAGCGTGACAATGACCTACATTCGCCAGGTTTATATATACGTACACAAGCGTGGACAGCTGTTTGTTGGTTTATCAATAATAAAAATCATTTGGATTGAGGAATCTTAATGTGGGTGTATTTGTGTAGTGACTTGTGTAGTACCTGAGACGGATGAATGGCAATTCTATGGCTTGAATCCGACATAACTTTGATCGGCTGCGACGCGTAGTTGCTGTGTTGAGTCGGTTTGTTTTGTTCGACGGATATCGCTTAGTAATCACAATGTTTGTAAATCCGCGTCACATTTCTGGATTAGATACGTACTAATTTCTCAAATTTTCAATTGATAAATGTTTATACGGACGTTTGCAACCCTATTCGGGTCATGTGCGATCGGCTATTTACCAGGGCCGGCCTTGGACAAATTCTTCAATACAATTTTGTTAGTACAGTAGACCCTCCTATAACGCGAGTTCGTACAACGCGAATTCCTACAACGCGCTAAAGATTTTGCGACAACAAATTCATATAACGCCACTCTCGTACAACGCGCCATGTACGCGTACGGTTGTCCGGCCGATGTGTGCTAACTGCGCATGAGCCATAAGTATGCCGCTGTTATTTTGAACTGTCACCACCGCGCTTAGCAAATAGATACATAACCAAATTGTTTCGTAACGGTGCGGCACGATTGATGATGGAGACAAACAAAAGGTGCAAAGAGAACGTATTCTTATTAAATTAACAAATCCAACTACCATACTGCATAAGAAAAGACAAAAACAATGCAATATATGCTGTCTATAGAAGCGGTAAATGTAGGTACACACGATTTTGCGATCAGAATGAATTTCAAAAGTTTCATCGCGTTTGTTTTACGTGTATTCACTAACTCATACTGACTATTCTAAATGCTGCTCATTAACATACCAGGTAGGACATTTAATTCCATTTACAATGTGTTTTCGGGTTATGACGTCTATTTACTTATTTAAACTTTGCATTGTTTTTGGCGTTAAAACGCTACAGGCGGGCGGCGCCGGCGCATGCGTCAAAATTCGCGATCGTCAAGTTCCTATAACGCGTTTTCGTATAACGCGTAACATTAAACCGCGTTGTAGGAGAGTCTACTGTACTTAAAAGTTTGAAATAGACTATAGGTTATTTGACCAAACTGCTTCTCTGTCCTTAGTGAATATTAGGGATGACTCGTTCGCAAACGAACCGTTCATAATGAACGGGTCAAATGTCTGAACCGTTCGAACCGACTCACCGCTGGCAAACTGACCCGTTCACTTTGTTCGTTCACGGCGTTTATGCACTCGGCTCATTTCTGCTCAAGGCATTGATGACTCAAGTCAGACACAAGCCAGCTTTTTGCAACGACCGGTGCTGGCGCGGCGGCGTCTTTGATGCACGTGTCCGTTTATTTCCAGTGCCGCGTAAAGTATTATAAAAAATTATTTTCGTTTGTTTATTTCTGGTTTGATTCAAGAATGAATATTCGTCAACATATGGATCTGCCCAAATAATATTTTCGTTGCGTTCTAAAATGTACCGTATATCTACACTGTAACTACTTTTAAATATTTTTGGAATATTATATTGAATCTGGAATAGATAATGTAAACCATTGGGTGCAATAATATAATTTATTAAACAAAATAAAAGTTTGAAACTATATAAAGAAAAATAAATGGAAACAATAAAAATAACTAAAGATTCATTCAGTGTCATATAGACTCAGCACTGTAACGTTATAATTTACAAGATAACAGCAATGGGCGCGTCCTGTGTCTCGTTCATTTTGAACGGTTCGTTCGCTAGGTCCGTCTATAACCTATATGAAATTCGTTCATTTTGAACGGTTCGGTCGCTCGGTCGGTCCATATGAAAGTCGTTCATTTTGAACGGGTCTGATTGAACGGGTCATTTTAGTGAGCCGGTTCGACTGAACCGGCTCAGTGAAATGACCGACAATGCCCATCCCTAGTGAATATGCTCCTTTAAGGTTAGCCGTTATTTCTGAATCACCCTGTATAGAATTCATCGTATATTAACTGACTGATTCTTGTTCTGTTAAAATAATGTATGCACATGCTTTAATGGCCACTTACAAAGAGGTAAATTCACTTTTGTACTTATTTCTGAATTTTGCACATAACTAAAATATATAGGTACTGTAGAAAAAACTATTGCATTTATTACTTTTTTTGATATAACTAAACTCAAAACTACTCTGGCAATACTTGTATGCAGGATATTTCCTTGCTATGCTAACATCGATTTCAGTTAAGAACCACCCTATTCTTGGAAGTCAGCTGAAGCATAAATTATAAACGATGTAAAGTTATTCCGTGAAAATAAGTGACACACGTCACCGTTATCAGCCCATAACCGCAACGACCTCGTGTTTAAAGTTAAATTTCCTTGTTAATCGATATTGTAAACGAACATTCTTAGGAATTAATTAACTAAGCTTCATGCATTGTTGTATACATAGCGATAGCATACATAAATTCAAGGATGTATCAATCTTGCCAAGGACCTAACAGATTCCCATTAAGATTACTGTGAAACTCTCTGGAGTGGCTGTATATCCTTTCGCGTTGCATGTAAAACCTTAGAGACGAAATGGAAAGGACTCAGATGGCAAAAAATCGGGACGAACCCACAGGGACTTGAGTGTCCGTTTACGGTTAACTCGCTGACATTTTATTCGTTTGCAAAATAAAGGACCCTTCAGAGTCTTGGAAATTGGTGAAAAGGTCCTGCTAAAAGTATACAAGGACTCCTTTTATTAGGTAAATATTGTCCCAAACCTTACCCTGGAATTCCTTATTGGGATCATAGGTAAACAAGGTCTTGCACTATTCTTGGAGGTACTTTGAAGGTCCTTAGTATTTAAAGTAAAGAGTAAAGTATATAGCCAAGCTTACTTATTGATTTAATTTCATGTGCTTGAATTTAATAATTAATAAATTTGTTGCAAAATTTTGAATTTTCAGTGCAATATTTTAAAGCGTAGTTTTAAAAAATTAAAATCTTTTACATATATGTACCGTTTTTATTTCATTATTTGTTGCATCCGGTCTTGGTTGTGAACGTTTCATGTCGCGACGTTTTGAGTCTCACGTATTCGAAAGCAGTGTTGCCAGATTGGGCAATATTTCGCAAGAGTACGAAAAAAAATCGAAAAGTCCAGAGAAGAGGATCATTTTATTGTCTCGTTGGGGGGGGGGGGGGGGAGGACATAATAAATAATTTGGCTGATATAGAAAAATGTAATAAAAAATTTGCGACGTTTTTCGTAACTGGAAATTCTTAGGATAACTGGATATCTTTAACGGAATATTATTATTATAGTTTTCGGGAAATTGTTAATAATACACAATAATAATAATAATGATAATACCAGTAAGCTGATTAATACCGGAGGAACCATGTTTTCAAGTACTCTGTTATAAAGCCATGTTCTTATACAATTATCAACATTTAGCGTTTTAATTCATGTCATCAACAAAGTAGGCCAGGTTGCTAGGGAATGGTGGAATATGATTAATGAAATGTATATGTTACTGTAAAAGCCCGAAGTAAGGTAAAACCTAGGATTAACGTGTCAGTCCTAGCTTGGACCAATTTGAATTGGTAAATGTCCGAGAAATGGTACTTATAAATATAATTTCGGGCTTTAACCAATACATAGCGGTCAATCCTAGCATTGACAAATATATAACGGTGAAGAAACATAGGATTTATTGGTGCGTGTTGGTCATCTGATAAACTGTGTAATTCTCAATATGATAGCAGTTTACCTAACTAATAAATTATATAATAAATAATATAATAAATAATGTAATACATAATACAATAAATAATATAACAATAATATTTTTAGAATAAACTTTTGAGTTAGTTTTTATAGTATATACTAGGAGAATGTGCAGGCCTAATAGGCCTGCTGGTCGAGCTAGGTAGATCGCCGAAGCGTTAAGAGGTAAACAAAAAGCCCGAAAAAAAACCGTTCGAAGCGGTTACGGGGCGCCATCTATTGCTTCGTAGCGTAATCCCGTGTGCCGCCGTCTGGTGACCGCGTCGCAAAGCGCGCGGCCGTTGCCTAGCAACCTCGATAGGTTGCCATGGCGAGGCGCTGGCCTGTACACTCCTAAAGCATAATCCATAAATTTACCCGAATCGAGTTAAAAAATAACGAAATCTGGGCCGAAAATGGACGAAATCGAAGGCCTAAGCGCTGTACAATCCAATTTTAGGCAGAAAATTGGCGCCTGCGGCGCCTAGGATGGAGTATCTGATAGTTCAAAAGATATTAAATTTTATCTGACGTGAGTCATTGAATTTTGAATATGGTAAGGTTTAGCAAATTATCGTAAATAATCCAAACTTAAAACTTTCATATCTCTGAAAATAAATTTTCTTTGACTAAATCGTAATACACGTATAACCTTATTTAGTGCAAACAACATAAAAAAAGTTTAAGTCAAATCTTAAATGTGACTTCATAAAAGGTGTGAATAAGAAAACAAAATATTTAGAAGAACAGGGTGTCTCAAACTTACACAAAGAAATTTCATTTTGGTTCTCCCAATATAATCAAAAGTAACATTTTGTTTTCAAAATTTTAATTGTAGGTATGAAATTCTTTGCAATGTCAAAAAAAATATAAAAATCGTCCGATGATTGGCAAAGTTATTGAACGTCAAAGTTTAGCTAAATTGGTTCCTTTAATTGTGCCGGTACCCTGTAAGCGGAAATTGAAAGCAGATAGGTAGGAAATACAAAGGGGCAAAAATCAACTGTGTTTCAGAATTAACATACGTGCAACCTATGATTACCGGCAACATTCAATTTAAGTTTTGCTACCAAATTATACTAGTGAAGCAATGAAATTATATTAAAGAAAATTGAATTAGATAATGTAAAAATACCTCTCGTATTATCTCTAGTTCTGTATTGTTTCCACACTGTTATTGTTATTCTTACAAACAAAAATAAGGCCGAATATGGTTGGACTTTAATGAGGAGTTTCCTTGTCGTCTAAAGGACAATTGTCGTTATAATTACGACAACAGTTGTGGTACTTTAAATTCTCCCTTTATTCCCTTGATGGTATTTTGCCCCACAAAATTATCTTGTGAGAAAAACACGATACCTATTAACGGTGTTTATTTTTCACACAATTTTCTAGATCGCAAGGTATCGGAAAATCCACTCCGCTTGTTATCTTTGCAATTACGAGATGATGTAAACAATTTATCGGGCTTAAAAGAATAAAATTTAATTTTTGTAATAAGGAACTTTATTAAGGTCTTACATTAAATAAAAAATATTGGGGGCAATTATTTTTCTAATTTGATTACTGATTACACACAGAATCTGAATATGCACTGTGCTCTTTAAAGATCGTATAATCTTATGAATTCTTTTCTATGGTTTGTTTTTTTAACATAATTTACATTTACAAATTACATATGTCTACGTTGTGCTTGGTAAGGGTCTAAAATAATGCGCAGCATCCACCTTTGTTATCAGAATTAGGGATTTTTAACAGAAATCCACCGTAAGCTTTTTATCTACCGTCATAAAGCGTACATTTTATGTCGTTCCTTAATTCTTAATATTTGCTTCAAGCCAACAAGTTTTTTTAATTAAAAATGGTGAAAAAGCGGCCCCCTGTTCGCGTACGTGGCGTTCGAATGTTTGCCTCTCTAATTAATACCTGACCCCGCGCGGCACCTAGTGGCAATTGCCTTTTGCATAAACTTAATTAGTTAATTTCATTATTGCGCTCAACATTACCAGAGACGCGCAAATATACATACATACATAAACTGCAATTCTGGAGAACTAATTTATTATAGCATCATGCGTAGGCTATCTTAACCTAATATACAGTAAAGTATGGAAACATGAAAAAATCACTCAGATGGTTTTTGCTATTTTAAAAGATCGTCGTATACGTCGATTTATAATTATTAAAATACACATTTCTGTGAAAAGTTCAATTTCCGCCATCAATCGTTACTGACTTATGACTTCATCAGCGCTTTTTTTAAATGGCAATCCTATTTTTTTTACTGATTTTGGTAGATTATTTAATAGTCTGATTAGCAACGGAACTGTTTTATTATATACAGTATTATTATAGACAATTAAACATTTTAAAATATTGATAATTTTAGTTAAAATAGCTTTGGTGAATTGAATATGAAATTGAGTTTTGGGTAGAAATTGTTGCCCAGAAAGCGAATCTGGACTCCAAAATTTTCTATCGCGCAATTTTTTCGATAACAGTGATGTGAAAGTGTAAAAATCCTCTATTTTAGTACTTTTTACAAATTTATATCAGCTGAACTCATTGTCCTAGAAACCTCAAAATGGTCTGATAGTAAACCTTAATCTTTGCACTTTTACTTGAAATCTCTAAAGTTTGTTCGCAAAAGTTTTTGAAGCATTTACAGCAATTCCTTAAGTGGCGTGCGGACGGCTCCATTAAAGAAACGTTAAAAAAGGCAATAACCTGTCGTGATATGCTATGTTTGAGCTCAGATTCGCATTCAGCGCAAATAAATCAATCCATAACGCCTATTCGCAGGGCTGTGGAGTCGGTAAAAAAACTGTCGCCTCCGACTCAAACTCCGACTCCGACTCCAGATAGTTTTGGTAGTCCGACTCCGACTCCGACACCAACTCCGACTCCGGCAAAATTTTATTTGTTTCTAGCGAATTTTATGGCAAAAAGATTAAATCTGACATAATCTAATTGTAAATAAAATCAAAAAGGCCTGTTGATCGGACCACAAAATTATGGCCATATTTAAAAAGGACGCTTTTTTATATTTTCAAAATACCTCTGAAATCATTAGTACTTCAACCATTTTCTCATTAGAGAGCACATAATTCTGAACAAGTTTGTCACTTGAACCGATGTTCTATCTTTAATAATAACAAAAGTAATGACAAACTACTGAATAGTACAAAATAAAATTCATTTCAATGAATACAAAATTAAGTGTAAAATAAAATGAGAATAATCTCAACTCTTACTTCTGTTAGTGGTAATGACGTCACAATTCTGGCTGAAACGAGTATGACTTGCATACATGGATATTCCTACATGCAACTTAAGGTAGAGTTTAAATCGGAAATGCAGTTATAATTTTTAATCGGCTATTATACATATATTATGCATGTTTAAGTTTATGGCTTAAAAACTACGTTAGAGTGAAGTTTGTACCTTTGCTAATAATAAAAAAATATGTCTGGGTCAATTCTGTCAAGTGTAGGTGACGAAATCTGCGAATATCGGTGCCTTTTAGTTGATCGCAAGAAGACTACGACATAGCCACAAATAGTCTTAAAATCCGTAACCTACACTAGACAGAATCAGTAACAATTTAAAATCTCTATATATTTTGTTAAACACAAAGGGATGTGATACCCTTGATTATACCATAATATTGTATAATCATAAATTTGTTCATGTGCCGAAAAAAATAATCTATTTCGGTTAAACGTTTAAAGTTATCAAACATTAAAGCTAAAATTGCAAAGTTTTACTAGTAAAGCATCATCTTTTACAAACATTCAGATATTGGGACAAATAAAAATAAAATGTTGAGAGTTGATAATGCGACTGTGATACCATCACGTTGTTTCTTCTGGTACAAAAGCTTTTTGCAATATTTAATGAATTGCTCAGCTGTTCTTTGTGGCCGAACGAATAGGAGCAAATTCTCGTAATTTTGATGAATAAAGAAAACCACACATTGACGCTTCACTTTGGAAAGTTCTAATTCGTGTATAAGTATGCATCGAACTCCGATTTTTTTATTTGTAGATGATCGAGCTATCATAATTAGCATATTGAAGTTGGTTGTTGGAAATTGGAAATACATAAACTATATATGCGACGCGGCAAGCGACTCACAATAATCATTTTGCTAATCATCACTCACCACCGACCTGTGTGTTTTGTAGTTAAATTATACTTACTTTGTAAAAGACTAGAGTAATATGTAAGAGTAATATGTTTAGTTAATCGTTTACTATCTATTGAGGCAACGGCCATCTCGCATGTCTTTTTCTACATTATTTAAACATGGACCCGGAGTCGGAGTCGGTACATTTTTTCCGACTCCGACTCCTCTGAAATTTGTCTGAACTCCGACTCCGACTCCACGACTCCGACTCCGACTCCACGACTCCGACTCCGACTACACAGCCCTGCCTATTCGCTTTCCACGTACCACCAAAATTATCAATATTACATTAATTTTCAACTATCTTTTTCTCGAAAAATTTCTTATGTAAAGCGATAAATTTTATTCATTACCTTTAAGACATTTAACAGATCTATCAAAGGCAGTACAGAAAAAAATGGGCTTGCCATTAAAAAAAACTGTCGATGATGTCATATAAGCACACTTGAAACTCGGAAATGAAATTTGTTTAAATATGTATAATTTTATGATCAAAAATCGACGTGTCCGAAGATTTTTTCAAATAACAAACCGGTTCAGAAATTTTGTGATGATTCCATACTTTACGCGCTCACTGTATAATATTAATAACTGATGTCCATACACCGTAGCTCCTTGCAAACTTAATAATTAAAAAGCTTTTACGAATAGGTTTAATTTTCTTTTATTGGATTTTATTGTAATATAATCTTTAGTATTAAGGCAGCTATAAATTTGAAAAATTTATCATAATAACATTTTTTAAAGCTTTTATTAAAAATTTAGAAAATAAACTGCTTCCGGGTTATGCCGTGTCAAAATTTGTTAATGCTGACGTTTTGCGAACCATGTTGCTCGCTTCTTCAAAGCTAATTGAATACTCGTAATACTCGTTTTGCAACATGGTTCGCGAAACGTCAGCATTAACAAATCTTGACACACGGCATAACCCGGAAGCAGTTTATTTTCTAAATGATTCTGGCCGTGAAAGCCTACGTACTTACTTTTTATTAAAGATGTTCCCCCGAAAGGATAAAAAATTTACATTATTGAAGTAAACAGAATTTTCTAATAACTTTCCAAGAAAAAAATATTTGTTTGTCATTTAAAATAACAAAGTATGTTGCTATGGCAACAAAACCGAATAGGTAATGAGCAAAAGAAAAACTTCAAAACTTGCAGCAGCCAAAACTTCATTTAAACATTTTTTTTTGTTTTATTCCGTACTTTATTCACACCCTGTATGCAGGATGACCAGACAGCTACCAGCGATGGGCTGAACCCCAAACCCTAAAAACAACATAGTACATAAATAAGAGTAACTGATTTTTAATCTGTCCACAGTTCATGTCATAATTTTGGCTCTCCAGATATAACAAGCTGTAAGATTTTTTTACTTACAACAACATAAATTGTCATAAATTGGTTAAGATAAATAATAAATTGGTCATCAAAATCAGTCCAAAATTCGCAACGCAAACAAAAAAATATATCAACGTTTGGCCATATTTTAAGTGTCAGTGCTGTTAAGTTGTGTTTAAGTACAAATCCCATGAAACATACATTACTGGCAATTATGCAGTGTTACAGGGTGTCATAGGGTGTATCAGCAGGTGATTTAGAACCTATTTAACAACAATTATCGCTATACGTTCATTAAAATAGTTATTCACCATTTTCTCTGTAATTTTATAGGGTTTGCCTTTTTTACGAATTAAATTTAAATTGTATTTACTAATCCACTATCACACTATATAAAACCTGTCAGAACCTATTCCAGGACCCTGAATTCTATTGTGTTTGTCTTGGCTTCTCCTTCTCTCTATCTTCTCATTATTCATTGCAATTTGACGCTAACATAATACGTACTTAATGTTTATAAGTTTACGAAACTACAAGTCAAATAAAATTTGATAACATGTCCAAGTCCCAGCTATTGAAGTTTAGCTATTCCTACTAACTCCAGAACAAGGAAACTATTTCACCTTTATCTCACCCGAGTGCCGAAAGTCTAGCCAGCCATTCTACAAATAGCCACCACTAACAACGAAATCACAGTTGGCCTAACTATTGTGGCGCTAATGTGACCCCGATGTGAACTGTCGCAAACTGCGATAAAGTTCGCGTTCGTACTTCGCGCGTCCGTTCCATCTATTTAACTTTATGTCGGCCACGCGAACTAAAAAGACTCCGGAACCGAGAGTTTCTAATGTCAACTCTGAATTACTAGCGGTAATAATTGGCGACATGTCCGATTTCTGCTACTGAAAGCAGCGCCGCCCACGTTACTTGGCGGAACCATTTAGTTGCGGATACGAGTAGTAGTAGTCTTGCCGGTTTCTGTCAGTGTTTAATTGTCGTTGTTTCGATGTAGAATTTAATACGGTCTGGATGTGTGTGTGTTAAGTATTAATTGAGTGTGTTCATCACTTCGTTAACTTATACGTAATGGTTTTTGGTGACTGAATAAAATTGATTTACTAATGTGCCGTTGCAATTCTGAGCGAGAAGTATTATTAATATTAACCTTAGTTTGAACAAATTAGATATTAAATATTACACCAAAGAAATTATCAAAAAAAAAAACATTTTAAATGTATGATGACTCATTTCAAAATGCTTAAAATATCAAATTCATGTTAAATTTTTCTTAAAAATATAATCAACCATTAATTAACGTTGACGAAAGAAGCATTCTTCAACCTTTTGATTACTGGGGACTAATACAGAACAATATGCTTTGCGAAAATAAAAACAGAAATAAGAACCAATCTGGATAGTATTCTATATGTGCAATCTATATGTAAAATTGAAAATTATTATATATTAGTCAGTGCAATATCTTTTCAGTCGTGGAGACAAATACAGAAAACATTCTTGACGGAATTCAATACAAAAAAAAAAACAACCAACAATATCTACTGTCATTCTTCATAGATTCAAAATAGGGTTTTTTTAGGGAAACGTTTCAAAATTGGGATAATAGGAATGGAATCTAAAGATTCTCATCAGCTTCTTTTTAAATTTGGTTTTTGTGTGTGAGCTCATAAATCACAAAAAAAACCGTCGTAAGTTCAACAGTTTTAGAAGCCAACACCTATTCACAGTTAACCTAAAAGTGTAGGGTTTAGGGTGTACTTTGTTAGTAAGTTGAAGTTGACAAAATATAAAAAAACAAAAATTTCATATAAAATTGTTGATATCTTAAGGGTGATACTTTGTATAAGGATAAGTCTGGTTAAGTAGGTTCTAAATTATCTCTTCTATCACCCCTTAAGCACTTTACATCAAACTATCAAATAGCCTGCATACAGTGAGCAATATTAATGCTGGTACATACTTTTCGTTAAATTGCAAATACCACAGAAACTAAGAAACATGATGTCGGTCTAGTATGTCGGAGTATGACATACTAGATATAAATTGGAGCGATGTAAAAAATTACTACAGACAACACATATTATACAGGCTATCTCATTTAAGAAACTCAAGAAAAAGGCATTTCAAAATGTTACGAAGTGAAAACGTGGTAGGATCAGCCGGTAGCGTATTAAATTGTTTCAACATTAGCATCAACCTGCTAATATTGGTGAGTGGCTAACAAAGTTGTAAGATAATTCTTAAAAATAGGACAGCAATTGCATTTTTTTGACAAACAATTTAAAAATTGACCAATAAATCATAGAATCTATTTACTTTACACAGGTACAACTTAATACAGTTAGAAAAACAACTTTCTTAGTATTCATAATATGGTATGATATACATGCCATTCTATTCAAAAAATAATAATATTTTTCCTTTACGCATAAATGCAACATCCTGTATAAATAAAAATAATTTTTCGTTATAGAAAATGATGGCCCAAACAACTTTTGTATAAAATATTTTTTCTATCTCTTAAGATAAATCCAGTATCGACCACCGCGACTCTTACCCTGTACAGCAAATTTAGTTAGGTATTTTCTGCTAACTTTTGAATGATATTGCATAGTACCTATAGAACGTTTGCTTATAGTGTTTTTTTTAAAGTAGTTTTCTTGCAAATTTATGGCTCTTGTCTCCAAAACTAAAAGTTTTCCTAAGACACTTGCTTATTTACGCAGAGCAAATTAGGTTAATAACTATTCATCAGGTTATTTATACATTATTTGCGTTGTAATGTCATCAAGTTTAAGTAGTCAATTGAATCACTTTTTAGTTTTAGTTAAGGCTCCCGTCTCCGACCCACAGTGAAAATTTTGTCGAATCTAGGGAATAATAAATACTGCTCATTTAATATTTCTGTTCCTTGTACATTTTTATTATATCGTTGATTTTGAAAACTGATTGTTTATCGGGAATGTTTGGGCTATGTGGCGAACCAAATTAAGTAATGTATGTATACAGGATGTGGGTGTAATCAGGCTACGAAATCAACGCAATTAAAATGCCTTGAAACGTTATTTATTCCTCAAATATCCATTTCTCATGAGTTTTTAAGTTATTATTTATTCATACCTGGTCTTATTTTGAAGATGTACTAATTTCCAAATGAAAAAAAATATTAAAAAAATATTTATTAATAAAACTATTAAAAATTTTTGACGTCAAATTTATACTATGAGCTTTTAGTACCGTATTGTATAAATTATTTAGAAACTTTTTCATATTTTGATACATTTCAATTTTTATTTTCAAAAATCAAATTGACAGTTTGTGACGGGTTATGTGAATTAAAAGATATTTGTTTGCATAAGCTTGTAGTATTTTTATTCTAATACATACCTGATTCCAAAAGTTCAAATATTTTAATGTTGATATCACCGGAATACGATATGTATAAAAGAAATAAAATGTTATTATTTTCGTTATAATAAAACGATATAATAAAATTAGTATTTTTAATTTTTAATCTGGATATGTACCTACTAAATAATAAAAATAAACTTAATAATAATAATAAAGTATAATATGACAATAATAATAATATTTTTTTATTTACAAATCATGAATGATTAGTCAATTACATAATTAACTAATCACTCATGATTTGTACCTTCTGCACATCCGTATTTAATTGCAGCTCTTGTAATAGATATGTAATATGTTTCCGACACATTCTGATAATGACGTTATCACAGGGTTATCTGTAACATTATAGTTATAGGGGCTAATGGCTCTACTGGTAGAACGTTGGTCTACTTACTAGGAGGTCTGGGGTTCACAACCAGCACCAGCAAAAAATTCGTCAGTGGTATTTCGAAAGACGAGAAACCGTGGGTCCCGGCAAATAGTTAAATACCTCTGACATACATAAAATGTACATATTTATATGTGCAGAAATTGGACTGTACTTTTAATAATAAAGTAAAGTTAATGGAAAATCACTAAAACTTCATTTTTTTCTTTCCTTAACCAATATTTCGCACGATTGTTCGTTATGATGTAAGTCAAAGAAGATACATTATTTTTTTGGTTGTCATTTGTTCGCTCCCTATTTCGAACAGGTCATTTTTACTTAACGACATGAGCTTATTAAAAAATTTATGTGAAAAAAATTGGCCGGAAATCTGCCCACACGGAAAATTTCAGTTCGATTGGACATTGGGAAGTTGGTATATATCGATTGAACAGCAACAAGTGAAGTTAAGATAAGCGTAGTAAAAGAAACTCTGCTGTCCGCTGGGCAGGCCTTGGCAGATAAAAATACCATGACTGAAGCATAACATATCTAGGCATACACAGAAAAAAAATTGCCACATACCTACACGTATCTACACATTGGCAGTCTGTTTTGTGTACGCGAAACCTTAAAGTTAATATATAGGATTTCCGAAGGATTTGATTAAATCATAATACAGTATTTGATGATTATAGTAATTAAAAACATCAGTACAAACCTTGCTCAAACATTAGCCAATAAGTAAAATAACTAAAGTTGTATATAATTTCAATACCGATTTTTATTGTGCGAGCGCAACATTTTAATAAATCAAGGAGAAGAGAAGTTGGACCGTATAAAACGGTACGTAGCAGTCATGTCCGTAGGAATTTGATCAAAATATTTATATGGCAGCCTACTCAGTTCCACTGTGCGACCCCCAAAACGCGAAAATAACCCACATCATAATTATTGCACCAATCGTCAAATGCTACCATTCGATTCCGAAGGTCCTTATGCAGTTGACATCGGAAAGGAATTTCAATATTTTTTAAAATTATTTATACAAATTTTTGTGTGAACTACAAATATAGAAATTCTATATATAGATATAGGTAACTTTTAATCTTGAGTATTAGTAGAAAAGTGAAATAAATTGTTCTTAAATTTTTTTACGTCTGCATTATTTATATTTTATTTGTGGTTTAAGATTTCTTTCGTTAAATATATTTTTGTGTGCCCATCTTTTGTTTCGTGAATTAACTACTATTTCGATTATTCGTTGTAATGCGCATGTAATTTGAACAAAAGAACAGTAGGACATTGCTATGGTCAATTTCTTCGCAATTTTAAGCAGGAGCTCAACTGTAGCTCAATAAACAACGTCGTCTTTTCCATTTAGCAAAATATTACCTTTCCAGGAATGTACACTCCCAGCCTCCACACCCTATAACGCTTTAATAATGTTATTAATCCATGTCGCAAAGTCACGTATGACGTCCGTAACTTTATTATCCAGAGCTAAATGGGGCAAATATGGCGGTTTGGCGTCGCGGTTGACATATTAAGTGAAAAGTTTACGTCCCTCAATCCGCAACGCCAGGTTTAGGTTTTAGCGGTAGCGGAGGGCGGTCGGCATGATAACATTCCGTGATGGATTTCGCACTGGAAAGTAATCAAGTAATCATTTTCAGGTCGCTGCGATGCGCGAGGATCACCGTTCACATGAATTTATTCGCCTCGTTCGCGGTCAACAATTTCCTGTGGCTCCTCTGGTACACACTGGTCATCGATAATACCGATGTAGTCAAGGAGAATTACGTAAGTATTAAAGTATTCCGGCGCATCCGCCATTTCGGAAAAAAAGGAATTTTGATAATTTATAATGGATATATTAAACGAATAGGTTATGTCGATTAGAAATGGACAATATCGCAATAACAGTAATTAATAAGTTGCTGCATGGAAACGACTTTTTGTTAAAGGGATTTTTCTAAGAGAATTACAGAAGACTATTAGAAAATAGATTATAAGAAAGAAAAGAAATTTTATGACAAAATAAGATGATAAAGTATTCCTTTCGTCGTGCATTAATTAATTGCATTATTGAAACTGCATTATTATGCGTTATTACAATACCCATATTTGAGCCCAGAAGTTAATAACTGCAATAATTTTACCATTCGCAAGCAATAACTAAAATTTTGTTAATACTGGACCACACCCATTCAATTTCATTTCATGATATTGTATTTTATCAACATTTTTAAATTGTGATCTTGCCAACAACTTTACTTTTCCGATTTATGTTTAAAAAGACTAAACAGATTTACAAATAAAATAATTTATATTAATAAATATTCCTAGCAATACCTACCTAAACATAGAATTTATTAAATCAGAACGAGAATGAATTCTACAAAGAAATAAACGTCTGCAATACTTTTTTAGAAAATGTCGATAATTTAACTTCCTAGAGTAGAAGTTTGCAAGTACGAATTATTGTCGCAGTAAATTAAAGCTCAGAAAGTTAATTTTAATTAAAATCGGACGTAATTGGCTTTTTACGTCGCTCAACTTACATTCTTGAAATGAGCAATTCTGCAATTCTGCAAATATTTTCAACTTTCTTAGAACATTGTGTTTACTGCTCATTTTATATCTTTTGACATTTTCCTATTGCAGCTGCCCACTAAATATTCAAATCGATTTTCCAATTTCACTGAATACCCTCCAAAAACTTTGAAGTTTGCAAAAAGATTTTAAAAGAATTTATTGATGCTCTTCTGATTTTCAATACCCAATCAACCAGAAATAAGATTTATTTCAGCTTTATATTCCAGTATCAAGCTTTAAAAGATCATAAAACTTTCAATCTAATGTATGCCATAAAAGATGCCCTGCATAGATTTTTCCATTCTCTCAGTTCGTGTGATCAGATGATTTTAGCCCTCCGTAAACTAAACGCAAATAAGAATTTTAGTGCAAGATCTTCACTCAATAAATTGCCAGTAAACTGTCCGCCCAGATACGAACTTTACGGCCCGGTAATTCGGGCAAAATGAAATCATATGCTGTAAAATAGTGAGGATGCTAGTAAGATTTTGGACATAAACTTGGGTTTAATATCCAGTAGGAGGAGTGCTTCTTGCATATCCGACTGGCTATACACTACTGCTATATACATGGCATATACTACTTGTGGGGATTTATGCCCACAATAAACAATAAAATTTTATTTTTATCACGTCGTATACTTTTAAATAACTTTTATTTTTATAATTATCGAATTGTTTTACATTAAGATATTTTTGAGATTATAAAGTCAATTCGTACGTGTTGTTCGTACGAGATAAAATTATATATTGAAATGTCTTCAAAAATAAATAATATTCAACTTTTTATGGTAACCCAAAGGTACATTGATTAATTATTAAATTATAAAATAATTCAAAATCAGGCGAGTCTGTGACGGTAACGATACACTACTGTTTGAATTGAGACAAGCCAAATGAAATTCGCCACTGTTTGATTTGAAAGGTATTGCTCCTGTTACGGGTTACAAGAGTTTTATAGAACCCGACTGCATTCCTTTGCTTTCTATTCTTCAGTATCAACGGATGAAGATTTTCTCTCAATCACACTGGAATTTAGAAATATAAAGAATAATTCTTATACTTTCTTGATGCCATTCTCATGGTAGACAAAACTGGTATTCTAAATAGAATTGGTATCTATATAATCAAAAGATCAGCGGTTGACACTACCTACTGTCATTAGAATGAAAATATCTGTCAAACCCTGGCTAACTAATTTTATATTAATGCAAACACGATCAATCTCGATCAAATAGAATTTGCTCACGCAGCTAAACTATTAATTAAATCAAAACATGTCATAGAATGTAGTTCAAGAACAAGCAACCCTTTGCACGGCATACATAATCCTCAAATTGTTTATTGTGCAAAATTGATCAATAAAATTATTTAACAATTGCTGTATTATACCAAATTTAACTCTAACAACAATTAAAATTATACAATTCGTTCCACAAAAAAGTGTTTTAGTTATGTGTATATAATATAATTTTTGTCAAGTTAAATCGTCCATTTTAAAATCACGTGAACTACCTACATAATGTTATTAATAATCCTATAAATCGTAGCCGTGTTAAGCATAATCCGATCACATAACTCGCAGTCGGATTAAATTTTATTTAATACGATAAATCGAGATTCACACTTTGGCCGAATTGTCGAGAGCGCTGGAAATGTGTTGCAAATTGCCAGATGCGTACGTCGAATTTCATTAAAACTGATGAACAATATTTCGTAACAATTATAACACAGCATAACTGTCACCGAATATGTATCTCGTAAATGTGTTTTGTGTATACGTGCGCGTGCTTCTGCGATATTTGCATTGCCGAAACCTATATAACTGAAAATACGGTTTGTTACAAACTGCCGCACGATGTAAACAAATTAATGCAGCACAGTTGACGAATTCAAATCGCCTATCGATTATGGATTCCATGACAAGCGGTTAAATACATATTAATTGGAGTCATACTGATTTAATTCCTGAATTGCGCTATCAAAGTTTTATCAAGTTTATTTGATAAGATCTTCATTAAGTGTATTCGACTATTTCATTAAGGATGAAAATGAGTTTTTGAAGTTTGTAAAAGCAACACATGAGTTGAAACTTTTTAACACCTTGTATAAGTATAATGGTGTACTAATTATTATTTTGTTTTACAATATTACTGCGTGTTGCTCTCACTAAACTATGTTCTCACCAAACATAAAACTGTTAGCTTCAATGATAGCCAAAAGACTCTATTTGAAACAATATCGCAAAAATCAACAAAAAGTAGGAATATCAAAAAAACTCAAACTGTGTGGTATTTAGGCATAGGAAAATCTGATAGAACAAAGAAATAAATAAAAATTACATGTTTCCCTTTAAAATAACAAAGTTGGTATTAACGTCGGGTAGACTGGGTGTGGCAGTCATTGGATTGAGTAGATTCTGATTCCAAATTTCCAAATATATAGAAATTGTGGAACATCAAAAACTTTTAATGGAACAGTTCCGTGAGACACCTGTATATTTTTTTTAATTATAAAAAAAACTGGCAACATAGTTGCTGAAATGATAGTGTCTGTGAAAAATTGGATGTCATACGCAAACATAATACAAGACAAAGTGGTGGTATTAAATCAATAATTACTTTTCTCAGTTCCAAAACAAAAGTAATAACTTGATGGACGTCCGTTGCAATCCGCATTATCTGTAAATAAACTTCATGCTGCGACAATGAAACAAGTGACGAGACAATTTATCCATATTTTCCCTTCATTTAGAACGCAAAACTGCGGAATACCGGCGTTCTGTGTCGACAGAAAGCTTTTATTAAAAGGGCGCAGAAACGTAGGTGCATAATTGCAGCTTGAGAACAAAAAGACGAGCTTTATAAAGACCAGTGAACCCAATTAGGAGGCTTTGTGCTTGTACGTCAGTATTCCCTGCAGTTTAAACTTCTAGAATGTCTCTAAAATGTTATTAAAATATAAGGGTAGGTATTCTTCAAATATATGTTGAATATATTCATACATGTAGGTAGGTACTTAAAATAGAACATGCTTCTTAAAATGAGGAAGGACTTATTCTTGAGACTACATTAGATTATAGTCTTTCTGTTTCAGCTTGTAGATTGACGTTAAAATGTGCTTGCATGATATATTATTCCGTGCTCCCAAAAGATATTTTATCACTGACCCTGGACTAACTTAAAAGCTTACAATAACCAGGTTATGTAGGAGTACATGATATTATGTTCTTAAGTGTGTGTACTATTAGAGTTCATTTACAATAATATTATGCCTTTTAACATTAATAATGCAGTTTCCTTGACGTTTGATAAGCAGGCATAGGAGTTTATGTAGGTCTCACAGATTGATACTGTTAGACATAAGGAGTTTCTTGTTCAGGTTTAACTTGATGTCTGCCAGGCGTTGCTTTGCATTTTAAGCAACTAACATCGGGTGCACAATCGATAATGGAACAGTTGCTCAACAAGTAGCCCAGTTTAACTTCTTGGGCCGTAATTCTGTTGATGAACTGGCCAGGGTAGTTAGCAGTAAGGAAGGGTTAATTACAGAAAGGGTTTAGGATGCCAAAGTTAGGCTTAAGTTCGGTAACTGTTCTTTTGTAGATATTATGTAAGAAATATTACCTATGTGTTATAGTTTCTTACAAACGTATTATTAAAATATCGACTTAGAACAAATGGTAACTCCTTGATATTGTTGCCTACACATTGTACTTTTAAAATGTAATGTAAATTAAGTTAAAATACTGTTTATTTCCGACTCCGAGTCTGACTCCACGACTCCTACCTACACACAGAAAAGTGATCTCTCGAACGAAGAGAGATTTACTTGGCTGAAGTAGTTGGTAGGTTCGTATATACGCGAGAGATTATTGACTTCAACCAAGAAATTTTATTTCTTGCAATAATTACTAGATATAAGAAAGTTGTTACTCTGGTGAAGGAAGTAAACAGTCTTCAATTAAGTGTATATTTTTATTCCCGGTAACTATTTTTAGCTACTTAATGTAAGAATTTTGAAGATTTGGCATAAATACGTTTTCTATTGCTAATTAACAAGATAGGTATGTTATATTTACTTACTCGTTCTAACCTGTTGCGTGCCTTACATCAAATTATTCCGTGTTGAAACGTTTTTGTACACTAATCATAAGGCACATCCCCTACGGGTACTTCATTGTTGTTTTCGTACTAGGTTTCGCTCCTTTACGGCGCCAGAACTACGCGCGGGCGCGCGAGCCTCGACAAAATCACGATGCGCATATTTATTCCAGAGAAATGGATTACTAGAAAGAAGTGAGAATCACTTCAGTTAAATAATTGGTGGGGTTTTATTCAGTAAATAATACTTACTTATATTAAATGTCTTGTATTTTCTTGGATCAAGTAACTACGCACTTGGATGGATTTACTATTACTTCGTTGGAGAAATTGACATTTTTGGGACGAACAATTCAATTACTTCTTTCAATACAATATTGGTTCTTATAAAGAAAGAATTTATTTGTCGACAGCATTTATCTGAGAAATTATTTTACTTAGATTGAGTATCTGGCATTTCTTGCATATACCTAACTTTCTACATCCAAGTAAATATGCATTTGAATCTAGTAAATAAATTCAAGAAATTATGGTTTCTCATTCCAAATAATCACTTTTCTGGGTGTATATGTATGTATAATAATTAATGTATACCCAGTGAAAAAAGATATACTCAACACAAAATCCATCTAGTCAAAATGGTTGAGTATCCATGCCTTTATTTAAAGGACACTCACTGCAATATCCGTACCTACGTTATGCAAAGGTCAGTGAGGACGTTGGCACTACACTCTGAAATGTCACACGTTCCGTAATATTGAAATGCAAATTTACTTCGAACAAAGGAAGCAGAGGGAAAACGCCACGTAAAAAGTTAAAGCCACGTTACTGTCACTCTCAATAATGCAACTCGCAAACAGCACGCTATTTTTTTCAACGGTGTTTTATACTAAAATGCTACGACTGGGCAATTGGATTTTACAGCACCAGTAAATGGGAATGATTTCTTATTACCTAGAAGAGTAAATGGAATTTTGCAGTTGTATTGTGTTTACATATTATGTAGGTGTACGTGAACGTATAATATTGTTCCTTGCTAGAATTTTAACGATGGTGCAGTGGTGATAAACTGGAATGTAAATATGATATAACTTATGTAGAAGGTGTTTCATTATTAACGGTTGTCACTTCGGGTGTCTTGTACTTTGCATTTACATTAATTTAAAGGCAGGTGTATGTGATTTCTAATTGGTATATCAGTATCCCAACTTTCCAAATCACAATTTTTCGCAGAAATATAAATAAAATTGCTTTATTTTTAATTTAATGTATCATTTTCTGAACTGCTACATGTACGGTATATTCGGTCTGTCTTTTGTTTTAGGTAAAGTATTTTTAAAGAACTTTTAAATTTTTCTTACAAAATGTATGGTACAAAAATGCCCATCTAACCAATATTCAGTCCCTGATAGTCAAATTTATCCCTTAAGAAAAAGTCTTATAAACGTTATTCTCCCGAAAATTGAATAAAAAATCTGATGTGGCCAGGCACATGACTTTATCATACTATATAAAATTAATGGTTTAGCTGCATGAGATTCTATTTGATCGAGATCGGCCATGACAGCATTAAAATAAAATTAGTAGAACTAGACAGATATGTCGATTAAAGCTGCGTTCGGATGTTGTACTCCGTTGACACCGGGTACACCGTCCAAATGACACTTACGTGTTATTGGGTGTAAAAACTGTAACGGTGTACAATATCCGAACGCAGCTTATATTATTGACAGTAGGTATTGTCAAAACATTAGCGTTTGACACTACCTACTGTCATTAGAATCAAAAAATCTGACAAATCCTGGCTACTAGTTTTAATGCAGTATGACCGATCTCGATGAAATAGAATTTGCTCATGCAGCTAAGCTATTGATTGTACCAAAAAATGTCATAGACATAAATTATTCAGAATTTCCTCTACTTCAATTTATTATTTAACTATTTCGAGAAAATTCCAGAAATGGCGGCTTATTTGCAAAATCTTTCAAAAATGCTAAGACTAAACCTCCAGTTCCTTTGGACCATTGTCAACAGAAAGCTTTTTAGCTCTAAGTTTAGTCATGAAACTTCTAGATATGAAGTTTCGTTCCGATACCTTTAGTAGTTTCTCCGGAATCGTCGTCACAAAAAACGGGTACACACACACACACACACACACACACACACACACACACACACACACACACACACACACACACACACACACACACACACACACACACACACACACACACACACACACACACACACACACACACACACACACACACACACACACACACACACACACACACACACACACACACACACACACACACACACACACACACACACACACACACACACACACACACAGACATTTTTTTGTACCTTGGTCAAAAATGTTCAGGGGACCCAAAAAGACATATTTTCGCTAAAAACTCAAAAATTTTTTTTGGCACGATTACAATACTTTACATACTGCGTATGATAAAGTAAAAAGTATAAATAAAATATGACAATAATTTGCAGTCGATGAAACTGATAACAATAGCTTTAAGTAGTAACATATGAAAATGTTTAGATTCATATTTAATAGCATTTTTTTTTTAATTAACAAAATACAAAACTTACCATCCGAAGGATTCGGGAACCTATACGAGAAAATGAACGGTTAATTTTGTATAAGTTATTGAAGTATTTTTTTGCGATTTGACATCAACCGGTCAGATGACATTAGAAATGCCCGTTCTAATGTCAAACGATTGTTGGATGATTGTATGAGAAATGTCTGTTCTAATATCAAACGATCGGTTGACGTGCAATCGGCGAAGATTAGTTGAATCAATTATAATTGACTGTAGTAAGTTAACCGTTCATTTTCTCGTATAGTTTCCAGAATCATTTAATAGTAAATTTTGTCCGCTACAGTGTGGTATTTTTAATTTTGCAATTAAGTTATATTAGACTAACTTAATTTTGCGAGATTCGAAGAATGAAGGATTAAAATCTGACAGGCACAATTTTTAAATGGTTTTTAATTAATAACATGCTTTCCTTTTAACTATGAGTGTAAGCATCTTAATATGTTACTACTGAAACCATAAGCTATCGATTGGTATCAGTTTCATCGACTGCAATTAATCTTCCAAACACAACGTATATCAACAATCTAGAATCACTGGACTATTACTGAATTTGAGGGGTTTGTATGAAAACCCAGTATAACGTAAAAAAAGTTGAAATTGAATTACACATGCCAATGGATTTGTTTACATCTCCTGCATCTTAGAATATTTTGTTGCGCAAAATACGTCGGGAATATAAAATACATTGTTTGAAAACTTAGCAGTAAAATCAAAGTGCTATTTATACCTGGGCAATTCTGCAAACTCCGCCATATCCATGCTAAAGATAAATAGAGAAAATCGTTATTGATCGAGCTAAAATGTAATCTGTTTGTTGTGAAATTTCTTTAAAACAACAATTTAATTGATTATACAATTATAGACACCCTAATTTTTAACCGACTTAAAAAAGGAGGAGGTCATCAATTTAATATTTACGGGTGATCCCACTTTGTTGCCAGAATTAATTCTTCATGGCATGGTCTTAAAAAGGAGTTAACAAATAAAAGGAGAAAGGCAATTTGTCGGGAAATTCCGTCATACAAAGAAGCAACCGCAGACACGTGTTTCGGATTATTAGTCCTCATCAGTACGGTATAGCCAAGGAGCAAGACGGACACTCAATGGAAAAACACTCAAATGGAGTCCATAAAGGGAGTGAGGACTAATAGTCCGAAACACGTGTGCACGGTTGCTTCTTCCTATGACGGAATTGCCCTACAAATTGCCTTTCTCCTTGAATATCTCACCGTCGATTAACCAGTTTTCCTTGAGTGTACAAATCTTTACAAAACAAACAAAGCATTATCGGAGGACAAATTTACTTCGAGTCTTTATGAGACAGAGAATAATCACTGACAAATACATTTAGACGAGACGATCGACCAGCTTTTCACAAGACACTTGGACATTATACAAATTAATACAAGCGAAACGTATGCGGACCCACAATGTCCACTTGACAAATGCAACTTTTTTATACCTTTCGTCATCCTTTAGAAACATTCTCTTTTCCAAGTTTTCCCGAGGTAGTACTAATTTTCAAGAACACGACAACCAATTAAACAAAACTTCAATTGCTTGAGAATACCAGTTCTAATCGATTAATTATTAAAGCGTATGACGCTCAAATTTTCACTTTTTTAACTATTCGGTGGAAAAAATGCATAGTAGTATTATTAGATTCTGATGATATAAATACTACACTGAGAAATTGTAGTGTGAAATTTGTCAGAGTTTCTAACGACCCTTCAATTTCTTACCGGATATTGCGGTAATGGAATGCCAATAACACCACCCGAGTCATTGCTCAAGGTAGATTGAAGTTTACTTAGCCATCTATTCCCATTCTTGTCTTCAATCGATAATAATCAATTCGACGTAATTTACTCAGGTACCTCCTCTTATGGTGTGAATTAGAGCATGTAAATGTTTGCGCAGACATTTTTACATTATCTCGGCATCGACTTTTATTGATTTAAAAATTTCTCGCCGCGTCCATTTATTTAAGGCATCGCGTTCGGCGAATGGTTATTGAATCATTAAAATGAAGACAGGATATAAATGAAAAACAAATAAAAATAACTATAAATAAAAAAATAATTGATGTAAATTGTATCAAATTGAGTCTTGTACCTACTGAGTGATTTATAATGCCCGTCACCTGTCTTTTAACTCATTTATTATGAACTGTATAAAGAAAAGTTATTGAAGTTTAATAATTGATCGTTCTTTTTTACAAAGTGGTGGACGCACCAAATTATACTTTGTTAAATTACTTTTCACCCTAATTCAATTAAAATTTTATGTTGGCTTATCAACCCCACGTAAAAAGGATTTAAGAAAAATGTGCGAGCGAAAAATACGAAGAGTGGCTTTGTATTTTGTTTTGTCGGTTGGCGAATTTAGATTAATTATTCGATATTTATATACACCACAGTAGCTGTTATGACGATTACTGTTAAAAGTTTATTTAGCCAAATTACTCAAACTTATTGTTTTCCATCACAGCATCTTTTATGTCAAATTTGTTCCAAACTTAATGCCAATTAATGACATTATTATTAGGCAACCATCAACTTTACTTAAACTCCGATTCACCTTATAAGTTATTATGGCGTTTTCGAGCACCTTTTTTCTACGTTTGCAACAATTCTATTTTTTTTCTGTTTGTGCTGAATCAAGAAACTTATCAAATCAAAATTGTCGATATATAGGTTTTATCGGCAGATAAAATGAACCTATGAACTTTTGACGACGTTTTAAGCATGCTCAGCTCACGCTATATCACGGCATGGTGAGTATTCGTCATTTTAGCCTACCGCCTTTATATTAAAACGCGTCTTTTTCGGTAATAACGTTATTTTATTTTCTTTTTTCTGAACGCAAGAACCTCTCGATACATCAATTTTACCCCCCAAAACAACGAAAAATCGGTTTTTGGTTCAAATAGTCGAAATAGCCTAAATAACAAATATACAATAGAATAAATTGTATTTCCACCAACTATACCGTACAGGGAAAAAGTTCAACAAAACATAGAGTTAACATGGTATTTCGCGTTCTCCTCATGAGCTGCTCAAATTTCGTTGTTTCATATATTGGGTTCTGTATCAGAAGGCATAATAACAAGCTGTTTATTTGATAAGATGGCAGAAAATGTTTATGTTTGCATCAATATCTTCGAAAGTATTAAGCTTAGCAAAACAAATTATACACCATGTTAAAGACGAACGATGTGGGTACAAGATAAATAAAGGACTACCTATTTTAAAATATTGAACGTGCATGTTTGAGAAAGGGGCGGTTCAAAACTGCGATATTATGTCAGTAATGATTAATATCTATTCTGTCATGTCATTTGCCATAACCTAAACTCTGTATTTTAATTGGTAACTTTCTGTTTAACACGTTAAATACGTTAAACGTAATTAAGCAAAATTGCCGTCGGATGCATGGTATAGAAAAGAGACGTTATGGCGTCGTTTTTCTACTGAAAACGGCGTCAGTAGGTGTGGCTTATGGGACTATACGACGCGGACGGTCGGTCTGCACAGGCCCGGACTAATTATAATTATTTTTCTGTAATATTGCAGACAGTGCAACATAGCACATATTAACTATATTTGTTTAACTAAAGGAAGCAAAAATATATAATAAACACAAAAGTACTCTGGATTAAGGTTATAACAAATAACGTAAAATAAATCTTATAAGTGTAACATAAATATGAATATGACTATCTACAAAATAAGCATTATACATTTTGTGACCTACTGGCCATTTTATTATTTTGATGTCGAATGCTGGTGGATTTATGTATTTTTGTTTTTCTGATGTAACACATTCGAATATGTGTGTACCAATTTATAATACTTTTAATTAATAATGTTCTGTGACTATCCAACACATCTTGATCAAAACTATGTTTTATTAAACTGGAAAATATATTTGATGCGATTGGTGATGTTCTGTCTATAAATATATTCGTAAAATTCTTCCAACAAACAACACTGGACTTTGTCGGCTTCCAGTTACATTGGTCTACAAACTGTATCCATAATTCCTGCTGGGCAGGAATCATTGGAAACCTTGTTAATTGTTAAATTAACCTAAAATTAAGTCAAACTTTATTGAATACGGGCCTGTTCATTGTCATTTGACTGACATCTAACGTCACCTACCGATGAAACGTAATTCCCGCTGAAATATTGCAGCCAGTACCCTTTCTGCTGCGACAGCTTCTTACATCACATACTGGCATTCTAATTAGTTATAAAATAGTATATTATAATACACGTTTTATAAGACAAAAATTGGCGCACAATTTATGGAAGGACGTCGCCAATAACTCTTATAAATCTAGTGTTACATACTAATTTTTCTACTTTGCGACACTAATTTTACATGAATGTCGAAAATTGCGGTTGTCATCTTACAATCTAGAGTAGTTTTCTATTCAACAGTTGGTAGATGTGGTAAAATTCACAAATACGATTGACGCGAGTCAATAGCTATTGAGATGTCAGCCTTATTTGACACGACGTCAATATCATCAATCTTGGAAAGCTAAAAGTTACTAAAAGTTTGTGCTCCAGTGTTTTCATAACGATGCCGAAAGCGGTTTCGTTATGAGTTTATAACAAACGCAATGTAGAAAACATACTTATAGCGCAACTGGAAACCACTTAAACCTACATAATGGGCGCGTCCAGCAGACTCACCGGTGAGATACCGATCAGTAAAATTTGTGCTGGATGTACATGTCAAACACAATTTAACACAATCAAACACACAATTTGGTGATTGTAAAATTATGTCAAAATAAATAAATCACAAAAAAACTGTCAATGCGTGCGTTCTGCCACTTTAGGCGCTAACCGCTTGAACTCAGCGGACGGCAGCTATTGGGCAGCAACAACATGAACGTGAAGGCCATTGGTTGCTGAGTTCAAGCGCTTAAGCGGCTTAAACTGGCAGAACGCACCCATTATAAGCATGGAGCATTGTCAGAGAAGGTGACACTGACACTAAGTTTAAAAACGCATCCAGAGTGACAAATCCGGTTAGTTCCACCGCTAATCCACCGGTGACTAACCGGTGACTTACCGGTGAGTCTGCTGGAGGCGCCCAATGTATCGGCTTGTCAATTTGACGTTATGGACGGTATGATTTGACATAAAGTGATACCAATTTTAAGCTCATATGACTATTCCTCTTTTATACTATCTCGATGGAAATTATTTATTTATTATTTATTTACGTACTTGTACAGGGTTATTATAAAGGATTTTTGTCGCGGTAGGCGCTGAGTACCGCTTTATTTGAACTGAATATGATACTACTGTTCTATACACAACTGTTAAATTGGTTGCATAACCTAATGTATTTTTGATACTTGTTTGTGTAAAGCGGCAGAAATGTAGTAACATGGGCATCGCCTACTTCGAGTACAATCATTTATAACGATCCTTTATGTATGCAAAAAGGAAAAAACTTATTGTGTATACCATGACATTTTATAGGTGTGGGTAGACAAATATTAGCATAACCTGAAAAGAAAAAAACATTTAAGGCACATTTAATAAGTGTACAATAGGCGATAAAGAATGAAACGCTCTTCATGCTTCACTAATTATCTCAATATGAGATTTCCGTTTAGAGAATGTCAAAATATTAATTGTGCTATTCATTCATATTATTACAAAAGCTTGCCCTAAATAAATAATTCCCAACAATATTTACAGTTTGAAAGCTGTCCTGATATACATTTCGCTTTTTCAATTTTAAAATGTGTACACTATCATGTCAAAAGACAATAATAATACCCTTTCCATATTTCAATGCGCCACCTTACCACCTATACTGAAACTATAGCACAACGCTTACATTTAAATTCTGTCACGTTATTCCACATTTCCACCGATATTTATGTATTTTTAAGCATATCCTTTCACAGAATATATTTTCCTAACGATCTCGACCTACCTGCATTTTATTATCTATACATTTTACAGACACGTACATGCACTCCACGCTGACATTAACTCAATCTTCTCTCCTCATGCTACTGCACCAATATGCAGCTCCTCGGGCAGTTTTCAGCTCGAAGTAACGGAAAATATTTACATTTCAGCTGTGGTGTCGCCTACTGCACATAATCCTGATGTACTTCCTGATATCGAATTACTCCTGGATGCTCTGCGAAGGACTCTACCTGCACACCGTACTCGTTTCGGCATTTATATCGGAAACGCGCCTGCTGAGATGTATGCTACTGCTTGGATGGGGAATACCCGCAATCACAATTGTCCTTTACGCTACACTCAGGAGTGTGTACGGTAACGAGACGGATACACTTAGGTAAGTACCTAAGTGTAATTATTGTATGGAGAAGTACAGAATATACGGCGGTTTGTACAAGTGGCGGTGGAACCGTCGAAACCTACAGACTTGAGTTAATTTGGAGTATTTTTGAATGTATTCTAAAGCCGTTCCCAGACGCTCTCGGTATTTGCCCGATTTTTGTGCTAATGCAGACTTAATAGACCGACTTAGTGTACATACTCAGTTTGTTTATCTTCCTCTCTTACCCAAAATTGAATCGGTCGGTTCGAAAACAGTACTAGTCCAAAAAGTGAGTGCTGAGAACATTAACAAAATAATTTTGTCGGTGTAATATCTTGAAAAGTATAGCAGTTAGCTGTTTTGTGCCAACAGACAAAATATAAAGTAGTTTACAGAGAATTCAATGTATTACATATTTTATTTATATTTGCATTAAAAGAAGAGCTAGGATTAAAACAATCATCAAGGACATCTACTGTTTTTGAACTCTACGGAAAAACTACGTAAATTTTCAACTAATTTGTTTGTTTAAAGCATTTAAATAATATTTTTACTATGTGTGTATAGTGTTTTTAGCGTTCCAAACCCGCTGTCATATTTTTTACATTTAAAATGGCGGATTCAATATGGCGACTAGAAAATTTAGAAAGATGTCGTGTGTTTATATAGCTGTCGTATATGAAGATCCTAGACTCTAAATACAATGTAAATTTTCAAAGTTCAAAATGGTGAAATCAATATGGCGACCGAATAATTTAAAAGATCTTGGATTTGCATGAAACTTATATCCCGTAATATTTAAAGATTGATAAGTAAAAATGTCATGTCAGATTTTCAAAATAAATTCAAAATGGCGGATTATACATGGTTAGTCAAAATTGCCGGGACATCTTAGTAATTCTTCAACCGTAAAGAATTTCAAAGAAAAATTCAAACAAGTTTTTTGCTTTTAAACAAGCTATCGTCTAAATATATTTTCAATATACAGGATGTTCATTTTATTCTGGAAAAGTTTGTAAACTTTTCTTTTGCTAATAGACTACACGGTATATTTAACATTTTTTAATTCTAGGATTAATTCTAAGAGTTTTTGTAAGAAACATGATAGTATTTTATTAAAATAAATCATTTCTACAAAAGAATTAATCCTAGAAGTAAAAAATATATAAATATATAGGGTGTGCTATCAATTACCAAATTTCCAGAATAAACAAGAATTTGTTGAAACACAGACAAATTTTTTGATTTTTTTTAGTTGGAAAATTATGTAGGTGTTTCGGTAACTTCGTCAATTTTTGATTAAATTAATTGCCCATAACTCAAAAATAATGCATTTTATAAAAAAAATCATGCAAAAGATTCTTACAATTAATCTGAGAATTAAAAAATCTAAAATTATACCGGACGTTCTATTTGAAAAAGTTAAGGTTACCAAATATACAGAATAAAATGAAGATCCTGTATATTAAAACTATATTTAAACGATAGCTTGTGTAAAGCGAAACAACTGTTACTTAATTTTTTTTTGAAATTGTTTACGGTTGGAAAATTAATTAGGTATTCCGGTTACTTTGACTAAGCCTGTATATGGCGATATGACAGAATATGATATAGAGTTTGATGATTATATACATGATAGTATTAAATTTCCTCTTCTACGGTGGTAGTCAGTCCGGAAGTCACGTGATAGTAAAATCATAAATTTCCACCGGTTACATACTTGAGGCCTTTTTTAATATTATCTACCCTTTCGATATTGATCTTCATATTGATTACTTCGGCGTACCTCAACTACGAAGTTGACGAATGTTTACGACTGATATATCAGTAGAAGCTGAGTAGAAACGCGTTGCAGGAGGGAACAAAAAAGCACTTGTTTATTTCGCCCAAGCAACCTGGTTAGGTCTATTCGATAGAATAAATCATAATAAACATTTTGGCTATTTCAGTTCAAAATGGCCAATTTTGGACGTGTACTGTTTTCGAACTCGCCGATTACTCTGCTCAACTGTAGTTAATATCTTAGATTCTCTAACAATGCAAAAGTCAACACCGCATGGTCTTTCGCCAAATTAATAATGCTGTTTTGGTTTGTGATTGTACACAGGAAATTGAAGAATAAGTCTATCTGAAGCATTTTATGCAGCATTTCATGTACTTAGAAAGAAATTGTGGGTGAGTGAGACACCCTGTATAATCATTTATTACTGCGACCAACACAACAATATTAAAATAACGATCTTTTTACTGTAAACTAAGCGCCTTCTCAGTTGTCCTCAAATCCCAACTGAGCTTATAAAGAATTCTGTAAAGTTCAACATTATCAAATTTCTCGTGTTAATGAGAAATTCTTTTTATTCTGGACGATTTCTTGAAACAGTCAGGTCGCTGTAAAACGAAGGAAATAATACGTGGAATCCAATTTCATTATATAAGAAAAGATTTCCAATTATGACGCTAAAAGGTATTTTGTTTCTCTGTAAAAAACAAAGAAAAAATTTTCAAACCCTTCGATTATTATTGAAATGTTTTATGAGGGATAATTCTCGGTTCAGAATATCATTTCGTCAGAGGTTAAACAAATGCGCACTATAATTGTCGTTCCAAAGTGCTATTCTAGATGCTTATAAAAAATTTAGTAGGTACCGATTATTCTGTAATCTGTACTAATTTTGGTGCTGCTCGAAGAGAAGACAACCATTGTTAATATTTTGATTTAACATACAGGGTGGTTAGAAAACACGAAAATGTTAAATTCGCCGAAGAGTAAAATATCGGTTTTTGGGAATTAGAATTAGAATTAGGTAAAACTTGTTTTATATTTAAAGTTATGCCCAGATATCAAATTTCAATGTTGTATTCTAAGTTTTATATTTTATATATTTTTAGCAAAGTAATTTAACAACACATTACTCCACATGTTTCCCTCCTACAGCTACACATTTTCCAATCTTCTTCTAAACTCCCGATATACCAAATCAATTGTTTCTGCATTTATTTCGTCTACTGCTTCCCTAATTTTTAATTGTAGAATGTCTACATTATCATGAAAATTATTCGCATAGACCTTCTGTTTTAAATAACCCCACAGAAAAAAATCAAGCGGCGTTAAATCAGGTCAACGCGGTGGATATCTTATAGGCCCGAATCGTCCAATCCACTTATTTGGAAAATGTATGACTTGATATGAGCAGGACAACCGTCGTGTTGATAGTGTAGTGAACACCAGAGCTGTAAATTGATTTCGTCCAAAGTAGGAGCAAAATAATTTCCAACATATCAAAATAAGTGTTTTGGTTTACAGTACCGTCAAAAAAGTATGGTCCAATTATTTTTTTGTAATAAATCCCACACCAAACATTCGCTTTTTTATATTTTTAAGAATTGGTTGTTATACGGAAACTTAGATTTTCTTTAGACCAATATCTGCAATTCTGAGAACTAACAACTCCATTTGTGGTAAACGTCGCTTTGTCAGAGAAAATAATTTTTCTGTATAAAAATCTATCTGCCATAATGCATGCCACTGGTTTCTTGGCGCCATCTAGCGACACCACTTTCAACTTGTATTCTCAACAGATTATAATATGGCTGAGAGAAGTGTCCGGAAGAAATTATCTACAAATAGCGTTACAATCAGTACGACGACGGCTCATCGGAGCCCGCAATTAATTGACAGGAATTGTGGATGTTCGTATATTTAGTGTATTTTATTCGTTGGAAGATTCGTGGGAGGGGTTTTATTAATATCCTCACTTGCAACGTAAATTAAGTTATGTATAAATTTTATTGTACATCTAATTCGTTATAAAATTGTGAAGTACCTATCTTAAAATGTTGTGTTTTCTGTACAAATTTTACTGCCCTGAAGAAGGTGATAAAATAAGGGCACCGAAAGCTCTACTTATGCAGAAAGAGTAGTTTCATTTAAACTCTCCAGTCGACAACCCGTTAATATAATTGTCCTTTTAAATATCGACAGTTTGTAAATCAATATATATATATATTGATTTACAAACTGTCGATATTTAAATTCACCACTACAACACCGATATTCACCACTACAAAATTTTTACAGCAGTCTATTCGGTGGGGACTTTTGATATATTGTTGAAAACGTTGAGATAAAGCTATATAGAAGTATTTAGCTTATAGCTAAATTTCAATCATACCAATCTGAATGGACTAGTTTTCAACAAACGACTGGTAAAGTTTAGTGCAAGTAGAATTTTATATTGTTATTAAAAGTTATATTTATTGCATTGTTTTAAGATACTGACTAAACACAGATTTTCCCGCATCGTCACCGTCAATGTCACACACCAATATAGTCCATCTTCTTAGCGCGTAATTATATTGGGATTTACAATTACGGGTGACCTACAAATTAACAATACTCATGGTAACATCAGGACAAGATTACCAAATAAGGTAAGCTACCCGAAGATCGGTAATACAAATTAAAAACAATATAGGATCCAGCGCAGGAACCTGAGGAACTCCACAATAAATAGAAATAATCTTGGAGATACTTCATTACCAACACACATGCATTTGCATTTGCAAAATATCTCTTTGTTTATTTATATTTCTTAAATTTATTTAAGTGCTGTTCATCTTATTTATATTACTATTATCACTTACGATAAGATTAAGGAAAAATCGATGCTTTGTACATGAAAGTGACCACAGTAGACAATTGCCCGGGCAAGGGGCACTCAACGGCAACCGATTTAAGATAATGTTTGCTTATATGTCGTTAGGATGAGATTACACACTACCCTTGCGAATGTAGTATACCCGCTGTTCCCCACGTGCGGATATTGCAGGGAAAAAGACGTTTAATCTACTTTGAACTCGGAGAAAGGGAAAGAGAGAGCTTTTTGATGGGATCAGACTGCTTTAGAAAGCGGAGCAATCAGCGTAAACTCGGAAGATACGACCTTAGATAATTGATTAATTCTAATATGTATTCGTTGAGAAGCTACATTAGAAAAAAACATGTAGAGCAGAGAATTAACGTAATGAAATTCTCCATGCTGTATTATCGTAGGATGACATTTGTAATGCCGATTTCCTAGTATAGTCGATCCCAGTGATGTCTCCCGACACATCGGGGTATATATATATATATATATATATATATATATATATATATATATATATATATATATATATAAACCCATTGTATAAATTGATATAAATTCTTCGATCGAAAATAGTAGTAGTAAAATGTTAGTTGGGTAGATCGATCACTTCGTAGTAATAAAACTCATTAATATTTGCAATATTTCGATACTTTATTGTATCTTCGACAGGCAAAACTAAAAATGTACACAAGCACATGTCACAAATAATAGCATCATATTAAAAACTACTTACATTCAAGTTAACTGAGGCTAGCAAGTTTAGGATCAGCAGCACCATTTCGTTATATGTACGGTTAGCATCTATAAAATCTGGTACACCACAAAACAATACAGCACATTCTAAAAATTCAGGTCGATGCAACACACAACGACGACAATGAATGGTTAAGCTCTAAGTCGATCGAGGGCAGAAAACGACTGTATCACGACAGTCAATAATTTTTTTTTTATATTATAAAGATTAAAAACGTCACATGCGCCGGTAACGTTAGCGCTAAAACTTTAAGACAATTAAAGAAATTTCAAAAAGTTCGAACAAGTACCATTTCAATTCCTTACAGCTCTTTTTTGCTTATCAATAACAATAATAAGTGAATATATGTTGCTAAGGCCATCTAAATCATTTCGGAAATTGATAGTGTTATCCGTCGAATTTATGTGGTACATCTCCAAAAACAGTCTGTTGCCATGGTTGTTGTCTGAGTCTAAAATTTTGATATTACTGAAATCAAAGCTATGTTTATTTTCCATTGAATGTAGTGCCAAAGCACATCTCGTTTTCTTTGTACGACAATCACTCTTATGTAACGACACACGGTTCTTCAACCACTGAGAGGTCACCCCCACGTATTTGGCCTCACAGTCCCCACAACGTTAATCTTTATAATATAAAAAAAAAAAATTATTGACTGTCGTGATATAGTCGTTTCCTGCCCTCGATCGACTTAGAGCTTAACCATTCATTGTCGTCGTTGTGTGTTGCATCGACCTGAATTTTTAGAATGTGCTGTATTGTTTTGTGGTGTACCAGATTTTATAGATGCTAACCGTACATATAACGAAATGGTGCTGCTGATCCTAAACTTGCTAGCCTCAGTTAACTTGAATGTAAGTAGTTTTTAATATGATGCTATTATTTGTGACATGTGCTTGTGTACATTTTTAGTTTTGCCTGTCGAAGATACAATAAAGTATCGAAATATTGCAAATATACTACTATATATATATATATATATATATATATATATATATATATATATATATATATATACAGGGTGAGTCACTAGAGTCGCGGTGGTAGATATAGCAATTATCTTTAGAGATGGAAAAAAATATTTAATACAAAAGTTGTTTGGCATATCATTTTCTACAACGTAAAATTATTTTCATTTATATTGGGTGTTGCATTTAGGCGTAGCAGAAAATAAATTTTCTTTTTTAAATGGAATGCCCTGTATGTTATAACATATTATGATTGCGAAGAAAATTGTCTTACTAATTGTATCAGGTGATATTGACGTAAAGCTAATAGTTTCTGCAATATTCAATTTTTTATTAAAAAAATGGCCGTTGCAGGCCTTTTCCGAAAACTACGTAATAGCGTCATTTTTGCAGATATTTTCTTACAACTTTGTCAGAAAATAACTAATACTAATAGGGAGGTGATAGTGCCCAAAGAAATTTGATGCGCTATACAGGGTGTTCCTAGCACCTAATCAATTTTGATATTTTTCAAATGGCTTTTTCTTGAGTTTTTTAAATGGAACGCCCTGTATATTATTTGCTGGTTGCATTTCCCATTAAATTGCCTTTAATTTATATTAAGTGTGACATATACATATTTGTACCCGTTTTCGTGATATTTGGAATTTAAAGAAAATGTGTAATAAAGTATACCAATACAGGCTTTAATATTACACTCTGTATAATTGAGTTAGTTTTTTTCATGTATTTTGTTATAATATAAATAAATTATAAATGTTGGTAAAGTTAAAAATGCTATTTTTTATAAAGATACATTTAAATAGCAGAGTTACGCTAATATTTTAAGTTAGCTTAGATTTACTTAACCTCGTTGTCATGGAAACAAAAACAAATAACAGACGTGTGGTTATTGCTGTCAACAGACTTAATATAGCTAACCAACATTTGTAATCTCTGTTAACGATGAATTTTAATTATACTAAAGAGGAACTGATAAATATTATTTACATCTATGGAGAAGCCGGCAAAAACGCTCTACTGGCCTCAAGAATTTACGCTCAGCGATATCCCGAAAGACGGCATCCCGATGCAAGAACAATTAATAGAGTTCGGGAACGTTTTGAATCAACAGGTACTATTACTTGTAAAAAAAGAAAAAGAACAAAAGCGGCGACACATGAAGAGATTGAATTTCTGGTAGTTGCTAGTGTGGTAGAAAATCCATACTCAAGCACTAGACAAATAAGAAATCAAGGAATAACCCAATCATCTGTGTCCAGAATAATACGGCGACACAAGTATCATCCATATCATGTGCAACATGTACAGGAATTGAGCGAAAACGATTTAGAAAAGAGATTAAATTTTTGTAATTGGGCAGCTGCTAAAATTCAACAACAAGCAAATTTTTTTGACTTTGTTCTTTTTACTGATGAAGCTACGTTTCATAAAAATGCGTATGTTAACCAACATAACTTCCATTTTTATGCAACAGAAAATCCTCGCGTTATCAGGCCTTTGGACCATCAACATAGATGGTCACTCAATGTATGGGGTGGAATAGTAGATACCAATTTGCTAGGGCCTTACTTTTTTTAGGGTTCCGTAAATGGTCAAAGGTACTTACATTTTCTTAACAACCATCTACATGAATATTTAGATGATTTGCCGCTTAATATTCGCCAAAACTTAATTTTCCATCACGACGGAGCCCCACCCCACTTTAGTCTGAACGTAAGACAATTTTTGAACAACCAATACCCCAACAAATGGATTGGAAGAGGAGGCCCCACGTTATGGGCGCCAAGATCTCCTGATCTAAATAAGTTGGATTTTTTTTTGTGGGGTCATGTTAAGGAATTAGTATACCAGACACCACCTACCACACAAGACGATATGAAGATTAGAATAAGAAATGTTTTTGCTGACATCAGAGAAAATAAGAGAGTGATGTTAAGAAATACTTCGAGATCTTTTACCCATCGGATTAATGCTTGTAGAAGACAAAATGGAGGGCATTTCGAACACCTACCAAATCAATAACTACTTGTTGTTTTATCTTTAATTGTTATAGTTTTTTACTAGTTTTATGTTAATGCTTATCAAGTTTAAAAAATAGTTTAATAAATGTTATTAGTTGTGGTTTCTCTTAATTATTTGTTTTTATTTAATTTTTAGTTGTCTCAAATTATATTAATTTTTCATATTGAGTAACTAAATGGTAATTCCATGTACTTTTCAATTTATTTTGAGCAATTCTGTCAGTTTTTTAATTCAACAAAAGTATTTTTTTCCTTTCTATGTTCTCTTTACAAAAAAAAATCATTAAAAAAGAACCATGTTATGCAGGGTGTAATATTAAAGCACTATTGGTATACTTTATTACACATATTCTTTAAATTCCAAATATCACGAAAACGGGTACAAATATGTATATGCCACACTTAATATAAATTAAAGGCAACTTAATGGGAAATGCAACCAGCAAATAATATACAGGGCGTTCCTTTAAAAAACTCAAGAAAAAGCCATTTGAAAAATATCAAAATTGATTAGGTGCTAGGAACACCCTGTATAGCGCATCAAATTTCTTTGGGCACTATCACCTCCCTATTAGTATTGGTTATTTTCTGACAAAGTTGTAAGAAAATATCTGCAAAAATGACGCCATTACGTAGTTTTCGGAAAAGGCCTGCAACGGCCATTTTTTTAATAAAAAATTGAATATTGCAGAAACTATTAGCTTTACATCAATATCACCTGATACAATTAGTAAGACAATTTTCTTCGCAATCATAATATGTTATAATATACAGGGCATTCCATTTAAAAATGTTAATTTATTTTCTGCTACGCCTAAATGCAACACCCAGTATAAATGAAAATAATTTTACGTTGTAAAAAATGATATGCCAAACAACTTATGTATTAAATATTTTTTTCCATCTCTAAAGATAATTGCTATATCTACCACCGCGACTCTAGTGACTCACCCTGTATATATATAATAATATATATATATATATGGTATAGCTGTTTGCGCTTTATATATGGTATACGCAAATTTGACCGCATCTCGCATACTCTTGAAAGAGCCAAATGGCTAAATATGAAAAACCGACGACGACTGCATTTGCTGGGCCTTATCCATAAAGTAATCACCACTGAGATTCCTCCGTATTTGCATGAGAAAATCAGGTTTCGAACAGACGTTCATCACTTGAACCTCAGGCATAAAAACAGTGTAACCATACCCTCCCACAGATCTGCTACCTTTAAAAGATCTTTCGCTTACAACGTTGCAATTCTGTATAACGAATGTCCAGACGAATTTAAAGCTTTGTCGGTGTCCGCCTTTAAGCGGAAGATGCGTGATGCCTGCCAAGGGTGGCAAAACCAGCTGAATATGTAGCATGTCAGCTGAATATGTAGCATGTCAATTTTGAAAAGTATATTGCCTTCAGTGCACTAGACAAGTCAGAGATTAGCGAGCTCGGTGTAGTGATCGGATGTGTGTCAGACTACAAACTACTAATTAATGATACTTACAGATCCTGCAGCATGTAATAAACAATTTAATTTGATTGCGTTTACTATTCTACGATTTATTTTGTTTGTTATTCTTTTATTTTGTTATTGTTTCATTGTTAATCCATCAAGGTTAAGTAGAGCAGTTGCTCCGCTGTGCAGAGCAAACTGAACTTCGCCTTTGCCATTTCAATTTTTATTTTTACTATACAATACAATGTTTGTTTTTTTTTGTATGGGCAATAAAGTGATTTATTATTATTATTATTATTAATAATAATAATAATACGTTATAATATATAATTACGTTGCTAATTAATGGGAATTCGACTGGGAGACTTAATAATGCTACTCTTCACTCATTGAGCCAAGCTTTCGGCGTTTATTTCTATCGCCTTCTTCAGGGCACTATAATGATTACATATAAACAACTCATTACATCACATTACGCCGAACAATAGGCTAAAAAGACTTACATGATTTTTGAGGTTACGTTATGAAATGGCCATCCTAGCATTCACCAACCAATACTCCCCACTTTATGTGTTGCACATTTTGTTGTAAACACGGTTTTAAAACTAATAATACTGCTATAACAAATTTAACAAACAAAATTATAAGAATTTTTAGTCAAGAAAATATAAGGTTAGCAAAGAAAAGTATCAAGACAGTAAATACATTATTCAGTAAACTTAAAGACAAAACCCCCCCTTTATTGCAATCAAATGTGATTTATCGTTTACAATGCTCGGATTGTCAGTTGTTTTATGTCGGACAAACTTCACAACTTGTCAAATCAAGAATATCGGGACACAAAAGTGATAGTAAACACAATCAGCAAAGATGTACTTTAGCGGCACATGTCAATGAGAACGACCACAAAATAAATGATGATGGGGTAAAGATATTGGGTATGGAAACAAATTATTTTAAAAGATCGTTTTTAGAAATGTATCATATACATAAACAAAAGGACTCAATGAATAAAAGATCAGATATACAAAATTTGAGTAACATCTACACTTATCTATTGGAATATAAAACAAAAAAAGATAACAATAATAGCTTGTTTGAAAGCGCAATCACTTTCTAATTATCAATGTTAACAACCTTTTGGTTGGTTCTGTAGACAAAGTCACCAGGGTTGAAGTGTTGGCAATGGTATTTGTATTTTAAAAAAAAAAGACCATATGTCACAAATATTTTTAGTTTTAATACACGGACAAGGAATTTCAACCCAGTTAATTATCTGTCAGTATAGTTCATGTTAGTATTGTTAGTTTTAAAACCGTGTTTACAACAAAATGTGCAACACATAAAGTGGGGAGCATTGGTTGGTGAATGCTAGGATGGCCATTTCATAACGTAACCTCAAAAAACATGTAAGTATTTTTAGCCTATTGTTCGGCGTAATGTGATGTAATGAGTTGTTTATATGTAATCATTATAGTGCCCTGAAGAAGGCGATAGAAATAAACGCCGAAATCTTGGCTCAATGAGTGAAGAGTAGCATTATTAAGTCTCCCAGTCAAATTCCCATTAATTAGCAACGTAATTATTAACGGACGACAGTGACTCCTTTTACATATATATATATATATATATATATATATGTATTTTGATCTTTGTGGTGAAAATGTTGAATGTAGTTTGAAGTTGAATATTTGCTAGCTTCGCGAAAACAAAGTAAAATTTGGCCAGATTAATGCTTCAAATAATCTCGATATTTCGAAGTCCGAAAGTTCTCCGACGTTCGACAACGTATCCATTAAAAATATAATCCACAACGCAACGACCGCCTTTGGGCGACTATGTGCTTTCAAAGGTGAGATGCGCTCTAAAAGACCAACTCTGTACTTCACTAGAATGCATAACTAGGAAAACATTTAAGAGGCTGGTTCAACCTAACTTCAGGACTGTTCTGGTGGTCCCGTATTGGTCCGTATTGTTCAGTGCTTTTGTGGATTAATTATTGAATAATGATACCATCTTATAAAATGACAACAATCTGAATTAACTATTCTAGAGCGCCAAAGCTCCATATTTATTATACCCATGCCCAATTTGAAACAATTGCTTCTCAAAGATAGACGTATCATGGGAGCTCGGTGATATCCTGGTTGCAGGAATAACATTTCAATTATGTATTTTTGCGTATTGCCGCAGTAGTTCCACTTTACGTCAATGTACAATTTGAAAAAAAATCCAATAAGTGAAAAGAAATAAAGCCACACCTTTGAAGAATCGGCGTCGTATTTTTCCATCCATATTCGAGCCTGGACAGTGTGTCGATCTACGATGTTCTCGAGAACTAGACAGTATTAAACGAAGATAGTAATGGATCTATCTCTATCTACCATATGCCACAAAAACAGTCTGTAACACAAAGCAGTTTTCCAATCGAAATTAGATTACATAAAAATTCTCCTATTGTATCAGACATCAATCAGGTTTGTGCCTAAAGAACTATTTTATTGAAAACACCATGTCAATTGTTAGGTTAGCTAGCAGAATATACATATAAACAGTGCTGTTTTATTCATTTTACTACCAGAGAATTCAAGCTTCAAGTATGGTATGATGCAGAAGCTCATTACGGGTTTTGTAGTTGGATTCAAATTACATTACGGAGAATCAAAATCCTGACGTACTATTTTGTTGATCGTAGAGGATTTCTAGACAGGAGATGTGATTACTAATTTTCATAATTTCCGTAAACTGACAATAAAATCACCGAGGTATGGTGAAGATTACCGATTCTTTATCAAATTTCTTGGTAATATTACTGGAAGACGTCTATAATATTATTATATGAGAAATGTTATATAATGGGACATAGTCGACTTGTCAACCACTCCAGATGCTTTTCTTCTAAAGTGCAAAGTGTATGGAGAATTTATGTTTAATACAACAAACCGCAGATTCAATTGAATTTACCTCCGAAGAACCGAACAAGCATTACGACCCATATGCGTGAGTGATGATAGCGAGCATCACCATTTTTGTGATTTTATGTTGACATTATAATATAATTTTAATAAAGCTATATAATATTATACGCTTATGTTGTCTAATTGTCTTTTATCAATAATATATGAATTACAAATTGGCAAATAAAGACTAACTTATGAAGTCTTGTGCCTTTTTCTTATACGTTATCAGATCCCTGTGCTGTTGATGTACATACGTATGAATAATATGTATACTTGTGTGCTTTTCATTAGCTAGACATAAGTGTATTATCGGCTAGGACATGAGTGCATAATCTATCGTACCAAGAGAAAGTAATCGTATTGGTACTGGTTTTGTGATAGATCACTAATATTTCTTCACACACACAATGCTACGTATCTTAAGACGTTTAAATGTATATGGGCACATAACCTAAATACCCTTTCAAATATTCCACATATCCATCATACGTGTGTTTTTGCGGATATTACTTCGTAAACCGCAGACAAATGTTGCAGTTATATAAATATATGTGATAAATATCTCAAATTCTCAACATAAATTATGACAACAATTTATCACTATTCATTTACTTCATTTACTAGCTTTGAACCAGCGAGCAACATGGTTCGCGAAACGTCAGCATTAACACATCTTGACACACGGTATAACCCGGAAGCAGTTTATTTACCATATTATGTTGGTAAGCATTGTAAAGAATCACCAGGAATCACTTTACAGCCTAGCCTGATTACGTGTGCAAAAATAAATTGAAACAGCGTTAAAGACGTTAGATCGTATGATGTTGACCGCACGTCGGCGAAGTCTATCTTGTTCCAAAGTAGCTTTAGCGAAAACGTCGGCATCCCCACGCAAAGGCCAATTCTCAACTGATTTTTCCAAGCTTATCAAAAACACCCAAGTCGCTGTCGATCAGCTGTTGAACTCCCCTCTTAACATTTCGAATTTGACTACGATGCATGCGATGTAGGTTTATCAACCATAGTAAAAGCAAATACTCTTTTTATTGATACCATGACATAATGTTTAATTCTGTCTGCCACGGAGCACGTTTCACACTCGAATATTATGCTTGTGGTGTACATTTATACCTACAATACGTGAAGTCGTAGAATGCATTTTTAGACCATGTGGTTTTACCACTTGGTTACATTTACATTACATTTTCACTTTTAATGTCTAATCTGAACTACCCGGCCTTCCAAGATTTTTACCAGTTGTATGCCTCCAGTTTTTATTCCGCAGATTTTATTTTGTGGCCAATGTAAGTTTAGCGTCTAATTCTATAGATTGGTTGTACAGTTTTGTTCCAGTTTCTATAATATTTTCGCCTTACATCTATAGTTGAACACTTTCCTTTTCACTCCATTCTAATGTATTCGTATGGAAATATAGGTATAAAAGAGATGTGCAAACTACGTGTATGCCTTTCCAGATCATTGAATTATTTATGAGGACGATAACATTTCGGATATACGTCTCATATATAACTACATAAACTAAGGCGGGACGCGCAACAGTTACATAACCGATGCGATGGCAAGAAATTGTGCAGTTACTGGTGCAATTCCGGGCTATGCTGTTTGTACATCCTGCTGTATATCCTATAATAACTCAAGCTGAAGTGAAGCTTATCCCTCCCTTTGAAATATGAAGCTGGCAAACGTTAGATTGGAATTTTGCCTCGTGTCTATGCTATTTTAGCAGTTAGAAATTCGAGTTTATTTTTGCTTCATTCTATCCAATTAACATTAGGCTCGAGCTTTGACGTAATTCAGGACAAACAGGAACGCAAGGTCCTGGTATCGGTTACATCGTTAGGCTTGCCATGTCTTTAATATCACTTCTTGTCTTCTGGTGTATTAATAAAGATAATCATTGTAGAAAATTTGCTTTATGGGAATTTATTACGTAGGTACGTTTTATTGGCAAGACTAGTATTACATATTACTTTTATCCACAGCGTCTACAAGCTTGTTTTATAATAATTTACATGTAGTAATGTAATTATAATATTAAGGATTATTATTTATTCATACAGACAAAAAGCATTTTACATAGAATGTTGATTTGATTTGATGGTTATCAAAAGTAATAATTTAGTGAACACTCTAACTTTATAGCTATTGTGATACTACATATTTCATTAACCTAGTTAATTACTGCAATGTTCCCTAGAGATATACCAACTCTGTTTAATTCCAGATTAGTACATGTACAGTACAAACTTCCGGGTGGTGTAACTTCCGATACACTACAACACATACGTGTTGCAATTGTGTTGAGTGCTCATCAGTGCAACAACATTTCAGCGTCAAATAAATTCCAAACAAACCATAATTAAATTATCACAGGTATAAATGTTTAATCGTGTTAACCTTGCGCGTATATTAGTGCTGATATTTTAATTACTTCATTTAGTATTGTCACTCTGTAACAATTTAGATTCGTCTTATCTAGATGACTGATAATTCTATGTATACATTGTGGACCTAATCTAGTTGGAGTTAAGTTTACCTATAATGAACTTTAATTTCTCGAAAAAAAGTAATTCTTCAGGGCTTTAGCGGTCCTAAAATTATCATACTCATAGTCAGAATATTGATTTATACTCCGGTCTCTCAATTAAACGTAAACTTTCATAGGCATCTCTCATCAATCTCTTTCTAAATTTAATTTAATGGTCACATCAAAAATTGGGATCTTTTATTATAATTTTATTATAGGTAATTAATTATAAAATCTTTCGTTTTTATCGGTTATTGTTATTTAATAATAGAGACGATAAAATCAGCAAACTGTTTTGTCAGACTACTTTCACCATTTTTCAAAAACAGACAAAAATATGAAAAATGAACTATAAGACAGAAAATTGTACATTCTTTACTTTTAATTTCATTCAGTGCTGTAAGGATTCTATGAATAAAAAGATAATAAAACCTCTGAGAAACGTGCAACAATTCATGTGCCATATGAAAATATTAATTTAAAATATATTTTTAGGGCTGACCTTTGTAGTAGTTAGACTCTAATTTGTGGTTCCAACATTTTCGATTTCATTTATTGTTTTTTTATTACGTATGTGCCGCTTCACATATTTTACCTGAAATGGACCGATATCTACGATTGGAGATACATTCCAAATTGATTTCAGCGTAAAATTTGTATACATTTAAGATTTTTACTCCTGTGCAAATGTAACAATTTCTTGTTTTTGGACCGGCCTGTATGTTAAATCAATTCTAACTGTGGCTTTGGAGGTTTTAGAACAAAAACATTGTAGATAATTTTCCACCAGGTAAAGTGAATTTTGCTTGAAGCAATTTATTAATTATTGCATTGTAATTGGATTATAACTACTGATTATTGAGTATTATTTAGAAAAATATCGTAATTAAATTAAATAAGCAACTGAATTGATACTATCGCTTGATAATCAAGACAACTTAATTATTTTGATGTTTCTTGAACATGGTAAAAAGAAGCTATGATATTGCATAGCTTATATTTGTAAAAAAAGCCATATTAATCCAGAATGAACAGTCAAACATCAAGTATGATACGTAGTTAGTCATTTTAAAATTTAAACCAAAATTCATGTGGTCCGAAAACAAAATTTGTCCAAACCATGGCCAACTTCTTTCCGACATTTTAAAATGGTTCTATCGCAAACTCATTCGGATATATTTTGGTACAATGTGATTATTAAAAGCGTGCGTGTTTGTTATTTTTATTTTTGCATATCAATCTACAACCTTGCCAAGTTTAACTGTACCCCCTGTGAATATAACTTAATGTTAAATTTATAATTAAAAATTATTTCTTTTTTTCTGGAAAAGGATACAGAAAAAACGTGATTTTACATATTAAACATTCAACGCATTAATTTCTTAAACTATAATTTCTAAAACATACATATGACAAGATACGGTTGACTTGCCTATAAGTGCATTAAAAAGTGGAAAGCAGCAGTCAGTATAGTCTCTGCTGTTTTTTTTTACTTATTTAGATCTAATAGTAGACAAATTTGGATTTTCTATTTGACTACATCTAATCAACTTTTTATACTTTCCTAAAGTTTGTATGTTAGTACTACTGTATCGCGGTAATTGTAGGAGTTATGGAAATCAGGATGAATCTAAAGTTTGTCAAGGTTATCAGTTAATTCAAAACTCTAAAAGGATTTTCAACCTGTATCGTCGCCATTTCCCTAACATCAACACGAGAGCCATTGTGTGTTATTGAATGCTTTTATGTTGTTTAAGTCTAAATATATTTTCTAAATTTTGAGTTTTATTAACTATAGTCAACAAACATCGCTGTATTATTCCATTGAGTACGACTTCTAGAAGACCTTATAAAATTTTGAATCTTCCTTTATTCAATGGTGTGTAGAATCTTTCCATCTTTTACACTTAGCTAAAAAAATAACCATTCTTTATTTATTAATGAAAATATTAATATTATAATATTAAATATATAAATTCATACCCACATATTTATAAATGCAAATTTTAATAGATGTCTCTTGAAAGATAAAAAAGCGGCCAGGATATAGTGAAGCCCCGCAAAAAGCGGTTAATATTAAACGCAAATACTTTCCGTATCTCCGCTCGTAAAAATGTATATCCTCAATTTCGTTTTTAATTTGAATATCCTGTACGTTTTCCTTTTTCCTGTTTCAGTTGCTGGATGGACGAGACGAAATACAACCTGACACTGCAGATTCCCGTCTGCGGTACAGTCGGGCTAAACGTCCTGTTTCTCTTTAATATATTAAGGGTGCTGTGTATAAAGCTGAAGAGGGCGCCACACGCTGGCTCTGGAGCATCGAGAGCATCGCTACAGGCTCTCAGGTAAGGTTCATAGCCTTCTTATAAGTTCAATGAAGTATGCAGAACACGTTGTGCTAAAATATAAAGCGATATTCTTGATGTATGTATAAGTATTATAGTATAATCATTTGCCGTCAACATTTTTTTTTTCAATTCAAAAGAGAAAATATTTAAATTAAATGTGTCTTTTCTGTTGTATAATCGCTGTGCAGACATTGCAGTGAACACTATTGTCCCAGCAGTGTAAAACGTCAACATTTCAAGTTATTACAAAAAAAAAGAAGGAGAGAGTCATTTTTGTATGTCAACACGAATGGCTGAGGTAATCTTGATTATACATATTTTACAGTCCATTGCATTGGAAGCTAGTTCAGAGTTCGCGCAGTATGCCGTAATTGGTTTTCTAATTATAGAGCACTTTATTTCTATTATTGCATTCATAATTAATCTTTATTTCAATCTTGGCGTTTTATAGTGCCATTCTTCGTTTATTGTGCATTATTCTCCAATTGCATTAGCATTACTGCTTTTACAAACATTTTACTAGTACGACTTTTATTATTTTCCTCGAATACCATGGTGGCATTGATTCATTTATGTTTTATGGACTGAAATACGGTCACTATTTTCAGAATATAAATTTTTCCGTCCGAATTGAGTCCACTACCCAGGCAACCAATTAAAAAGTATGCATGTATAATGAACAAACAACAAACAACCATATCAACATGGATATTGTTTTTCATAAAAGCGCAAATAGTATATTCCTGTACAATGTGCGTCAAAACTAAAAAGCAATTGAAAGTCAGAAATTGAATTGGTTAATAAAATTTGTATTTTTATCTAGTAAAATCGATGTACCCGAGGATATTTTAAAATAAAAGGTTTAATTGCTCTATTCATTGTTCCTCTGCGCACTGCAGTAAATAAGTAATTTTTTTTTTTATTTTCGTACAATAATCAAAAGTACTTTATTATTTGTATTTTTCAATGCTGATATTTTATAAATTTGCAAGCAGTCCATTAATGCATTGATTTGTGATAAATTTCCCTTTTTTTGCAACAAATGCTGACTCATAGTACTTAAAAAATTATTTTATTATTTCATGACCAATAATCCTTTGATAAACAAAAAAAATAAGTTAATTGATTAATCAAAATGAAGACAAAATCCCTGAACAAAAAATTCTCGAACATTAAATTATTAAAATACCTACACTAATTTAAATCGAATAGGCTTTTTTGATAGACTTCTTTGCACTGAATACGAATCCTAGCTTTTATCCTCGCTTGTTAAAAAGGGGATTTTGTCATGTTTCCATATTTTCCCCCGTCACTGTAGGTATATCATAAAATACCTTATTAACTTAGGTATATTAATAACTTATATTGAAAAAAACTACATTCATAGTAGGTGCCAAGCCAATTAATTACCATTTTCATTAGGCAGTAATTAGCAGATATAGCAAACCCAAAACACAAACATGTTTTGGTGCCCTTTGTATTCTAGAACATGAACAAACAAAACTGCTTGCACTCCAAAACGTGAACAATTGTCTAAAATAGAAACTTTTTTATGTACGTCAAAACTCTACCGTACATTCAAAACAATAATCTCTTTGACATGTATAGACTGTATAGTACTCTCGCTAATCCGAATACGGTCCACTCTGTATTGGTGGACCAAGCACCAAAAATATATATCAAGTTCCTGCTACAAATTACCAGCTTTGTGATTCAACTAATCCCGTAGTCCGAAATGGGGCTGTGCAAAAACATTTCGGATTAGCGCGAGTGTACTGTATTTATTCTCTATTTATTTTACTTGATAAAAGTTATTTTAATCATATTTCTTATTTTATAATCATATTTATTGTTCACCTATCCACCTACCTATAAGTGACAGTTCTTGATAAGGTGAACACGACCAACATTAATTTGTTTATGTTACCGAGCCTATACTGTACTTATTTTTCTTCACACATACTTATTCAATTGTTATTATTGTATTTTCAATGAGTGTATCTTATTAGGCAGTATTTTTTGTTGATATATCGGTCATTGTCATAGCTACGCCCGTTTAATTTTTTTATTGATGATTTCGAATCAAATTTGAAGGAGTCCTAATAGACAAACATGCCATTTATGGGCCAGGTACTCTTTTTTGACTTCCTTTTTGTTTATCAATCTAGATGGCTATGAATTAGTTAAAATGGTCGAAAATTTTCAAACAAACACTAACTAAATCGATTTTGCCGATATTGTATTACTGCCACATTTTGCAAAATGTGCGGCAAGAATTTACCAGGCGGAATTGCAGCTGTATCCAACAAAATGGACGTCACATTGTACAGTTATTATAACTGCTGTTGATTAAGTTTATAATTGGCTATTTTATTTTATAATGTAATAACTTTATTTTTACAACGAATTTACTTTATTAGTTAAATGGCTAACAATATTGTACTCTTCAAACTATGATTAAATAATCTCGCATGAAAGTGTGAGATGTGTACTCATGACTACACATGAAAAAACACTTGTCTAAAAACCAGTTGAATAACGCTAGAGATTGCCCCTGTATTTTTTGACTAGAATAAAGAAAAAAGGTTTTTTTTTCGTTGGCTGGGTGATGAAACGTGGCGTTAAATATGTTTTTGTGTTGATGATACCATTCTACAATGATACCATTCTGATTATTCCCTGCTTTAAACGACATTTCCACGCTACAATATTCAGCAAAATATCAAGTATTTGGTATCATTCTAGTCAGAAAAACGTTTTCTGTCGTCAAGTGACACCCGTGTACCCGTGTGTACATGACAAAGGGTCACCCGGTATACTTATTTCTCCTACAGTGTGATTTTTATAGTAGATTTATTTTTGTTGTTAATTAATGTTGCTTTTAGCTTTGTAGGTAAATAGGTAATTAAGTCGGTTACATGTTTGAAATCTTTCAGTATTTTTATTTACCATTTTTTTCGTTGCGTATATTTCCATATACTGTGCTAGTGCCGTGCAAAGCTACGTCTGCATCAATAATCATCACATTATGCTTTTTGCCATTTCAACACTTCTTGCTATAAATTCACAAACGGTTTATTTTAGGACCCATGTTGATTTAATTTATACTTTCTAGTCGATTCAAAAGTACATAGTACTACCAACTTGTGGTGGATGCGCTGGGCAAATGTGTACAGGATGGCTCACTTTTCTTCCCCAAAAATTATTTTTTAGGAAGTTCATGTCATTCTATGCAAAATGGTTTCATATGGACCTATTCGTTTTTTCAATTCCTTGAGAAGGTACATCTGTTTGAAATATTCTTGCTGTAAATTCACAAACGGTTTATTTTAGGACCCATGTTGATTTAATTTATACTTTCTAGTCGATTCAAAAGTACATAGTACTACCAACTTGTGGTAGATGCGCTCGGTAAATGTGTACAGGATGGCTCACTTTTTTCCCCGAAAATTATTTTTTAGGAAGTTCATGTCATTCTATGCAAAATGGTTTCATATGGACCTATTCGTTTTTTCAATTCCTTGAGAAGGTACATGTGTTTGAAATATTCTTGCTATAAATTCACAAACGGTTTATTTTAGGACCCATGTTGATTTAATTTATACTTTCTAGTCGATTCAAAAGTACATACTACTACCAACTTGTGGTGGGTGCGCTGGGCAAATGTGTACAGGATGGCTCACTTTTCTTCCCCGAAAATTATTTTTTAGGAAGTTTATGTCATTCTATGCAAAATGGTTTCATTTGGACCTATTCGTTTTTTCAATTCCTTGAGAAGGTACATCTGTTTGAAATATTCTTGCTATAAATTCACAAACGGTTTATATTAGGACCCATGTTGATTTAATTTATACTTTCTAGTCGATTCAAAAGTACATAGTACTACCAACTTGTGATGGATGCGCTGGGCAAATGTGTACAGGATGGCTCACTTTTCTTCCCCGAAATTTATTTTTTAGGAAGTTCATGTCATTCTATGCAAAATGGTTTCATATGGACCTATTCGTTTTTTCAATTCCTTGAGAACGTACATCTGTTTGAAATATTCTTGCTATAAATTCACAAACGGTTTATTTTAGGACCCATGTTGATTTAATTTATACTTTCTAGTCGATTCAAAAGTACATACTACTACCAACTTGTGGTGGCTGCGCTGGGCAAATGTGTACAGGATGGCTCACTTTTCTTCCCCGAAAATTATTTTTTAGGAAGTTCATGTCATTCTATGCAAAATGGTTTCATATGGACCTATTCGTTTTTCAATTCCTTGAGGAGGTACACCCGTTTGAAATATTCACAAAACAAAGAAACAAAATGCAAATCAAACAATGCGAAAACACGACACAATCAATTGCTATTACAACACTAAAAATAATCGTCATTTCGAGGAAACAGTTTCATATAGACGTATTGGTTTTCACAACTTCTTAAGAAGTTACCGTTTAAAACATAGATTTGGTAATATTCAAACGGCTTTAATAATTTGAAAAAATAATAAATCCATATGAAAGTTTTTAATGATTATGATATTTACCATCTGAAAAAAAAGTTTTTCGGAAAAATAGTGGGTCATACAATAAGTAATTAAAAGTAGCAATAAGTAATTAATTCTTGGCATCTAATCTGACCCAGCCATGAGTAGATTAAGACCGAAGCTTTAGTAAGCTTTGAGCTACGACCCTAACTCACATCCCGGGGGTTATGTTTAGTACAGTAAAGGCGTTCCTTGATAGCGTCGTTCACACCTCCGCACTTACTCGACTTACGACCTGCATTAACTTCAATTATACGTTTCCGTTCTCCTCCACAGGGCGACGCTGCTGTTGGTGCCGTTATTGGGGCTGAATTATCTACTCACACCCTTCAGGCCAGAAAAGGGCCACGCGTGGCAATACGCTTATGAGGTACTGTCAGCTGTGACCGCTTCCTTACAGGTACGTAAATCAAGACTAGTTGCCACTAAAATTGCAAATTCTATTCGTTTGTCTCATAGTAATTAGTATCTGTCATATTTGACATAATTTGCATTATAGCGATAATATACTATGTATTAATTGTAACACGTTTGTTTAACCTCCTTATGCAATAAGATATTACTCTCAAGAAGTTACTCTCAAGTACCTTGTGTTTGTGGATATGAAATGTTACTTTTAAATGGTGTTAATTTAATGATGTAAACACTTATTTACAGGTTGTTTATTTCGTCTTCCATTAATAGATTCACATGAGAGGAAATAAGCTTTTTAAAATAAAATAAATTGAGGGTAAAAAAGTAATTACAGGTTCTCATGTAATCGGTTTGAAAAAACATTTTTTTATTTAATATTGTGGAAAACCCATGCTCGGGTCAAATTTCCTTGATTATGGCGGCGCAAATACCTATTTTTGCAACTGACAATTTTCGGTAACATTGGTTGTAAAGAACATGAAACGTGATTGAAGTATGGAGAAAACTAGGTACTTATGTTCACAAAATTATTATTAAATTATTATTAAAATTATTAAATTATTATTAATAAATTACTAAATTATTACCTACATTTAATAAATTTATATAGAAGAAGAATATTATAAAGTATAATTTATCAACCTTTTCTTATAGAATTTATGACACCACCTTATTTTTGTACCCATAATAATGAAGACACTTTTTATTTGAGGTTAAAAGCTAACGACCTGCTTCCAGAGTAAAAGTTTTCCTATGGTTTCGTCATTCCACTGTACAATATTTGAGGCCAAGCAACTTAAGACGTGCCACAGATGTGGGCCATAATAAGGATAATGCGTGCCTGCCGACGCTGTTGGGGGATAGTAAGGCGTGGATTGTTATTACACATATTATTATAAGTATAAACCTCTAATAAGTGAAACTTTTAACTTTATTTGATTCGCCAAAAAAAAACGCAAAAAGATTGTCAAAAAAATCTGAAAATATTAGATCAACATATAAATAAATTCATCTAGTTTCACAATGTTTTCGAAATTTCCTACAACAGCATCATCAACTTTTGGCCTATATTTTTTTCCGAAACAAAGTTTTATTTAAATGACGTATGTCCTTTAGGGTGGTCCGTATATTGAAAGCTAACTTTTTATGCGTTTTGTTCCCAATTTGTTCTTTTAAAACGTCGTCGTCTTTAGCAAATTTGGAAAATTGTTGTGTTTTAATTGATCATTTAGGTACAAATTTTAATTCTTTATATACTTGACCATTATTTTTATTAAATTATATGTGGGGGAATTTTAAATTGCTGTTATGGTACGGATGGAGTGGCCTGTTCTGTGTAATTTTGGTAGAGCATACCTATACTTCGGGTACAATCCGTATAATAGGGACATAGGAATTTCTGAAAAAATACCTGAGAAAATATACAAACCGCTCACATATCAATCTGAAACTTACCGAAATTCAATATTTATCCTGCTTTTAAAAGCAGTAATACCATTTACAACTTACTATCAAATTTCAAAACCTGTAAATCAGTTATGGATGAGTCTGGAGTCTACTCAGTCGAATGCTCAAATTGTGATGCTGTTTATGTTGGTCAAACCGGAAGGAAGTTAGCAAAACGGATGGCAGAACATAAATATAAAACTTCTTCTAACATTAATCAGCATACAATTTTAACAGGTCATTGTATAAAATACAATGAACCTACATTACATCACAAATGTAATAAAAACTACAAATTAGATATATTGGAGCAACTTGAAATAGAAAAGCATAGAAGAAACCCCAATATCACTTTACTAAATGATCAATTAGATTTTCAACAAAAACCTTTATTCGTTCACTTTACAATAATTTTGAAATATTTGAATCTTAAGTTGCCAACCTTATACCAATTTTTCAGCCATCCCTCTTGCTAGCTTCCAGCCGTGTCAAATGTCCTCCGTCTTTCACACATGTCACACGTGTTCTTTATTGTTTTTAATGTTTTTAATTATCTGACTGTGCGTACTCTGTTAAATAATTTATTTATTACATTACCTCCACTATTCTTTTTGTAGATTTAGGCTGAAGATGTTTTTATAAAAAACGAAACCGGTACCTAAGCAATTAAAACCTATTACAAAGGAAAAGAGGTTTTTTCCGAATTTTATTTTACATAGGAATTAGGTTGTGACTTCGCGATTTTAGCTCTGTTAGTGTTCCTTACAAGGTTTTATAATGCCTTTGGATATTGCAATCATATCACTGAAGGGGTTTTTGAGAAGTATATAATCGTTCCCATTTTAAAAAATGTTGTCATAAATGTTCTTGTCCATCACAATCACACCAGAATTCTTGTCTGTTTTTACGAGGACAGCGTTGTGCTCATTAAGCTTGCTTTTAATGCGTTTGATGGTCTTGCAATTACAAAATTCCAAATCTAAAATCATCTTTATTATTCTTTATACAATAAATTTACTTACCACAGTTATTTAAACTGGATCAAAAATAGTTATTTATGTATCAAGGGCATTAGACGGATGTTTATGCTCCGAGGGTGACAGTTTAAAAAGCGCGCGGGCTGACAGGCCTGAGAGATTTTTAAGTCGCCCGAGGGTATAAACATCAAGTAATGCCCGAGATACATACAACATTTTATGTCCTACAATGTTTTGTTCCTCCGTTTGCATAATATTAATAAATACTTTGACGTTATCAAGTGACATGCGTATCTACGGAGTTGAATTGTGGAGTTGAATAACAATACAAACAATTCGGAGTTTAGCGACAATACAGATAATTAATTGTCAAACTTATAACCATAATAGCCAATAATTGACATTGACGATTTAAAATTTACAATTTGAATGACAAATATTTGATATATTTTACATATAACCATGGCAATCCTTTATGCCCTAGGGCGCAAAAAGAAGCTGTTTTCGTCCAGGTATCTAAGACGTAAAACGTCACTTTATGATCATTTAGGACATAAAAAAATAATCGTTTAACTTTTGGGTCTCGATGCTTTGCTGAGATTATTGTACTAATTTACTTAAGTGAAATACTTTTTTATCTAGAATCGAAAGGTAATTGATTTTTAATTGCTTTTTAATAAAGCTAATAACGACATAACGCTAATGTCGTATGTAAATTTATTGTAGATACAACAAAATAAAAACATTTCTTTAATATTTATTAAACACACAATTTAAATATATATAATGATCGATCTTATATTTTACAGAAATAAAGTATGGATGTAAAATATCAAACTGAGAGGGTACCGCAGAAAAAAATTAAGTGTATGTTTCTACCAAGAACCGCTGCCCGTGCTTTAAATCCATGGGACCAAATTTATAAAGATAAAATGTATGTGTTAAAAGTAACTAAATTTATATTCCCACTACACATTTTGTGTCCACATGTAACTGTAACTGACGTCTAATTGACGTCACGTGGGCGGAGTTCCTAATTTGTTAAATATGCCAAGTATGTTCCGGTTTACAATTTCTTTTGATAAAATTAATTACGTTTTTGTTTTTGTTTTCTCTTATTCTTTTAATCCTATTAATTTAAAAGAATTTTGTACCTTTTAAATAGTATAAAAGTCTCTATACATATTTCCTCGTAAAATTATAATTAATTTAATGAGACGATTCGCGCTATATCTCAGCCTCGGACGATTTTTTATTTCAGAAGTTCAATATATTAATAACTCTGAAACATTACCACGCCTACAACATTATTATTACCAACAAAACACCCTAAAACCATCCACCAACAGGTGGACACAAATCCAGTCAACTCTAACACCAACCGTAACAAAAACAAATTAAGCCCTCGCTAACATCTATTTAATTATCAGCTAATCAAAATAAATCGAGCCCACGTCCCCGCTTACATTAAGGGTTCAATATCACGTACGTATGGTCCGCTGTGGCTAATTAGGCGCGACAATTTGTAGACGAGAGGTCGGGATCGGGGTTGCAACGGGATTTCCAGGAAATTGTAATCAAGGAGCCGCTGGAAGGCAATCATTTCAGCTGGAGTGGGAGTGGCGGGAAACAAGGTGGCACCGAGGAACACTCAAAAGTAAGATCGCGGAACTCCTGGCTGATAATTGGCGCGTCTCTGATCTATTATCTATCCGTGGGCCAAGTCGACGACCCAGATTGAGGATTGGAAGTGCACATGCAGAAATTTGCATTTGTGCACCGGAGCGATTGAAATTGCACAGGAAAGCCGATGTTTGGAGTGGTTCCCCTGGAGCGTTAACACACAAGGGGTTGTTCAAGACGCAACCCTATGAAGCCCATGCGGAATAATTTGACGGTTACTCGACGACTTGTTTGGATTAGTTTTCGGGCTTATGTGGTTGGACTAGCTTGTGTAGCTATGCAAAGATAATCGCAAATAAACGACCAAAATCAATGCACCTAAAACAAACAACTTTGAGAGTACGCTAGCCACATTTTTAAACTATACCTCTTTTTACATACCTCATCAACTATACCCAACGCCGACTAGATATACAGGCCTAATACATGGAGTGGGAGAAGCAGGCCTGTCGGGGTACTGCACGAAATCCTGGAGTAACGTTCGTCGTTCAGTGCAGTGTTGACATATTGGAGGGAAATTCACTTTTGGGAGGGTTTTTTGACTCATATAGGGAAAACGGGATTTATTGTAGAAAAGAGGGATTTCCATATTTGTGTCAAAGTATGTATTTGTGATAAATTTTGAGCTATTTTACCGTCGTTGCATTGAATTTTAAGCCGTTTAAACCATTATTTCTTTTGAATTTGAAGAACACTTTAAAAAGGTTTCAAACTAAGAAACGGTAGTAAAAAAACATTTTTCAGCGACAATTAGAAGAAAATGATTGTTACAGTTTCTTCACATGTAGTTATGATAGTAATTTACAATATTTGATCGAAACAAATGTCTCTTTATACTTGTGCAACGTATTTCTAAATAATTATGTGAAAAGTATTAATACGAAAACCTTCTAGTACAAGCGAAATGAAGCTAAAAAAATTAAAGCCTCGTTAGTTATTTTCGTTTATTGATTTATTTCCTCTGTGATCTTTCAAATTTTATCAAACGTAGTTCGCAAGCAAACACCCTGCAAAGCCGCGTAGAGGTGCAGACGTCCATGCCTATTTGCCTATCCGTGTTGCGCCCGTCGATATGTTCCCTACCAACTTCTAGTTCTCGGAGTATCCCCCACTCCATGTAGTCGGCATTGCTATACCTCATCAATAATCATTTTTATCTACGACTCACATATCATAAGTTCATTGCATACGTATCTATGACTATATAATCCCCATCATGATACGCGACAATTATTATAATGACACTAGCGTAGTATAATAATGACAGTTCTTTCAAATAATGACTTCATTATTTGAAGGGACTGTCATCATTATTCGAATGTACTGTCAAAGTCAGTCTAAACCTACGTGGATGACAGTTATTTGACATTTCGCCACCATTGGAAAACACATTTAAAAGATTTGATATAAAATGGAATTTCTGAGTCGTAGATAAAACGTCGTATTCGACTCGCACACAACTGATATAAATCGCTCGCATGTTTATACGCTCGCCTACGGCTCGCGTATAAACTTCATGCTCGCGATTTATATCCTTAGTTATGTGCTCGTCAAATAATATACTATTTATTTAAAACAATGACCATCCTACTATATTTGAGCCGTATTATACGCAGACGAATTATTTCTAGTTCCGATATAAAAAAGATGGTTACTACTTTATGACGTTATAGTTTCTACAGAAACAGCAAAAAAAATTGTCAAAGGCACTGTATAATAATAAACTCTATTTGCCAAACAGAATGAATTTAATCACAAGACAAAATGCTATAACACACAGAACTATTAACACAAATATGAATAACAATATTGAAGAACTACAACCAGAGACACCCAACTAAAGCAAATGTTTCTCATCACAACTTCTTATTAATACTCCAACATTTAAACCTTGCAATGTGAACCCAATACATCTCAGTTTTATATAACTAACTTTATATACACCCATACCTCGTTATACGGCCGTTTTGTATATGGTTTTTCGCTATAATGGCTTTTTAGGAATTATAACCAGATCTCGTTTTACGCCCTAACTTTTTCGTTATACGGCCTCACAACAGGCCCAGAAAACTCATATTTGTTTCAAATTTAATATCAAAGATGCTGCAGATATTATTGAAAAGCAAAGCACACGCATAGTAAGTTCCAATGGATCATGAACCTGATGCTCCAAAATTCTTCAACTAATAATATGCAGTCGGAAGGATACATTTTTTCTTGGCTTATATTCCAGGAATCACACTCTTACCTAGTTATACGACCTAGATGCGTTCCTGGAAAGTTTCCGTAAATCAAAATACCATATGAGAAACCATCCAAACTGCTTTTCCGGTGGAGTTTTGGGGTATTTAACGAAAATCATTACCGTAATACGGGACCGGGTCATAAATCTAAAAGGCCGTTATTGGGATAAAAATTGCTGGGCAATATTTAATTATATAAGCAGAAAAATGTAGGACTTATCTTTCCTCTTTCTCTGCGACTGTATCTGGCAAGGATTTCAGAATGTGATGAATGTGATATGTTTGACTTGCCTTAAGAGAAGTAAAAATTTGATGTGGCCAAGCACATGACTTTATCATACCATATATGAAATTAATCGTTTAGCTGCATGAGATCCCATTAATCATTAACACAAATATATTAATTAAAGAAAATACACATTATGAATTAACATAATTTCAAATTATATAAAACAAACGGTGCCTTGCGCTGTGGGCGGTTATCCGAAATTGTATTTACAAATTTGAAATCTTTACGATTTACCCGCAAGTGAGTGAACAGCTTGGCGGGTAAATTTTTAAAAACAAACGACGATAAAACAATAGAAAATGCTTTACAAAAATATTCAAAAGGACGTAAAACGTTATAATCTAAAAATTATTGAATAAAACACGAACACACACAGCACGCACACGCAGCTACCACCACCGCCTTCGCCGTCTCCTTCGTTGATCAGGCTCAACGTCATCTTCATCGCTGACGTCCCGCTCAGCATCTAGTTGCAGAGGTCCTGCATCCGCATCGCCTTCGTGCTTACCCCACGCTGGTCAGGTAGTTCCGGCGCTGCAACCTCTTGCGAATATTTTGATTCTATTGACAGTAGGTATTGTCAAAACATCACCGTTTGACACTACCTACTGTCATTACAATGAAAATATCTGACAAATCATCGCTAACTAGTTTTAACGCCGACACGACCGATCTCAATTTGAATCTGCTCCAGCAGCCAAACTATTAATTTTACCAAAAAATGTCATAAAAATATTGTATAAAATTTCCTCTACTTTAATTTATTATTTAATTATTTTAACGAAATTGCAGAAATTGCACATTAGCATACAACATGGTAGACCGTCTACCACGTTGTATGCTAGTGTGTTCTAACCTCAACCCCAAATTTGTGTGATTTTATTAAGGAACTACTAGCGTTATATAATTGGGGCTATAGTTCGTTTCATCTACCTATATGTTTTTGTGTGACCTGCAATTTTTGACGATATCGCCTGAAGAAGCGTCTAGTTAGACGCGAAACATGTAGCGACCATAAAAGAAAAGAAATAATAAGGACTACCACGTGAATTTTTAATTAATAATGTAATGTAATATGTAGAAATTGTGAAAATGAATATTTTTATTGTTTTTACACATTACACAGTTGTTAATTTTTCTTTCGTTCCTTTTTATTCCATAAATGCTCTGTTTCTGGAAATATAGCCTTCCAGATTAAATAATGCCCATGTCTAGTACACCAGAGGTTCGAAAATCGCTGGTTGCCTCCTGCATAGTGAATATTTTATCGGTGTTCTATATTCTCTCCGGTGCAGTTTCCAATGTCGCCATCTTTTATCCCTTGGCGGTTTATTTACGATTTCCGTCGCGACCGATTCCGTTAAGGATGCACACTCTTACGTTGGCAGTTTTAAATTATTGATCCCTGGTGCCTTGGCGAGTTTTGTTCCGAAATCCCTAAAAGGTATAAAAGTCAACATAAATTATTTTCTTTGAAAATAGAACGTCAAGTAACGAATAATTAATTAAATTTAGAAGTGTCAGCTTAGTGCTTAGTCCGTTGTGCTCTAAATTTAGTCTATTAATGAAATTGAATGGGTTAAACATTGATAAATGGAGAATAATTATCAAACCTGGAAAGAAGTACTTCCATATTTACTTACCAATAGATTGTACTATATAAACTGTTACGATTAAAACTGTCGACCAAACGTCTAGTGCATTATTTCAGTTTTTAAGAGTGACTGTCTGCTTGCTACAACATTAATGTTGAGAAACTTTCATAAGTTTAGAAACTCATTCGACATACCTACACAGTGTAAAGTCAATATATTACATAAACAAAAAGCAGGAAACGTCTGGAAAATTTATTCTTCGAGCAAATTGGTTTGGTAATGGTTGTTTCCGACACAATGATATATTTTAGTTCGACACGAATGACATTGATATTAACTGTTGTATATAGACGACTGGATTCCGCTAATAAAACTACACTCTTCTTACATCTGTCAAGCTTTCGGTGTCATTATTTGTCACCTTCATCAGGACTCTACAATATAGTTATAAACACAATAAATTTACATCGAAAAACATGGATAAACAACTGAATAAAATTTAACAAAAATCTCTCACATGTAAATTTGAGGTTATACAGTTACAGCTACACCATACCATCAAATTACAACTTCTACAACTATCATGGGATCTCAGCGATTTTCGAACCCCTGGTGTTCGGATTATCAAATTTGACATCTAAATAGAAGTATAGGATACAAGATAGATACAGGAATCGACAAAAATTGCTTTTCTCTCGGTTACAGAGCGATTTATTTTATTATGTATAATTTCTTTTTGGGCGTTCGGATTAGCAAACGTTCAGATCAGCGAGGTTCGGATTATCGACGCTATACTGTAATTCGATATTTTTAAACACAACTGTTATAATTTCGATCGGGCAAAACTACAGTAAATTCATAAAAGTGGTGCTTTTTGTACGACTTGTTGTGATCGTTTATATAATTACTGCGATATGAGCTTGGGAATATGTTCAAATATCAATAGACTTTTATTTTAATTTTTGGGGCACTAGTTATGATTTTATCGATCAATAAAGCTACTGTAGAATTGGGACGTAATGAGCTTTTGAATAGTGCATCATTTATTAAGCTCGGTCGAAAAAAAGGTGTGCATAACTTTTATCGCTAACTTCTACCCGGTCACTGCATGAAGAATTGTGAAAACTGATGATATGTTATTGAAAATTATTCATTAGCTCATCCTCTTTATAGCCCTCAGTGAGTTCTTTTTACAATTATTTTATTCTTTTGCACATTTTTTTCTGATATTTTCTACCATGGTTTGTTATCATAATAAATTTTCATCATCGGTATCATAACTCGGACCTATAATTAAAACCATCATCTCCGCCAATCAAAATTTCTCTCCGACATTAAAAAAAAGTTTCATTAGTCAACGCTTATAGCGCTAATTAAACCGCATTTATCTGCAACGTAGTACACCTTTAGGGTCCATTTTAGAGCGCTGTTAACTCGATTTACTGCCGCCCAGTCCTCGTGTATAACAAAATGGCCCATTTTTATTACACCCATTAATTTACACTTTGTGTAATGTCGGCCTGCCCGCCGTGTTCGGATAGTGCAAGTGCATAATATACCTGGCAAAACGCGTTTGACGTGGCTGTGGTGTTTCTCGGTTCAGCCCTTTGGCGTGACGAGAATGCCTATTTCGCGTGCCCCTACTCGAAAAAAGCTTTTAAGTTTATTACATATATACTGTTTATTGATTGGAGCGTCTGTATGGGCTGAGCTGGTATTGACTCCGCCGACGCCGTGAGCGTCGTCTGGTATGCATGTAAAACGGCTTCGAGGCGAGGGGTGATAAATTTCGACAGGTATTTTGCTTATTCGACGGCTCCTTGTTGTTTTGCCACGTTTCGGCGACGTTGGATGATCATATTCAAAATTGCACACTTCGTCAGCTTACCTCGGTAAGCAGACGTCAGGCAAGGAAAGCTTTAGTGGCAACAAAACCGACAAGTCCCTATACAGATACACGGTTAACGATAAAATGCAAAGTTCAGAGATTTTTCAGACATTTTTTCTAAAGCAGCAATTCGCTTCTTTTTAGATACCTATGGTGTATCTGAAATGCTAACATTAAAGAAGAATATGGGCAAAGAAACATTTTTGTCAAACAACAACTTAACGCATTAGCGTGAAAATGAATTATGAACAACTGAACACAGTGAATGCATGTAACACTTCGCTACAGTTGTGTCGCAACTAGTGACAAATCAACGCCGCCGGCAACATATCGGCCTCCCTCCACTCCGGCCTTTCTCGCTCAGAGCGACAATGACCTTCGCCAGGTTCGTACGTATGTTACGTACGATAGTGATCAGCTGTTTGTTGGTTTATCAACAATAAGAATCTGTGGGACCACAATGGGGTGTGTTTGTGTAGTGATTTGTGTACTACAAGGCACTGATGGATGACAATTGTATGGCTAGGATGCGACATAACTTTGATCGGCCCCGAAACGCAATTGCTGATGAATTGCGCATGACTGAAGTACGTTTGCAACCGTACTTCAGTCATGCGCGATCGTCTAAGGCCTGCACCAGGGCAGGCCTTAGACGAGATCTTCAATACAATTTTGTTGGTATTTACTTTAAAACTTTGAAATAGAGTACACGTTATTTGACCAAAATTGCTTCTCTGTCCTTAGCAGATATGCTCCTTCAAGGTTAACCGTTATTTCTGAATCACCCTGTATATTTATTTTTTTCGACTGCAGTTACCGAACGAAAATTGGGCAAAAAGATTTCTTTATACGTTGATTGTGCATTTTTGTTTAATTATTAAAATCATATCTTTATTAAATATGTAAAAACAATTTTTGTTTCATTCTAATCCAGTTTTCCAAACAAATATTTTGTTTGAATACCGATAAACTAAAACTTCACAACTATTTGTTATGTATTTATGTAAATATATACATCATTTTATAAAAAAAAAAAGTGGCAATTTGGCAGTATTTTTCAATAATTCTGCTGTGCGAGTCCAATCTACGAATACAATCCCGCATTTATTTTTGTTTTTAAAAGCTATCTGATAGTTTTTCTGAAATTGTGTCAAAACAACAAAACAACGTTGCGAGAAAAACGCGTTTAAAATTTAGTCGTGAAACGACTTTCCCGAACTTTCAATCTTGTGCTTCAATGTCTTTAGCGATGTCTCCAAAACTATTAAACTTAGCAAAACAAACGATACATCACTTTAAAAAGGAGGAATCTGGGTACATAAGTGGCGGTTAAAAGAAGGTTTCGAAAATCGGGTTATTATGCGCTTCGATGATAGACTTTGAGTATCAACGGCAATCGCTATTTCCTCTATTTTTTTCTGAAAATTTTCTAGTGTATTCTTTAAATATTCTGCAATCAACTTCTCTAATAAAGAAGCCTTTCTTTTCGAAAATTTTAAACGGGATTTACACCATGTACTCTTATAAACGTTCTCGAAATTGGAATTGACCGCCAAATTCCGAGGGGTTTTGCTCGGATGCACAATAAAATCAATTCAATCAAATCACGATCAACTTTCACGTTTTTTCTACTTTTAAAATTAGTAGTAGACATGTTTTTCCGTAAGAAAACATCCGTAAAAACAGAATTAGAAATTACCGATATATCTGTAGCTTTTAGATTTAATAAGTTTCGTAATAAATGGTGGATTTAGATAATTTTTTCAACATATTGGAAAGAAATTCATGAAGACTATCAGACGTATTTGCAAGTTTGAAAAAGAAATTTGTGAAACATATTATACCGGGAGAATCAACATAATGTTTTGATGGTCCATAAGGCAACGTATGCAGTAATTAGAATCTGAATGTTTGTAAAAGTGCAGATTTACGAGTATAATTTTGCAAAATTTATAATTTAGTAAAATTTTCCGGAAATTGTCAGTTTTGTCATTTTTAATATTACGCGATTTGTTAATATATTGGATTATTATTTAACAAATATTTGATTTCGCATAATAATTTATAAGAAACAGTTATTGCAAAATTGACTTTGACAAAACTCAAACACGTGCATGGAATATTTTGTGTATGTATGTTGAATGTATGATATAATTAGTGTATTACAAACAATCAAAGCCCTAAAAAAAGGAAAAAGCTAAAATTGTTTTCATTAACTGTCCATATTTGACAAACATTCAAATATTGGGACCAATACTAATACGAAACATAATTTTGAGAATTGATATGGCTTTACAACAAAAGTTATTTAACATCGATTTGCATAAAAATATTGTGTATCCGATTTTCTATGCCCCGGACTGTAGAAGGCGATAAAAATGTGAAAAGAAATAAAATACCATAAGTAAGTGTAAAGTATAGTAGTTGTAAAGACCCACGCATGCATTACTGTGATTACCTACTATAGTAAAATTTTTGTCAATTACCCACATAAACATTTATGACACTAGGCATAAAACAGTTAAGTACTCCAAAATACGCGTTAACGCGAGGTATGCCGTGAAATGGGTACATAAATCTGGGCACGTACAGATAAGTGATCCTTTTTTTATCCTCGTTTGCCGTCACATGATTAATGGGAAGGACTTATCTATAGTGTCCGTAAGACTAACATATCCTTTACACGGAACCCATGACGTCGATCTTAAACGAAGTAAAAAAAGGTCTCCTCTTGAGGATACAGTGACCCCGTTCCATCACAGTCATTATTTGAGACAAAAAGAAAATTCGTCAGCAACAGCAACATTTTTTGTTATACCCTCGCCTTGTTTCGTTAATCTTTAGTTTAATGATATTGCGTGTTCTGTTATATCTAATATATTTTGTTGTACATTTTATATATTATTACGTGCACACTTAATACATTATTAATTGTATATTTAAAAGTATTGATCCCTGTGTTTGAAGGCTAGTAACTCTGAAACGGCTGAAAAAAAAAATTAAATAAAGTGCGTTATACTTCTGAATCATTTCTACAGTGACTGTCAAAACTTTCTGCCCGTCGGTTAAGGTACGAGCGCGAGAGAAGTAAAAAAAGGTACCCGATTTTTGCAGTTTAAAATAATTCTCGACTTTCCGATTTTTTTTCTCCTAAACCACTTACCAAAAAAATTAAAATTTTTGTTTTGCTTACAGTTAGAAACTCTTCTATAGATTGGTGTTTTTATTTTCTTTATTTCTTATGTAATAAAGTATGTAAGCGAGATTTTTATGGACGCGGGTATCTCAGAAACGAACGATAGAAGGACAACGCAGGTAGCACGTAAACAATCCTTATTTATTGTGATACTCATCCATTGATGTATAATAACATAAGAGTTATTTGAGAATTTTAATAGGGAAAGTAATGTGATCGATGCGGTGCGCAGGATGGTTCCCGTCGGGGAAAGGGGATAAAGCCCGCGAAACGATGCGACGCTTCGCCCGACGATTTCAAACGATCAACACAGGACCGTATTCAATATTTTTATCATTTTCTCGTTCGGTTTTATTTTTGAAAATAGCATTAGTGATTTCCGAAAATAAAATTCACGCTGTTCAGTCATGGGTGACTTCAGCGTGAATTTTATTTTCGAATACCATCACAGTCGTTAAACATACACTTCATTAGTGATTTTTTTTTATTTCTGGAATTGTATACATAGTCTGTTTTGTGATTTATTATTATTTCACAACATTATTTCCGCCAAAAATCAGTTGTGGATGTTTCAATTGCGACAAAGAATTTGTCCTAAACTTTGAACGAATTGTGCAGTTTCAGAAGAACCACCAACATTGGAACAATATTGCGGAAACTTCTTTATCATTATCTGTACTGTTGTCGTTGCAGTCTAATAAAAGTCATCATCATCTTCATGCAAGTTGTAATTATAATTGTTTCTACAATTGAGTCAAAGATATGATCAATATCAATGAATTGGTTTTGATTTTCAAAACCAAAAATTGTGTTGCAAAATTAAAAACCAACACAATTTTGCCATATCTCTTTTGCGAGAGCTTTGTTACATAAATTTAACATATCTTTAATTTCAAATTTATACGCTAGGTGGTAGTTTGTTAAAAACGTCAAGAATGCTTTATAATTTTTAGTGTGTTAGTATGGAAAATATGAATTACTTAAATGATTTTCTTATTGATCTAATTTTATAATTATATATTGGAATAATATGGTATATATGTATGATAGATATTATGACTGCTTAGAGATTTCAAAAATATAACATTCATTTGTTCGGTCTATAAGTTTCGAAAGTTCAATGTTTAATTAAAGAAAATATTCGTTTGTATCTTAAAGACCAAAAAAATATTTTTATTTTAGAATAAATCAAAAAATGAATAATCAATAAACTTTTGAGAGTAGATGTTAAAACATTTTACAGATTTTTAATTACTCAATTTGTCAAAATAGCCACTAATCGACCAACCAACTGACCAACTGTCCAACAACAACAACAAACATCGAATAAATGACAACTGATTTTGGTATGCTTTCCTCCGTAGAATCTGAATCAGAAGGCATTGGGACATGGGGAATCGTGTTTATTTGTTCTGAAAAGAAATCGTTCCTGTATTTTGAATTTTTCATCGATTTTCTCAAAAACCTGATACACAATTAAAAAGATACTACACCAATTTCCAATATCTTAAAAACTACTGAAGATTGGTATAGAGCAGGAGTTGGGAGTATGGATTGTTAAAGTGCAAATTTTTTATCGAGTGATGTAATACTGTAGTTATCGTGTTAACATTCGTTCACTGAGATATCCGCTTTCATCCAAGCCTTGTTCACATCCTTTATTACATAAGAATGTAAGACAACATAAATTACAATCTATCGAAGAGATTCCAAAGGAAATCTGATAAAGAAATAAACTTTTTGTGGTTAGCAGTTGAGCAAAAGAAACGGACACGTTAACTTAATATTTTAATAAACTTAAAAATTGAAAACTCGAGTACCTTTCTTTCACTTTTCTCGTGGTCATGTTTAAACCGAAGAACAGAAAATGTTGAGTAGTTTTAGAGTTATGAGCCTTCAAACTCAGGTATCACTACTATCAAAACGAAAGGTATCAGTTAGGTTGATTTATATGTTCCGGGTCATATTATATGGAATTAGTGGAAACATCAAAAATTTGGATCATTTGTAGTTGCCAGTAAATAGTGGTTGTTAAGTAGATTTTTTTCATATAGCTTCAGAATATTCATCATATGTTAGGAGTACGAGTGAAATGATGTTGTTATATTGTCCACAAGGTACCGTTTTATGTTATTTCTAAATATGTTGATTTATATTATGTATTTCTAATAATTAATATACTTTTGTTAATCCAGTCAAATCCAGGAACTTCATCTGCTTTGAGTTTAATGATTACGTCTTATCATCTTCAACAGAAATTCACATAAGCATAAGTTTAAAATTTACTATCAAAAACAGACATGAATCGACAGAAAATCCATACTTGCTATGCTTGCCTCCTACTACGCAACAAATATGAAATACAGAACCAACGTTCCCGAGAACAGTTTCCAGAAGACCATTTTCCCAAGAATTGATGGCCGTATGATAATACATTTGAGGCATAAATTACATCCGTTCCAGTAGCAGCGAGACGTATCCAATAAAATTGTCAGCCCGTGTAATATGAAATTCTTACATGACGTACGACATTTGCTACTCGAACATGCCATTGCAATCTTCCTGTTTGTCGCAATCGAGTGACTCGCAATATGCGAACTGGACCAATATACAAAGATAGAAAAGATTTCTTGTTTTTAAGAAATATATTTGTTTGAATTTATTCTTTTGAGTCACAACATATTTCTTTGACGCCAACAATATTTACTTCATTTTATACTCTAGTTTATTTGCTTGTAGAGATTAATTTATTTGAAATATTTATTTAAGTGAAATAAATAGCACTGTGCCTGCAGGTTCAAGTTCCGATTCCGAATCAGCATACATTTTACTAACCTAACCTTGACTATACGATAGGGTGCCCAATCGTCCCGATTTGGGCGGGATAGTCCCGAACACGTCCCGAATTTTGAGCACTTGTCCCGCCTGATGAAGCGTCCCGTATTTTGTCTTGATTTTTAAAATGTTATTCTAATGTCCAGAATTTCCCATACACCATGATTTTGTTAGCATATAAAAGTGTACCATACTTTACTCAACAAAATGACTGCGTATCCAAAAGAAATGTAGGTAATTGATATATTTTCTATCCAATTTTGAAAACATATAGTGTATTTAGTTAGGAGGAATCATTAGAGCTAGTACGTCCTATAGAACAAGCATCCATAGTGAGCATAATTTTGTATCAATGATCTTGCGTTATACATCAAACTATAGAAAAAGGTGCATTACTTGTTGTGGTAATGTAGGTATATGTATAATTGCTATTGTTGTATCCATGCCACGTGATAAAATAAGTCTCAAAGACTAATGTACTCAAAGAAGGGAAATGTTGATATATGGGATATTGATATTTCTACGCGACATTTTGTACCTTTATACAGGAAGGTGTAACTTAGATCTATTATGTGATACTTTTTCAATTTTAGCTTTTGTTCGCCGTACATAATAAAATCGCAAAATCAGTCACTTTTATGTCAGATTCAGGAACTTTTTGTCAAAAACGATCAAAAATATCAAAAATCTATCACTAGACGGAAAATTGTTTACCTTGTAACTTTAATTAGGTGTATAGCTTTTACGATTCTGTGAACTAATAGCTAAGAAAACCCCTCAGAACATGTAAAAACGTGTTTTGTGAGTAGAATGTAGGGGGTACGAATTCCCCTTGTGTTTAGAGAATCGACTGTTTATTCTGTAAAAGAACAGATCTGTTGTATAGAAGTTTCAGTCACTCAGGATTGACCAAATTCTATCATAAAGATTGTTGACGGACAACGTCAACATGCAACACTTTCAGAAAAATAATAAATAACTTATTCAAACGATGTTTCAACGTGTATTGTGTTTGTAATTTAGTCAAACTGATTTTGATTAATTTTAAATTTAGTCGATGCTTATTTGAATAAAGTAAAATATTATTATCAAATTTCGGTTCAAAGGAAAACATCATCACTTTATTGTTCATAAAATTTCTTTAAAAATTTAATTAACTCTGTAAACGCATATTTTTCCAGATGTTTTTCATTAATCTAAAAATTATTACAATCTGGATAAATAGTCAAGAAACGAAAATTTATCAACAAGTTCAGAAAAGAAAGTCCGTTATTGGAAATCAATTGGAAACAAATCACGTGCTTTGGTCTAGTTTTCTAGCGGCGAAGATAGTGAACAAACTGCTTGCGCTGTCCTTCTCTCGCTCTCGGCTGTCGCATAACTGCGTTTCGCTCTAGGGGGTACGCGTACCACAGGTTGAGAACCCCTACCTTAAAGTTACAAGGAAAATTGATAATATTCTGGCTGTGGAGGTGAAACTGATGAAAGAAGTTTTGCACCACTTTTGCGTTTACACTACTTATTTCAATTGGTCATTACGGTATGTCCGTACAATCTTTTCAATTATTCCATTCTTAGAAAACTGTAAAAAGCAACTTAAAAATTAAAGAATAACAAAGACCTAGCTTAGAAACTTAGCTTTAACTTTATTTCCATTTATCTACCGCTAATCAAAAAGCCTCGCAATAGTTAAGATAAAAGTATGTTTTAGTTATTGACAATATTTTATTTATGGCCCACCCCCCGGATGTCAGCGTCCCGATTTAGAGTATTAAAAAGTTGGTCACCCTATTATACGAGTATGTAGGGCTGGGAAGACCAACCACTGGCCGAGAATATGCGACATCCGAAAAAAGAGGTGACACGTGGCGACTCTACTGTACCCTCCGAAAAATTCTTGTCTATAATATTTCCACATTAATTCCTTCAACAAATTAATAATTTTTTAATCAAAGAACCATTTATTGCACACTTCAAATATCGCATTTTACTCAACCAACCATTTCGTTAATTAAAGAAAATATAATTCTTTCACTCCACAATCATAATTACTTGAAGTGAATAAAGCTCGTTGCTTATAATATACAAATTGCAAATCTTAACTGGAAACATAAGTTGTTTGACACAAATAAACGTTTTTTCTACCAAACAAATGCGTTTTTATCCGCAAATAAATATTTCTTTGCCTCTATTGAAACACCAGATCTCCTTGAGTCAATGCACATTTAGTTGAATTAAACAAAAATTTCTATCTGTGTAATATAGGGTAGGGTAGGGTTAATCATTTATGTTCTAAAATACAAAAAGAAAATACAGTCAAAATAATAGTAATGTTTTGATCACACTAATAATATTAGTACCATCCTAATCAGTCTCCTAGTCAGAATCACAATTGTTACAATAATATTTTGTACAATGTTTGCAATGCATTTTTCATGTTTTTGAAAACAAAGTATTGAATCCTGCCTTCGCCAGAAACACTGTCGCTGGAGAAAGGGTTGTCTAATGTTAAGAAAATGACATACTTAACATCATTTGTTTGTTTTAAATATTTGCTTGAAGAAAACGATTTTTTTATTTAAGAAAGTCATTGTTTTGAAGTTAATATGAAGGATGCCGATAGATTGAGCTTTAGTCGTTTCGTCGTAGGAGGGATCTCCAACAGTAGCGTTTCTCGACCTTTTTACTCTTGCAAAACTCTTCAAATTGGGTCAGACCCTGGGGGACTTTCAATAAAAGAAATAGACAGTCTTTCACTCCTTTCCAATATCGTTCAGAGGAAAAAATATAGAAAAAATATAAATAACCAGCAAGAGTCATACTTACTAATACTTACAATATGATATACTAAAAAATAGGGAATTCATAACAAATTTTGAATTATTAACTGTCCTCCACCTACTTCTTGATAGAAATGAATTAAACACATCAACACCGACAACCGTTACAAAAATATTTTCCACCAATATTCCTTATAATCGAATTATTCTCGCGAATGCTAGCTGACAAAAACATCCCTCGGAGCCAAACATCCCCGACCATATATTTTCGCCAACCTCATAAAGAGACTACGATTGCCTCTTGAAAAATCCCCACTTTCATAATAACAAGGATTCGAAAGCAAATCTCGACCCTTTAGTATTTTAGGCGCTCTCTGCCGCTTCTGCTGCCGATTCCGATCCATTAAAAGTTAATTATATCGGACTTCGGTGGCCTGGAGACCCTCGACGAAAATTATAATAGCGAGTTGCAAAACGCGCTTTGACAACTGAGAGTTGTAATCGCGGATCCATTCCGTACTTACTGGACCGCATTGTCTGATTAAATTAAAAGCTGGAAGGGTCGATTCAGTACCGGGATCCCGATTGAAAGGCTCTCTGATCGAATTGAAACTTTCGAGCCAGATGTCATTAGTAATCTTGTATATTTTCCTTTATACCCGATAAAAGGTTTTCGCTTGGTTGGAGTTTTTAATGCTGTATCAATGGAAAGTTAAAATGATTGTGAATAAATAAATGTAAAACTTTTTAGTTAAGTATCTAGTTCATTTAATAATAATGTTTGCACACACGGAATATAGACATTTCTATGCTGGAGCAAAGGGGTATAATTGGTTACCTCCCAAAGAAACAAGAACCTATATTAAACTTGACTATTCAAGATCTTCAGATTAATAATTTTAGGATACTAAAACTGAAATAATTATTCAAAATCTAAAAGATTTTGCAGTTATTTAAATGCACTTAAAATCGTTCTCGGCTCTAACATATCCCAAAATAACGTAATTATAATTAAGAAATTTAACTCTATAGCAATATTTAAATTTCAACGCTTTTGTGTTAATTTTTGAATGTAGTTTCTGGTCTTGTGGAATTAGTTTTCCTATTTAGTTTTTATGTTGCAGTTTCTAAAGAAAATAGAATTTTTTTCTAATACACGTTTCGTTTTAGTTTTTGAAATAGGAAAATTGAAAAATCTTTCATCAGCAATCTAAATTTAAAAAAAAATATGGTACAAATATTAATATCTAACATTGTTTAAACAGAAAATCGCAGAACATCGCACAGCCATTTAAATCTTAACAATTGATTATTATAAAATGTATATAGAAAACGTATCTGGTGTGAAAGGGGACACGTTACTGGTTTTTGGTATAGTTGGCGCTGGTGTCGTGAAATGGAGGTCGACTTTATTTTTTGAAATAGAATGACGTATATTTCTGTACTTTTTTTAAATTCTATGCAAAATTCTGTAGCATAAAGTTTTAAGAAACAATGAGAATGAATGAACATCCATTACTCAAAAGATTGTGTTGTTCTCTCCAATATAAGAGAAGGGGATCTAGGTAGCATTGACCTTAATATTGTGTTAGGCTATATCATAAAAATGACAGTCCTGAAACAAAATTTGTAGTCACAGATACATAGACAAAGCATTTTAGGTATGATTAGGACGGTAAGAAGTTATTTATTTATTTATAGTTTATTAATTAATTCTTCTATTTGTACTATTGTACTATCTTTTGCCGTAAATATTTCATCAATGTTTGTTGTGCCTTGGAAATATCAATCACTATCAAAGCACAAAATAACACTAAAAATAAACATAATTATGTTGTTTTGATGCAAAGGTAATCAAAGTACATTAAATAAATGATTAAATACAAACAAAATTGCGGAAATAGTTGCATCAATATTATGTGTCCCCTATAATTCAGCAAAAAATAGTTAACGATCAAATATCTGTGAGATGTTCTTTCATCGACCCTTTCTCCAAATGTTACTTATTTTATATTCTGATATCGTTCTTTTTTGTTTCAGGGTCTCTGTGTTGCGATCCTATTTTGTTTCTGCAACGGAGAGGTAAGTAAACCTGGCCTATTTTATAGATTCTGAGATTGGATTGTGCGCGTGTCTAGATCGTAAAGTGTAGGCAGACTGTGAATAATTTGCTTGTCTATAAAACGTCGGCATTTTAGCTCACCGTAAAGTTGAAAGTAGCATCTGTACGCCCTTGAACAACACGAGAACTACCGTACATTTATTTGTACATGAACTGATTGTGACTTTTAAAAATTCATGTTGTGGATACTATGATGGTATCCCAGATTCTAGTTGTCAAGATACAACTAAGATTAAAATGCATGTAAATAACCTGTTATGAACTAAATCCTCATTATAGACATGCATCACGTATGAGATAATGTTGATATGTAGGTCTCCATTCCATCAGATGTCATTAAGGATATAATAAAACTCGAGGAGTTGCTTCTAATGGTGTATTGATATTTTTAATCGTACTACTTGCTACATATTTCGGTACACATCTGTACCGTCCTCACGCCTTGCTACAAATGATAGAAACAATACATTACAATTAACATATACACAATGGCAAAGCATTCAAGTGTTATAAAATCTATGAAAAATCTTTACCGTCAATAGCTGTACAGTGCGGGAGGAGGTCAATGTCATGTACATAAATATGGTCCTATATTTGTTATGAGCACTAAAAAAAGTGTATGGATATTGATTCCAGAAACTTACATCAATTTACAACTTACACAATGCGAAAAAACATTCAACTAATGAACAATAACAAACAGGAGGCTCTGGAAAAGCACTAGATTACAATTACGTCTGTCAAATATGTGAGTCGTTGATACCGTTGTCACGTGATATCGTGTCGCTAGCGGGAGTTTTGAATAGCTTTAGGAAAAACCGATTCGGATTCACATCAGTAGCCTGGTTAAGAAGCACATCCGGTACTCTTATGTGACGTTATAAATCTCCAATTCCTCGTATAAGTTCATTTTCTTTGATTTCTTCATTTCACGTACACGTGCAATGAGTAGTAGTTTAAGATTGTCGATAGTAATGTCGTGCTTCGTCTCTTGCATATGTTTAAATACATATGAATTTTGGTTTTGCGTGTGTTCACGAAATCTAACGCCAACTCCACGACCAGTCTGTCCTATATATTGTTTTTCACAGACAGGGCAGGTGATCTCGTAAATGCCGCACGTATTAGATAAACTACGACTTTAATAACATCAGTTCGAATAACAGTAAAATAGGACAAGAAAGGGAATAATTAAGGAACAAAACATTCCCGGCGCATCCACCAAAATGGCTAACACCCTTAAAACGTTAAAATTACCCAAAATTACTACGAGAAATCATTATACCGGTCGCCTCTATCCACTTTAAAGCCCCTCGAGGGTATTAGGGGCGGTCAATCATGCGTTTACAGGCGCACGGGGCAATAAAAGGTAATTCCGTTGTAAATTTGGTTTCGGATCTAGCCACTGGTTACAGCATCGTTCGCTAGAGGGACGACGAACCACTCCGCCAACCGGGAGGACAAGATGCGCGATTGAATTGATGATCCGCTGCGCGCGAGGAAGGGATTAATTGCAAAATGCCATCCCCGTATGTACGTGTAGGACGGATACATGCACATATACATACTACGTGCACACCCCGGGGTGGGGTAAATAAATTAGGCAATTAGCTCCTTGTAGGGTTTGCCCAGTGAGGCTATCTGTCGGAAAATATTTCCAGTTAGAGTTAGCGTGACGTTTCACAGGAGTTTTTTGTTGTTTGTTGTTCCAATCGTTTTGTGAGTAAGGATTTTCTTTGGACAAGAATTTAAATGTTTGTAATAATTTCACTTAAATACATGTGTTTATGATAAATTATGATGAATACTAAATACCATATCGGTGATGAAGTTGAAATGTTAGTAAATTGTATTTTTTTAAGAAAATAGTGCTGACATATTTATGTAATGATTTATTTATATTCGTTAAAAAATACATCTAAACTTACATAATTTTTTTCCGGGACTTTGAAACCTGTGAAGTCAATTAATATTTCACTTTGTCGCTGAAGTTTCGGATTTATTTAAAACTTTTATTTTAGCTCAAAGCGTTCAAACTAAAACTATAATTAAACTACTTTGATGTGGATTGCAGATACCGAGAGACCGCATAAATGGGTAGTACCTGCAAAATCAGGATCTTTTAAGTGACAACAGGCAATTAGCAAACATATTTTTAATTATACAGGGTGAGTTATTAGTATCCCGGTGGTCGATAGTCATCAAATCGTTAGAGAAAGAAAAAATGTTTTATACAAGAGTTGTTTGACTCATTAGTTTCTATAACGTAAAATTATTTTCATTTATACAGGGTGTTGGATTTCGGCGTGATGGCAAGTCAGTAATTTTTTTTAAATGGAACGCCATGCATATAGTACCATGTTATGAATACTAAGCAAGTTGTCTTTCCAACTGTGTAAGTTGTACCTGTGTAAAGTAAATAGTTTCTGAGATATTCAATTGTTTGTCAAAAAATTGGCAATTTTAGCCCTTTTTTTTAAACTACGTTAATACTACATTTTTGCAGATACAGTCCTAAAAATGTTGTCACATAATAACTAAAGTCATAGCTAAATGCTGATGATATGAAAAATTAGATGCGCTATACAGGCTGGTCGTAGCATGCACTAGTTTTTAAACATTTTTACATGGCTGCTTCTTTAGATTTTTAAATGCAACACCCTGTATATTATTTGCGAATTGAAATGTCCCTTAAGTTCTTTGTAATTTATATTCACTACATCGTATATCTATTTTACTAGTTTTTGTGATATTTGGAATTTAAAGAGTAGTATGCTATTTAGTATCTTAATATTGCTCTGTATACAGTGTGGTTGGTAGCATGATGTGAAATATTTAAAAGGTTATAGAAGAAGCCACTTAGAACCTATTTAACTAGATTTATTCATATAAAAATTATTACGGTTATCAAGCTATTACACAATTTTATAAGTATGTATTGCAATTTCTACAAACGTACAGCGAGAGAACCTGAAGACCTAGTAACTTCAGTTGGGCTCCGAAGTAAACCAGAAACAGTGTAATTTTAGGGGGACTACCCTGAAAAATTTTTCACTTGCGTGAAAGTTGTGCGGAGACGTTTCATTGTAATAGTATGTGCGCTCATACACAAAAACAAGCAGAAACGCTAAAACCTGTCTTGATGAGCTACGTTTCAGAACGGATTTGTATTCAGTACAAAAAACAACCAACAATATCTACTGACTGTTGTTAATTGGTTTAAAATAGGTTATTTTTCTGAAGAGAATTCAAAATTGGGATAATATGAATGATAGTATGAGTAATATTGATAAATTGAATGGAAAGTGGGTTATGTGGAAGTGTTTTATAATAGATTTTTTTTTGCTATGAATGAAAATCTGAATCTAAAGATGCCTATCAGTTTGTTTTTGTTGCATATTTTGTCTTTGTGTGTGAGCAAATAAATCACATCAAAGAAAATCTTATTTTCAACACTTCGAAGTCATCAAATTTTCACGATAGTTTAGGGTTTAGGGTTTACTTTAGCAGTAATTTGAAATTTTTAACTCGCGTGTTCGGTTGCCATACGATAGACGGCAAAATATACTTACAACATTTTACATAAAATTGTTAATATGTTGATAACGGTACAAGTATGTACAAGGATCAAGCTGGTTAAATCGTTTCTAAATTATCTCTTCTATCGCCACTTGAAGACCTTACATCAAACTACCAAATACATTATTCACAGCAATATTAAAATTTACAATTGCATTACATTCTCGTTACAAAAAATATCAACATTTGGTGTATAACATACTAGATGTAAATTGGAGCGAACTAAAGGGTTATTACAGCCAACACATATTGTACAGGGTGTTCCATTTAAAAAACTCAAGAAATAGCCATTTGAAAAACATCAAAATTTACTAAGTTCTATGAACACCCTGTATAGTGTATCTAATATCTTTGGATACTGTCATCTACCCACTGGCTTGGACTATTGTCTCACGTAGTTTAAAGGCAAGATCGGTAAAAATGTCGTTTTTACATAGCTTTTAAAAAGATACTGCAACGGGCATATTTTGGAAAGACAGTTGAATATCTCTGGAACTATTAACGCTGCAACATACACGGTTGGATAAACAAATTTAGTAGTATTCATAATATAATAAAATATACAGGGCGTTCCATTTAAAAAAATGTACATAGTTTCCGTCACACCTAAATGCAACACCCTGTATAAATGAAAATATTTTTACGTTATAGAAACTAATGAGTCAAACAACTTCTATATAAAATATTTTTTCTTTCTCATACGATTTCTTAACTATCGACCGCTGGGATACTAATAACTCACCCTGTATATTACTTCATCATACATAGTACGACAAGGTATTGTAATCGTGCTGAAAAAAAAGTTTGAAATTTTAGCCGAAATATGTCTTTTTGGGTCCGTTAAACATTTTCGACCGAGGTACAAAAAAATTTCTTTGTATTCATATTATTCATATTATTTATTGATCAAAGTTGTACATATATCGTTACACCAGATATTCCATTCCAAGTAATACTAACACACACATATACAACAGATCAACCGTATGGCGTGATTCGGTACAACCGTTCTTCCATCACACCATAATAAGCAATAAGAAGAAAAATTGTACAAATGAGCACACAAATGCCGATACAATAGATTAATTAATTATTATACAATAAAAAAAATAGATATTCAAACCCAATACAATACGAAAAAAACATTGCTGCAAAATTAAAAGTAGTTCATGTAAAAATACATACCTACATAGATCATCATTCTGAAAACCCAAATATAAACTATCATGAAACGCCTGTATGTGTGTATAATGTGTATGTCTGTATGTGTACCCTTTTTTGTGGCGACGTATTCCGGAGAAACTACTAAAGGTATCGGGACGAAACTTCATATTTAGTTTTCAGAGCTGAAAAGCTTTTTGTTCAAAGGGGTCCAACGGAACTGGATGTTTACTTTTATTAGCATTGTTCAACGATTTTGCAAACAAGCCACCTTTTCTGTAATTTTGTCAAAATCGTTAAATCATAAATTAAAGTAGACGAAATTTTGAATAATTTATGGCTATGACATTTTTCGGTAAAACTAATAGTTTAGCTGCATGAGCAAATTTTATTTCGAGATCGCTCGTACTGCATTAAAACTAGTTATCCAGAATTTGACAGATATTTTGATTCTATTGTCAGTATTCTCAGCACATCAGCGTTTGATACTCCTGTTTAGTATGATAAAAACATTAGTCGCATCAGTTTTTTTTAGAAACTCTTAAAACTCCCTGGGATGTGAGCTTGCGAAGTTATCAAAAAGAGCATATTTGGTTACGTTGTCCCTTACATGGAGTGCAAAGCAGCCTGTATATTTCCAATATTTCCACAAATTTTTCATGTTCCACAAGTTTCAGTTCAACTACAAAAAAAGAAGTTTAATTAAATACAATCCATTCAAGAAATTTAGTTATGTTTCAAGACTATACACACAATCTTCAACAAATCTTTTATAAATTTTGTGATACCTGCAGTAGGTCTTTTTTATGATTTATAACCATTTTTATGTTTTTGTCATTAATTGGTCAGTTATTTGTTAATAATACCGTTAATAATGAAGCTTTGTACTCTTTAGTGTACATAGTTAAGTATAGAGAAGAACACCTTTAAAAACATGAGTGAAATCCATTCAATTTTAAAAATGGATAATGAATAATCTTTTACCATTAGGTACGACAAATTTTGTAATGACAGATTGCACAAAATCCACTCAGCCAGCGTGATTTCCTCAACCGTAAAAATGGAAAATAGGATGGAGGACCTCGCCTATCAAGTCACAAAAAGTATAAACATTAAAAAAAATTTTGAAGAATCCTAATTATTTATTTTGTAACTCAATAGAATTTTATGATATAAAATATTCATATTTCAAAAACACTTTAGAATAACTCATTGGAATTGAGTGAAATCTGAATTATGTATTATAATTCATAATTCATAATTTATATTGTATCTACTGTATTAGTGCTAAAACAATAGGAATTGTAAAACAGAAACTTAATGTAATTTTTGATTAATAAATGTAATATTACCTGAACCCGAATATGACCCAAAGCCTTTTAACCAATTATTTTTGTTAAAGATTTTTTGCCTTCAGCTCGCAAACAAACCGGTTTGGTTGCCGTGACAACATGAACTTGCTGAATCCATATTTACATGCGATTATAGTATCATAACCACATCTAAACGATACGTAGGCAATCCAAACAGCAAAATAAACACATATCTATTTACTGTTAGCAATAATTAACTGCGTGCGGTTAATCTCTCCGGTACTCTATTGGTAACACCCAATAATACTTACTATAATAATAGATTTCTAGGAAATTAACAGAAAATTTCGAAAAATAAAACAAATTAAAAACAAAAAGTAATGCATAAATTATTCGAAACAATGGAACAACGGAGAAAGGAGAAAGTGTCCAGGGATATTTATTTTTTATTATAGTCAATATCTTGTTACGTAAAACTAAAACAAGTAATCATAACAAATAGATGAAGGTAATAAATTTAAATAGCTGTCACCCCCTACAAACCATTAATACAAGTTTACCAACTCATCTAACTTTCAGTGATTTTTATCGTCCTCCGCGTCGCGTTGTCTGGCTGGATATATTCAGTCTGGTCCAGTTTGATTGATGGAGTAACTTTCTATAGTCCCAAAACAGGCATTATCTAGACGAGTCAGTGAAAACTTTTATTTATAATTTAAGAAAATAATATTTGCATTTCGATAAAGGTATACAGGATGTCTCACGGAACTGGTACATTAGAAGCTTCCCATGTTGTACTATTTCTGGAAACTTGGAATTTTGTAATTAGAATTTACTCGATCTGAGCTCTTCAGCTAAAATATTCTCAAGTTAACTGTCACGTCCGGTCACCGGAAGTCGGTATCAACTTGGTTATTTTAAATGGAATGATAATTTTATTTTTGGTTTCTACGTATTAATATACAACATTTTTAATAAGGTTTCCCTATACCTAAATATCACCATTTTTGAGTTTTTTTAATTTTACTAATTTTTTGGTGATTTTCGCGGTTACGTTTAAAATTGAATATCTCGGTTATTATTGAAACTAGAAGTTTCATGATCGGTGGTCCAACACTAGAAGCATAAGCAAATAAGACGATGTTTAGCTCATCATGATATATTATACAGGGTGTTCAAAATTTACACAATAATTGAATTTTCAAACGTAAAAAGCTCATCTTTTTCAAATGGAACACGCTGTATACCGATACGCCAATCGATAAGAAATCTTATTCCCTATCAATCAATATTGTTCCCTATGTCTATCTTTAATAGTTTTTGAGATATTGTCACTTTTTCTTTAAATCCATTTTGAATACTCCCATTTAATAATGGGGGACGAAATTAGATACGAAATTTACAAGGAAAATTTAAATAGTGATAGGTATTTAGAAATTTTGCGTGGATGTGTGAACAATTTTTGCGAAACTCTTCCCCTCAATATTTTACGCGGCTACTTTAATCAAATGGACGGTGCACCGACACATTATTTGCATGTGGTATCCATTAAACTTAAGCAGATGTTTGACGATAGGTGGTTCGGAAATAGGTGACCCAGGCGGTGGCCACCAAGCTCACCAGATTTAACACCGTTAGACTTTTCTTACAATAAATCCGAATAACGATGATGACAGAAGTACAGCGAAGAGTTTTAAAATGTTTGGAGCAGAACAGGCAGCATTTCGAACAACATAATTAAGTTTTAATTTAAGTTAGATACCCCAAATATATTGTTTTATTTTTAACAAAGCTTTTGAATATGTTTCTGTTTTCCTGCTGTTCCAAAGTTGTGACATTCCTATAAATGAAGAATAAATCGTTTTGTATTAGGTTGCATTCTTTTATACTGACAATATCTCGAAAACTATTAAAGATAGATATAGGGAACGCTAATATTGATTGATAGGGAATAAGATTTCTTATAGAATGGCGTATCGTTGTACAGGGTGTTCCATTTGAAAAAATTGAGTTTTTTACGTTTGAAAATTCAATTATTATGTTGTAAATTGTGAACAACCTGTATAAGATATCATGATGAACTAAACATCGTCTTATTTGGTTATGTTTCTAGTTTTGGACCACCAATCATGCAACTTCTAGTTTCAATAATAACGGAGATACTCAATTTTAAACATAATTGCGAAAATCACCAAAAAATTAGTATAATCAAAAAACTCAAAAGTTGTGATATTTAGATATAGGGAAACATTACCAAAAATGATGTATTTTGATACGTTGAAACCAAAAATAAATCATTCCGTTTAAAATAACCAAGTTGATACCGACTTCCGGTGACCGGACGTGACAGTTAACTTGATAATATTTTAGCTGAAGGGCTCAAATCAAGTAAATTCTAGTTCCAAAATTTCAAGTTTCCAGAAATAGTAGAACATGAGAAACTTCTAATGTACCAGTTCCGTGAAACAGCCTGTATACTAGCTGGTATACTGATACTAAATCAAAAAACGAGGGTAAAGTACTACAAACGGCACTGTTGTCATAAAGAGCCATCTTTAAAAATAGTCAAAGCAATTTATTTCATTTGTACATTTATTTCTCAATTTAACAAATAAAACCCAGTCGTCAGGACTGTACGAGGCAGTGTTATATTGAAGTGCAGGCCACGAGTTTGCGTCATTTCTTCAAATCTACGGCAAATAAGAAAACCAGGCTGCAACTGACGGACGTAGTTCAGTGTTAACTGGGTTACCAAGGCACAGAGATGCTTTGAAATTCCTCCTTTTCCTATTTCGTCAGTACTTCGTCGTCCTGAATTTGTCCCAGTCGTGTTGCTCGGTTTTATGGTGGAGATAAATTAAACATGGCTCCATTTCTAGCAGTCGCCTTAAATTCATGAGTTCGAACTTTTATACTGTATACGATGCGGTTTGTTGCCGAATGCTATTAAATGATTTGTTGTTGGTGGAAGTTTAATGCTCTAAGGGGAGCAAAGGATCACTTTGTATTTAGTTTCTAAGAAGGACGCATAGTTTGTATGCTTTCTATAAATATATTGTACTTTTCTATTTTACTTTGAATCTATTGAGAAAATATTTTAGTAGATACATCAGATTAAGTAATGACATACCCAAAACAACAAAGAAAGAAAAAGAAGAACAGAAACAGAAATACTAATTTTACGAAACAAAAAATAAATGGAAAATTATTGATTGGGAGTCCATTTCTTAAATTTAGTATTAAGAGTAATTCTTTTCAATATTAATAGTAATTCAAGTACTTCTTTGCTGAATTCACCCAAAAGAACATTCGACAGACTATTAAAATTAGTAAAAATAATGATAACACTACAAAGTGAATAAGCGCTGTAGTATTTGTGCTGACTCAAAAGTTTCCTCGGTAGTCAGATTTTCCGTATTATTTTTTATTTTGTTTGACACAACGCTTAAAGAAATATTGCCAGTGCTTCGAGAACATGTGATTTGCGTTTCTTGCGTAATGCTTTTGAAAAGTAATTAACAAATTTTATATTTTATAAAAAAGTTCTATAACAAATAAAATAATTATATAATTTATTCCCTGTACATGGTATTTTCACTCGAACTGTTTAACCGATTTTATGGATTGTCTGGGCGTTGTAGAATGCAGATTGACTCCTGTATGCAGTGCGGTGATAGAATTTTTTAATCGTGTTTCCGTTTTTATCGCATATAGGGCATGTCTCTTTGACTAACAGTCAAATCACTGCGCAGTCAGTTGAGCGTGCCAGCTACAATAACTCGTATTAACTTAAATCAAATAGTACCGTGATATTTTCTGAACACTTTATTTTTTAATTCCCCTCATTATCTCTATTACTAGAAGAGATAGTAGAAGAACAGTAGTGTCAATAGTCGAACAGTTTATTTTTCCTCGAACCGTTTAACCGATTTTGATGATTCTTTTCTTGTTCGTTGGCTAATACCTCAGCAATAAAACTGTTGTACAAATTTTTACTTGAGTTCCAGTTTTGAGTACATACAGGATGTAAAGTCATTTCCTGCCAATATTTGACGACTGTGACACCGGCAGCCCCATGACATTGCACAAAGTTGCGCTTTTAATGCGATATGTCAGCTCATTAGTCGGTTCCAAAACAGTTTTTATTTCGTATGTCGGGGCACAGATAACGGAGATATTCAAGGTCAAAAGAAGCAAAAACCCATAACGCTTTTTGAAATATCGGGGAACGGAAAACGATTCTGGGCGTCTGTCGGGATATGTCGGTGAGAAAAAACCGACATGTCCGGGCAAAGACCTCAAAGTTATTCAAGGTCAAATTTTTCCAAGAGGTTTCTTGATATGTCGGGGAGTAAAATTGGAATCTAGACATATGACGGAATATATCCGTGTGAAGAAATCATATATCGGAGCAATGACCGAAAAGTTATTCAAGGTCAAAATTTGGCGGCAAAAACCCAAAACGTTTTTTGATATGTCGGGGAGTCAATTTAGATTTTAGGTATATGTCGGGATATGTCGGTGAAAAAAAAAACGATATGTCAGGGCAAAGAGCTCAAAGTTATTCAAGGTAAAATTTTTCCAAAACATTTCTTGATATGTCGGGGAGTGAAAACATAATTCAGAGATATATAGGAATATACCTAACCATGTAAAAAAATCATAGGTCGGGGCAATGACCTAAAAGTTATTCTAGGTCAAACTTTGGCGGCAAAAACCCAAAACGGGTTTTGATATGTCGGGGAGTGAATTTCGATTTTAGGCATGGAATATGGAATGGATATCTTGGAGGGTGGGACGATTCCTACAGCACCTAGGCCTCATTAGGCCCCTTTTGCTAGCCTCCGGGGGTACCTGTAGCTTAGGCTGTGTCTGCCTCGAGCCATCCTGTGGCCTTCGTGAAGGCGAGGACGTCGCTCGGCGGTACCCCTCTGATGGCGGATAAATCCAGCCATCTTTCACCCAGGAAATGTTTTCGTAATGTCGAAAGTGCCGGGCATTCGCACAGAAAGTGTTCTGCCGTCTCTTCCTCGCTTTCGCATCCTCTGCACATTTGGTCCTCTAGGATTCCGATGTGGGTTAGATGCTTTTTTAGTCTGCAGTGCCCTGTATAGATTCCGGTTAGCAGTCTGAGGTTGCTTCTGGTAAGTTGAAGGTAGTACATTATGGTCTTTGGGCAAGGGGCTCGTAGGGTTTCCCTTGCGAAAGCACACTTGGTGGTTTCGTCCCATCTACTCCTGAAGAGAGTGTGGGATGTTCCTGCTAGTACGTTGAGTAATGTTTTTAGGGTCGGTGGTATCGCTGGCTCAGGTCCTATATAGGTCGTCCTCGCAGCGTGTTTTGCCAGGCGATCCGCTTCCCTGTTCCCTTTGCTTTTACCGTGCCCGTTTATCCAGTGGATGGATATCGTTTTATTCGCTTGTGCTGCTTTTGTCAGGGCTTCGGTACATTGTTGTACAAGTCTGGAGGTTATGAGAGGTCTCTACAGCGCTTGTATTGTTGCTCTGCTGTCCGTTAGGATCAGCACGTTTTTGCCACTAATACTTTTTTCAGTAATAGTTTTGGCTGCGATTGTTAAGGCAATCAGCTCTGTTTGTGTTATAGTTGTGTACCTTCCTAGTGGTAGACCGATTTTCATATTCGGTGCTCGGGAAAAGACCCCTGCACCAGATTTATGTGGGTGTTTTGACCCGTCTGTGTATATGTGGACGGATCCTGATATTTCCCCCTGAGTTGGTGGTATGAGGGATGTTGTGAAGGACCTTCTGAAGTTATAGCGGGGTGGAAAATCATCTACCTGAATCATCTACCTCAAGGAGAGGTGTCCGTAGGACAGCCTCGCGCCAGAGGCGGAGACGAGTTTCACCAACCCTGCCAGTTTCCCAGAAACCTGCCGTACGAAGCCGGAGGATGCCCGCCAAGGCCACTTCCTCCACATGTATGTCAAGGGGCGGCAGGCAGAGCATTGCCTCCATCGCGGCCGTCGGTGTGGTGTGCATGACTCCTGTTATGTTTAGGCATGCGGTCCTTTGTATGTGATAGAGGTCTTTGATAGCCGTCTTAAGTTTGGTTCTGGGCCACCATATTACTGCTCCGTAAGTTAGCATTGGTCGTATGATGGCGGTGTATATCCACATTGCGATTTTAGGCGAAAACCCCCACGTTCGTCCTATCGCTCTGCGGTACTGCCAAAAAGATATCTGTGCTTTTTTTGCTCTCTCTTCCAGATGATCTCCCCATCTTAGTTTGCTGTCAAAGGTTATGCCCAGGTATTTCACCTTGGCAGCAAAGGAAAGCTTGGTGTTTAGGAGCGTGGGTGCTCGTAGTTGTGGTAGTTTTCTTTTCCTGGTGAAAAGTACCATCTCTGTTTTCCCAGGGCTAACTGAGAGTGAGTGGTCTTTGCACCATGTTGTGATTAAGTTGAGGGCGGATTGCATCCTGTCGCATATTGTATCCTCAAATTTGCCTGTAAGCAGAATTGTTAGATCGTCTGCATAAGCTATTGTGTAGTACCCTTCTCGGTTTAAAGCCTTTAGTAGGCTGTCGAGGACCAGGTTCCACAGCAGGGGTGAGAGAACTCCATCCTGTGGGCACCCTTTGGCTACAAGACATCTTACAGATTGGGTACCTACATTGACATTTACTGCCCTTTCCTGCAGCATATTGCCGATCCATTCGGTTATTATCGGTTCTACTTTGTGTTCCATAAGGGAGGTCTTAATCTTGTGGAACATAGTTTTGTCAAATGCCCCTTCAATGTCTATGAACACTCCTAGGGTTGATTGCTTGTTGTCCAGTGATTTTTCTATGCGGCCTCGTTCCTGATTTTAGGCATATGTCGGGATATGTTGGTGGAAAAAAACAATGTCGGGGCAAACACCTCAAAGGTATTAAAGATAAAATTTTTCAAATAGGTTTTTACTTTATCATACGCAGTATGTAAAGTATTGTAATCACGCCAAAAATAATTTTTGAGATTTTAGCGGAAATATGTCTTTTTGGGTCCCCTGAATATTTTTGACCAAGGTACAAAAAAATGTCTGTGTGTGTGTGTGTGTGTGTGTATGTGTGTGTGTACCCGTTTTTGTGGCGACGATTCTGGATAAACTACTAAAGGTATCGGGACGAAACTTCATATTTAGAAGTTTCATAACCAAACTTAGAGCTGAAAAGCTTTCTGTTGAAAAGGGTCCAAAGGAACGGATGGTTTACTCATAGCATTTTTCGAAGATTTTGCAAATGAGCCGCTATTTGTGTAATGTCGTCAAAATAGTTAAATAATAAATTAAAGGAGAGGAAATTTTCTATAATTTATGTATATGACATTTTTTGGTAGAATTTATAGTTTAGCTGCATGAGCAAATTCTATTTCATCGAGATCGGTCGTACTGCTTTAAAACTAGTAGCCAGGATATGTCAGATTTTTTTATTCTAATGACAGTAGCTAGTGTCAAACGCTAATGTTTTGAAAATACTACTGTCAATATAGGCTGCGTTCGGATATTGAACACCGTTACACTTTTTACACCCAATAACACGTAAGTGTTATTTGGACGGTGTACCCGGTGTCAACGGAGTACAATATCCGAACGCATCTTTAATCGAGATATCTGTCTAGTTCTACCAGGTTTATTTTAATGCAGACATAGCCGATCTCGATCAAATAGAATCTCATGCAGCTAAACTATTAATTTTATATATAGTATGATAAAGTCATGTGCCTGGCCACATCAGATTTTTTTATTTGATTCTAATGACAGTAGGTAGTCTTGGTGTCAAACGCTAATGTTTCGACAATAACTTCTGTCAATATAAGCTGCGTTCGCATATTGCATTACATTTTTACGCCCAATAACACGTAAGTGTCATTTGGACGGTGTACCCGGTGTCAACGGAGTACAATATCCGAACGCAGGTTTAATCGACATATCTGTCTAGTTCTAGTAGTTTTATTTTAATGCAGACATGGCCGATCTCGATCAAATAGAGTCTCATGCAGCTAAACTATTTACTTTATATATAGTATGATAAAGTCATGTGCCTGGCCACATCAGATTTTTTGATATGTCGGTGAGTGAAAACTGATGCGTCACAATTCTGTTACATTTAGAAATAAGATCATTTGGTATTTGCTAGATGTAGACCAATATTATCACCAACTAATACGTTTTAAAATGTGGTATATCTTAAAATTGAATAAATTACTAAAATAAATTTACAGCTGTTTTATAGAGTAATACAGTAAAACTTAAAACAAAAAGTTTTATATTAAGTTTAGCCCCATAGCTTGGTGACCCGGCATTCCATATACAGTGTTCGTTCCACTTTATAATGGAAAACCTCTTTCTCTTTACGTTTTTCTCATATCTCATCCGATATCAATTTTTTCCTCCTTAAAACAGAAATGTAAGAAAAAAACTTTTTCCTTTTTGGAATGCAAGATTGCCCCTTGCATAATAAAATAGATGACGTAATCGAAGAAATCATGTTACGGACTTTTTTATTGTCGAAACCTTAATTGCGAATTTCTATGAAAAATTAAAAATATTAAAAATTTAAAAAACAAAATTGACATCACGTAATTGAAATAACAATTGGGACTAGTAAAATTTTCCGATAAAATGCCTAATGATTCTTTTAATTGTTTTTTTATTAAGATACCTCATCAACTTTTTCTCCTGGCTACCAGAAACTTTAGAAGTAAATAATAACAAAATTGTATTTTCTGAGGTATGTTTCATATAGTGGTCGCATATTTTTATCGATTACTATACCGGTGCTATATTACTATGATTGTTAATTATGAATCTTTTATTAATTTAATAACATACTTCATTAACAAGAAAATAAATTAGCCTACTAAAGCATATATTACTGGCCGCATATAACGCATATTAGTGGACAGAAAAGGTATTGCTTGTCAGAAATTCCCTTGAAAACGATGCACCGTGCATCACAATACAAAATAATTCAAAATGTAATACCGTTGTACAATTACCGGTACTTTGCAGTTAGTTTAATTAAGTACATTGAATGCAGAGAAAGCTATGAACTTTGTGCAGCTCACAAGTCGGAATGCAGAAAGTTTGAGAACATTAATTACAGTCGGGGGTAAACGTGAACTGCAAAACTAAAACCCAGTCGAAACTTTTGAACATAATGCGGTAATTCGGGATGGAGTAACCCTAGCGGAAAACGTCCTCAGGTCCGGACCCGTTAAATGCAATTCCCTTGTGTCAATATGCTTAACACTGACCAATATCCGCCCTTTGGACCACTCTAAGCATTCCCACCAACTTAAATTGAAGAACAAACAAACGTAAGAACTAGAGCAGCCTCTAGATTGTTACTGCGGATTTGCCCAGCAGTTCCTTTTGCTCGAAAAGGTAATACAAGCAAATGGAGAGAAATCGCATTAGTTGAGAGCATTGGTTTAAATGTGTTTTTAAGGATTACTTGATTGAGAATTTTATTATTCCCTGTTTGACCGAGACAGTCCCTGTTTGAGACATCGGTCCCGACGTCCCGGCCGATTTGGTAATATGTCCCAGTTAAAATTCGTAACAGACTTTTATAACAGTAGCAAATCACTCAGATCAAAAGATCAACCGAGACTTGTCTCCAGCTAGGAGTAACTATTGTAGACGAACTTGTAGACAAAAATAATAGCCGTAAAGTTCGTTCTCGACCGCAACAAATTTCATCTCCTGCGTGTTATGTCTTACGTTTTCCGGCGTATGCGCGCGTATGGCGCCATCTGTACGTGTACCGGCGAGTGAATAGCAGTTGCCAGTAAGTTGTAGGTTAACTGATAGCATTTTGATAGATTGTGCCAACGAGCACACAGAACGAGAACGACTTCAGAATGAATTGTTGCTGGAACAAGCCCTTCGTCCATACTTTCTTATATATACCACGATCTACTACTACTTAATACAATCAACAATAAACTGACATGTGAGGTTATGTGCCATTGTGTATATACTACTCCGCTAGATTGCGCTTAATTTGTTTGAGATCATTGCGGCACTATAAATACTAATTTCGTCGTCCGGAACGGCATGCGGTACGGCACGTTACGGATTGCGTTTTTGCGGCACTATACTTGGTCCTTTACAGGTGTAGTAGCATAATAAAGTTTATCTGCTGCCGAACTCTACCGAAATAGAAATACAATCAATGATAAGAAAAAGCAAGGCTTATTTCCTACATTTTGCCTACCCACTAAATTGGCAAAAAATCGCAAAATTTACAGGAAATATTAATTAATTATGCACTGAAACAATGTCATTTAAATTTATTTGATGTAACTGAACTATTTCTCTGTAGTAGTTATCAAATTATCACCTTTAAAAAATATGTATTCTTCCTTGCAGATAATGGCACAAATAAAAAGAAAATATTCAGCGTTGGCGTTCAGACCTCGAGCAAACTCCTGCACAGTGACCACCGTCTCGGTAAGTAAGGTAGTGTACACTTGCATACTATTTTACCCTATATCCACCAGTTCCCGACCAATTAATTCCAATCACTTCGCTTCATTCAGTTTTCCGTGCCATTTCAATTTGCGTTGTCACAAACCCACGCGGGATTTCATCTCGGGACGCCATACTTCTAGGTAATGTCCTGCTTTATGCTTCTCGCTATGCGCAACGATGTATTCTTTTTTCTCTGGGATTCTTTATGTTTCACGTCCCGAGTATACGCGCTAGTTTGTTTTCTCTATATAAGATTGTTCTATGAAATGAAAGCGTAAAAGTTCTTTGGTGGGCGTTGGAAATTGTTTTCGAACGAATGGAGAATGAGCGTTTCAACTAAACATAGAGTAATTGAACCATATCGCTATGATAACTGTTTCTTTTATAGATATCTGATTTTCTATCAGTTAGTAGGTAACATGGAGAAAATATGTTGTTTCTTTAACTGTGGGTGTAAAAAATGGACTAACTTTTAATATGTCCAAGTCGACAAAGGTATATAAATTAATATACTCGAAAAAATGCCTCCAGAATAACCTCAAAACATGTGAACGACAAAACAAGACTTAAACTAGAACATAAAAACTTGACCGATGAGAGACGCAAACATTACAAGACCCTCGGACAACTGGAGTCAAAACTATGTCTACTACACAGAAAGTTACGAGACAGTTTCCACTACCTAGAAATTGAAGAAATAGTCACATTGGCCAAAGAAAACGCTAACTGTATCGGCTTCGAAGACATGAGGAAGAAAAACGATAAATTATTTCGTCTCAGACGTAACGTAACAGCAACCATTCATTCAGGTGTAAACAGAAACAAGGTAACAATACATTTAAGCTTTTTAATAATCTCACTGATATTAATTTTAATGAGTCTGAAGAAAATTTACTTAACAACGGTTATAAGTATGCGTTACAAAATAAGAAAACAGATATTACTTTAATATCAATAGAAATAGAAAATGCAATTTATAAACATCACGATTTTAACAAAATTAAAAATGAAATAATTCCTTTTCTACAGAACGAGATTCGACATAGGAACCAGACTGGCAACAATACAACTAAAAGCAAAAACGAATACAAAACAATAAAAGATTTAAAAAATATTAGTAAAAGCTGATAAGAATGCTGGTTTGGTTGTTATGAAGACAGAATCGTACACTAACAAAACTTTGAAATTTCTGAATGAAAATAATTATATTCAACTCCGCAAAAGCCCCTTGAACGAAATGGTCGCCAGAACAAAATGTATCGTTAATCAATGTAGGAGACTTTGACTGAGTTGACTAGACACCATTATTCGCTTATCCCCATGCATTTTAATGTTCCCCAACTTTATGCACTCCCTAAATTACACAAGAAGGACCATCCCATTCGACCCATCACCGCCTATTATGATCCACCTACCTTCAACCTTGTTAAAATAATGTTAAACTTATTCAAAAGCTTAAATTATCAACCTAAATATTCAATTAAAAATACTTCACAATTTATTAACGAGACAAAAAACATCACTTTGAAAGATACAATTATCTTTTGACATAACAAATTTATATACTAATGTTCCCATAGATCTTACCCTTAAACTAGTTTCATATCTTTTCAACAAACATTTTAACGATAAACAAAAAATAAATCATTACAACATAATTTTAGAACATATTGTCAAACAAAATTATTGCAATTTTAATAACAAATATTACAAGCTTACCAATGGGAATGGCCCCATCTTCTATACTGTCTGATATTTTCCTTGATCATATAGATCACGAACATATTATCAAAAATATAAACCCCTACAAATCATAGATCGTGAAGTGGTTCAGATATGTTGATGATGTTTTTTACTTATGGAGAGGTGATGAACTAAGCCTTAAGAATTTTTTGACATATATCAACAACCTTCATAACAAACTTAAATTTACTTTAGAGATCGAAAACAATAAAACCTTGAACTTTTTAGATTTATCCTTAACTAACCATAATAATATTATCGGTACCTACCATAATTCCATATCACTCATCCCATCCTTTTTCACAACGCATGGCCTCATTTCGTTTACTTTTCAATCGTTGTTTAAAATACCCCCTCTATTACAACTCCCGAATTGATGAATTAAATTACATTTATAACCTTGCTTCAAACAACCTTTTCCCTTTAAAACACATCAATCGTCTTTTACAACAAATCGTTAACACCTCTGACCCACTTTACATACCTAAAATAACCCATGACAAAATATATAAACCATTCACTTACAATAACGTCAATTTAAAACTTAACAAAATTTTACCCAAATTTAACATTTATCCCGCTTTTAAAAGCAATAATACTATCTACAAATTACTGTCAAAAAACGCAAAAACAAAAAACGCTAAATCGGTTATGGATGAGTCTGGAGTCTTCTCAGTCAAATGCTCTAATTGTGATGCCAGTTATGTAGGTCAAACCGGAAGTAAGTTGGCAAAACGGATGGCGGATCACAAATCCAGAACCTCTTCTAACATTTATCAACACAAAATTTCAACAGGGCATTGTATTAAATACAACGGACCTACACTTTTTCACAAATGTAATTAAAACTACAAATTAGACCTTTTAGAATAACTCGAGATAGAAAAACATAAAAGAAACAACAACATAACTTTATTAAATGATCAATAAGACTTCCAACAAAAGCCATTATTCATGTTTACATTACAATAGTTTAAAAAACATTATGAACTTTAAGTTGCCTACCTGGAACAAAATTTTCACTATTTTCGCTATCCCTCTCGCTAACTTCGCCGTATGTCAATTGTCTGTCGTCATTCACGCATAGTACACGTATTTTACTTTGCTTGTGTTTTTAATTACCTGACTGTGAGTAATCTGTTAAATTGTTATTTTTTTTTCGTACCAACATTTTCTAAGTGTAGATTTAGGCTGATGATGTTGTAACTAACGAAACCGGAGCTAAGAAATTATATATTTTTACAAAGGAATATATTTCTCGGCATTTTTTCGAGTATATTAATTTTTAATTGACAAAATGCATCGTTTCATAACACAAATACATGGTTGTAGTTAATTTCAAATTAATTTATAAGTGAAATAAAGTATTAAAAAAATGTTTAATTTATATTTAGTTTTGTATATTTTACGAAAAGACATGTCAACGGGGTCGTCTATTTTAATCGTAATATTCAATTATCTTCTAAAGTTAGCCTCCTACATACAGAAAACAATAAATATTTTTATTGTAGACGGCACTGGGGTCGTGAAATCATATTTTTTTTCTAAATGAAATAGCTCATACTTCTGTATATTTTTCTGTTTTTCTGTATATTCTCAGCAAGATTGTAGAGTAAATGTCGGCCAGGGTTGGAGTAGAATGAAACCTGAAAATTTGATATTAATCTGGTTATTGATTGTTAGTCAAAAATGAATTATCTTAAAACAAACGTTGATGATATCTTTGCAATTTGGTCTCATGGCAGAGATAATCTAGACACTTTTTTGAGATATTTTTTCTTACTTTTTTATCAGAAAACGTTTTACATATAAATAACGATCGTAAAAGTCTGAAGTTATTTATTAATAGTTAATTATTTTCTAAATAAATAACTATTAAATAATATTATAATATATGTTCATAATAATTTTCCGGCGCATCCACCAAATAGACAAACTGAATTCACAAAAACATTATCACACAATAAATCCCCCTTTTCCCAATTCCAGAATCCTACAAAGGCAATTCTCACCAGTCGAATTGCCCCACGAATAACTCGCACGAAATCAAAGCACACGAATGATGAACCAATTTCTTCTCTTACTTTCAAGATCCTAAAGAAACTACCGAATTCCCCGTTTTAAGCGAGATAATTGACGGTGTGCGTCTCTCTTCTGTTCCGCAGTTCGTCCGGTCGTCGTACCCGAACGGAGGCGAGGAAAAAGTATGACTAGGAGCGTTGGGCCGTCGGGCGTCCCAATGGATCGCATCCCGGAGGTCATCCACAGTCATGGTCAGGGTGAGTAACGTCGCACCGCTTTCCGATCAATGCGTCTAAAGCAACCGAAGAAAGAATCTGATATCAACACACAATTATTGTAAAAAATAGTGATCTGATCTTGAGGGATGTTTACAGACAAGCCGTAACGTAAGTAGTAACGTAAGATGTAACGTAAGACGTAACGTAAGAGATAACGTAAGACGTAACGTAATACATAACGTAGTACGTAACGTAAGACGTAACGTAAGACGTAACGTCAAACGTAACGTAAGACGTGACATAAGACGTAACGTAAACCGTAATGTAAGACGTAATTCTAGCACTGACCATAGCTGCAGCATATTTCTTACCCAAAATTTAATAAAATATTGAATCACCAGAAAATACTAACGTACAATCATCGAGTTTAATATATAGTATCTGGAGGTCGCACGCTATAGTCCCCACCACGTCCAAAACGGGTCAAAAGCCGTATAGTTATCACAGGCGATTATAGAGGGCCACCGCGCGGGAAATTCGAAAACAAGTTAAATTATTAACGTAAATAAATAAATTAAGGATTTGCAACTGAAATCTATCGAAAACGTAATCAATTGCCATTTACAAAATCCATATAGTTTAGAGTAATAAATATTTTACGAGAAAATGGCTTTTCTCCAAAATTTTCTTGTTATTTTCTAGTCTGAAAAAAAATGCAAACGCTTTTATAAAAATCTTACCATATTCATCTGGTTCCAAGGTTATTAATGTTCAGTTGCACTCCACTAATACCGGAACTGTATTATTTATAAATTAGATTAATTAGCAAGTCAGAGGAAAGGAAATGGATTGATTGATTATAATAGCAGATACAAATGTTATCCGAATGAATAACCAAGAAAAAACTGTCTTTTATTCGAAATAGTATTTATTTCAACAGTAGTAAATATATGAAATATATAAAAGATTATTTATTAAAAATCATAAGAAAGAAACATTTTTATTGATCACTAAAAAGAAGAATTTTATTCAATTTTTGTCTGATGCTTGTTTTTCTTGTGTGAATATTACTCATTCTACAAATATAGTGTATCTGCTTATTAAATACATTTTTGCCACTTCTTTGGTTAGTAAAATAATATGGTTATTATCAATCTCAAAATTTAAGATGTGGTCTTTAAAGCAATAAAAGTGTAAACAGCACAAAAAAAAACAAAAATAGTTACATTTTCAAGAATATCTTTTAAATTAGTGATAATTAACATCCTTCGACAAATTCGCTCACTCTCTTGAGACATTAGTGCCACATCGCTTGAGAGATGTATTAGTTTTCCATGACTCTTAAAGCAAATTAATGATATTTTGTTTGGCAATGATGTAATACAAGCATCTATCTAAGCAGTCACAACCGGTTTTTTTTTCTTAATTTTTTTTGACAACAAAACCAGGTATGTATTCCACAATGTTCATAGGAAAAGCAACTTATGTATGAGAAATCTAAATACCTAGTCATCGTTATCTGGTATGTTAGTAAATAGTTTGTAACGAATTGCTACCGCAATTCCTAATACAGCACTTGTTTACCATGCACAGGTGGCAGGCCAATTGCTAAAATGTTTCGTCCAACTATTAGAATAAAAGCGATATCAAACACGTACCGCAATAAAAATAAATATACACGCAATAAATATACAATTGACATTAGCAACTAAAGTTAGTTACTTAAAAATCACTAGAACGCCTAACTTCTGGAGCCTGAGACTCCTGTACCATACGACCTCCAGATTACTATATATTAAACTCGATGCGTACAATATACCAGAGGTAAGTGAGATATGAGAATAACAAAATAATAAGGTCAAGCAATATTTGAAACTTTTTGAACAGTTGATCAACCAATATTAGAGACTAAAGTACATTCACTTTTACAACACTGATGTAAATGACAAAATTACCTTACTTCTTACATTACTAACATTGCGTATTATGCTGTGAGCGAGCCTTTAAAGTAAGGGTATGCCCTGAGGGTACAAATATGTGCTCAGTATAACTGGATTTCACCCCAGAAATCTGCGATCGAGCCAGAAAAAAAGATAGATTTGTGTACTGAATGTGATTGATTGCTCTGTGTGCGCGATGTGTACTCTCGCTGAAAGAAAAATTGTGAACACTTTGCGGGATATAAAGCCCACAGGGGCGAGAATGTGCGTAAATTTTTTGTGAAAGGGCAGGGTTGAAAGTTTTCAAATTAATCACTGCGATTCCTCCAAATTCTCTTTCTTATTCAATTAATCTTGCTCTTCGGGAGCGATTTAACATAATTTACCCTAATGCCAAAATGTTTTGTGTGCTAATTGCTTGATTATTTAAATTTTAAAAAATACCGTGGGACATTTTTTATTTTTACTCGACATTATTTAGTGTAATAGTTTAGCGAAAAAGCAAATCCGTAATATTTTCCGTCCTACGTTTGTAATTTCAAATTCTGCCTTATTGTGCTAAGTTATATCAACTTTTGTTTTCCATTTGCCAGTAAAACTCTTTTTTACCATACTTATTTATCCGATTTTTTGTTATACATACTTGTGAAAAATACGCTATAATATAATAATTTATAAAGATAAAAATTAATTGCCATTAAAAAAAACAAACTTGTAAGGAAGTCTTAATATTTATTACAGCAATGTCGTTTTGTTAACATTCAGCGTTAGCTCGTCATTAAATCATTAATGATCAGCATGTTTCCATACTGTTTATGTATGTGAAAACCACCAGGAACTGTCGCCATTTGACCAATTTTGCTCATTAGCTCCAACATTATATACAGATTTCAAGAATTAAAAAACTACTATAAGAATTTTAAAATTCTTTTTCTCAGTTCAATCACTTACTAAGGTGCTTTAACTATAACCATCTTCAGTTGACCTGTAGTGGCAAAGATGAAAACGAAATAAGACAAACATAAACAATCTCTGTAAGCTGTGCACTGAACGAGCAGGCAGCGAGCAGGCAGCAAGCAGGCAGCATACAGTCAACAAGCAGCGTGCATTTTGCTTCCTAGAAACATTTTGCACGATGCATACCGCACACTGAGAGAGCACAGCAAGAGCACATCACTCAAACATAACGTTTATTTAATGTGACATTTAAATTTATAAAAATATGCATTAAAAGATGGCAACGAGCCTATAGCTTATAAATAAAATTGTGGTAAGCATGATAATTTGTTAAAAAAATTATTACTCAATGAAAATAAACTTATATATCAGGTATTTTTAATGTTTCTGCATTTTATGCTAGTTTATAATTTAAAGAACAGGTTGCTTATTCACAATATCATGCGAAATATTAGTAGCCATGCCGATTTTCTTATGTGGCGTTTAATTAGAAAACGTAAGAGAAGTTACTGGGTTCATCCATATAATAGTCATTTTAACTCGTTTATTGCCATAATGATAATCATACACATTTGGATTGTATAGAACGGGCTTGTTCTCAACTTCAGCAATTAATTCCACTAAAAAATCAAAATTAGCTTTCATTTTGAATGATTGACGGTCACATCATCACATCATCTATTTCTATGTGGATGCATATATAATATATAATTTATCATTTGCAAATAAATTATTGAAAATTTTAGATCAAACGTTTAATGTAAAAATTTGCGTGAAATAATATTTTCATTTTACTAATTTTACTAAAAAAAATCATATAAATACTTGGGACCGTTTTTTGCAACTTGATGCTGTTGCTGCCTGTTTGCTGCCTGCCTGCTGCCTGCTCATTCAGTGTGAGGCCTACCTAATGGAAGTAAATTAAATCATATTTAATTTGTATCTGTTGGTAATTTAAGTTTATGCAATAATACTAAACTCTCTTTTCGAATAACCGTGTTATAACATCAAAACGAGACACAGTGATACTAAACATGATAATACAAACGTCATCAAAATCTTCCAAACATTACGTTTCAATAATATTTACTTCATATTTTCTAGGTTAACACACGAGCTTATTTGAAATAAGTAATGCTGACTAAATTATTATTGATTAACACTATCTTAACAAACAAATGCCATATTCAGTAATATTAATGGAAATATCATCGCTTGTGCTTAAGTTTAGCAACTTTGGAACTTGTCATCCAAAAGTATGAAACTGCTGTCCATTAAAGCCGTTAATCTCCGTTAATGTAGGTATACAGCAAACACTAGTAATAATTACAATATTATTACAATTGCAATATCTGCGGTGAGTGTCAGTGGTTAGAAATGTCAACTTGAACTCCTTGTTATTTTATTTAGTTTTCGTCTTTTATTTATTTATTTATTTATTTATTTAATACACAATATGGGCACAGTACAGGACGAACCTAGATACACTGTGCCACGTTTACACAATATAAATTGCAGTACAGTATAAAAAGAATTAACTATAAGAAATAATCAAAGAAGTAGCTGAAGTTGCTGTATGTTATGTTACAACAACCAAATTAAAGAAAAAAAAACAATAATAAAAAAGCAAAAACAAAAACAAAAACAACCGGGTACTTACAAGGTTTGATGTTGCAAATTGATAGTCGCGACAATAACCATTCGTCTGAATCTACAATAGTCAAATCTAAAGGAGTCGATACCGATTCGGTCGGAGGCACGAGCCATCCTTAACATAGGCGAATTAAAGAATGCGTTTGTGCGAGGAGTCGGTGTACGAAAGAGAAAATTTATACATTAAATTCAATGTCAGATTGATGACAATGAGTGAATTTGTTGCTTACTTTTGACGTTATAAACATATTTTTAAATAACTTCCCCCATTTTTCTTTTTTGCTTAACCCCATAGAAAGTCAAAGAGTAAGATCGCATGATAGGGGTGACCAGTGGATGAAACCATTTCTCGAATCATAGCATTCGAACTATAGATCAATCAATACCATTGATCTATAGTCCGAATGCTTCATCAACATTTATCAGGTCAGTGCACTAATATGCTGTAAAAAAAAAAGTCAACGCTCTCAGCAAACGAATTGCAGATGCTATATAAAAATAATGCTAAAAATACTATTTAGTTACAAATTAGGTAGGTTTACAATGTCAGGATTTAAAATTGACCTGCCTTTTTAAGTTTGATTTGAAATCTGATTTTCACAATCAGTTTTTACTCTATATTCAACATAACTAATTTTAACAGGCGTTTGCCCTTGCATTATTGGCACCCATTAAATCATTCACGGGCATTAAAGGCATAAACAATGACACACCAACCATGATATTCCGGTCAGCAATAATTGATTACGCATAGGTCGCCGAAACAAGGGCAATCCCGAATAATTGCCTAATTAATTGGGTCATATTGCAGTTACAACTTCTGGCCACGAAACTAGTTTCAAATTGCCCTTTTATAAATTTTTACGCAACATAAACATGTGTAAGAAAATAAACAATTTTGTAAACAAAAACAATTGTAGTCGTTTTAATTTTGAGAGAACGTTAGCGCTGAAAAACAACATTTACAACAGTATCACTGACGTCCTCTCAAAATCCCGACATTTTGTTTATATAAATAACGAAGGTGTAAACTGTAAAAACTAAATGAAACATATTATGTGATGTAATTATACATATGCGTAGAATACTAAGGTCCAATTTTACAAGCAAAAGTTTAATAGTTAACCTGTCCTATGGAATCATTGGGGTGCAATTGACCGGTTACTATTCAACTCTTATTGGTGAAATCAGACCTAAGCGATGTTAAGATTAACTTACTGTTTTAATAGGGCACCAAGAGGGCTGGTTATTTTTAACCTAGTTTTGATTTATAATAACCGATGAATTATCATTATATTATAAATGACTAGCGATTACGTAGTGACCATCAGTTGTATAGTTCGCTAATTATAGTTTTGTCCTTAACTAAATTTATAAGAACCAAACATAATAAGGCTGATGATAAAAACTATGAGAAAAAAATTACCGCTTTATTCTAGCTAAGTACTGCTCTAAAATCTATAAAAACAATATCTTCCAGAATGCATAGAATATTATACTAAAATATTTAAGCACAAACAAACTTATGATTAAACAAACACTGAATAATAACATAAAAAGAACAAACATCTCTATTATATACCAATCTACCGATGTCTTATTTTTGTATCTGTTAGATGATTACCTTTGACGTTGTATATATTTATTTACATAATATATAAGACTTGTTATAATGTACATAATTGAATCTTTGTTATGCGCTATGTAAGTCAGATGATGTTTTCTATTCTTTTATACTGTTTAAAGTACTGTAATGTTGATGTTGATAACTATAGGACGGTGTACTTACGTTGAATTATTTTCGCGCTGAACTGTGTGCTGAGTTGTATTAAAATAAACGAGAAGCTACTGTACAAATCTTTGTTTTATTTCCCTAGGATTACCACAACAGTAATTAAATAGAATATTACCGGTCTCATAAATATATAATACTTTAAAAAACATATAAAATTAAGATATAAAACTATAAATAACATTTGCCCTATAACAATTTGTTTAATCACATAACGGCGACTGCAGCCAATTATTTTTAATACATTGAAAACAAAGTTTGACACCGATTCATTAAGTTTTTAAAACTTTAAATTGCTTATTTTATTTCATAAGTAAAGGGTGCAATGGGTGATTAGGAATAATAAAGAATTTTAATCTTTTAAAAAGTGTCCAAGCAGCAAGATTTCATGTGATAACATCCAACCTGTTGCTATTTGGTTATTATTATTAATTATTATTATTAAAAAGTACCTACGCTACAAAATTACAAGTGTATAGTTTATAAATATCTGGATACATTGGACAATTATTACTTCAATAACGGTAAGTAAGAATTTAAATCTTTACTTTCTAGTGCATAAGTTATTATTTTAGTGTTATAATATGCAGGGTGAGTTATTAGTATCCCGGCGGTCGATAGTCATCAAATCGTTTGAGAAAGAAAAAAATGTTTTATACAAGAGTTGTTTGACTCATTAGTTTCTATAACGTAAAATTGTTTTCATTTACACAGGGTGTTGCATTTAGGCGTGACGGAAAGTCAGTAAATTTTTTTTAGGTGGAACGCGCTGTATATCATACCATACTATGAAACTAAGGAAGTTGTCTTTCTTAATGTGTAAGTTGTACCTGTGTAAAGTAAATAGTTTCTGAGATATTCAATCGTTTGTCAAAAAATTGGCAATTACAGGCCTTTCTTAAAAACTACGTAAATACTACATTTTTACAGATATTGTCCAAAACATTTTGACACATAATAACTAAAGCCATAGCTAGATGCTGATGTCATGAAAAATTAGTTGTGCTATACAGGGTGATCGTAGCATGCACTAGTTTTTAAACATTTTTAAATGGCTTTTTCTTGAGATTTTTAAATGGAACACCCTGTATATTATTTGCTAATTGAAATGTCCCTTAAGTTGTTTGTAATTTATATTTACTATATCATATATTTATTTTCACTAGTTTTTGTGATATTTGCAATTTAAAGCGTAGTAAGCTATTTGGTATCTTAATATTGCTCTGTATACAGTGTGCTGGGTAGCATGATGTAAAATATTTAAAGGGTTATAGAAGAAGCCATTTAGAACCTATTTAACTAGATTTATTCATATCAAATGTATTACGGTTATCAAGGTATTGCACATTATTATAAGTACGTTTTGCAATTTTTACAAACGTGCAGCTAGCGAACCTGAAGACCTAGTAACTTCAGTTGGGTTCCGAAGTAAACCAGAAACAGTGTAATTTTAGGGGGACTATCGTGAAAAATGTTCGCTTGTGTGAAAATTGTGCGGAGACGTTTCATTGTAATAGTATATGCGGTCATACACAAAAACAAACAGAACCGCTAAAACCTGTCTTGATGAGCTACGTTTGAGAACGGATTTGTATTCAGTACATAAAACAAACAACTTACTATTGTTAATTGGTTAAAAATAGGTTATTTTTCTGGAGAGGCAATTCAAAATTGGGACAATATGAATGATAGTATGAGTAATATTGATAATGGGAATGGAAAGTGGGTTATTTGGAAGTGTTAATAGATTTTTTTGCTATGAATGAAAATCTGAATCTAATATCTAACTTAACTATTAAACTTCTGAACCAAATATCTTTTTGTTGCATATTTGGTTTTTGTGTGTGTGCACATAAATCACATCAAAGAAAATCTGATTTTCAACACTCAGAAGTGAACAAATTTTCTCGATAGTTAACCTAAATGTGCAGGGTTTCGAGTTTACTTTAGCAGTAATTCGATATTTTTAAATCGCGTTTTCGGTTGCCATACTATTGCCTGTATAGTTTATCTAATATCTTTGGATACTATCATCTACCTACTGGCTTTGACTATTGTCTAGCATAGTTTAAAGGCAAAATCGGCAAAAATGTCGTTTTTACATAGTTTTAAAAAAGATCCTCCAACGGGCATATTTTGGAAAAACAGTGAAATATCTCTGGAACTATTAACGCTTTGCCTTAGCAACATACACGGTTGAATAAGCAAATTTAATAGTATTCATAATATAATAAAATGTACAGGGCGTTCCATTTAAAAAAATGTACTTTCTGTCACACCTAAAGTCAACACCCTGTATAAATGAAAATAACTTTACAAAAAGAAAATAGCGAGTCAAACAACTTTTGTATAAAATATTTTTTCTTTCTCAAACCATTTATTGACTATCGACCGCCGGGATACTAATAACTCACCCTGTATAAAGAAAATAGCAGGAACAAGGAATAGGTTAATTTTGTCTTATGCTCAGGATGTAACTCTCTAGGTTAGTTACTGGATTTGCGGCCTTAGATCAGAATACTTAAATTAAAAGATCTATCAGAAAAGAGCTATTAATCAAGAATATCGATCCGAAAGCTTTATTATTAGTATTATTACCAAATCCGGATGCTTTTTTAAATCAACACTAATAGCGTTTTCGATTTATACAATTTTATGCACGCACTCAGAGCGAACTGCACCAAGACGGTGCATTTTTCTGCACGGACTTGGTGCACTTCTTATACACTTTTGTGTATGACGTCTCTATTAATAGCGTTTTCGATTTACTGCACTCGGCTGCACTAGCACCATGGTGGTGCGGGTTTGTATGTTCGGCTTATGCTCGAATTTATATACTTTCTGTATAAAGTGCACCAAGACCGTGCATAAAAATGCACGGAGTTGGTGCATTTCGCACCGAGTGCGTGCATAAAATTGTATAAATCGAAAACGCTATTAGTTATTGATTCCTAACCACTCACCAATAACAAGCACATTAGCGAAATGCAATCATAAAACTTTTATGTACCTAAATACATTTATAATTCTAAAGAAAACCGCATACCACAAAAGTCGTACTCAATTTCATACTCGGCGCTGCATTGTTTGCTTTACATTTTCCGTATGTTCCGTTGCGTTGCTATCGCTAGGCGGCTGTTGTTCTTACTGAACAATCGACAGGTAGAGAAACGGTTGGAAGTGAAGGCAGTAGACTAAAAAACGCTAAAAAACATGAAAAATTGCACAGTTGAAAGCGTTCATATCGTGCTTCATATGCACGGAGGAAATACGCCTTCATCGACCATGGTAAAGCGACATCTGTGCGCGGTACGCAAAGTTCCATTTTCTGTTTTTGTTGATTTCTTTTTTATCGAGAAATTTATGCTACGACGTGATTGATGTTATTTAGTGGAGGTAAATTTTTATTTGGCGTTGCGGAAATTGAATCTTGACAGTCCCATCCGATTAGTTAGGGCCATGTTAGGGCGATGTAAATTTTTCATCGATTTGTTTCCATAGAAACAAAGATTGTCATTCGTGCTAATGTACACTAGAAGTTATATTTGCTGTAAAAGGTTTCTGAACACATGTCGGCCATGATGGCTAATTTTATTAATCAAATCTACTCGTTGTAATCAGAAGCGGGGTTCGACATAAACCATAGGTTCGTAATTCGTTGGCACTCACTCATTTCAGACGAAATAACACAAACATCTACTGATTATTGGAAATATTACGGGATTAACAATTTTACGATATGTACTTGACTTCACAGCCATCAAATGTCGCTAGTGATGACCTATTTAACAGGTAGGTGGTACATGTCAAACTTCACAGCTTAAAGAGTGCTTTGAGTGGGACACGTCACGTCCATGCATACTCGACGCATGATGGCGCACGTGCCGTTGCACTCAAAGCGTTTTCTGCTTTAATCACACATTTCGGCGAAAGAATAACCTGCGATTTACATCATTCCAAAAATCCAACAAAACGCTTACAAATTGGGCTTCGGTGCAGAATTCAGCGGAATTGCGGAACAGCGGAATTAATTTTTAGTAATTTGAAAGACAAATAATTGACAAGGGAATGTGATGCCCATGATCGGTTAAATCGAAGAAATTGCGTAAAAAAGTCTACTATAGTACTCTGTTTACTATTTTCTCACCGTAATTCATAAATGCGTTTCAAAGTAGAACAATAGGAACATTATTCCATCAAAAACTGTCAAGTTCCATCCACATTGTTGAAGTTTAATACACGTAACTGGTGCACATTCGTTAACACAAGAAGTGGCGTTAAGTGTCAATTGCAAGCAATGGTCTGTGAAGAGAAAATGAGCACGTTTCCGTTTAGCGACTACGTGTCCCTTTCTGGATCCGGGAGTTTGTTCAGTTCAATCGCCTGTAAATCGACGGATTAAAAGTTTAGATTACGTGCCGTGTTGCATATCAAACCATGGGAAACAAAGAAGTCCTCTTTCACCCAAGTACATCCAAGCAATTGATTTACAATTGTTATACAAAGAACAGTTTACGAAAGGAAATTATACTTGAAATAACGAGACTCGCATTTCTGGAAACTGTTTGACCTTTAATCTCAATATTAATTCAATGTGATTGTGCAAACGTTATAAAGTATTATTTTATGTATAATGTATATACAGTCAAACTTCTCTAACTCAAATATTTATACAGATTTTTAACTCTTTAAGACGAATTTCTATTTCTCGAAATTTTCACTTACTCGAATTAATTTGTTTTGCGTAGCCAAATCTAACTCGAATTTTTCTGGGAATTCATCTATTTCCTCTATTTCTTGTCGATCGCTGCTGAAATTGCAGTTTATTGGCATGTGTGTATGCAGTTAAGGTGAATTATGACAACATTATTATTATGATAACAGTAAAAATGGCAAAGCACAATTTAAAGTGTTTAACGGTAAGTGGGAAATTAAAATTAATTGCGGAGGCAGATTGTCGACAATCTTGAAAAACTTGGACAAACAAGGTAATCATTTGTTTAAGTAAACACTTTTTGTAAGTAAACACTCCAATGCGATAAAAATTACATTTTTAAAGGAGATGGTTTGGAGTTTTCTTTATATTTTTCCCAACAAAACACTTGCACCTAAAGGACAAGAATGCTTTGGTGGCCAGCACTGCAAGGTGCGGATTACCGTTAAGGTTTTGAGTAACATGAGTGGTAGCAAAAAGTTGAAATTGCTTATTATTGGCAAGTCGAAACATTCCCGTTTAAGGGCGTACATACAATCACTTCAAATGGACTACGAATGTAATAAAAAAGCTTGCATGACCAGTGAAATTTATGAAAACTGGCTGACAAAAAGTCTGTGGCCCAGAAGAGAAAAATTTCACAGTTTGTTGACCACTGTCCCGCGCACCCCAAAACTGTACAATCAAACCTAAAAGATATTAGACAGGAATATTTAACCTAATAATCTAACCTCCATCCTAAAACCAATGGACCAAGGAATTATAAAAAATCTGAAGTACTACTACAGAAAAAGAATCGTTATGAAAGTTTTGGCCCATCTGAACAAAAATCTGATGTGGCCACGCACATGACTTTATCATACTATATATAAAATTAATAGTTTAGCTGCCTGAGATTCTATTTGATCAAGATCGGTTTTGTCTGCATTAAAATAAAACTAGTAGAACTAGACAGATATGTCGAATAAAGCTGCGGTCGGATATTGTACTCCGCTGACACAGGGTACACTGTCCAAATGCAAATCCTGGCTACTAGTTTTCATGCAATACGACAGATCTCGTAGAAATAGAATTTGCTCATGCAGCTAAACTATTGATTGTACCAAAAAATGTCATAGTGATAAATTATTCAGAATTTCCTTATCTTTAATTTATTATTTAACTATTTCGACGAAATTCCAGAAATGGCGGCTTATTTGCAAAATCTTTCAAAAATGCTAAGACTCAACCTCCAGTTCCTTTGGACCCTCTTCAACAGAAAGCTTTTCAGCTCTAAGTTTGGTTATGAAACTTCCAAATATGAAGTTTCGTCCCGATATCTTTAGTAGTTTCTCCGGAATCGTCGCCACAAAAAAACGGGTACACACACACATACACACACACACACACACACACACAGACATTTTGTTGTACCTTGGTCAAAAATGTTCAGGGGACCCAAAAAGACATATTTCCGCTAAAATCTCAAAAATTATTTTTGGCGTGATTACAATACTTTACATACTGCGTATGATAAAGTAAAAACCTATTTGAAAAATTTTATCTTTAATACCTTTGAGGTGTTTGCCCCGACATTGTTTTTTTCCACCAACATATCCCGACATATGCCTAAAATCAGGAACGAGGCCGCATAGAAAAATCACTGGACAACAAGCAATCAACCCTAGGAGTGTTCATAGACATTGAAGGGGCATTTGACAAAACTATGTTCCACAAGATTAAGACCTCCCTTATGGAACACAAAGTAGAACCGATAATAACCGAATGGATCGGCAATATGCTGCAGGAAAGGGCAGTAAATGTCAATGTAGGTACCCAATCTGTAAGATGTCTTGTAGCCAAAGGGTGCCCACAGGATGGAGTTCTCTCACCCCTGCTGTGGAACCTGGTCCTCGACAGCCTACTAAAGGCTTTAAACCGAGAAGGGTACTACACAATAGCAGACCCACAGACATTTTGTTGTACCTTGGTCAAAAATGTTCAGGGGACCCAAAAAGACATATTTCCGCTAAAATCTCAAAATTTTTTTTTGGCACGATTACAGTACTTTACATACTGCGTATGATAAAGTAAAAACATTTTTTCGTGTATTTTTCTGTAACTGTAACTAAATTTTCCCGAACTTGATTTTTAATTAGTGTCCCATGGAGATTCAAGTTAGACTGTAGTAGTAAACATAAAGTGTATAAAAGGCATTTTTGGGCTGAAACTTCATATTTTTATCATTACTGCTGTAACTTGTGAAATTGTACAACATTATGTGTCTAACACATTTTCGAGAAATAGACAATTAAATTCCTAAAATATTGATAACTCTTGGTAACAAGTAGGGTTATGAGTGGAAAGTTTATTGGTATGAGTAGCTATAATATGATACCTCACATGAACTACTTCTCGTATACTATGACCCTATATAATCTGACAACTAATTAGAAAATAATTAATGCGAACAAATAAATTATTCACACAATTCACAACAATTCACTACATACACTTCAATGCTAGTAACTACCTTATCACTTGTATCTTAAATAAGAACTAGTAAAACATAATTTTTTGTCAAATATGACTACCAAAACGATAGGTATCTTTAAAACGTGAAATATTGTGTACTCATTTAATTAGGTTGCAAACTCTCAAATAACTATGCAATTGTTTTTTCAAAAGTGTAAAGTGACATTATTAAGACCCAGTTCTACCTCTCCTGAAACGCGTTTTCAAATAAAAACTTTATTTATTATTAAAAGTTTATGAAATTTTCAATGTAACTTCTTAGATAAATAAAGAGTTGGGCTGGATGAAAAATAAATTTTTTAAAAGATAAAAATTTATTTTACTTCCACATCTTTGGCTTTTTTCAAATAAAAAACTATCTAGCCCAACTCATGATACAAAAATAGATTTTTTATTTAAATACAATTTTAACCCAAACATTATAATTGCGATAATAAATCCTAATTGCCAGAAATGTATTTATTTGTCATTATTACTGCTCCCAGTGCAAAGTAAAAAGTCGCAAAGTAGTTTTATGAAGTCTGTCCCTGTATAGAGAAATCATTTTCTAGTTGCACCAAATATCCAAATATAGCTAATTTATCATTATTATTTCACATTATCACTCGTTAATGACGCACACGTACGTTTAACGAAATTTGACTAGAGCAAATACCACGCTCGAATGACGTCCTTTAAAGGATGAAATTTGATATAATTGATGAGTAAAATACACTTTGGTGAACCTTGGAAGGCGATTTTTATCTCCCATACTTGGGAGGTGTACCACGTGAGTAGAGGTAGCAAGCCGATTCGGGAACCTCCTCCATGACCTTGACCTTGTACCCAAGGTACTCAAGGTCAAGGTCATGGAGGAGGTTCCCGAATCGGCTTGCTGTTGAAAATGAGTAGTCCTCAAATCAAGGTCAACATGAAAAATGAGGATGTTCCCAAACCGGCTCCTCCTCAATCTTAGCCTTGAGGTCAAAGTATTCAAGGTCTTGAGTAGGTTTCCGATCAGTTTAACGTTAAAAATGAGTAGTCCTCAAATCAAGGTCAATATTAAAAATGAGGATGTTCCCAAATCGGTTCCTCCTCAATCTGAGCCTTGATCTCAGAGGAGGGTTCCGAATCGGCTTGATGTTAAAAATGAGGAGACTTCAAAACAAGGTCAATGTTAAATGAGGATGTTCTCAAATTGAATACTGATTGATGACATTGTTCGCGTATAAAAGGTATTGTGGGAGTTGTGGCGTACACAGTATAACAGCAGCAGCGAAGCAGTGAAATAGTGAAGCAGTGGAAAAGTAAGGTTTGTAAGCTTGAAGAAACGTAATATCAATAGAAACGAATATTTTAGTGTCAACAACGCCAATACAAGCTGTAGGACCGGGTGGTGGCGTACTTGATGCTCCAAAGAAGATAAGGAGAAAACGTAATAGTCATGCACAACCAACGAATTTATTATCAATGTTTAATGGATCGCAAAAGGAACAAGTAGAGTTCGCAACACTTAACCCATTAGATCTTAGCATGGCCAACGTGAATGATGTGAAAGTGCAACCAACACCTAGTACTGATGGATCCGGTGTGCAAAACATGATGCAAGAAGTGACCGTATATGACCTCAACGAGCTAAATCGAACAATCCCAAAACCGTTTCTTTGCCAACATGTGTACTCTTTGAACAAGAGTAACACAAAATTTTTAGCTGTAGGTTTTAAAATGGAATCAGCTTTAGATCCAGCAGTTCGGATATTTGGAAGGGGGCGACAAAACGTAACCTTTACGGCAGAACAGTGGAACGAATTTGTGAAACATGAACAAATAATTACACAATATTTAATGAATATGCAAACTCAAGAAGTGTGTCCTTCAATGCAAAATATGGGTTTTAGAATTACCTGCGAATGGATAGAGCACTATATAAAAGTGCTGAAAATTCATCATGGGGAAGAATGGTTGTATTTATCATTGGATGGACTGAAGGAAATGTGGCAACATAAGGAAATAATTCGTACTCGTTTGGCATACTTAAAAGCTCTAAACATGGGCAGTTATTATAATCAGATTTTGAGTAGAATCGCTTGCATGGATGGCGATATACTGACCAATTTATTGGTAACAATGAATGGTGAACTTTCTGAACAATTTTGTACCATGAAGGAATTCATGACTCTTGGATTTGAGAAGATCAAGTTTGATTGTGAAATACGTCAAATGTTCTTACCTTAAACAAGAACAATAACGCATTGTAGCTGTAATGTAATGTAATGTAATGTAGTTGTAAGTTCATGTATTAATGAAGCATTGATAATAAAGTCATAGTGGAAAGATAATGTGTAATTTATTGAATCGTCAAATATATCTCAACTGATCCATGCAAAGATTTTTATTAGATTGACACTATGTTCAATAAATTGATGCCTTCATTCCACAATTATAGATATCAGTTATTGGATTCATCAAACATCGTAAATATTCATACTTAGGTTGATTTAGCGATAACAAACTTCATGTCATTAAATTAATCAGGTTTCATTTATTGAATGAAAGTGCAATGGCAATGTTGGGGTAATGTTCATTTTTATAAAAAAAAAATCTAGAAAACAGTGTAAAAAGTTTATTTTTTAAAATTTGTTTCGAACATTTTCTTTTTCTTATTATTTAAGAGCTGTAACAAACTCTGCCACACACTGCGTATGACATTTAAGTCGTCCTGAACTGTGTCAATGAGATCATCGAGATCTCTCACACAACAGTTCAGAGACGACGCGACCTCCGCATTCTTTAACTGCTTCAAATACAACAAATATGAAGCGTATTTGTGCATATTCGAATCAATTATGCCAATTACTTGCCGGTAGGAATCATCATTCCTTTCCAGGAAAGATGCCTTCATGCTGGCAATGCATTGCTGCATATGAGGTCGATGCCATACATCAGTATCCAGGAGAGTTTGTTGCAGCGTAGGAGATGGCGTACGTTCCGATCCAATCCCAACAACGGTCACAGTAGCATCGGGTCGACCGTCGAAAGGTGAGCGCAAGAGTCGATCTTCTAAAATGGTGACTTTTCTCACCACACCTTCCGACGAAGCGTCTACATAAGGGCTCAAAACCATTGGAGGACTCAACCCTTCGACAGATGCCGGTGTATTCGGCGCCGTCAATGGTTGAGCCTCGTATGTTCGCGGCCCCTCCGCTTGCACTGAGACTACTGGACCTTTGGAAGGATTGAAACCCTTCGTCACCCGCTGCTTCAACTTCTTAACCGGAGGTTGGACAGCAGTTGCCGATAAGAATATTACATCATCATCCTCTATCTCCTCATCGCCGGTTTTCTTCAACTCCAAACGGGCCAACCGCATGTTTCGCAACACTTCGGCTGATCTCATTCGGGGCTTCTTTGAAAATTCCGGCTTCTGGGAAGGTCCCGGCTGAGGTGCAGACATCGCCTGCTCACACGGCTCCGGCATAGCCATCACCTGCCCTGACCGCTCCGGCTGAGGTACCGGCACGTCCTCCGGCTGCACCTGCCTAGATGGTTCCGGCAGAGGTGTAGATGGAGCAGGTGTAGATGGAGGCATACTTGGTGGCTCCGTGTTCAGGAAATCCACCATTTCCTGGCTAATCAAGGCTGGACCCAAATCATGGCTGGTTGAGAAAGACATGGCTAAGGAAAAACATACATTCTAAGAAGCTACTAATTAATAGTCATGCTAGAACTTACCGTTGGTTGTTGGTTGGTGGTTGCTGGTTGCTGTTTGCTGAGGAGGTACTGGAAGCACTGAAGCTGGTGATGCTGTACCTCAATTTATATCCACTCATGGTGGAAGAGAATTCGGTGGGAGTTGGTACCAATCCCATTTGGTGCGGATGTATGATGTAATCTTTAGTGGAATGTAAGCGTTGGTTTTTCCATTGCGTCAAACACCGTCTGACCTTTAGCGGATTTTAATTGCCGGGTATTTCCATTGCTTTAAACACCGTCCGACCTTTAGCGGATTTTAATTGCCGGGTATTTCCATTGCCTGAGGCACTGTTCTTTTACACGCCTTCGCTTACCTTGAATGAGTCTCAAACGTTTCGTCTTATGGATGTTTACAGGAAATCAAGTCCTATGTCTAGTTGGTCTAGTGGATATCAAGCATGCCTTGTGTTCGGGATTTTCGGTTTCGATTCTTGCCTTGGACAATTTTTATTTTCAGGTTCATCATCTTATAGGTTACATTCAACAGCCCCCTTCATCCAGATGATTGCAAGGAACGTCACAGGAGTTGGACCGGAAGTGGGTGGAGTCAAACCGGAAGTAAGTGCATTTCACCCCTCCCGGGAGGGGGTTTTGGGGGGGGGGGAGGGGGGGGGGGTGGGTGGGCGGCCGGGGGGCTTCGCCCCCCGGACCCCCCATTGGGGGGCTGCGCCCCCCAAACCCCCCCAGTGATCGCCCCGCCGCCGTTCCGCACCTGCATTTTGCTGCCCCACTAACTTCTCCATTGCTATTGATCACCCACCGACTTTTAACCTCACAGCAGAATTTTTTCAACCCAACCACTGACCCAACCCAGCACGATTTACTGTGTAATTTTAATTGAAACGATTTTTTTTACATTTTCAACTTTTTCTTTATTGCAGTTCCGTTACATTGTATAACAAATTTCTAACACTACACTCATTACTGAACGGTTGTCCATTCAATTTATTGCAGCATCTCATTACAACTTCAATATTTAAACATTTTCAATTAGGAGTGTCAATTCCAACGCAATGATCACTTCGATAATTCTCATCGTAATATGGAAGTTTTCTTCGCAAACTTTCATCCTTCTGATATCGGTTTGGTAGCTTCTCCCATATTTGTACCAATTCATAACAATACACCCTACTTCTTATAAATGGCAATGGAATGTAATTAAAATCTTCTTTTGATAGAGGTATGAAAGATCCGTGACTTTCATAGGAATTCAACACTTCCGCACTTTTATTCACCACATACTTCACAATTCCAAATTTCAGCAGAAGACTTAAAACCATTTTCATCACTGACATCTTCGCACGTTCCTTATCCCGCAGACTTTCTACTATTAGTGATTTCCTTCAATTCGCAATCCGCATTTAATACGTTACCAACCATTATGAATTCAGGAGGGGGGTGAGAAAAGGAAGGGTATTAATGAAACTCAAACTCACCTTCATGCTTTTTATTATAAAAAAAAAATTATTTAACAAAACTCTTCTTTATCATGTACAATTGCATCACAATATATTTTTAGTGAATAAACATTATTGACTGCACAAACGCATACATTCTTTTCATGAAATGAACACATTGGAACTTGTCTCTCAATTCGACAACTATTTGAATTATCCAACGTTTCAACGATCGCTTTATTTGAAACCAATTGCTGTATGTACTTGGATTTCTCTTCACCCCGCACGTAAATTTTTTCATAATTCTTGGATAGTTCGCCAATTATGTGGTGTATTTTACTGGATGGAATATATCCTGCAGTCCAGTTGATACAATGATGAAATTCCGTCAACCATTCCGCAGACCGTTGGTCCCTCCAAGATAGTAACTTTAATGGTACGGGGGGTTCGAATACAAAATGGCTCGTCTTCCAGTCATGACTTACAACTGCTAATTCCTTTGGTATGAAGATTCCACTAATCCGAAACCCTTGCACGTCAACGATTACGTACTTCATCGCAACAACTTATGATCCTAACTAAGTAATTTTATGATTGTTCTTTAATTATATGTGCAGGCACGTTAGACCGCTTGACTCACAAGCTTCTGAACGGTATTATATTGGAATGCGCGATGGTGCAGAATTAGACAATACGCTGCTGTATCTTTTGGAACATTTTCGCTCGTGGTAAATTCAATTCTTATTTCCACACCTCCCTTATGAACGGCATCCTTTTGATGTGAGCAATCGATCCCTACTAATGGTGCGTTCTCTTTAAACATAGAAGGTTTAAACACAGGTTCGCTATCATCTACCCCGTAATACCTCTCTTGAAAACGAACATACATTTCATATAATACTGCATAACGATTATTTTTAAAATCGATATTTAAGTTATCATATGGGAATCGTTCTCCATTTAAAAATACGGTTAAATTTGTTAAGTTTATGTTATCAAATTTGCTCATGTTTTTTTTCATTTTCCCTTTTCGATCGGTTTGAAAACCAATGATGATGAATCTGGGAGTCTCGGTTTGTGTAGCAGTTTTAACTGACCATGAATGTTTGGTTGTTTCTGGAAGAGAGGGATATTCAAGCATTTCCCAGCTTCTGAATGGTAATTGAATTACGGTATTTCTGCCCATTATTTTCCCTAACGATATTTCCTCTCTTAAACCTACATTGACGTGTGGAACTCGCCAGACTACTCTTTCTATTGTTATGTGCACCTTCTCATCCTTATTCACGTTGGGTACAACCTTTTCAACTACCGCATCAATATCGTCGTTTCCTCTGATTAATATTAGTTCCTGCCTTGCATTGAGTATGACCTTTCTATAATCTTCTGCAAAACCCAACAAGGATTTTAACGGTACGCAAACGCTAAAATTTCCCATGCTGTCCACAATGTCGCTAGTATGGTCATCATCAACATTCCAACCAGCATTTTTCAATCTCACCATATCATTTGGAGTATATGAAAAGTATCCTTTCATTATGGAAGAAAGCCCAACATACCGTACAGAATCTACTTGCACTCCATTTAAAAGGTATCGAATGTCGCTAAAGAGAAAAGCGATGGGATTGCATATGAATTTAGTTGCCTGAGGAACGCCTTCAATGGTTCCGTCTGCTTTTTTGGTTGCTTTTTGCGCGGTTCCATCATCATTCATCAAATTTATCCGTCCTTCTACGTATAAATAACTTTCTCCGGGAACTGTAAAATTATCAACTTCTGGAATGGTAATTCGTACTTCATCGGAGTTATGAAAACTCTGGGATCCAAACGGTTGATGTGAATGGTATTCATAACTAACTATGGAATTATCCGTTCTAATTTTATCCGTAACACTTAAGATGTCCATTACTTAGCGTATTCTATACCCTAATGACTGGAGAAATTTCTTATTGGCGACTGTTAATGTCTTCACAGCTCTGCAACTACTGTCCCTTGTATTTGCTACAGCTTGACATTTATATTTGTTATCAGATTTACAATTGATTATATGCGGTATTTTGACATCCTTCCTGTGCCTCCGTCGCTTTTGTAAACCAATCTTCATTTTATCATTTAACTTCCTGCAGATGTATACGAACTGTAATTTCTTCTCTTTCACCAAACTTTACAACCTTTCCGTGCTGATCTAACACCTTTACGAATACACTTGTGATATCTTTGATCAGTACTGGTAAATAAATCGGTGGTTGTGGACTTTCTATTATTTTAAATCCGGCTGGAACGTTCGGGAAAAAATGATGCAACACGTGAACCTGTTGTCCGTTGTTGTAAGACCCGCTGACCAAATTACAATAAATCTGTAGAGCGTTTACGGGGTTAATATTTACTCTATGTTCGCTGATGTAATTCACATCCTTTACAAGTTTCCTTCGTGTAAATCCCAACAATGTACCGATCGATCGATCTTCGTCAAAGTGGATATCCTCGGTACATTTAATGCTAACCGTTTGAGTATTAGGATTTCCGCGAATTTGCATCTTCACTGATTTATTCTTCAGTTCACTTGTGATGTGATCCGCCAGGTCATCTACATCATACGAGCCTGTGGGAATTTCGATTCTGTCTTTCTTATCGCCATAATACAGTAAATTATTGTCTTCGGTCACGTTCGCAATTGAATTATATGCGTCAAAATTCAAAAGTGCTAACTCATAATCTACATCTTCTTTCAAATTTATTGCTGGATAAAAGTTGCATCCTAATTCTGAACTTGGACCAGTTAATGTGAACGTATAAGAATGTGACCCCATGTTTACAAGTCACCAACAAACCTTCTACTACAACATTTACAACTTCTCATGTTGATTTATCAAAAACTGTAAACATAAATGACCGCAATTGTTTGTGTTAGTTTTTTGATAGCGATCGTAGTTATAATGAATTCTATCTCCACCTCGCGACAATAGATAATGTTGAACTGCTATGGGAGGTTGTAAATCACCGAAACTATCGAAATATGAGATTTGATTACCGTCTTTCACGTAACTCGTCCAATGTGTTCCTTCGCCATCATCGTCATCCAAATTAATTATACCGCTTTCAACATTACGAATGCGTTTCGGTAACTTATCCTTCATAAAAATACCTCTAAAATTTGGTATTTTTAACTTTTTAACATATTTCATTAACTGAACGTTGGTCAACGGTTGATGAGGAAGGGAGCTAATCAGTTTTTTGAATTAGATGATATATATAAGCCGCATCCCGCCTTGTACGGTTTCAAATAATAACCGCTACCCGCAATTTTTTGTGCTTCCAGAGCGCGATTGTGTCTTTTAGCCTCTTCCATCTGTTCTCGAGCCACTTTCGCTTGATTAACAGTCTTTGCTATTGCTGCTGCTCCACCACCCAATGAACCTAACGCTCCCAAAGCTGCGAATAGTGGTATTAAGGGAAAAAACCCTCCAGTTTTTGGAATGGGTATTATTCGTCGTCGCGGGGGAGCAATGTTCTTCTTCCTTAGTTTTGCATATGCGATGTTTACATTTGATAACAAACTTCTGTTTTTACCACCGCGGGATATAGCGTTTCTTGCTACCTTCATTGCTTGCGTGAAACTTAACGCACCTCCTCTAATTTTTCTCTTTTTTAACCCTTTTCTCCTCTTTGAAGTTCCCATTCCCAATTTTGTTTTTCCTTTCATTATTGCTGCAACGGTGGACGCCGCTATCTTTTCTCCAAATCTTGCGTCTTTACTTCTTATCCGTTCAACTGCTCTCTCATACAATTGATGGTCGGCTTTGTGTCGATGGCTTAAATTATCACTTTGAGAGTATGCGATATCGTGCTCCTTACAAGCTTCGTCTAACCTATTTACACCTGTATGACCTTTCTCTAATCTTGCTTGAAGCTTCGTTCCTGGTCCGCAAAAATTATAACCTGGTATGTGCAGTTCGAATGGAAGTTTATTAATTAACTTATTGATCAATCCTTGACCTACTCTTTTGCCTCTCCGACGATGAATAATCCGTTTTGCCTCCAAACAGTACATTTAATACTACAGATGTCACACAATGGGTTTACAGAGACTGTCACATTCTTCACGATATCCCCTATATAAATGATAAAACATGCCTCCAAGATCTTTTGCTCAGTGAGCTTCAGACACATTTTTCTAATTTTCCCATTATTACTAATTTCTTATATAACTGACATATGATTGTTGTTCACAATTTTCAACATTTTGTATACCCCAGTTCTCCAATTACTTCATGAACACTTAAAAGATTTACGGTGGAATAATGAAAGTACTATAAAGATTAAGTTTTTATTATCATAATATCCTTACAATAAATGTGTCAGCTACCGCCAGACTTTTCGAAATTCAATCGGTTGAGGATGTTTCTCACCATTAAAAATCAGTTGTAACTGTGTTCCAGTCTTGTTGACATACCGGATTTGATCATTTGAGATCTTTCTTACTAATCTCCTGGGCACAAACAGTTTAACACGGCCGCATAAGTAGCACACAAGTCTGCGAGATGCTTTCAACTTGTAGACATATTCAACAGAGTATCTGACACCGACAATTAGATGTTTCAATTGAACCAGTAGCAACTTATCAACACGATCTTGCAATTCTTCAGCGGTTTTCATGATACATGTTTAGGGTTGGTCGTTGTAAGCCACTCTCACAGAAGCTTGGTAGAAATAAAATACTCCGGATTATATATTCTGCAAGACCCCACCCAAAACGATTCTTGGTGGGGATATTGAAGAGATAATCGTAACATATTTAAAATAAATAAATAAAACAAAAAGATTGTTGTTAAGACTGCTTTTATTTATTGAGCATTATCATTACACATTTGTTGTAAGTGTTTCGGTAAAAGTGTATACAAATCATCTCGTATATTTAAAATCGTTAATTCTTTAAGACGGTTTATTAATTGGTCAATATTGACACGATCTTCTAAGTAGTCTTCACATGTATTCACCCCTGCTTCAAATTCCTTCCGACGTTTTGATAAATATTCAAACTCAAAGTCGCACCGAAAATCGTTTAACGATAATTCAGCTTCACGTTGTAAAATTGAGTACTCCTCCCGTTGCAGATCCACGGCTTCTTTTAAAGTTGTAGCTTTCCGCTGTGAATTGTAGTCAAGGGCATAACTTGCCCACATTGCGGATTATTGTTGGTTGCTCTTGTAGAAGGAATTTCAGACTGAGGTAAAAACTGCAATCGTTATGTATTTAATAATCCAACCCCACCACTTGGATCTGTAAGGACGTCATGCAATTTTTGGTCCGGGAGTATTGGACAGCACAGCAAGTACCACCAAAAACTTCCAACGAATGACTGCAGATAATTGTATTAATATAATGTTGGGAACGTAAAAAGTAATCATACTTACGCGAGTAATATCTTCCTCGTCAACATCAGGATGACTTATAGTGCGGGCACACATGTCAGCCTGCAGGTTTTGTTTTTTACCTTCAGGTAGCGTCGATGAGTCACACCATGAGTGACTCATCATACCTGCTACAGTTGCGATAACTGCTATTACTGTGGAATCATTTGCATAGCGGCTTAAATATGTGTGGGTTCAAGCAAGTCACGCTGGAAACCAGTTTACCAGGTTGCAGTCTAGTCCCAGGTAATAACCTCCTCACGCTGTGGTGAGTTTCAAGGTCTACCTCTTGACAATGAAACTAGTTTTTAAGATGTGGACGCTGTGAAGAGGGAACCTTTAAATACACCGTATGCAGAATGAAAGCTCAGTTTGATCTCCTCTATCGTCTTAAACAGTTAAAATGCCTGAGTGTGAGCAGTGTGGTAAAAGTTTCAGTCGTGCAGATAATCTTAAACGTCATCAGAGAACAGCATGTCTTGGAAAGCGTATAAAATTAAATAATCAGCAAGACTTCGCCAATGTTAGAAAATGTGAATTCTGCGACCTTTACGTAAATCAAACATCGTACTCCGCACACCTCCGTAGTAATGCGCATAAAGCAAATGCTTTGGTATTAACCGATGATGGTGTGGAAAGAATAGCAGGAGCATTTGGGAATAGAATTGTAAGCTATAGAGTAGCAGAGTCAAGACACTACATAGATCTGGATGATTTTAAAAATGACATTCGTGAAAAAGTAATCAATTTAATTGAGAACATGCGTTATCTTCACAACTGTGTGAAGGTTAATGTGGAGTGTTTTACTTTGCACTACCTAGCAACGAAAGAAGATGCTGAAATTAAATCTTTCAATACGAAAAATGCTGTAATTACTAGAGGTGTTGATTTATATGCAGTATATGGACTATTTATGGATGAAATATCTGCAAAAATGTCTGAATTTCAGGAGCGTGACTCAGGTATGATAAATGTTATTGTGAGTAGTGCAATAATGAATAATGGATAATGTTTTCTTGTAGGATGGACTTTAGTTCAAATTTTATATCTGGAGGTGAATATCAATAAATACAACCCCTTGAAGGCGTCAAGTTATATCGATCTACCACCGGACATCAAACGGAAAGAAGCAGTAATCAACGTGCAAAATGATGATCAAGAATGCTTCTGTTGGGCTATAACATCAGCGCTGTGCGATCCAACAGGACTACCACAGAGAACGTCGTCCTATCCGAAACCTCGTACATTATTGAATTTAACAGGTTTGCAATTCCCAGTTAGTTTGCATGATATACCAACATTTGAGCAGAATAATAACATATCTGTAAATGTTTATGGTTTACAAGCAAAATTTGAGAATGGTATCGTTACGAATAATGTAGTAGGACCATTGCATTATACAGAAAGACGACAAAACGCGCATGTAAATTTGTTAATCACAAGTGATGATAGTGGTAATAATCATTATTGTTGGATTAAAAATTTGTCACGACTTGTATCTAGTCAGTTATCGCGAAATGGTCATGAAAAATATATTTGTGAGGGATGTTTGGTATATTTTTCAGAAGAAAGTAAATTGGAACGCCACATGAGGGAAGATTGTAAACGTGTTAAGGCGGTCTTACCCACCGAATCGCTAAGAATAAATAAGTATGGGGAAAGAGTTAGGGAAAATATTTTACAATTTGAAAATTATGAAAAACAATTGAAGGTACCGTTTGTTATCTATGCTGATTTTGAAGCATTGTTGAAACCTACCCATAATGATGATAGAGAATTAGATGAGTCAGTTTCATTTACAACCAAATGTTATGAGCACGAACCTTACGCTTTTGCATATTATATTAAATGTTCGTATGATGATTCTTTATCCAAATTTGTAAAATATAGAGGGGAGCATGCCGCTACAGAATTTATGAATCAATTAGAAAACGATGTGCAGAGAATCTATAAAGAACATTTGGGTATAGTAAAACCAATGAACAAATTAACTGATGAGGAAAATCGTTTATTCGGTGAGACAACCACATGTCATATTTGTGATAAATTTGTGGATGTTAATGATAAAGTATGCGACCATGATCACCTAACAGGAGCTTTCAGAGGTGTTGCTCATTCCCTCTGCAACATTCATTACAAAATTCCAAAATTTGTACCAGTTTTCTTTCATAATCTAAGTAATTATGACAGCCATCTGTTTGTAAAAACAATGGCGTTAAAACAAGAACGAATAGATGTTATTGCTCAAAATAAAGAAAAATATATTTCATTTACAAAACGAATAGGTGTTGGACATATGATTGACGCTAGAGGGAAATTTAAAAAATTATTTGTAAAACTTAGATTTTTAGACACCTTTAAGTTTATGGCGTCATCGTTAGAGAAATTAGCATCGTACTTAGTAAATGACAGCTGTAGAGAATTAAGAAGACATATAAAAGATGATACCAAATTCATGTTACTTCGGCAGAAAGGAATTTTTCCATATTCTTTTGTAGATTCATTTCAAAAATTAGATTATCCGCAACTGCCTACTCCTGATGAATTTTTTGATATATTGTCGGATAAAAGCGTAGATGTGAAAAATTATGAACGTGCCCACCGTGTCTGGCGCATATTTGAATGTAAGACACTTGGTGATTACGCAGATATCTATTTAACATCGGATGTGCTGCTTTTAGCTGATGTTTTTGAAAATTTCCGAGATATATGTATTCAAGATTATAAACTTGATCCGGCACAGTATTTTACCGCCCCAGGTTTGAGTTGGGATGCAATGTTGCGTATGACCGGTGTTAAATTGGATCTATTAACAGATATTGACATGTTATTATTTTTTCAAAATGGTATTCGAGGAGGTGTTAGTATGTGTACAAAACGAAAAGAAATAGCAAATAATCCATTTCTTACCAATTATGATAACGCAAAGGAAACATCATACATTCTCTATTTAGATGCTACAAATTTATATGGGCATGCAATGTGTCAAAATCTTCCTTTAGGATCATTTCGATGGTTCACGAAAGAAGAAATCGATACTGTAAACGTTGCAAACCTGCATGGTGATCCTAATGTTGGTTATGTGTTGGAAGTAGACTTGGATTATCCCGCTAATTTACATGACGATCATAATGATTTCCCATTCTGTGCGGAAAGCACAACACCTTTAGGATCCAAAAATCGTAAACTATTAAACACTTTGTCTTCAAAAACAAAGTATATAATTCATTATTCAAATTTAATTCAATGTATAGAGCATGGGCTTGAACTTGGGAAAATTTATCGAATTCTTGAATTCAAACAAAATAATTGGTTAAAACCTTACATAGATTTTAACACGAGTAAAAGAAATGAGGGTGTCAATGAGTTTATCAAAAATTTTTACAAATTAATGAACAACAGCATTTTCGGCAAGACTATGGAGAATGTGGAGAATCGGGTAGACATAAAGTTATTAACGCATTTCGAGTCACGACATAGAAAAATTGGAGCAGAGGTTTTTATTGCGAAACCGAATTTTAAGTCGGCAAAAATTTTTAGTGAAAGTTTGGTTGCGGTTGAAATGAAAATTGTAGAAGTTCATTACAAGAAACCATTATATGTAGGTTTCAGTGTATTGGAAATTTCCAAAAGTATCATGTATGATTTTTATTATGATTTCCTTAAAACGAAGTATGGAGATCGCGTATGTCTCTTATATACGGATACAGATTCTTTAATTGTATCTATTAAAGCTGATAATGTTTATAATGATATTAAAGAGAATATTGATAAATTTGATACCTCTAATTATCCTATGTCTAATATCCATCAGATTCCACGAAACAAGTCTATTATAGGTAAAATGAAAGATGAGTATGGTGGACGAATAATTGAGTCATTTTACGGTACAGGTGCCAAAGCTTATTGCATACAAGTTGCAGGAAGTGATGTGAATGTTGCAGAGGATGTTAAAAAAGCTAAAGGAGTGAAAAAGTATGTTATCGACAAACACTTAACTGTAGATGACTATAAGCGGATTGTGAATGAGGGGGGGCAGATACTTAAGAAAATGTATGTATTCCGATCATATTTGCATACAATGTATACTGAATTGAAGAACAAAATTGCTTTATCAGCGAAAGATGATAAACGATACCTTCTAAATAACAATTGCAATACATTGGCATGGGGACACTATAAAATTCTAAACCCTGAGGCCAATTTAGTGTTAGATGAATTAGTAACTATGTTCTATGAAAATAACTAATCTCTTATACAGCTGTATAAATAACTGGCAAATAAAAAACGTTCTGAATGAAAAAAGTGTTTTATTAATTTTACCAAAAAAAAAACAATCAACGTTTATAACACATTGCTTTTCGCTATCCAGGAATTATGTGCATCGCTGAGACCCATCCATTTGACGAGGACTTTGTTTCCTTTTCGTTTAATAATCTTTTCAACCAAAAAGACGTTCGGATGTTGAACCTTCTGCAATTCGTATTCATAAAAACCTCCTAATATATCTTCTCCTAGTGAATCTTTTAATAGGTAAGTTCTCGGTAATGTATTTTGAATTCTAGAGATGGTGAAAATTTCATTAGACCAGTTTGGTGTATAGTTTTTGGTGAAGGCCTGTCGATGTTTACTGATGCGAACGTAGTCGCCAATCTTGAACTTTGCATGTTTAGGATCCATAACTTTTAAGGAATTATATGTGCTTTTAAGAATGGTTTTAGCATTTTTCTGATTCACTTTAACTGGTTTAAATCCAGTTGTACTGTGAACAGTATTGTTATAGGTTTTCACTATTTCCGGTAGTAAATTCAACCAGCGATAATTCCCCTGCATGGAAAACTCTTTCCACATTTTTTCCTTCAACGTTCGATTCAACCTTTCAACGATTGAACTTTTCAGACTGGAGTATGTGCTGTAATGGTTTATTCCGTAACGTTTCATTAAGTTTTGGAATGATGCATTGTAGAATTCTTTCCCCATATCGGTTTGAAGATTCTTCGGTATATTCTGTCTCTTTTCGAGAAATATGTTGTTCATCTGTTCTGAAACTTCGTAACCAGTTTTGGTCTTTAACGGTTTAGCCCACGCATATTTTGAAAATGTATTAATAACCACTAATATATACTTATATCCTTTGTTTTCTGTTGAATATGGAATCATTTCGACCAAGTCCGCTTGAAAAAGATCCTTTAGTCCTTTAATAATAACTTTTCGTCTTGGAAAATTTCTTCGTACAGGAGCGTGAATTTCATTGATCAAATCCCTTTTAACTGAACTCATCGTTGGATAGTAATATTTCAACAAAGTAGGATTCTTTAGGTCTTGTACGTTTTGAAATATAGCTCAGGGAAAACGAGTCACCAGGATTAATTTTATATCCAATAGGATCTATAACGACAGCACCGTTGATGATAAGTGTCATGCTTGGAGGAACGTTCACAAGTTTTATAGTTCCTTGGTAAACGCGATTTCGATAGAGATCCTTGGAACCCTTGTTGTTAATTATTAAATTGTTTGTGGATGAAAGCGTGCCATCTCCAACAAATGTAATAACGTAATCACTTTTTTGTTCAACACGTAAAGCTCTGTGTTTTGCAATGTATTTCTTATGAATCAAGTGTCTTCCCAAACGATCAATGGTCATGTTAATTGATGTGATAGAACAAAAATGGAATGAATGAATCTATCTGGATTGTGTGTAGCTTTATAAATGAATGTTGTGTGCTCAATACATGATGTTCGCTTCTTTTAATTCTTCAATAATTGAAATAATTTCATTATTATGCCCGTTGTGACCAGCTGATTCGGAAGCTAGTAGAAGACGCAACCGATTGACAAGTTCGTTCGGATTGTCCCAATATTGCAATTGCACCTTTGTATTTGGTTTGAACTGTTTCTGAATATATCCCGAACCAGTTTTCCATGATTTGGTCCACCATACATTCGGCACTTTACCTGCTAATGCAGGTTTGATAATATTCATGTACTTGTACCCTTTGTTGGCAGATATTCGTAATTCCGGATTATATTGCAGTCTAGCAGCATTTGTTCGTCTCAATAGATCTCTGTACTCACGAAGATCTTGAGGTGTAAACTTTCCTGGCTTCTTCTTAAATACTAATTCATATAATCCTGGAGTTCCTTTGTATTCAAAACCGGCAACGCTTAGGTTAGGACCAACAAACTCAACTTTGCTACTTCCTATGTAAAGATCACCTTTATCTTCTCGTACTCCGTACTTTTTGTCGAATATATCCTCAACATCCGTATTATACTCTTCAATGTAAGCGCGAGGTAATGGATGAAATTGTGCTAAGACTGCTTGTACCTGTGGTTGTTGCATATTTTCGGATAACCTTTTCTTGGTTTCTTGAAGACGTTCTGAAACATCACGACTCAATTCACCTAAATCGAAGCTGTCATCATCTTCAACTTCTTCTATGTCATTATCAGAGGGCACATCCGTTTGCTGCGCCTCCGTTTCAGTTGCAGTTGACAGAGATCCAATTTCTTCAAGTTTCAGAAATTTAGGTGTCTTCTTTCGTCGCGATTGTATTGGGGTTGAAGTATCAGTTAGTGATTGAAATTTGGAGAACTTTTGCTTTGGTTTATCATGCGGTATGGATGTCTCATCTGCTTCATATGATTCATATTTAGACGTTTTCCTTTTTTTTTTAGAATTCGTAAATGACTCATCTTCTCCGTATGATTGCTCCAGTTTTGGCATGATTTGAACCGTTTGTAACCGATCTGCAATAGCTTTCAAAGGTTCAGTTATTGGTGTATAAGCTGTCTCTGCACTTTGCCGGGATGCTGCAATTTCAGCTTTTAACAATTTAAGCTTATTACGCAATTCTTCACGGACGTGTAATAACTTTTTAGCAAGTTCCTTATCCATGTTGAATGAATTACAAGTTAATTTCAACTGTCCGTTTTCTGTATTAGAGCTGTATATATGTGTCAAATCCTTTGCGATACCGACCACTGTTTTTTGCACAGTCCAGGTCAACTACTAGGAAACCATATGTATCAGTCCAACATTGACGACAAATATCCTGAAATTTATCAAAAGTCATATCTGCACTAACATGATCGTCGAAAATGTGTTTCAAATTCGTAACATCTTGACGGAAAGCTACAATGAGGTTGCAATTGTCCCTCAACAAATGCTTTGGTATTGCGCCGTAAGATTGACATAAATAAAAACAATCAACGTTCTTATGTCGTCCGAAGGAAAAATATTCCTTTATAACATTTTGCGGTGTACATTGAACATCATCAAAAATGACAACAGAATACTCTTTTACTGTGCAGGGTGTAACCATATCATCTACATCGGAGCACTCACAATAAAAGAATTCATGCATTGGTTTCATCAAACAACGTAAATATTCATACTTAGGTTGATTTAACGATTTGGAGCAGAGGTAAACGTTTTGAAAACGTAATCCATTTGGATGCGTTAGTAGTGTCAGCAAGATGTTTGTTTTTCCGGTTCCCGAACCACCAACGATAATTGCTCGCTTACAAAAACCTCCAAAGAGGTCACTATGCCGTTGAAATGTTCTCAAATCACATTTTACATCAAAATTTTGCACTGGCAATGTGAGTTTATGTGTAACAAACTTCATTTCACTAAATTTGTAAGGTTTCCTTCTTAGGATGAAAGTGGAATGACAATCTCGGGGTAACGATAATCTTTTATCAAAAAAAATACTATATAATAGTTTCATCGCTACGTTCCTCCTCATCATCTACTTCACCTTCGTCCAGTTCAGACTCGGAATCAGAATAATCAGTTATATCATCTTCTTCTTCTTCATGGAAACCAACTATTCTAATTATCGTTGCACCAGGAGGTACATTACATTCTGCCCAACCTTTTGGAATTTGTAGGACTCCAGAGTATCCAGCTTCAATCTTTTACCGTTATCATCGAAGAAAACGTACCGTATATAATAAGAAACACCCATGACGACTAGTAGTAGTGGGAAGGTAAGGTTTCGTTCTTAGGATGAAAGTGGAATGACAATCTCGGGAATGACGATAACCTTATATAAAAAAAATTCTATAAAACAATTGAAAATATTTATTTGGCTATATAAACTGACGATCTTCAATGAATGTCTCGGCTTCGATGGTAAGAAGTGGACAAGATAGTTGGTAATACAAAAAATAATAAACGTTTATACGATGTATGACTTTATTTTACTCTATATCACAAGTACGTCTAAGCGATTAAGCGAAGGAGTAATGTTTTGGTGAGCAGGTCATCTAACTCTTTACATATGCTGGATAATAAATCATGGTTCTGCATTTTTTCTATGAACATGTCAATAGATATTTTATCATTCAGATATTCCTCACAAAACTTAATACCCAAATAAATTGGTTGAAGTTGCCATTGAAGATCCAAGGTAGCCTCCCACCGATAAACGTATATATTCGGAAGAACAGTATTTTTAATTTTATCTTCTAGATCCTGACGACGAAGATCGTATTGTTGTCGTTGCAACTGAATCACCCGTTTCAGGTCTGGAACCGTTGACAGCATTTCTAACGATATTTAAACAATTAATAACTTCATATTAGATTATTGAAAAGAAGAAACATACTTAATATTTTCGTAATTTGACTGGTTGACGTACGTTAACTTCACTGATTCACTTGTGAGGACTTCAAATTTGCACAACGTTTAATAGTAATCCAGCCGTTATATATATATATATATATAGTGCTTTGTGATGGAAGGGGTTCCAAACCACAAACCATAAACCTTGACCAGTCGCTGATCTCCTATTAACATCAAGCCGATTCGGCAGCCTCCTCTGACCTTGAGTATTTTGAGATCAAGGCTCAGATTGAGGAGGAGCCGATTTGGGAACATCCTCATTTTTAATATTGACCTTGATTTGAGGACTACTCATTTTTAACGTTAAACTGATTCGGAAGCCTCCTCTATGACCTTGAATACTTTGACCTCCAGGCTAAGATTGAGGAGGAGCCGGTTTGGGAACATCCTCATTTTTCATGTTGACCTTGATTTGAGGACTACTCATTTTCAACAGCAAGCCGATTCGGGAACCTCCTCCATGACCTTGACCTTGAGTACCTTGGGTACAAGGTCAAGGTCATGGAGGAGGTTCCCGAATCGGCTTGCTACCTCTACTCACGTGTTTCTAGCGTAATTGCTAGGAGAAATACCACCACCTACCCACGCCACCTACCGAAGCGACAAATAACTCCCACGACAAGAAGAGCGTCACACAATTAAGGTGCCATGTCCTGTGAATTAAACCAGACTTGCGGAAAGAAGCCAGACCAAAACAACTCCACGGGAATTAAGTGAATTTAAAGCCATTCAAAAAGTTTAATCTACTTCGCGATTGCTTTAGTTTACGTTCAAGGAGGAGCAGGTACGACAGCGTGCCAGAGCCACCTATGCAGAAATTACAAGTTGTGCGCTCGCGCCCCCTTTTCGTTTTGTTATTTGTACAGGGAAGTACTTCCCTGTGCATTGTTAAAGTGAATTCCTTTATGGGGCGGGAGACTAGTGGCACTATTTCGTGACTAGAAAGTTGAGCATTGTTGCCAGCGATATTGTGAACCGATATGCGGTGCGATATTCTGAACAGAGCTGATGGGGAGATATATTACCATGTCTGGTTGGTATTAAGGGAGCATTAAATGCGCATTTGCTGGAAGTACGATGTAGTCCGTTCTTATCCGTTTCGCTTTGCTATAGAAATGCGGACGTTGATCTCACAGGGTAATAACCAGGGTTCGGAAACATTCACTCCCGTTCGTACGCGAACGAGAACGTGAACGTTTCAATATTATCTGATGAGTTCTCGTTCGCGAACGAGAAGCATAAAACAAGTCCAGACCGTTCGCGTTCGCGTGTGTTAGGTAGACACAATTTCCGCTGTTGTTCGTACGTGTGTGTATTGGTGAATCACACAGCGTGCGTTCATATATGTACCTATAAGTTGCATCGATACGTTCGCGAACGTTCACTGCTGTCGTTCGCGTTCATAGGTGAATGTAAGTGCTGCGTTAAACATTCGCGGAAATTTGGTGTGGTTCTATTCTATCTTCTATGCGTTTCGGATTTAGAAAGAAACTTGCGGGAGATTATCAGAAATTGTTCAGAGCTCCCCAAGGATCACATCCACAACCACTATTTTTTTCCCAGCCCCCACCCTCCCCTGCAGTACCCTAAAAACTAATTTAAAATTGTTTAAACAATTACCATTTGTTTAAACAAAAATATGCGATTTCCATTTTTTTGCAGAAAGTATTAAATTATTGGCTTATTTGTCATTTATTAACTAAGTAGCAATTGTTTAACAAATACCAATTGTTTAAACAAATATATACAATGTTGCGGACATATTTTTTAAAGGAAATTATTATTAGGCTATTGGCATTTTTTGTCATTTACAATTTGACACTTGCTTACAAAAATATACAATATTACGGACAAGTTTTCTTTTTTTGGAGAAGTTATTATTAGATTATTCTTCTTGTCTTGTCATTAATTAACTTCTTTGCAATTGGTTCTGGCTGTAATATTTGATTTATTTAAAAAATTGCATCCCGCCAGGATATCACCATCTTAGATACATTGAATATTTGATCATTACGGTAGTATGTCCGTATGATACGGTATGTCCGTATATTCATTTCTAGTTAATTTAAAATTATTTAAACAATTACCATTTGTTTAAACAATAATATACGATGTTACGAACATATTTTTCCATTTTTTTGCAAAAATTATTAAATGATTATTTTCTTTAGTCATTTATTAGCAAACTAATTAGCAATTGTTTAAACAATTACCATTTGTTTCAAACAAAAATATTTGATGTTACGCACATATTTTTCTAATTGTGTAGAAATTATTAGATTATTGGCTTTTTTTGTCATTTATTAACTAATTTGCAATTGTTTAAACAAATACCATTTATTTAAACAAATATATACATTGTAATGGAATAATTTTCTACAGTTGCATAAATTATTACTAGATTATTGGCATTTTTTTCACATTTATTAACGAATTTGTAATTGTTTAAACAAATACTATTTGTTTAAACAAATACTATTTGATTAAACAAATATATACATTATTACGGATATATTTTTTATATTTATTGCAGAAACTATTATTATATTATTGTGTTTTTGTCATTTATTAACGAATTTGCAATTCTTTAAACAATTACCATTTGTTTAAACAAAAATTTACAATGTTTCTGTTTTTCTTTTTGTAGAAATTATATTTTGTTACATTGTTGGCATGTTTTTTGTAATTTGTTACTTAATGTGCAATTGTTTGAACAAATAAATTTGTATAAACAATAATATACAATGTTAGTACGTATTTCTTGGCAAAAATTATTGTAGGATTTCTGGTCTCTAATTTTGGAGGTTTTACGCTATCGGTCAAACCAATAATGTGGTTGCAACACTAAGTATTATTATTTTGACTATTGCAAATTAGTTAATTAATGACTAACAATGCCAACAATCTAATAATAATTTCTCAAAAGAAATATATGTCCGTAACATTGTATATTTTTGTAAACAAATGGCATTTGTTTGAACAACTGCAAATTAGTTAATAAATGACAAAAAGCCAATAATCTAATAATTTCTGCACAATTAGAAAAATATGTGCGTAGCATCAAATATTTTTGTTTAAACAAATGGCCATTGTTTAAACAATTACTAATTAGTTACTAAGTGACAAAAAAGCAAGCATTTAATAATTTTTGCAAGAAAAGGAAAAAAAAAGTTCGTAACATCGTATATTTTTGTTTAAACAAAAGGTAATTGTTTAAACAATTTTAAATTAGTTTATAAATGACAAAAAACATGTCAATAATCCAATAATAGTAATTTCTGCAAAAAAAATAATGAAATGACGTAACTTTGTAAAACTGTAAATTTGGAGAAAATTTTGCCTGATTTTTAGGGTACTGCAGGGGAGGGTGGGGGCTGTGAAAAAAATAGTGGTTGTGGATTTGATCCTTGGAGAGTTCTGAACAATTTCTGATAATCTCCCGCAACTTTTTTTATAAATCTGAAACGCATGGAAGATAGAATAGAACCACACCAACTTTCCGCGAATGTTTGACGCAGCAGTTACATTCACCTATGAACGCGAACGACAGCAGTGACCGTTCGCGAACGTATCGATGCAACTGATAGCTGCATATAAGAACGCACGCTGTGTGACTCACCAATACACACGCGTACGAACAACAGCAGACATTTTTGCTACCGAACATACGCGAACGCGAACGATCTGGACTTGTTTTATGCTTCTCGTTCGCGAACGAGAACGCATCGGAGAATATTGAAACGTTCACGTTCACGTGTAAAATCATAAGTGTACGTACGCGAACGTTCATAAATGAATATTTCCGAACCCTGGTAATAACATTGTCATCGATTAGAAGTTGTCCCTGTCTTATATACAGTTATGTGGTGAATATAGGAACGTGTAGAGGCGGACTATAATCGGGCAGTGCTGTGTATTGTAAACTACACACTACAAAGTGAAACTTGAACACAATATCTACAATCAATATTCAATGGACTAACTCAATGGACTAAGACACACTAACATTTACCTAAACTATTGCCTGAGACTAGTTTAAAATACTGAATATTCATTAGAGTGGCATGAAGAGTATTCTTCAAGCTCACTTAATATATTTTCATTTAATTATTTTAATTTCCACAATTAACCTTGGCTTGTAATGCCACTATTTATTAAATTTTAAACCATCTGACCACCTCGTGGACGGCTGGTTTAACTGTCATGCAGCTTAGTGCGCCTTGTGCATCCTCGTCGCCATCCTATTTCAAATAAAATCTGTTTCCACGTTAAAAAAATTAAAGAAATCTACGTTAAAATATTAACCTCCGGTAATTCGGTAAAGGGATTTGACACCACACCAACACTGTGCAGTAGTTTGTGTTGCCAACCGTCCGGTTTTGAACCGACATCACAGTGTGAAAAGGTCCCAAAAAGCTGGCAAAAACTCATATTTTATACGTAGAAATCCATATTGCAAGTTAGTCGTTAATTGTCAAGTGGTGAAAAGAAACCTCTTAATTCTTCCTTCAATAGTTGTTTATTTGATATAGGAGACACGTTTCGGCTAAACATAGCCTTCTTCGGTCCTAGATCTATAAACAAAACACAATCACAATATAAATATACAAGAATGTGCCAACTTAACGTAAAAATCTCGTTAAACAATTCTTATCACTTACTGTCTAAATTGCGGAGAGATACATATTGTCACCCTTTGACAATTCATATTTTATAGTTTTCAAAATAAACAGAATTGACCCTACATAACAACTCTTTGATCAGTCGCGTATAAGAATCGTAAATTGTAAAAATGTTCGCTAAACCGGTTAAGATTGGCATCAGTTATGGGAAGGCTCTTTAATTTTTTTCTTATTAACCTAGACGAATCAACTTTGTTGGAGGATTTCTAGTTGTTTGAGATATTCTTGAAGTTGGATTGATTTTTTTCTTGCCTAAAATTGCAAGAACAATTCATGTTACATATTTACACATAATTAGTATCTTCCCAATAAAATCATAGTTACGTGGAATCGATTGGGTATTGTATCATTAAAAAATTTGATGTTAGGTTTTTAATAGGTTTTTAACTTTACCCAATTTTTCGATGTCTTGGTTCATAGGCTATATTTTATGGGACAATAACAATCGTGCAACCCCTGTTTCTACGATAATGGGTTTACTAAAAGAAATAATTATGTGTGCATATGCGTATTGGTAGTGACTGTAAGCAAATATTAGCTTTCCATGCCTATTGTCGTAGAAGCTATAATAATAAAGCTGTTATGCTTGCTTATCATGCTCCTGATTGTAGATGCCCACATGTTAAGACACACCTTGTATACAAGCCTATTGTTTACGTGCCCTTTATATGAACTATTGTTTGATTAAATTATTATTTGATTGTTTCGCATGCGGTTAGGCCACCAGGCATGCACACTTTTCGTCCACTGTACTGTTCTTTCTTATTCTGCGCCATTGCATTCTGTATGCGCGTCAATCGTACACGTCCGTGTCTGCGATTTTAATTATTTGTTCATCTCAGGAATTGACAATGTGATTTGTCTTGGTTCCCATGTATTCTACATGTATCTCAAACTTGACCGTAAGTTCTATTTTTTAAATTGTTACCGATTGAAAATGTTTTTGTATGTATTGTACGCACGTTCCATTTTTTTAGATTTAGGATTGTAAATTGCTTGAGCCGAAATATGTCTCCGATATAAATTAAATATTATTTGCAAATATAAATGACGTTTTCTTTATTCACCTCAACATTATTTAATAATATTTGCAAGTATAGAACAACCCTTTTTCTGTCAAGGTAATTTAATGAAAGAAGTCCATTTTCTCGAAAAATTCTTTATTTAAGTATCAAATTTTTTTGTGACCTTGCTATCTGATATATTGTTGGATAGTTTTTTTTCTCAATTTCCTCAAAAAAAAATTGAAAATATTAATAGTCTGCGAAATAATGAACAATGGCCTTTATTCCAAAATTGATAAAAAAGAACATGTAATGTGTATATAGTCCGAGAAGCAACCGTAAAATTTATCAGCCATAAACTGCATGAAATATTTTTAAAATACTAACCATAACAAAATTTATGTCTGGGCGCATCGTGGCAAAATTGTTGCACCAGGGTTTTAAAGGAGGAGAAATCTGTAGACATTATTTTTGGTTATTATTTCTCTTGCTAGCAGATGATCAGACATTTATTAGTATGAAAACTGTTCCCCGAGTGATTAAGAAATTCTATTGCACAAGAAACATTAAATCCTTTCGGAAACGTTCGACGATTTGTGGAAAATTTGTGTCTACTTTGGTTTCATAATAAACACATTAAACACAATTAAACAAAATTGTCCTTACTGCCATTGGTATTATTCATATTATTCGTATTATTCATAACTATTTTCCAATTAAAAATATGTTTTGTGTCAGGAATCTCTGACAGATTTTGTTGGCAAAAATGTATATTTTGATAGCGGAAAGCGCAATCTTAGATTTGGTGACAATTTGAACCAGAACATATACCAATGTAAATAACAGCATGTGTTTTACTTATATCTCCTTCCTGACTAGAGCCATCCCAATAGAGAGCTTCGTAACATATGATAAATTATGTTGGACCAAATTTCGAACATTACATTTCCCAGAAATTGGGCCATACAAGCAGTGCCATGCAATATTTTTGTAATTTAACAACCAATCACACACACACACAGAACCTGACCAATAATTACAAGTGTATCACCATCCCGATACACGTATCGCATTACATTGCATATCAAAAGCGATATTTGCATAATTTCCACCCACTACGCCACCAGTTTATGTGGACGCCACAGGCTAATCCGTTTGATAGTAGTGGCCTTTAATTTTAATTTTAAATTCGACCAAAAGCAGTAATGCGTTCACCCCTGTTGCAGTGTTCCATTTGGGTGGTTTTCTCGTTGCACCGCTGTGGGAAAGTGGCGCTTTTGTAAGTTTAATTAAATTTGAGCGCTAACAACGGACCCTGTACCAAAATTTCAGGCCGGATTTTAGTTTCAATATTTCCTAGAGCGGTTTGGAGTTGAAAGCAACAGATTCGGCCGAGGCGGGCACGTCTGTTCGGCTGGGGCCACGGACCGAGCGACAGCGGAGCGGTGGCGTCGGCGACCGTTGTGTATATACCTATATACATACGTATATATAGATATATAAATATATACACGACGGTCGCCGACGCCAACGCCCCGCTGTCGCTCGGTCCGTGGCCCCAGCCTTAGTGTTAGTTTACGAAGAGAATCACTGTGGAAATTGTTACTTTGTTGGGTGTTGTATCACGGGAAAACTATAGCAAATAGTCAATTAAGACCAATTTGTTTTGTGGATAAGATTACTATCATGTAAAGATAGTGACTTTTATCCAGTTTAGAATAATGTGTAAAATGCAAAATATCCAAATATAATTTTCGATAAAATTTCATTTTTAACAAAATGGTTTATAATAATTCATTGATACTTAAATTAGTCATATACTAGACTAATTAAAAAAAAATAATATCAATTTATGCGGTCACCCATTTAATGCGCTATGAATAAAACTTCAAGAAAAATACAACAAAAAAGTACATTATACTATGAGCGGGAACAAAAATAACTAAAGTTATTAAAATTAAACTTATTTGAAAAAAATCTTACAGACGTCCACTTTTAATAATCAAAAGACCCCCTTCATATTAAATTCAATTCTCGACCTTCAATAAATTGTTTTTGACCCATAACAAAAATTATATTATCAATGACCACCCTCCATTTTCTTATTAATTTAGATAGTTCCCGACAAATGTTGTCTTATGGCAACATACAAAATCAAAAATCAAAACTGAAAATTAGGAAAATAATGTTTATAAATGAAATTTGAATAGGAATTTTAAATTTCTATTTTAAATTTATGTGCGCTGAATACGAATCCGTGTTTGAAACTTGTCCATCGCGTTAGACTTTTGCTTTTTGTCTGTACACTGCCTAAAGTATCGCTATTGATGCCTGAACAACACTTTAGAATGAAAATACTAAGTTCAGAGAAAAGTACAAAGCTTAAGGTTTGTTATGTGTAGGCCGGTATAAATTAGCAAACAAAACACATTTGTTGTTTTTATTTACATTGTCATTATTTATTTACTAAGTCTAGGAAACAGGCTTTGCTCCGCCAATTTCTTAAATGATATGTGTATATAAGCCTATACCTGCCACACCTCTTTAAGGACGCTACAAACGTTGAGGCAAAGTAATTGTGGGGTTATAAAATATATTGCACTAATTATTCCAATAATCACATTGTACTTCATCCGTAGATATGGGATACAATATTATTTCTCGAATTAAATTATAATATAATTCACACCGCGACCGGGATGATGGAAACTCATCTTTGATATCACCTTCGGTAAATTTGAGGCAACTATTGGGTGCGGCTAATTCAATTTGCTTCGCCTTAAGGTTGAATTTAATTCCTTCACCTCTAACTCGATGCCTTTATTATTCATGCAAAGGCAGCATGGGACCGCCTAATGAAGTTTAAATCAAGACCGCTCGCACCCTTGCTGCAGCATCCCCAACCCGTCGCTACTGATATTAAAATTTACTAATTGCTCTCTTTTTCCTTGTCGGAAGTTTCAGCACTTTGGCCACTCTAGACGATTTTTCTCTCATCTCGACTTAGCTTTTCTTAGTTGAGTCTTCTCCACTGTTCAAACTTATTTCCACTTCTCAATAGCTTTTATGCATCCTTGTGCACATTTGTCGATACTATATATCATGCCAATTTTTTGGTAATTTAAAAATAAATACTGCCGAAGCACAACTGCTTTATAACGATATATACAATCCATTATAACCAAATACGCATATCCAAAGTTGATATTTTACCAACTACTTCACACCGCTCTCATCGAGTCTCCACATTTAGGTGCTGTAATTAGAATTAGTAAATTAAAATGTAAAAGTCCAACTTCCAAAACCTTCCTGCCTATTGACTTCAAGTGAAAGGAAATCAAGTTGGGAATATTGTATCAATGTTGAAACTACAATATTCCACTGTTACGACGTGTTTACTGGGCTCAGAAGTCAGAAGGATGTCAGCAAATTTTCAGTTTCATTATAACCCACGTGAAAGACTTATTGATCAAATAAAACATTACATTATTCCCCTTTCACCATAAATGAGGAACTATACCCATTAGTGCAGGCAAATTAAGTTGAGAGTGGGTATTAATTGTAGACAGGAGTTTTATCATTGGAAATGGTAAAGGGGCTCATAGTGAACTTAGAAAAAATAAATGCAGGTCGTGGGGTGGTATAATGTTTATTTCAGGGGGTTGAAAGCGGGTGCAAAGTATATTATTGCGCTTTCCGGCGAAACGTGATGTTTTATCCAAAAACGTCCTATACTAAGTTGTAGGTCATAAAATAATCTACAACATTCATATGGGTCACTTTTTAGTATGACCTCTAAATTTCCGAGAAAAATGCGAATGCCAATGCCAAAACGAATTATCTGTTTTTAATTTTTAGTTGTCGCAACAATAATTCAATTTTAATCAAATTTTGTGAAAGCGTGCTTTTTTATACCTTAAATAAGCATACATTTTTTTATTACACAAAAAACAAGAAGTTTTTGAGATATTTAGTTTTTTCCGTCAAAATCAGACTTTTTTTAAAAAAAAATTCTGTGGTGAACAATCATCGTACAGAGTTCTTCTGGGACTCATTGTTGTTGTTTTTACATGTACTTAATCATACAATAATAAAAACAATAGTTCCTATTTAACAACATGCTCAAAAATTGAAAAAACTCAAAAACGACTTTTGCAACACTGAATTTTACAGTAACTGTTCATTATTTGCTTAAATTTTTAAGAAAATTGCAATACTGATTACGACATTAAATTGTACGGAAAAAAATACAAAGGAAACTGGCTCTCATTTCTACACTAATGCTATAACCATTAAATTAGGACAAGAAATCTTCAGATAAGTAAGCAAAATAACAGTTTTTGTCTTTGAATCAAAAAGTATCCAATACAAAAGTTGTCGGTCAAGAAAACATCTACAACTTTTGTAGAGGTTACTATATAACATAACGTCAAAACTTCCGAGAAAAATTGCGAATAAGGCAAAGATTAGCACAGTTAAATAACTATGCCAATCTATAAAAATCAAATAAAAAATGAAAAATAAATATTTTTCATTTTTTATTTGTAAATCTGTAAATATATATTGACGGGGTGGGGTCGTTCGGAAAGAGATATTCGAAAATACAAGTCGCTGTAGGTGCAGCGTGTCGTATACTGGCGATGCCTGTCTCACCGTCTGGATTCCACGTTGTCACCAAGGCCCTACGAGGTGCGCCAAGTTAATAGTTTCCTCCAGGCCGGTGAGCGAACTCATTTGCCAGGGTTGCGTACCGTCCTTTATGCTACTCGGTCCAGGTCGTGTGTCGACACGTAGTGGAAGGGGGCTCCTACGCCCTCGCTGGTCATGGCGCCATGGTGGCGACCTCGAAAGCGCTATTGCGGAGCGCACTGGTATTAGGGGCGTGTTACAATATTAACTTTTCTAATTTATTATTATCAATTATTAGAGTACTGTTTCTACTGTATTGATGTTGTCACATCAATACAGTAGTCTACTTTAGTACTAAATCTACTTTAGTAGATTCTTTCATAAACAGTTTGTGATTTTTTAAGACATAATTAATTAACTTTCAGAAGTTTCGTCAAAACTAAATTAAAATTCTAAAAAAACGAATCTTTCGAATTTTTCTCAGAAGTTTTGAGGTTATGTTATGTAGTAACCTCTACAAAAGTTGTATATTTTTTCTTGACCTACAACTTTTGTATTGGATACTTATTGATTCTAAGACAAAAACTGACTATTTTGCTTACTTGTCTGAAGATTTATTATTCTAATTTAATGGTTATAGCATTAGTGTAGAAATGAGAGACAGTTTCCTTTGTATTTTTTCCGTACAATTGAATGTCGTAACCAGTATTGCAATTTTCTTAAAAATTTAAACAAATAATGAACAATTACTGAAAAATTCACTATTGCAAAAGTCGTTTTTGAGTTTTATCAATTTTTGGGCATGTTGTTAAATAGGGACTATTATTTTATTATTATTGTGTCAATAAGTACATGTAAAAACAACAAAAATAAGTCCAAGAAGAACTCTGTACGATGATTTTTCACCACAGAATTTCTTTTTAAAAAAAGTCTGATTTTGACGGAAAAAACTAAATATCTCAAAATCTTCTTGTTTTTTGTGTAATTAAAAAATGTATGCTAATTTAAGGTATAAAAATGCACTCTTTCACAAAGTTTGATTAAGATTGAATTATTGTGGCCACAACGAAAAATAAAAAACAGAAAATTCGTTTTGGCATTGGCATTCGCATTTTTCTCGGAAATTTTGAGGTCATAGTAAAAAGTGACCTATATGAATGTTGTAGATTTTTTTATGAACTACAACTTAGGATAGGACGTTTTTGGATAAAACGTCAAGTTTCGCCGGAAAACGCATTAATATACTTTGCACCCGCTTTCAACCCTCCCAAATAAACACTATGCCACCCCATAACCTGCATTTACTTTTTTTACGTTCACTATGAGCCCCTTTACCATTTCCAATGATAAAACTCCTGTCTACAATTAATACTGGTTTTGGCTTATAATCAGTTAATTTGCCTGCACTACATCTATAATTTTATAATTTAATCTGCTGCTCATCCTGGGAAGAAAAGCTTTAGGAGTAGAAAAGAGACTTGGTGGATTGCTAATTGATATACAGTGCATTCATTCGATATGAGAGGTTTTCGTTGTACCATTGTGAATATCAGTAATCACTTGCTATGTGGTATGGCCAGTAATAACTTAACATATTTATAAGGACTAAAGGACCAAGTATAGTGACGTGACCGCACCATAATAACGTAGCGTAAAAAGATCAATGGACATAATTTCCACTCCGCGATTATAGTGAGTCTCCGTAAACCGTAAAGTTCGTTCTCGACCGCAACGAATTTCATCTCCTTCGTCTTATGTCTTACGTTTTCCGGCGTATGCGCGTGTATGGCGCCATCTGTACGTGTACCACGCTAGTGAATAGCAGTTTCCAGTAAGTTGTAGGTTAACTGATAGCATTTCGATAGTTTGTGGCAACAAGAACACAGAACGAGAACGACTTCAGAATGAATTGTTGCTGCAACAAGCCCTTCGGCCATAATTTATTATATCTACCACAATCTACCACTGGTTAATACAATCAACGATAACACTGACGTGAGGTTATGTGCCGTTGTGTATATACTTTTCTGCTAGATCGCGCTCAATTTGTTTGAGATCATTGCGGCACTATAAATACTAATTTCATCGTCCGGAACGGCATGCGGAACGGCACGTTACGGATTCTGTTTTTGCGGCACTATACTTGGTCCTTTATGCAGGGTCACATGAGTCTGCTATGTTACCGGGTGTTGAAAAAATGTAGTGATGTTAAATTACCCGGTAATATTACCGAGCACATAATAATAATACCCGATAACATAACATCACTAGGTAGGAGTCGTGGAGTCAGAGTCGAAGTCGGAAATAAACAGTATTTTAAACTTAATTTTATTTTTATTAGAATAAATTTTGTCTTTTAATATACAGGATGTCCAACTTTTGCCCGCATATTTTTTACATTATCATATACTCCAGTCTAATCGTTTCCGAGGGTGCCTGTTCCAGGAAATAAATATATTAGTTTTCTCTCATTCTACATGTTCTGAATCCTAATTTCAACTTTGCTACTTCGCACGGATGTGGCTTCACAACGAATATCGCAAAAAAGCTCAAAATATTCGACCTTTTTTGAATTTTTTCGAAAAACTTCGCAATTTTTGAGGTGGACCATCCTATAAAAAATAAAGTACATTAAATTTCCTATAAGAGCACCCCTAAAATATACTTTTGGTTGAACTGTTTGGCTGCTATAGCGTGCTGAAAAAAGGCCAAATTTTTCTACTTTGTGTAAACCCCTGTTTTCGAGTTCGTTAAAAAGGCTAGGATTGTGCTAAAACTACATTAATTTCCCTACAAATAGCACATCTTAACCACTATTTTGGCCAAACCTTGTATCCGCGAGATCGGGTTGATATTTTATGTCATATTAAGCTAATGAAGCCGTATTAATTGAAAAGAGCAAATAGATAGTTTTTAATAAATAAATAGTAATAATATGGGTCTCTACTGAATTTTTGATGAAGGGCTCTTGACTTAGCGGTTTCGCGTAATGTGACAAAATTTCAACGCGCTCTAGCGGCTACACGGCCAAAATAATTGATTAAGTTATGCAATTTTTAGAGAATCTAATGTAGTATTATCAGAATCTAAGCTTTTTGTAATTATTGGAGAAAAGAGGCTTCTTATATCTTTGCAGTTCAAACTGTCATCTTCAGCACATAATAGTCAACTTGAAAAATCTACATAGAACGGATATTATCTGAATTTTATTATCTGCATTATCTGCATTATCTGCATTATCTGAAACTTTTTAGCCTATCGATACACGTTTTTCCTTTGTTCCCGTTTGGTTTTCCTCTAAGTACCGCGTGCCTTTGCGTTGATTTTCCTGATGCTTATACCGTCTTATGCTTGTGCAGATTTTTCAAGTTGATTATGTGCTGAAGATGACAGTATGAACTGTCGAAACATGTTCCCATTGTATATTTAATATACACTTGCAAAGAAACGTTTTGTTCACAATGTCCTTTTTACTTTGCACAATGGGCTCAAACCTACTTTTTGTAATTACACGCATATCCATCGGAAGCCACATCCATGGGAAGTAGCAAAGTTGAAATTCGGATTCAGCACTGTAATATAGTTTCCTATTTTGTTATGTTAAGTTATCTGGCGCACGCGTCGACTTGGGGCTTGTGGGGAAAAACGCGAGGACACACATGAGTGTCGATCGTAGTTGGAATATGTATTGAGTTGAGGTGGAGAATAAAAGTAATTTAGAATAATGGTGCTGCATTATTTATAATTGAAAGTATATGTAAAGACATTACAATTGGCGACGAAGATGGGATATTTAAGAAGTGTTTTCAACCACTGAGGACTTAAATAAAAGAAGATAGAGTTACGGAAATGGCGGAACAGTTAGTGGGACATCTCCACGAGTTTGACCCTGCAAATTCAGATTGGTCTATATATAAGCGGAGGCTTGAAAATTATTTTGTCGCAAATGCCATCGCGGATGAAGGTCGAAAGAACGCAATTTTATTGAATTCTCTAACCGAAGAAGGGTACAAATTAACTAAAGATTTGTGCATGCCCGAGGAACCGGAGGAAAAAACGTATGCGGACCTAATCCAGTTTCTGCACGACAACTTCAAGTCAAGTCGGTCTATCTTCGCGGAAAGGTACAAATTTTACACCGCACGGAAAATGCCACAGGAATTCGCAGTAGATAGATAGTTCTGCCAACTCTCTCCGTAATATAACCTTTTATCCAAGATACTTTATTCACATTTCGATAATCTTTTACACTAACTACATCATTCTTATTAAATTCTATAAATCTACGACCTCCGTGATAAAATTTTTGTTTTTGCTGATTATACACAACAAATATTTTTGGACGATATATTAATCACCGGTAATACACGAAAAGATCACATTGCTAATTTAGATAAGGTTTTGGGTATTTTACATGGAGCAGGTTTAAAGGTGGGTTTAAGTAAGTGTAGTTTTTTCAAGTCTAGGGTATCATATTTGGGATTTGATATTGATAAGGAAGGGCTGCATACGTCAAAGGATAAAATTCAAGCTATTAGTAAGGCACCCAAACCGGGTAACATTACAGAATTGAAGTCTTTTGTTGGGTTAGTCAATTATTATGGCAAGTTTGTGCCTAACTTATCGGCAAGGTTGCACCCACTTTTTAATTTGTTGAAGTTTAAAGTTAAATGGAACTGGTCACCAGAATGTGACAATGCTTTTAAAAACATAAAAGAAATCTTAACAAGTCCGAAAGTTTTAGTTCATTATAATGCTAATTACCCTTTAAGTTTGACCACCGACGCTTCAGAGAAAGGTTTAGGAGCAGTAATTAGTCATGTTATGCCAAATGGAAAAGAACGGCCGATTGCTTATGCATCACGCACTCTAAATGACTCTGAAAAGAGATTTTCTCAAATTGAGAAAGAAGGATTGTCGATAATTTTTGGTATTACTAAATTCAATCAGTATCTTTATGGTAGAAAGTTTACGCTATTAACAGATCATAAACCATTAACTACTATATTTCATCCACAAAAGAATATACCGCAATTTTCAGCTAAGTCGATTAGCTGACGTTGGGCGGTAATATTATCGAATTATCAGTATGACATTGAATACGTTAAATCAGAGAAAAATTATGCTGATTCATTATCACGGTTACCATTGCCAGAAATAGATAATTTAGAAAATTTGGATCTTAACTTCGCAACGTATTTTGCGAGTAATGATAATTTACCTATAGATTTTGTTAAAGTTAAGGAGGCTACTATGAGGGATAAAAATTTAGAACAAGAGGAGAATAAAAGTAATTTAGAATAATGGTGCTGCATTATTTATAATTGAAAGTATATTTAAAGACATTACAAGCACCTAAAAAATATATAGAATGAAAGAAAAAAAACGTCTTTAATTTTTTTTCCTGGCCAAAACACTATTTGAATGGACTAATACATAGTATGATTAAGTATTGTAATCGTTCCGATTTTTCTTTATATTTAACGGAAATATGTTTACTTTTGGGTCCCCTGAACAATTTTGACCAAGGTACAAAAAAATGTCTGTGTGTGCCCGTTTTTTGTGGCGACGATTCCGAAGAAACTACTAAAGGTATCGTGACGAAACTTCATATTTAGAATTTTCATGGCCACACTGACCAGAGCTGAAAAGTTTTTGTTCAAGGATTTAGCAAATGAGCCGCCATTTCTGTAATTTCGTGAAAATAGTTAAATAATAAATTGAAGTAGAGGAAATTTTGTATAATTTATGTCTATCACATTTTTTGGTAAAACTAATAGTTTAGCTGCATGAGCAAATTGTATTTGATTAAGATCGGTCGTGTCCGCATTAATATAAAACTAGTTAGTCAGGATTTGACACATATTTTCATTCTAATGACAGTAGGTAGTATCAGACGCAGCTGTTTTGACAATACCTACTATCAATAGAGTCAAATTATCTGCCAAATCCTGGATAAAACTAGTTTTATTTTAATGCATACACGACCAATCTCGATCTAAACTATTAATTTTAAAGTTAGTACGATAATGTCATGTGCCTGGCCAAATCAGATTTTTTATAAATTCAATGTCATTCTGAGTAAAACTACTTTGGCTTTTTTTTTCAATTCCTCAAAAAAATACAGCCGTCAGAAGTATTAACAAACCAATGAAAAATAAAAAAATAAAATACCTATTAAACAATATAGAAACGAAGAAATAACACCATGAATAACCATTACAACAATAAAGCGTTAATAATTTTAATTAAAAAACAAAACAAATGTTAAAAATAAACAAATAAATGAATATAAAACTTGCTACAACTTTTTTTTCTAGAAAGTCAAAAGTCATTTTGAGTAAATAGTTTCGTATAAACTTATTGTTTTTCGGTCTTCTTAAGAAGTTAGAGAAGATTAAAATACGGGTTTTTTAAAACTTCAATCGGCTAAAACTTTTTAAAAAATGAAAAACGAATAAGTTTATTTGTTTTATTTTAAATAAAAAATGCTAGAATAACTATTTAATTTCTTAAAACTGCGCTTTTTTTCCTGTGGTGCTGTAGTTTTAATAGCATATTGACATTAAATTGATTCGTTTGTGTCTCTTTTTCATCAGTTACACACATGGTATGTCATAACTCGAAGCGAAATTTAAATTTTATTTTCAGCATCAAATGCTATAAACAATATAAAAGTTTTATGATTGAATAAACAAAGACGAAATAAAAATGAAATATAGAAATGCACGGAATTGCGCAACTATTCTAATAGATGGAATATACTCCTCGGTGATTAAATTCACGGAAAAATAAGTCAAGTACTTCCAAGACGAGCTTCCTCTTCCGTAAACAATAACCCGACTCGAATTTAAAGTCGCCTGCTCAAGTAGTGGAGCACTACTATAAAGTATATGTACACCGCTACAAATTCAACGTGGCATTTCAGCCTCAGAGCAGAAATGTATCCTCTTTTAATGACTGTACTCTGGGAACTGCATCCGAGGCACCCTCTATTCATTCTTGCGGATTCCTAAAACATTTTCATTTTAAAATATTCGACTCGGAATTTCCGGAGGTGTTTAAAAAGCGAAACACAAGGCGATTATCGCCCGACTAGAAATTTTATGGATCCCATTAAAATTGCGACAAAGACCTTTGGATTTTTAGAGGAAATCCGTAAGGAAGGAGCTATATCCCGCTAACGAGTGAGAAGTGGGTGCGACAGAACTTAAAGGATGTCGCCTGGACGTGTCCGATAGCGTCGTCTTTTAAGTTTCTTTAGAAATGGAAATTGCTCATTGAATATAGATCACCGACGTTATTAGACGTAATTCACTTGGTCTTATAACTAGAGAACGGATTTCGAAGGATTTAGAAATAGAGGTCTCAAATTGAATCGAAGCGGAGATAATCCATTAAATGTCGAATAGGATTAAAACAATGTCGAGATAAGAGGATTTAAATTTGTCATAATGCGTATAATTTATTTAAAAATTGTTGATGTTTTTATTAAAATACCTCACAAGGAAGTGTTGCAGAGGAAAATGCGAAAATAAAATCGATTTGAAATGAAGGGGAAAGTGAAACAGGTGCATTTAATATCTACTTTGATGTTCTGTTAAAATGGATAGCTATATTACTGTAGCGGTTGTTCATCGTTTACTTTTTACGTCTTTCCAGTGTAAATTAAGGTTAACCAAATTACGAAACTTAATATATATATAATACAAAATAAATTGTGGAATAAACTATGAACAACACAGTATTATTTTTTATGTGTTAATTGTAATTCTTAGAGTGTTAACCGAGTTAAGATTAACGGAAATGAGAAGTCACACAAATTTTTGATAATTGAACTGAGTTTGAAATGAAAAGTTATCGTTGTATTTATAATGATTGAAACGTATTACGTATTACGTATTACGTATTCCATATTTAGGTATTACGTATTTACGTATTACGTATTTACGTATTACGTATTTACGTATTACGTATTTACGTATTTACGTATTTACGTATTCCGGAACTACGTATTACAGATTTACGTATTACGAATTTACGTATTACGTATTACGTATTTACGTAATACAAATCCTTACCTTTCAGTACTTTCCCAATTTCCGTGAATAAAGAACAGATAAATATCTATACGTCATTTTACTTTTTGTTAGGCAACATGGATAATACGCAATCCTGTCCGTCAGGTCACATCTTTTGAAACATTTACCTCAAAAGTTAATTTTTTTACACTTCTTGATACCCTCCGAAAAGATAATACTGATAAAATATAGTAAAAATACGCTCAAATATAAGTTTGACCGTTGAACTTTCCAGCAAAAAATCATGAGATCTTTGTAATGTTTGGTAAAACTAGCTTTTTAACTGGGTGCAATTTTGGTCCAGCGTTTGACGCTAAGGAATTATCATTTCACAGAACTATCACAGCATTTTTTGTTTTAGGTTTTATTTCAGTCTTCTTAGAAAATCAGTTTGCATTATTAGTTTTAGGGTATTAAGAATTGCGGTACTTTCTTGCAAATTGTTTCGTTTCATCAAAAATATTATGTCATAGTACAATTCTAGTATACACAAAGTAAAGCTTAAAATTAAGCCAGTGAAGTTCAAGGTTTAAAAGTTTCAGGGCCTATTTATATAATAATACTGTTGATTTTAGTTTGCCGTAATTTTTGACATATTTAGCTCATTATTTATGTTAAATGTTAGGTAATAGGAATCTCAGAGTAGAATCAAATAAAAGCTTAACCTCCATGACGGTGACAAAATAAATTGTGGAATAAACTATGAACAACTCAGTATTATTATGTGTTAGTTGTAATTCATAGAGTGTTAACCCAGTTAAGATTAACGGAAATGAGAAATCACACAAATTGTTTATAATTGAACTAAGTTTGAAAACTTATCGTTGTATTTATAATGATTAAAACGTATTACGTATTACGTATTTACGTATTACGTATTTACGTATTACGTATTTACGTATTACGCATTTACGTATTACGTACTTACGTATTACGTACTTACGTATTGCGTATTCACGTATTACGTATTTACGTATTTACGTATTTACGTATTTACGTATTACGAATTTACGTATTACGTATTTACGTATTAAGCGTAAAAAGATCAATGTACATAATTTCCGCTTCGCGATTATAGTGAGTCTCCGTAAACCGTAAAGTTCGTTCTCGACCGCAACGAATTTCATCTCCTGCATTTTATGTCTTACGTTTACGGCGTATGCGCGCGTATGGCGCTATCTGTACGTGTACCGGCGAGTGAATAGCAGTTTCCAGTAAGTTGTAGGTTAACTGATAGTATTTTGATAGTTAGTGGCAACGAGAACACAGAACGAGAACGACTTCAGAATGAATTGTTGCTGCAGCAAGCCTTTTGTCCATAATTTATTATATCTACCACGATCTACCACGATCTACCACTGCTTAATACAATCAACAATAGCACTGACATGTGAGGTTATGTGTCGTTGTGTATATACTTCTCCGCTAGATGGCGCTCAATTTGTTGGAAATCATTGCGGCACTAAATAATAATTTCGTCGTCCGGAACAGCATGCGGTACGGCACGTTACGGATTGCATTTTTGCGGCACTATACTTGGTCCTTAACGTATTTACGTATTACGTATTTACGTATTACGTATTTACGTATTTACGTATTTACATATTTACGTATTACGTATTACGTATTTACGTATTACGTATTTACGTATTACGTATTTACGTATTACATATTTACGTATTACGTATTTACATATTTCGTATTTACGTAGTACGTATTTACGTATTACCTATTTACGTATTACGTATTTACGTAATACGTATACGTATTACGTATACCTACATATCCATGCATTCCCTAAATTTCACTAAATTTCATCAAATTGAGCTGGCCAGTTCTTTTTTTATTATAAGTGCAATCAATTATTAAACGATGCAAATGCCGGATAGTATCTTGCACAATCAATAAGTGAAACATAAAAGTAAAAAAAATAAGAATGTTTTATTTAAACCCGTTTATTTGAAATCCTTATCTTTCACTACCTTCCCAATTTCCCTGAATAAATAACAGATACATATCTATACGTCATTTTACTTTTATTAGGCAACATTGATGATATACGCAATCCTGTCCGTCAGGTCACATCTTTTGAAAAATTTACCTCAAAAGTTCATTTTTTTACACTTCTTGATACCCTCCGAAAAGATAATGCTAACTGATAAAATATAGTAAAAGTACGCTCAAATAAAAGTTTGACCGTTGAAGTTTCCAGCAAAAAATCATGAGATCTTTGTAATGTTTGGTAAAACTATCATTTTAACTGGGTGCAATTTTGGTCCAACGTGTGACGCTCAGGAACTATCATTTCACAGAACTATCACAGCATTTTTTGTAGTTCGAGATTCAAGGTTTTATTTCAGTCTTCTTAGAAAATCAGTTTGCATTATTATTTTTAGGGTACTAAGAATTGCGGTACTTTCTTGCAAATTGTGTCGTTAAAATTAAGCCAGTAAAGTTCAAGGTTTAAAAGTTTCAAGGCCTACTTACATAATAATGCTGTTGATTTTAGTTTGTCGTAATTTTTGACATTTTTAGCCCATTGTTTATGTTAAATGTTAGGTAATATGAATCTCAAAGTAGAATCATGACAACTTCGTAAAGTGGTATTTCCTCACGGTTAAACTCAGGATCAAAACAGATACTATCCACTTTAGTTCACTTCCTTTTAGTTGACGATTGCAGCTCTAATTTCAACCTACTTAGAGAATTGATCATAAGTTCCATACCCCTTTAAGGGCGCATAATGTGATTTTTTATATTTTGGTTTTTAAGAATATGAATGTAATGGAATCTATCGGTTGCAAGGTTTATAATCTCCAAAGAAAGCCCTATCGAAATGATCTGTCACCCTTCTGCTCCAGAATCCATGCCAACCGTTTTATTGAGGAATTTTATCCGTGAATAAGTGAGACAATTTCAAGAGATCCCCTACATAAAGTCTCTGATATTGCATAATCGCGTAGACGTTACCCCAAACCCCACGCAAAAATGAGAACCTCGCCGGTCCCACGTTTACTTTAGGTACTGTACTGTGTTATCTCATATACGAGATCGGCCGCGACGCAACATTTGCTCATCGTTCTCGCTACACCATATTTTCATTTCACGGTCCTATCCGTGCAGCGAAATATTTATTATCGACCCACGTTCTTCGCACCCTTAAAATTATTTTGCAAACTTTGTCGTGAAATATGTATTCCAGGACGTTATTAATTTTTGCATACCGCGGAAATAGTTACGAGCGGATTTGTTGGGTGGCGGTAATTAGTTTCCTGAAGGGTAATTTACGAAAGGAATGCAATAATGTGGTATTTCATTAAATTGTAGCATCTATGAGCAGACTTTCAATGCTATTAGCAAACGTTGTTGAAATTATAGGCATTGGCGTGAAATTAATTTGAAAACTAAAATTAAAATTATAACTGTTTCCAATAATAGACGACATAAAATAGACAGAAAGTTATAGTCGAGATCGGTCGTGTCTGCATTAAAATAAAACTGCCAAAATCTCAAAACTTTTTTTCGTCACGATTACAGAACACAAAATCATTAACAATGGCAATTTCTACATTGGACGATGTAGTCTACCGGAAGTGTACCGTAGGTTCGAAATCCTAGCGTTAATACGCATTGTAGAGATATGAAATTTTTACAGTGGTTTTCTGATGTACTATTGCATATTGGAAAGTATATAAAAGTAATAAAATATTAAATAACGACATTCATTTTTTTTGGTATAGATTATTATTTTATGAAAATGACTTTCCAAAATAGAACATAAAAAAATAGAAAGGTTTTACCTATGAACTTAGTTTGAATTATTTATCGTTTTTACGTGATTTCGAACCCGCGATTTAGAAAAAAATTGGTTTTTCTATGACACCTTTGACGTTAGCGTTTGATTAATGCGTTTTTCTACGTCCTATATCACCTGTGGTTAGTTTCCATTGCAAATAGTTTTTCTCAAAACACTAACAAAAATTTTCATTAGTGGGGTATACTTGCTTCTTATTATCAGCTTTATTACTTCAATTCTGTCATATTGGTATGTTTGTTTTCATTCCAAGGTAGTCCAAGAATTTCTTGTTGAAATAGTGATTTTCAGTAACTTGTTGACACAAACTTTTCACAATGTTCCTATATCCAACATTGTACGTGCAGGGTGTTGATGGTCTTTAGACCGAAGTTCTTATATGGGATGCCCAGCATTCGATTCGTTGTCATTTAAAACATTGTCGAATGCCCCGAGCTTCCACCATTTTTCCAATATCGGGGCCATTCAACCCGCCTGAAAGAAGATTCTTTAGATACCAAGTACGTATCACAGAAGCGCTTTAGATGTTCGGCATTTTCACATATTGCTCACATATTGCTAAAGTATGTCTATCCATTAGAAAGCGTCTAAGATGAACAACAGACTTTGGAAATTGCTCAAACTGTGGTTGAAGACGTCGTAAATTGTGAGCTCACACATTTTACAGGATGTTTGTACCTCGAACCACCATTGTATGATGCATATTTTATTTAGCTGCTGTAAGAGCTTGGTATTTTGTTCAGGTTTGCGCATATCCGACGTCCAGTGTCCAGTCAAAACAATTCGCCATGTAAAAATTACTCATTTCTTCATACAAATGACACATATATGATATATGAAGTAGAATATTGTTCCACAACTCAAAGGCGTAAGATATGTTTTAGGTACATCCAGTGAGAAGATAACCCATTGGTGCGGCGTTTCTCAAACTGCGGTACGCCTACCCCTGGCAGCGGAACGGAACTATTAGAGTGCCGTGAGCGGGAGAAGGACAGCAGGAGAAGTTTGAGAACCGCTGCATCGGTGGATCACGGCATTAAATACTTAATGGCGACTACAGAGTAACAAAGTAAATAATTGAGTAATGAGCTAATGTCATGGCCAGTACATTTTGTCGAGAAATATTCAAAATAGGTAGATTTTACTGTAAGTAAATTTTATAGAGTCATAAAATAATATGCCCGAGGTATAATAATGGCTTTAATAGAGCAGGAAAGTAGATTGATGAGCTGATTGTACCCCGCCAGGCACTAAGTAATCGATAGTATTGCAAACCAACAAATTTATTACACGACTAAAGTCATTAATACCATACTGGTTATTAATGGTTGAAACGCTGCCCAACTAAAAGGCAGTTAATATCGTAGGGTAGCGGCAGTAATTATTGCATAGCACAGAGCAGACAAGTAATAAAATTTGAACAATTTTAAATTACAGATTCATAAAACCTTGTCAATAAAAAATTTAATCAGAATTAATTGCCTTAACTTCTAAATATTACAAGCTCCGACTTTAATTGTAAAATTTATTAGTAGTGAAAACTGATCTGAAATGTCTGCCATAAATATTACAAAAGCAGGAGTTTTCTTGCAGCTGGTTTGAGTTTTATCTGAATTTATTTAGTTAGTGCGATTATTCCTATTATTATTGCCTTCACGGGATTGAGCCCTTTTTCCTTTTACAGATTTTAAATTATATCAACCAAAATAAATGTGGTATACATGTACGTTATTTACTACATACGTTTATGACAGGTTTACAGAATGTTAACAAAAACAATCAATATAAACGAGACGAGATCTACATTACAGATATAATGTAGTAATTTAACGAAGTTTACTTGATAATTACTTTGTTTTTAATTACTTGTAATTAATTCCTATAATTCACATCTAATTTATTTGCATAAAGCATATAAATACATACAATCGCCAGTTCACATTTGGATAAGTGTTTGTAAGTGTCAACTAAATGCTATACTCAGATAAATAAATACAAAAACTTTTGGTAAATTTTGTCCGCATATCCACCCTATAATTTTGTGGCGGTAATATTAAAAGTAAATAAATACTTGTTTACCCTTTTCTGAAATCGTACAGAAGGGAAAGAAAATTGTGGTGAAATTTGGTGTGTTTAAAGAAGGTATTATATATCTATGAAAATCTAAATTTACATGTTGCTTATTTACCCCTTGCTTTACAAATAAGGAAACAGATGCTTATACCATATTAAACAAGCGTCAACTATGGGGTGTAAAAACGAGGAGCAATTAGCAGTTTATGAAACTACCTGTTGCTTAAAAACCGAATTTATTACAAACCTGCATAATTGATAATAGAGCAGATAGATAGTAGACTCTCCTATAGAAATCAAGAAACATCCGAAAGCAATACAGTTAACGGGGTAAAAATACGGACTGATTTTGTATTGCAATTGGTAAGATACAAATTAAAATAGTATAGGAAAATATGAAGTACCATATTCAGATTCTTCGATCTTCTAAAATTAAGAATTATAAGTGTTGTGCAATTTTCCCCAAATTTGCTTAAGGGTTGCAAAACAGTGGGGTGTTATATGAAAGTTGATATTCTAGACCAGCGTTTCTCAGCTGGGGTTGCGCGGAACCCTGGGGTTCCGTGTGATGTCGTCAGGGGTTCCGCGGAAAAATAGTAACAAATAGCGGTGACGGGCGCCAGTTCATGGGCGCATTATTCAATGTTATTTTTATGTATTATTTTAGCATGGGATTATTATTTGAAATATTGGATTAATAACCAAGGTGAATCCATGAATAATTTTAATTTGGAGCCCTTCTAACCCAATAAATCACTGTTATTTCGATATAACATCCAACTGCCAACATTCTACACTAGTCATTAACTTCAATTGACAATATTAGGAAACAACAATCTGGCAGAGTTATTGGTCAAACTCTAACATTATATGTTTTCAATATTTTTGCCTTTCCAAATGTGTGACAAAATAAACCTATAATTTGAATCTGCTGCTCATAATGGTTGGTACTTTAGGAGAAGAACAGAGTTGTAGGTGGTAGATTTCAATATGATCTTACATTCCAGATAAGATAACTTTACCAGACAGTTCTGAGCTTCTATGACGAAAATTATGTCGGTCCTCATCATAAAAGAAAACCAATAAATATACAGAGTGAGTTGCAATTATAGACGAAAATTTATGCGGACAGGAAAGTATCAAAGTGTTGAAATTACTATCAAATTTCGTGAATGCATTTAATTAAACAAAAAATTATTAAATTAAATTGAAGTAAGTACTAATTTTGACAATGAAACAAATTTATTGTACACAAATTGTGCTCGAGATCGTCTATGTTACGGGTGGGAGTCCCACAGGGTTCAATTTTAGGGCCTCTGTTGTTTATAATATACATGAACGATTTGCAGAGGCATATGAACTGTGGTAATCTTTTTCAGTTTGCGGACGATACAACCGTAGTGATTTCGCATGGCAAGTTGGCGGGGCTATCCGCATTGGCAACTGAGGCAATCAATGCGATGACCCGTTGGTGTAGGGAAAATGGCATGGTGTTAAATCAGTCAAAAACTGCACTAATTCAGTTTTCGCTAGATGCACCCAAAAGCAGTATGTTGGCCAGAGAATCAGGAGTCTCGCTACCATTAAGCTCCTCTAGCAAGTTTCTGGGTGTTAATATACAAAGTAATTTGAGGTGGGATGTACATGTCAACCACACAATTAAAAAATTAAGCAGATCGTACTTCTCCATATATAAGTTGAGAAATATTGTTGCAGTTGAAGCTATACGAACGTATTATTTTTCATGCGTGGAATCTGTGTTGTCATATGGAATTATTCTCTGGGGTTCGTCATCAGATATGCTTTCCCTATTTCGGCTCCAGAAGAGAATATTAAGATGCATGCTACATTTGGGATTTAGAGAGTCGTGTAGAGAGCATTTTAGGGAGCATCGCATATTAACCCTCCCTTGCCTGTACATATATCGGTTGTTGTGTTATTATAAAAGAAACGTAACCATTTTTTCGAGAAACTCTGATGTGTCGACGTCGGTGGTGACTCGCGGAGCTTCTCGTCTTGCGATCCCCCGTCACTCGTCGTCCGCCTTTGAAACAGGGCCAAGCTATATGATAGTTAAAGTATTTAATGCCCTGCCACCCGGCATACCTTCTCAAACAAGAATAGCGTTTCAGAATGCAGTTAAGCAGTATCTTATTGCCCATTCTTTTTACTCCGTCGAGGAATATTTAACTGCGCCGCATGCTGACTGATTATTTACTGTTGTTTTATGTATGTGTTTTAGCATTACGAGTGTAGTGTGTGTACATGAACAATTTATTGAGTATTTTTAAAATGTATTTTTCTTTTGACCATTGTCCATATCTTGAAAGATCTTACGGCAAATAAAGACATTTATTTATTTATTTATTATTTATTTATTTATTTAGTGCTTCACATATTTTTATTTATAATTTGGTATGTTTTTGCATTTAATTTTCACCTCGAGTTATAAATTACCTTGTATCAGTATAATTTTCAACATTGTGTATGTATGACCAAGCTTTTTCTTATTTAACAAACTTTAAGAGAAAATACAGAGATCATCCGTTATAGATACAATTAGTGTGTATACGTATCTTCTACTTGGGTGTTTATTCCCTCACTTTGTTTCTAAGAACGTAATTATTGTTCTGACTAAAATGTGTCATAAGGACTTATTTATTTTTTCAATACCCTAAAAAATACCAAAATATTAATAAAACAGTATTTTAAATAACTCTAACTGCTTAAGGACTATTAACTTGATATCAATAGATCCATATGAAACTTTTTACTCAGAATAAATGTTTCTTAATTTTTGTATTTTGACCAATGATTTTTTTTTAATTCATATGATATTTATTTATTTAATTATTTGTGAAAGGTAGTTTTTTGTATTCTTCGTTTTCGCATTGTTTGATTTGCATTTTCTTCTTCCTTCCTTTGGTAATACTTGAAGGAACTAAAAAGAACAAATAAGTTTGTACCTAGAGAGAAATATCTGCAATGTTACAGAAAATGAATGTAATAATCTACCAAAAAAATCTGATGTGGCCAGGCACATGACTTTATCATACTATATATAAAATTAATAGTTTAGCTGCATGAGATTCTATTTGAACGAGATCGGCTATGTCTGCATTAAAATAAAACTAGTAGAACTAGACAGATATCTCGATTAAAGCTGCGTTCGGATGTTGTACTCCGTTGACACCGGGTACACCGTCCAAATGACACTTACGTGTTAGTGGGTGTAAAAAGTGTAACGGTATTCAATATCCGAACGCAGCCTATATTGACAGTAGTATTTTCAAAACATTAGCGTTTGACACTAGCTACTGTCATTAGAATCAAAAAATCTGACATATCCTGGCTACTAGTTTTAAAGCAGTACGACCGATCTCGATGAAATAGAATTTGCTCATGCAGCTAAACTATAGATTCTACCAAAAAAAGTCATATACATAAATTATAGAAAATTTCCTCTCCTTTAATTTATTATTTAACTATTTTGACGACATTACACAAATAGCGGCTCATTTACAAAATCTTCGAAAAATGCTAAGAGTAAACCACCAGTTCCTTTGGACCCTTTTCAACAGAAAGCTTTTCAGCTCTAAGTTTGGTTATGAAACTTCTAAATATGAAGTTTTGTCCCGATACCTTTAGTAGTTTCTCCGGAATCGTCGCCACAAAAACGGGTACACACACACACACACATACACACACACATACACACACACATACACACACACACAGACATTTTTTTGTACCTCGGTCAAAAATGTTCAGGGGACCAAAAAAGACATATTTCCGCTAAAATCTCAAAAATTTTTTTTGGCATGATTACAATACTTTACATACTGCGTATGATAAAGTAAAAACTGTAAAGGAAGAATTAACTGTAACATCGCTGGTTATTGGATACCAGCTAAATTTCTGTATTGTTTTTACACAATTCACATATTCCACAAACATATAATAATAATAATAATAATAATAATAAAGTGGTTTATTATTGGTATATTCCTGTGAAATTACCACAGTATCACCATAATTTGACAGGATATTTTTTAAATTCTACAGGAAAAATACTTTAATTTCACAGTAGTAAGTAATATTCAATCATTGAACTGCGTTTCTTTACAGACTTGTATCTGGTTACTTGAAATACGTTACCCGTTTTTCTGTACGCAAAAAAATACTCGAAATACCTTGGAAACGACATTGTATATTTTTTTGTTGGGTTCCGCCAGGTTTCAACCCTATTTAAAGGGTTCCGCAAGAGTAAAAAGGTTGAGAAACGCTGTTCTAGACTCTTGAAGTGCTAAGAAACTAAAGAAATGCCTACATATACAAACGTAAAGTACAAGTGTAAAACATCTATTGTCAATTGGGTATAGAGAATTTGTCCTGAATTGAAGTGAATATGTTTTGATCAAATCTTGAACATTTCCTTAATTTTGATATTTGTCAGATACACGAATCTGTAGTGTGTGCTTCCATGTGTGAAAACTTTTTTTAGGCCCTATATTGTATAATTTGATATAGGAAAGTATTTAAAAAAAAGACAAGCAGTTCTTCCAGTTATTTAATCACATTTCCATCCTCCTTGGGCTCACTGTAAACACACAACTATATTTACTAACATCATCCTAAGTGAAATTGCAATTCCAATTGATCCATTTGCTTCTATAATTACCATGTTGTCTCACCTCCAATATTCATAATTGTTAGTGACACACATTTGCCAGTGTACACACTACGTGCAAACGGAGGTGCGGTCAGTTGTGGTTATATTTGCTGGTCGTTCGTTCAGAAGATAATTAAACACTGTATGTTAGCGACGCACACCCGTTTATTGGATCAACAGTCAACAAACGCCTAAAAGCTTTCTTACACTAACACCGGATGCCGGCTAAATTCAATTTTCCGCCAGTTGCACACACACACACACACACAGAAGTCATTCCGTGTTTTATTTTTCTTACGCACGGTTAATTAAGAGTTTGTATGTCGAAAGCAATCAATCACCTGGGAAAAAAAGGTTAACAAGTCAAGTGTGATTTATAGGAATGAAGGAACGAACATACATCATGCGAAATTGGGCGTATCGGCTGTTGAAGTAATTACAAAGTTTTAGCTAAGTTAAAGGGTCATATTTATCAACCTCAAACTATCGGTAAGTTACGCGAAATATTTTAAAAGGTAACATACTCGATAGTCGATTGATCGTCTAGAAAAAACAATCGATTTGTCAAGTACACTTTACTTTTCGATAGTGCCTGAACAGTTCCCTGAAATATTGCCTAAACTTTTATTTAAATAGTAAAAACTGCGTGAGAAGTTGTGCTAACGTTGTTTAGAAAAGGAGCAAGTCTCAGTAGATTGCTTGTATCTCCGCCATTTTCTAGTCTATATTAAGTAAACGCAATTGAACGATTTTAAATCGGTGTTTCACCTGCCAAAATGTCCATTCTTAATTGCTTATGGAAAATATGGGGAACCTTTTCCGGGCGCGCGAAACGCGACCGTCACCCTAAACGGACCATTCTACGTTGCGTGAGTTTTCGAAATCGACGAAAAACGGCCTCTCGGGCGATTTTGCTTCTAAATTTTCCGAAACGCGAGCGATTTTGGTGAAAGGACCTCAACATTTCAGTAGCTGTTTATGTCGCGTCGTCATGGCTGCGAGCTAGAAACGTCAAAAACACAACCATAACCTATTCACATTGGTATGTACAAAGCTAAGCGATTTCATTATCTGCGGGGGCCTAAAAGCACAAACTCCGTAGTCCGTACCCACAAATAATCTTTGACAAACCTATAACCATGTTGTACCTATAATAATAATTATTAATTCGTGATTATTTGCCTTTGCGTTAATATTTGTTTGAAGAATGTGTATCGATCCAATGAATGTTATTTGTGAAAAGTTCGCGTCTCAAACCCAACGTGAAAGCACCGCTCAGAACCTATTTTAACCTAATACGAATACAACTCTTGAGAGGTTACATATTAGATGGCACCACAAGATATTTCTGCTACTAGCGCCCCTAGCGGGCGTGAAATATCGTCACATAACCTATAATTATACATAAGTTTGAATGAACACTATACATGCACTATACAAAATTTAGCTGCAAGAGCAAGAAGTAGTAGAAGATCAATAGGGTGTGGAATTGATAGAAGCGCCTGAAAAAAGCCTCCAATGGCTCGGAATATGGTCCCCAGCAAAATTTTGTTGCAAAGGCTGATCACCCACTTCAAACTACTTTGAACTGCCCGTGGTTCTTTCGAATGGTTTCTCCAGATTAAACTAAAATACAGTAAGAGAATTATATGGAATTCATCAATTTGTTGGCAACATTGAGGTTAGTTTTGAGTTTAGAATGCGTAGCTTTTGTTAATTTAATATTTTTGCAGGTAATGTGGTATGATGAAAAGAGTACACACGCAGTGGAAATGGTTCCAGGTCTTTCCGAATAACAGCAACTTGCTTTGCGTAGACAAGCTACCATAACAAGTGGCAAACAATTATTTATTTAAGAAAAAACTTGACCCAAAAGATATTGGGCGTACCAAGGGAGTACCGGAGAGACCAAGGGGCCGCAGTCGATAATAATCATTGTCGACAGTAAAGGGATATATTTTTATATTGCAGTTTAAAGTGCCTACCTATATTTTAGATTTGGCTATGACGCAAGGTTACTAAAAATAGATAGGTCTGTCTGGTAACTTATAGCATACGTCACTCAGTTTACCACATGAAGTTAACTGGTATGGAATTTAATGTTTACGTGAGCGTATAAAAAAATACTAATAATTTTAGTTCATTGTTTTCTGAATGATTTATTGGAGATGGGTGATAAAGCCCTCTAAGCTGCAAGCCTTCTAATACCTATGAATTCAAATGAATTTGAATGGGCATATCAAGTGGTATGCAAATTTTGGTATCTTTGGGTATGACGTTAAATTTTTGTAAATAATAATTTAGTTCATGTGGTCACGGCAACCAAATGCATTTTTTGTCAGTGAGGTGCAGGCAATAAATCTTAAACAATTAAATGGGTTAAATCATCTCAAGATTAGATAATATTAATTTTAGGTATTAGTTTTGGGTATTATATACCTATTGTATTATTACTAGATCTATCATTAAGATTTCTATCAATTTCATTTGTTAACTAAATTGTGTTTTGTTTATAGTAGACATTAATAAATTTTAAATTAAATATTTTCACATTATTTTATTATGTGTGTTTTATCTTGCTTGACGAGGGTACTCTAACATATTTCCCGTTTGTTTTTACGAAGGAGGAAAGGTAGATACTGGTATACAAATTTATAAATTTATTTTATATTTTACGTTTTATTTTATTTAAAAAGTGAGCATCTGGCTGTATAGTGTTTGTCCAATATCAAAACAAAAACCAGAACTATAAAGTATCAAAAATATTATGCTAATGCAACTTGGCATAAAATTGAGTAATTTGAACAAATTTAGCTTATTTTTGTAGTTCATTTAAGTCGGTATTGGGAAAAATAAATCTAACATTTTTTTTTCAAGTGACAAACATCTTTGATATTAACTGAAAGAAAAAAAATGACAAATCAATTTTAATTTTTTCAATAATGTTATCTATATACGGTATACTGTAGTTGCTTAGCCAACCACATGCTATTATATAAAAAAGCAGTGCACTGTTACCAGATTGGGGGATTTTCTCTCACATTTGGGCGGTTTCCCTCCAAAAGTAGTATCTTTACCTTAGGGATAAAAGAAAGTTTTGAGGGTAAACTAAAGATTGTAGTTGTAATTGTAATTTATTTTGACAGCAGACTCGCCAAATATTGAGTAACAGAGAAATATGTACCTCATGGCTGGTTATGTACCCAATTTTCAACATTTATTAAGCCTAATTTTATTGGCGGTGACTTTACCGAATTCACTGATCTACCTAAATAGGCGATATACAGGTCCACTAGTCTATATTAAGTAAACGCAATTGAACGATTTTAAATCGGTGTTTCACCTGCCAAAAAATCCATTCTTAATTGCTTATGGAAAAAATGGGGAAGGTATTTCAGTCGCGCGGAGCGCGACTGTCCCCCTAAATGGACCATTCTACGTTGCGTGAGTTTTCGAAATCGACGAAAAACGACCTCTCGGGCGTTTTTGGTTCAAAATTTTCCGAAACGCGAGCGATTTTGGTGAAAGGACCTCAACATTTCAGTAGCTGTTTATTCCGCGTCGTCATGGCTGCGAGCTAGAAACGTCAAAAACGCAACCATAACCTATTCACATTGGTATGTACAAAGCTAAGCGATTTCATTATCTGCGGGGGCCTAAAGCACAAACTCCGTAGCCCGTACCCACAAATAATGTTTGAGAAACCTATAACAATGTTGTACGTATAATAATAATTATTAATTCGTGATTATTTGCCTTTGCGTTAATATTTGTTCGAAGAATGTGTATCGATCCAATGAATGTTATTTGTGAAAAGTTCGCGTCTCAAACCCAACGTGAAAGCACCGCTCAGAACCTATTTTAACCGAATACGAATACAACTCTTGAGAGGTTACATATTAGATGGCACCACAAGATATTTCTGCTACTAGCGCCCCTAGCGGGCGTGAAATATCGTTATATTTATAATAACCTATAATTATACATAAGTTTGGATGAACACATGGAGGAAGGGATGAACACTATACAAAATTTAGCTGCAAGACCAAGAAGTAGTAGAAGATCAATAGGGTTGGAATTGATAGAGGCGCCTGAAAAAAGCCTCCAATGGCTCGGAATATGGTCCCCAGCAAAATTTTGTTGCAAAGGCTGATCACCCACTTCAAACTACTTTGAACTGCCCGTGGTTTTTTCTAATGGTTTCTCCAGATTAAACTAAAATACAGTAAGAGAATTACATGGAATTCATCAATTTGTTGGCAACATTGAGGTTAGTTTTGAGTTTAGAATGCGTAGCTTTTGTTAATTTAATATTTTTGCAGGTAACGTGGTATAATGAAAAGAGTACACACGCAGTGGAAATGGTTCAAGGTCTTTCCGAATAACAGCAACTTGCTTTGCGTAGACAAGCTACCATAACAAAGTGGCAAACAATTATTTATTTAAGAAAAAACTTGACCCAAAAGATATTGGGCGTACTAAGGGAGTACCGGAGAGACCAAGGGGCCGCAGTCGATAATAATCATTGTTGACAGTAAAGGGATATATTTTGCCTACCTGTACTTTAGATTTGGCTATGACGCAAGGTTACTAAAAATAGATAGGTCTGTCTGGTAACTTATAGCATACGTCACTCAGTTTACCACATGAAGTTAACTGGTATGGAATTTAATGTTTACGTGAGCGTATAAAAAAATACTAATAATTTTAGTTCATTGTTTTCTGAATGATTTATTGGAGATGGGTGATAAAGCCCTCTAAGCTGCAAGCCTTCTAATACCTATGAATTCAAATAAATTTGAATGGGCATATCAAGTGGTATGCAAATTTTGATATCTTTCGGTATGACGTTAAATTTTTGTAAATATGTAATAATTTAGTTCATGTGGTCACGGCAACCAAATGCATTTTTGTCAGTGAGGTGCAGGCGATAAATCTTAAACAATTAAATGGGTTAAATCATCTCAAGATTAGATAATATTAATTTTAGGTATTAGTTTTGGGTATTATATACCTATTGTATTATTACTAGATCTATCATTAAGATTTCTATCAATTTCATTTGTTAACTAAATTGAAAATTATGCATTGAATCCAACTTTGTTCTAAAATTCAAATATGAATATTGTGTTGTAAATAATACTATTTAGTTATAAAATAATTAATTAGGGTTCTTCAATGATTACTTTAAATGTTGATACTTATTCTTGAGTTTTTGGTTTATAGTAGACATAAATAAATTTTAAATTAAATATTTTCACATTATTTTATTATGTGCTCTTGCTTGACGAGGGTACTCTAACATACTTTCCGTTTCTTTTACGAAGGAGGAAAGGTAGACACTGGTACATTTTATGTTTTATTTTTATTGAAAAATTGAGCATCTGGCTGTATAGTTTTTGTCCAATATCAAAACAAAAACCAGAACTATAAAGTATCAAAAATGTATGCTATTGCAACGTTTAGGTCTTCCGCACTTCATAAAATTGAGTAATTTGAACAAATTTAGCTTATTTTTGTAGTTCATTTAAGTCAAGGTTCACGGTATTGGGAAAAATAAATCTAACATTTTTTCTTCAAATGACAAGCATCTTTCATATGAACTGAAAGAAAAAAAATAACAAATCTTTTAATAATTTTTTCAATAATGTTATCTATATACGGTATACTGTAGTTGCTTGGCCAACCACATGCGTTTATATAAAAAAGCAGTGCACTGTTGCCAGATTGGGGGATTTTCTCTCACATTTGGGCGGTTTCCCTCCAAAAATAGTATCTTTACCTTAGGGATAAAGGAAAGTTTTGAGGGTAAACTAAAGATTGTAGTTGTTAGGCTGACACATGGGACAAATGTTTATCACATTTTTATTTGGACGACAAACTCGCCAAATAGTGAGAAATTGGTACCTCATGGCAGGTTATGTACCCAATTTTCAACATTTATTAAGCCTAATTTTATTGGCGGTGGCAACTGTTTTTTTGAGACATCCTTCTACATATGCTGTCAATTGATTCCTGCGATCTACCCAATTAACTGATCTACCTAAATAGGCGGTCTACAGGTCCACTAGTATTATTAGTTAACATTTTTCGGAAACAATACTTCATTAGTTGAACATTAAGGTGTGCCAATCCTGCTAATTTTTACACTGTTGTCTATACTATTATTTGTACATACTAGGTTTTTTTGTATACGTCCCCTCGTTGCTTAAGGGGTGGTTCCCGTTCAAAGGCCCCAAAAATGCCTCAATTACAGGATTTTTCTTTTGATACAAAATAAATTATTTTGAGAATTTTTTTGTGGTTTTTATTTGTATACAAAAGAATTATTATCTTGAATATTGACAAAAAAAAAATTCAAAATGGCGGCTCCAGCTCTCCGCCACCAAAGCCGCGCCCGGCGCGAACTGACGTGCGCGGTACCTTGTACAGCCTCGCCAAGTGATCTGAAACCAAAAACACAAAAAGATTCTTAAAATAGATTAAATTTGTCGTACCCTATCGTTTTCCGATTTTGAAAAAATCTCTTTGGAACAAAATGCGGGCCGTTTAAAAAAGAGAAACTCATTTTTTCATGCTTTTCCTTTAACGTAAAAATACACATATTAACAATATTTTTTTTCGAAAAAAGTCTCCGTCAGGGCCCCTAAATTAAATTAGCTTTAATTTGAGGGGTGAAACTTTGAAATCTGTGCATTCCTCGAAGCTCTAGAGCGTACCGCGCGTCGAAAGATATTGTTTCTAGAAAAACGCGTTTGAAGTTATACGTAATAAAAAATCGTATTCAACGTTAGTTTCTGACAACTTACATTTAATCAGCTATTCCAGTACCATATAGGGTCCCTTCTTCTTCTTCGAGGAGTATGCTTTTTTGGATTTGCATGATCATTTTTTCAATCCTGGCCTGTTTTTCGAGCTCCGACAATTCTTTAGCCCCTGCGGTGATGCGCTTTTTTTCAGTGCTCTCGGCGAAAATTCTGCTGTTGTTCCCAATGACGATTCCCAGCGTATTCACAGTTCTCAAAATATATGAATAGCCCTCATTGAAAATACCAGCAGCTATATGCTGCTATTTGTATCGTTTGTACACCACAATGAATGTGTTTGGGAGAAAGCTTCCAAATGCAAGAGTTGAAACTTTCGTTATCATTTTGTTTTTCCTCCGGTGCATCTTTGCAATAAATCATCACTGGAAAGAACCTCATACACTGGTCGAACGTCAGGACAGATTCTTGAAGGGCAGGTTCATGGTGAAAATCGGCAAGTTGACCGTAGCTTCTGCGACACGCCACTTGCACCAAGAGCGCGTTCGGATAATCGGGTAGGGCACGGTGAGAGTGACGCGCTGCATAATAGGCGGACTAATGTCATACGGCGTTTATCTGCATATAAGAGAGAGAGACAGTCGACCCAGGTTATATAAGCATTGCTCTCCCCAATTAAATTCGGTTTGTCAGGGTAGGGTATGCCCTACCCTGACAAACCGAACGCGCTCCAACTGTTCTCTCCTGGCGGGCAGTTCTCGTGATTCGCTTCGTCTGTGGAACGTTTATGAAGGAAAGTAACTCGCGGTCTTCAATTTCTTGGCGGAAGTGCTGACAAAGTCTTTCTCATTTTCCATTTCCTCTGGATTATAACTGACTTTCTTTTTCCGCGGACGAGCAGGGCGCGCTTTTCCCAGTGAACTTTTTCGCGTGTTTGGCATTTTTACGGCACGTTACCATTCACACGATCGTCGCACGACTGAGTGCACGTTGCTTCAAAAGAAATGGTCGTCCAAACTGAAATATCGCACTATACGTGCAGGTAAATATCATAATATATCCAATGCGCAACCGGCCTTGTTTTGGCGACCAACGTATATATAAGCGAGTTTACATTAGATTGGAACGTGTATAAATTCGTCCAGAAGACCCTAAACTTGCTACATGCTGTATACTCGACCCATCAGGTATAGAAAGAAGGTCTCGTCTCTTAGCCGCGCCGAGCGCCCGTTCGGCGAGTCCGGAGCGCCGACACACTGTTCTGCCCGACCCCGTATATCTCGAGAACTACATCATATATCGAAAAATCCTTTCTCTCACGTATTCTCGACAACATAAGGATGAAAATTAGGAAAAGAATTTGTTTCGTTTTTTTCATCGATTTGGACGGGAACCTCCCCTTAATAAAAAAATAACAGCCATAGATCTTGAGGTAGAAAAACATTTTTTAGTTCAAATTGCAGCCTTTTCTAGTTGAAATTTTCAGGGCATATAACTTTATTGGATGGGTATTAACACAGGAATTCTTATGTTTCAAATAACTATTATTTCCGTCTTTACATATTGCTTTGAATTTCAGCCTCAAAAAATGTCCGTAAGGTGTGCTTGCCCTTAAGCGCACTGTGGTGCCTCTTGTCTATATTAAGTAAACGCAATTGAACGATTTTAAATTGGTGTTTCACATGCCAAAATGTCCATTCTTAATTGCTTATGGAAAAAATGGGGAGGGCATTTCAGTCGCGCGGAGCGCGACTGTCCCCCTAAATGGACCATTCTACGTTGCGTGAGTTTTCGAAATCGACGAAAAACGACCTCTCGGGCGTTTTTGGTTCAACATTTTCCGAAACGCGAGCGATTTTGGTGAAAGGACCTCAACATTTCAGTAGCTGTTTATTCCGCGTCGTCATGGCTGCGAGCTAGAAACGTCAAAAACGCAACCATAACCTATTCACATTGGTATGTACAAAGCTAAGCGATTTCATTATCTGCGGGGGCCTAAAGCACAAACTCCGTAGTCCGTACCCACAAATAATGTTTGAGAAACCAATAACAATGTTGTACGTATAATAATAATTATTAATTCGTGATTATTTGCCTTTGCGTTAATATTTGTTCGAAGAATGTGTATCGATCCAATGAATGTTATTTGTGAAAAGTTCGCGTCTCAAACCCAACGTGAAAGCACCGCTCAGAACCTATTTTAACCGAATACGAATACAACTCTTGAGAGGTTACATATTAGATGGCACCACAAGATATTTCTGCTACTAGCGCCCCTAGCGGGCGTGAAATATCGTTATATAACGCGTGGCAGTAGAATATATAGATATAACGTATAATTATACATAAGTTTGGATGAACACATGGAGGAAGGGATGAACACTATACAAAATTTAGCTGCAAGACCAAGAAGTAGTAGAAGATCAATAGGGTGTGGAATTGATAGAGGCGCCTGAAAAAAGCCTCCAATGGCTCGGAATATGGTCCCCAGCAAAATTTTGTTGCAAAGGCTGATCACCCACTTCAAACTACTTTGAACTGCCCGTGGTTCTTTCTAATGGTTTCTCCAGATTAAACTAAAATACAGTAAGAGAATTACATGGAATTCATCAATTTGTTGGCAACATTGAGGTTAGTTTTGAGTTTAGAATGCGTAGCTTTTGTTAATTTAATATTTTTGCAGGTAACGTGGTATGATGAAAAGAGTACACACGCAGTGGAAATGGTTCAAGGTCTTTCCGAATAACAGCAACTTGCTTTGCGTAGACAAGCTACCATAACAAAGTGGCAAACAATTATTTATTTAAGAAAAAACTTGACCCAAAAGATATTGGGAGTACCGGAGAGACCAAGGGGCAGCAGTCGATAATAATCATTGTTGACAGTAAAGGGATATATTTTGCCTACCTGTACTTTAGATTTGGCTATGACGCAAGGTTACTAAAAATAGATAGGTCTGTCTGGTAACTTATAGCATACGTCACTCAGTTTACCACATGAAGTTAACTGGTATGGAATTTAATGTTTACTAATAATTTTAGTTCATTGTTTTCTGAATGATTTATTGGAGATGGGTGATAAAGCCCTCTAAGCTGCAAGCCTTCTAGCGATTTTGGTGAAAGAGCCTCAACATTCCAACAGCTGTTTATTTCACGTCGTCATGGCTGCGAGCTAGAAACGTCAAAAACGCAACCACCATAACCTCATCATAACATAACCTATTCACATTGCAGTGGGTATCTATACAGAGCTAAGCAATTTGTATACGTACTTAATACCTTCAATACATACAAGCATAATTGGAATGATCTGGTAAAATTTGACAAATAGCGAATGTTACCGCGCAGTTAATCTGCTACGAAAACACAGTAAGTAAATTAATAGAGATGATTAGCTTTTCGTTTAAATTTGGCCGCCTACTTTACCTCTAATTGATTACAGTTTGAGACATAGCTTAGATGGCACCCATGTACGCCAGTCGGGTCTGCGGACAGCGCCAATGTCAAGAACCACCACCTATTACCTAACGTCCTAACCTAATATTTTGATGGTGAAATTTCACAAACAACCGCACGCATAGCATAAGGTGAGTTTATTACAGATTATTTGTAGAACACATTTACTTATTTATTAATAATTTCAGGATGGAAACAAACTGTCGTACAGTAATAAATCGTACGTATTTAGCCCCACATACAAAACATCTTCCAGGTCAAAGTATATCGAAAGACACAGATGGCATATAACTCAGTTCTACCATACCATAGCCCCTACAAACTACAAGAACGCAAGAAAGAAGCCTAGAACGTGAACATCAGCTCATTATGCCAGAAATGAGGATGACTCCAAAGAAAATAAACAAGAACTTTTCCTCTAATCAAACATTTAGTACAAGAATTTGAAGGAATTAAACTATTTTCTATTATTTTGAGGTTAGATTAATTTTTGTATATTTAGTTGAATTTATTTTAAATTGATTTTTGCGGATAACATCTACGATGTGAAAAATAGCATGGAGGAACAAGGAATCTGATTTTGGTTTAAAGAAAGTTATATCAACATTTGTGATTCGGCCAATGGTAAGTCTCGGTCACCCGTAATGTGATTTTCAATTTCATATACATACGCACCAATCATATTACAAAGAATACAATTTCCAATCAAGGTCTGTATTGCTATAACCATAAATGTGGACAAACTTTGGATTTAGTTGGAATGTATTTACTTCAACCCCCTTTGCACACGGCCAGCTAAATGTGGCATTTTGACTACTGGTGTGGGATGCTACGTAGGTACGTGTAAATTGACAAAACGTTTTCTCAGGGGCGATTATGGAAAAAGAGTCTATTCAAATTAACAGGTATATGTTACGAAGAAATATTTAAATTTGTAAATACTCAATTTTTTTGCTTATTTTATTGTTTTCTGTAATATATACATATGTATACACATGTATAGAATGATGTGCAATCGTTCTACAAATATATGTTAATGTGCACAGTCTCTGTAAAGGAACTAATTTAATTTTTAACCTCAATCATATGTTTTACATACTTATTTATCATTGCTTATTTGTTATTTAAAAATACTAATCTTAAAAATACTAATGTTATTAATCTACAATACCAATCTGTATGAGTAGTGACCAACCAAGCAGTACAGTGTATAAAAAAAACTTTTTGGAAAATCAAAGTTTTAAGTTGATTTAAGTTGTCTATGAACCCACATATAACATCAACAAGATTGACACAATTAAGAAAAAATAGGTCTCCCACAAGAAGCCTAAAGTTTATATTTTGTTTCAAATGTTTTTTTTAGTAAGGGTAAAGTATTTTTCAAGTTGAAAATTTTTAACTATAGATTGTGAAATAATAGTATAAAAATATTACTCTACTGCAAGATTTAGGTCTCCTGCACTTGGCATAAAATTGAGTAATTTTAACAATTAAAGCTTTTTTTTTGTATTCCATGTAAATTAACTGGGAACAAAATCTAACAATTATATATTTTTTTTTTCAAGTAACAAACATCTTTAACTTAAAAAAAAATCAAAAATATTTTTTTTCAATAAAGCTTATAAGTGTAGATTGTAGTTGCTGAACCAACAACATGCCAGTATATAAAAAATAACTTAATGTTAAATTTGACAAATATACAATTGACATTATATAAGTTGATAAAAAGTTGTTTTTATGGACCCATGTATACTATCAACAATTTTTGCCTAATTTTGTTTACATTTTTATTAAGATCATGTTTGTCACTTGAAAAAAAAAACAATACCAACATGTTACGAAGAAATATTTAAATTTGTAAATATTTCATTTATTACTTATTTTATTGTTTTCTGTAATATATACATATTTATACAATGATGTAATTGTTGTACAAATATATATTATTATGAACATTCTCTGTAAAGTAACTAATTTAATTTTTAGCCTCAATCATATGTTTTACATACTTATTTCATTATCACTTTACTGGTAATTTTTGCTTTTGTTTGTACAATAATGAAGTTGCAATAAAGTATGTCTATAATTTAATAGAGGTTTGTTTATTTATTTGTTTTACCAGTTATCATATCAATATAACTAAGAAAAAAGTATTTAAACATACTTATACATGTATTACAGATTCTCCAATATATCTACAATGTTATTAAACTACAATACCAATCTGTATAAGTAGTGACCAACCAAGCTGTAGGGTGTATAAAAAGAACTTTTTGGAAAATCAGTGTTAAGTTGATTTACGTTGTCTCTATGAACCCACATATCACATCATCACATATCGCATACAACTTCAAGATTGACCCAATTAAGAAAAAAATAGGTCTCCCACCAGAGAGAAACACCAGAAAAATTAAGTAATTGTAACAATTACAACGTTTTTTGTATTCTATGTAAATTAATTGGGAACAAAATCTAACAATTGTTTTTTTTTCAAGTGACAAACATCTTTAATAAAATCTAAAATAAAAAAGCAAATCAAATTTTTTTTTGCAATAAAGCTCTCTATATAAGAGTAGATTGTAGTTTCTGGGCCAAAAGCATGCCATTATATTAAAAATAACTTAGTGTTTAATTTGACAAATTGACAATTTACATTATATAAGTTGATAAAAAGTTGTCTCTATGGACCCACGTATACCACCAACAAATTTTGCCCAATTGAAAGCAATCTGGGTCTTCCGCAAGGGGTCTAATTTTTTTTACATTTTTATTAAAATCATTTTAGCCACTTGAAAAAAAAACAATTGTTATATTTGTCGTTGTAGTTTGTATTGATTATGAAAGTAATGGTGCGTTTAGTCAGCTTTTCGTAGCCGCAACGCAATTGAACGTCTTAACTTCTTAACAAGTTAAAATATACGGAAACCGTATATTGGTTTAGACAGCACTGGGATTAAATTAATGTTTCCTAGAAAAGGACGTAATGTTTTAACTTTCAGGTCGTTCCCTAATTTGGAGCCATCTGTCGGAGTATCATTAAACTACTAACAAAATTACTACAATGAATTATTTACAATAAAGATTAAGATGCATTTCACAGGGACAAAACGGTGTCGCGACAAACTAATAACATTACATTAATAACGTGCAGAAAGAAAGACGCACCATGTGCCACCAAACTTTACGTGTAAATCACAAGATGGCGCCTCCTATTCAAATAGAATTTATTTCATATAAAATATTTATTTGACAAAACAAACATAAAAATACGCCGTGATACAATTTTATTTGAAGAATCACCGATGAAGATGGTTTTTATTGCCATTCAGTAGCATTTGCAGTTTCAAAACAAACATTTTGCGGGTTAAATCTGACAGTTTCTACTGCGCACCCACCGTTACGTTAACGAATTCTTAATTTATCTGTATAAGCGGCTAGATATTTTTCTACGGTTAAATTTCGGCTAATTTGCGACTACGGAATGCTGACTAAACCCACCATAACCTAAATTTGTTAAAATTACTACATTTTATGCAATTTAAGTACGTTGCCTTAGAATACTATATTTTTTATACTTTTGTTTCACACCATACGTATTGTTAAAATGATTAAACTTGAAAAGAAGAAGCAACCTTCAAAAAGAAAATCAAATTTACTTCGACAAATTATATTTCATTTTCACTGGCGGGAGAGACTATTTTTTTAATTGAGCCATTTTTGTTGTTGTATATATTATGAGTCCATAGAAACAACTTTATATCAACTTAAAAGTTTGATTTTGCGAAGAAAGTCTTTTTTTAAGACAGCCAGTATTTATTTATGCTGTCTATTAGGAGCCATCGTCCTGCGATGTACCGACTTCACTGATCTACCTATTTAGACGATCACAGGTCCACTAGTACTAGATATAAAATGATAGTCGAAGTTACAGCTAATAATAATCTTTAATAAAAAAGAACATGTTTGCGTTTCATTTTTGAATCCGGCGCCTCCGCCGTTTTGGCGTGTTTTCTAGTGCAAGGTTTGGAAGCATTTAAATATTGTTCCATCTTATTATTAAATGTTTTCCTTGTAAAATTGATCCCAATATGTACGAAAGCTCAAGCATAAAAAGATTTTACCTTGTTACAATATTAATACATCAAATGTTGTCTTTGTCACAAAATTTTAACAACATTCTGTTATTTTTTATGACTGTAATTTAAACCAACTTTCTAGTGAAGTCATCTTGTGTTTGTGTATTTCAGTCTTATCTATCGACTTTATTTTCTATGATATTTCTAAGGAGTGCAACAACACTAGATTGTCGTATGTGATAGCTTGCTTAGCCTGTGACGGATGTCGTCCCAATGGTGAATTTGTATCTTTAATGTCCCCAAGTTCCTGTTCGACTGTACCACATAAAATTTACCACAACATCGATATTCAGTTTTGTATACTCCATTTTCTTCGGTTTTCTTAATTTTTCATATACGACTAATAAGAATTGTACCTTATTCTTGATTTACTACTAACCATAAAAGTGTTTTTAAGTTGTCTGTCATAATTGAAAACAACGTACATTTGTGTCTTTTTAATTGAAGTTAAAATAAATCATTTTATTCTATACCATATTAGACCTACAAAAAACTTAATAAAATACACACATCAAAAATTAATACAATATCCTATACGTTGTCCTGAATTATGACACTACATTATGATAAAACAGCAGCAAACCTAAAAAAAAGTTGATCGATGTTATTAGACTCTTGACAGGAAGTCAGTGGTCAACGACAGGCAAGAATTGACTCCGAAAACAGCTATGGGAGACTTGGTCCAAATTGGACCGACGGGATAAATCTACTTTTGAACAAAACTAATTATAATTTGAACGTAATTTAATACCCGTCAAATGTAGTAATTTTTTCTGGTGTAAATGCAGTATTATTATTATTTACGACAAAAGAAAACAATATAATGTAATCACACTAATCACTAGTTATAGCGCAAAATATCACATAAACCCCCATGACATATAAAAACAATATTTTAATAAACAAAGACATTAGTTACAAGCGTCTTGTGTTCAATAATAGAAAAACAAGTATTCGCCCCGTGCGTAGTGGGAAATGGGGGAGTGAGAAAGGATTTGGATGCCCGTGGCAGAACCACTGCACGTAAAAGCCCTGTGTTCGACTTCGGTATTTCTGTCAGCTGTTGGCGTGCTTTGTAAACAAATACGTAACTTTTATTAAATTCCTTCAGTACAACGAAAGGAAACGCGGCTTAATTTCATTATAAACTCACTACTTGCTTCTACCAATTTACGTACTGCAACAGCTTGAGTCAACAAGCTACAGGTTCCTACCACTTGGGTGATTACTAAGTACGAAACTGCATAGTAAGAGTGCCATCTCGTGGCAATATTAGACAGGTCCCAAGGCAGAACAGATGCGCTAGCGTACGCACACCGGCCAATAGACAACCACACAAAAGTATACTTATTGTTCTAAAGTGGGTTTACATCTATACAAAAGCCTCATTTTAAATCATTCTCCGGTCTTTTAAGCCTTCTGAACTCGTGCATTACAAATGAAGCAAAAACACTTACGCAAACCGTCTTTAGTTAAGAACGATTCCGGACAATTCTCCGCACAGACCGGTCGGCTCTATTGTTCGGACTAACAATGGATGTTATTCTTAAGGCAGATCTAATCTGTCAAATCCACTTATTGTTTTGCCCTAAGGAGGATACATAACAAAGCACGGTTGAAATTGAGACTATAATGTGATTAAATACGATTGGCTTAAAGGGTGCTTCCTAACAGACTTTCCCTCAATTATAACTTTGTTCTGTTGCGATTTCTATAGAATTGTTCTACTCTCCTTGGTGTTATTTATGTTTTTCGTCGTATTATGATGGAGATATTAATTTAAAATATACGTTATTATAACGTATCCTGCGTATCCAATAGATCAATAGGAACTGAATGATTGAAACCACAGTAGGTTTTCAGGGCCAGACCACTTTCTTTAATATATTTACTTATTTCATATATCGTTATAAATAAATAAATTTTTCATTATATTTCAAAAGATGTTTTTACATTTTATAAAACCGGATTTAGCTAGTAAAATTATTATGCAAAAATAAATAATAGTTTAATAAAAGGATTTCATTTTGATTTGAATCAATATTATTAAATAACCAACTAAGTTATATTATGGATTCAGTACAGACTCTCAATATACACTGTAGTATAAAATATAAAGTCTAAAATATTATAGTTGTTATTCAGTTTCTTGCATACAAACAGATTGCGATGAATATTTGTCATACATGTGCTTCTTGGCTATGAACTCAAAAACCAAATTTACTTTTTTTTATATAAAAGTAAACCCCGGTAGATTTGCTGTTCAATAAGAATCTTTCAATAATAATGAATCTTTTCACAAATCGTCGCCTCAGGATCAGAGTATTCTATGTTCAGTATCTTAAATCGATCAGGAAAGCGCGTCATTGATTCTCATTGTTCTAACTCTTCACAATGACATTTTAAAGTAATTGCAATGAAAAAGTTATTTCCAGATATGCCTGTAATACGTATGTTGTGGTTGTCTTACAAACTAGATTATCAGATTTATAGTATAGCTAGTTTGAAAAAAAAATATAAGGAAAGTGGACATACAATAATTCTGCACATGTTGACAGCCGGAACTGGAAGTGATGTATTCTATATTCAACCCCTTTTTGTATAAAACATCATAATAAATTTCATTATAGCATCTAATAATATAACATAATTATCAATTAAAATACCAATTAAAGTTATTTCAATTTTGTTATGACAAACTACTTACATACCCACCTATTTTTGTTTATGTTAATGACATTAACAAAAAAAAACGTATTTATTAAATGATTTGAGAACAATAAGACCATGTTGAGTGTGGTGAGCTGGAGATTTTTGTCATTATTTAAAGGAAATTTTACGTTTTTTTTACTAAAAGTTGCTTTTAGTATAAGCTTTATTTTCAGTAGAGTACATATCGATCTCGAGCACTTAATTTTTCATTTAAATGCTTCTAAATCCGACCTAAAAAAACTGATAATCCCTGCAATAAATCTGCTAGCGAAATTGGGTCACTATCTGAGTTATTCAAGCTACTATCGACTAGACTGATTTTTAATTCATGCCAGTTGACATCTTCATACACAATTTTCACTGCCAATCAACGTATATACCGACCTTCCATATCACATAGAATATTGATAGCGTTCATTGCAAGATTGGTTTAACTGCGATTCTTGTGTTTTATAGTAAACATTAATTAGATCTTCAATTTTCCAGTAAATCTAGTATAGCAATCTTTTCGGAAAACTAGAATATTAAACACGTTTATTGCAAGATAGATATAGCTGGAATACATTATGAATACATTATGTCAGATATCATCACGGTTTATGTGTTTTATTGTAAGCATGAAGCATTTTTTCAAATATATTTTTTAACATGTATTCCACTCAAAGGTTATAATGCTCAATAATACCAATAAGCCTATAAGTCGATCGGACACAATTATTTCAGGCTTAGTTTCATGTACGTATCGACTTTTGCTAATGAAGACAACATGTATTATTCAAACAAAATTTAATCTCTCGGTGATTTAATACACGCCTACGATTCTACCTCGCTTGTGACGTGCCAGAACTACTGATTAACTAAATCAGATTACCAACTCAAACACTTGATTCTCCGTTCTCTTCGTTAACCTAAACATACATAAACAATCTCTATGATCACACTATTTCGCAAGACATCATTCCATCATCGAACACTGCAGGCATTAGTTTAAAGTATGTTTTAGTTTTAAGGTATATTGTTTGCAAATTTACTTATCCAAATCTTTTCATCAATTGCTCGAGAACCATACCGCTATCTATAGATAAAGAATCCATTATAAATAACTTATTATAACTTATTATATTATAACTTAAACTTGTTTTAGTATATTTTTTTCTGAATCCATTATAAATAATTTATTATAACTTATTATATTATATGCCGATACTTGTAGTTTGCCTTCTTACCACTGGATGGCGTTGGTGTTTGTTTCGCAACATGGCCGTGCCTTGTTTGCCGCGTTCTCTTGGTCTCTTAGTTTTATATGTTTCATGTACTCATTGAAATTTTATTGACTGTCCCTTTGATGGATAACGTCGCTGGTCCCCTGTGTTATTTGTAGTTCCTCATTTGTGAGTATCTTTGAGTTGTTCTCGTCTAGATTTTACCTTTGTTATTATTCAGGTTGCCCTTGATGAAGCTTACGATTGGTTAGCGAAAATTCGGTTGTAATAAATAATTGGAAGACAATCCTTGTGCATTTTTTACCACCTTGGCACACCTCGAGGAATTTTTGGCGAAAAATATCCCCCTTATTATATTATAACTTAAACTTATTTTAGTATATTTTTTTGTTTATAATGTTCATTGAACTGTGAAAATTTTTATTGAAAAAATTGACCGTTAAATCGTCGCCATGGCACAATGTAGTTCATTATTGACAGTTATTGCGTTTTTATTAACAGCTTCGATGAAGAATGATTTAATTGCATCTTTTTTACTGTCACATATGCTAATTGCTCGAGAACAATTCCACTATCTATAGATAAAGAATCCATTATAAATAACTTACAAAAACACATTTTATTTTAGCATATTTTTATTCATAACGTTAATTGAACTGTGACTATTTTTATGGAAAATATTGACGGCCAAACCGTCGTCTTTAAATCATGGCACAATGTCGTTCACTATTGACAGTTATTGCGTTTTTATTAACAGCTTCGATGAAGAATGATTCAATTGAACCTTTTTGACTTTATCATACGTAGTATGACAAAGTATTGTAATCGTCTCGGAAAAATGTTTTGAGATTTTATCAGAAATATGTCCTTTTGTGTCCCCTGAACATTTTTGACCAAGGTACAAAAAGGCGATTTTGCAAATGGGCCGTCATTTCTGTAATTTCGTCAAAATAGTTAAACAATAAATTAAAGTATAGGACATATAGGACATTAGGATAAATTATGACTATGATATTTTTTAGACTAATAGTTTAGCTGCAGGAGCAAATTCTATTTGGTCGAGATCGCTTGTACTGCACTAAAACTAGTTAGCCAGGATTTTACAGATATTTTGATACTATTGACAGTATTAGGGGGAGGAGGAGGCCGAGTGGCTAAGGCGAATGCCTTCCACTAGGAAGTCCAGAGTTCAAGCCCGGCTCAACTCCGTCTCCCCGACTGCCGCACAGACAAGTCACTGGCTTTGTGCACATGGCAACATCCCCAAAAAAATATTATCAGCGTTTGCGTTGGGAAACACTGCTAACAACTGCCACATCAGATATTTCTTACCTTTTGTCCATTTTTTGTTCCTGTCCTTTTTGTATTATCACTTACAACCAGCACTTAGTCTGCATTGGTCACTATCATGTTTAGACTAACTTTTTTTCTATTGAAGCTGCTAATCTATCCGCTGCTGTCGAGGAGCTGGAATGCATCAACGTTCACGTGACAAAGTCTTTCTTCGGGACTTCTTGCAAATGTTTGTATTTCGGTGAACACAAATTCTATATTGAGGTCCTCATAGAGGTTATTATTTCTAATGTATGAGGTGGAATGCATCTTGGTACTGTATTTTGGAAGGTCTGGACTAATGTATGTTACTTTTTTGTGCAACCCTCATTATGTACTAATAGCGTCGAGTTTCTGCCAAACAGCCAATACATCAATCTGTATCGAATTACTAGTTCCTTTACGTACTTTTTTCTTTCCTTTTAATTTAATCATGTTTTTTGTCCAGACTTGAAAATAACCAAGAGCTGTTTGGATTTTCATTCTTGTGTTTTCATTGCTGTGTACAGCTAGAATAGCCGTGTCGTCTGCAAAGGTTCCCACAGTATAATTGTTTATTCCTGGGAGGTCGTTGGTGTAGAATAGATAAAGGACCGGCCCAGAATCACTATCTTGCGGTGCTCCTGCATTTATTTCCTTAAGGGCAGAGCTGGTATCACCTTGATTCACTTCAAAGTGTCTCTGAGTCAAGTAAAATTTTAATATTTTTGTGAACTGTATGAGAAGAATACTTCCTAATAAATGGTTCCTTCATGCCGGCCTTTAACTGCCGGCCTTTGTTAAAGGCCTGTGTTCCTAAATGTTCAGAGAATACTTGGGGTTTCTTTATGTTGGTAATTCTTGGTCCAGCATCCATCAGCTTTTCTGATCGGAGGAATCTGAATTATTGGCGTTTTGATTCGGTTGCTTTCCAGCGTTGATAGATTATTTTTTTTTATTAATATGTCTTCTGAGCTTACAATGTTTCCTATCACCTTTTTCTATTGTCCAAATTGTTTTTCTAGTGTACATTCAGAGTAACCGTGAAGCTCCATTGCAGACGGTTTGGGCAAACCCCATAAACTCCAAATTTGATTTATCAAAGATGGCGCCAGTAAAATCGATTTGAGTATTGTTTATTTAAAATCATTATCGTCCATCTGAACCAATTCATATCCATGTAGGCTAATTAACAAAATGTGTTCTTTTACCTATCTAGTACCTGTCTTAAATATTGACGATCGATATATATTTGCGTTCAGAATAATGTGTTATTAAAAATTTCAAAGGTGTAATTTCCGAAAAATCTGATGTGGCCAAGCACATGAGTTTATCATACTATATATAATTTAATGATAAAATCCTCCATGCTCACTGGTTATATATAAATGAAATAAAAAACAAAAAACGTGTTTGTCTTCCAGTGGATTGGTTTATTGTTCTATGTGGGACCTGGTTTCGAGACGCTCGTCTCGTCTTCAGCCACGCGTCAAGCTACAATTCCAATAATAGAAGCAAGGATAGAAGCCTTGCTTCTATTATTGGAATTGTAGCTTGACGCGTGGCTGAAGACGAGACGAGCGTCTCGAAACCAGGTCCCACATAGAACAATAAACCAATCCACTGGAAGACAAACACGTTTTTTGTTTTTTATTTCATTTATACTATATATAGAATTAATGGTTTAGCTGCATGAGATTCTATTAGATCGAGATCGGCCATGACAGCATTAAAATAAAATTAGTAGAACTAGACAGATATGTCGATTAAAGCTGCGTTCGTATGTTGTACTCCGTTGACACCGGGTACACCGTCCAAACCATCTAAGTTTGGTCATGAAACTTCTAAATATGAAGTTTAGTCTCGATACCTTTAGTAGTTTCTCCGGAATCGTCGTCACAAAAAACGAGTACACACACACACACACACCCACACACACACACAGACATTTTTTTGAACCTTGGTCAAAAATGTTCAGCGGACCCAATAAGGCATATTTCCGCTAAAATCTCAACAAATTTTTTTGGCACGATTACAATACTTTACATACTGCGTATGATAAAGTAAAAAGGACGCCGTGACCATGACGTAGGTTAATCGCGGAGAAGTTAGCCACTTAACATGTAATTGCCGGTCGTACTGGTTCCGTTCGGAAATTATCGTATTTAAGGGTTGGTTGCCTTGGAGTAAAACTCCGAGCGGCGCGGCGAGGGGAGAGAAGCCCTTTTAATTACCTACAATCTGATGTATGATAGAAACTTATGCAATAATATTTCCAAAAGTTATAAATATTTTCCTGCATCAACCAACCGACATCGAATTGCTGGTTCCGTTCGGAAATTATCGTATTTAAGGGTTGGTTGCCTTGGAGTAAAACTCCGAGCGGCGCGGCGAGGGGAGAGAAGCCCTTTTAATTACCTACAATCTGATGTATGATAGAAACTTATGCAATAATATTTCCAAAAGTTATAAATATTTTCCTGCATCAACCAACCGACATCGAATTGCCGGCGGGGACGGTTGCGTACTGACATTATCGTCATTGAAGGGTAGTTCGCCGTGGAGATAAACTCCGAGCGTCCAAGGGTAAAGAGTACATTTAATTGCCTATAATTTGACGTACTTGGGGCAGTTATGCAATAATTTTAGTGTTAGTTATGTTCATTAATAGCAGTTCTTAGTCGAACGACGCGCCAATTTCTTGTATTATAGTCGTATATTAGGGTTAGCACCTTCCCAATACCATTATTGGATTCAAAATTTTATGCGCTTTTGGTATTTGCAACACTTGTTTCTATATGGGGTTGTGACAAAAAGTTATGTACAATTCTTTCTTCAGATGACAAGTGCTCTCTTATAAGGTGACGGGTAACGAAATAAAGCAAATTTCCGAAAACACCATTTGATGAATTTTGATGAAACTCTGGCGTATAGTACTTGAACACCACTATCATTTGAGATATGTTTCATAACAAAATTCGAAAAGAAAGTTGTGGCTATCTATTATGGCGAACTTTTCCGCGGTCGTACGTTACTCGGTATTATGTGGTTAGCAAACAGAAAACACTCATTTTGTAATTTATATAACATTTATTTCCACAACAGAAAGCAAATATTCCAATCAATCACAATCCCAACTCAAGATGAAAACTATAGGCCTCTACAAATCAATTAAAAAATACATATTTCAAAACAAAACAATTAGAAACTTTTGAATAAGTAACATATCGGAAGCCTATATGGAAATACCATATAACATCTACACATGTGTTGTCATGTTTGAGGTGAAAATCGTTTTCATTTCTTTGGTCGAATCAGCATTAGCATCTAAGCGACCGATATGCATTACTCAAATCATATGTTGAAGGTATGCACATTTGCCTAAAATAGAACCCAAAAGAACAGAATATATTTTTTATCCGATTTATTAATTTTAGCAGTAAACAGTTGTTTGGGAATACATCGGTGACAATCTGATATGGAGGGGATTTCAAGTCAGGTTAGTTTATAAATTTGTAACTTACACTTTATACGAATAGCTACAAAACGTCTACAATCTAGAAGCTACAGCTACATTCAAATAATAATATTATTGCACGATAAATACATTTTGATTACAGACCAGTTCAGGTTATTATCAATAATAATAATAATACTTGCCTCCGGCGTCATTCATCAATAAACAAAGTTGCAAACAACATAACCTGCATCAAACCATAATAAATAGAACAGTAAACAAGAAATACGTTCAACTAAAATCGCAAAATATGCAGTAACAAATATCCTATAGGTAAAACATAGAAATTATTGCACTAATCTTCAGCTTGGTTACTAAATATATCAATAAATTGCTAAGAAAGCAAAACTGTAAGTTACAAAACTATACACTTTATCGAATAAAATTAGAATACTAATATTAAAGTTAAGGACAATCTTTTGTTTCCATTTCCCTCATTACATTACCATGATTGTTTGTTATAAATTACGTTACCCTTTCTACTTCCTAAAGTCTAATTTGGACGAATTAATTTTTGCTTAATCTCCTCTACCGTATCAATCTTAAAGGTTGTATATAAAATTGCAACATTTACAATATCTGCAACTAATGTCGAATGTTTTAATGACCATTTTGAATTTGGAAGATTCTTTTATGAGAACTAAATGGTGCTAAAAGGTTTTAGGAATCACTAACCTTGAAAAATGTTTCAATTATAGAATTGTAATTATACATTACGGTGCTTCTTATTTGATCAAAAATAGTTTTTTGAAGGGTAACTCCCTCAAAATGTTATATGACCAGAAAAATAATATATATATATATATATATATATATATATATCCTTAAAAAAAGTTATACTTTAAAAAAACCTGGCGGGTCTCTACCGGCTTTCAACGTTAAGAAAAATGAACAAGTATTTAAAAAAATATAAACAAAAAACATTTTATTTTTGTTTTGACTGCAATAATTGAAATTTTGCGTTTATTATCTTAATAAAAAAAATAATCGATAAACTTTTGAGTTTAGATACAGATTTGATAGCCGCTAGCTACCCCCAAAAATATATGCTCTTTATAATTAAGAAAAAAAGAATATTATTGTTTCTAGGATCACGTAACATTTTGATGGCCATAAGAAAAAAATATTTTTGCCAACCAAGTGCTGTAGTTTTCATAAACTCATGTACAGTCATGAACAGATGTATTTTTCTATCACTATTTCAGATTTTTAAGAGCTTATCTTTGATATATACATGCAATGTTTTGTTTGTTATCCTCTCCTCGATTGGCAAGGGGTTTGCTTATATGCAGGATTTATTATTTTATACTAACCGTGTCAGATCATCTTCAAATTTCATCAATGTTTTGTGACAGCTTTTATATTATTAAACAGAAAAAGTTATTAACAATGCAACTATAAAAATAAATAGTTTTTATATGGATATAGCTTTAATTATTTTGAGTTGTTCTGAGTTGTTAAATATGTATTGGCCATCATGAAAGACATTCGAATTATTAATTGCTGTAAACTAAATAAATACATACAATATTTAAAAAATTGTAACTGAATGATGTCAGGGAGGTGCTCGAGCTGGGTTGATGGTATATGGGTCCCGGGGCTGCGGCGCGGAGGGCCACGTCCGATATGGTTTATGGTTTCCATTTAATCAAAAGCAGTACAGGTACACATAACTTTAACAGATATAATTACATTGCAACGTAAGTATTACATTAATTATACTATAAGCTAAAAAATAAAAACAATGGAAATTATCGGACATGGTTAGTATCAAATAATAAAAACGGAACAATTTTGGCAAAAGCTGCCTGAAAATCTGAAATAGTGATATGAAGATATATCTTTCCATGGTTGTAAGTATGTACCATAGCCAACAATATTTTAGTTATTTGTTTTCGTACCAACATTTGCTGATTGTAAATTTAGGCTGATGATGTAACTAACGAAACCGGTACCGGCTTCGTTGGTTACAACCTCAACAACATCAATTATTTTACAAAGGAATAGAGGCATTTTTTTCGAGAATATGTTTTAGTTGGCTTTCAAGAAAAATAAAATTTTAACAAGACATGAAAATGTTGTTTACTGACAAAATATTTGTGAAATAAATAGTCTGCAGGCTATTAATAGATCAGGCAATAGTGGTTTAAAAAGTGGGTAAGATAAAAAAAATCCAGACGGATCAAAAATTGGTATTTTAGTCCATTTCGCCATTCTGAAATCATCTCTATCTTTCAAGTATCTTCTTTTGTTGGACATCCATGACAAAGGAATATTATTCAAGTTGGGTAGATGTGCAGTAATGAATTTGCCAACAACATAGCTCAATTATGTCGTAACTAGTCGTTATATGCTTATATACATATTATAATTATAGATGAAGACCTCGTAAGAATAAGGAATTAAAAAAGACATTGCATGAATTTTTTAGTTTGGTATGGGTTTCACATAAATATTCGAACATAAACACAAACTAAATCCGCATTACAAGGTCAAGTTCTGCTTTTGTTTATACACATGACGTAATTTAGCTTTTTGCTAAACATGTAGATATGTAAGAATATTTTGAATCATATTTTTAAATACAAATGTAAATTTTCGATAAAGTTTTTATTACCTTTTTACTGAAATTATATTTCTTGTACTTTCTTGTAAATTATCAAAAGGTAATTTATTAATGATTATATAAAATTTAAACATTCCCCAACTGGAATATTTCTGATTTCAAAGGTAATATAATATTGCAATCATCAAAAACGATTCTGCTATTATGAAATCCAAAACAAAAGTCTTATTGACTACAGGATGATATTAAAATTAACAACTAATTTTCAACTAGTACCATTAATTCTGATAATAATTGAGCGTCTATAAGATTTGTAACAATACACTTCCACTTTACTCCAAAACTATTGACTTTAACGGAAAAAAAAATTCACAGCAACCTACCTTCATTAATTTTTGGTGGAGATATACCAGAAAGAAGATATTTTGAGAACATTAGTTTTGACAACATCTAACCACTCTGGTACCTCTGGTATGAAGGCAGAAACAAGTATTATAAGTACTTGTAAGTGTATTATAGCATATTAGTTAACACCAATGTACCTACCAATATTAGACCTATCTGGATTTTTCTACCTACAAATGAATTGTCCATTGCCAGGACCAATTGCCTGTAAGTATTCTATGACGCATATACCGGGTGACTCACGTCATAGGTACTCCCGCTTAGTTTTTTTGTTTATAAAGCTGGACGAATGAAATTTGGGAAAGGGTTAATAGACAAAAAGTGCCATTATTTGGGATACTCCTGAGGTTAATATGACTACCGGTTTTTCCGGAAATGACGTCATCATTCAAATTTTAAATGGCATCCTATATTCTTTGTGAGATATTTTCTTTCAGGATGACATTCGAACACAAAACATATCAATCGTCAATTTTTATCACCAAGGCAACGCAAAAATAACTTTTTTGTGTATTAATCTAGGTGGCTATGAATTGGTGAAAATACTCGAAAATTGTCAAATAAACACTAACTAAATCGTTTTTTGCCGACATTGCATTACTGGCGCCCTCTAGCATGATCTAATTGGTTTTTGGCCATTTTTTTTTCACGGTTACCCAATAGCCACACCCCGATAATTCGATAGAAAACATCTTTCCGATTACAATGATACCAAATACTTGATATTTTGTTGAAATTCTTAGCATACAAATGTTGTTAGAAGAAAGGAAAACGAAAAAAAAATTGACCTAATGATCAAAGTCAGCGTACAAGTCAGTCACTCAATGGACTACTCGAAGGAGGTACCCTTACACGTCAGTTTCACGCTACAACTATCAGCAAAATATCAGGCATTTGGTACCATTGTGTCGGAAAAATGTCTTTCCTCGAATAATCAGGGTACTTCCTTCGAGTAGTCCATTGAGTGTTGATTTGTACGCTGACTTTGATCATTAGATCAATATTTTTTTCTGTTTCCTTGCTTCTAACAACATTTGGACGATTTTACGAATTTCAACAAAATATCAAGTATTTAATATCATTGTAATCGGAAAATTGTTATCTATCGAAAATCAGGTTGTCGCCATTGGGTACCCGTGAAAAAATGACTCACTGGCCAAAAAAAAGCAATTAAATCTCGCTAGAGGGCGCCAAAATCGATTTAGTATTTATTTGACAATTTTCGACTATTTTCACCAATTCATAACCACCTAGATTAATACACAAAAAAGTTATTTTTGCGTTGCCTTGGTGATTAAAATTGACGATCGATATGTTTTTCTGTTCAGAATGTCAGCCTGATTGAAAATATCACACAAAGAAAATCATTTCCGGAAAAACCGGAAGTCATATTAGCCTCAAGAGTATCCCAAAGAATAGCATTTTTTGTCTATTAACACTTTCCCTAATTTCATTCGTCCAGCTTTATAGACGAAAAAAATAAACCGGAGTACCTATGCCGTGGGTCACCCGATATAAAATTTGATTATCGTATATGATAATATGATAAATATGATTTATTTTCCTTTTTTCTTGTGTTACTCATTTTGCTGTATTCCCTTACTTTGAAATGCCACTCAACTGATAGTGATTTCCGCTTGTTTTGTGACATAACATATTTACACATAAGTAGGTATAACCTGTGGCATCAGTAAATAAAATCCAATCGAAAATATATCACAATATTAATATGGACTATTGTTTTCTGTACTATTTATCAGTAATAATAATAATGATAATTATACCATAGTTCTCGTAAATATCTTTTAGAAGTTGTGTGGAATTCAAGACAAATGAAATCTGTGAGTAAATTAGTTTTGAGCAAATGTGTTGCATTCTTCCTAAGTTCTCAGGTATACAAAGTGCATGGTCAGTAAAATTCAAAAATACAGTGTTCCAAATTCAACATGAATGTATCATGATCTTAAAACATCATTTCCGACCTAGGAATACATTTTCTTTTCACCTGTTTGACATCAACGTATCTGACAAAACTCTCTGAATAAGCTAGATCACAATTCATTCACATTTTTGGGACATATCGTAAACACAACCGCAATCTATTAAAATTGGAGTCAAGCAACAATCAGCAAAACGACCTCAACGCGTCAAATTATCGCGATTACATTAAGGTAAAAGTTATAATAACATCATTACAAAACTATATGCGACTTCTCTTAGTTTCATTTATAATTTTTCAAAGCGTAAGACAACCAAATATATCGATTTATATAAGTTATCATGCTCGGGTAACAAATCTTTAGTATTTTTTCTCGAAATTGTCGATATATTGTGCGGGAAGGACCGAATATTATTGTAAAATGTCTACTTAATATTTAATTGGGTGTAAAACTGGTTACGAAATGTGTTTTCCTTTTAATTTGGAGAATTTCTTCAGTGTTTCGCAGGGGATGTTAGATTGCATGGGTAGTTTTCTTATGGTCAGATATAGAAAATCGGTAAAACTGACTAAAAGTAGTACAGATTTGTGTGCAAGGTGCCGTTTTGACAGGATTTTATTTACAATTCGATTATGTCAGTTTCAAACCTTTTCGCCAATTGATTTTGCTGAAGACTATAGCGAATTCACGGACGAAAAAAAATTTTAACTGAAATAATCTAATTCTAAATAAAAGAAGTGCCGGTAAGATGTATTTCTAAAACCATTGTTTTTTATCTTTGATACCATTAGAATTTAGAGATACTAATAAATAATGAGAGACCACACAAATCTGTACTTTGTGAACTTAACCTAGTTTCTATCTCTAATAATAACAAAAATACCAATACAATCAAAGTCCTAGACATTGAAATATGGATAAATCTACACTCGCGTGCAAAATATCGGCCCATCTAAAATGCATCTTAACTTTAAAGTTAAGTATCTTTTGAATCGATTGTCCAATTTTTATGATTTTTCGTATAATTGTTGTTTCCTCAACAACAGCAAACGGGGTAGTATTTCTATTGAAATTTTAATTTCGAGCATACACTCGCGCTCTATTGGGTATAACCGATACAACAATGTAGGTATATCAATTGGTATCAAACAGTAACCTAATATTTTCGCAACATTGATTTTAATGTAAATGTTTAACGACAACTATGTCAAAGTAATATTATAGGTTAATAATATAGAGAAAAAGAGGTCCCTGGTTCAAATCCAGGTTGTGGCTGTAATTTTTGATTTATTTAAAATTTACATCCGACCTGTATGTCACCATATTATTATCGTAAAAAAAGGCTTCTTATATCTTTGCAAGTGTATATTAAATATACTATGTTAACATGTTTCGACAGTTCATACTGCCACCTTCAGCTCATAACCTACAAAAAAGTTTTGAAACCTTTTAATATTGTACCTGTTTTTAAAACAACCACCCAAATTTATAATTTACTTTCCAAGCAGCGTCGAGTTTCTTTATCGGAGGACGGGGTGAGGGGTGTGTATTCGGTACATTGCAGTAATTGCAGCTCTATTTATATAGGACAAACAGGAAGAACTTTGGCGAGATGAATCCGAGAACACAGAACTCAAACTACATCAAATCTTTGACACTGATTGGACGCGAGTCATAATATTCATTACGCTAATGTTAGGCTTTTACATAGATGCCCTAAGGGCTACAGATTAGATTTATTGGAAGAATATGAAATCGAGCGACATAAACAAAAGCCAAATTTCACTTTACTCAACGATCAAACCAACTTTCAGACCTCTTTTCACATATCTATAGTAGTTCCCACGTTCGTCTCGCCAATAACCAAAATGCACTCTTGAAACTTGTATGTTTGTACTATTTTTGTTTTTAATTCTTCAAATGGATTTTTTTGATAATTTTGTAATTTTAATTTTTAATTTCACTTTTTCTTTGTATTTCGTTTGATTGGCATAGAGTTATACGATACGTACTATTCTGTTTCTGATATATATTTTCAGAATTATTGTATCTCCATTTTAAACATTTTGCGGCTGCTCGTATCGTTTACTGTGTTTTTATATCTTTTCGAAGTGTTGAATGACTTCCGGCCATTCATAGTCGCTCTGTCTCGTCCGAACCGCCTATACGATTACATGTACAAACATTTCAATCGACAGTTTTTGGATTTAAAATTTAATTTATAGAAATGAGTGTTTATTATTTTAACTTTTGACTGGACCCTTTACTGATGAGTATTATCTGAAACAACTTTTTAGCCTATCCATGTAAGTTTAATAACGATTTTCACATTCCATAACCTAAACAAAAAAATTTATTTCCGCTAATCTAGGCACGCTTTTACCGTTTTATGTTTGTGCAGATTTTAAGTTGACTGCAGGTTTGTCTTAACTGATTGGTTTTTCCTGTATTGTGATTGTACTTTTTTATCGATTATGTGCTGAAGGTGACAGTATGAACTGTCGAATCATGTTCACATAGTATATTCAATATACACTTGCAAAGATATAAGAAGCCTTTCTTTCTACAATATCCTTTTTTCTTTGCACAATGGGCTCCAACCCACCATATTATTGACCTATTGACCTATTTTAATGATTCACATTATTTTCTCTTTAAATAAATAACCTACAATAATAACAGCAATGATGACGCAAACCGGTTAAAAAACATACCAATTGAAATACGTCCATTATTTATATCTTCTTGCATTACTCGACCAATAGGGAAAAAATATTGTCGAGAAAACATTATTGTATTGTAAAAGAAGTTGACATGGTAACGATACATTTTAAGCAATGAAGATCGCAAAAGCCTTTTTGAACGTGTAACCTCCTCGTGCTCTAACAACAGTGTCATGAGGATATTTATTGAATTATGTTAATATTTTGTGAGATGTTATTATCCCATCCTTCTGTTACCGCCATTTTTACCTCTGGAAGGGTCCTAATAGCAGAAACTCTGGCTCGAGCTCTTCGCTGAAACTCGCATAGATGCTCAATAAGATTCAATCGGTCCTGTACGCTGGTCAGACATAACCAGGATACCAACCTTATCATTACTTTTAATTTCTCATAGCCCTCTTACTACTGCTCGGTACGTACTTAGCCCGTTCGCATCATGTCATTGCTGTTCTTATTGTAACTTCTCTATTAAGAGAGACATTGATGTGAATCATTAAAATTAAAATGTCCAGAAAATTTTGGGCATGTTGTTGATTCGAGTTCATACATACGGTTCATCAGGTACAAGCCACAGGACGCTGAAAATTTTAATAAAAAAACTCGCCTTAATTCTTGTCTATATGCTAAAAACTTAAATTTCAATAAAAATATTACCCCTGCGCTGTTACTGAGGTAATAGCCTTCAATTAAACGAAACTATAATGAAAATTTAACGATTGGTTCAAAACATTCTTAACTTTAAATTTAACTTAAATTTTTTTGGTACGCAAGTGTATTTCGTATATGCTTTGGTTTTTAGTTTACAGTATAGAAGAGCAGACTGACGTAAAACCACCTAATTAAAATAAAAACACGATTTTTTTTTTATAAAAAGGAAGAAGATTCCTATCGATCTCATAGAAGATAATTGACGCTAGGCTCGCAATTTTCTTACGTATTCTACGTATTCAGATACAAAATTACCAAACCTAGACTAAAACCCTAAACACTAAAGGGTCCAAAATGAAAAAGACACCTTCTTCGAGACTAATACTACATTTACAACTAGTTTCGTGTAACTTTGGCACAAAAGACTATAGACGGAATTTTTAACCCAACTTCAGCTTCCAGATGGAGATTGGCCTCTGAAAAACAGTTACCTGACCGTGCTCCTTCCCTCCGAAAATAAAGATATACAAGGGGATGAAACTATCATTCGAACTGGGTGTCTCTACATTATGATTCTGAACCTCCTCATGCTTATTTCTTTCAGCTCTACTAGCACTGCTAGCTCTACATTTACCACCTTTCAGCCTCAAACTTCGGGACTCCAAAGATAACGATTTTTGCGGCCTAGGTTTGCTTACACTCCTGTAAAAAACCTTTGTGTTTTTCCCAATTTTTCCATTGATATCTTGCAACTCTAAAATGTCTTCGCATTCGTAAGAATGATCGGTTTGACCTAATAATTTCGCGCAATCCTTTTTCTCTTTCTCTTGGTTGTTCTTGATATCAGGACCTACATAATTTGGGTTACTGAAACCAAAAGCCCCATCGGAACTTCTCTTGCTTTTCTCCTCGTGCGTGTTATTGGTTTTAACACTATAATTACTAGCTGATGACAACCGATTCACCGTTTCTATGCTGTAGTAATCTGAAGTTGATGAAATATTTTCATCGAACGTTTCAGGGACAGCGTAATTAGCAAATTTACCTGAGCTGGAGTTCACTATGTGCTGATATAATGGATTATCAGCGTAAGCCAGATGGGAATTGTAACTGTCTCCTCTCTTAACCGTCGCTTGTTTTAGTTCTTTGTATTCGGATGGTTTGACCTGTGTGATGTTGTTATAAGGAATCGCGAACTCATCGTCATAGTGATAATGGTCTTCCGTTTCTTCATTATCTAAGTATACTAGTTTGGTTGCTTCGACTGGGGTTAATACTGGCGTTGGAAGTGTCAACACGTTAAAATTTGGCACCGAAATGGGTTCTCTAGGTAATTTCTTCGTTTTACTATCAAACTCAACCCTTTTCTTCGGGATATTTTCCTTTTCACTCAAAGAAATATCATTGCTAAACTTCTTCTTTATAACATACGCTGATTTTGATTTGATCATGGTACCTCTGGTAGGCGTCGAAAACTCGAACTCTTCGTAATCTACAGGTGGAGATAAGTTTTGCTTGAGCAGACTTTCAGTGCTATCAGTATGCTTACCAGTCAGTACGGTATAACTACACTTATTATTAATTTTTGTCAGGTTTATCTGGGATAGTTTGCTGATCTCTTGTAGGAAGCTTGTTTTGGATGAAGTTCTGGCGTTCTCGGTCAGTTCGCTTCCATCCGTATAGTTCTTTGCTGGATTGAAGACGAAAGTTTGTTCGTACGGCTGGACTCTATTGGTGGGGAAGTAGGAAGAATGTCGGTTGCCCCTGTCGACTGATGTGCAAGTTCTTAGACGGGTTCTATTCGCCTTGTTCTCTAGGCATGCTGATGATTGGTCGCTTAGGACTAGTTCTGATACGGTGAATGCTATGGCTTCGGCTCTGGGTTGGGGCTTCACGCCGTGGATGTGGACTTTCTCCCAAAGTTCAGTTGCTGAAATTGGAAATAACAATCACAAATTTAATTCGGCAAAGTTACCAACATAGTATCCATACAATTCATTTAATACAGTTCAGCTAGAAGTTATTTATCAGATAATTATTAGAAAAATAACTACACGAATGTCAATTATAAAAAAAAATCGTTCATCAACTTATTACCCTTAGAAGTCTATGTGACACGTAATCGAATAAATAAGAAGCCCTTTTTAAGCATCTCCTGTGAAAATGTTTTGAAATAACTCTTGAATTTCTGAAGAGGCTTGCAATGTCTAGTATTGACCAAGTCAAATTAAACAAAATAACGTAAAATTGCTCTTATTTTATTGATATAATCAACTTTTCCATTGCTTATATGAACTAGATTATTGGCGAAATCGGGATTTGAGACGTTCATATCTTGAACAACACATTTTTGGACGACAATACAAGAGAAATATTGTTTTCAATTCAACACAATATCATGGATCATTAATCATTTGATATGTTTGTATTTACAAGAAATGTGCCTGGATGCTGGGACACTGATGTATGATTCTTTCAGAACATAGGAAGTAAATTCATCAAGACGATCACCGGCTCATGGCGTAAAAACATGTCAAGAATAAAGTCTGTCATCATCCATTGTTGAAAAAAAAATGTATGTGCTCGTAAAAGACGAATTTAGGAAGGCTTCAAAATGACAAATTGAGTTTCGGAGTGAGTTTCGCCCGCTTAACTGTTTACCGGCGATGCGAAGGTACACTATACCGGGTGATTCAATTTCGAGGCTCACCATGGGGATCTCGCTTATTAGTGGAGATAGAGGCTATGTTTAAATTTGGCAAAGTTTCGTATTTTTGTGCTGATCAATTATCTGAAAAGAAATGTTAGCTATCATTTTTCATTTTAAAGATATCCGCAAAAAAACTGAATTGTTAAGATATAGTTTTTAATTCTGTATTCAAACTCAAACGTAGCTAGACATTTGAAAGAAATACATTCTACAGCGACATTTTCACAAGGAATGCAGTGTTATTTTTTAATTTGAAATAACATCAAAGATGGCAGCGTAGCCATGACCAACTTTTGTTTTTCTTATGGGTGCCATGTTGAATTTTGGCATTTTCCGATAGTCGTGTTTTTTCTCATTTTTTTTTTCTCATTCCGCAATGTATAACATGGCATTATTTTTTAAAACAATGGTTTAATAATAAAAAACTTTCTTCTTTTTCCCGCTGTTTGTTGTGCTTATCAGGTACCCAACTGGTGCTTGGTTACAGACCGCCGGCGCTGGACTGACCAGAGTGCTTTGGTTTAAAAACATTCAGATTGTAAAACAAGCTAGATTACACAACAAAAAGCTTATTTTTTTAAGTAAATCTTCAAATTAATCGCCATTTTCTTGAAGGCATAAAACCGAGACAGTTTTTCGACATGTTGTTATGCTCTTCTAACTGTTCTTCCCGGAATAGCATTGACCGCATTTGTTATTCGATCCCGCAGATCCTCGATATTTCTGCGAGTATCGTGATAAATTTCGTCGTTCTTAGTTCCCCATAGAAAATAGTCCAGAGGACTTAAATCAGGGGATCTAGCAGGACATTCCACCACTCCACCATTATCAATGCAGCGATTTGGAAATTGTTGATTCAAATAATTTCGTATAACTCCAAAGTTTGACTTCTGCGGGGTTTGTACGGTTTCAATTTCTTTGTTCGTAATGCTCTCTAAACACGTGTTTGCGGCAATACTTCTCGCGTAGAAATCCGAGGATCGTCATTTATCTAAAAACCAGTAGTTGAAGCATTGCAAATTATGGTAATCTAACGTTTACCATTTCCAAAATATGTCTTTGATCGTTTTCAACATTTCCATGAGGATTATAAGAATTGCGGGGTTTACTAAACGATCCATGGTCCGCTAAATTTCTGTCCAATGTTAGGAATTTTGTACGATTGGGCATTTCTATGAGAACAATAATAAACCCTTATCATATCACTCTTTTCGTTATTGGTAATCGGCATTTTACATCCACAATCAACCACAATTAAGGTTTATTTGGTTAAATGGCAAGCCCAACGCCGAGCGCGCCGCTTGATCCAAGCGTATTTTGTTGATGTTACTTGGCAACGAGTCCGGCGGTGTGTAACCCAGCTCCAGTTAAGTACCTGAAGGTTTTTTGATTATTACACCATTATTTTAAAAAATAATGCTAACATGTTATACATTGCGGAAATGAGAAAAGACACGACTATCGGAAAATGCCAAAGTTCAACATGGCGCCCATAAGAAAAACAAAAGTTGGCCATGGTTGCGCCGCCATCTTTGATGTTATTTCAAATTAAAAAATTACACTGCATTTCTTGTTTAAAAGTAGCTGCAGACTGTTTTTGTTTCAAATGTCTAGCTACATTTGGTTTTCAATAAAAAATTAACACCTTAACATTTCAGTTTTTTGCGGATATCTTGAAAATGAAAAATGATAGCTTAAATTTCTTTTCATATAATTGACCAACACAAAAATACGAAACTTTGCCAAATTTAAATATAGACTCTATCTCCACTAATAAGCGAGATCCCCATGGTGATCCTCGAAATTGAATCACCCGGTATAGTTTCTAAATGAGGTACAGATGGCATTAGTTGCTATCCGATTGACTTGAAATTTTGGCGGTACCTTCTTAGATTGATTATCTGAGAAGAGTTTTAAGTTTGTTAAACAATTACGATTTTTATAGACAAATGAAGGCCGATTCGTTAGTAAAAATTTTTGGGTGCTCCCTAATTTTCAAAAATCAGAATTTCTGAATATCCATGTTTACTTCTGTCGTTATACTCGTGTACATCATGAAAAAAAAATTGTTCCAGATAAGTTTGTTGGAGGATTGTGCAGCTAGCCGCGGGACTCAAAACCATCGACCTTCTTTCCGTGCACTGCTGAGCCGTCATAAAATTTAAAATAAAAAATGTTTATTTGCCTCTCATAACAAGTGTAAGGAGTCTTCAAAATTTCGCGTTAGTAAAGTTACAAAAAAAAACCAAAAAAAAAAAACATTTTTTTTTTCATTTTTGCTTCAGCGTAGGCTAACCTCCTTAAATTTATTCAGCGATTTCATTGTTATGTAATACACAATATATGGGTATCCGTCAACAATTCACAGAGTTCTTTAGAAACTCACCAAACACCCTTAATTTCCCCACAGGGTGTTCTAAAGTTGGACCACAAGAATATTTTTTTCTCCCGGACCAATAAACTACAACTTTCTTTTTTTTTAATTGAAAAAACGCGATAGTTTGTTTACATGCTGAAAAATCAAAATCGGTTAAAATTTACAAAAGTTATTTAGCATTCAAACTGGAATTGTAAAGTTATACCTGTAACGCTGCATCTTTTAACAAACATTCAGATATTGGGACGAATAAGAAAACAAAACATTGGGCATTGATTGATTCGGCTTCGGAAAAGGCTTCTTGGGGACCTGATTGCCTAGTTACCCTACATAGAGTGTCTCAAAGTTAGACTACCAAAACATTATGTTAATTCTCCCGGTAATATATACCTATCAAAAATACAATCTTCATGGTTTTGCTTACAATATGTTCAAAAAAATACATCTAAATCTATTATTAACAACTAAAGTTATTAAACATCAAAATTTACCTAATAATATTATAAGAGTGGTAGCAGAGTGATAAAAGACATGAATTGCATATGAATTGCATAATATGAAACTAATTGGAATTTTGTGCGATTGTTTGTGCGTCATATCAATTGATTCATTCCGTGTAATCGGAAAACATTGTTTCGAGAAATATTGTATATTTACTCAACATTTGTCTCCATAATAAATCAAACTCTGGTGTTAAAAATTAAATCTATTTACCATCAATGCTTACGATAATTTCATATACTGCTTATTAATTCTATATCAACAGTATCGGACACATTTCAAATTATAATTATTAATTAGTATAACTGTCACTATCGTTTCTCTATAATTAGAATTAACGGGTGCCTAGCTTCTACTGCAGATTGTGAGCGTAGATTTCCGCACTGGTTTTGCTAGTGTTTTAGCACTTTCTTTAACTCCTTGATTATGGTGTCTAGTAGTCATTAAACAAAAGAATCTGTATGATATGTTTTAATGCAATTATTAAGTTTGTTATTATTAAGTTTTTAATTTTTATTATGTATTCAATTTATTAATTTAATTTAATGATTGATATTTTATCTGAACGTATCTCAACCGGTATATAGTAATTACATACAATTCATTTTCTGGTTATAATGTATTTTATATACAGGAAGTACAGCGCAAATACGTATACTATTATGCTTACACTTTACACCGATCTTTCTGCTGGTTACTTTTACAACAACCTGGCTGGCTACTACCAACTCTCTGATATCTCTCTGTTAGGTTGCTTCTGGTACGACGGGCGGGCGGGCCTAAGTTGCATTTTTTGATACAAAGAAAACTAAAGCACACTAACATGTCAGTACATTCACTCACTTAAGATTGACAAAGATTAGCAATAATTATGTTCCAGAAATTCTTTCGTAAGTTTTTCTCATTTTAATAAAACTAAAGTGCATTAAAAAGTGAACACATCAACAGCATCCAAACATCCTGGCCTAAAACCCCCTCAGCCCAATTTGGTAGGTTCAACACCAGACCCATAAATCTCCGTAGTCCTATACACCTCTACAAACTACCCTTACTAAAACCAATAAATCCTGTATCCCCTAACACCTACCACTATAACAGTCTACCCAACTTACTAAAGCTAAATTTCCACACATCGTTCGTGGCGTGGCCATCCCTCTCGCCGCCGAAAATCACCATGGAAGAGGGTAGTCTGCATGCTGCATGGCTATGTAGGGGTCCCGGGCTTATCTTGGATTTGTAGGTGGACCAAGCACCGGTAGTTATGTCCCACCGCCAGATATCCGCCCTTTCCTGCAGATCGGTCATACCGCCGTATATCCACATCGCATCCTCGTGGATTATAGCGGAATGTTTATGGCGGGGTGGGGGGTAACCCTCTCCCGTCGGTTTCGTCTTGGATCGGCTCACCAGGTGCCACGATTCAGTCTCTGAAAATGAATTGCTTCGTATGTTAGTCTTAGGTTGTTATATAATAGAGATTGTTGTTATCGATTCAGCGCCAAGAGATGTTGAAAAGGAACAACAAGAAAACATTTTCGGTTAAACAAAATAGTAAAAACAGAAACAATTCTAATCAAATCTAATCAGTCGAATTTGAAACCTAAATTACAATGAAAGTTAGTTTTGATTATAAATTTCATTCATACGTCCTTTAGGAAAACCATTAAAAATCAGGCATGAGTTCTCCATAGTCTATATGTGTCTCATATAGGGTTGCTTAATCGATTATAATCGATTCTTGAAATAATCGAGATATCTCGATAATTGATTATTTTTAATAATGGAATTTTTAACAATCCATTTTTAATAATCTATTTTGAATAATGGATTTTGAATAATGGATTTTTAATAATCGTATGTTAATAATGTATTTTTAATAATCGGTCTTTAATAGTCGATTTGACATACATTTACATCAGTTTTACACCCTCCCCGTCACCAATTTCGTCGCCCAGTCCAAAACAAAATATCTATTTACATCATTGACTCTTCCCTATTCATAATCAATTATGATTATTAAAAATCCGTTATTCATAATCGATTATTAAGAATCGACTATTAATAATCGATTATTAAAAATCGATTATCAATAATCAATTATTAAGAATAATTCACTCGAATACTGATGGTTCGCTTAATTGACTAAACATTTAAATGAGGCTGTTGGAGACAATTTTTAACTTTCTAAGGGATTGTTCTAAGGATTGGTCACTATGAACTCCAAAAATTACCAAAATCAATCTTTTGATCTGTTTTTTTAATATTGGCGTGAAGTATTAGATATTTGAGGCCGGATGTGTATTCACTGCAAGAGAACATCGCGAACTCGTGCTCACTTTTCATTTAAAAAAAAGTAATACTAATAAAAAATATTACTTATAATTATGGTTGGCTATTATTATTATTGATGAAAACAATTTTTGATAAAATTAATAATAATAATTATCCATTACAACAATTTCCTTTCGACTACAATGATAGTCTTTTAGGGTTTTATACAGGAAGACGGCAACCATAGGCCCACAATATATGTACAATACATGTGGTGGGCCAATCATATAATCCAGAGCGAAAACCATGTAATTTCAACCTTTATTTCCATACCACATAATTTTGATGTTCTAATAGAGCCCTGGCATAACTTAATAATATAAACTAGAAATGAATATACCGACATACCGTATCATACGGACTTACTACCGTTATGAAAATAATAATAATCAATGTATAGATGGTGATATAGAGGCGGGATGCAAATTTTAAATAAATCAAAAGTTACAGCCACAACCTGGATTTGAACCAGGGACCTTTGCGTTTCTAGCAATGCTCTCCAATCTGAAATGTCATAAAACCAATGTCATAGGCGTCAGTAGCTCAGATGGGAGAGCATTATGCCAAAAACGCAAAGGTCCCTGGAACAAATCCAGGTTTTGGCTGTAACATCCCGCCTGGATATCACCATCTTCTATAGATTGATTAATAGTTTTAGTTATAGAGCCACAAAATACTGTGCATATTGGCGTTGCTGATTATAAATGCAAGTCAAATATTTCATATTCATTCAGATACAAGGCATCTGCTCATATATACAAAATATAACAGTTAATGAGATATTTGCCAATTTTCTACGAAATGTTATTATGACTTTCCATTTTTGTGGACACAATCCGACACGTGTTCTTTAGCTCTTAAATCTTTGTTCACTTGGACAACCTAAGATGATATAGAACTTATAGAACGATAGATTTGTTTGCACTAAGCACTCACGTCCATATTTTGTGTGTTTTCATTTTTATCTGCCATGCAACATGCAAACACCACTACAAAGAAACGGCATCTGTATAATCTTCTTAAGAGAACAAGTGGACACTACCCTTAAATTGTCATACTCTTTATAAATAGGTAACTAAAAATCACAAACATTTTAGCATATTCTCCAGATCTCGAGGAGAATATGGTTTTAAGCTGATTGGAAGTAATTGCAGTCCTCCACCAAAAACAATTATCTGATTACAATTATATATTTACTTCAGATTATGTATATAAAAGTGTATATGATAATAATAATAAATAATATTGTTTTATAATTGTACAGCCAAAAGCCATGAACAAAAAGGAGAATAGGTATGATTTTATATGAACCATCAATAAAATGCATAATGAAATGATACCCCATATTAAAAATAAAATATACCAAACACTTCAATACAGACAACCTTTTCAAACGTTCGATAATAGAATTTCAAGAAAAATAAGAAGCCAAAGCAAATTAAAACCCTCATTAAATCGGATGTTAAAAGGGGAACTCAAAATTGCCACCTAGAGATGCATTAAGCATTCCACTTGACTACTTGAGACCACTCAGCATTTCAAATGAATTTTTTACAGGAAGTCAAAATACCTTTTTTATGGTACCTACTCGTAAAATTCAAATCGTATAATTACATTCCAAAAAGGTAGCAATGCTGTTGTTTACACTCGATTATGAAATCAATCCAATACATTTTCTCATAATAATAATAATAATAATAATAATAACCTATAGAAATTAAAAATAGTTGTTGCTACCTACTTTTAATCTAGATACATACTTAACTGAAAGCAAAAAAAAAAAAACGTTAAACAATGGTAAGAATTTCCATTAAATTTAATTGTATCTCCAATAAAAGCGGGAATTTATATCTACGAAGGGGGAATAGACCGACGAACGTGCCCAGAATTATTCAACAGTAAAAACGAATTGTTCTACACTGCGAATACGTTTTCGCCATATTTCACAGTCCATTGCATTACTGCACTAATGAAGTTTTTTTCAGAATCCTCTATAATACATACTTGCATGTCCTTTAATACAATTATTTTGCTACAGTTATTAATATTACTGCAATGTATGTTACTGCAGTAGAAGCAAGCAGTGTCACGACAACACATTTATCTCCTACTCGCATATAATAAGTTCATTGCATACGTATCTATGACTATATAATCCCTACCATGATACCCACCGATGATTATGAAGACAGTTGCTTTGTATAATAATGATAGTTCGTTTGAATATGACTTCATTATTTAAATGAACTGTCATTCATCATTATACGAACGTACTGTCAACGTCTGTTGAAACCTACGTGGATGACAGTTATTTGACAGTTAGACTCGCGCACAACGTATATAAATCGGATCGCGTATAAACTTTATGATCGCGATTTAAATCATTAATTGATATATTGATTTCCGGGTGGAAACCGCGTTGACTGCTTCAAAGTCCTCAACGCGGTTTCCACCCAGAAATCAATATATCATTGACTCAGACCGCGGAAGTCTACAATCTAGATATATCCTTAATTATTTCATCAAACCAATACTATTAGTCCTGCTATTTCAAACTCATTTAATTATCACAATGCATACTTTTCTTTTAGGCAATTTATGTCAGTGAAATATGTTGCTATTGGATCAATAATCTTTGAGACAATTAGCCAATTAGTAGGTTTTCTTTCAAACTGATGGGAATGTGAAAACAGGAAAACAACTTCTAGTTGGGTTTTCCAGTTATTTGGAAAACTTACTTATTTTTAAAACAGGGTGTACACAGAAAATTTTATTCTGTCAAAAAATTGATGCATGAATGCATGATTCATTTATTAATCTAAGCTAAAAGCTAGTTAATTGGTATTAGTTTTTACATTACAATCATTCAAACAGACAATCTTAGGTTTTATAGCGAAAACTAGTGACTAAAGTACTATTGTTGATTGTCAACGGATATAGATAGTTAAGCATGGGTTAGGTGGGGCCATGTCATCCAGAGGGCAGGGATTTGAGAAAGATTCTTTCACAAATTATACCGTTTTCGACTCATGCACTTTTATGCACGTACTCGGTGCAAACTGCACCGAGTCCGAGCATAAATATAAAATAAATATATAAGTCAAAAACGCTATAATTTGTGAATGAATCTTGCTCAAAACCCTGCTCTCTGGATGTTATGACCCCAACTAATCCATGCCTAACTATCTATATCCGTCTATATCCGACAATCAATGGTACTATCCTCCTAAAGCAAAAGGTAAAAACGAAAAACTGGAACATTGCTTTTTCCTCATTTTTGACACCCTATGTGTTAGTCAAGGAATGGTATAGAAAGTGCTTACACCCTATATGAAATACGCTTCTTTTACGTGCATTTTGTTTTTTTATTCATTGATTTATCTCTAAACTTGCCCGAGTTACAGCTTTTTAGCTACAGCCTTACGTTTATCCCACAAATATATTTCATTGTAGGATCACATTGCTTTTGAAAAATTATTACCATTGCCATAGCAATTAATTTTTTTGTGGTGATGAAGAATGTAAGCTGACGTTTGTAGACGTAAAAGATGTTAATTTAGAAGACCCGGAAAGGTCCCCTAAATCATTGCCTGTAACATCTACTGCTAGAAAAATTTTGTTCAAAATTATGGAGAATGGAATATTCCTGAATGGTCGAATGTCTTGCTTATGGATGAGTCAAGGTTTTAGCTTAAAATGGTCGATGGAAAAAAAATAATGTGGAGAAGGACTGGTGAGAAGTGTTCGGACTCGCGAGAGGCATCAGGAAAGTCTCGCAGAATGGCAGAAGCATTAGTGGAACCAATGGATACGATAAGAAACCTGATTTCCAGTATGGCGCGTAGATTAGAAACTCTAAATGTTGCTAGATTCACGGTTTTAAGCCGATTTCACAATGTAAACTTTGTCTTTAATAAAAATGTTTTTAAAAATTTGTATCAGTTTATTTCACTAACAGAGACTGTTCCTCGATAAATTCAGAATGTTGGTAATATGCAAGGTTTCAAAAAAAGGGCTGTAATTTCTACAATTTAAGAGTTAAATCAATAAATAAACAAAATACTCGCAAAAGAAGCGCCTTTCACATAGAGTGTAAGCATTTTCTATACCATTAACTTGATTAACACACAGAGTGAGACAAAAATGAGGAAAAACATGGTTCTATAGTTTTTCCACTACAGTGCAGGATACATTCAAAAATATCCACGTCATTAAATTTTTTAAAGACTGTGGAATTGGCTACCAACAAATAAAAAAAAAACGGCACTCTAGTTTATAAAATATAAGACATTAAAGTGCATTAAAGTTAGGTCAAACATCAGGTGCGTTACATTTTTTGGAACTGAGTGTATATTTCCCGTTTGTTGGGTGAGGTTGTTTAATTTATTCTTCTCACGTGGTACTCTGGTGTGATACCATTTTCTTCTTGCCTTTCTTTTCTCAGACACCAGATTTCTTATCTCTTTGGAGTAACTTTTTCCTTTTACTCTCCAATCTTAAATTGTTTATCAGTTTTTACAATCTTAATAAGCTTAAAAATAATATCTACTAGTTGGCTAATTTATCCAACTTCGAGCCGCCAATAATAACAAAGTTAGCACTGGTGAGGCGATATTTGGACACTATATCTGGCAACAACGAAGAAAAGAGAAATCTATATAGCCACAGCAGTCAATAGTTGCAAAACACAAACATTTATTAATTAGGATGGTAATTAATTAATCTAGGTGAGGATACATTTTTGGAAAAGCTCAAACCCTCACTCTAGCCAATTGGATTGGATTTGTTCTATCAATTGGAAATTGATAGAACAAAATTTGTGATCCTCAACAAGATTAATTAACATTATTAATGTTATACATTACTAACTTCCTTCGAATTAATAGTTAAGATGATATAAATAGTTATGATGATTTCCTTTATATATACCCCTTTATTGTCCGTTGCCAAATACCTAATAGCTACTCAAGAAGTGAGTGATGATAAAGACAAACAAGACAAATTCGCAATATAACCAACGTAAATAGAAAGCAAAGGATGTCTTACCGAAGTGATACGCCCAAAGTTCGCCGCAGGACCCTTTAAGATCCTGATAGCCTCCATAAATTAGCATCGTTCCCTTGTGTACGAGGGCCGTGTGGCCCCTTCTTCCTTTGGGGGTGTTTACACCTAAATCGAAATAGATACATGAGTAACAAGTTCGACTACACGTTGGGGATGAAGCAAATAAATAGTTTCCTGACACATCGACAGAACGAATTTCTCTCAGGCGTTATTGGGGGTTTCCCCTTAAAGTGTGAGCGCCAATTTTCATGAAGACGTTTTATATACCTAATGTTTAAGCAGGAATTTAAGAGGGAAACAATTTAATAATTTAACTAATTTGGACTTTTATTGAATTTACACTTATATACTGTAGTTATTTTTCTATTTAGATTTTCAATTTAAATCAACTGAACCAAAGAAACATTTAAATTTTCCTGGTAGATTATTCAAACATAAATTTAAATATTTTAAGATAAGGTTTTTCCTTAACAAATTATTAGCATAATTTACAATTCTGATGTCGATTAAAGGAAGTAGACGTATTATGAAGTCAACTTTTACCCTTTTACATTGGTAATTTATTCCATCGATTTTCTTGTGCGTTTCTCTTTGCCAATAAAAAGGTGAGCGCAAGATGAATTTCACCAGCTTCAAAAGTTTCTAGTAAAAACTAACTGAATCACTTACTTCTAGAATATGACAATAATAATTTGTCCTTAGACGTGATAATGAGAAAAAGAAACACGTCCATTTAGTTTGCCGGGGGGGGGGGGGACATTTAAAACACTATTGATTTATGTTCCACTTCTTCCCACACAGCAACCTCATTGGATTCCGAATGGCACTACCAAGATCTGTTCTATCTTCGGATATCATTTTAAAGGGGATAACCCTCTTGCATCCACAAACAAAAATAAATCGGTAAAGGCAGTTCTGAGATAGAGCCAGAACTGTATTGTAAAATTAGTAAAATTAGTAGTAATTACAGGGTGATCCATAATTCGAGGCGCAAAAATACGTTCTAGATTCAGCATTAAATCCTAAGTAAAACATACAAAATATTTTTTTATCGGCCTTTGTTATCGAGATATTTTACTTAAAAGTTTTGTAATCGCATCTAAAGTAAAAAGTTGAGAGAGTCGGAGTTGATTTTTTGAATTGATTCGATATACAGGGTCTTTCACGACGAGCTACCAGTCGAATTATATGGAGAACAAAATAATACAAGGATTGAAAATTTGTGGAGTCATGTTGTTGGATATACGATGTTTCTAACTAAAATAGTTCAATAGTTCTTACTTCCGTCTTCACCGGAAATGCTGTCAATTTCAAATGGAATAGGTACTCTGTATTTTATATATTTTTTTAATCTTCGTTAAATTTTAGGTGAATTGTATGTTACATACCCTATACCTAACATGTGCCATTTTTGAGATATTCAACAAAAAATGACAGTTGCAAGGTTACATTCAATTATTTATAAATTATCCTCAGTGGCTGTAGGAAAACAGTTGACTGTCAAAATTGTTGTGAAGCTAACATATTATCGACATATCCGTAGAGTTCTTCGAGAAGTTATACACGGTGTTCAAATTATAAGATCAAAATTGAACTCGAGAAAAGTACTGACTACATTAACTTTGCCAAATCTAAATTGCGTGGGAAAACAACTGAACAACTAGAAATAAACAGATATTCATTGAACAAGGTTTTTAAGTCATAGATAAATTAGTCTTTGTAAAATTATAAGAGTAGCCACAATGAAAGAGATAGAATTAAAAATAAAAGAACATCAATCAAGTAATTTCCAAGAACTATTTATTTCTAGTTTAGTAAATGTTCAAAAACATTTTCTCCTAAGCATGTTTCTATTCTTTTCGACATATTATGGTTAGTGCGGCTTCCCTGATAGAATTTTAGCACATATCTAATGAGTTATGTGGTCGGAACGCAGTTCAACTCTATCTTGCATGTTCTTCTTAGTAACTAGGTCCTCATACACTTTGTTTTTAATAAATCCCTAAACGTAAAAAGCCAGCGGCGTAAAATCGTAGGAACGCGGTGAATATCTGTATGGCCATTAAACGCAATCAACTTATCTTCAAACTGACTGTAATAATGAGTTAAAAGCCTTGTTCAATAATTTTCTCTTTATTTCAAATTTTTCAGTTGTTTTCCAACGCAATCTAGATTTGGGAATGTTTTCAATTTCTATGTTCTAAGTTTAAAAATCGATGTAAGTAGGTAAGAATGCGTTTTAGGTGGGTATAGGCAGTGGCGGATTACCCATAAGGCAATGAGGCACGTGCCTAGGGGCCCCGGACTTTGTGGGGCCCCCGACCAAGACATTTGCCCATAATGTTTTAAAGATTAATATAGTATCATTAAATTTTGATTATTTTAAGCAAAAAGTTCATCAAAACGTTGATATACGGAAATTCTGGGCGTGGAAATGTGTCGATTCGTACTCAACTACTTGTGACAAGTTTATTCAATAGTTAAGAAAGTACGACAATAAATTAATTGAAGAAACTTAAAGTAAAATTGAAGCTTTTTCGGATGAATCTGTTAAAGACACCCTGGATATACATATTGCGGCAAATGTTTGGTACAAAATTGAAACGTATTTAAGTATAGTAACTACAGTCTAATCGCAGAAATGGTGAAGCGCTTGCCTTCACACAAGCTTTAACTGTCTGTTTTAATATTATAATTTGAAGTTACAACGGAAATTTACAACAAGCAGCTAAGCAATCAGTTGCAAAATATACAAAGAAACTTAGAAGATCTTTTGGAAAATTAGATAATTTTCCTAGGGGCCCCGACTATCCTTACCTCGCCACTGGGTATAGGACATTTTACACAAAGTAGATCTAAATTTTTCCATAGAATTCCAAATTACATACATTCATATGACAGGGTGGTCATTTGAAAAAATCGGGTTTTATCACTTTTCTCCAGTTTTACTTTGTTCTCATAATTTGAACATCTGTATAACTTTTCGAAAAACACACAATTTTGCCGCACAACATTTTTCCAACGGGTATTGAGGATAATTTATAAATAATTGAAAGTAACCTTGCAGCTGTCATTTTTTTATTGAAAAAATTGAATATCCCAAAAATTACACATGTTAGGTATCGGGTATGTAACATACAATTGACCTAACATTTAAAAAATGCTATAAAATACAAGGTATTCTATTAACCGTTCTATTAAAAGAAAATTTTTTAACGAATTTTTGTTAAAAAGATCGTATCCAACAATATAAGTTCACAAATTTTCAATTCGTAATTTCATTTGGTTCTCCATATACTTCTAATGGCAGCTCGTCGTGAAAGGCCCTGTATATCTGGAAAATGAAAGGTAATCGGGTATGTTTTGATGTAGCCTTTGTATCTAATAAACACCCCTACAACAACGTACTAAAATATCGACTATTGATGACTATGTCATTATTTTAATTACAAAAATATGACTTGTTGCATGTTTCTGGTTCCTGGTAAAAACAAAACGCAAAGTTAAGTTTTTATTTTCAAAATAATGTACCGGGAAAAATGCCGATTTCAAAATGGTCTAAATAGTCGAGTCAAAACGTATTTTTACTGTAAGACATTAAGTGATTTTGAAACTTGGTTTCTGACTTGCTTACTTCCATCTAATTTATTATTAAGTGAAATACATAATGCAGAATAATTAAGAATATTACAGAACAATTACATCTACACTGACCTGAAACTCAAAACTCAAACATAACTAGCTCTCCAACAAATTGGCAAAATCCTTCGTTTGAAATTTATAGCTATCAACATTTTTATTATTTTTAACTTGCAAAATGGCAAAAGTATCAGCTTCCAGCACAGTAGCATGTCATACAACAAATTTCATAGTTGAACGTTTTTTTAACTTGTTTATTTTACGTCGGTTTATTTCCGCACAGGGTACACACACCCATGAATTTTGTCGAACTGAAGGAATTCCAACCTCCAGTAAGAGTTCTTTAACGTGCACGTCGATGGAAGGCGGCTGCCGTACCTAGTTGAACGTTAAAAATTCTCTAAAATTTTAAATTTTTCACCCTAGTTATTTTCTCGTTTGAAATCCAATGTCGAATATGTCACGTTGTCAATCCAGTTTTCACTTCAATTTGCCGATAATCGGTCCGGAGCGAACGAATTCAAAGCCAACCGGGATCGATTGCACCCCTTTGACAAAAACTTGGCCCGCATCCAAGGAGGCTCCCCTTCAGGAGCTGATGGAGTGCTGAAATGATTTATGCCGTTAAGAGTACCTTTTCTAGGTCGAATTTTCCTCCAGCTATTGTTCTTCACGTCGTAAGTCCACAGGGGAGTTTCCGTTCCAGCGGAGAAACCCACTTCACCCCCAAACACGTATATGTTGTCCTTGTAACTGACGGCCGTGTGCTCCTGTAAACATGGTAACTTGTCTCCGGTGGGCCTGAGCTGTTGCCATTTTCCAGTCACTGCAAGCAAAGAAATAAAAACGTTATGGGCGCTCTTATCAAATAAGGTTTCAAATAAGGTTTCAAAGAGGTTTCGTATTTGCCGGGGAGGGGGATTTACGATTTCTGAACGGAAACGAATTTTAAACGTAAAATATGGCAAAGTGTGATATGAGATTCAATTTATATCTTTGTGAATGCGCTAAAACTTAAATATTTAATTTTTGCAGATTTCCGAATAGTCTAGACTCTAGAGTCATTCTAGATTAGGGTTTAGAGAATAATTCTCCCGCCTATGAAAATAATACCAACAGATTCAGAAAAATTACCTACCAAAACTGTATCTTTGATATTATTTTTGAAATTAATTAAAAACTATCAGTGATGAAAAAATGAAAAAATGTTTCCATCAATATTTCCGAAAGTATTAAGTTTTTGTGGGTACATGATAAGAAAAGAATTACTTAAAAATATAGAACTATGTAGGTTTGAAAGAAGGTAAAAGAACTGATTTTCAGACCCGAGATATTATGTCAATATTAATTCTGTCAAAAAATCGTTTACTGATTATAGATGACTTGACAGAATATTGTTGCACGGACACATCTCGGACGTCAAACGTCTGTGAACGCTAGGAAATATTAAAACATGGCGCACAGCCGAAAGAATAAATCCTGTTGCTCAAAGTTGCGTGAAACCCTACGAACCTCAACACAACACAGAGCAAAACAACTGAACTCCAGTCCACTTCTCTAAAGAGAATTTTGCATAACGACCCTTGATTATTTGCTCACAAGGTGCAATTCGCTCAAGACTTAAAGCAAAATGACCATCCACTTCGTTATCGATTCTCTGTGTGGGCTTCAATTCAGTTGGACAATTTCGGTTGCAAAATAGTAATATTCTTTTCAGGCGAAGGTCATTTTATCTTAGAGGCTATGTAAATACACAGAACTGTAGGACTTTGGGTTCCGAAAATACACAGATAGTCGTAGAAAATGTGCATCTTAATAAAGTGACTATTTGGTGTGGGTTTTGGAGTGATGGCATCATTGGTCCATACTTCAGCGTTACGGTGAACAGAGTGCAATACAGAGACGTGCTAACTGAATTTTTGTGGACGCCGTTCGACAATTTGGACTTGCAAGAACTTGGGACAATCTTGGCACCAGCGGCGGCTCGTACCTAATATTAGTGGGGGTGCTGTTCCAGAATTCGTTTTGTCATTGTTTTAAAAAATATTCTGTAAAAGAAAAAAAACGTAGAAAAAGAAATCTTATTTAGAAAGTTGTTGAAATCGTAAAAGAATTTAGGGAATAAAAACGGGCTTTTTATTTACTTTAACCTAAATTGTTACAGTTACATTAATAAATAAATTTACGTAAAAATACATTTTCTAAAAACTACGCTTTAAAAAAATTTACTAAAAATTAAAAATATTCCATATTTTTTATTGTTTCAGAAATCGCCCACGTGAAGAAAATTAACTCTATTGGACAATGAGAAGTAGGTAAAATATCGATTACAAGATTTAAATATAGCAAACAAACAAGTGAAGTTAAGATAAACGTAGTAAAAATTAAATCCATTCTTCTTGTTTTAATTTGCGCGTAAATATCAATAATTTTATGCTTGGTCTCTGGATGAAAACTGAGGAACTTTTTTCTCCATTGAAAGCACTGTAACTGTTGTAAAATACGTATTGACTTTCGATATGTTTTTGATATGAAATATTTTTGATATGGAACTGTGAAGATCACAGTTCCATACAACGATTTTTGAATCTGTTTCTTAAACTGGGGGATGGCTACTGACATTAAGGTTTAAGGATTATACATTTGTACAAGAATAAAGAAAGAAGGATTCATTAGAATTAAATGTTATCCATAATATTAAGTGGAAACAATAAGGGGTACTGCAGCTCCACAGTGCCTATACGCGTGCCGCCACTGCTTGGCACCCAACGGGTCGATAATATAGATTAATGCAGACATCAGCGCCAGCTACACACTATTGTAATAATCCGAATTTGGAAACGTCAGAGGTAGGCACGCATGGCAACGTCAACGAAACGTCACAATAATTTTACGTACATGTATATATTATTCTACAAATGCTTTACTTTTATATTTTTTCTGTAACTTTTATGTTCATACAATAATAATAAAGCTTCCTAAGTTCCATTTCATGTAACGACCATGGGAAAAAGTGCTAAAGAATTATTCGGCGACATCCACTTTATCTTTAAATTTGTAGAATTCGTAAGTATGACTAACCCAACGCTTCCAATAGAACAACGAATGTATTTTCTCCACTCTATAGCTGTGCTGTTTGGGTGGATTGCTAGCTATGTACCTTGGCACGCCAACGTTCAGAAACATTATGAGAAGAGATTGTTGCATAGTGGCTTTAGACGCCTACATGTACGTCACCTTTGCCTTCCTTATTGTATACATCGTTGAAGAAACACAAAGGCTTCTTGAAATAATCCTGCTGATTGTGGGTGCTGCCCATGGTATCACTGCAGGAATCTTAGCAATAATGGAATTCGACGGTACCACCAAATACGCCGAAGAAATACGGACAACGATGATGTTTGTAGCAATCTTTGCCATGGCGACTGGAGTTATCATGCTGGTAGATTTCATTATACACCTGGTTAAGAAATAATAAGAAACGACAAAATTACTTAGGTTTATTAAACTTATGCAATATAATAATCTGGTGTTTTACTGGTTGCATGGATCATCAGAATGCAACTATATTCCAGCAGTGTTTGAATATGTTTAATTTAGCTAGCTAATCTCAACATTACCTAGTCTTTTTAGTTAGAGGTCAAATTTTAAACATGTTTTGAGCTATAACTAGCTAATATTATCAAGAAGAATTCTTGTCAACATTAATTGAAGGTAAAATAAAATTGATCTAAAATTTATGAAGATTTCAAAAATGCGATAAAATACAGGGTGTTCCATTTGAAATATAAAAGTTGACATCATTTCCGGTGTAACCGGAAGTAACCGAAAACTCAAAATATTTTAGTTGACACGATCGTATCCAACAATATAAGTCCACAAATTTTCAATCTCTCATTTCATTTGGTTCTCCATATACTTCTAATGGCAGCTCGTCGTGGGAGACCCTGTATAGAAATTCAAAAAATCCAATCAACAACATTATTACCAAAACAAAGGGTATACTTAAACAATGTAAAGAGACCTTGCTGGAGTTTTCTCCCACCAAATATAATTCCTTTATACCCATGAACCCCTTTCTTCCGCAGCTGTATACACTCCCCAAATTACATAAGAAATGCCTATGAGACCAATTACCGTTTCTTGTAACTAACCCACAATAGATTTTAAACCTACATATTCCCTGAAAAATATCAATCACTTTATACTCGACTTGACATTCGATCTTCTATTACAACATTTTACCGACACAAACAAGGTGCAACATATATACAAACTTTTGGAGCACGACATCAAACAAAACTATTGCAGTTTTAATGGTATAGCACTGTCAGGCATATTGAGTGACATTTTGTAGACCATATTGAAAATGGGTATATAATAAACACAAAAAATCCTTACAGAGACCAAATATGTCTGATGGGTCAGATACGTTGACGACATTTTTATTGTTTGGAAGGGCACACAAGATAATATCAATAAATTACTGGAATTCATTAACAGCATACCCTCTAAATTAGACTTTACTTTAGAAATCGAACGAATCACAGAATCAATTTTCTCGACATGACCATAATTAATACCAACAATAACATAAATTTCCAAATATACAGAAAGCCAACTGCAACACCATCGATAATAGGGTATTTGACTGTATTAAAAATATGGCTTTTATTATAGTCATTCTAATAGATTACAGTTTAAGAAAACTACCTACTTGTTACTACTTTTCAAAATAAATATGCTTTATTTCTAGTAAAAACCCAAATTAAAATTGAATTTTATTCACGTCCTATCACGTGATTGAAAATGCTCTGTAATTGGCTCAGTCTCCAGTGATGTCATTCGTTAGTACGGTTAGAGCGCGTTCGGTTTGTCAGGGTAGGGTGTGGGGATGGTATGGAGAGAGCAATGCTCAGATAACCTGGGTCGGCTGTCTCTCTCTTATATGCAGATAAACGCCGTATGACGTTAGTCCGCCTATTATGCAGCGCGTCACTCTCACCGTACAATACCGGGTTATCCGAACGCGCTCCTATGCTTCTCCCGTTTGAATTTAATAGCACTGTGCCATGTAAGCATAACTTTGTAGGTTAGGATAGCCCTAACCTTAAGTTGTCAGATCAGATAATACCTGGTTCGAAAATACGATAGATAACTTATTCTTGCCAGATTTACTTATGTCGACGGAACCTTCACAACAAAAAACTCTTGTATTGGCCGCTATTTATTTCATTTGGATTTCTACGAGCCAACCACTTTGTTCGCAGTTTTAAATCTTGCGGAACAGCTACAAATAGTTTATCCGGAGTTATTCTGGACGTATTTCTGCAGTGTGGATTTATACACTATTTATAACCCATTTTTATTTTGAAATTGTGAAAACAGCACATCCAATTACCAAATGGCGACGATGCCGATGCTGACAGACCATATGGGCCGATTTGACATCTACTAACGGGTGACATCACGCAACAGAAAGTATCGTTTTGGCGGGACTTTCTGTGATTCAATTCTTAACGCTGATTTTTATGAAATATTGAGGAAATAATTACGAAAAATAATGCATTTACAATGTAGGAATAAACACGCTAAGATGGTTTTCCAATAATAGTCAAATACCCTATTTCATTTGACACATTTCATCCCATTGGCCATCTTTCTAGTTTTACATTAAAGAATGACGGGATACCCAATTTCACAAAAGCACGACAGGATGATTTAGCTTTCATATTCGGTAAGCGCATGACTACAACTTTCCTAAAAAGATAATCAACTCATTACTCAATCATAAGAAAGGTACACAATACACATTGTTCTGGACCACTCTATGTTCTACGGATAGGAAGGATTGCAAGTACACATCAAGACGAGTCTTCGTGAATGTATCTATTTTCTACTCTTCTAAGTATACACGTGTCGGCCATTGCTTCTACATAAGTACATGTATAACGGTCGGTATATCAGTGTTCGTGAATACTGTATGACATATGGGTTGCCTACATAGCACATACTGTAACACACATGATCCTCTGCACACACTCCCGATAGATCGATTAACAACGATGACAATAAAAATACAGAATCTTTACTTATAACAACACAAACCAGAAAATTACAGAAAGTACTTAGCAAATACAACATAATACCGCCACACAAGAATACAAATCAAATTTTACGCCACCTTTTTAAATTTAGATGCGAGGAGAAAACAACTGGGGGACAGAGCAGGATATGCTCCATCGAATGCTCTAATTGCCCATCCACTTTCATAGGTGAAACGGGGAGACCATTGTCAAAGAGGATTATAGAAAACACACACACACACACACACACACACACACACACACATACACACCCACCAAAGCACTTCAAATGTCTACAGATCACGCTAGAGACGGGCCACAAAATTAATAATAGTAACATAAAAACTTTTGCATAGATGCACGAAAGGGCCAAAAAAGGATCTACTTGAACAGCTTCAGATTACTAAATACAATATGAACCCACAAATTTATTTATTTATTTATTTATTTATTTAATGATACAGGACACCCAACAGGAATAAATTCCCAATTACAGGGTACCACTACACATACAAAATAATTTTACGCTCCACGGGGTACGGCATAAATAAACTCAACTATTCAAAGAGGAAAAAAAAAACTCAATCAAAACAAATTCTGCTTAAATTCAAGTATTCTAAAAAAAAATTAAAACAAATGCTCTATGGCCCTCAAATGCCCCCTCAGACCACTCAACGACGAGAAAAACAAATCCAAGTTATTAAAATGCAAGTTATATGCCTGCTGCATACGTTGAAGTGGCGAGTTGAAATGATAATTCGTAGTAGCTGACGTAGTAGGGGACATAGAAGAGTAGCGAGCTCCTGGTAACACGAGCGGGTATACGGAGTGAGACGTAGGACGTGAGACAAAAATCACTGTCACACATATTGTTGAATAACCGATACAGAAACAATACATACTGGGATTCCCTGCGCCCCATCAATGAGGGCAGTTTATAAAATTCTAAGTTCTCGTTGTAGGTACAGAAGTACATGTAGGTACACATATAAGTACATGTAGGTACTCATTGTAGGTACACAAATACAACTACTTAACGATCAGTTACTGTTTCATGTGAAGTCCCTATTCTCATGTATTTAAAACTAAATTAAAACTTCAATAAAAAATGTTTTCTCTAAAACCTACAAGAATGGAGTTATATGGTTTTGGGTATCATTCCAACTAGGGGCGCGCACGGCGCGGCGGTCCGCCGATGTCGCAAACTTGGTGTCATACTTAGGACGCCCAAGTCCACGCAACTGCCAAATTTCAAAACTCCCCAACCTTTTGTACCAAGAAAGTATCTAATGACTGGACTAAACCAAGATATTAGCTGTTTTCCAATTACATGTATTACGCACTCACTAAGTTTAACTCTAGCGTGCGCTGGGGCAAATAGTGCTGGTCCGTTCGGCATCGTACTGGGAACGCGTCGAGAAATGTCGGAACGCGGCAACGTCAAGCATAACGTCAAGTGAGAAGCGACAACTTTAAAAAATACTAAAAACCTTCAAGGACTTCGTCATAGTCCCGTTTATACAAATATATCGAATATGTTTCAGTCATTATTGTACCGTAGTTACAGTATTTTGACAATACTGTGCAAGATTGACCGGGTTAATCCATTTTTACAACGAATTTTACGTTGTTAACAAGCAGTTGTATTGGCGTCAGAAATCGTCATGACTTTGTGGCTTTACCTCCATTGAATGAAAGAGGGAAGATTGGCGAATAACCACGCTGCGGAGGAATCTTTTTGACTCCCCCACTTTCGCATTTCTGACCTTTCATTAGAATGAAGAAAGACCCAGCGTGCCAGTAACATTCGCAATGGGAATATAGAGTCCTCTATTTCCCTGTTAGTTTCGTTTCTGGTTGCTCTGTGCCTAGGCGTAGAAATATAAATACTTTCATGCAAACCCACCACAAGTCACAACACAAGTATCAGCCCGCAATCCGATTGGTCAATTTTAAAATATTGACAAGGTCACCCGACATCGTTTACAAAGCACCACCATTAATTCGAGCGGCAATGCACGGAAAACGCCGATCGATGGTAAGCAAAAATGGAACATCACATTTAAAATTACATTTTAAAACCAGTGTTCTAAAATAGTTTCTATACCGCAAAAGGAGCGTTCAACAAAACGGAAGATATCGGTTTGTGGTGATGAAACATTCATAGCTCAAAGCACACAATTGGAATTATGCTGGAGTATTGCTGCAGCAATTGAGTCCACTATCCAAAGTTTTTGGATTTTGTTAAATGCAAATAGAATTCCAACAAGCCAGACTTGATGACATTATATTACAAAACAATACTGAATGTTTAGTGAGCGTTTTTCCATTTATCGTTTGTTTATGAAAACCGTTTATTTTCGAATCACGTCATTATGATGTGATTGTGTCCAGAGGGGGGAAATACAAAAAATACCTGTAACTGAATTTGATGTAAAATTGTAAATATCTCATTGTCCAACTTGGCTTGGCATACAACTGACATATATTGTCTTCACCTGTCCTATATTTGATGCGAAAATAATACCAAATCTTAAAAAGCACTATGGCGGAGAGTTGTGGGAAATTATTCACAGACCATCATTTCATTTTTAAATTGATAGAATTCGTAAGTATCACTGACATCTCTCAACAACATTAATTTTTGGTGAGATTGTAACAAATGTTTTTCTATTTCTCTATAGCTATGCTGCTTGGGTGGAGTGATAGCATTATATGTAAGATCTCCTTCCTACGAGGGCTTTCCTTACAAAGATCATGTTCAAACGGCTTTACTTATTTTTACCATTATCGTTGTTGGATTCATCGTTATATATATCTGGGAGCAACAGCGTGACCATCTGGAATGTCTTTTGTTATCGGCAGGTGTGTTTTTCGTCACATCGGGAGGAATAAAGGCAATAATGTTCTACGCCTGGTCTGACGATGGAGATATACCGATAACACTCATATGTACAGGAGTTTTGGCAACTACGGGTGGAGTCTTCATGCTTGTAGATGCCATATTACTTATCTGCAAGAAATGATCTTAAATTGACTTGAAATTATGAAGTATCATCTAAAGAGGGCAAACATGAAGAAACGAAAATGTTACTAAAGATATACGATGATTTTAAAGCGAATTATGGACTTGATCTATATATAAAATCGACGTGACGTGACATTGTCATATATTGTCACATGATTGTCACTCAATGTTTAACCACATTTAAACTATAATATGAAAAGTTCAGGAGTCCAAATTACTTAAATAATGTACGTATATAAAAATTTATTCAAATCATTTTTTTAAATAATACATATAGGTACCAAAGATACAGCCGTTGAAGTAGTATCCGCAAATTACTCCATGCATCCACCGACATCAAGCCGACGGTCCCAGGTCACGTGGAACAGTCCGTAGATGTATTGTGATGTGTTTTCGACTCGCAAACATCATTACTTAATTTGTTATAAACAAAAACCTCAAAAATCGTGCTATTTTCGTTTTATCGCTTGTAAAAGCTGAACCGATGGAGATATCTTGAGCTTGAGCTTTTAACAGTCGAATTGTAGAGAATGAAATACAAAAAAAATAAACGCTACACGGTCTCCATCGGATTAATATTAACTGAGGAAACTCTGACCAACCGGAATAATCTGCGTTTTTTCAAATTTTCATAACTCCGTTATTTTCAAAGTTGTAGCGCAGGCTTTTCGCGAGAAAGTAGCGACAACCCAGCCATTGTCCGATGATTAGTTTTTGCACAATTTCGATTTGAATTTTATTATATATGTTTCGATGAGCCTGGATGCGTAGGAGGTGATCCGATTTTAAATTTTTTAACTGATTTCGAAAGTAGAAGTATTGTGCTACAAAACGACTATTCTGATTTTGCGTTAATATGTTGCGAAATAGGCGAAAAATGCTTGCAAACATGACCGAAAACTGCAGCGCAAACTAATTATCGGACAACGCCTGGGTCGTGCACGCTCAAAGTACCCACCAATCGCTACTTTCTCGCGAAAAGCCAGCGCTACAACTTTCAAAATGGCTGAGTTATAAATTTTTGAAGAAACGGTTATTCAGTTTTTCCGAATTTCCTCTGTGAATATTAATCCGATCGAGACCGTGTAGAGTTTAATTTTTTTTCGTCTTTTCATTCTTTACAATTCGTCTGTTAAAATCATCAAGATTGCTCCATCGGTTCAGCTTTTACAAACGAAAAACGAAAAGAAAAAAAACACGATATTTTGAGGTTTTTTGTTCATAACAAATTAAGTAATGATATTTTATTACTACGATTTGATTACAAGTCGAAAACACACCACAATACATCTACGGACTGTTTCACGTGACCTGGGACCGTCTTCCTGATATTATTTTTGTGACGATGTCAGTAATTGTATGCTCCATTGCCTGGTCTATCTGTAAAATGAGAGATTAGTGCGCCAATGGCCAAGTGAGTGCAATACATGTTTAGAACTTGCTAAACTATAGAACTTACTGTAGGTAATTAAAAGGGCTAGCCACCCTCAATACTCGGAGTTTTGGATCATTGCTAACGACCCCTAAATGACAATAGTATATCCAAATAGTCCAAATTTATCGGCAGCCGCAGAGAGATCTGCGATATAGTTTCAAGAGTTATACAGGGTGTCTCAACAGTGCGATCTCGGAAGATTGTGCCTCTGTTAATGATGATATTTTAAAACTGATTTCACTCATATATACAGAACGCCTAGGCGCACATTCTAAAATTATTAGCGTGTATACAGGTTGTTCCATAAGGTAGTACCAACCCAAACTTATGTTTTTTTAAATGGAACAACCTATATTTCGGTACAATTTTGAATTCCTATACTTTTTGATTTATTGGCATTTTTATGGAAAAACAGCAGTCTGAGAAAAATTGTATATTTTTGAATTCTACGCATCGTTGTGCACAAAAAAAGTGCACACGCTAGTGCTAAAATAAACAATTGCAGAGATAACTAGTCTTCTGTAAAAAAATTGATTTTTCTATCAATAAGTGCTACATTAACCATTAAACCAGCTAAATATATCCCTAAATTATTGTTTTCTCGCATGATTTCATCTTTTTTTAATAAATCAAAACATTTAATCACATCTGCAATTTAATATTTTAATTTGTAATAAAATTTTACTTATACCCTGTAGGTTATGAAAAACTGTGCTAAACAAGTTATTAAGGTATAAAGCTGATATAAAGTTGTTGCTAAAGAGCAGGTGTTGTTTTACTTATCCTAAAATAGAAGCATTTCTTAACGAAACTCAGTATCAAGCACTGTAAATTTATTATTCCATAAAGATTAATACTTAATATTCTGTTGAAAAGTTCGCCATATTTACAAAAATTAAGCAAATCTAACCTAACAATATCACCACCACTGACAGATACCTTAATAACTTGTTTAGCACAGTTCTTCGTAGCCTACAGGGTATAAGTAAAATTTTATTTCAAACTATAATATTAAATTGCAGATGTGATCAAATGTTTTGATTTATTTAAAAAAAGATGAAATCATGCGAGAAAACAGTAATTTAGGTAAATACTTAGCTGGTTTAATGGTTAATGTAGGTGTAGAAGCACTAATTGATAGAAAAATCGATTTTTTTATGAAGAAGACTAGTTATCTCTGCAATTGTTTATTTTAGCACTGGTGTGCTAGTACTTTTTTGTGCAGAACGATGCGTAGAATTCAAAAAAATAATTAGATACATGGTGTTCCATTTAAAAAAGTTAACTTTCTTACGAAAAACTGTTTGCTACATTTTCTTGCAGATTATGACCATCCTGTACACAATTTGGATATGGTAGGTAATCAGGCTAATAGAACGCTCCTTACTTAATCATAATCGCGTGCGCAATTAAATTAAAAACAGGTATTGAGATATACAATTGTTATTAGACTGCTGTTTTTCCATAAAAATACTAATAAATTAAAAAGTATAAAGTTTAGGGTAGGTAATGTTATTTTTCGTTGTCGTAAAAATTTTGCGAGGAATTCAAAATTTTGCCGGAATATAGGTGGTTCCATTTAAGAAAACATAAGTTTGGGTTGGTACTACCTTATGGAACGCCCTCTATACACGCTAATAATTTTAAAATGTGCGCCTCGACGTTCTGTATATATGAGTGAAATCAGTTTTAAAAGAGACACCCTGTATACAGCTATATTCTTCACACTTATTAAAGCTGTCTTACACTATTCAAGATATTCTACCAGAAGTACAATGTCTTGTTGAAGACATTACCTGTGTTGAAAAGAAGTTGAGTTATTTTTCTTTGTGTATTTGATTTTTCACAATTTCTTGTTCAATATCATGACCTCCAGTTCTGAGCAGTGCTAATAAAATTTTATGAATCTTGTGTATAATACATTTTGCACGACATATAGGAAAATCTGTGGGCTGCATCTGTTTTCATACAAGAGGAGGATGATAAGAGAAGCATTCCATTTTTAGACACCCTTGTGACGAGGTCTGCCCTGGGCTTGGTCAAGTTGGATTGGTATAGGAAACCGACATCTACAACCAGAATATTGAGCTTTATATCCGGCCACCCCACAAAAGATAAGAATAACATGGTACTGGCTTTCAAACACCGTTTATTGAACATTTGTCATAAGGATTATTTGAAGAAGAACCTTGATAAATTATTATTGCAAGCGCCTCTACAGGTGTAGGCGGTAGTAAGTCCACGAGGCGTAAATGGTGCAGATTGATAATAAATGTGACAGTTATCTGTACTGTATAACTGGTCCGATCAAATTTATATTATTTATTACAATATTGCATTTGTTAATATTTCTTCCTGTATTATTACAGTTGATAGCGCAACACTTATTGTGTCCCATTATGATTATTTATACCAACGATATGTTATTAGTTCTGACGGATTGGATCACAACATAATGCGCCGTGAACTACTGCACATAGTGTAGGCATTTTAGTTAGGTATTTCTCCGCTACGGGCGCTTAGATCGTTTTTCAAGCCCCTCCACGGTGTATGGACAGGGGGAATAGGTATGACCTCCCAACTCCTACATAACCGCATGCTTCAGCAAGAGAGACCTGACCAACAATAGGACAATACAGCTCTGTGCTCGCCCAGTACCAAGGACAATCACCTACCGGACTTCGAAAATGTTAAAATCCTTTCGAAGGAGAGAAATCTCACAAAAAGAACTTTTATAGAGATGTGCTATATTGTGACCAATAAAGATGAATGTTAGAAGGGACCTGGATGGCCTCTCGGCTATTTATGCCAATTTATTGATAACCCCTTATCTCTGAATCCATTTTAATTAAATTATTGTTATTAGGTTTATTGGAATTTTCTGACAATTTACGTTTATATTTTCTTTTTAATTTTGCACCTGCCCGTTGTCCTTCCGTTTTGCGTTTTTGTTCTTTAAATTAAATGTTTGTGTTTGTAATTTTGTTTTGCGCACCAACTTGTATTCGATAGAGAACCAACCGCACACGTTTGTAGAAAGGTTGACCTACCGTCTGACTGTTGTCGTTTTATTGCGCGTAGTTTAACTTTGTTTTTGACTGTTTACTAGATACATCCTGCCCCTTTGTGTTACAATATTTTGCTTCGCTTTCGACGGCGTTTTGCGTCCGCCCTTGTTATTTGTATGATTGTATTGTTTGAAAATTATTGCCGGTTTGTTTTTGCATTTATTTTATTTCCCCTAAGTTGGTACCATTCACCATATTGATTTTTACGTTACCATATCACGTTGACAAGCTGTGCTCTAACCGTTTATAATTAACCGCTGTAATTAATGTTATCCAACTTAATTGTTTCACTACCACGCTGGTAACAAGATGCAAGTTGGACGGGTGACCACTGTCACAGATAATCTGTGCCACTGTCACAGATTATACAGATACGCGACTTGCAGGAAACAACAAGATCAAAATATCATTGCGCACGTTGACGCGCCGGGTCTTTTTTTTTCATTGAAATGGGAGGTCGGACAGGCGAAATTCTGAGGGAGTGGGAAGGATTATATTTTTATAGCGTATAGTTGGCGCGTAAGGTGACGCAAAATAATCGATCGTTGTGGTTACAACCAGTTACAACATTTGTGTTCTATTCAAAGGGGGGTTAGGCCACGTAAAGTGATGACGTTTTGTGACGTCAATACCAACAAGTGGGATTGAAGGTCAAACATTTAGGTACCGCCAGATCAAAGGTGCCGACACGAAGTTACGTATCTGTATAATCTGTGCCACTGTATAGCGTCCGTTTTGTGTTCTTGATGTTGCTACCGCTGTTACGATACAAGTCTCTCAACCCCTTTTTTTTACTATAGATAGCTGATTCGCTGTTTGGTAGGCCGATTATGTTCTATTAGATTGACTATTCTAGCGTCGGTCTTTGTGCTTTTGTTTTTTAGGTTCTGAAGATGTCATGTAATAGTAGGCGAAAGTATTCAACAATTTGAATAAATGCCACAAATAAGAAAAAACTTACACCATTTTTTCTATCATTTTCCATTTGGCGTTTTTTAACGATCCAACCTTCCATAACCAATAAAGTTCTTGTGTCACTTTCGGTAGCAGTACCAATATTGAAACCATAAAGAATAAGTTTTCATTAGCACCGCCCAGAATCGATGCTCAAGATTTTGAACAAGAAATTGTGTAGTATCAAATACACAAAACTTGAAATAATTTAACTTTTTATACAAATGTGGTTTATTGTAAAAGATACTTTTATACTTCATTCAAATTAGCAGGGAAAAATTCCAATACGATTGCTCTTTTGCGATCCGGCGCAGTGAGTATTTGTAATGTCCAAACGAAAGTGTATACAAAAATCCAGCTGTTTGAATTATGCCGAAGTGAAATTCTTATGTACTGGGCTACGACGTAAAATAAGGACACAACATAACCAATGACGGCAGTTTGATAGTTCCTATGATGTCAATTATAGCTTTGTTCCAATACAAAGTTCAGATTAATTGAAGAAGAAATTGTCTAGTATCTACATAATTTAAGTAATTTCACAAGATAAAAGATATCTTGTACAGTTTCTGGTAAAATGTATTGGATAGTATAAAACATCCAGTATTTTGTATTTTGAGGCAGCATCACACAATAAATCGACAGCAAAGGTGGAAGCTGACATGTACCCAGTGTTACTATTATCTCAATTATTTGTATTATTTTCGAAAAATATTTAATAAATATAAGAATCCCAATATTGACGAGAAGTTTTCAAGAATTGCCCACAGACGTTTATCTTATCTTTAAACTGATAGAACTGATGATGATGAATGATTAATACAACAAATGATCTGTGAAAATGGCTTGCCAATACTTAGGTAATATCAAGAAAGGGAAAACAAAGAAAAGAAAATTCTACAACAGAAATCTAAAGATTACCATTAGGGCATATGTAAGCGAGCACACTCAAACGATTTGAATTTATACTGTTGAAATACAATCCGACCAAACTATGGGCCGATCGAACGTCTGCTGTATGTGGTGTCTCTGAAGCGCATTGTGGATATCTACATATAAATCTACCTGACATACATTGGAACACATGTCATTCAAAACCTCTTAAATTCTATTTTTAGACAGTAATATTTAAAATCCAGGAGTTCTAAATTACAAACATTGACCATACAAAGAGCGCCAAAGCTATATTCGGCGACGTACATTTTATTGTTAATGTAGTTGAATTAATAAGTATAACTAACACCAACCATCTAACAAGAATAGTGTTCAATTCTATTGGGGATTCCAGTTTAGACTAATTGAGGGGCTTGAAAGTAAAAGAGTTTAAGTGCACTTAAAAATATGAGTTCAGTACAGTATACTACACTTAAAAGATACCCTATTTTGGGGGAAAAATAATTCATGTAAATTTTACCTCTCTTAGTACCATTTTTATGTGGTCTTTAAAATTCTATTCAAATATTTCCTAATAGTTAGTGGTAAAAGAATTCATGTGTACTTAAACCCTATTACTTCCAATGGTATACGAGAGTTAAGTCACATGATAGCGTCGCGCTAGTGTCATAAAGCGTTAATGTTCTTGCTACTTCCTAGCATGCTTACTAGTGGTTAAATAGTGTCACATTAAGTAACATTAGTTCTGATATTACTAAAAACAATAACTCTAAAAATATTGTTATATTTTGTGTGTATAATATCACAGACGATGTTTACTCTTTTTTATCATTTCATGAAATAATGAAGGACCGTGAAAATGATACCGATGCCACACAAAGTGGAGAGCAATTTGCCATTTCGTTTATTATAAAAGCGAAAGACGCGTTTGGATACAAGAATAGTCTAAAGTCTAAACAGTAATATTGAGTTTTGGAGGTGTACAATAAAAACCTCAAAAGTTGGACGTTCGTCTTTCCGGGTTTTATACTAAGCCTTTGAATAAAACATCAATCAAAATAAAAATACAGAAACCTAATCACATTGTTGGAATATATTCCACCACTCTATCACGCCTTCTCTACAAATATAGATATAAAACATGATGTAATAATAGCTGGAAGAAAAGGACACAAGATAAATATAATTTATTGCAATACTCATAAAGATGACGCCGTTATATTGTATTTCGATTACGAATACAAAAATTGCGTTATACTTTACTTTAGGTAACTTGTCATTTGTATTTCTTTTTAATAAAGTTCATTTTAATACAGTAATTGCACTTGAACCATTTTACCATCAACAGTTTTAAAACCCACATAAATTTCAAGTACATTTGTGCAAAAAATTAAGTTAAACATACAATTTTTACTATGAATAAAATTAAAATAATACAATTTTCAGTCATCAACTTTTTCGAAAACCTTACGGGATTAGAAGCGTTTGTATGCGAATTGGTGTTCTGAACAAAGAAATTAATCGGAACCCTATGCACAGAAATACACCGAAATTAAAGCTATCGAATGTACCATTTTTCGAATTGTAGTGGATTTTTGATATTTTTGTAAATTTTTTAAAGGAAGAAACAGATTTTGCTGATTTTAATTTATTTTCGTACACTTTATTGTTATTATTGTCAATCAGTTAACAAATGCAACAGTTGTCTTAATTTCTTGTTAATATTATGTTCAGATCAAACGATAAAATAAGGACAAACGATAAAACAAAACATAAAATTATAACTGAAAATGTTTAACGACATACTTAGTAATATTATAGGTTAATAATATGGTGACATATTTTTTGATTTATTTAAAAATTTACATCCGACCCAATCCGGTCTGTATGTCACCATATTATTAACATGATATATACAGGGTCTCCCACGACGAGCTGCCATTGGAAGTATATAGAGAACCAAATGAAATAAGAGATAGAAAATTTGTGGACTTATATTGTTGGACACGATCGTCTCAACTAAAATATTTTGAGTTTTCTGTTACTTCCGGTTGCACCGTAAATGATGTCAAATTTTATATTTCAAATGGAACAGCCTGTATTTTATCGTATACAGGCTGTTTACGTATCTTCATTAAATTTTAGATCAATTTTATGTTACATTCCCTATACCTAACGTGTCATTTTTGAGATATTAATTTTTTCATTAACAAATGACTGCTGTACGGTCACTTTCAATTAATTATAAATTATCCCCTGTGATGTACTGCAAACTTGCTGTGAAGGTAACATATTATCGACACGTCGGTAGAATTCTTCTAAAAGTTATACAGGGTGTTCAAATTATCAACGTTGAATTCGAGAAATGTACTAAAAGTAGATTTTTTCAAATGGCAACCCTAACACATGAATACATTTCTCAATTTTAGAGCAACTTTGTGTACAATGGTCCTATACCTAAAATGTACACTCTTGGAATTTAGTAAGTTCTATAAACATATATTAGCAGTGTGTCGATGATACATCCAAGTACAAGTTTTTTGTTATTCTGGTCGACCGCTCGGCCGCTAAGTGCAAAAAATTGTCCGTTTACGCTTCAACTCGTATATCGGAAATTTATTATTTGCGAAACCTTGTTCGAATGCTTTGAATTCGTTTATAATGATTAATATGTTTCTATTTATTAGCTTAATGTGTAATTAATTAATGTAATTTCTACATTGCAATGTAATTGTGTTTTTATTAAATATTACGTTAATTTAATATTAATAAACATAAGTTTTCGATTACATGAAATGAAAATCTCATATCAAGATATTGCATACAACACAACAAATTATACTTACAACCTTATTGCATCTAATAGCATTTTTTTGCGTTAATAAATACAAAAATCAATTTCTTGTTGTCAATATACTTCTTAGGTTATTTCAGAACTAACATATGTACTTATTAACATTTATTCACAAAATAGAAATAAATTAAAATTAAATTGCTTTCAATTTGTATTTATGGTAATTTGTTGTGATTTACTGGTGTTTTCGAGATATGTAGCTTCAACGATATTTTGCAGTGTTTAACTTAATAAACAGAAAGGAGTATGTATTTTGTATAGCATGAATGTATCATTACAATTTTTTTATATTATTATTTTGTATTTACTTTACAGCAATTTGTTTCAAATATCTGACAACTGAAAATAATGATAATTATGTATATGACTAATTTACAAAAATTTGTGGAAGCAAGCTCTAAATTTTCGACGAATTTTGATGGAATGTAAATATGTTATAATTATTATTAGAAGAAATAAATAAACCAAAATCTACGACCATCTAAAAGAACATTTAGACAACAAGAATTATTTCATCAAATTTGACCTGGGATGAGTATAACTTGTGTTGGTAACGGGTATATAATGTCTCAAAAGGAGACGCTTCATAAAGAAAAGTAGTTGGTTTCTCTTACCTATAGCTTTTATTGCATATTAAGTACCCAAAATAATATGCAATAAAAGGTATACGTAAAAGAAACCAACAACTTTTCTTTCTAAAGCGTCTCCTTTTGGGAAATTATATACCCGTTACCAACACTATAAAAATTATTATTGTTAAAATTAGTTCCCTGTATGTCCAAAACTCCTATAGACAGAGATTTGAAAAAATAAATAAAATATAGCGATGTTTCGATAAATCAGCTATAGTTTCCGATAAATTGATTATGTGACCATTATGTGTTCTTTATGGTTTAAACAAATTTACTTGCCTAAAAGATAAAATTAAAAATAGATATTAACGTGTTATAATGAACACGTTTATGTATGCTTAAGTGGAACACAGTTTATATTATAAGTTAATCATATGGTGACATACAGGCGGGATGCAAGTTTTTAAATCTAAAATTACAGCCACAACCTGGGTTTGAACCAGGGACCTTTGCGTCGCTAGCACAATGCCCTCCCATCTGAGCTATTGACATTGTGCTAGCGACGCAAAGGGCCTTGGTTCAAATCCAGGTTGTGGCTGTAATTTTTGATTTATTTAAAATTTACATCCCTCCTGTATGACGTATGTTACCATATTATTAACTTATAATATTACTTTGACAAAGTATGTCGTTAAACATTTTCAGTTAATAGTTTATATTGTTTGGAAATTAAAAAGACCTTTATTTTTAATGTATATGCATTTTAATTAACCTTACAGTACACAATTCATAAGTCAAAATGTTATTTTTAACTTATTATCGTTGTTAATGCACGCCTCTTAATTTATTTAGAAATTTAGAAATAAAATTTCCTATAATGTTCCAGCTAATATATAGTAAATGAAAAATGTGTGCTTATTGAACTGGAACTATCTTACAATAAAACTTCTGTAGAGCTCTTTGAAATATTAACAAGAAAAGAAAGATAAAAAATTAATTAGTTATCAAACAATGCAAAACCAAAAATGAAACACAATAAATACATATTACAACAATAAAAAATTATTACTATTACTAAATTCCAAGGGTGTACATTTTAGGTATAGGACATTGTACACAAAGTTGCTCTAAAATTGAGAAATGTATTCATGTGTTAGGGTTGCCATTTGAAAAAATCTACTTTTAGTACATTTCTCGAATTCAACGTTGATAATTTGAACACTCTGTATAACTTTTAGAAGAATTCTACCGACGTGTCGATAATATGTTACCTTCACAGCAATTTTGCAGTACAACTTTTTTTCAACGGTCACAGGGGATAATTTATAATTAATTGAAAGTGACCGTACAGCAGTAATTTTTTAATGAAAAAAATTAATATCTCAAAAATGACATGTTAGGTATAGGGAATGTAACATAAAATTGATCTAAAATTTAATGAAGAGTTCGAAATGCGATAAAATACAGGCTGTTCCATTTGAAATATAAAAGTTGACATCATTTACGGTGCAACCGGAAGTAACAGAAAACTCAAAATATTTTAGTTGAGACGATCGTGTCCAACAATATAAGTCCACAAATTTTCTATCTCTTATTTCATTTGGTTCTCTATATACTTCTAATGGCAGCTCGTCGTGGGAGACCCTGTATATATCATGTTAATAATATGGTGACATACAGGCCGGATTGGGTCGGATGTAAATTTTTAAATAAATCAAAAATTATGTCACCATATTATTAACCTATAATATTACTTTGACAAAGTATGTCGCTAAACATTTTCAGTTATAATTTTATGTTTTGTTTTATCGTTTGTCCTTATTTTATCGTTTGATCTGAACATAATTTATTATATTATAATTATTATAAACATAAATTATTATTATTATTATTATTATTATTATTATATTAACAAGAAATTAAGACAACTGTTGCATTTGTTAACTGATTGACAATAATAACAATAAAGTGTACGAAGAAAAATTAAAATCAGCAAAATCTTTTTCTTCCTTTATTTTAAAAATTTACAAAAATATCAAAAATCCACTATAATTCGAAAAATGGTACATTCGATAGCTTTAATTTCGGTGTATTTCTGATTTCTGTGCATAGGTTTCCGATTAATTTCTTTGTTCTGAACATCAATTCGCATACAAACGCTTCTAATCCCGTAAGGTTTTCGAAAAAGTTGCTGTCATAACGTAAAAAATGCGGTTTTGGCTTTCTTTTTGTCAATTTAATATTAAAAAAATAAATAAAAGCTCCCCGTAAGCACTATGGACAAAATAACAATCCGTTACAAAGGTTATAAGGCAAAACATGGTTCAAAACACAATTTGTAATAAACATAATAAACATAATGTAGTAGGAAATCCATTGCTATAAACATGACTGTTGCGCGTGCATAATCTACCCTTTTAAGTGTCGATTATGACTACAATTCCTGACACGAGCCCATCGATCACGCCGGCTTCTATCAGCAATATTTCGAGAAGCTTGTGTGTTTCTCCCACGATGTAGACAATGATGACGGCAAAAATAAAATTGGCGTGCCCCAAGTACAACCATAACAATCCAGCCAAACAGCACAGCTATAGAGAAAATGGATAATTGAGGGGCCTAGAAGTAAAAGGGTTTAAGTGCACTTTTGTGATTCTGAGATAATAAGCTTTACATTAAAGTTGTATTGCAAAATTTCTGAAATATGTTTGGAAAATTGTATTATTTTAATTTTATTCATAGTAAAAATTGTATGTTTAACTTAATTTTTTGCAGAAATGTACTTGAAATTTATGTGGGTTTTAAAACTGTTGATGGTAAAATGGTTCAAGTGCAATTACTGTATTAAAATGAACTTTATTAAAAAGAAATACAAATGACAAATTACCTAAAGTAAAGTATAACGCAATTTTTGTATTCGTAATCGAAATACAATATAACGGCGTCATCTTTATGAGTATTGCAATAAATTATATTTCTCTTGTGTCCTTTTCTTCCAGCTATTATTACATCATGTTTTATATCTATAATTGTAGAGAAGGCGTGATAGAGTGGTGGAATATATTCCAACAATGTGATTAGGTTTCTGTATTTTTATTTTGATTGATGTTTTATTCAAATGCTTAGTATAAAACCCGGAAAGACGAACGTCCAACTTTTGAGGTTTTTATTGTACACCTCCAAAACTCAATATTACTGTTTAGACTTTAGACTATTCTTGTATCCAAACGCGTCTTTCGCTTTTATAATAAACGAAATGGCAAATTGCTCTCCACTTTGTGTGTCATCGGTATCATTTTCACGGTCCTTCATTATTTCATGAAATGATAAAAAAGAGTAAACATCGTCTGTGATATTATACACACAAAATATAACAATATTTTTAGAGTTATTGTTTTTAGTAATATCAGAACTAATGTTACTTTAGTTTTCAAACAAAAAAATGATATGAAAAGTATGAAAATATCTGTATTCAAATACATTTTATTGTTTAAATACTGCACTTAGGAATGGCAATTTATAAAAATGATGTTGTGAAAGGATATCGATAATGAAATCCTTTATCTGCCAAAATATGAAGGCCTCCTTATACAACCCAGGAGTATTCAAAATGGATTTAAAGGAAAGGTGACAATATCTCATAATCTATTAAAGATAGATACACGAACCCTAATATTGATTGATAGGGAATACGATTTCCTATCGAATGGCGTACCGGTATACAGGGTGTTCCATTTGAAAAAAATGAGTTTTTTACGTTTGAAAATTCAATTATAGTGTTATAAATTTTGAACACCCTGTATAAGACATAATGGTGAACTAAACATCGTCTTATTTGGTTATGTTTCTAGTTTTGGAATACCAATCATGAAACTTCTAGTTTCAATAAAAACCGAGAGGTTCAATTTTAAACGTAACCGCGCAAATCACCAAAAAATTAGTAAAATCAAGAAAACTCAAAAATGGTGATATTTAGGTATAGGGTAACCTTATTAAAAATGATGTACTTTGATACGTAGAAACAAAAAAAAATAATAAATTATATCATTCCATTTAAAATAACAAAGTTGATACCGACTTCCGGTGACCGGACGCGACAGTTAACTTGAGAATATTTTAGCTGAAGAGCTCAGATTGAGTAAATTCTAATTCCAAAATTTCAAGTTTCCAGGAATAGTAGAACATGTGAAACTTCTAATGTACCAGTTCCGTGAGACACCCTGTATATATATATATATATATATATATATATATATATATATATATATATATATATATATAAAAAGGTGATTAGGGGGATTCGACGGGAGCTATATTATTCACCTTTATATGATATATGATAGCCACTCATAAGTGTGGCTTATATTCAGTCGATATTTAATTTTCTTTTCTGTCAACATGAGTATCTGGGGACAGAAAAGTGTTTTGCTATTTATTATAATAAATTAAAAAAAAGAAGTCGCTAACGGTTGGTTAACGGTTTAGATAAAACTATGTCCGAAATTTAAAAAAATCGATAGTTTGAAACGGTCATCAAGGAGGGTCACTTATTTTGGAATTCCACAGTTCAAAACATCCCAAAATGATTTACTTCGTAGTTTTGCGGCAATGAGTAGACATTGATACCACGGGTGGCTGTATCCATGTCGGCCACAGTGTAACCATAACCATAACTTTGTGTCGGCACCTTTGATCTCGAGGGTTCATCCGATGGTAGTGACGTCAGAAATCGTCATGACTTTATGTATCTTTACCTCCACTGAATGAAAGAGGGATGATTGGCGGATAACCACGCTGCGGACTAATCCTTCTGACTCCCCAGACTTTCGCACTTCCGACCTCTCATTAGAATGAAGAAAGACCCAGCGTGTCAATAATATTCGCAATGGGAATATAGTCATCTATTTCCCTGTTAGTTTCGTTGCTGGTTGCTCTGTGCCTAGGCGTAGAAATAGAAATACTTTCAAGCAAACCCATCACAAGTCACAACACCAGTATCAGCCCGCAATCCGATTGGTCAATTTTAAAATATTGACAAGGTCGCCCGACATCGTTTACGAAGCACCACCATCAATTCGAGCGGCAATGCACGAACAACGCTGATCGATGGCAAGCCGTTTGCGATGTTTATATGTCGAGCAAAATATGTCAGATGTGTACCTTTATAGCGACTCCAAAGTGGCAACGCGGTCAATCATGATTTTCAACAGTAAACTAACCTAAATGGCTATATACCTTATTTTGACGTCGATCTCATAAAACCAATAAAAAGGGAACATCAGTGTTCTAAAATAGTTTCTTTATAGCAAAAGGACCGTTCAACAAATCGAAAGATATCGGTTTGTGGTGATCAAACATTCATAGAAGCACACAATTGGAATTATGCTGGAGTATGGCTGCAGCAATTGAGTCCACTATTCAAAGCTTTTGGATTTTGTAAAATGCAAATAGAATTCCAACAATCCAGACTTGATGACATTATATTGCAAAACAATACTGAATGTTGAGTGGGCGTTTTGTTCATTTATCGTTTGTTTATGAAAACCGTTTATTTTCGAAGCACTTCCTTATGATGTGATTGTGGTTACCTTGCAGAGAGGGGAAATGCAAAAAATACCGGTAACCGAATTTGATGTAAAATAGTAAATATCCATTGTCCAACTTGGCTTGACATATAATTGACAGACATTGTCTTCACCTCTCCTATATTTGACGCGAAAATAATAATACCAAATCTTAAGAAGCACTATGGCGAGGAGTTGTATTGTTATTAATATTAAAAATTGTTATTAATTCAATATTCTGTCTTGTGTACTACGTTTTCAGAAATAAGCACAGCTATGTTACACAGCTATGTCTTTATGTAACAATAAATATATGGTATCGAGTTTAGAATGGTATCCGTGAAGGCCTGAGTAAGTACCTACTTTTTAAAATGCTTGACTTCATTTATTGACGTTATGCTTGCATCGAATTGCAGCCCAGGGCCCCAGAAACTGCTCAGATCTCTTTTTTGTTTAGCCCAACACCGTATCGCGCGCTCAGAGGGGCCCACAGTTAATTTTTTTAGATCAATTAGGAGAGATACCAACATCGTCGGTTTAAGGGTAAAAGTCACTAACTAATATTTTGTTACATTTTATAGAATATTAATCGTAGCCAAATGCTTATAAATGCGAATCTTATACGAGGACGCGATCAATAAGTGTTCTAAGTTGTCTAAAATCCATAAAATCTCTAGAAAATAGCATATTTATTGACATTCGTTCTTAAAGTCAGGTTTTCGTCATTATGTATTAGATTTTAGTTAGTGACTTTTACCTTTAACCTGACGATCTTATCTTTTCGCGAGACACCCGGAGGCTCCAATGGGCCCTCTGACTCGTTGGCCCGTTTGCGCCGCCCACCTCCCACACCTGCTACTTATGCCATTGACTATAGAACTTGCATATATAGTACTTGTATATGTTGCATAACTTTCTTTCATACGTCAAATTGTAGGTAATTAGCAGGGGGGCCACCCTCAATGCTCGGAGTTTTGTATCATTGCTAACGACCCCTAAATGATAATAGTATGTCGTTATCCAAATAATAAAAATTTATCGGCAGCCGCAGAGAAATCTGCGATATAGTTTCAGAGCTATATGCAACTATAGTCTCCACATTTAAACCTGTTTTACGGCATTCAAGATATTCTACAAGAAGTACAATATGTTGTACAAGAAATTACCTGTTGAAAAGAAGTTGTATTATTTTTCTTTGTGTATTTGATTATACACAAATTCTTGTTCAATATCATGACCTCTAATTCTAAGCTGTGCTAATAAAATTTTAAATTTTCGTTAAAGCTACTGACTGCATACGACGTTTATATCCTTGAAACCATTTCACTTGTCCATGCACGGGTTAGTAGCTTTAATGATGCCAAAGACCACGACTATCAAACCAGAAATGCCGGTTACTTGTTGCCGCCCATGCATCGCCACTCCGCTTATCAAAAGAGCTTATGCTACATGGGCTGTGAATTATGTATATAATTTACTTCCGGCTCACGTCAAATTCATTGGTAGCACAAGACTATTCAGAAATTCTGTACGGGATGTTTTGTTTAATGTTTCATGTTATTCGTTAAATGATTTTTATAATTGTATTAAATAAGTGTTTGTATATTCCTCTTATTGTGACGATTTGTGTTCACTGCAATTTTACTGGTGGTAACATAAATAAAGATCTATCTATCTATGAATCTTGTGTATAATACATTATGTACGATATGTGGGAAAATCTGTGTGATCATCTGTTTCAAAAAGGGTAAGAGGTAATAACTTGTTTTATTAGTTTGTGTCTGTTTTTTGTTTGTGTCGGTAACTACCATTGGAAGAGACGATTTATTCAAAATTGCAATAACAACAATGCGAGAAACTCGCAGAGTACCTTCATATGTGAAATGCATTGCCGAAACCAGCGATTTTGATATTATAGTTATATAATTATCTGGTTTTAATTTTTAATATACTCAAACTTAAAATTTATTATGATTTTTACTTTATCATACGTAGTATGTAAAGTATTGTAATCGTGCCAAAAAGGAAATTTGAGATTTTAGCGGAAATATGTCTTTTTGGGTACCCTGAACATTTTTGACCAAGGTACAAAAAAATGTCTGTGTGTATGTGTGTATGTGTGTGTGGTGAGGAAAAATGCAATCGGGATATGCAATAAAAGTGCAACCGGGCATTAAACATCCATATTTGATATCTGAATTTTTAAATTACATTTAAAAAAACTTTTCTGTATGACACATTTTACATTTTAATTGTGAAATACTTTAATGCAAATTTAACAATTTCTTGTTTTGACCATAATCCATGACTCTTTACAAAGAATGTTTTTTTCTCATTCCATCTTATGATTTTATCGGTAAAAGTACAAACTGTAAAAATTTGCAGATACGATATGATTGACACGGTAATATTGTTAGTTAGCTCCATCAACAAAATTGCATAAAAACCAAACATCAACTCTTTTATGAAACAATAACCATTTTGCAACCCCTGTTTCTAGGACCCGTTAGATTACTGAAACAGACTGTAATTATGTGAGACTACGTATTAGTAGTGCGTGACTGTTGAAAATATTAGCTTTTTACTAGTGTATTATTGTAGAAACTTCAATAATAAAATTTCTTTGGTAAATTACACTTGAACATTCTCTATAATGAAAACAAAGTTAATTAAGAAAAATGATATGAAAAATGATAATCAAATTATGAAATATGACACATTGTATATGCATTGAAAAAATTGAGAAATTTACTCTGCAATCTACCTTGTCAACAAATACTGTAGTAAGAATACTACGTACCTACATAGATAAATAAGGTGATCATAAACAGCAAACACAAAAACTTTATGGTTTATTCCAATAACTCTACAAACGACCAGCGCGAACTACATCACAAAACCACATTTATGAGTCCCTAGTGAACCATTATTACTCTCGGACAAACCCCCTACCAGCAAGTGGACGCATGCTTGTAACATTCCATAGTAACAGTGTGTAAGCCCGTTCAAGTATTCATAATTTACGAGCGCAGAGAGTTTGGTAACTACAATTTTGGATTAGCTTTGCATGCGATTGTCCACCAAATAATTGAGACGTACCGGCTGCGCATTTACTTAGGAATTTCGTTGTTTAAATTCATACCCCCGATGCACCCATGTCACTTGCTAGCGCGAAGGGTGACATGCATAATTTAATTTCATCGAGGATGTGTAAAGAGGGAGTGAGATATCCGATGGATTATTCAGGTAGCAAATGAAACACGCTCGCCTGCAGTAAATTAATAAGTAAGTTCTAGAATGACAATTTTTACGTTTATTCCTTTAATCTTGATTTAATAGCAAGAAAAATAAACTTTATATTCTCGTAAATAGGAATTGACAAAATGGTGGATGCGCCGGGCAAGAATTTTATATTTTATAATATTCAATATTGCTGATCAAACCTGCTAAATTACCATCAAAAAGCCCGAAAATCTGACTGTTTTCGACCAAAAATGCAGCACAACTCCTTAATCAAAGTTGAATTTCTTAATGAGAAGACACTACAATTAAACTTAGTTGCCTGTTAATTTAGATGTTATCATTAGTGCAGGCAAATTAAAGGATTATAAGCCAAAACCGGTATAAATTGTAGACAGGAGTTTTATCATTGGAAAAGGTAAAGGGGCTCATAGTGAACGTAAAAAAAATAAATGCAGGTCATGAGGTGGTATAGTGTTTATTTGGGTGGTTTAAAGCGGGTGCAAAGTATATTATTGCGTTTTCCGGCGAAACTTGACGTTTTATCCAAAAACGTCCTATACTAAGTTGTAGATCATAAATAAACCTACAACATTCATATGGGTCACTTTTTACTATGACCTCAAAATTTCCGAGACAAATACGAATGCCAATGCCAAAACGAATTTTCTGTTTTTGTTTTTCGTTGTCGCAACAATAATTCAATTCTAATCAAATTTTGTGAAATCGTGCCTTTTTATACCTTAAATAAGCATACATTTTCTTATTACACAAAAAGCAAGAAGTTTTTGAGATAATTAGTTTTTTCTGTCAAAATCAGATTTGTTTGAAGCAGAAATTCTGTGGTGAAAAATCATCGTACAGAATTCTTCTGGGACTCATTTTTGTTGTTTTTACATGTACTTATTGATACAATAATAAAGAAAATCTGATGTGGCCAGGCACATGACTTTATCATACTATATATAAAATTAATAGTTTAGCTGCATGAGATATTATTTGATCGAGATCGGCTATGTCTGCATTAAAATAAAACTAGTAGAACTAGACATATTAATATTAATGCTGCGTTCGGATATTCTACTCCGTTGATACCGGGTACACCGTCCAAATAACACGTGTTATTGGGTGTAGAAAGCGTGAAGGTGCGTTCCGATTGGTGGTAATGGTGGGTAATGGCGGTGGTAGCAGACGAAATTATAGTGTTTCGCACATGTCGTGATGGTGACACATATTAGTTTGCATCTACATAAACTTGAGTCACTAGCAAATGCTCTTAGAAATACTATAATTGCGTCTACTACCACTGCCATTAGCACTAATGAAAACGCACCTTAACGGTGTACAATATCCGAACGCAGCTTGTATTAACAGTAGAATTGTCAAAGCATTAGCGTTTGACACTATCTACACCATCATTAAAATCTGACATTTAATCTGACATATCCTGGCTACTAGTTTTAATGCAGTACGACCGATCTCGATGAAATAGAATTTGCTCATGCAGCTAAACTATTGATTGTACCAAAAAATGTCATAGTCATAAATTATTCAGAATTTCCTCTAGTTTAATTTATTATTTAACTATTTCGACGAAAATCCAGAAATGGCGGCTTATTTGCAAAATCTTTCAAAAATGCTAAGACTAAACCTCCACTTCCTTTGGACCCTTTTCAACAGAAAGCTTTTCAGCTCTAAGTTTGGCCATGAAACTTCTAAATATGAAGTTTCGTCCCGATACCTTTAGTAGTTTCTCCGGAATCGTCGCCACGAAAAACGGGTACACACACACCCACATCCACACACACACACACACACAGACATTTTTTTGTACCTTGGTCAAAAATGTTCAGGGGACCCAAAAATACACATTTCCGCTAAAATCTGAAAAATTTTTTTTTGCACGATTACAATACTTTACATACTGCGTATGATAAAGTAATAATAGTCCCTATTTAACTCTCAAAAATTGAAAAACTCGAAAACGATTTTTGCAACAGTGAATTTTTTAGTAATTGTTCATTATTTGTTTAAATTTTTAAGACAATTGCAATACTGGTTACTACATTCAATTGTACGAAAAAAATACAATGGAAACCGTCTCTCATTTCTACACTAATGTTATAACCATTAAATTAGAATAAGAAGTCTTCAGATAAGTAAGCAAAATAATCAGGTTTTGTCTTAGAATCAAAAAGTATCCAATACAAAAGTTGTAGGTCAAGAAAAAATCTACAACTTTTTTCGGGGTTACTATAACTGGACATAACCTCAAAACTTCCAAAAAAATGCGAAAATTTCTTTTTTAGAATTTATAATTTTAATTTAGTTTTAACGAAACTGAAAGTAAATCACAAACTGTTTATAAAAAAATCTACTAAAGTAGTTCAAAATGTGATAATATCAATACAGTTGAAACAGTACTTTAATGATTAATAATAATAAATTTCAAAAGTTAATATTGTAACACGCCCCTAATACTAGAGCGCTCCGGAATAGCGCTTTCGACGTCGCCACCATCACACCATGACCACGGAAAACCGCGACACGGCATACTGGACAAATTCTTAAACTGCTTCTCATCGCGCATGACGTCACGTGAGTGTCGAATCAAATGAAGGCGTTAATGTATAAAAAAGTAAAAGCGTCACTTGAGTGCAAGTCGTGGGGCCAGTAATCTGCGCTCCAACATGCCGTGTTTCTGTTTACCGTGACCATGACCAGCGAGGGCGTAGGAGCCCCCTTCCACTACGTGTCGACACATGACCTGGACCGAGCAGCATAAAAGACGGCACGCAACCCTGGCACATGAGTTCGCTCACCGGACTGGAGGAAACTATTAACTTGGCGCACCACGTAGGGCCTTGCTGACAACGTGACATCCAGACGGAGAGACAGGCATCATCAACACGCTGCACCTACCGCGACTTCCATTTTTCGAATATCTCTTTCCAAACGACCCCACCCCGTCAATATATATTTACAGATTTACAAATAAAAAGTGAAAAATAAATAACTGTAATCTTTGCCTTTTTCGCAATTTTTCTCGGAAGTTTTGAGGTTATCTTATATAGTAACCTCTACAAAAGTTCTAGATTTTTTCTTGACCTACAACTTTTGTATTGGATACTTTTTGATTCTAAGACAAAAACTGATTATTTTGCTTACTTATCTGAAGATTTCATATTCTAATTTAATGGTTATAGCATTAGTGTAGAAATGAGAGACAGTTCCCTTTGTATATTTTTCCATACAATTGAATGTCGTAACCAGTATTGCAATTTTCTTAAAAATTTAAACAAATAATGAACAATTACTGAAAAATTCACTGTTTTAAAAGTCGTTTTAGCGTTTTTTCAATTTTTGAGCATGTTGTTAAATAGGGACTATTATTTTTATTATTGTGTCAATAAGTACATGCAAAAACAACAAAAATGAGTCTCAGAAGAAGTCTGTACGATGATTTTTCACCACAGAATCTTTTTAAAAAAATCTGATTGACGTAAAAAAAGTAAATATCTCAAAAACTTTTTGCTTTTTGTGTAATAAAAAAATGTATGCTTCTTTAGGGTATAAAAGAGCACGCTTTCACAAAATTTGATTAAAATTGAATTATTGTTACGACAACAAAAAATAAAAAAAACAGAAAATTCGTTTTGGCATTGGCATTCGCATTTTTCGGAAATTTTGAGGTCATAGTCAAAAGTGACCTATATGAATGTTGTAGATTTTTATGATCTACAACTTAGTATAGGACGTTTTTTGATAAACCGTCAAGTTTCGCCGGAAAACGCAATAATATTCTTTGCACCCGCTTTAAACCACCCAAATAAACACTATACCACCTCATGACCTGCATTTATTTTTTTTTACGTTCACTATGAGCCCCTTTACCATTTCCAATGATAAAACTCCCGTCTACAATTAATACCGGTTTTGGCTTATAATCCGCTAATTCGCCTGCACTAATGATAACATCTAAACTAAAAAGCAACTAAGTTTAATTGTATTGTTTTCTCATTACGAAATTTAATTTTGATTAAGGATTTGTGCTGCATTTTTGGTCGAAAACAGTCAGATTTTCGGGTTTTTGATGGTAATTTAGCAGATTTGAGCAGCAATATTGAATATTATAAAATATAAAATTCTTGCCCGGCGCATCCACCATTTTGACAATCCCTCTTTACGAGAATATAAAGTTTATTTTTTGCTATTAAATCAAGACTAAAGGAATAAACAAAAAAATTGATTACTTGATTCTAGAACTTACTTATTAATTCACTGCAGGCGAGCGTGTTTCCTTTGCTACCTGAATAATTCATCGGATATCTCACTCCCTCCTCACACCTCCTCGATGAAATTAAATTATGCACGTCGCCTTTCGCGCTATCAAGTGAATTGGGTGCATTGGGGGTATGAATTTAAACAACGAAATTATTAAGTAAATGCGCAGCCGGTACGTTTCAATTATTTGGTGGACAATCGCAGGCCAAGCTAATCTAAAATTGTAGTTACCAAGTGTCTGCGCTCGTAAATTATGAATACTTGAACGGGATTAAACACCTGTTACTATGGAATGTTACAAGCATGGCTACACTTGCTGGTAGGGGGTTTGTCCGAGGGTAATAATAGTTCACTAGGGTCTCATAAAGTGGGTTTTGTGATGTAGTTAGCGGTTGTCGCTTCATCAGAACGGGGTAATACTACAATGTCAAAGACAGTAATCAATATAATGAAACTCGTAAAACACACAAAGAAAACAAAACTTGTTCATGTATAAGGACTAAAATTACTTAGTGTTTTTGGAAACTATTAAGGGAGAAACCAACGGTCAGTTGTCTCTCAAGCACATTCTAGCGACAGTCATTTGTAGTAAAAAGCATAATAATTAAAATTTAACAACACAAATTAGCGCAACGTGTACTCCAACGTCGTTGAGTTGTATTGACAGTCTAGTGAATAGCAAAGAGATCAGATTCATAATTAAAATAGTTGATTACTGCAATTAATATTATACTGAACCGAGTTCATTCTTGCCGACCTGTTACACAGTTTTCTACCATACCGATTTTCCAAAATTGATCTGATTTTTTACCATATATTTTTACTGTTAACCTAAAATTCCATGTGATAGGCCGGACGCGTTAATTTGTGTTTTTAAATTTTGATTATTGTGCTTTTTACTACAAATGACTGTCGCTAGAATGTGTTTGAGAGACAACTGACTTTTGATATTCTCCCTTAATAGTTTCCAAAAACACTGTAAATAATTTTAGTCACTTATACATGAACAAGTTTTGCCTTTTTTGTGTGTTTTACGAGTTTCATTATATCGATTAATTCTTTGACATTGTAGAATTAACCCGTTCTGATGAAGCTTTACCAATAAAAAGCGAAACGTTAACGGATGAACCAAGTGTTTTTAGTCAGACCGTTCCCGAAATATCCATTGTTTTGACTTAAAATAGTGACATTTCATCAATTTTAGCAATATCTTGTTCTTTTTAACTATTTCAAGTAATATAAAATAAGAAAGTTTCAGACAAATCTTACAAACTGGCTTTTCCTTGAGAACTGAATCTTATGATATAGCATGGTAGAAAAACAAAGCAGCAATACACTCTTTAAGTCCATTATGTTAAAATATTATTTTGACTACCAAATAATTAAGACCGGCTGTGCATTTCGTAGGAATTTCACTCTTTAAATTCATCCCCCCGATGCGCCCTTTCGCGTGCCAGTGCGAAGGGTGAAGTGAATAATTTAATTTCGTCGAGGAGGTGTAAGGAGGAAGTGAGATATCCGCTGAAATATTCAAGTAGAAAATGAAACACACACGCCTTCAGTGAATTAACAAGTAAGTTCTAGAATAAAGTAATTAAATTTACCTTTACCTTATTTACCTTATTCTTGGTGTAAAAGCAACAAGTGTTCACATTTAGAATATTCATGATTTCTTTGATATATAATATTAACAACTTTTATTAGAAATTCATTAATAAATGACATACATAAGTACATAAAGGTCAAATAACTCATAACCAACGAAGAGTAGTATTCTCGACTAACAGGTTGTAAGGATAATTCGTCAATGTGAAAATGGATGAGTATGTGGAGGTTCATCATCAAAATAGTATATTTAGAAGATACAACGCAGTCTCACAAGACACCCAAAAGTAGGGCTAAAAAACTGATTTTGATCATTCTCGTTATGAAAGTCATCCAGCTGCTAAAAACTATATGTTTGAAACTTTTTTTAAATTTAATGTTACTTAAGAGACTGACATTGCTGCAAACTTTATAAATATCAGGTTCACTTTCACTATTTCCAGTAATGTACAATAAGAAAGTTACAGACAAACCTGATGTAGTTCTTCTTGAGAACTACATATTTGTTTTTTATTGTGTCTTTTCTGTTCTGGATACCCTATGGGGTTCCTAAGGATCTTGTACAGGTTCTCAACTACTCTGTTACAAAGTTATATCAATTCTCAATATTTTGTTTTTTAATGCATAAACATAAACAATTGCCCTGACAACGAATCTGGGCTCCAAAATTTTTGTTAAAGTGTCAGAAACTTTATTTTAGTATTTTTTTACAAATTTATACCAGATGAACCCCAATGGATTAATCTGGTACATCTGGACAATTCCTGGATACCTCAAAATGGTCTTATATAGTGAAAATTAATCTTTTCACTTTTACCTGAAATCCCAATTCGTGTTTATCGCAAATAAATCAATAAAAACACTTTCTAATCTTTCTATTCGCTTTCATGCACTGATATAAAATTACTACTAATTATTGTTTATTATAATTATTTAATTATTATTTATGTCTAATGAATAACTTATTAAAATTTCATATTTGTGCAGTGGATAAAGAAAAGTTAGAATAACGCCTGAACGTAACTGAAAAAAATGCTGCGCAATATAAATCCAGTAATGACGTAAATCACTTAACTTCGTTCTACATTAAGTCGGTGTGCGCAGTTGACCCATATGATTAGGTACTGTCAAAAAGGACAATAATTACGTGCGTAGTGGTCTACCGCGCATTCCGACATTGACCGCGTTCACCAGGCAAACCGTTTACGTTTGCAAACGCAATCGGTTTATGTTTGAAGTCTGCAGTTTGTAGAACTTGATGTAGGTGCAAAATGGATTTTTCTTTGAATGTTTTGATGGATGACGATAATTTGAACGTAAATGGTATCGTCATTTTGCTTTAGATATCGTAGAGTCCATCCATCATGAAGGCTTGCTGCTTTATGATAGAGATCTACCATTACAAATGAAAATTCTGACATTTTTGGGGTTATAATTATACGTCAAACAGCCTTTTTGTTTGAAGACGAAAAAATTTACGTTGCTAGGATGCCGGCCATTGAACAAACGCGTTTATAGTTAGGTAGTGCGGACACCAGGAGTGTTGTAAACGTTTACTAAACGTTTCGAAACGTTGACCGTTGGAGAACGCGTCCAACGATAAACGTACCCGTTGCGGCTTATTGGAGATAGGACTTTAAACCGCACTGTGAGTAAGGGACCAAGTATAGTGCCACAAAAACGCAATCCGTAACGTGCCGTACCGCATGCCGTTCCGGACGACGAAATTAGTATTTATAGTGCCGCAATGATCTCAAACAAATTGAGCGCCATCTAGCGGAAAAGTATATACACAACGGCCCATAACCCATCGAGTTTAATATATAGTATCTGGAGGTCGCACACTATAGCCCCCACCACGGCGAAAACTGGTTAAACGCCGACTCGTTATCACAGGCGATTATAGAGCGCAAACGCGCGGGAAATTCGAAAACAATAATAACAGACCCCTTATTTTACATAATTTCTAAGGATTTTTTTGTTATAATCAATATGTACCTAACGTTAAATTATTAACGAAATCAAAAACGTATTCAATTGCCATTCACAAAATCCATATACTTTAGAGTAATAAATATTTTACGAGACAATGTCTTCTCGAAAATTTTCTTGTTTTTATCTTGTCTGAAAAAAATGCACTTTTATAAAAATCTTTCCATATTCATCTGGTTCCAAAGCTTTTAATGTTTATTTGCACTCCGCTAATACCGGAATTGTATTATTTATAAAAGAGTTTAATTACCAAGTCAGAGGAAAGGAAATTGATTGATTGTGATAGCAAGCCCAAATGTTGTCCGAATGAATACCCAAGAAAAAACTGTTTTTTATTTTTTTTTTTTTTTTTTTGGGATGTCGCCATGTGCATAAAGCCTGTTGGCTTGTCTGTGCGGCGGTCGTGGAGACGGAGTATTTTTAAAATCCCTGCCTAACCTGGGCTTGAACCCTGGGGTTCATAGTGGAAGGCATTCGCCTTATCATAATAGTATTTATTTCAACAGTAGTAAATATATGAAATATCTAAAAAATTATTTATTAAAAATCATAAAAAGGAATAGTACATTATTTAACAAGCACATAACTAAGGATATAAACATGCGAGCGATTTATATCAGTTGTGTGCGAGTCGAATACGACGTTTTATCTACGACTCATAAATTCCATTTTATATAAAATCTTTTAAATGTATTTGTCAATGGTGGCGAGGCGAAATGTCAAATACCTGTCATCCACGTAGGCTTAGACCGACTTTCACAGTACATTCGTATAATGATGACAGTTCCTTCAAATAATGAAGTCATTATTTGAACGAACTGTCATTATTATACAACGTTAGTGTCATTATAATCCTTGGCGCGTATCACGATGGGGATTATATAGTCATAGATACGTATGCAATGAAAAAGAACTATTTTGTTCAATTTTTGTCTGATGTTTGTTTTTGTGTGAATATTACTCATTCTACAAATATAATGCATACTAAATACAGTTTTGCCACTTATTAGGTTAGTACAATAACATGGTTATTACCAATCTCAAAATTTTAAATGTGGTCTTTAAGGCAATAAAGACGTTTGTGTAAACAGCAAAAAAAAACAGAATTAGTTACATTTTCAAGAATATCTTTTAAATTTGGTGGAGTATTATTACTAATAATTAACATCCTTCGAGAAATTCGCTCACTCTCTTGACCCATTAAGGGATGTATTAGTTTTCCATGACTCTTAAAGGAAATTAATGATGTTTTGTTTGGCAACGATGAAGTACAAGCATCTAAGCAGCACAACAGGTTTTTTTTTTTAATTTTTTTTGACAACAGATCCAGCTATGTATTCCACAATATTCATATAGAAAAAGCACTTATGTCTGAGAAATCTAAATAGTCATCGTTATCTGGTATGTCAGCAAAGTTTGTAACGAATTGCTACCGCGATTCCCAATACAGCACTTGTTTACCATTCCTGGCACAGGTGACAGGCCAATTGCCTAAATATTTCGTCCAAATATTAGAATAAAAGCGATATCAAACACGAACCGAGCGCAATAAAAATACAATTGACATTAGCAACTAAAGTTAGTTACTTAAAAATCACTAGAACGCTTAACTTCAGGAGCCTGCGAGACTGTTACACTCCTGTACCATGCGACCTCCAGATTACTATATATTAAACTCGATGCCATAACCTCACATGTCAGTGTTATTGTTGATTGTACTAATCAGTGGTAGATCGTGGTAGATATAATAAATTATGGACACAGGGCTTGTAGCAGCAACAAATTCATTCTGAAGTCGTTCTCGTTCCGTGTCCTCGTTGCCACAAACTATCAACATGCTATCAGTTAACCTACAACTTACTGGAAACTCCTATTCACTCGCCGGTACACGTACAGATGGCGCCATACGCGCGCATACGCCGGAAAACGTTAGACATAACACGCAGGATATGAAATTCGTTGCGGTCGAGAACGGACTTTACGGTTTACGGAACGTCACTATAATCGCGGAGTGTAAATTATGTACATTGATCTTTTTACGCTACGTTATTACGGTGCGGTCGCGTCACTATACTTGGTCTTTTAAATGCCCATCTAACGTCCGGGCCACCCTAACGCCTAATGTTTAATGCCTAACGCGTACTGTTAAAATTAATGCGTTAAAATCGAGTGTGACCACGATTTATGCATTAACTGGCCAATCAGAAGAGCCGCAGATGATGGCACGTTAACGCATAAGAGCCTTTTCAGACAGGGCACGGCTTTCATGCGGTTGCGACCGTCCACGGTCGTTTTGTAGCTTTTCACACGCACACGGATTTCAAACGGCACGGCACGGTACGTGTGTAAGGTTCCATTTAATCTCATACACTTCGACCCGTGGACGGCCAAAACCGTACCGACGCCGTGCCCCGTCTGAAAAGGCTCTTAAGGTATTACACGTTTGGCGTTAGTGTAGCCCGGGTATGATAACACATACGCCAATAACGCGCTCAAACAATACCACATCGATTCCATATTTCCGAGCATTCGGTATTGTATAGATATAGGCCATAGAGAGAGGCTCAATGGTTCATATCCAATAAGTCTCACACAGCTCAGAGCGAACCGGAAATAAATGGGAAAATTGATGAGGTGTGAAACGCGGTATTAAGTTGTGACGCGCTCAGCCACTGCGGCAGATAGGTAGAGACGGATCGGAAAGCGCGACGGTTCGTTCGCTCGTTCATTTATTATTGTCAGGGAAGATATATATGTAGGTATTCATGTCACATGGAGAAATATTGGATGGCTTTAGGGTGTGATATTGTCGTGCCTGAAAGAAAAGTTATTTTTTGATTTTCGCACGGTTCTGGTGACGTCTGCGAATTTGAATCACGCCTTATTTCGTGGAATTGGGAGACAGGTGTCGCAATTTTAATGACCGTCACTTCAGAAGCGTATTTGCGACAGCATGACACCCTCTATACTTTTTTTCAGATAATGCTTCGGATGTTCAGGGTAGTTAATGTTGGTTGTTATTAATCAGGATAGCATTCTGGTATGCTAGTTATTGTTCTGGATGGCAAATCAATAAATAACAGTAATAGAAAACTATGTTTAAACCTGAAATTACAGACAGAATTTGCGAAAATTGATGTTCTATAATAGTGTTTATTGTGCCTCCACTTGAAATTGTTCATAACAAGAATTAAACAATAGAAAGGCGAAAATAAAGATTAATCGGAATATGTCATAATCGGAAATTTCAGAACTTTCAGAAGAGTTCATCGAGTTTGCAATGAACAATTACAATTCTTAATATCAAAGTGGAAAAAGTATTGCATTTAAGGCTGGAGTTTTTTCCACAGTATCACACAATTTTTCGTGCAGCCAACTGTGTTCAGTGTGTGCTGCCGTCTAAGTGGTAAAATATACGAAGCTTAATAGATTTACATAAAATTGTCTATTGTGACAACTCATATTCGTATGATCAGCCATGATACTATATAGATATTTCTTGTTACCAGTGGTATGATGTCACGCGCGTTCATTGTCAAATTGTCTGAGCAGACGCAAACGAAGTTTAGGGGTGCTGTCAGAGTACTCTGTGCTGTCAGTGTAATCAGATCACTTTCGATTATCATGTCATTACTGACTAGTAAAGAAGCTGGGATTTTCAAAGAGACCGATTACAAGGATATTCATAATTGAAATATTGTCTGCTCAAAATACCAAACACGACCTCGCAACAACCGGGTGTGGTTCGTTTTGTTTGCAATTTTTTTAGAGTTATTTGATTTTATGTACGTACTTCTGAAAACATTTGAAGATAGGGATTGAGCAATCCTTCTAATATTCAACTATCCTTGCGCACACACGGATTTTGTTCTTTACATTAAGCCATCCGTACGGCCGTCCAGCCACATGGAAGTATAGCGGCTTTTAGCATATACTATACATGTCAAAAACTCCCTCCTTAAACTAAATTTCTAAATTAGGCAATAAGTATTTTTAATGGAAAATGTTTTGAACGGAGGTTTGAGAGGAGTTTTGAAACATTATATATTGACATACTAATTTTGTTTAATTATTTGCGAAATTTTAGTTCAGGAAGTATATAAGGTAGTCCACCCTATTCTTTACTATCTTTTTTTTAGTTTTGACACATTTTAGGAAACAAATTATATCAGTGTAACTGCAAGAAATTTGCAATTTCTAAAACTATCATTGTGGATGAGAGGAAAGATTAGTAAAACCTCACGTTAAAGGAAGCTATTTAAGATAATTACTACAATAATTTCAAAATTCAAATAAAGATTACTCTAGAATGTTTATTTCACAAGATGTTTTAAATAAAACTAATTCCAAATTTGAATTCCCCACAATTTCTATGCAGAATTTTTTGTCTATACGCTATTACAAATGACGCATGAGACAAAAAACTAATTGTAGGCTCCTTTACAAGATAGCAAAGCCAGCAACAGCCGATGAAGGTCACAAATTTACTATGTCAAACCATACCAAAATACTAAGTTCAAACATGCATATTTTTCAGCTAACTTCGTCATTAGCTCCATGGGTGTGGACTATAACCCCCATTGAGTGGCAAACAGAGAAAAAGTGTCATTGCACCTTTAATCTTATGAAATTAAAATTAAAGAAAATTCAAATAGATTGAGCCAGCCGATCCTGCGTAGAATGAAATAAAATTTGGGTGTTGACACAGTTCGAACATGGACGAGGAAAGAAGCAACAATGAATTTGATCAATACTTCAGAAGTTGTAGTAGTGCGCGTCAGGATAAAGCACTGTCAGAGACTGGTACGAAAACGCGATGCAAAGCTCTAAAATACAATATTACGTAATGAAACGATTTTTCGAACAGCTAATCGGTTGTTGATGATGTTTATGATTAAATTGTAGGTAGGTACTCATAAGCTTGATAAACATTATTACTTGTTTGTCTTTTTGATATTTTTAAACGACTAATAACATAGTGCAAGTGGTGTCATGCCTAGGGTTGCCATCCGTCCCGATATGTCGGGACTGTCACCGTTATTGGCCTAGTTGCCCCGACGTCCCGATAAAGTCGTGTAAAGTCCCGACGCGTTTGGTTGTTATTTCATTTGTATACTATATTTTTTCGTAATTTTACGATATCTGGGAAAACTTTTATCATGTCATAGCGGTAAATCCTTATTTTTTGACAAACCAGGAATTATATGGATACTTATAATTCTTATTATTTTCTTCACATCCCACTGCAACAGTGTGTAACAACAGTGTTATACCTTTTTTAAGTTCTTTCAATATATTTTTATTTTTGTTTCAGAAATTAAGCATATACCTAATGGCTACCAATGCCTCTGGGATATTAAAAAAAATGAAGAAAAACGAAAAAGAAATTATACCTAAATTAAACCTTACATACAAAGTTTCACAAAAAAAAACTTTTGAATTTTTACATTTTATTATAAGAAATTGCCACAGTACGATTTAAACCGCGCTACAGTAGTATTTTTTAATTACTTTTTTCTTGGAAATCTCATTGTGTTAATCTGATAAAAAATATTTAAAGAGTTTTAACAATAATTGTGAACATCTATGAATATTTAAACAATAAAAAATCCCAAATATTATTTCTTATTTTTCTCCTATTCATTTGGTTATTGCAGGTTGCTTTGCATTTAAAGAGGGTTTGTTATACTGACCGTTGTGTGTTCCATTTAGGAAAATAATGGATTTGGAAATTGAAAAAAGACACTCTTACGTGGGTGTAAACCATGTGTCAACAAACTGTAGATTAGTCTGCTTTTTTTGGCCCAAACGTGTTTTTGACCTTTTTAAAATATTATATGACCTGAATAACAATCACAGCATTTATTTCACAATTTAAAGTAATATTTAGGGGTTACTAGCGGTAGTCAAACTTATTTTTGATTTTTTTTACATAAAAGAGATAATAGCAATATTTGTAAGTATTTTTATGTATATTCATTTTAATAAGTTTGCATACAATATTAACAAAAAAATATCGAACAAATTACAACCGGTTCTGGTATTTTTTTGTCATAGAAACTGGATGAGGTAAGAAAATATAAAATTGTGAATTGACTCCATTTTAGCACTAATTTTCTCAAAAACTGGTCATAATTTAGAATAATAATTCATACCCTGTATATTCTTATTTTATATCGTTTTTTTTTATTTTTACAATTTTGTGACCAATGTTTTTATTTACATTAACTAAGGTTGCATAAGTAGGTATATTAATTTTAAATACATTATTGTGAATTTAAAAGATAATTATCCCTACAGTTATATTAAAGAAATTTTCAAAGAATATTCCAAGAAAGAATAAGAATGTTGTGTTTCAAAAAAGTTTTTTCGATGCGATTTTGATTAGGAATTATCAGTGTATTATTGCTCCTTAAATTTTTCTTTTATCTGTTATAATAAAGATAATGTTAGCTTAGAACAAGTAAAATCACACTGTGTATTTCCCGGTCACTAATGTCCCGACAGTGTTGCCATAAAATATGGCAACCCTAGTCATGCCTGATCACTTACGCCGTCTCCTCGCTTTTTACTACCTCCATGAACGAAACCAAATGTTAAACCACAGTATAGGTATACATACAGTAGTCGCACTTCGGTCGAAAAGCATTGATTTCCTTGAAGCCAAAGTTGCACTCGCGCAGCCTCGATGCGCATAAATCTTCTCCACACGTATATGTACATGAATTGGGCCAAAACTTCTGACACGTGTGTAGTTACCATATGTTGTATACCCAGACAGCTGCGCACAGAGGCTGCGCGGTTGCAGTCTTGCTTCATGAATTTGACGGAGTGCGTCTACTGTATGTATACCTATACTGTGGTTAAACTCACAAAAGCAAAACCAGAATATCTGCTAAGGTTCTGCCAAAAATTATGTTTGTTCCTAATAGTATACAGTATCTTGGTATAAGAAGTTCAAGTTATGCTTTTCATAAACAATAAATTACTGTTACTGAAGTTAGTTACTGAAAATACTGTTTGATAACACTTGAAAATTTACGCGACAAATTTTCAGCGATGTGAGAATTTAGAATTGCAACGTAAATTTACAAAAATAATCTTTGAAATTGACTACATAAGCAAGCATCAATTGACTGAGACAATAATAAACAAAACAAATATGTAGTTATCTTTCTGCAAAAATAGAATTTGCATTTCTGAACCAGCCACAAGTCGCTGGTCAATTTCCGTTCCAGGACTCGAATCTTTCGTAATTCCCCATAGATTTTCCCGAAGATTTGATTAATAGCGACACTAATAAAATACACGACAACAAACTGTCCCGTAATCGTCTAAAGGGCTTTTCCCCAAATTGGTTTTCGATGATAGGTACTCGACGAAATCCCAGCAGATCATGTCTTATACCGATCGAAATGCAATCTGATTGAGTGTTCTGACAACAGATACATTCTAACCGCGTACAGCTGCCATACGTTCGCCATATTGTGTTTTCTTTCCCTTCAATGTAGGGCGTTAATGACTTTGGTCACCCCTTAGTAGCAAGTGTAACTACAGAGGAGCAGGGCGCGCCTGCTATTGTACGATAGGGAATAGCGCCCTTTTGTCACCTAAATTACTCTACGTCATGGGATAACGCCTTACGGCCCTTGTAGCGTTATTTAAAATTGATAGAACTTCTCCAGATAAATTTTATTTAATAGTAGACAGGCAATAGAGATTTTTGCGTGATTAAAATAGTATCAGGACGCCGACGGTCCCAGGTCACGTGGAACAGTCCGTAGATGTATTGTGATGTGTTTTCGACTTGCAATTACCATTACTTAATTTGTTATAAACAAAAACCTCAAGAAATCGTGTCTTTTTTTCGGTTTTCGCTTGTAAAAGCTGAACCGATGGAGCAATCTTGACGAATCGTAGAGAATGAGAAGACGAAAAAATGATACCGATACGGGCTCGATCGGATTAATATTAACGGAGAAAATTCGGAAAAATCGGAAAAATCTGCGTTTTGTGCGAAAAAGTAGCGATTGATGACTACTTTGAGTGTGCACAAACCAGGCGATGATTAGTTTTTGCACAATTGCGATTTGAATTTTTTTATGCAATATCTTTCGGCGAGCCTGGATGCGTCGGAGGTGGTCCGATTTTAATTTTTTTAACGTATTTAGAAAGTAAAAGTATTGTGCTACTAAACGTAAATTCTGATTTTGCGGTATAATGTTGCAAAATAAATGAAAAATGCTTACAAACATGACGAAAACTGTCGCTCGGGGGCAGCGCGTACATATATGTAATACAAGCGCGCTGCGGACAAATATGACGGCCGCCTACCCCCACTAGTCGACCGCTTACGAGCGAGCGACCTTTTTCGGTCATGTTTGCAAGCATTTTTCACCCATTTCGCAACAGTTTAAAGCAAAATCAGAATTGACGTTTTGTTGGACAATACTTCTACTTTCGAAATCCGTTAAAAAATTCAAATTGGACCACCTCTGACGCATCCAGGCTCGCCGAAAGATATTGCATAAAAAAATTCAAATCGCATTTGTGCAAAAACTAATCATAGGAGCCTGGGTTGTGTACACTCAAAGTACACATCAATCGCTACTTTCGCGCAAAAAGCCTGCGGTACAATTTTGAAAATGGCGGAGTTATGAATTTCTGAAAAAAACACGATTATTTGAGGTTTTTTGTTTATAACAAATGATACTTGCAAGTAGAAAATACATCACAACACATCTACGGACTGTTCCTCGTGACCTGGGACCGTCGGCTTCCTGATACTATTTTTGTCACGAAATCAGTAATTTTCTGCTCTATTGCCTGGTCTCTAGCCACAGTATACCTATATGTACTTGTATTATGAATTATGCAATGACTGAGTCTAACCCTTGCTTGATTGCACGAAATGTTAAGTATTTTAGTTAAATTTATATACATAGACTATCTTAGCTTCCGATGCTAGTATTATTCTCTGATGTTTCTCTTTTTTTACATTACCTACTCATGCAATTTAGATCGTTTGGGTCTTCTTGCTCGCCTCTATCATGTCACGAAGATGGACAGCCACGATTGTCATGTACCATAAAGCAATTGCCATCAGTCCTTTATTCTTGTATTATACGCAAGATTGTCTCTTGTTTACAGGTCCAATAGCTGGTCGTAATAACTCCAGCATCAATAAACCTAATTCTTGCTCATTGATTTTCATTGTAGTTTTGAAAATATCGACACCTGAATCTTTTTCCGCAATTGCCTATAAAGGAGTGGTCTTCATCTACATAGAGCAAGAAAATAATGATTTCGTTGCTGACTTTCTGGAGACCAGCGAGATTTGATTGGCATCAGCGTCAGTCAGGTAAGCATTGTCTTTAATCCGTAGGTTTCAAAGCAACTTTCCTCGTCGGGCTTGATCCTCTCCATTTTCCTTGTTTTTCTGTCAACTTACTGACTAACTCGTTAGTTTTCTTATTTACATCATCATCTCAGGCCATTTTTCTTCTTCAGACATGTCCTTTTACCAATCATCCTAACGTTGTTCTTTGCATCTACATCTACATTGTCTTTTTCAGCTCCACCCCTTCATGGGTTGCTTTGTCTTCCCGGTAACGCTTTCCTTGATATTAAGCTCGTGTAAATTCTTACTTATCCCAGATGTCTTCTCATATGAATTTGTTTTAAAGACATTATGAGTCATATCTTCGTGCATCTTTGCCTTCTCCACCAGCTTCTTTAAGTCATCAGACCAGTCGTCCTCCAAGATATTCCTTGTATTGCATTCCATCAAAAATGTTGCCTTCTCCATAATATCTTGAACAGAAGCTGCTTCGAACTATTATTGCCTCGGTTTCCTCTTTAAAATCTTCATACGACCTGTTTTTACTTCAGACCATAATTGATCCTTTTATTCTGTCTGCCACTGTTTCGTCTAGTACGTACATTTCTTCTTCACCGAAACTCAATTTAACATTTTGATCCATGAATAGCTGTAATTTGGATTGTCAAAAATACTGTCAAATGACTTGATTCTTGAAGACTATTTCAAAGACAGGCAGATCTATGGAAGTGAATACTTCCACTGATAACAGCGTTTGCAATTTTTAAATAGACCATTAAAATCTATTTCATTTTCTAACGATTAAGTTAACACAAGTTGAACAATAAATTGTTGTTATCTAGTAGTTAAAAGCAAAAATCTGCCCTGACCTGTTGTTGCTGGGTGTCCACGTCCCGGATCTTGATCACTGTGAGTTTTTACCTAAACCTCCTTCAGAACTGGTTGATATCTACTCTGAGAAATTTAAACTTATATCTTCATACGTCAAGAAGACCAACCACTGGAATCAGCAGTTCTGAAGTTATTTATCGATTAATATTCGATTGGTTTGATTCTCTATCATTCATTTGTTGATAATGTTCTTGTTTTTTTGTACCCATCTTCAATGGTTCTACAGAGAAAGTAAACACTTAAACTTAACATATAAAAGTAAATTTAAAATCCAATAGTGGTTGTTAGCACTCGAGAATGTCTGCAATTCTTTACATGACAGATATATGATAATTATGTATGAACTGTAAACAGAGGATATAGAAGATGTGGGTTTTTGGTGGTTCGTCAAGGAAACAAAGCGAATACAAGTAGTACATCCCCCCCATTAGTCGAGCGCCCTCTATGCCATCATAAGTGGACGTAAAGGACGTTTGAGAGGATTTGCATACCCGTGAAGAACTTAATTCATTGCGTGAGGAACACAGCTCTTGCCAGTTATTTACATAAACAGTGGGCGTTCACAAAGGTTTGCCGCAGTAAATTACAGTGTGGGTCGTCAAACAATTTATGGAGATGTGATATTCATGAGACAGATTGATGGAGTTGCAACCCCGGTACATCTCTGGAATAAAAACTAGCAAGAAACGTTGTCCGGAAAAACATAAACAGTTCCAACAACTTCCAAAGTTGATGTTCAATGTTCAATGAACATCATTCTTATCCGAATATGTTTCTAATTTCGGTCAATCATTTTTTACTCAAGTAAACTTGAAAAAGTCTAAAATTTGCATCATCGTCGATGTGATACACCACTGAGCACTATCACCGACCTATGTCTCCTTTAGGGTATTTTGTTCGGTCAGGTTGCAGTCACTGTTGTTTACTTGTTTGGAAGTCATTTAAACCATGTCGCTGTCAAACCAACATCAAACAAACATTTCTCATTTTAATATTATATATTTATACATAAGTATTTCTAATTTTGTTTGCTTTTCTTTCATAACATTCAGAAAATTTAAAAAGAACATGATCTCTTTTCTCACTTTGTTCAGCACAAATTTTGGCTGCCTTGCCAAACACAATAGAGAAAACGGGACAAAAGTTTTGTAATCATTGACCCAATATGTTTACATTTTCGACACATTGTAAAGAAATTCGTTAAGTTTTTTACATGCTATTGGCATTTCTTAAAATTTTTAGCTCCAACTCGTGGATGACATTTGTTTCTTATTAGTGATACGTTTCTAGCCATGTGGACGTCCAGATTATGTTACCTCTCTTCTACTTATTTATTGAGCCTGTCACCCATGATATTGTATGAAACAAAACTTCGGTCATTAAACACATTACGTATCTCTTCTAATTGGCGCAGTCGTAGATCATGTTTGGTATATGACTTTTACATTAATTCCTCAAGTTTTCACACGGAGAATAGGGTCATTACGGTCATGTGGAAAGGCTAAAATCACTAATCAAATGATTCTACACCATGTAAGATGTGATCCTGACAAGTTTTTACTCGTTGGTTTGTTTATGATAAAATTGCAATTAAAAGTGGTAAATTTAAGTGTTGGTCGACCACCGTCGGAAATACACGAAGTCGACTATATAATAGATAACAGATAACAGCCGACTGTTACTTGGCAGCGATGTCTCCTTTAGGGTATTTTCTTTCGGTAAGGTTGCCATCACTATTGTTTACTTGCTTGGAAGCCATTTAAACACATGTCGCTATCAAACAAACATTTCTCATTTCGTTTCTTGGCAGTTCAAAAAATATCCGGCGTTTCTGTCGATTTGCTACCACACAACAATCTGTATAATTTTGTTTATGTATCGCACCGATCTCACGTAGTCTAACCTCAATAACAATGCGGCTGTCAGCCTGAGCTGCCAACGCAACAATGGAAAGAACTACGTTCGAAATAAAGCCACGTTGCCAAATAACTGATTAGATTTGCTTCCCGTGACGGCATTAGAAGCAATTCTCATTCAAATTACAAACGGCGCTTTCTATTAAATTAAAGCAAAGAATTTTCTTTGGAAAACGAGCATCAGTTACGCATATTCTTTATAAAAAGTTGTTATTTAAAACGTCATAATAGCCTATTGTTGAACAAAATATATTGTCACCACCACGTGATAATGAGCTTCGATTAGTGAAAAGCACTTATGATCAAATGTGGCTATGTAGCTGCTAAAAATTTGGATCACATACTTCATAAAAGTTTTCATCAAATTATTTGATAGGCTTATCAATAACAATTGCTCACCATATATCAATATTCCATACATACCTAAACTATATTTCCAGAAGTCCTTAAGCGGTAGATTTCCATTCCTCCCTCCGAGTAGATAGACGTGATCCGCAACGAGGGTGGCGCTATGTTTGGACCTTGCGGAGGGCGCGGGACCGTCCACGTCGCAAGGCGCCACCGAGGTCCACATCTCAAGGATTTACGCCAAGGATACGGTCGTAGGAAGCCTATAAAATTCAGGACAATAAAGTCATGACGGACGCCGCACCACACAAAACGGCGACGTAAACAAGGACGAAGTAGTGCTGGCAGACTTGCGGACAAACAAAGGACTGGGGACCCACAAGCGACAGCAGCAATAGCTTCGCTTTATTGTCCGATATTTACTTTGGCTGATTAAAGTTTAATATATTCTGGTGCCGAGACTGGATTGTTAACTTTCAATTAATTTTAATGCTGCGGTTGGCCAAACTTTGGAGTTGTTTGAAGTATATTGCTTATGGTGCCAGAAACGTTGGTGTGCATATTCTAATTGGTATTAAGTAAATGTGCATGTTGTTAGATGCTAAATCAAACAAAATTCACAATGGCGTATCAGAAAAAGATAAGTTAAGAAAACCTCCGCTAAATTGGGATTACAACAATTTTTAATGTTAAACTCATTTAAATTTAAAATGGCTGCTGAGGCAATAACAATTAAAGGAAAGTTCAGCAAAAATTGATGTAGCTATACGATTTTTAAAGGAATGTATGTATGATTTCATGTTGGTTGAATTATGGTAGTTATTATGTAAGTATGGTGAATGTAAATGTCATGCAATCTGGAAAAAGTACCATATGCCAAAGACAAAATTTTTCGCTAGCGCAAGAAAAGACATATCAAGTCAAAATGTTTCTATGAACCTTTGGCCACGTTTTAAGCTATAGAAAAGCACTGTGGCTTTTTTGTCTTGATACAAAAAGCTTCAAAAACTAGGACACTTGGATGTGGTTCTTTGAGGTTGAATATTTGTGATTTTTAATCAATTTTTGTTTATTTTTGTATTGTTTATTTGTCTAATTGCATTGTTTAAATTCCATCTTAACGTTTCTTATTTTATATTTTTACTATTCAACACAACAACGTATCGATCATGCATATTGATCCCCACAACAAGAAATCGGTAGGTACATTATTTAATTACTCATTCAAGTTTTTTAGTATACAGATTGTCAGTTTTTCGCGAGATTTGATGATTGATGGTTTTCTGTATTTGAATTTGTATGGAAACGGTTAAACAAATGAAAAGTAGTGCATTTCATTATGATAAATTTGTTAAAATAGAATTTCTAAAAACAGTTTTGATGAAATCAATGCAAAACGGTAATTTTTAATTTTTGTTTTTATTATTAACTCATTTTTTAACTTGACATTATTAAGACACGTTTCTTCAAAGAATTTGATTGCGCCATCAAGTTAAAATAACTATCAAATGACAAATGTAATTTTATATATAATTTTCAATCATATTCATTCATTTAATTTTTGCAATGTTCTTCTTTTCATACAGAAAGATTTTCTTTATTTATAAATAAAATTATCCCTAAAAAGGATATGTCATTTGATAGTTGTGGTAACACAAATAACAACACAATTTGAAGAGGAAACTACTAAGTAGTTTTTCTCAAAACTGCGTCGCTCTTACGTAAAATAAACGAAGCTGACGCGTATTTTTAGCTTACTTTTCTGTTTATATCCGACTTACTGAACCTAATAAACATACCATCAATTCTGGTTAGGGTTAAGCTGCCACGTCGCCAGCAACCATTTATTTCCAGGCCATTTAACACAATCTTAAAGTCAACTTGACTATACAGGTTAACGTTTTCGCATGGCGAAGCTAATGCAGCAGCTTCATTAGGTCTTTATTAAATAGGTTCCTGTCGTCGGATGCTTTCAATTTAACTCTATTGTAAGCACATTTGTTCTACTTATTTTACTTTACTACATCACCCAGTATTTCACCATTTTCTGCTGAACAATAACATTACTTAATTTCTGCCAAATCTCATTTTAACTCGCTTTGAACCCATCTGTACATCTCCAGTGTGGTCTTTCAACAAAAATATCCTGAATATAAACTCGTGATTTACCCCACCGGTAAGTATAAGTAGTTCCTGGATAATATTTCAGTTAGTAGAAATTTACTAATGTAAAACGTTTAAAATATATTGTACGGTATTAGTGAATAATTATCTTTTATCAATATATTTTAGTGGTACCATATCAAAACATCTGAATGATTTTGCTCTCCATTATAGAGGAATTTATTGTAGGTATGTGGTTTCAGAATAAGAAGTTATTGCTGTGGCTAACCATACTTGACCGGAAGTGCTTAGCAGACCGCATTGACTATCTTTTTCCTACAGTTCATAGCAGACCAAGTTAGGAAAGCACGTATATTCTTCTATAATTTCGAAAAGAAAGATTAAGTTAGTACGTAGGCTTTCACGGCCAGAATCATTTAGAAAATAAACTGCTTCCGGGTTATGCCGTGTGGCAAGATTTGTTAATGCTGACGTTTCACGAACCATGTTGCTCGCTTCTTTAAAGTTAATTGAATACTGAAGACCTACCAAGAAAGGCTCCCTTATATACCTGAATTTACACCTCACTGCGCACATCTGGAGCTACCGCTCCATTGGTTTTCCACCTGACCGCGTTAGGATCGATTTCCAGACCCTACTAATGTCAGTACCGTCCTCGCGATTGATGTTGTCAGGATGTTTGTAAATTTTGATGGCTTCTCTAATAAGCCTTCGATGATAATTACCCACCCTTGCCAACATCTTCGCGTCGAATGTCGAATCAAGGAGCACAGTAGGGACACCCGGCTAGGCAAGATTCAACAGTCCGCTGTTGCTCAACACTGCCACGAGTCGGGACACACAATGGATTTCGATGACGCGAAGATGTTGGCAAGGGTGGGTAATTATATAACCCGGAAGCAGTTTATTTTCTAAAAGATTAGGTTATGTTGTGAAAGTACTGGTAGCCTCAATTTAATTAAACGCTATTCGGCTGGTACTGCGTAATTTGACATTACCATAATACCCTATCATGAAATGATTTCATATTGTCGTTTTATAAGTGCATAGCTTTGTAGGATAAACGCCAGAGTGCTTCTTCTATCGTGTCTTCTGAATTTATTATGTCAATTCTTGAATATATTATGCCAATTCTTGAACCTATGTCTAAGAACAATATGGTACATATTATAAAATTCTTCATTCTGTGTATCTAATAACCATAAAAACCTTTCTATAAAAGTAAAACGTTTTATTTATTTCTTTCATATACAGTGAGCGTGTAAAGTATAGAAGCATGACAAAATCTCAAGAACGGTTTGCTATTTAAAAAGTCCTCGAACACGTCGATTTATAATTATCAAAATACACCTTATGATATCAAATTAATTTTGTTACCTTCAATTGCTTTTTACAGATGACGCCATCGACATTCTTTTTTAAATGACAACCCTATACTTTTTTTAATGAATTTGACAGATCTTTTAATTGTCTTAATGGTAGGATAATATTTTTATGGCCTTACATAAGAAAATTTTCGAGAAAAAAACTATTGAAGGTTATGAAATAAAACTGACAAAATCTCCGGAACGGCTCTACCGAATTTAACGAAGTTATGGAATTAAGTATTTTGCAACCATGTGAAGTCACTGGCGTTATTATCGTTGATGCAACGTTTACAGTTTCTGAGATATAACCTCAAACTTTTGAATTTGAAATAGAACACCCTGTAAATTTCGACATTTTCTGTTGCAGTCTTCATTATATCAAAAGCATCTAGAAACTAAAAAAAACCTTTATTACTTAGGTCTAAAAATTAACAAAGAAAAAATCGATAACAAAATATTATTACATTTTCCACTGCAACTACTGTAGTTGGTTTATGAGGATTCTCCACCATTGACAAGAACACATTGTTTTAAATTTGATCGGTTTATATTTTTGTTGTTGTTATTTTTTGTTATCAATTTTTTCTTTGTTAATTTTTAGACCTGAGTAATAAAGGTTTTTGTTAATTACTAGATGTTTTTGAAATACTAACAAGCGTAGTAACATTGAATAGGTAATGGACGACTGTAACAGAAAATGTCAAAATATACAGGGTGATCTATTTCAAATTTAAAAGTTTGAGGTTATATCTCAGAACCTGTACACGTTGCATCAACGATAATAACGCCAGTGGCTTCACATGATTGCAAAATACTTAATTCCAAAATTTCGTTAAATTCGGTCGAGCCATTCCGGAGATTTTATCACTTTTATTTCATAAATTTCAATTGTCTTGTTCTCGAAAATTTTTTAATGTAAGGCCATAAAAATATTATGCTACCATTAAGACAATTAAAAGATCTGTCAAATTCATTGAAAAATATATAAGGTTGTCATTTAAAAAAAAATGTCGATGTCGTCATCTGTTAAAAACAATTGAAGGTAAAAAATAATTTGATATCATAAGGTGTATTTTGATAATTATAAATCGACGTGTTCGAGGATTTTTTAAAATAGCAAACCGTTCTTGAGATTTTGTCATGTTTCCATACTTTTTGTGTAAATATTTTGTGTGATATCGCACAGCGTTGAAAGTTGGCCATTGAAAGATCTTATTTAAAGATACATCTAAAAACATAATTTTATTACACTAATCGGCAGTTAAATTTTCCTTCCTGCTTCTTTTGAAATTACAAATAATCAAGCCAAACAAACTTGCGTCACCCACAAGAAGCAAAGAGAAAAGCATATTCGTGACATATTTACATGCACTTAACCCGGAAGTAAATACTACAGCGCCCGAGTGGAGTACTAGATCAGCATAACAAAGCGTCCCGTGTGCTCAGCTTGTTGCATTTTAGCCTCCATTAATGCAATTTACCCCTTAATAGCTTTTCATATTCGATAATGCTGTAACCATTAGTATCACTATAATTATCAAAAAATTATCAAAATAAATACCAGACATGCAATTGTTATGTAAACAAACAACGATAAAGGTAAAGAACCAACCTGTTTACTGGAACAACTTCGATGAAATCAAGCCGTATACACCTCATACCGGCCATAAAAATGCCGATGCACCCCTATTAAGTCACCCTTAATCCCCCTGATGCAGTGGCGTAACACACTTATGAGTTTAGCACGCGAACGAGAGGCACCACGGACAAATTCGTACTGTTGTGTTATCATCTGTCTAGGAATTAAACCGCGACGCTTGCGTCGTGTTCGGGGTGGAAGTCGCCGTGCTACCCTCCTATTGATTCGGGCCTACGACCCCCGCTGAAATTTCAAAACCCCCGGTACTACGCATCACCGGTTACCATGGTTACGTATCCATCATCCGGCCGAAGTTATTAAAATATTTAATTGGGATAATTGCATTCTAATCATCCTTGATTATATTGTTAGGCGTTGTCGATAATATGGCGACTTGATAATGCGTAAAGCAGATTGTTGTTTGGAGAGTTATTTATTTCTGTATGAAATGAAGTGATTATGATGTTAGTATATGGTATATTAATTATAACTAATTAATAAAAATTCGTCGAAAAGTTTGACGTTTCGAGATAAGATAAGTATGTGATATATCTATCTTACCGATCGAGAAACATGACCGACTCGAGCGCATACGCATTCTAGCGTTTCTCAACCGTTTTACCGTTGCGGGCCCCTGACATTGGGTTGAAGGAAACCCAAATAAAGACAGACAAGGTATGTTTTAACATAAAGGTATAAATGCAAAGTAAATGCAAGGTTTATCTCACGGAACTGGTACATTAGAAGTTTCTCATGTTCTACTATTTCTGGAAACTTGAAAGTATGGAACTAGAATTTACTCGATCTGAGCTCTTCAGCTAAAATATTCTCAAGTTAACTGTCACGTCCGGTCACCGGAAGTCGGTGTGAACTTTGTTATTTTAAATGGAATGTTATAATTTTTATTTTATTTTTGGTTTCTACGTATCAAAATACGTCATTTTTGAAAATGTTTCCCCATACCTAAATATCACCATTTTTGAGTTTTTTTTTTTATTTTACTAATTGTTGATTTTCGCGGTTACGTTTAAAATTGAACATTTGGGTTATTATTGAAACTAGAAGTGTCATGATTGGTGGTCCAGAACTAGAAACATCCAAATCCAAATAAGACGGTGTTTAATTCAACATGATATCTTATACAGGGTGTTCAAAATTTACAACACAATAATTGACTTTTCAAACGTAAAAAACTAATTTTTTTCAACTAGAACACCCTGTATAGCGATATGCCATTCGATAGGAAATCTTAATCCCTATCAATCAATATTAGGGTTCCCTATATCTATCTTTAATAGTTTTTGAGATATTGTCAGTATAAAAGAATGCAAACTAAATACAAAACGATTTATTCTTCATTTATAGGAATGTAATAACCATGGAACAGCAGGAAAGCAGAAAAATATTGAAAAGGTTTGTTAAAACTAAAATAATATATTTGGATATCTAACTTAAATTAAAACTTAATTATGCTGTTCGAAATGCTGCCTGTTCTGCTCCAAACATTTTAAAACTCTTCGCTGTAGTTCTGTCAACGTCGTTTGTCGGATTTTTTGTCGCTGAAGTCCGTTAATGGCGGCTACTATTCTGTTTGTCAATTCTTCTCGAGTATTAACTGGTGTGGAATAGACCTGACTTTTCACATGACCCCAGAAATAAAAGTCTAATGGTGTTAAATCTGATGAGCTTGATGGCCACCGCAGGGGTCCCCTATTTCCGAACCACCTATCGTCAAACATCTGATTTAGTTGAATGGATACCACATGCGAAGAATGTTCCGGTGCACCGTCCATTTGATAAAAAGTCGCGTAAAATATTGAGGGGAAGAGTTTCGAAAAAGTTGTTCACACACCCACGAAAAATTTCTAAATATCTATCACTATTTAAATTTTCGTTTTAAATTTCGTATCTAATTTCGTCCCCCATTATTAAATGGGAGTACTCAAAATGGATTTAATGAAAAAGTGACAATATCTCAAAAACTATTAAAGATAGATATAGGAAACCCTAATATTGATTGATAGGGAATAAGATTTCCTATCGAATGGCGTATCGGTATACAGGGTGTTCCGTTTGAAAAAATTAGTTGTTTACGCTTGAACATTCAATTATTGTGTTGTAAATTTTGAACACCTAGTATAAGATATCATGATGAACTAAACATCGTTTTATTTGGCTATGTTGCTAGTTTTGGACCACCAATCATGAAACTTCTAGTTTCAATAATAACCGCGATATTCACTTTTAAATGTAACCGCGAAAATCACCAAAAAATTAGTAAAATCAAAAGAACTCAAAAATGGTGATATTTAGGTATAGGGAAACATTATTAAAAATGATGTATTTTGATAAGTAGAAACCAAAAATAAAATAAAAATTATATCATTCCATTTAAAATAACAAAGTTGATACCGGACGTGATAGTTAACTTGAGAATATTTTAGCTGAAGAGCTCAGATCGAGTAAATTCTAGTTACAAAATTTCAAGTTTCCAACAATAGTAGAACATGAGAAGCTTCTAATGTACCAGTTCCGTGAGACACCCTGTATATATAGTGCTACTTATAGGTTCGTACTTATAGGCAGCAGTCAAATTCTTCTATTCTTCTACGCATACGCAATGCAGGTTTTTGCAGGGCAAACCCCCCATTTGGCATGCGCAGGAGAAAGTGCTTTATGCATTTATTTTGGTGCTGCTCGAACAAACCTATTAAGGTTTATCGGTTTTTTAAAGCAGATATCCCAGTAAGCACGCATATAACGGGTGATCTAAAATGATAAAGGACTGTTTGAATTTCCCGCCACAGTTTTGAACGTATTTAGTGTTACTAAGATGGTATGCGTGCAGGATACAGGTTATGATCGCTGTCAGATACCATAGTGGACTCGTCAGTAAGGGTTACGTTCCTCTGCAACAATATTTTATCTGTTCGAGATTTAATTTGTTATAATTACTATATTTATTTTATTTGATTTAAGTTATAAGAGATGAGGATTTTATTATTTGTTATATTATTTTTATATTATATTTGAAAATTTATATTTAAGTTTTAAAATGTGCTGTCTTGTTAACGTTTTATTCATGTCCAATCTCTTTACCAAGACTAACTAAATTTCCAGCGATGTAATACGGAGATGTAACAGGTAACAGATACATAACACCGCCACGTATCAGCGATGTAACGCGGAAAGAACCAAATAGCCGGCGTTGGTAGATCTATGTTTATTTTCTGTTCTATGTTACGTATATTCGAAGTAGGATACAAGTGTTGTGTACCACATTTATATCAGATACATAACTGTGTTTACTGGGATTAAACCCGGTTTTTACATCCATAAAGTGGTTTTTAAATTTAAAAAGAAACTGTTTTAGATATTGGAATTACTATGTAGACGTAACGAGTTATTCGACTACAAACATTACTTTATTCACTTGAAATTGATATTAGATATTAATAACTAATCTGTAAACCTATTGTGAATTCCAAACTATTAGAACTATAAAATATTATATATATAATTAAATTTTTGTAATGGAACCAGACTACAAACAATTTATTTTTCTACTTCGAGTTCGTTATAAACTCATAACGAAACCGCTTTCGGTGTCGTTATGAAAACACTAGATCACCAACTTGGAGTAACTTTTAGTTTTCCAAGATTGGTGAGATTGATCGTATTTGGTAGTTTTACCAATATATGTAATACATACTTATATTGCGGCTAGACAGAGAGGTTGTTCAGGATTCAAAGCGAGATGGAAAATACTCTATTCTATTTCTTTCTACAATACCAACGTGCTCTATGCGCATGCGTGAGCTCTACGCGCATGCGAAAATAAGGCCGCAACAGTGTTGTTTAAAATTCGCGGTCAAATAGAGTCAACGCGTCTGCGCAGAGCGTACAAAAACATTCTACCTATCTCCTTTCATACGCGGAATAATTTAACATTGGTCGCATAGGGTAAGACGCAGGGTCTGGTTTTACCACTACTCTAGATTGTAAGATGACAGTCGCAATTTTCGAAATTTATGTAAAATTAAGGTCGTAAAGTAGAAATAATAGTATATAACCAGTCCTGCGTCTAACCCTATCTGACTATGATTTACTGACTATATTAGATTTTTACGCGTATGAAAAGAGATGGCAAGAATGTTTATGTTCGCAATGCGCAGACGCGCTGACTCATTTTTGCGAATTTTAAACAACACTGTTGCGGCCTAATTTACGCATGCGCGTAGAGCTCACGCATGCGCTTAGAGCACGTTATTATTGTAGAAAGAAATAGAATAGAGTATCCTCCATCCTGCTTCTAATGCTGAACAACCTCCCTGTCAGCTACAATATAGTTAGTAGTACATATATGTATATAACACTCGTTTTATAAGACGTATTGGCGCACTCGTTCCATTTGAGCACGACGAGCGTAGCGAGGAGAAAACAACGATCTGTAGAAACAGAATTTCAATTTTCGAGAAAGAGCCCATCCTTTCTCGAAAATTGAAATTCTATTGAATCTGGCTCCTCCGAATTTGTTTTAATTTTATCTCGAAAACGGCAGGGGTTCAAACGAAACCAAAAAGGGTGCAAACAATTGCAAACGAATTGCAAACGATCTGTAGAAATAGAATTTCAAATTTAGAAAAAAGAGGGGCTACTGTCAATCTGCCCCCTCCCTCCGAATTTGTTTAATTTTATCTCGAAAACGGTGGGGGTGCAAACGAAAAGAAAAAGGGTACAAACAATTGCAAACGAATTGCAAACGATCTGTAGAAACAGAATTCCAAATATCGAAAAAGGAGTAGTTCACAGAGGTTAGCTATGCATTTCTAACTAAACTAATATTTTCGCTAATGTTTGTTGTCCCTGCGCATATATGATTTGAAATGAAAAATCCTATAGAAAGCAGACGAAAGCAGCAAACCCACACACTATGATACATCCTGTATACATAATTTATAGAATGCTATGCAATTCAGGTTAAATTCTAATACTCTAATCGCTTTCGCAACAGATGGCACCACATCCCACAATTCCTTATTTTTAAAATTATATTAGATTAGACTATGTCCGCAAAAACTAATTATATTGTTAATAATGTTTGTGTTATCGAGTTTTATTTATTAATATTCTAAATAATCAGAATATTAATTTCTATTTCAAGTACTTCTACTATCATTTGTGGACACTGGAGAGGTTTCATATTGCGCAGATGCGTTCATTTCACATCTATTTACGCTCTTTGTGTCAAATAAAGGGCTGGAAAACCGATTAGCCGTACCTGTAACAAGTTCAGCGCAGCAATAATGTTACGGTACGTTTAAAATTAGAATTCCGCATGCATATTTAATAGTCGTAAGCGCGTCAACAAATCGATTTACTACTTAAATCGACGTTTCACTTGTTTTTTTCTCCTTCTGTATTTTAGGAATGCTGGCTGAAGCCTGAAACACAGCACACTGCGTCCGATATCTCTATGGTACATGAAGTTTTAGTAAAGGCAACAAAATAGGTAGCAGAAGTAGACGGTACAGTGCAAGGGGAGTTATGACGAGGCCACCAAACGATAACTTGCCGACCGTCAAACTCGTTGTAGTTGGAGATGGCGGTGTCGGAAAGAGTGCCATCACGATACAGTTCTTCCAGAAGCTGTTTGTCACAGACTACGATCCAACGATCGAAGACAGCTACCTCCAACACGTAGAAGTTGACGGACAGTGGTGCATTCTCGATGGTACGTCAACTAAATATCGTAGAAATTTTATTCATGAATAATCACTAATAAAGCTTTTATTTCAATATTTTTTCATACATATTCCTTTGGTTTTAGTAACTAACTGATGTAAATTTCAAACCAATCTGATAGCCAAGACATGAATTAAATTTAATAATGCAGGCACATAACTTTATCATACTATACAGCATTGTCAAATGCTGACAATCTGACAATACTGTCAATAGAATCAAAATATCTGTCAAATCCTGGCAAACTAGTTGTAATGCAGATACGAGCGACATTGATCAAATAGAATGTTTTGATGTGTGTAGTCGGATTAGCACCGGTTCGAATAAAAACTGCTAACGCTTCACTAAATTATTTATCATATATACATAATGCACAGAGCAACCAACAGAGTCTACTGCTATGCATGACTTTCAAAGTCTAAGTTTGCTCATACAGCTAAACTATTAATTTTACCAAAAAATGTCATTTGTAAATGTGTAATGTTCCATACTTGCAAATAATTTTAAATTGGTGAAGTGGACGAAAGGAACCACTTTTGATTTGCAAGATAAATATTTTATTTTAATTTATATAGGAGACATGTTTCAGCAGTTACGCCATTATCAATCCTAAATTGTCATGGGGGAGATTTACAAGTTATGTTGTTTGCAAGACATCATAGATAGATACAACATTTTAAAACTTTTCACAGAGAACAAAGTGGACGTGCACACTTGGACGCAGTAGAACACAGCCAGCGGATATCCCACTTTGAAACGGGGTTTCTAAAACTCTTACCAAGAGAAGTTAGCGGCAAAACTCCTAATAAAATTAAAAGCGCCATAAGCACCACCAAATTCCCTGTTTTTAAAGAAAAAGAAGTCGATGACATAAGATGTAAATGTCGTGGTAAACATAACCCACAAATCAATAACCTAATTAATTGAATCGCCGAGTTCGAAAATAGTATAAGTCCACAGTAAATCCTACGGACATGTACTGTTTTCAAACACAACGATTCATTTATAGTACGATTTCCTGCACGGTTCGCTAACAATTCATCGTTGTTAAAGTTATTATACGAAACAGCAAATACTTCATCAAAGAAGAAGTTGATGAGATGAAATGTAAATATCGTGGTAAACATAACCCACAGATTCATAACCTAATTAATTATAGTACGATTTCCTGCACGGTTTGCTATTCAATTCATCGTTAAAGTTATTATACGAATCAGCAAATAATTCAATAGCTATTGGTGTATATGAGGATTACATGTATGGAGTTATATATTAATTATTTTCTGTATCTTATAGCTTATACTCATACTATTGATGCATAAACCATTGATTATGTATACATATAATACATATTCAAAGTATAAACTAAAGAAATAAACAATAAAAAACTAACCGCCGTTTTAACAATACATAAATAAATAATACTGCTCCTACATATGGACGATTGCAGGTAGATTAAATTCCGCTGTCTGATTATAACCAAAATTATTAGCTAAGAAAGTAGGGCGATGACCTAACGTGTTTAAAAAAAATATAGATGAAATAGAAGCCCGTGCAGGAAATCGTACTATAATTAATTAGGTTATGTCTGCTCTTTACATTTCAATTCATAGACTTCTTCTTTAAAAACAAGACATTTGGTGGTACTTATGGTGGTTTTAATTGTATTAGGTTACCAAGTTTCGCCGCTAACTTCTCTTGGTAAGAGTTTTAGAAACCCCGTTTCAAGGTCGTATCTCCGCTATTGCTGTGTTATAAAAACAATTTTGGGCAGGCTTTTATACAACTATTACTATACTCTTTAGAATACAGTTTGAGCATGAGCATCACACATTAGAGAAATAAAAAAACATTTTGGCAGAGAATATTCATATTAAATTTTATTAATGTATCTAGTGCTAAGAATTTGCCAAAACCACATTTGTTTGCACTTAAAAGGTGAAATTTACGGTTGATTTAGTAAAAGAAAATACGCATTCCTTTATAATTTGATCATATCTTGTCATCCTGTGTTGTTTTTTATTGTTGTCTTTCATGTATTGTGTATTTTTTTAGTGCTCGACACGGCTGGGCAAGAGGAATTCAGTGCCATGCGAGAACAATACATGAGAAAAGGAGACGGTTTCCTCTTGGTCTATTCAGTCACAGATCGGAATAGTTACGATCACATAATCCACTTTCACACACAAATATTACGGGTAAAAGACAGGTACGTCATTGGTCTTCCATTTTATAATTTTACTATATAATATGATATAATTTTTGGGACCTATAGTGAAGAATAACTAACAATGATTTTAATGGTGATATAGTAAAAAATGTTAGAACTTCAGGAGAAATCAATTTCACAGAAAATTTTGTGAAGGCTAATTTTAGCTAAGAACGCTTTTAAAAAATTATTAACGTAAACTATAAAATTACATTAGATTATGTGAAATCACAACGTAATATGTAAAATTACATTATATTTTGTTTATGTTATAAAACAAAAACATGACGGTTCCATTGAATTTAAAATCAATGTTGTATTTTAGGGATGTGTATCCAATGCTCCTTGTCGCCAACAAAGTAGATTTAGTTCACCTTCGCAAGGTTACCGAGGAGCAAGGTCGCGAGCTTGCTCACAGGCTTGGTATTCCATACATCGAGACAAGTGCCAAGGATCCACCGTTAAACATTGATGCGACATTTCATGAGGTATGAATTATCTTCTTTTCTAACATATTTCTTCTACTGCAAGTGTGGACACTTGTTTTGCCGTTTGATCTTTTATTTCAAATTCTTTTATTGCACTTCTATTGATGAAATGTAAATGATTGAAGCAAAATTAATAGGTTGGCATCCCTGAGCGGTTGGTATACCTCGCCATTTGACAACTTTGACTGATTTTAACCTTAGATTTGACATGTTTGACTTGTGACCACGGAGTAGGAAGGGAGGAGTTCGCACATACCGTACATACGATTTGAAATCTGACTCAAATGACTGCATGATCTTTTCTCTCATTCATAAATTGACCCATGTGAGTAGCGACGATTGTCATTGTGTGGTGAGGTTATGTTTCTCAAAATTATCAACAAAATGTTAAAATTGTTCAAGAAGTTATACAGAACTTTGTTTCACTTATTTTGAATGAAGACTTTACAAAATAGGTTTACCTTCCATGAATTGCGGCTATGCGAATGGAAATAAAACAACTGTTGATCTATTGTATTACCGTATTAGCAGAAAATAATGTTAATTTAGTTTTCCTGTTCGACGTTTTGCAGCCTGGCACACAGCACTTCATAGTGAAAACCAGTGAAATCTAAATTTAGTTTGTCACTATCACAGTCGGTATCTATAATGTAAATATATAATAAAATAATCGTACTCACTAGATGACATAACCACCATAACCTCACAACCATACGTTCTGACAGGCCGATTCGTCGCTCAAGTTATGAAGGGGAGCAGTACGTGCGTACTGCGCATGTCTAAAATCTTGCCATTTTTAGGAGTTATTGTGCAGTGATTTGGGCCAGATTTTGCATATAGAGTGCGGTCTCCTCATATTCCTCCCTGGTTGTGACATTGTTTTTGAGTGTGAGTTTAACTGTGGCCGTGACAGTACGCATAGCGTCTAAAGAAATTGATACTCAGTACGAAGTTACGGCGCACATACATGTTGCCGCCGCGGTCCGATAAATTCCACCCAAACGCGTTTCTTTTTTCTAAATATTATAAAGACTGTGACTGGAGGTTACTCCATAATTTAACCCGATAATTACTATGTCTACGACTGAATTTCCATCATGCGTGGTCTGCTATTATTGGGAGAACTTCCTGCATTTTATTTTAGTTCTTAATTATACTAAATGACTATGACTTGTATGAGAAAGGAGCCTGAATTGGCTTAAACACCATTTATCCCGCACAATAAGAAGAAGAAAATAGAAGACGACATGAGTGGTATGATTAAAAAAAGTATTTACTTTTACTTCAACTAAATACTAAAAATTATAATTTGTAGTCTACATTATTCTTGAAGTACGACTGAAGTAAGTATGTACTAGGAGCAATTATTTCATACTTTGCTTTATATACTTCAGTATATAGAAGTCAAGGGGAACTTGAATTTCTTGATGACAGTGATGAAAATAAGGCTAAATTAGACAACGAATTGATCAATTTTAGTCAACAATACCGTTTAGTCATGTCAAAGGCTAAAACCTTATTACAATATTTGTCCATGTATCTTATTGTTACTTGTTTGGTTACATACATAATCCAAACAGTTCTAATAAAGGAGAAACGCCTTTGTTATAGGATTCTCAGAAACATTTTAATAGGAAAAATGCTATAACACTAAGAAAGTATCCATCAAATTTTACAAATTTAAAATAAATTCGTTAGCGAATAATAACAAATATCAAAGGATCATTTAAAGTACTAATTAAACTAATTAAACACTAATTAAAATTGCAAAAAATACTTATATTGGTACTCCCCGGAAAAAAACAACTTGAAAATGGTCACTTACAAATTTTAATGTAAATTCAGAAATCAGAAGTAAGGGATAATTAGGACAAGGAAAAATAATGATCTCCGTTCAATTAATAGTAATTACTACATCAAAATATTAAGACAATTAATAACAGAAAAGTAAAACATTCTTATCTGATATTACAGTAAACAAACACTAAACAATAACCTCGGGATGCACTACAACGACCGTCCTCTCTGACGACTTAAAACAATGTGATAAAATTGTTTTTTCCCTAGAAATACAAATATCCCGAAATTGCAAGCACCCAACAGTGCATATAAGAAATGGACGAAGAAATGGATAATTCTCAGAAACTGTTTGTGAAAACAGCTCCGACACTATAGTTTTTGCGGATATTCACTTCCTAGGAAGGTTGTTTTGGACAAACAAATTTTTTAACGCCGCAATCTCAAGGCGCCCTAGAAAATAATTAATTGTGGAATGAAACTATACATTGGCTTCTTTTTTTTCCGGTATTAAGTTATTTTATGATTTTGTTAAAAAAGAAGACATTTCAGGGAAAATCGGAGAAAGATACCGGACCCGGACATGACCCCTAAAAAAGAGGACTTGTCCGGTTAAAAGAGGACTTGTCAAGTTACAAGAGGACGTCTGGTAACCCTAGGTACATCAAACCACCATTTCAAAAATAATTAGGGAAGTTTCACAAATAATAAAAACAAAAAATGTTTGGATTTCTTTTCCTCAAAATGCCCGTGAGAATTGAATTACCTAAAAAGAGTTGGATGATACCTGGAGCAATAGGAGCGATAGATTGTACACATATTAGAATAATGAAACCAAAAGTTCATGGGGAAGAATATTTCAACCGTAAAGAATTTTGTAGCATTAATATGCAGGCTGCATGCTATTCCAAAAGGAATTTTCACGTTTCTGGATGCATCGTGGCCAAGAAACGTACATGACAGCAGAGTGTGGGGAAATTCCGAAATTCACAGTTTTTTCCTGGAAATATTATGTTCTAACATTGACTACTAGTTTATTCTTCTAACATAAGTAAAATCTACCCATTGAAGTATTTACTTTATGTAATAGATTATACTCCACAAAATACTATGAAGTAAAAGCTCATCCTTAAAGCAAAAGTAAACACACATTCTAATCATACCACCCATTGTTTTGAAAATCAAGCACTCAAACTTAAAATTTTAACAATCTTTCAATCCTGTTATGTTATGTAGATAGCATGTGTAACGTCGTTAATACCGATCTTTGTTTTTCTATCAATTTAAGGTGGTCCGCATCATCCGTAATCAACCTCAGGGAGACGATAAGCGCAAACGGAAAAAACGGCTGGGCAAGTGCGTACTGCTGTAAGCATTAAGCTGTCAGCTTGTCTGTTTTTTCGGTAATTCTATTGTGTGCGTTGTATTAACGCGATGTGTTAGGCGCCAGCTCGAAGGTAATTTTCTAATGGTTTGGACGATTGGCTTACAATTTCTTACAAGAGAATCAAACAATTTTTTCTACACTCATAGACAATAATATGTAAAAGTTAAGGGAGAAGTTTTTAAGTTTTTTATATACCAAAGAATGGAGGATTGCATTCTTATAATTTTATATTGCTTGATTGCTAATTTTTTATGTGAGAGTTTGGTTAAGCTCTGTAGAGATTATGCACTATTCGTGCCAAAAAAAGTGGTACAGCTCGTTTTTACATTATGTAATTCTGGCTTTTTTTATTTTTCAAGTTGACAGTGTCAGAATGACATCGTATAGGTTAAAAAAGCACCATTTACAAAGCTAAAAAATACTTTTATTATATTTTATTTGGTTGCATATGTGGTGTATGATTTTTTTTGCGCATAGTACAGCTGTATTTTCAATGTCCGAACCCCACGTGATCATTAGGGTGGTCCAAAAAACGGACTTTTAGCTAGAGGGCAACGATCTCCTCCAATCTGTTCCATTTCCAGAAAAAAAAATTCCCCCCAAATTTAAGAAAAATCTGTTAACGTTAACACGTGCCACCGAGCACCTCAAATTTCCCATTTAAAATACATTGCAAAAATGCATCTTTTTTTTTCTTTTTTTTCACGGTTCGTATTTAGAAAAAAAGTTGCGGGAGATTATCAGAAATTGTTCAGAACTCCCCAAGGAACAAATCGACAACCACTATTTTTTTTGTTCACCACCCCCCACCCTTCCCATAGTGCCCTAAATATGAGACAAAAGTTTCCTCAAATTTACAATTTTACAATGTTACATGTTTTATTATTGTTTTTGGCAGAAGTGGTTATTATTCGATTATTGGACTATTTTTTTGTCATTTGTTAACTAATTTGAAATTGGTTAAACAATTAGCATTTGTTTAAACAAATATATATACAATGTTGCCAACAAGTTTCTGTTTTTTAAAGGAAATTATTATTAGGATATTGGCATTTTTTGGTCATTTGCTAACTAATTTGCAATATTGTACGAACAAATACTATTAGTTTACAAAAATATACAATGTTATGGACATATTTTTCTATTTTTATCAGAAATTATAATTGGATTGTTGCAACCACATTACTTATTAATAATTTTTGTCAAGAAATACGTACTAACATTGAATATTATTGTTTAAACAAGTTTATTTGTTCAAACAATTGCACATTAAGTAACAAATTACAAAAAACTTGCCAACAATGTAACAATATAATTACTACAAGAGAAAATACAAAAAAAACATTCTAAATTTTTGTTTAAAAAATTGGTACCCACTTGTTTAAAGAATTGCAAATTCGTTAATAAATGACAAAAAAATGCCAATAATTTAATAATAGTTTCTGCAATAAATATAAAAAATGTCCGTAACAATGTATATATTTGTTTAAACAAATAGTATTTGTTTAAACAATTACAAATTAGTTAATAGATGTCAAAAAACTGCAAATAATCTAACAATAATTTATGGAAAAAATATAGAAAATTATGTTTACAATCTATATATTTATTTAAACAAATGGCATTTGTTTAAACAATAGCAAATTAGTTAATAAATGACAAAAAATACCAATAATCTAATAATTTCTGCAAAATTAGAAAAATATGTGCGTAACAACATATATTTTTGTTTAAACAAATGGTAATTGTTTAAACAATTGCTAATTAGTTAATAAATGACCAAAAACAATAATTTAATACTGTTTGCAACAAATGGAAAACTGAGTTCGGAACATCGTATATTTTTGTTTAAACAAATGGTAATTGTTTAAACAATTTTTAAATTTTTAAATTAGTTAATAAATGACAAAAATACTTGTCAACAATTCAATAATAGTTATTTCTGTCAAAAAAATAATAAATCACGTAACTGTAAATTTGGGGATAATTTTGCGTCATTTTTAGGGTACTGCAGGAGAGAGGGTGGGGGCGGTGATAAGAAAAATAGTGGTTGTGGATTTGATCTTTAGGAAGTTCTGAACAATTTCTGATAATCTCCCGCAACTTTTTTTCTAAATCCGAAACATGAAGAAAAAAGGAAAAAAAGATGCATTTTTCCAATGTATTTTAAATGGGAAATTTGAGGTGCTCGTGGCACCTCAAACCGGCACCTCGTGGCACGTGTTAACGTTAACCGATTTTTCTCAAATTTGGGGGAAATTTTTTTTCCTGGAAAAGGAACAGACTGGGGGGATCGTTGCCCTCCAGCAAAAAAAAAAGATTTTGCAAGGTATAAATTTGGACCACCCTAGTGATCATAGATGTGCGCAGCCAAATATACACTAATTGGTATCAATGGGTTAGTAAAAGATACTGTTGTGTAAGTAAATAAAGCAGTGGTAACATAATTATTTTTTTGCGGGTATGTTGTCAAAGGTTTGTGGTTTGAAGTATTCATATTGAAATAAAAGATAGCTATGTAGCTATGTCTGTTTCTTTTATTTTCCAAAAAGTTATGGTGTCCCTATTTGTTAGTCCTTGATTTCAAGCTGTCTTGCTGGAAATCAAATGTTTATGAATGTTGGGAATTCTTTTAGAAACTTTTACTAACAACAAAACGTCAATACGAATGCTAGTAGGTTGCCAACTGTACAGTATTTAAACTGGACACTCTAGTTTTGTACTGGACAGTCCGGTTTTCGAATGTATTATCCGATTGAAGGTGCAAACTGGACAACAAATATGGGGTTTTTAGTACCCATCCGAGATCTAAAAAATTTTTAAAATTATGGGGCAATCTTTAATAAGTGCATAAAATGATGCATGTGGTACTACTGTACTACCGCTAAACCCCAGCTAATAATAGGAAGTTATACAGTGTTATGTAACGGGTGATCTAAAATTACTGAGGACAGGTTAAATTTCCCGCCACAGTTTTGAACTTATTTAGTGTTACTAAGATGGTATGCGTGCATGCTACAGGTTATGATCACTGTCAGATACCATAGTGAACTCGTCAGTAAGGGTTACGTTCCTCTGCAAGGATATTTTATCTTTTTTCTCAATTAATTTGTTATTGGGTTTTTGAAGAGTCTTTCTTAAAAAACATAATATTAACGATTTTTCATTATTCTGGTAATTCATACAGTTTTCTTAAATTAAGAGAATGAATCCCTTTACAATAAGGAACACCTACGCCACTGGACCAAAATTACAGATGTCATTTGCAACCATTGCGAACATCACAATTATTCAAATTAGCGGGAAATTCAACCTGTCCTCAGTCATTTTAGATCACTGTGTATAACTAGTGTAACAAACCACATACAGTATTTTTTGCTTAATTTCTGACTTATCCGACTTTTTGACTGCAGCTATTTTTATGCGAAAGACTATTTAAGCAGTAGCTCTACTCATCTACTGGTTTACTATTTTGGTACAAACCAAATTTCAGAACAATTACGTTATTTAAAAAAAATATTAATTAAAATATATAACTACAATAAATTTGCAGTTCAGAGTAAAATAATTAGTCAATAAACTTTTGAATTGTTATCAGAAAATTTCTCAATTTCTAATTACTTAATTTGTAAGAAAAACCAATTTAAATGCTTTATACGTGATTTTTGCACTAGGCTTATCAGAAAATGGACCTATTCACAATTTTGCCGTTGGATTCAACAAAAATAAAAAATGTTTCTTTTAAAAAACAGAATGATTGATTAACATTCTGATCACACAACAATTTGAAAAGGTGCCAATAAACACAATAATTTTTGAAAAATAAAGATTATTTTTTCATTGTGTAAGAATGTCCAGTTTTGTACGGTTGGTTTTCCCAAAATCAAAATATGTCTGGTTACTCTACTTGTGTCAACCCTAAGGGCCATGCAAACAAATGTACCGCGCAGATATCTGTTGCTGTCACATAGGATTTGGACATTAAAAATATACTGTGTAACCTAAATTACAATGTGGATTTAGTGCACTTTATATTTAAAAGATTTATATTGTATTTCACTGAAAAGGGTCATAATTATTAACTCTAATTCTGCACCTCTGAATATATATATTTTTTTAAGATTTTGACCCAAAATTGTCGTATTGCACAAAAAAATTTTTGTTAAAGTTGCAAGACAGAAATTTGCTCACCAACAGCTTCAAACCAATATAGAATTACTTTTTCGAAGTATGTATGTTTACGCAAGAGCCAAAGTTATGTAGGTACACTAGATGTTTTGCACAAAGGACCAAGTTGCTCACTACGGAGAATGGCTTAGTCAGGAGAATACGTCAGATAAATCTCTCGCTACTTATTCTTTTCTCGTACCCAGATTGTTCGAAGCAAGCGGTCATCGGAACTGCACTCATAAAAACCCCAATGAACTGAAAGTCACTTCCGATTGACCTCGGGAAATAATTCGAAAAGACGGATTATAGCGCTCCATTTTACTCGAATTATTTTCCGTATTGCAACCGATAACTTTTTATAGTTGTATTTTTACGGGCCCCATTGTGGGGCCAAGCGACGAAATTTAATTCAGGTATATTTTGTCTGTGATTGAAGTGTTAACCAAAAAGGGAAATAAACGAGGTGTTGATTTCCATGTCTGTCACGCTTAAACGTGATTTATTATTCAGCATCCTTAAGCACATGAATCGAATGCGATCTGTTTGTACGTTCCACATACTTATTTGTGCAATTTTTGCCATACTGTCGATTGTATTATTATTATGGATATATAACGTTGACTGTATTTTTATGTGACGATTACTTTTTGATATGTATACGTTTTATTTCTATAAGTTTATCGATGTTATTTGCATAAATATGTAATTGTCTATAATAAAATTATATAGCGCATTTGATCTACTTTTATTTCCATTATAGCGTTTTTGGAATATTCTTAAAAAAATAGTACTGCTGCAAACGTTTAACTGTTTTTGAAGGTAGGTGGAACTCATTTAAACATCAAGGATTCGGATTGCTTAAAAATTTATTTCTCTGGCAGTTGCTGCTTATAAAACAATACATTAGAAACAATTAATAGTACAAAATTGCTTATCACAATTACAGCCTATATTATTATAAACACTACGCTAAAATTCATCTATCGAGAAACATCGACATGTGCAACCAGTAACAGGACATTCAGGATGATGCCTGAAATGCACAAAAATACACAAATTAACATTGCTAACACAAAATACTAAGAAAATACCAATAATGTACACTCCTATAATATTTCTGATTTGTGACCAAAACAAAATCTCAAAAACAGTAAGGTGTGGTTTTATCAAAATACTGGATCTGTAATTATTTTTGGATGTAGAGTATTTTTTTCCACATTTTGTAAACACATTTATCAAGGTTACATTTTTGACATGTTTTTGATTCATCCCAGTATCTAAAGTTTTGGTTAAGCAGCAGACTTACAAATAACATAGCAATTTTAGCAATAATGTTCAATAATTTTTATACACCAACCGATTTTGATTATTTTTTCAGCACAAACAAATTTATCCCTTGCAATCTTGAAAAAAAGAACTTATAGGTTATGACACCAGAAGAACAAAAATGATGTTCTGGTTGTTGAACTTTGAGACACCCTGTGGAGAAATTAAAGATTTGATTGACTTTCTCAAGGACTCTGTGTTGGAGCATATGAATAGTTTTTTGATTTGTAGGAAAATTTAACTTTTTCTCAAAATTATACAATCTGTTAAAACATATTTGATTTAAATTTATTTTGGAATAATAATGTATTAGGTAAATTCATAGGTAACACCTAAAAAAAACATCGGAACGAAATTTTAAAAAAAAATTTGAAAATCAATTTTGACAAAAATCATGCCAACTTGAATATTTTTTTATATGCAAAGTTGGAATACCCTTAAATTGGGTACTATGTTTGTAATTGTCTAATAAAATGTTGGAAAAGATTTAAAAAAATGCTGAAAAAAGCTAAAATTGTAGTTTTTTCCTTAACTGTATATATTCGCTAACATTCAATTATTGGGACCAATACAAAAAATCTGATGTGGCCAGGCACATGACTTTATCAGACTATATATAAAATTAATAGTTTAGCTACATGAGATTCTATTTGATCGAGAGGCCATGTCTGCATTAAAACAAAACTAGTAGAACTAGACAGATATGTCGATTAAAGCTGCGTTCGGATATTGTACTCCGCTGACACCGGGTACACCATGCAAATGACACTTACATGTTATTGGGTGTAAAAAGTGTAACGATGTACAATATCCGAACGTAGCTTATATTGACAGTATATTTGACGGTATTGTCAAAATGTTAGCGTTTGACACAATCTACAGTCATTAGAATCATATTTGAGATATAATCTGACATATCCTGGCTACTACTTTTAATGCAGTACGACCGATCTCGATGAAATAGAATTTGCTCATGCAGCTAAACTATTGATTGTACCAAAAAATGTCATAGTCATAAATTATTCAGAATTTCCTCATCTTTGATTTATTATTTAACTATTTCGACGAAATTCCAGAAATGGCGGCTTATTTGCAAAATTTTTCAAAAAAGCTAAGACTAAACCTCCAGTTCCTTTGGACCCTTTTCAACAAAAAGCTTTTCAGCTCTAAGTTTGGTTATGAAACTTCTAAATATGAAGTTTCGTCCCGATACCTTTAGTAGTTTCTCCGGAATCGTCGTCACAAAAAACGGGTACACACATACACACACACAGACATTTTTTTGTACCTTGGTCAAAAATGTTCAGGGGACCCAAAAAGACATATTTCCGCTAAAATCTCAAAAATTTTTTTTGGCACCATTACAATACTTTACATACTGCGTATGATAAAGTAAAAAATTTTGGAAATTGATATGACTTGGCAACAGTCACAGTATTTGAGAACCTGACCAATGACATTAGTTTCTCCACAGGGTGTTTCAAACTTGGACCACCATCATTTTGGTTCTCCAGATATAATGAGCTGCAAGTTTATTTCTTTTTCAAAAGTGCAAAAGTGTATGAAACTCTTGTGCCAAAAAAATAATCAATCTAAAATTGCAAAGAATAGTACGTAATTTTATTTAACATCAAATTTCATAAAGCTATTAGGTTTTCATTTTTTTGTCCTTGAGTGTATTTTATATTATAAAGACAAAATATCTTTCTAATCAAATCTGGTAGACTATTTTTTTTTCTAAAAGACGGATCATAAGGCAACGAGGATGAGAAACAGTAAAAACAAACAAACAATAATAATTTGGCAAAACTAATTTTTTGCATCCATTTATAGAGATCTGTGGTACTACTATGGTGACATAAATATTTTGTTTATAATTAATTGATCATTATGTTAAAAAGAACGACAAGTAAAACTCATTATGTTAAAAAGGGCGACAAGTAAAAATAACTATTCAATATTTACTCACTGCAGAATTTAACAAAAGATTAGCAAAACCTGAGAAAGTATTAACTTGAACGCACAGCATTAAACTGACCAACTGAATCATTATTTATACAAATTCTTGTGTTGTTGTTAAGTAATCAATTTAGTTCAATTTTATGTTGTTGCTTCGGAGTTATGATCATCTTAATGGTCTACATAAAAAAAATACTCAAAATGACAAATACTTTCTAACATCGATTTGTAATTGTATATGTAATTTTCTTTTTCTTGTTTTGTGAATATTTCAAATGGTTGTAACTTTTTTAAAGAATTGAAAAAATAAATTTGTCCCATAATGACATTTGCGAAAAAAGTATAACTTATAAAAATCGCTTACCTAAACCATCTCATCATATGGGAGGAATGGCCCCCATGCCTACAAGTTTGGCACCACGTAAACCAGTGTGGAAAACTAATAATCTTTGCTCCATCGCCATCCATTTGTATCTGCTCTCCTGTTGTAGTACCCAAGTGCATCAAACAGATGGCGCACCGAGGAAGCGGTTTTCTACAAGCCGGACACGCTGACATCTACAAAAAGTACTTTCATGGAAATGTTCAATTATGGTGTATATTAAGCGATATAAAGTACCTTCATTTTGTTCTGACCACCCATTCTTGCGTAATTTCCCCGACCGCTATTCAGGCCTTGCATGTAAGCCGATATGCTTTTTCCGCAGAAATTGCAAGAGATGTAAACTTGTTGTGGTGGTTTGTCGTTTTGTCTCTGGCCACTCACCATGATGTCAAATTTTGCTCTTTCGTGCCAGAATTTCCAGGAGTCTAATAAATTTCTATAGCTGTAATCGAAAAACACGTGTTTTGACATCTTTAAACTGTTCTCACATGAATAAAAAAAAATATAAATAGACTAAAAAATTTAAAAATGCAACAAATCTGGCTCAACTCAACATTTTAACATAGTAGTTATGCTTCTTGCTCTAATGGAAAACCAAAACAGATCATTAAAAACAAGTAAAAGACTTTCACTGTTCATCAAAGTTTACTAAGTTCAAGAATACTTTAACAAATTTATTTAATTTTTGATAAGAAATAGCAAGAACTCCTTTTACAAAATCTGTGTTTCCCACAGTACTTACAGTAAATTGTCTTTTTCTCAAAAATTTTCTTATGCAAGGAAAAAACTTTTTTCTACTTTGCATTCACAATGCACACATTGTAACACAGTTTTCCGTGTTACAATGAACACATTGTAATACCGAAAACAGTAACATTTTTGTCTAAGATTGGTACACATTGATATCAAATGCCATATGTCAAACGTACAATACATAACCCAACATAACCACACACTGCATCTTCTTATCGCTTGCAATCGCATAAACTGCGAAATATCAATATTCTGTACATATTTAAACATGGGTGTAGCCTGCTATAGTATGGCCAAAGGATTGGGGCTTTCTTAGTTTTGCTGTGTTCATCAAAATACGCCAGCATGACGTTTTCGGTGATGTTTTACGACTCTGGTAAGTGATCGTTATCATTCTTTTCAACTAAACATCAAATCCCCTTTTCAGATATAATTCAAGGACCACATTTACTTTAATAAGGTATTATGGGAAGATCAAACCTACATCGTAGATATGAACGATTTTAATTACTGCAGCGAGATTGTATATGCGCAATAAGTGGTTTATCAGCATAGACGTATGAAGCTATAGTACATTTAAAGTGTAGAGGATTTCTTAGTTTATGTAACGTATAAGTTTTCGGTAGTATTTTGGACGCTTGGATGCTCGGTTCAATTCGTATTCGTTTTTGTCCGTCGCTTTCGACTTCGTCTTAGTTCTGGTTGTGTGCAACGTATTTGTATTACCTCCAACACATAAAAAAAAAACAACTCGTGCGCCAATTTGACGTCTTATAAAACTTGTATAATAATATACTATTACGCCACCACAAAAATAATTAAATCTATCAAAATAAGTAAGAAGAACAGGGCATTCTCATTAAAACATATTGTGGATGACATAAAAATAAAGATTGCACAAGAAATCGGCTTGTTTCTAATTAAGTTTGGGCATTTTTTATCTAATTTTACTATTTATCTGTCTGGTTTTCTTTTCCATTTGCCCTGCTTTTTAAAACATTTGTACTGCAAATTAAATTTTTGGACCAGGCAACCCTAATTGGATTCCTTGTAAAGATGTATCATAATGTAACCCACAAAAGTTTGGGTTAAACTATCTAATTCCGTGTTTTTTTTTTCAGAAAGAAATAAAAGCTTTAGTTAATTCTTAACAGTTACTAAACAAAACAGTAGGCAGAATTTCCTTTTAGAATACTGATCATCACAAAAATTACACTCCAATTTTACCGTTTTATATCCCTATAAATCATTTAATCCTGTAAAGCAAGAAATCAAAAAACACGCAAATTAGTACCTATCAATCCATTCCTTCCCCAGGTCTGCTAGCATTTCCTTGCTAAATGCTCTCACAGCTATTAATGCAACTGTTTGAACATCACCTGTAACATTGACATATGTCTGCAAGATGTTGGCTCCATCTGTTGTATCCCCTAAAATAAGATAATTTATTAAATATAATTATAGCCTTTCTTATTTTATGAAATCTATTATAGGAAGATGGTTAGTAAAAATGCAAGAAGATTTGATGTGGCCAGACACATAACTTTATCATTACCATACGATACAGCAGTGTCAAACTGTGCCAAACTCTGATGTTTTGACAATACTGACAATAGAATCAAAATATCTGTCAAAGCCTGGCTAACTAGTTTTAATGCAGTACGAGCGATCTCGATGAAATAGAATTTGCTCATGCAGCTAAACTATTAGTTTTACCAAAAAATGTCATAGACATAAATTATTCAGAATTTCGTCTGCCTTAATTTATTACTTTAGCTATTTTGACGAAATTACAGAAATGGCGGCTCATTTGCAAAATCGTTGAAAAATGCTAAGAGTAAACATCCAGATCCTGATCCAGATCGTTTTTGAACAGAAAGCTTTTCAGCTCTAAGTTTGGTCATGAAACTTCTAAAGATGAAGTTTTGTCCTGACAAAAAAATGGGCACACACACACAGAGATTTTTTGTACTGTGGTCAAAAATGTTCAGACAACCCAATAGGACATATTCCCGCTAAAATCACAAAACTTTTCAAAACTCAAAAAGTAATAAAAGTGAATATAGTAAAAATAATTTCTGTATCCAATCACCGTTGTCAACTTAGCCCCCCCACGTTTGAATTTTAAGTAAATTTTAATGCAAATCGTTTGGGAATCGTTTGGGAGGGTTTGGGAGTACACTTTTATCGTTTGGGAGTACATGGTTTTTGAGAAAATGAAAATTGTTTTTTGTACCGTCAAGTTGGCCCCCAACTTTGACATTTTGTGATATTTTTTATTGGAATGATTTGGAAATCGTTAGGGAGGATTAGAGAGTCTAGTTTCGACGTTTGGGAGTAATTAGTTTAACTGCAAAGCAATATAAATGTTTAGTACATAACCACACTTTTTAGTTTACTGGCGCAAAGTTACGCTAACAGCTTTGTTTTGCTATACATTTTACCCATTTCTTCACAGTCGGTTAGAATATGATTAGGGAGGGTTAAAAATGCCACTTTTTATATCAGAGATTTCATTACTAGACCGCAAATCAATAATTAACTTTGAGTACGGAAGCCGACATAACTAATGTAATTATCGGCTTTGTTTTACACAAATTGATCGAATTTCTGCAATATATCGTTAAAGAATCGTTAGGGATGATTAAAAAGTCCACTTTTGATGTAAGGGAGTATATTAGTTTGACCGCAAATCAAAATTAAAGATTAGGTTATGTACATACTCAACTATTGCATTTATCGGCTTTCCCTTCGATAAATGGCATGTATTTCGTCATGTCATTAGAAAGAAAATCATTAGGGAGGATTGAAAAGTTATCGCAAATAAATATCTAAGGTCGCCTCTTGAATTAACGTATTTAAAAACTTCTCTTTCCATAAATGGGACGTATTTTGTTCATAGTCTTGCAATATTAAATTTGTAAATTTAATATATTTATTTATTGCTTTTTTATTTATTTATTGCTATCAGCACGTCGGCACGTCGCCGCCGTCGGTACGTGTGTGAGGTTCCATTTAATCTCATACACTTCGACCCGTGGACGGCCAAAACCGTATGCACGCCGTGGCCTCGTCTGAAAAGGCTCTAACCATATTCTAACCGACTCAAAAGAAATGGGTAAAATGTATAGCAAAACAAAGCCGTTAGCGTAACTTTCCGCCGGTAAACTAAAAAGTGAGGTTATGTACTAAACATTTATATTGCTTTGCAGTTAAACTAATTACTCCCAAACGTCAAAACTAGACTCCCTAATCCTCCCTAACGATTTCCAAACCATTCCAATAGAAAAATCACAAAATGCGAAAGTTGGGGGGCCAACTTGACGGTACAAAAAACAATTTCCATTTTCTCAAAAACCATGTACTCCCAAGCGAAAAAGTGTACTCCCAAACCCTCCCTAACGATTCCCAAACGATTTGCATACAAATTTACTTAAAATTCAAAAGTGGGGGGCTAACTTGACAACGGTTATCCAATTATATCCAAAAAAATCATACCAGCAAGTACAAGTCCGTTGAGATTCCCTTCCTTATAAAAGTTGTTTGTGTGCATTGTTAAAAATTCATTCAGTCGATTATCTGGCAAGAATTGACACGCAAACCCAATCCTGTCCTCAATCCAAATTGTGTCATCATACTAAAAGAGAACAATAATAAAGAAATAAAACCTATATCATTTATATTATATAATTAAGTCAAAGCTGTAATAAAAACACACCAAAAACTCTTCTTCAAATGAAGCCAAATCATCGGTAGTCAAAAATGTAAACAGCGCCTTCAAATATCGATCAAACATTTTATTCACTTGCGGCGACGCGCACAGTTGGTGCCAGACACTGTTCTTGTCATTGGAAAAACCTGCCAGAGCCATGCCTATCACCCCTAACTGGGGCGCATCCTCAATTTTCGCTGACGCCTGGGTCAGGATTTTACATGCTGCTTCAAGATTCAGGAGGAAGACCGCTACGGCTGCAGCCCTTGTAAAAGATTCTGGCGTCTCGAGGGTGTCAATGAACTTAGCAAGGGTCTCTTTGTCCCTGGCAAAGCCCCAGCCGCATACCATCAGTGCTTTGTCTCGTTCTGCATGTCTGAAAAGTGTCACTTACTTTTGAAATCCTTCTATTTTAAGTTATTTTTAACTGATATTTTGATAAATTAGATTCTAAATTATTAAAAATACGTCATCAATTTTGAAAATTGATGACACACAACTCTTGTTGAAAACACAATATATAAAACTGTAACGAAAATTGAAATATTGGTCATGTTCTTCTAATAACTTCCACTGGGGAGATTTGCATAAGTTATACAGAATATGTTTTACATACTTGAAAATTTTTGCAGATCCAGTACATGGTCGATTGGTGATTTCTGACCACGCTATTGACACTTGTTCTGATTTAGGGTTGTCACTATCCAGCTTAAGGACGCAATGTACCCCCGGATGTTTGGACCCCTCCACTCGAAGCACTTCACTATCGTACAGATCCTTTGCTGTATGAAGCCAGCGCCACACAGTCTGATGGATCTCATCTTCAACCATATAAGCGTTCTGCCAAATTGATTCCTATTGATACAAAAATAAAAAAACAATAATAACCACACTTGTAAAATCAAAATGTACAATTAAAATGTACAAGATAATTAAATTAATATCTGAATTGGCAAGATGAATGAACATCGCATTTTAATTCTCGCTGTTTATTGATTATTTTTAACAATCAAATAACAGCATAAAACAGGTACAATGGAGATATTAACAGCCATGCTCCCATAAACCAAACGGTGTATTATTAGGGATGGCAAACATAAATCGCAAAAATATCGATGATTTTCAGGGATGTTAAATTACGGTAATTAATATTTTTTGTAAATTACCGTTGAAATTAAAATTATTAATTTCAAATATTAAAGTACCACGTAATTAAAAATGGTAAATTACGATGGCATAAATTACCGGGTAGTTAAAACTTCAAAATGGTAAATTACGCTGGTTTAAATTGCCGGGTAATTAAAAATTCAAAATGGTAAATTACGCCTGTTTAAATTACCGTGTAATTAAATATTCAAATGGTAAATTACGCTGATTTAAATTACCGGGTAATTAAAAATTCAAAATGGTAAATTACGCCTGTTTAAATTAACGGGTAATTCAAAATTCAAAACGTTAAATTACACTGATTTAAAAAATCAAACGCAAACAACAGTGCACTTGTCGACTGCTTAGGAGAGGTGGGGCACATTCATGAGTACTGATGGAAGGTCTTTGAAATTAATTTATAAATTCCGGTAAATTACCAACGGTAATTAAAATTGTCGATAAATTACGAACGGTAATTTAAATTGACGGTAAATTACCATCGGTAATTTACGCCGTAAATTACCATCGGTAATTTACGCCGTAAATTACGGTAATTAAAAATCAGTAAATTACCATTAATTACGGTAATTGATTCGGTAATTTACGCGGTAAATTACGCTTTTACATCCCTGATGATTTTACATGGATGTAAACTTTGCGATATATCGTCGAAAAAATCGATATTTTTGTTTCGATAGATCAAAGAACTTATATTTGTAATTATTGTAAATAAATAGGTATCGTTAGAAATAATATAATTTTCTGTTGCCATCTAGTGGAGAAAAATTATTACTATTGTGAAACGGTAGAAAACTGTAGCAATAACTTATATTAATATAATTTATAGTATTTCTCACTAAAAGTAATAGTGACTCTCAAGTGTCATCAAAACTACTATAGTGGTGGGTATTAACAGCACCACAACCACTACTATTATTGTCAAAATGTCGAAAGCTGTAGCAATAACTTGTTAGTTGCTATGAGTGATTATTAATTTATTACTTATTTATAGTATTTGTCACTGAAAGTAATAGTGACTCTCAAGTGTCAATAAAAGTGCAATAGTGGAGGTGTTTTTAACGAATAATTAAGAATTCTACTGTAATTCTGTACATTGATTATAAGCAGTGATAAAAACTTCGATTGTGAGCAAACATTGATGTTTTTGTACGGTACATCGTATATATCGATATGTGCTTACGATGTATCATATGATATAAAAATCGATGTTTTGGCAATTTTTGCCATCCCTAAGTATTATACAACTAGAAAAAAATAAATTGTACGTTAATGCGTTAAATAATGTAGCATAATCATGCTTGTGGACAGGTGGCGCCATCTCGTGGGACACAGTGTCACTTCGAATTTGTTTTGTATTTACAGTTTAGATGGGCTTTATCTGTTGTCATTCTTGTTCGTTTCTGTTTCATCATGTTCATGCGAAAGATTCGGAAATAAACAATAACAAAGAAATGCCTAAAATAGTAAATATCGGTTCTCGGTCATTGTTCATTATGCTGTTGGTAATATGTTACCAACTTGTACATTAATATTGCAGATTATTTATTAGCGCCATCTATATGTTAGTGCAAGAACTCAACTGTAACTGTGTGACCTTCCTAGCAATAACAACAAAAAGTGTAGACAAAAAATTGACATTTGAGGTATAAAAACAAAACACAAATTCTTACCTTTAAACCGTATCCTAATGCAGCTCTCCTTTTCATCGTAACTGATACATCGTCTATATTACTATAAGAAGCACCAGATTGATCGATATATTTCAACTTGTTCTGCCAAGTCCACACCAAATTTGCATTTGATGTCCAATTCAAAGTAACTCGCTCGTAAACTGTATAATCCAACATTTGACCTTAAAAAATTAAAACAGAAAAAATATATAATCCACAAAAAAAAACCTTTTTATACCTGTGGATAATGTCGTCATAAACCTATCCTCTTCTGTTGGATGCCATGAAAACGACAGAATATTATGCAAACCCGGATGCAAAACACGGTCAATAACAGAGGGCTCTACGTCTTCGGCATGATGATGGATGTCATATAGATGTAGCATAGGGGTATCGCGGTGCAGAACACCTAATAAATTTTGCCTAAAAAATTCCGATAGTATACAGACCAAGTGAAAAATAATTGTCACAAGTTTGAATTTCCCGCCATAAAAATTACACTTTGGTTCTCAAGTTAGTTACATTGGTGGTTACCACGGGGAATTATCAGCAAACTGTCATTATTACGAACCATTTTAAGTGAGTGGGAAATTCAAAGGACAATTTGAAATATTTAAATTTTGTTTACTTTGTTGGACACCAGCCGATCTTAGTGACGTGCTTTGAATGCGGTAGAATTAACATCGGTTTTTCGAATTTTCTAGTGTCCCACACCATCACTTGGTGATCCACGTAGGATGCTAAGTATTTTTCATTTTTAAGGTCTACACTTATGCCGTATGTGGCCTTCGTTGTTGTCGAATTGACAGCTTTTACTGAATCTAAACAAGAAATTTTAACGTTAGAAAATCATATCCAGGAACCTAGAATTTTATGAAATACCTTTCTTAACACTTTATCAAACAATCAAAAACTAAAAACAAACTGCAAGTTTTGTAGAAAAAATACTTTGACCGCTTTGACATTTTAAGTTATAAGCGCCATCTAGAATAGCTATTGTAACTTTTTGTCAACAGATGTCACCAATAATAAAGAACACCAAATAACATTACTTTTTGACAATTTGACATTAATTTTCTTTATAATTCTATTTTGATATATTCTCTGCAGATTTTATATCACTGCTATTAGCTATCACTGGTATTATTAAAACAAACAAAATATAAAGAATAACATTAGTAATACAATTCTAACCTCTAAAATCCAAAATTTTGATTGATTTGCCTGTTAATCCAGCAGCTAATACTTTTCCATTGACCCATGCCAAACTATTAACAGTCTCAGAGAGGGCGTACTCTGTAATCGGACGCGGGGGGCAACTATCGGTAAGACTGGTAACACTTTCAACATCCCATAACAAAACCGAATGATCAGATCTACATTTTTCTAAACCGGATACAAGTTTATCATAATCGACTGGATTCCATGCAAGGGCATTACAATTCCTTTGGTGTCTGGGAGCTAAAACAAAAATTAAGTACTTGGTAGACGTATTTCTATTTAATATTACCAAGATCTTTCCCTAAGTGAAGTTCGGTGTCAGTTAAAGTATCAACAAATGCAGAGAGAGCAACTTTTCCGCTGGATAGACCACAAGCAACAACTATGTCTTCATTATCTCCTGGTTTACGACGTATATCTAGACATCTTACGTAGTGGTAATTGGTATTTGTTGTTAATAAATGAGCACCGGTTATACCGGAAATGGGTATCACTAAAATATGCGATTAATTGTATATTGAAAATGGGTCCTTCTTGATAAATTGCGTGAACTTACGAGGCGCTTTAGGATTTCCAAGTGCCTGCACTTCGTATAAACAAATATCAGAGGACCATGTTACGTATTTGTCGTATATTGGTGTCCAAAGCACTTCACATCTAGTTGCCATTGCACGTTTTAGTGCTTCATTTTTTTCGAACCTACGAGCCCCGGTTTGTGAAGTTATTCATTGATATATTTTTTCATTATTCTACGTGTATAAAGCACGGAGAATATTAACAAATCATTCGAACTCTAATTAGTGTTTTGTAGGTAGCAATTTTAAGATCACGCTGATAAACAAACCAAACCAGTATTGCCAACGTAGTCCACTGATTACTGATACGCCATTGCCATGTCATTGCTGCCAAGTGCCAACAGCGAGAACTGCGAATAGTGAACTGCGAGACGTCTTCCTTAAGCGGTGTTCTCACCGGACGGTATTTGTTGACTGTGGATGAAGTTGGACTAATTGTTCTCTCACATGTTTCAAGCATATAATAATAATCTAACGGACTTGCCTCACAATGCACTGTGGGCAAAATATACATGAAGGTTGCGTTAAAAAGGTGCATGGCCAACCAAATATAAAAAATAAACATGACATTTAATATAATTTACTCCGAAATGTTCAGATATTAGTATACAAACTATTAGTAAAATAGGCAAGCCTAATATGCCTGCGGGCTCCGATCTAGGTAGACGCGTGACTATGCTCCTACGTTCGGCGCGAAAAGTAAAAAGTATCGACAGCGGAGGCTAAAATCGATGCAATCGAAAGAAAATATGCCTACGCGCTGAGGATCTAAATTTAGGCCCCTTCTCCGGGGATCAACGTTCCTTTCCCCAATTCGCCGATTTGACTTTTAGTATACCGGGTGACCCACGGCATAGGTACTCCCGCTTATTTTCTTTTTGCTTATAAAGCTGGACGAACACGCCACGACGCAAATTCATTGCGGGTTGAAAAATCGAAAACTTCCTGGAAGAAATTCCAGGAAGAACTCTCAGGGTTTGATGTCCCACAAACGGCCACAAGTCCAAGCTGCTCTCTCTTGAGGAGCAACTCTTGGAGGCCTATTCTGCCTCCACCACCGTTCGGTTGTTGTTGGAAACGGCTAACCATACCCGCCTGATGTAATTACACTAATCCAGGCACGGCGCAGGGCTATAAGAACCTACCAAGTCACTCTCTCTCTCCTCATAATAAACTCATTAAGAACAGATTAAACGACCAGATTCGAGTAGCCCTGCAAAACCTTGCCAAACCCAGGTGGCAGGCTAAGTTGATGGGTCTCCAACCGGAAGACGGCGGTCTGTGGGCGATAGCTAGATCTCGGCGTCGGGCGTCGGGCTGGAACCGGTGTACTCAGGCATGAAGGCAGAGTTGCCAATTCAGACTCCGAAAAGGCCGAACTTTTTGCCGAAATATTGTTCGGCACTTTCATCTATGACTCTCCAGACGGGGCTGAGCACCAGTCTATCCTTCAGAGGCTGGAGCGCAATCGCTTAAGACCCGACGAATCCATAACTCCCACCACCGTGGATGAGATTCGTACGCTCATAGGCGCTCTGAAACCCAGATAGGCTCACGGGATCGTGGGCATCTCCAACACCGTAGTTCAGCGGTTCTCCCTGAGTCAGTTCAGGTCGCTCTGGTTAACCGCAGATCTTCTCCTCACGTCACTTCCCTGCCGCTTGGAAAAAAGCTAAGATCATTCTTATCCAATAGCCGGGCAAATCCAGGGACGATCCGTGCAACTACCGGCGTATGAGCCTCCTACCAACTCTAGGCAAACTAACGGAGATAGTCATCCTTCGAAGGCTAACAGAACAGTGCGATGCTCTTGACACCATCCCCCAGGAACAGTTGGGTTTCCGTGCCTCCCACGGAACGAACTGCAACTTCTCCCCTTACAGAAACCATCCACGAGGCCCTGGATCACAGGGATGTCGCTGTCGGGGCGTTTCTCGACACCAAAAGGGCCTTTAATACAGTCTGGCACGAGGGACTTGTGGCCAAACTTCACAGGCTAAGAATCAATCCTGCCATAGTAGAATTGATCGAAAGCTACCTCAAAGACCGCAGCTTTGTGGCCTCGATTGGGGACGCCATTTCCAACCCCAGGAGTATCAAGGCCGGAGTCCCACAGGGTTCCGTTCTCTGACGCGTATGCCAACGATCTCGCAATTCTGGCCACCTGTAGGGCCGAAAAACTGGCGCACCGCCGTGTACAATCTGCCCTGAATCTAGCGTCCGCCTTTTTCCGCGAATGGAAGCTCCAACCTCATCCAGGCAAGAGCCAATCCATATTTTTCTCAAACCGTCACCACTACGGACTCTTCCACGTGACCTGGGACCGTCGGCTTCCTGATATATTTTTGTCACGCGAAAATCTCTATTGCCTGGATTACTCTGCAACTAGCCGCTACAACCCTTTATTATTATCAAACCAAAGCTACCATGTCGGCTCTTTGTCTTTTTGTCGACATTCGGTGAAAACGGGATGTTCTCGCCTACGTAAGGACGCGTCTCAAGCAAGTGGCTCAACAAAAGTTGAGAACACGGTATATAATTTGTGTTCAATTTTAGTTAATCAACAAAAATCGTCCGGTGAGAACTCGGCTTTACAATAATTTAATTTACGCACAATCCCAGCAACGGTAGGAGCATATTTAATTATAATTAACATTGTTTTAGTACGGATTAAAATTCAGGTCGCACGAATTGCGCAATATAGTTCTGTATAACTTATATTACAACAAAAATCACCGAAAAATGTAATCTGCCAATATACAAAACTAGCTTTTGTAACTACTCGCTAGATGGCGTTGGTTCTTGAAATTATTATGTAGGAATTTTCGGAGCAAGAATAAATTCAACAATTACCAAATACAATATTATTATCACAAACGTGCTAATTAGCACTGATAATTTTATCTTTTGTAGGGTCTGACCTAACCATTCGCAACCAGTCGCGGATATTTCGATTCGGAGCTAACTTCGCACTGAAAACAAAGTAGGAAAACGTCGTATTTCCACTTAGATTTCCCCCGTATACGTCGATTATATGCGACTATTCCTATTGTTCGTGGAAATAGGCGCATCACTCCTAAAAAATAGCCTGATATCACATCGCTCAAACGCATAGGAGGGGGATCAATTGGATTACGAGTACCGTGCTAGAGTGCGTTCCTGTATTCTCTCTATAAGTTACGGCTGTTTTGTGTTTATTGATGCTGTATGTGTGTTAAATATAGGTAAATATTGGGTGTTTTGTGATAAAAACAAACGGAGGATACGTAATAAATCTTATGTAAGCCGTTAGATCAATAACACGGTAGTTTCTTAGGTAAGTCCACAGTATTTTATACAGTTAATAGGTCATGAGAAAAACGTTATTTTGTAGCTCGAACATCGAATAAAATCACGTTAAAAATGTCGAGAAAACCCGCAGTGCAGCCCGCCCTACATAAAGTAATCATGGTAGGAAGTGGAGGTGTAGGAAAATCAGCCCTAACTCTACAGTTTATGTACGATGAATTCGTCGAAGATTACGAGCCAACCAAAGCTGACTCGTACCGTAAAAAAATCCTTCTGGACGGTGAAGACGTCCAAATCGATATTCTCGACACCGCAGGTCAAGAGGATTACGCAGCAATTAGAGATCACTACTTTCGTAGCGGCGAAGGCTTCTTATGTATATTCTCGATAACTGAAGATGAAAGTTTTCAAGCAACGCAGGAGTTTAGGTTTGTGCTTATAATTTTTGGGTTCGTGTGCGATTTTAATGAGTGTTATGTTTTCGCTTAGGGAGCAAATACTCCGTGTGAAAAGTGACGAGAACATTCCATTTTTGCTTGTCGGCAATAAGTGTGATCTCGAGGAACGACGGAAAGTGTCCTTCCAGGAGGCCAGCGATAGGGCCAAACAGTGGGGCGTCCCATACGTTGAGACGTCTGCAAAAACTAGGGAACACGTAGATAAGGTAGGCTCGAATGTTACTTATTTCTAGTAAAATAGATAAATCTGTCTTTCTATAACAAAAATTGGTTATACTTACGTTTAATATAAAAAAAGAAAAAACAGTTTTAAAAAATATATGTAAGTACCTACTTTCTGCGTAACTAAAAAAATTCCTCAAAGAATACAAGGTCAATTTTGGAAAATGCAAAACAAATGATAATTAGTAATAAATCCACGAAAATTTCTTTCATTTTGAACTTATATGTAAAGTATCTTAGTCTTATTTATTTAATTCAGCCTGTCAATGTTTGTCTCCAATTATTAAGTGTGATCCATTAATCTGATAATTCTATGAGTCATTTTTGCTTATCTTTGTAATTGAATTGCCCCGCTAATATTTATTTTACCGGTATGCATTACTAACCCTATAGTAAGAATGTGTTATTTTCTAGCATTGTTTGTATTGTGCATTGTCATAATTTTTATGTTTATACGAATTCTAAATGTTTCTATTTTTATTCCTATGAATCATAACCTTGTATGAATAATGAATGAATGTCTAGTTTAACTTAATGCTTAGATGTCTTGTTGATATAGTAATTATTGTTAGAAAAAATATATATCCATTGATATTTGACGAGGTTTTGGCCAACTGGCATGCAAAGAATCTTATATTTATGTATTATTTAAAGTGTAATAGCTATTCCAGATAAGATTAGCATTAATTTATTCCAAGACAAACAAATCTTTTTAAATTATGATACTTGATTACTAAGTTCCTATATCATCAAAATTTATTCCATGTTGCTACATGAATTCCAGTAATTCAAAAATGATAAACAGATAGTATTTATTTCTATTGTGCAATTTTCTGATATTCTGGTTCAATTTATTTTTTTTTGTTCTTTTTGTCCCATTTGTCAATTTATTTTTGTTGTCTTTTTTGCCTGCTAGTTAATTTCTGTTTAGTTGCAAAATCCTGTCAGGTTGGGTTATTTTTTGGAAGCCCATGAAGAGCGCCATTTTAACAAACTTGTGGAAATAGAATATTAAATATATTAATGACTCTGACCAACAAAATAACAAATGACACCGATTCTGGTAAAAATGCGTCTTTTTTTTTGCACAGGTATCCTCAAAATCTACCCTCAATTTATAATTTGTTGCCCTGATTGAGATTCCTTGGAACAAACATAGCTACTTACTTGAATCAGTTGTCATTTGTTTAATATTTGTTGTTGGCGAGATTTGTTGATGCCAGTCTTTTTGAAAACTTAAGTAAGTAATAGCTTTGTAGCGCCGATGTCCACTTCATTATACTTTTTTTAATTTTTTTTTTCTGATAATTTTTTTTTGAAAAAGTTCTGTTTAAAAAAATGTTGAATGCTCAGACGTAGAAAAAAGTAACTTAATTTTTATATTGAGTATCTATAACTTAGTTATAATATTTACGTGGTATTATAAAAACAATATTAAAACTAAAAAATATACAAAAAATCTAAATTACTTAATTTTTCAAAATTTCGTTTAGAAACAACGGCTTCAACTTCAAGAAGAAGAAAATACAGATATGTATTTTAGAAAAGTATCACATTTAACAATAGGTACTTGCCTGATAACTAAATGCGGAAATGTGTTAATCTATGTTTATTATCGCGCCCGTTATCTGATAATTATTTGTATTGAAACGTCACGTGATTTTACTAATGTTGGTAGATTTTTAATTTTCTTAATGGTATCATTTTACATTTTATATTTTTGACATTTTATGGTCTTACATATAAAAGAAACAGTTGAAAATTATGAAAACATTGGTGATTTTGGTTTGCGAATGAAAAGAGAATAATGATTTTCGATCTGTTTTGCGATGAATACGAATCCGGGCATGAAACTTCCATATCATGTCTGGTTTGTGTGATTTTGTCACCAGTTTTCCACCCTTGTCGATGTTGCGTTCATTTGGTATAAATTCGCTAAAATATCCAATATCACGTTTATGTAAGGCCATATAGGTATGCTACCATTAATAGAAGTAAAAGATCTATGAAAATCAGTAATAAAATAAAGATTTTAATTGGAAAAAAAAAAATTTGACGCTCCTGGCCAAAGTCACATGATCTTTTAAAACAAAATGTTATCAGATAATGACCACCGTAATAAACAAGGATTAACGTGTTTTAGCATATAGTTATCAGGCAACCAAACATGGAGACATCGAATTTATTCCAGTTGGCTGTTATACACTGTACATTACGATGGTGCTTATTTTTCAAATTTAATTTTTTTTTTCGACCTGGACTCTCTTAATTTGTTCCTTTATATCCATACTTAATTCCTGTGAAATTTGAGATCAATGAATGCATATTAACACATGCCCAAAGGACTCAAAATCGAGAATAAGTGTAACTTAATAATATAAAAAAATAATAGAAAAACCTTACCATTTGTGTTACTACAACAAATTTAATTTAATGGTATATTATTTGACGAGCACATACCTAACTAAGGATATAAATCGTTAGCATGAAGGTTATACGCGAGCCGTAGGCGAGCGTATAAACATGCGAGCGATTTATATCCGTTGTGTGCGAGTCGAATACGACGTTTTATCTACGACTCACAAATTCCATTTTATATCAGATATTTTAAATGTATTTGTCAATGATGGCAAGGCGAACTGTCACATAACTGTCATCCACGTAGGTTTTGACAGACTTTGACACTAGCGTTGTATAATGATGACCGTTCGTTTAAATAATGAAGTCATTATTTGAACGAACTGTCATTATTATACAACGCTAGTGTCTTTATAATGATCTGCGTGTATAATGATGGGGATTATATAGTCATAGATACGTATGCAATGAACTTATTATATGTGAGTCGTAGATAATAGTATATTATTATACCAGTTTTATAAGACGTCAAATTGGCGCACGAGTTGTTTTGAACGTAGTGAGGAGTGCCCAAATGGAACGAGTGCGCCAATACGTCTTATAAAGCGAGTGTAATATACTATTTTTTCTACTTTGCGTCATTAATTTTATATAAATTTAGAAATTGTGGTTACTATATTGCGCTAAATTAGAATCTAGGGTATTTCGCGGGTACCACGTGGCACGGTGGCAGCACTGTAGTAACTGTCAACTTCGTTAAGGATGAGATCTATGAGATAACATCTTGACAAAATCTAATTGTGAATAAAATTACTCTACTTTAGCCTACAAGTTTGAATAAATATTCAGCGAGGTCTCAACGATGATCATAATGGAGCTTGGGGCAACATGAATACATGAAACTTAACCTAAAAAGTCAACAACTTTAATAGTGGTTTCATAAGTATAATAATCAGAATAGAAGTGTTTGGCGGTGACTGATTAGTTACTTCGAAGAACAAGAACTTACTAAAGAATTGTTAGGTGTTATAGGTGTTAAACCTAACGGTTAATAGCGGTGTCTACCTAATTGCGCTACGTAGCCGTTGCGGCTTATATATTTACAAGCACTTATAATTGAAACCCAATTTTAATTTCGGCACAGTAGTTTATTAGAATAAATTATACTTAGTAAAATTACATGTGATGGAGGTAATACAAATATGTTGCACACAACCAGAACTAAGACGAAGTCGAAAGCGACGGACAAAAATGAATACGAATTGAGCCGAACAGAATTCGGTCGAAAATGTTACCGAAAACTTATACGTTACATAAACTAAGAAATCCTCTACACTTTAAATGTACTATAGCTTTATACGTGTATGCTGATAAACCATTGATTGCGCATATACAATCTCGTAGCCGTAATTGAAATCATTGATATCTACGATGTAGGTTTGATCTTCGCATAATACCTTATTAAAGTAAATGTGGTCCTTGAATTATATCTGAAAAGGGGATTTGATGTTTAGTTGAAAAGAATGATAACGATCACTTACCAGAGTCGTAAAACATCACCGAAAACGTTATGCTGGCGTATTTTGATGAACAGAGCAAAACTAAGAAATCCACAACCTTTGGCCATACTATAGCAGGCTACACGCATGTTTAAATATGTATAGAATATTGATATTTCGCAGTTTATGCGATTGCAAGCGATTAAAAAGAGGCAGTGTGTGGTTATGTATTGTACGTTTGACATTTGGCATTTGATATCAATGTGTACCAATTCTGGCAATCTTAGACAAAAATGTTACTGTTTTCGGTGTTACAATGTGTGCATTGTGAATGCAAAGTAGAAAATAGTATATTATTATACAAGTTTTATAAGACGTCAAATTGGCGCACGAGTTGTTTTGGGCACGACGAGCGTAGCGAGGAGTGCCCAAATGGAACGAGTGCACCAATACGTCTTATAAAACGAGTGTAATATACTATTTTTTCTACTTTGCGTCATTAATTTTATATAAGTTTAGAAATTGTGGTTACTATATCGCGCTAAATTAGAATCTAGGGTATTTTGCGGGTACCACGTGGCAGCACTGTAGTAACTGTCAACTTCGTTAAGGATGAGATAAAATCTTGACAAAATCTAATTGTGAATAAAATTACTCTACTTTAGCCTACAAGTTTGAATAAATATTCAGCGAGGTCTCAACGATGATCATAATGGAGCTTGGGGCAACACTTTTAACCCTACTGTGATAAATATATGAAACTTAACCTAAAAAGTCAACAACTTTAATAGTGGTTTCATAAGTATAATAATCAGAATAGAAGTGTTTGGCGGTGACTGATTAGTTACTTCGAAGAACAAGAACTTACTAAAGAATTGTTTTAACGCCTAAAGTTTAATAGCGGTGTCTACCTAATTCCGCTACGTAGCCGTTGCGGCTTATATATTTACAAGCACTTATAATTGAAACCCAATTTTAATTTCGGCAAAGTAGTTTATTAGAATAAATTTTACTTAGTAAAATTACATGTGATGGAGGTAATACAAATATGTTGCATACAACCAGAACTAAGACGAAGTCGAAAGCGACGGACAAAAATGAATACGAATTGAGCCGAACAAAATTCGGTCCAAAATGTTACCGAAAACTTATACGTTACATAAACTAAGACATCCTCTACACTTTAAATGTACTATAGCTTCATACGTGTATGCTGATAAACCATTGATTGCGCATATACAGTCTCGTAGCAGTGATTAAAATCATTCATATCTACGATGTAGGTTTGATCTTCGCATAATACCTTATTAAAGTAAATGTGGTCCTTGAATTATATCTGAAAAGGGGATTTGATGTTTAGTTGAAAAGAATGATAACGATCACTTACCAGAGTCGTAAAACATCACCGAAAACGTTATGCTGGCGTATTTTGATGAACACAGCAAAACTAAGAAAGCCACAACCTTTGGCCATACTATAGCAGGCTACACGCATGTTTAAATATGTATAGAATATTGATATTTCGCAGTTTATGCGATTGCAAGCGATTAAAAAGAGGCAGTGTGTGGTTATGTATTGTACGTTTGACATTTGATATCAATGTGTACCAATCCTGGCAATCTTAGACAAAAATGTTACTGTTTTCGGTGTTACAATGTGTTAATTGTAACACTGAAAACAGTGTTACAATGTGTGCATTGTGAATGCAAAGTAGAAAAAAGTTATTAACTTAATAGAAAAATAATCAGTTAACTTTTGAGTCTCGATATCAGAGCATTTTCTAAGTACTTAATTTGTCAAAAATACGATAATGTAAGGCTACGTGACCACCCTGACTAACAGTGAACGAAATCTAACAAGTGATACATTTAGAAAATAATAACAATAAGTGATAAATGTTTGTTTTTTTTTTCTTCGAAGAATCTGAAGGCAGAATTTTTTACTTTAGCCTAGTTTGTGAGAAAATCAGTGCTAAAGACAAAAATCCAAAAATGTATTTTTTTCTCAAAATGATTTTTATCTCATTATGACCGGAAACTAAATCAAATCTTTAGGGATTTACTTGTCAGTAAAATTTATTAGTCTCATGTGAAGAAATTATAGCAACCTGTTGAAAGCCATCCACGGTGTTATCATAATCATAATGAAATGTATGGTTCTACTTCGTCACTCCAAAATTCCTACTAAAATATTTGCAACTTCCAAAAAGGCATTCCAAAGGCTAATTTTAACATCCTGATTTTTAACACCCAACATAAAGCTATCGCAAGCCGGCTTAGTATTTACAAATTGTCGTATGCTAATCGACAGCTCATAGTTGGCCGTTTTCGTCACATACTCATATCTTATATTGCCATTTTCGCCTTGGTGACGTCAATGCGCTAGTCATTTGTTCGAAATACCACCCACATTTCCACTTCGCACATTTTATTTCGCTATATGTCGTTACGTTTCCGTCGTATTTCGTTATAGGGCTCCCATAAAAATCGAACGTAGTTACATTTTAACTTGAATATATTCGCCCACAAATGTATAATACTTTTTCGTGTCTAAAATATAAATTGCCTTAAATGCTTTAATGGCTATTAGGTCACGAACACACCTACAATTAAAGCAATTACGTAATTTATCAGTTAATGCTAGTTTTTTTTTCTTGTTGAAGGAGTTAATTAAAAATGAACATTTAGCTCGCGTGGTTTGTCATATTATTCATTAGATTATATTTATCTGGTCAACTCATATTCTACAGGAGCACATTTTTGTGAGTCACCTATTTATCAAGAATTACATCACTCGAAACGAAAAACTTCTAGGGAATTTGTTTTCTAATTTAATTTTGTTAAGTGACACAATAAGTTTATACAGGTTCTATGAATAAAAGGAAAAACAGCACAACGTTGTTAATCATCCCATTGCTATGAACAAAAGAGTTAACGTAATCTTTTATTTTGTACAACTAAAAATTGTCTCTGGGAACTTTGATTTTACTTGGAAACAAAAAATGTATCTGATTAATTGCATCAACAACAAAAAATAATACAGATGATGAAATGGAGATTCATTCTCGAAGGTTAAAGTTTTTAGTTTGACTATTTCGCTAATTAATTTAGAAGTTCCCCCGCAATTGTTTCGAATTAGATTAGTCTTTTTGTTCTTTCTTGTGATGCGGCATCGTAAATTGGGTTACTGGTTACATGTAGACATGCCGTTTGGATGGGAATCTCTTTAAAACTGTTCCATGGGAAGTAGCGATGTTACGCCATTTCCTCCATGCATTGTGGTGCAGGAACTGTAACGCTTGAGGTGCTCAGAAGTTGATCTGAATCTTGACATAATTTGCCGTTTCCTGACGATAGTAATTTACATACATAGTAAACGTGTCACACACGACTCGTAACTGTTGCAGAAAAGTGTATACCTTGGCATGGGTCCACATGAAAACATTTTGGGGATGTTACTAGTTATTTATTGTTCATTTTGTACTTCTGTGGCTAATTATTATGCTTTGATTATGAAATTCAGTTATGTAATGAAGTAAAACGCATATTATATGAATTGAAAAGCATCATTGTTATTTGTTTGTTGTCACTGAGTATTACGTGTGCCGGTGTCTATTTAATGAATTGACTGTAAGTAAATGATATGAAACTATAATTAAAACTGGGTGTTGTTATTGCCGTACGAGTTGCGTGATTGGATAATTGAACAGCAAATGTAATTATCGACGTACATTGATTTGTCCGAACTCTGTTTGTGTTTGCACTGGTTTATTGGCGATTGGGTTTGCAATGTGTGGTTTGTCAAATCTAGTTTATAATTATTATTAGATACATGGGCGCCGTTACAAAATGTTCCTGGGGGCACAAGATATCTTTTTGTTGTATTACAGATCGCCGTTTACAGTTAAAATTCGTGATGCATTCCTGAAAAAATGCATGTATTTGTAAAATTTACCTATTATAATGATTGGAAAACATTTCAATATCAAAACCAGAAATGTTAGAGTTAGTTGTCAACAAGATTTTTGTATTAATCCAATTTGATTGAAATGATTGAAATAATAATATTTGTATACGTACAAAGCGTTCTAACTTCAACAAAACTAACAATTAAAGTACATATATACAATTTTCAAATAGTCATAAATATGAAAAAAAATAAATAAATAATTCTGAACATAATAAAATTAAAATAAAAATGAGTGTAGCTCTGGTACACATGTCACATAAAAAGTTCGGAAAATATGCAAACATTTAGAAATATATTTCCTAAAATAAACATAATAAATATGATGTTTTGATAATATATATTTGTATTTATTAAGTTTTATATTAGTATAAGACTGTATCAAAATTGAGCTTATCAAAACTACTTGAGTAGGTGGTACATAACTGAATAATATAAAGAAATAATATAAAGAATCCAGCTAAATATTTGACAAATTAGAAAGGTTTTGAAAGTTTCATTATATTTAGATTTATATTACAACGAACAACTATTATGTCAGATGCTTGGAGGAGCTATCACAATATACAAATAGGTGGTGGCATTTGAAGCCACCAGGTGATAATTCACGAACAAAATTTTGTGAGCCCAGAAAATCAAAACATACACACACACACACACACACACACACACAAAATGTGGAAAATATGTGGATGCGGCAAAAAGAAAACTTCGGAAGCAATTCGGTACATCTAGAGCGCTTTTTCCCTCAAACATATTTAAGAGTTCGTTTGTAGAAATAAATTCCAAAATTCCCGTATATTTTCGGAATTTATATTCAAATGTTTTATTTTCTGTATCACATTAATGATTTTCGCCGCAAATAAATTTCATTCGAGTATTCATTTTTTTCAATTTGGTAAAGAGTTAGATAGAGCTGATGAAAATATCAATAAAACAGTATTTTAAACGGCTACAATAAACTAATACGTCCATATGAACATTTTTACTCGGAACGACATTTAGTTTCTAGAAGAAAATCAGTACAAAGTTTTATATGGATTTTATTTCGTTATTTTTAATATTATTACTTAAATTTATTTAGGAGAAAGGTATTTGTCGGGCAATTCCGTGATACGAAGATCGAAGATCGAAGAAGCAACTCCTTTATATCTCACCGTCGATTAACCAGCTTTCCTTTAAATTTATTTAGTTTTTACTGTTGTAATGGATAGTGATTGTGTTATTCTTTCCTTTTCGCATTGTTTGTTATGTATTTTATCTTTTATTTTTCGTTGTTTTTTAACATTTCAAACGGCTGTAACTTCTTAAGGAATAGAAAAAATTATAAGTCCATATAAAACGTTATACTCAGTATGACATTTGATTTCTAAAAATTAATTTTGCCAAAAGAAGGTAGACTATTAGTATAAGTATTTATATTTTTTCTAATTAATGTTATTTTTTAACTGTTATGTAATAATCGTTTTAATTTTTAATAAAAATATGTCATGTTTCTGGTGCTACGCGAATTTTTCTTATGATCAAAAGTGCTCCCTACCTTCAAAAAGGTTAAGAACAACTGGTCTAGTGAGTCGACAAATACGTCACTTTTCAGCGCTGTTAATCGGCTAAGTGGGGAGTGCATACGTTGAAGCTATAGCGATTTATTTTGCTAATCTTTCACTATTCTAGTCTTCATCCCCTATGTTACTGTACTCAGTTCTAGTACAATAATACGCATTAATTATACTATATTTTTCTATATGTTTACAAAAGAATGCTTCCTCCAACACAACTTGGTATTATTCGATTTAATGTTGTGTCAAACTCTTGTGGTACGAGCGCGTAGTTTCTGATTGTTATATCATGCGGAATACCATAGGTTTCTTCCAACACGAAGAAAACATCGTTCAGAAATAAGAAACCCTTTAACATCACCATTGCTAAAACCGTTATCTCAACAGAAACATCTAGATTTCTCTTATGGTCTTGATAATTGTTACATAGCTTTTCATATTATTAGCCATGGTAGTAACTAGTGATGTAAAATGGTAATATTACCGGTAATTTCGGTAATATTACGTAAAGTTACCGAAGACGGATTTTTGTGTTGGTGATATTACAGCGGTAATATAACCGGTAATTTAAGTAATATTACCGATATTTTAATTTATTGTCTTTAACCACATAAAAATGTATTTTTAAAATTTAATTTTATTTTTCTTACTTTCATATTAATAAAATAGTTACAAGATTTTATATTATTATCTATCTATTATCTATCACACGCCACGCCATTAGGTTTGTATGGATATGACCTGTGGGTAATATTACCCGTAACATTACCGGTATTATTGCAAGCTATTAAATTGCGGGTAATTTATCGTCACGGTAATATTACCGGTAATATTACGGTAATATTACCATTTTTTAAATTACCGGTAATTTTACCATCAGTAGTCGTAACCCTTTACGCTCGACGAAACTTGCTTTATCACTGTATTTTTGGTAACTATTTTGGTTGCCTTTATTTATTTCAGAATCATTAAACTCTTATCCATTATTTTATGATTTTATCGATTTGTAAACGTGCCTTTTTTGTTTATTAAAATGCTGAGAATAATTATTTTAATTTGCTATAAGATATTCTGGCTCCTGTTTATCGAGGCAGGTTCATTGAAAACTTAATATGAATTTCACCTAATATTTTAATATTTTATTTTATTAATTTCAATTTCCAATTAACATGATTATCTACTTCTCAATCTTGTCCATTTTTCTCTTGTATTTTTAACATTCTCCCACGATAACTCACGTGGATTCCAACTAATATTCAGTCTAAGTGTGTATCCACACACATAAAATATAATATGGGAACGTTATGCTGTAAGACAGCGTTCTTCAACCTTTTTACGCCTGCGGACCGGCAAAAGTAGGGGACCGGCTGACGATTAAGGGGTAATACTACCCCTGGAGGTAGAAAAATGATACCTAAGTTGTACCTAGTAGTAGTGTAAAAATCAATTTTATTCAAAAATCAAATATTCAACAGTCATCATAATTTTCATTTGACTTTTCTGAATTTTCATCTGATCGTGTAATCTTTCAAAAAAATCCAGTGGCTTATCAGTAAAATGTTTATGCTTTGATTGCAAATGACGAGCTAGTTTTGAAGGCTTCATTTGAAAGAATTTCTCAACATACTACACACAAAGGCAGTGGCGATAGTTCGCTGCCAGGGGGTACAATAAAACGAACTTTAGATACTCCTTATCATATTGCCTTATAAAGTTACCTTTTCTCTTTTTTGTTTGTATTGTATATTCAGAAGTATCGACCCCTTTCTTTTTCTGTGGTCCTTCTACACTAGAAGCACTGGAACTTGGCATAATTTCGATACCATCAGTACTTTTCTCCTGAATATTGTCCTTGCTTCTACCAAAGAAAGTTAGAAGGTTTTGCTGTTTGACTTTTTTAGGTATGTACTTCCATTCTGTACGGCTTCAAGTTTTACGAAAGAAAATTTATTTTCCAAAATACCACACAACACACTATAACGCATAATATTCAAAAACAATACGCTCGAGCGCGATAAAATAAAAGACAAACGATCTGACACAATACTGGGGTGCAGCATACACGAATCGTTGTAAATTATGTTGTATTTATAGGTGAGTAATGTTGCAACCACCAAACTAATAATCGTACAATATTGTAGTTCAGAATAATAGAAGATGATATGTATTTGGAATATACCTTTTGTGCATGTTTTACACGCATTTCTATTGACTGATATTACTGCCATCTAGTGAAAGCTATAGGAGGTATTCTGAAGTATAGAAAAATAGTTGAGCCTCCTTGATAAGGCGCTGCTGTAAGAGATAGATTATAGGCAAACGTATATTCTTGACAGAGATAGAGGTACGCGCGTCAACATAACGTGACTTATTTCCTATGATACACACTTGGGGTGAATGTCGCCCTTCTACTGTTCTCGATGAACATAAACCAACAATTCATATAGCAAATGAATATTAGTAAAACGACAATATTACTTGAAACTCACTCATTTGTCAGGATTAAATAGTTAAATCGGTCCACAAATGCAACAAGATTACATTAGCCACTGAATTGTCTGGACTGGAGGAAATGATTAAAACGGATGTACAGACGCAAAAATTGAAAATACAAAGTGTGAATCAAGCATTTGGTAAAAATTCTTAATATCAAATTAATATTTACCAAATTAACAATCCCTTAAAAACGACATATTTGGTGAAGTAGATTGAATTATCTATCGTAATATCACTCACAGTCTTTGAGAGTTAAAGAGGTCCTGTGGATGTCACCAACTTTAGAAACGAAAGAAAAACCTATATTCCTACTTTTGCCATTAGATAGTGTCTATTAGTTGATTTCCACATAGTGCTAATGGAAAATAAATATTTTGCCAAAATAAGTCAGCCTACACTAAATCAATGAAAAACTTAACATTTAAAACGTTTGATTTTATTACACTTTTTCTTAAATTTGTGTACCTATCTACAACGCATTCAATATTGTATAATTATCTGGTTGGTGTGGCGTTGCAGCAACTCAATTAATTTGTATTCTTCGTTCTATTGTGGCGGAAGTTAGCTGACATTTCCATCTATAATTAGAAGTGTTGTTTGTTTTTGTGTTTCCCAGCGCTTGCCGGCACCGTTGTGTTGTCGGCAATTACGCCAATGTTCCACATACTTTGGCGTCAAAAACCTAAACTATTCGTCACAGCCGCTTCGCTTTTGTTATCCATTGTTGTTTTTGACCTTAATATGTTACCGCTTTCGCTTTTTATGTGCATTCGTTAATATAGGTACAATGAAGGTTGCGTTTTTTTGTTAACATTATTTAATTAGATTATACCTAGGTATACCTACAGCCTTTCATTTTAGTTTATAGCTTTCTTATTTTGAAAAACAATGTGATACCAATAAAGAAATAATTGTGTGGAGATAAATGCAAATTGTACAAGTGAATATATAATTTATTTCAGTTGTAAACTCTACATAGATATCGTATTTTATAACTTGAGCACGTTCGTTATTGTTATATTGCGGTGGTATAAATTGGCGTTTCTGAGAATGTATTCAGATTGCGTGCCGTTCGCTATCTCTAGGTTTGTAATTTATGTAATTAATTAACCTTTAAGCCGTTATTGAAGTACCCTTTTGTCGTTTGGCACCTTCGAATTGAATTCTTTTCGAGTGTTCGAAAACCAATTGCTTTAATTTGATGTACATATTGCATTTGGATGACCTTACAGAAGCGTTATCATTGTTTGATTACTTAATGTAATTATTGTATTAATATTATTTGTTTTAATTTAATAATTGATAAAAAACAATATTTTTTTATTTTACTAAATTCATAAACCTTAAAAATGGTTTTTATTCAATTACATATTACGTATATTATAAATCCCACAGCCTATACATAATGTTACGCAAGTATGGATAATCACCATTGCAAAATTGTGGGTTGCTCATTTGAATATTTCCGCATCTTCCAGATTTTTAAATTTTAGGTTAGAATTTTTATGGATTCTTATATGGTATCTTATTATTATTTTATGTGGTAACCTAAAAACTGTATGATATTCGGAATTATTTAAAAAAATGTATTTGTACCGATTTTAATAATTTAATTTATCAGGAGAATTAGAAACCATTCTAATTGTGACGGATGAATTATATGGACGCACCAAATATCCCGCGCAACGATCTGAGTATTTTATATTCTTTTTGTTTTGTTTAGTGCGTATTTAGGGTTTCCAGGTCCAAATATAATTTTGTAACACATCAGTTAAACAAAGCGGTGCAAATGTAAAAAGAAACACAACACTACTTTAATTTTAACTTTTAAAATGAAACATAAATAGTCCACCCAAATTATGTCTAACAGTGAGATATGTGTAACAACTTTATGTTATCGGTTAGGCAGAAAATATGGTTATAAATACAAGGAAATCATTAAAATATATAAATAACTTATGAGATAAATAAATAAATAAATAAAGCCTTTATTAATATTAGATACGCATTTGGTAAATTTATAGAATTGTTCATGTTGGTAGAAAGAGCAGGTACAAAAAGCTTTTTCGTTCATGATTTGGAAAACGTAGGGTACATCGGTTGATTATCGAAATGGGTAACTTTATAGCAGGATTTCTCAGCCCTTTTACTCATGCTGACCTCTTGAAATAAGGGTTAACCAGATGGAATAAAAAAAAATCTGATGTGGCCAGGCACATGACTTTATCATACTATATATAAAATTAATAGTTGAGCTGCATGAGATTCTATTTGATCGAGATCGGCCGTGTCTGCATTAAAATAAAATTAGTAGAACTAGGCAAATATGTCGATTAAAGCTGCGTTCGGATATTGTACTCCATTGACACCGGGTACACCGTCCAAATGACACGTGCTATTGGGTGTAAAAAGTGGGAAGGTGCGTTCCGATTGGTGGTAATGGTAGGTAATGGCGGTGGTAGCAGACGAAATTATAGTACTTCTCACATGTCGTGATGGTGACACATATTAGTTTGTATGTACATAAACTTGAGTCACTAGCAATTTCTACTAGAAATACTATAATGGCGTCTACTACCACTGCCATTAGCACTAATGAAAACGCACCTTAATAGTGTACAATATCCGAACGCAGCTTGTATTGTCAAAACATTAGCGCTTGACTACCTACTGTCATTAGAATCATATCTGACATATCCTGGCTACTAGTTTTAATGCTGTGCGACCGATCTCGATGAAATAGAATTTGCTCATGTAGCTAAACTATTGATTGTACCAAAAAATGTTATAGTCATAAATTATTCAGAATCTCCTCCTCTTTAATTTATTATTTAACTATTTCGGCGAAATTCCAGAAATGGCGGTTTATTTGCAAAATCTTTCAAAAATGCTAAGAATAAACCTCCAGTTCCTTTGGACCCTTTTCAACAGAAAGCTTTTCAGCTCTAAGTTTGGTTATGAAACTTCTAAATATGAAGTTTCGCCCCGATACCTTTAGTAGTTTCTCCAGAATCGTCGCCACAAAAACGGGTACACACACACACACACACACACACACACACACACACACACACACACACACACACACACACACACACACACACACACACACACACACACACACACACACACACACACACACACAGACATTTTTTTGTACCTTGGTAAAAAATATTCAGGGGACCCAAAAAGACATATTTCAGCTAAAATCTCAAAAAATTTTTTTGGCACGATTACAATACTTTACATACTGCGTATGATAAAGTAAAAATGTACGGATGGTTCTATACTTATAACTCGCATTTTTTTTTAGTAAATGTGTTTTCTGAGTAAAAGCATACACACAGAAAAATGTGTAGATCAATTTTGCTGTATGGCGTAACCATTAGTGATGTAAAGTTTAATAACTTTCGGTACCCGTTACTTTGTACCCGTGACTTTGCACCGTTTGAGTATTTGCTATTGCCCATAAACCAACACGCAAGGGGGTATGTTTGGTTGCATAGCGGAAGGGGTTAACGATCATAACAAAAGTAACGGGTACCCGAAAGTAACTAAACTTTACATCACTAGTAACCATCAATATGTCTGTGATAATAAAATGCAATGAAATTACTGTAAAATTACCGTACTTTTAGTGCGAAATTGTCAAAATACCCTGTAAAATTACTGTGAGAATGCTGTAGTTTCACGGGAACATCACAGAAACGTATTTTGATAATTTATTACATATAATTCAATTTATCACATTTAATTTTACTTTATTGCCGTTATTTTGACAGTAGTTTTTTTGCATAGTTTGTCACATTCTGTTTTTCTTTCTTCTTTCTTCAAAACTTGGAATCGTAGAATATTAACAAAGGGAACAAGGTACCAAACATATAAAACAATTCGAAAACGATGGAAGAACGCAAGCAACTAATTAATTAAGTTAAAAACTAACAATAATGAAAATAAAATCAATAAAAAATGAGTAACATTCATCCTGAGTGAAAAGTTTCATATGGATACCTTTTTCAATTCCTTAAGAAGTTAAATCCGTTTAAAATTCTTTGGTTTGGAAATATTTCAAACAGTTTTATTGTGAAGGCAGGGAAATGAGTCCATATGAAAGATTTTGCACAGATAAAATTTACGTTCGGATAAAAAAAATAATACTGGCATGGTTATAAATATATTTTTATTGTTGTTTTTACACCTTAATTTCATCTATAACACATGACTTGTATTTTCTCTTAAAGTTTGCTAAATAGGAAAAAGCGTGCTCAAGAAAACTGCACTAATACACGATAATTTATAACCGGAAAGCGAAAATTAAATTGAAAATTAAATGTCTAGTAGTAAAAATATGCGCAATAGATTTGAATTATTTCCCGCGGAAACCCAGTTGAGAAATGCTGCCTGGGAGACTACTTTGTATCCGAAAAATCCTTGAAAATTCTAGATAAGAAAAGGTTTGTTTCTTTTTTTTGTGCAACCAACCTTTTCAAGGATTGCATGTTCTAAAATTACGCTCTAGATTATATTCCCACTCCTTTCTGTATTGATTTATTCCATTACGTTTTTAGATTTTTCAAAAATACGACGCTATAGAGTTCTTTACGAAAACAAAAATGAAAGCATAGGGATGTTTAAGGTGTGTAGCAAGGATTGTGGACTTCCGCGGTCTGAATCAATGACGTTTTGATTTCCGGATGCAAACCGAGCTGTTGAATTTTAACTAGTCGACGTTTCGCACTCTGTCGCAAGAGGCATCTCCAGGACTAAGTATCAAACCAAGTGGTACGAACTACCGAAGCCTTGGTATCTTCGTAGGACTTAGTTCGATAGTTACTTTAAACATGCCACTTCCTTCCATCTTTAACTATAAACCATCTCATGTTCATTACTTGTTTCTTGTGCTGACTTTTTGATTTTTTTTCAGGTATTTTTCGATCTGATGAGGGAGATCAGGGCGCGGAAGGTGTCAGGACAGAATACAAATAACGGGCGCGGCAAGGACAAGACCAGCAAAAAGAAACTGAAGTGCGTAATATTGTAATTTATGGATGTATCGGTCTGTTCGATAAAAAAATTAATTAAAATGTGTGCGTGTCTCATGTCTCTGTACATGCTTCATATTCGCTTTAAGTGTTCTCTTGTTTCCGTTTTTTTGTAACCATCCTGGACAACATGCGGTCCTCAGTGTTCGTACTATGTCGTAAATTATATGGTGATGTTGGCGCGGACAGAGAAGATGGGTTAAAAAACATTGGAAAAATCACAGGAAAATTTGATATTTTTACACCTACGTTAGGGGATTTTTTGTTTTGAAAAATTTAGGTTTCGTTATATTATTATGCCTATTTATCTTCTCTATTAATGGAAGTATACATATATTATAATATAAAAACGTCTGACGTCACTTGAGAAATATATCAGTTTATATATTAAATTCTGTATATTTATAATCGTAGCCTGTAAGAGTATTATTATAGAGATGTTATTTTTATTTTATTAAGATTTTTAAGTAATGATGTTTACTTAAAATAATAAAAGATATTATTCACCCTCTATGTGTTTTGCTTCTGTGTCGTCTTATGTTGTTCTGCTTATTTCTGTTAGATTTATTAAAAAAAGGGTATCAATGTAAAGTAAATTAAAATTTTTATTTCATTTTATTTTATAAATTTAATTTGCTTTAATCTTGAACGAAACCAATACAACTTAATCATTATTTATTCTTTTATGATTTCAGGTGCTTTTTTTGCTGTTGATGCAATTCAACCATGGTATGCGGTGATATCAAACTTAGGAAAATAAATTATTATTATAACACAACTTTTTGAGGTTCTATATTTTGGGAACTTGCCTGATGCATGTGTAGAATCTGATGCAAATAAATGCCTGAGATCTTGTATGTATAAGATTAGATAATGTTATTTATACACTCATTTAGATAAGTGAGTTTGTTTGACTAAAATAGGATGCACCTTTGTTAAATATATCATGCATTCCAGATGTAAGTCTATTATTATTGTGCCTTATAAGGTAAGTATGGAAAACGATCGAAATACAATTGTAAAATACAACTGAAATTAAAGGTCAAAGCAACGTAGGCAGGTATAGATAAGGTCTGTTCCAACACTCACAGACACACAAGCTAAAAATATCTTCTGAAATAATATACAATGCCATTTATTTCTTTTCAAACCTATGTACTTGACATACATGAACTTGATCCGATCTTTTATAACTAAAATGCTCAGCAATGACTGACTTCCGGTCATTGGTCTACCGGTCTCTATCAAGATCTTATTTAGAGGTAATTTTTTAAATAGATACAGATTTGATGACATCGTTTGTTTAAGAAATAACACACTAGTGTTCCCAACACCTAAATACTAGTTAATAAGGATCAGTTCTTTTTGACGGGTCAAATGGGATGAGAATTAATCGGCTCGATCTTATTGTAAATATTTATAATTGTGTCAGAACGCAGAAAGCATTCAAAAGGATAAGAAGAGCATTCTACGAGACAGGAGGACGTTAGGAAGGTGGATAATAATAATGGGGAGGACGAATGGTCAGCTATATATTACGAAGAAGATACGCAAGAGTAAGAAGGTTGGAAAATCAAGGAAACAACCGTTGTTAAACAACCGCTATTTTCCGGTAAAAAATGGGTTTCAGCGTTTTTCAGTCGCCAAAAGGCTTAATAAAAATACTATAATTTTCTCGTTTTTGCGTGTATTATATTGACTGAATAAGGAATTACCAGCAGTGGCCTATTTCAGGAGAATATTCTAAATGTGAAATGTGTATGCTAGATTAAGACTGTGATGGGGCGGACACCCTTCTCAATATTCACTATTATACTTTAATCAACTCTAAACTGAAGGGGGCCCCTGTTAGGATTTTGCCCAACTACCTAACCTTAACCCCACATGTTGAAGGTGGTAACTCGCCCCAAGCGACGCTTGGTCCGCCATCTTCAATCACAGGTACTAACTGATTTAAACAAACTAATCTTACGGTAGCGTGAATTAATTATCTCTCTCTTACGGAGGCTTAAAAACTGAGTTCTTTCTCTGAGACTTTGTCAGAGACGTTTGAACTCACTAATTATTAATCACTATATGCAAGGCTAAATACTTTACTATAAAAGGGATAGGTTTATATTATTCTAAAATGAATATGCCGAAGAAAACCACAATAAAATCTATTAACAAAAATATATACAACAATGCAGAACTGCTTACATGAAATATGACTGCTAATCCTAAAACATGATATATTCTTAATTTGGCAGAGATGGACAAATCAGCAAGTACAGACAACAAATAAATACCTTAATATTTCGGTTGAGCACAAGAAACACGAGACACCACAGTTATCTTATAGAGCCCCTGCTCTTAAGAAAACACGTCTTCACCCCATGATGGCTAAATTAAGAAGGAAGTATCGTTCGCTTAAACCTTTGGTCGAACCCCTCGTGTCGATCGCAACGCCCCCAAGCCACTGTTTAAGAATATGGTCATTTCCGTTTGCCGCCAATACCAATCTAACACAAAGCACGCCAAGGTTTGAAATCAAACATCCATCCAAACCCGCGCGCAAAATTTCGACTTATCACAAGACGACTCACCGTTTTCCTTTTGGGAAAGCAGTCCTCATGTTTAGAGGCAACCAGACAGCTATTTGTGTAGTACCTATAAGGTGCCTTAATTAAATTAAATTTGATTTTGATCAATATACTCTCCAAACAATTCTTGTCATCAATTATTAATATTACGCAATAAAAGTTAAAGACGTCTGTATTTTCAAGAATAAGAACAGACGCATGAAAACGCGTGCTGTCTCGTTCGAACGCATAGGATGGTTTGCAACGCATGCGCAAAATAACGGCCGAAATCGAAGAATAATGCGCACCTGTCGTAGGACAAGGTATACCCACAGTACTGTATAGCTATCAGATTTTTTTGTGGCATCCAAAATCAGTTCTTATATATATAAAAAAAAACAATTTTTAGTACCATATTTCAATTAAAATGTAAAAGTAATGAGACTGTTTTCAATAAATATAAGAGTGTTCATTTTTTTTTGTCAGTGCCTAAATGAAATTATGTGTAACATTTCATATGGATCGAAATTCTTAAAAAGTTACAGGCGTTTGCAAAACCTTTACCCAGTAAGTACAACAATTAAAAAAATTAATAAAAATCAAAAGGAATAAACATACTTAGGGAATTGGACCAGTCAAAAATAGTTGTGTCGATATTTGTTGATTATTCCCAAGCTTTTGATACTGTAAACCATGGAAGATTATTGGAAAAATTAGAACATTTAGGATTTCGAGGAGTGAGCAGGAATCTTCTGGAGTCGTATCTATGCAATAGGGAGCAATTCACATTTGTGAATGGTGAAAGAAGTGAGGTGGCAGGAGTCTTGCATGGTGTACCGCAGGGATCAGTGCTTGGACCAGTTTTGTACAATGTGTATGTCCAGGATCTTCAACATCTAGATCTGAATTATGCTCGATACTACTCGTATGCGGATGACACTGTTCTGGTGTTTAGTGGACATGATGTGGAGTACCTACAAATGTGCATTAACCATGACATAGAACTATATAAAAAATGGACGCATGACAATCAATTACTACTCAACACTGAAAAAACTGTATATATGGTTTCAAAACAGAAGAACAAGAGAGTTGATACACTACAGATCAACTTTGGATCTGATAGGTTGGCAGAGGTGGAGCAAGTTAAGTATCTGGGACTGTGGGTGGACAGTAAACTAACATGGAATAGGCATGTAGAACACATAAGACAGAAAGTGATATCCTTGGCGGGTGCAATAAGAAGAAATCATGAAGTGATAGATCTGAACACAAAGAAAAAACTGTACCATGCATATCTTGCCTCACATTTCAGATACTTAATTACAACCTGGGGGAATTGCTCTTGGACATTGCAAACTAAAGTCCAGCGTTTGCAGAATCGATGCATAAAGTCAATGTTTAACATGCACTGGGGAACACCAACAGCTGACGTTTACAAATCTTTGAGAATTGACAATATTCAAAAAATCGTCTGCATTGAACAATGCAAATTAATATATAGAATTATAGGTAAATTTCAAAAAAGTGACATCAATCTGACCATCAATCAAGAAACTCACAAATACGAAACTCGAATCAGACGGCATGTTCATCAATATCAAACACTAACAAACCATGGAAGAAACAGTGCAATAAACTCCGGTGTAGTGCGGTTCAATTCTTTGCCAACTGAGATTAAGGCATTGAAAAGTTGTGCTGTGTTTAAAAATCACCTTAAAAGTTATTATGCATCTTATTATATGTAGAAACTGTTGTTGTTTTTCTTTTAGTGTTTAATTGCTGCTAGTTTACTTTTTTTAAAACTTGTTTACTGTATCAGATAATTTGGTCTCGATATCAGCTGTTGGCTGTTTAGAGAACCTATTAGTGCCCAATGAAATGTAATTGGCTTTTCTATTGATTGGTATATATTAAATTTTTTTTTTTATTTTGTATAATTTTGTAACTTGGAGGAAATACATAAATAAAATAAATAAATGAAGAAGGAAATAAATCTACATATATACCTAAATCTTTTTGGAATGTATATTGAATTCTGATTGATAAGCAGGGCCGTGTTAAAGGCGGGGGGCGAAGGGGGCGCCAAGTTTCACGGGCGCCATAATCCTACCCAGAAAGGAAAATTATAAAACGTGTTTTAAAAAATACATAATGAAGGAATTATTAAAACGAATTTATTAATTCACAATAAAATATTAGTAAAGAGACGTAAAATTTGTAAACAATTTGACTATGAATCCATGGATACCGATTTAAGCGAAATTTTGTTTAATATATATCGAGGCTATTGACACAATAATTGAGCAATAATTGAGGTTTGAAAAACTTCGTCAAATTTACAAGATTGTGATTTTCGTAGTGGTTCGATAGTGCAGGCAAATTAACTGATTATCAGCCAAAACTGGTATTAATTGTAGACAGGAGTTTTATCATTGGAAATGGTAAAGGGGCTCATAGTGAACGTAAAAAAAATAAATGCAGGTCATGGGGTGGTATAGTGTTTATTTGGGAGGGTTGAAAGCGGGTGCAAAGCATATTATTGCGTTTTACGGCGAAACTTGACGTTTTATTCAAAAACGGCCTATACTAAGTTGTAGATCATAAAAAAATCTACAACATTCATATTGGTCACTTTTTACTATGACCTCAGAATTTCCGAGGAAAATGCGAATGCCAATGTCAAAACGAATTTTCTGTTTTTTATTTTTTGCTGACGCAACAATGATTCAATTTTAATCAAACTTTGTGAAAGCGTGCCCTTTTATACCTTAAATAAGCACACATTTTTTATTATACAAAAAACAAGAAGTTTTTGAGATATTTAGTTTTTTCCGTCAAAATCAGACTTTTTTTAAAAAGAAATTCTGTGGTGAAAAATCATCGTACAGTTCTTCTGGGTCTCATTTTTGTTGTTTTTACATGTACTTATTGACACAATAATAAAAATAATAGTCCCTATTTAACAACATGCTCAAAAATTTAAAAAACTCAAAAACGACTTTTGCAATAGTGAATTTTTCAGTAATTGTTCATTATTTCTTTAAATTTTTAAGAAAATTGCGATACTGGTTACGACATTCGATTGTACAGAAAAATATACAATGGAAACTGTCTCCCATTCCTACACTAATGCTATAACCATTAAATTAGAATAAGAAATCTTCAGATAAGTAACCAAAATAGTCAGTTTTTGTCTTAGTATCCAATACAAAAGTTGTAGGTCAAGAAAAAATATACAACTTTTGTAGAGGTTACTATATAACATAACCTCAGAACTTCCGAGAAAAATGCGAAAAATTCATTTTTTTTAGAATTTATAATTTTAATTTAGTTTTGACGAAACTTAAAACTTAAATTATTTGTCTTAAAAGATCACAAACTGTTTATGAAAAAATCTTTAGTTAAAAATGTGATAACATTTAATGTGAAACAGTACTTTAATAATTGATAATAATAAATTAGAAAAGTTAATATTGTAACACGCCCCTAATACCAGTGCGCTCCATGACCAGCGAGGGCGTAGCAGCCCCCTTCCACTACGTGTCGACACACGACCTGGACCGAGCAGGATAAAAGACGGTACGCAACCCTGGCACATGAGTTCGCTCACCCGACTGGAGGAAACTATTAACTTGGCGCACCTCGTAGGGCCTTGGTGACAACCTGGAATCCAGACGGAGAGACAGGCATCGTCAGTATACGACACGCTGCACCTACCGCGACTTGCATTTTCTTTATTATATATATTATATAATTATATATTATATGTATTATTATATATTTTTTCTTTTTTGCATTATCATTTTCTAATTGATTTTTATAGATTGGCATAGTTATTTAACTATGCCAATCATTGCCTTATTCGCAATTTTTCTCGGGAGTTTTGAGGTTATGTTATATAGTAACCTCTACAAAATTTGTGGACTTTTTCTTGACCTACAACTTTTGTATTGGATACTTTTTGATTCTAAGCCAAAAACTGTTATTTTGCTTACTTATCTGAAGATTTCTTATTCTAATTTAATGGTTATAGCATTAGTGTAGAAATTAGAGCCAGTTTCCTTTGTATATTTTCCGTACAATTTAATGTGCCGTAACAAGTATTGCAATTTTCTTATAAATTTAAGCAAATAATGAACAATTACTGAAAAATTCAGTGTTGCAAAGGTCGTTGTTGAGTTTTTTCAATGTTTGAGCATGTTGTTAAATAGTAACTATTGTTTTTATTATTATATCAATAAGTACATGTAAAAACAACAAAATTGAGTCCCAGAAGAACTCTGTACGACGATTTTTCACCACAGAATTTTGTTTTAAAAAAGGTCTGATTTTGACGGAAAAAACTAAATATCTCAAAAACTTCTTGTTTTTTGTGTAATAAAAAAATGTATACTTATTTAAGGTATCGAAAGGCACGCTTTCACAAAATTTGATTAAAATTGAATTATTGTTGCGACAACAAAAAATTAAAAACAGAAAATTCGTTTTGGCATTGGCATTCGCATTTTTCTCGGAAATTTTGAGGTCATAGTAAAAAGTGACCCATATGAATGTTGTAGATTTTTTTATGATCTACAACTTAGTATAGGACGCTTTTGGATAAAACATCAAGTTTCGCCGGAAAACGCAATAATATACTTTGCACCCGCTTTCAACCCCCCCAAATAAACATTATACCACCCCATGACCTGCATTTATTTTTTCTACGTTCACTATGAGCCCCTTTACCATTTCCAATGATAAAACTCCTGTCTACAATTAATACCCACTCTCAACATAATTTGCCTGCACTACGAACATTATTTCACAAGATGAAGATACTATTAAAAAAACATACTCTGAACCGTACAAACAAATATTGAACGAATTTAAATGGGTAAGATTTTGTGTGTGAAATTCTAAATGCAAAAAAATTATTTCGGTCTCTAAATGAAAACGTTGAATTAATGCAACATTAATTATCCCTATTTTATATTAATACTGGTCCATTCTACTGTTGCATTTTCAAAAATTAATGATTTTTATTGCGTATTTTTATTACACAATATTTAAAGAATAAAAATTTCAGGAAGAAATTCGGAAAATTGCCAATTCCATGGCCAAAAGTCGAGCGGGCCGCCGAAGCCGATTACATCTCGATTATTGGCACCTGTTTAACCACCTCCAATCTTTCAATATTTTTCAGAAATTCTTTTCTGTAGTATACCCACATTTCCACCCAAAATGACGTGTCAGTTATGGTGATAAGCTTAATATTTTTGGTGATATCGATAAAAATATGAGTGGACAATTGAAGTGAATTAAAAATTTAAGCGCAGGTTTCTCACAACCTTGTTTCCGTGGGCGGTTAACACGATTTCGCAAAAACTAACGGGACGATTCGTGGATTCGTGCATTCGTGGATCGACTCGCTATCGCGCAAACTAGAATAAACCGGTTTCATCAAAAGTTAAATGTTTTAGCCAACTTTATTTGGTCAATTCCACAATTATCAATATTTTTTAATAATCCTAGTTTCCGCAATAGCAAGTGAATCTGCGAATACAATGCCGCAAGAATTTTTTAAATTGGCCCGTTAATTTTTGCGAAATCGTGTCAACCGCCCAACACAACAAGGTTTCGTGAAAACTGCGCTTAATTGTAGACGTGTAGTGACATTCCCAAATTTTCATATTTGTATCGATATCTCCAAAACTATTAAGCTTATCACATTAGATGATACGACATTTTAAAGAAGGAGAAATGTGGACATACTACAGAAAAAAAATTCTGAAAAATATTGAAAGATTGAAGTATAGAGATGGTTAAAAGAGGTTCCGATAATCGAGATATAATCTGCATGGGCGGGCCGCTTGACTTTTGGCTATGGAATCATTAATTTTTCGAATTTCTCTCTGGCATTTTTACAATGTATTCTTTAAATGTTGTGCAATCAAATTATTCAATAAAAATCTGATGTGGCCAGGCACATGACTTTATCATACTATATACAAAATTAATAGTTTAGCTGCATGAGATTATATTTGATCGAGATCGGCTATGTCTGCATTAAAATAAAACTAGTAGAACTAGACAGATATCTCGATTAAAGCTGCGTTCGGATATTGTACTCCGTTGACACCGGGTACACCGTCCAAATGACACCTACGTGTTATTGGGTGTAAAAAGTGTAACGGTGTTCAATATCCGAACGCAGCCTATATTGACAGTAGTATTTTCAAAACATTAGCGTTTGACACTGGCTACTGTCATTAGAATCAAAAATTCTGACATATCCTGGCTACTAGTTTTAAAGCAGTACGACCGATCTCGATGAAATAGAATTTGCTCATGCAGCTAAACTATAAATTGTACCAAAAAATGTCATATACATAAATTATAGAAAATTTCCTCTCCTTTAATTTATTATTTAACTATTTTGACGACATTACACAAATAGCGGCTCATTTGCAAAATCTTTCAAAAATGCTAAGACTAAACCTGCAGTTCCTTTGGACCCTTTTCAACAGAAAGCTTTTCAGCTCTAAGTTTGGTTATGAAACTTCTAAACATGAAGTTTCGTCCCGATACCTTTAGTAGTTTCTCCGGAATCGTCGCCACAAAAAACGGGTACACACACACACACACACACACATACACACACACACACACACAGACATTTTTTTGTACCTTGGTCAAAAATGTTCAGGGGACCCAAAAAGACATATTTCCGCTAAAATCTCGAAAAATTTTTTTGGCATGATTACAATACTTTACATACTGCGTATGATAAAGTAAAAAACATTAAAAAGTGTATGAGAAACAAATTTCGTTAATTATTTCTAAAAAACATTCATTTTTGAAAATGTTACACTAGAATGTACCCAATATACACAGATTATTGTTAATTTTATTAAGTAACATGTTCTTTTTATTCATTTATGTTATCTTATTACCTATTTCAATACATTATTTATTCTTTTATTTATTTATTGATTATATTTACAGCAATATTTTAATTAGCAATTTAAGTAATTTTAGCAAAAATGGGGGGTGGGGGCGCGGTCGCTCTGTTTTCGCCCCGGGCGCGGTTTTGTGTTAACACGGCCCTGTTGATAGGCATTACATAGGCTTACTGCATTTTTTCGATTCCTGAGGAAGTTATCTTAAGAATTCCTTAAGAAGAGGTTTTGCTAATATTTCTAACGGCTGTAATTTTATTCAGTACGACATTTACTATTTGAAAAAAGTTTCTATAATAGTATTTTATAATAACTTTTCTCTCTGTGGACATGCAGATATATAAAACAGCACAATATTTATACTTCCATTAGATTCGTACCAGAAAGTAGATATTTTTCAAATGTTATTTCTGTAAAATTTAGCTACTTTTAGTTTTACCATTATTATAGCAAACAATAACATGGACGAAAAGCAATGATTATGAAAGACATGTCCATGGGAAAATAAAAAGGTATAGGCAAATTAACTTACAGGTTATGTCAAGAACTGGAGAAATAATAGAAGACACTGAAGGCGAAAATGTCAGAGTTGGAGAAATGTTTGATACTACAAAAGACCAAGTAAAGCTAGAAAAGCTCTGATAACAAGAGAACCAAGTTGAGTAGTCAGTGGAGATCTTTTCTGTTTATTGTAATATATATTTAATTTTGTATCTAGAAAATGAAAAACAGTAAATTCAGAGAACATTTTGTTTGTTTATTATATTTCAGAAGGTATAAAAATGTGCTAACATGAGATGAATTTCTCTAAAAGCCTATCTATTTTTACGAGATAAGTTTTCTTCAACCCCTGTTTCTTACAGTGCGTCCATCAGAATATGGTAATTATTTTTAAAGAAGTTATTTATTTTGAGATCTGCGTATAGTGATATCAATATTGAATAAGACAGAAGGCAGTAATTGAGTAAGTGCAATTATGTGTGAATATTAGGGTGGTCCTTGTGGTTGTGGTAAATAGGGGTGCGGTTTTATCCTCAGCACTTTGGTCCGCTTGTGCTTTCCCGAGACGGTCAATTCACCTCTCACCCACAACTATCAGAATTCGGTGGTGTTTGACTGGTTGCCGAGACTAATAATAGTTTTTTGTCTCTTCCGAAAACTATGAATAATTTCGAACAACTAAAAACTGTTTCATGTATGTTTTATTCCCGTAGAATTTGAAAGCAAAAATTCTGAATTGTGCCTAATTTTTGAGAGAATCAGTGATAAAAAACTGCCAAAAAACTATAATGTATTTTTTTTCTTTTAGTTTTAACTTTTATTACAGGCTTTATTTTTGCTTTGTTTCTTCAACTACTATTTTTGTGTCAAGCGAGAAATAATGGCTATGACAAGAGAAAACTGAATATTTACTTAGTTTAAATTGGATTTAGTCAAGTCTGGCGCGTCCGCCATATATCTGGAGAACAAATGTTAACATGGGAAGAACAAGCTGTCAGTTTTTCGAAATTACGAAAAACTGAAGAAGGTTTCCCCAATCAAAAACAACATGGTAGTGTCAAGTTTTTTTTTAGAGTACGCATATTTCGCAATAGTTGGCTACAACTGCTACAGTAGCAACGCTCTTCACTAAACGTTTCCGTTTGTCGTCTGTCATCGGCCACTTCGGCAATTAGAATCATATTAGAATTCGCTCTGAAGTAGACCAGACATCTTGACGTTATTATAGCAATTAAATCTGCTATCTCCGCCCGGTAAAATCAAATAAAAGACGAAATCTGTTCACGACTTCTACTGCACCATCCCGTCCCATTTCTTATCTTATTTCACTCGGAGCACAACTCGTAAACTCAACAAGCAAGCATTGCTCTTCTAAACTAGAAAATTGAAAATCTCCTAAAGACCTGCCAAAGCTCTCGCATGACTTGCCAACCGCACGTGTTCCGCGAATAAAATCCATGCTCGTTGCTCCTACCACTACTAATGACGGGATTATCCGAAAACTTCCAACCGACTTCCGCCACTTGTAGTTTACGTTTTTCGACTCCCTGTGCAAATTGCAGCTGCGTCCATGCTGCGTCTGGTGCACTTGTGCAACTGGGTCGTTTTACATTTTAATAAGGATGCCTACCGAAGACTGGATTTGTAAGCGTTCCCCAGAGTCGACTTAATCAAAAACCCAACCGCGTTCCTGCAGTGCGCTCGCCTAGTTTATTGTTGCTAGCTTGACCCCAACGTAAATAGTTTCAAAATAATTTGCCTGATGGTAGATTTTAATTGTTGATACTCTGATTGCCTGCTCTGATCAAATTGCCGAATTAAAAATAGTATATTATTATACAAGTTTTATAAGACGTCGAATTGGCGCACGAGTTGTTTTGGGCACGACGAACGTAGTGAGGAGTGCCCAAATGGAACGAGTGCGCCAATACTTCTTATAACACGAGTGTAAGATACTATTTTTTCTACATTGCGTCATTAATTTTATATAAATTTAGAAATTGATGTGGTTACTATATTGCGCTAGATTAGCATCTGGGGTATTTTGCGGGCACCACGTGGCAGTACTGTAGTAACTGTCAACTTTGTAAGGTTGGGATAAAATCATGACAAAATCTAATTGTGAATAATTTTACTCTACTTTACCCTACAAGTTTTAATAAATAATCAGCGAAGTAGCAACTATGATCACAATGGAGCTTGGGGCAACACTTTTAACCCTACTATGATAAAAACATAACCTAACAAGGTAACTTTAAAATAGTGGTTTCATAAGGCGATTTCACGTGGAACGGTTCGGTTGCGGTTCGACTACCGATTTGAACCAACCATTTTCACATGGCGATTGATGACGTAACGGTTGCAGTTGGTTCGATTCGGTCCGTCAAAATCTTGAACCTGCCTGGCAAGACGGTTCGAAATATCGGTTCGTTTGGGTTGTCATTTTTAGGTTATAAGTTGGAAAATGCTGGTAAAATGGATAGGTATGTCGTTGGCGGAATGCGCGGTAGACCACTGCGTATGTCATTACTGTCATATTTAACAGTATGTGGGGCACCTAACCTATGAATCGTACCGGATCATTTTCCGTCGAGCGGGTACTGACGTTTCAAATATGATGACGATTTAGAACCGTTCTGTCAACCACATCCAACCGCCAACCGGAACCAAATCGAACCGTTTAGCCACGCGAAATCGCCTATAATTATAATAATCAGAATAGACGTGTTTGGCGGTAACTGATTAGTTACTTCAAAGAACTAAAGATAAGAACTTTCTAAAGAAGTGTTATAACGGTTAACGTTTAATAGCGGTTTCTACTTGCTACCGCTGGCTTATACAAGTTTATACGCATATATAGTTGAAACCAAATTAAAATTTCGATGTAATAATTTATTAGAATAAACTTAGTAAAATTACAACCAGAACTAAGACAAAGTCGGAAGCGACGGACAAAAACGAATACGGTATTGACACAAGCAGAATACGGTCCAAAACGTTACCGAAAACTTATGTTACATAAACTAAGAAATCCTGAACACCTTAAATGTACTATAGCTTTTTACGTGTATGCTGATATTCAATAAACCATTTATTGCGCATATACAATCCGTTCATCAATCCGTTAAAATCGTTCATATCTACGATGTACGTTTGATGTTCGCATAATAACCTTATTAAAGAAAATGTGGTCCTTAAATTATATCTGAACAGGGGATTTGATGTTTAGTTGACAAGAATGACCATCACTTACCAGAGTTGCAAAACATCACCGAAAACGTCATGCTGGCGTATTTTGATGAACACAGCAAAACTAAGAAAGCCCCAACCCTTTGGCCATACTATAGCAGGCTACACGCATGTTTAAATATGTATAGAATATTGATATTTCGCACTTTATGCGATTGCAAGCGACTTAAAAGAGGCAGTTGTGGTGATGTGTTGTACGTTTGACATGGCATTTGGTATCAATTTGACCAATCTTAGAACAAAGTTATTAAAAACGGTGTTACAATTTGTTAATGGTAACACTGATTGCAAAGTAGAAAATAGTGTATTATAATACAAGTTTTATACGACAAAAATTAGCGCACCAGTTATTTCGGAAATCAATTTTTTCTAAATGGAACGAGTGCGCCAATAGGTCTTATAAAACGAGTGTCATATACTATTTTTTCTACTTTGCGACATTAATTTTACATTAATTTCGAAAATTGCGGCTGTCATCTTACAATCTAGAGTAGTTTTATATTCAACAGTTGGATGTTGTGGTAAAATTCACAAATACGATTGACGCGAGCCAATAGCGATTGATATGTCAGCCTTATTTGACACTTGACGTCAATATCATCAATCTTGGAAAACTAAAAGTTACTAAAAGTTTGTGATCTAGTGTTTTCATAACGACACCGAAAGTGGTTTCGTTATGAGTTTATAACGATCGCAAAGTAGAAAAATATTTTTTTCGATGTCCCAAACTTTCACACTTTCCAAGTTCTATAAATATGCCAATTTTCAATCCAGTGAAATCGGTCGTTTCAGACATCAGATAGACAGACAACCGAGTGATAATAAACAAAACAAAAACTTTTACTCTTATTGCAATGAATAAATTAAAAAGAACTGGACAAAATTAAACAAAAGAACTTGATTTTGGAAAGAATTGAGTTAAAGTGTTTTTTAATACTTATTTTTATTCCATACACGCCCTAGGTTCTTATTCCAAATTCTGAACCGGATGCATTTACTACAACTTCCGGTTTATTCCAAAACTATTATCATTAAATTTTTCAGATAGGATTATGTCATGGCAGTTTTATTCCCGAACCTCTACGGCATCATGTAACCAAGAATTTAAAATTTAAAATAAATACTTTGAGCATGATAATATTAAATATTGTGCATTAAATAAATGGTGATATCCAGGCGGGATGCAAATTTTGAATAAATCAAAAATTACAGCCACAACCTGGATTCGAACCAGGGACCTTTTTTTTGATTTATTTAAAATTTGCATCCCGCCTGGATATCACCATTTACTTTACATTCATTAATCATTACGGTAAGTCCGGAAGGGTACGGTATGTCCGTACGAATATAGGTCGTATCTGTCGAACCGTCCGCAGAGAGTGTGTGTGGGAGGCAACAGGGCAAACCCAATAACATTTACCGCAGGAGTACCACAGGGCTCAATTCTTGGTCCAACATTGTTTTTACTCTACATTAATGATCTGCCAAATCTTTTAAGTAGTGTTGAGGTTACCCTGTATGCTGACGACATAAACATTTTTCTCTCGGCGGACACTGTCGACGAGCTGCGTTTTGCGGCGTCCAGAGCATATGAGGACACCTTGCGATGGATGTCAAACAATCGACTTACTATTAACGAGAGTAAAACTAAATGTATTTTCTTTTCAAAGAATACTAATTCAACCATAAGGTTTGGAAATTCAGTAATTGATATAGATAAGTCATGCCGTTTGCTCGGCATTGAGGTCGATGATTGTTTGGGCTGGTCACGTCATGTGGAGGTATTGTCCTTACGATTATCCAGATCCTGCTATGCTCTTTACCAATTGAAGATCTCCTGTAGTGCCGATGTGGTAAAAACGTTTTATTTCGCTAACTTTTATTCAAGAATGAAATATGGTATAATTCACTGGGGAATGACTCCAGCGTCCCAGAAACTATTTTTACTTAAAAAACGTGCACTGAGGACTGTTTTTGGTCTGCAACGCGGTAAATCTTGTAGGCATGTGTTCAAGACGCATAAACTTTTGACATTCTACGACGTTTACATCCTCGAGACGGTTTGTTTTGTCCACCGGCGAACTGGCGACTTCGACCATGGGGCTGATCACGCATACAGCACACGAGGTGCTGATCATTTGCTGCCGGCCATGCATCGCCATACGTCGTACCAGAGGAGCTTATGCTATATGGGATGTAAGCTGTATAACTCGGTCCCTAGGGATATTAGGTCGACGGTCAGCATAAAGGCATTCAAGTCCTCTTTGCGAAAATATTTGTTGAATAGAACGTTTATTGTGTTGACGTTTCATGTCTGTCTGTGTGATTGTTACATGAATAAAGTTTATTTCTATTTCTATTTCTATATATATCTAGTTACATTAAATAAATGTACATATGTTACATACCAAAATACATATTGTACCCTAGAATGGATAACTTGTGCATTAAAATAATACATATTGAGCATACAGTAAATATGAATATGTTACATGAAAAATGTTATAATGTGCAATATTTTATTCATATTATGCCCTAAAATGAAAAACTTGTGCATTAACATGATAAATATTGAGCACTAGATCTACTGCTCATCAAAATTAGCGCTGATCTGATTTTGACGATTCGTATGTTAATGATAGCGCGTACTTTCAATAAGATACGACCTTATTAATTTATTCAAATGGCACACTCTTATTATATTAAATAAAAATTCAATTGACGTCATCGATACTTTTTTATGGCAACCCCATATATTGTCTACTGATAGATATTGATAGATCTGTTACTTGTTTGAAAGATATTTTCGTGAAGAAGTTGAAAATTAGGATAGTATTGATAGTATTATTTGTTTATGGAATGCGCATAGAGGTTTTCAATTGATTTATTTGCGCTGAATACGAATCTGAGCTTGAAAGTTGCATATCACGTCAGATTATTGCGCTTTTTTATTTTTCTTCCGGAGGTGTCCGCACATCACTTAAAGAGTCGATCTAAATAAATCCTTCTTCTTATGACCAAACTTTTAGGATTCAGGATTCAGACTAACGGTTCCTATGAAGCAATTTTGAGGTTTCTAGAACAATAATGGTATAAAATTGTAAAAATTACCAAATTTGCGTTTTGGATAACTTTTTACGCGCTTACTATATGTGCGCTACAGGTTGCAGAACGTAATGCACAATATGTTCTTTGTAGGGAGCATTTTAATTTTCTCACGGTACAATTTAGATTATTGAATGCGCTTATAATATTTTCAAATGCTGAGTTATTTAAACCAATGGAAATATATTTTTCCGAACAAGTATTTTTTAAGCGGCTCACTATATTTTTATAGAGGTAACAATTGTATTGAACATTTATTTATTTAAGTGAACAAATATATTATGAAAGGAACGTTTAAATATATAAATGCACAAGTATTTATTCTGATGTATTGGACAAATATTTTTGGTATCGGTCAAATATTTTATCAAATGCTTACAATAAAAGCACGTTTTATGTTATTTATTGCGCATATAATTTGTACTGATTATTAATTTCTCCAGGAAGGCTTAGCCATGGGTGGTCTAATATAACCTATATTTAAAACAATCCGCACATCATTGGATAAACGATTCCAGTAGATTTCCTTTGTGCTTATCCCAAATTTCTCATGTTGTTTTCTCATTTATTTTAATAATAGCTGGCGTTGCCTGCTCAGCTTGCGTACCACGCAGGAAGAATAGAGGCCAGACACTATATAGATAAAATGTAAATTAGTCTAGCCAATTTTGATTTTGGTAGACAAATAAAACGCTCTCCTATGACTCCTATTCAGAAACATATTCTAAACATCATACCGAAATGTTTACTAAATGTTACATACACCATATTAAAGACGTAAGATGTGGGTACATGATAAACAAAGAATGATGCACTATAAATATTGAAAGATTGTGGTGGCAGAATGTTAGAAAACGTGATTTCAGAACCGAGATATTATATTATATATATTAAGTAATTATCTATTCTATCATCTGTTCTTCTGTCTGTTATCTGCAAACTTCTGCATTTGTTTGATAGAATTTCGCTATGATGTTCGGGACATTTTTCTGAATCTATTGGTTATTTACTTCACTGGCCGGGGTTTTATTTATGACATTCAATGATTTTGCATCTACACTGACTAGACTAAATTATGCATGTATAATATAATAGTATATTATTTGACGAGCACATAACTAAGGATATAAATCGCGAGCATGAAGCGATTTATATCAGTTGTGTGCGAGTCGAATACGACGTTTTATCTACGACTCATAAATTCCATTTTATATCAAATCTTTATATGTATTTGTCAATGGTGGCGAGGTGAAATGTCAAATAACTGTCATCCACGTAGGTTTAGACTGACTTTGACAGTACAGTCGTATAATGATGACAGTTCCTTCAAATAATGATGTCATTATTTGAACGAACTGTCATTATTATACAACGCTAGTGTCATTATAATCATTGGCGCGTATCATGATGGGGATTATATAGTCACAGATACGTATGCAATGAACTTATTATATGTGAGTCGTAGATAAAAAAAATATATCGGGTATATAAATGTTAGAACATTTTTAACCGATAACAGTATATTTTGACAAAAAAAGAAAATGTGTTCATATTTATTTGGTATAAATGTTTACACAGTTCATAAATTTACTACCGTATAATAATACCAAGATTAATTGACACTCGGTCATTTTTTCCCCCGCAAAGCACAATAATTCAACAAAAAACACTAAATTATTAAAAGCTTCCAATAAATTCTGATTGTTGGGCTCTATCGTGGAAAATTTGATGTAATATATCCCGACAGTAGATAAAACAATGCTCTCTATTCCAGCAATTTGAATTAATTGAAACCGAATAAATTCTATTTATAACACTGGGAATTCCGAACTGTATAAAATATTTGTAGTGAGATTTTGTTTTTAGTATACAAATTGGCGGGAAAAATTTGCCGCCAACCCCCACCATCAATCCAATCGTTTTGTGCAATTTCGGCATGAAATTACTAGAATGCTGCTCGCTGTGAAATTTAATTTTAAAAGTCAAACAGTATTACATTTTTTAAGGTATAACAGAGGCCGCGGGGTTTGCCAAATATATTAGGACTTGAATTTTTCCCGGAGGGAAAATTCCTTTTGATATTTCGGTTCCGACAAACCTCCGTCTACCGAAAGAAGTTTATTGAATTACTCGCTTTTTTTTTCGTCGTGCTTCCGTTCTACATCAAAAAAAGTAGGAGCCCTCCAAATGAGCTACCGAATTTAGATCGATATCAATTTATCAGTGATTTGTTCTTTGGAGTCTTCTACGCTGGAAGACTTGCTTGATGGGTCCAAATATCTAATATGTAAAAATGTGACATGACATCAGGACTTTTTATATGCTATTGGAATGAAATCAGGAATTTCATATACATAATAAAATTGAGTTAATAGCAAGTTTAATGCAAGCTAGCAGAAATATTTTAAAAAAGAGTCAAACAAATTATCAAATAATTCAACAATGCTGTAGCTCCTTTCTTTGCTCACCTCACCTAACTATAGATTTTTTAAGCAACATGATAAATTATTTTTTTTATGTGCAATGCATTGTGCATTGGAGACATACAGCCGACTATTGGGCTGCGTTCGGTTAGTGTCCACGATACTCCCTGTATACTGTATAACGCGTGGATAAACAATTTTACGAGAAATTTTTAGTGATCTCAGCTGTCGTTCCTAAAAAGGCCAACCCGGTTGGAGTTACACAATCCTTTTTATAGAACAATATAACACAATTCTTGTATGTATTAAATTTATATAACATGCTGTTAACTAATTGCTGCAAGTTTAACGAAAGATTTTCTACTTATATTTTTCTGCAGCAGATGCAGTAGAATTGCTAACCGTTCGGTTTTGAACAGGACAGCCTGATTTTTAAATGTATTGTACGGTGTTCGATTGAAGGTGCAAACCGAAATTAAATGTCTGGTTTTCAGTCACCTATTTGAGAAAATGAAAAAAATGCTCGGTGGCAATCTTTTATAATTGCGTAAAATGTGGTTATCTAACTTTTTGATTGCAGCTGTTGTTACGTAAACGTTGGTTGTAGTGTCATATTCTGTTTCAACGGAACTACTGTTTGATGTTATCCACTGTTCTACTGTTTTAGTACAAATCATCGAGATAGTATAGAAAGGAGACTCTATGACGATGTTTTTATTATACTGAAAAAGGCGTCAGTAGGTGTGGCTTATGGGACTATAAGCGGTAGGTCTGCACATGTAAAATAAATCTTATAAGTGTTACATAAATATGAATATGAATATGAACAAAATAAGTATTGTACATTTTGTAACCTACTGGCCATTAAACAAAACCATTTTATTATTTTGATGTCGAATGCTGGCGGATTTATTTATTTTTGTTTTTCTGATGTAACATATTCGAATATGTGTGTACCTTAGGGTGGTTCAAAAATGCATTGCAAAAATTTTTGTGATGATAGAAAGCAACGATCCCCCAAATCGTTTCCAAATCCAAAAAAAGCGGAAATTTTGATTCTTAATGGTGCCTGTCGAGGCCTTAAATTTACATAAGAAAATGCATGGGAAAAAGACATTTTTTGGTATTTTTCAAATAATTGTTCGGGGTTGGGAAAACTTTAGATTAAAGCTATAGGACTTGTAGAGGACTTTCCAATGAAGAATTTGAGGTATTATACATATGGCTTTGACGCCCCCAACCCACCCCCACAGTGCCCTGAAAACTACCATTAAATGAAAAATGTACATTCTTAAAAAAATTTACCCTTTAAACAAATTCCATTTGTTTAAATAATTCGCTTTTCTCGAACTTCCGTTGGACATCTGTTTTCTGAGTTCGAAATGGCAGTTTATTATCTTAGAGTGACATTATTCATTAAACAAATTCTTCCTATTGTTTAAACAATCAATTATTATTAATTTTCAACTGTTGTTCTAATTATGGTAGAAGTCAGCTTTTTTGTGAAATTAACTTATAAATTTCATGTTCGAGGTATCGTGCCTATGTTATTCCATTTGTTTAAACAATTTTTTTGCAATTCTCCTAACATTCATTTTTTTAGATCGGTCAACTGTTATTGTCAATTGACATCATTTCTATTTTGGGATAATTTCCATATATTTAAATAATAAAATATTATTCAAATGCATAATGGTGATATTAATATCAAATACATTAATGGTGAAATTTATAAGTTAATTTCTCAAAAAAGCTGAATTTTCTACCATAATTAGAAAAAAGTTGAAAATGAATAATAATTTTTTGTTTAAACAATAGGAGGAGTTTTTTTAAGGATAATGTCACTCTAAAATAATAAACTGCCATTTCGAACTCAGAAAACAGAATTCAGACGGATCTTCGAGAAAAACGGATTATTTAAACAAATAAAGTTTGTTTAAACAAATGGAAATTAACTGACAAATGTTTATAAACATCCCACTAGACTCATAATGACTTCTATGAGAAAAAAAGAGAATGAAATAATTAGAAGGGTCAATTTTCTGAAGAATCTACATTTTTTGATTTAAGGGTAGTTTTCAGGGCACTGGGGGGGGGGCTGGTTGGGGGCATCAAATTCATATGTATGATTCTTCCTTGGAAAGTCCTCTACAAGTCCTATAACTTTAGTCTTAAGGTTTCCGAAACTACGAATAATTATTCGAAAGAATAATTATGTCTTTTCCCCATGCATTTTCTTATGTAAATTTGAGGCCTCGACAGGCATATAAGAAATGGACCGGTCAGGTGCCTGAATCACCAGGCGATATGACCTGGGAACTGGCCCCGGACAGTCTTATCAGTACGAGCGTACCATGCAGACGTGTTACTGGATATTGATTGTTATAGAGATTCTTATGACAATAGTTTACTTATTAAAGCTCTATTTATATTAAACAACTGGATTATAATTTATAATCAACGGCTATTCTAACAAATCAGAAGTGGGATACCATAGTTAGAGCAATAATTGTGAAAATAACACCAATTAACAACAATGGCGCCCAAGAAAAGAACAAAGAAACAACTGGAAATATCAAATCTAGGAAGCTGACAAAAGTACTTGAGATAATGGTATCAAGGTTATGTACTAGGGATCAAAACTGTTTGTTTTTGAGGTATTAGTGATGGTTAAAAAGAGATCTTATAATTTTGGTGAGTAAAAACTTGTCGAGATTATTATTTACAGTCAGTACACGACAAGAATATAGTACTGGTATGCATAATTGAGGTTTGCAATCCTATTTGCAAAACAATTGTCAAATTTAAATCGACTTAATGTGTTGTTGTGTTTGTTTTTATACCGAGAGACTTGCACACTGAAGTCGATGGATGCTGGATGCATTTTGAATGTAGCCGTGCTCCTTCAATTGTTAATGGGAGTCAGTATGATCGAGCGGTTTCTGGAGGATTCTGCTGGTACTGGATGCGAGCCCGTCGTATTGAGGAGCTGGGATGTTCTTTAACATTGGAAATGTATGCATTGTTGGTACCAGTGCCGAGACGGAGTAAGATAACAACAAATGCTTGTGAAGGTTTTAAAGTTTCTAAACTAGTTTTGTTTTACATGATTTGAGGTATGTTGTAAGTTTCGCAGTTTGTATACGCTCAAAATGTTTTTGAAGGTTTTAAAGTTTCTAAACTAGTTTTGTTTTACATGATTTGAGATATGTTGTAAGTTTCGCACTTTGCATACGCTCAAAATGTTTTTGAAGGTTTTAAAGTTTTTAAACCAGCTTTGTTTTACATGATTTGAGGTATGTTGTAAGTTTCGCACTTTGCATACGCTCAAAATGTTTTTGAAGGTTTTAAAGTTTCTAAACCCAATTTTTTTTGATTTTATGTTTTTGAGGTAGTGTTGTAAGTTTCACACTTTGCATATGCTCAAAATGGTTTTGATGGTTATAAAGTATTAAATCCCATTTTTGTTTTCTAGTTTTGAGGTAGTGTTGTAAGTTTCGCACTTTGCATACGCTCAAAATGGTTTTGATGGTTATAAAGTTTTAAACCCAATTTTTGTTTTCATGTTTTGAGGCAGTGTTGTAAGTTTTGCATCTTGCCTACACTCAAAATATATAGTGGTTTCAAAATTCTTAAATCCGTTTCTTTACATGTTTTGAGCGGCCTGAGGACAGCCCGCGGAGCAGGATGGCCGAGTATAAGAAATGGACCGGTCAGGTGCCTGAATCACCATGCAGGCGATATGACCTGGGAACTGGTCCCGGACAGTCAGTACGAGCGTACCATGCAGACGTGTTACTGGATATTAATTGTTATAGAGACTCTTATGACAATAGTTTACTTATTAAAGCTCTATTTATATTAAACATTGGATTATAATTTATAATCAACGGCTATTCTAACAGGCACCATTAAGAATCAAAATTTCGAAAAAAGAAAAAATACGTGTCCGCTTTTTTTGGATTTGGAAACGATTTGGGGGGATCGTTGCTTTCTAATAAAAAATAGCCAATTTGAACCACCCTAGTGTACCTATTTATAATACTTTTAATTAATAATATTCTGTGACTATCCAACACGTCTTGATCGAAACTATGTTTTACTAAACACTGGACTTTGTCGACTTCCAGTTACATCGGTCTACAAACTGTATCCATAATTCCTGCTGGGCCGGAATCTTTGGAAACCTACATTTAGTTGTTAAATAAACCAAAAAATAAGTCAAATTTTATTGAATACGGGCCAGTTCATTGTCATTTGACGGACATGTAACGTCACTTACCGATGAAACGTAATTCCCGCTGATTTATTGCAGCCAGGACCCGTTCTGCTGCGACAGCTTCGTACATCACATACTGTCATGGTAATTAGTTATCAAAAAATACTTATAGCGCACTAGAAACCACTTAAACCTATATAATGTATCGGCTTGTCAATTTGACGTTATGGAACTAACGGACGGTATGATTTGACATAAGGTGATCCCAATTTGAAGCTCATATGATTCCTCCTCTTTTATACTATCTCGATGGAACAAATATACATTGCATTTACTTAACTGATGTCAAATGTCAAAAATTCAAACTATTTAAAGTACAAAAAATAACGTAGCACTATTTACGTCGTCAATTGTGTTTCAGAATTAACTTTACGGACTTAATTAGTCGGGTTAATTTCGATACCTATTCGGCGCGGTGTTCAAACACAACATATTGGAATGCTTCTTAATTCTTTGAAAGTGCTATACCAGAATCAAATTTCAAAGTTAAGAAAAATAAATGAGTATTGTATTAATTTTTTTAGCATAACAAAATCAAAGGCCCTTCTTCTCCACCGTTAAAGCTACAAGAAATGACGCAGCTACAAAAATAAGCATTTTTTGTAATCCATGAAAAACGGTATACTTTGGCAACTGAGTGAATTTGTTGTGTTTACATCCTGTTAAGAATATTAACCTAGGATACACCCTGTATCCTAGGCATCTCCAGCATTGGCCCGTTGGAAATTTGGCCGACTACATATACATTGCATTAATGAAGTTCTCCATTTTTACATACCAATATACATACCAATATTTTTGTCATATTGTGTTACGGGACATATTCAGTCACAATGAAATGCAATTGGAACTTTGATTAAGGACTGGTTAACATTGATGTAAAACGAATCCAATTTGTACGCAGTTCGAATTGCATGGGATTACATTGTTACTCGCGCATTTCCCTCTTCCAATTTGTTCCAACAGTAGGGGAATAAGAGTCGAAAACGAGATATACAAATAATGTTGATTATTGCGAAGAAAGTGATCGACATTATGGTATATTAAATAAAATATGAATTTACTTTGGATACGGCTTCTACTGAATACAGAATATTTTTATAAATAATATTAAGTTTCTTATTTAATTACGTTCTTTCATAATCCATCTTACACAATTCACAACAGCTTATTGCTGGTCGAGTAGAAGTAATTCTCCAGAATGAACCCTCCTTGAGTTTCGCCATAACAAGCATCTCTCGCGTGCGCTTAGCACGTGACAATCTCCGAAATTAATGCCCCCTCCCCTATCCTTTAACCACTCCACTAGATGGAGCTGAACACGTATTCGACCACGATAATTACGTCTTAAGCTGCGATTACTCGGTATGACTCGAAGGATTAAACCTGCACCGGAGGATTAGCTGCAAAAAGTTGAACGCCGTTATTTACGAGAACCGCCACCAGTGGGCGGTCGTACTCCACAATAAAGCCTCCACGCCGGCTCCCCGGAAAATTGTTTCTAATTGCCTGACCGTAAATTTCTTTGAATTGTTTGGCGGGACCCGCTTTCTCTCTCTCGGAGAAAGTGTTTCAGGAAACTTGCCCCAATAACTCAGCGCCGGACAAAAAGTTCGCCCCCGCATGCTATCTTTGTTATCTGGGGCGTTTCTAGATTGGGGTGGGTCTTCCTAGAACTTAGAGTCCCGAATGACAAAGGGCTTAAGCGTTTCGGAAGGTGTACGGCCAGATATTGACCTGATAGCTACAATCGCGTGTTTGGGTAGTTTGGGCGATTAATTCTAATTTAGGTACCTAGCAGAAAACACTAAACATTTTTCGTGATGTAGGGTATGAATCCTCATTTCCAATTAGGGTCAGATGGTCATTCCTTGCTTACCACAATTTTTTGGAAAACGCCTTTTCTTAAAATTTCGATTACTCCGCACATCAGTGGTGGTTTTCGTAGATATTCATTGTTTTTATAACAGTACTCTTAAATTGAATGGAGTATATGTCATATCACTTATTTCCACATGTATTTAAATGGCACACAAATGGCGAAGGCGCCGGTACATACATTGTTCGCAAATATTTAAAAGTAACATACTTCAATATAATACTTGCAAAATGGGGATTTTAATAATAACAATACTAGAGATTTTATTGTTATTATCTAATAATACATACAAAATACATTAAATTTCATAACTTAAAAGCCAGTGAAAATGAATCCGGGTTCAAAAGTAGCATGTCAGATTTTTGGTGGTATCGTCACCGCAAATATCTTTGCAATATTCTCTTAACTGACAAAACATTCAGAGAAGTTAAACAACAAGTTTAGGTTTAAATTGAGATCATTTTGAAGTACAAAATTCCATAAAAAATGTCAATATCTCATAAACCTTAATATACATACTTTGTATCATAGTATTATAGGTGAAAAATAGTTAAATAGGTGAAAAATTTATATCAAGCTACCAAATATCCTGTATTATAGAATCACTTCGTCACCACTGTCGGGTGTCTTTCAGAGTCCTTTATCTGTATCATGGGATGAATAGAGGTAGGAAGTTGACATTTGGCATAGTTATAAATCTTATTAACCTGCATATATTCCAATACTCATTTTTTAAAAAATGCCTACCTTTTTATATAATAATAATATATACTAATAATACTGATATAACATTTCGGAACAATTAACAAAAATCATAAACGATAGGTAAGGAATTCACCTTTTTGCAACAACATTTAATATAAGTACCTACATAATTATTTAAAGTAACAACAGATTATTCTTAAGAATTACAAAATAACTAACAATTAGCTTAACAATTTAAAAATCAAAATTCGTAGCAAGTAAAATATATTATCTTAATAAATAAAGGGTATTCTTAAGAAATAAATGTTTTTAATATTTTAAATATTTCAGAAGGTGCGAATTTCATTGTTAAATACGCCATCATCAATATAATGTCCTCTGAATATGTACTTATTAAATTTGTGGTGCAGTTTTCATAGTTTTTTTGAGATGTTACTTTATTAATATGTAATTTCCTATTTCTTTTTCTAACATTACCTAAGATTCCGATTCCATATCATCAAAAAATACAAGTATTCCGAATGCATTCTGCTATATCAGTTTTAGCAAGAATAAACGCACCGTGTCAATATCTGGCCCTCAAAGTTTAGAAGAGTAACGAAATAAAAGGTTTAGGAAAAGACTTAAACTAGAAACTTGAATGACTTTGAATATACAGGGTTATGTATTTGTAAGAAGTAGACCAAATTCAATTTTTTTAATATAGTGTCCTGTATATTTTCCGTTATTTTAAAAATACTCTGTGAATTACAAATTGAACTGTGAAAACCGCATTTCCCTGAGGTCAGTGGTGTAAACGTACCCAGACGATTAAATGTTAAAAGAAAGCAATTAAACAATGTTAAAAGGATTTCTACCGCGTCAATAGCTCGTTCGTCGTTTTTGAAAACGACAAGTTATAAATACGAAATACCTTTAAATATAAAGTGTGTTTCATTTCTAAGCATTTCAAATTTGTAGCTTAAGCAATTTACTAAAACTTTTATTGGTATCGTTTTGAGAAAGAAATGTATTCAGTGGTTTCACCGTTTTTTTATAATAATCAGTGTGTGATAATAAGCACTTTGAAAGATTTACAGCATTTTGCAGACTGCTAAAACTGAATCCACTCTCTGTGGGGCCCCATAGGAAGACTATTCTAAAGTTCAATTTGATATTCTTACTACGGTAATTTATTAATTACCTAATTAATTTATAGTTTATAAAAGACTAATTTTGGTCCCCAACTTGGAGGGGTAAAAGTTTGATCGCTACATGAGATGTCCTTAAATTTTGTAGTATGGGTATTTTTTAAGTTGGTACATCAAAAATATATTATATTGTTTTATTTCACAAAGTTTATTCACGAGATTATCATAAAACGCACGTCAAAACCTTCCCTCCCATCTATTTCCTAATCTAAGGTTTTAATTAATAATATTTAGCAACTAACAAAATTAATGGGAAATAACTACGTTTTTCAATTATATTTTCTTTACAAAATACGACATTCTGAATGTGTTTTTACAAACAAAATATCTTTGTTATAAATGACAAGAAAAATAATGATTTCATATCTAATACATTTGCGTGTTTATTACTGCTTACATTCTGTGTTCAGCTAATTTTAAATATGGTAGTTGGCACGAAACTATACTTTCCGGACAACTACTACAAGTACATTTAAGCTAAAATCTGATTATAGCAGCACGTAGTAAACCGAAACTCTGTGAACTCCCATCAAATACATCCTTCGTATAAGTCCTCCAGGAAGTTAACTCCTTAATTCCAAGTTGTTTATGAAATCGTTGAACAAGTTCGCAAACGCCCCGAAGAGTTTAGATTTATGCGTGTATATTCCGTGTAATGCCTCACCCCTTAAAATAATAAATTCAGTTCGTTCTTGTATCAAATAGGTTAAGTTCATTTTGAATTTCCCGACATGTTGTTGTTGTAACTAAATCCGATAATAACGTATATTCCCGAAGCTGCAATTAAATCGGATAGAGGCTTTCGGGGAGGAGTTAATCTTTAATTGCTACAAATTACCGGTGACAGCTCTAATTTGCTCCCAGTGCCATCCGATACATCCACAACAAAGGATTACCAAGCGACACAAAGGATAATGGTAGGCTCTGTATATAAATCACATCCGGTCCATTCCATTCGGGAATTCTATCCAGTACGGTATTCAGCAATTTGTATATGAAAATGCTATAAATAATTGAAATATATTTGCACGATATTGTAAATTATTGTTATTCTGTACGCGGTATTTATTAAGCGGAATGAAAATAGTTCATACCTACCCATAGTATTCGCTGTTAAATTAAATATTTCTTGGTAAATTACGCATGACCTACTAATAATTGCCGGATGTCGCATAACTGGACTGACAATCTGAAAAGGGTTGTATGGTGTATCGATATAATTTCAAAATGTAAACTTAATAAAATCCTTGGTGTCGAATAAGGTGTTTGCTTAGACATTTGGTATAACGAATAAAATAAATACATATTTTCTTTGTCCAAAAATTACTGCCCTCATGCTATACGACTTCTTTGGGAACGATACAAATTGAGAGAGATGTAAATTATCATGATTAGCTGTTATTAGCAACAGTGTTTAATGGTGACTAACCTATTAATTATTGTAACTATATGCGTATATATATATATATATGCGTATCGACCGCGAAAGATACACATTATTGTGACTATAAAGGAAAACCGTGCTTTTATTGGGTTATTAGAGCTTCAAATAAAAGTGCCAACTAGCTAGACCCTTTCATTTATTCCAATATTTCGCCAGTACTTTTTTTTTGTTTACTTCAGGGCAGTAAAAACAAAATTACACAATACCTGAACATGACAGCAATACAATTTAAAAATGGATGAAACATACCAAATAACAGTCTCAAAACAAAGTCACAATAATCGATGATAACGGCATTTAACAGACAAATACAGGGTTGAATGTACCAGTGCAAACGTTCAACCAAGACTGAATGAAGTCGACAAGGTGTTTCTTGTTAAGGAGCTCCTACACGCAGTGCCAACGTCTCGCCAACGTTGGTGATGTGACGCGCTGCGCGTAGTGTGCGCATTCTCTTCGCCAACATTGACCAACGTTGGTATTGGGCGCAAGGTATTTCTGTGTGTCGTAGAAGGCTCGTAGCGTCCCGTAGAGAATTAAAAATGAACGATATCATTGCTGTTGCAGCAGCTCCCATTATTTTAAGCAGTGCATTGTTGCTTAGAATTAAAAAAGGGAACCCTTGAAAGAGGACACTGTTTAATAAGGTTGTTAAATATTAAACATGTTTTTCAGTCATTATTTATACAGTACGTTCGAAAATATTAAATACATTAAGGACTACAAATATACAGCAATACAGGGAACAAAATTATCTAGTTTTTTATATTTGCCACGTGACATTAAAAAAAATCCCTTTTTATTTTCTTTATGTTTCAAGCAACAAATGCGGAATAAGATGGGATAAGATCTGATACACTGAGTGGTCTATATTTTTATGCAGGACCCTGTTAATTTGTGTCGTTTCTTTATATAAATATTTCATTTCAGTCAAATCGATGAACTCATAATTTTGATTTAAAATATAATTTATATAATAAAACTGAAATTATTTATAATAAGATACAAAGAAAAATTGAGAACCCTTACATACACGGAGTTTTAATTATAGATATTAAAACTCCGTGTATGTATATTATGTAGGTATATTTATTATCAGCCCAATATTTTTAGTAACAGATATACTTTTTGATATTTTTCTGATAATCAAAATAAGGAAAAGCATTCAGTATAGTTTTTAAACTTTGTTGAATACATTAAATACATCAGATTATTTAAATTTGCCGCTTAAAACTAATCTATAAATTGTTAATTAATAAATAGTTAATTGTTGTTAATTATATAAATGCAACTTTGTTTGATTGTAGTCAAGATTGTAGGGAAGAGGGTTGACCGCAGTCCTTGGACCCCTATACCGTATGACTCCCCATCGTGTGTAGATTCATATCCCGCTTCCCTCCAACCCCCTCCCTCACCTCTCCCACGCCACCCTAGCGAATAAGGTTGACCGCAATCCCAGAACCTAAATACCGTATGCCTCCCCATTGTGTGCGAATTCATTTTTAAAATTTTAATGATGACGTCATTTCTGGAAAACCCGAAAGTCATACTAACCTCAAGACCATCCCAAAAATTGGCATTTTCTGTCTATTAACACAACGTTCATTCCTTCGGCGTCAAAAACAAAAAATAAACAAACGTACCTATGCCGTGGGTCATCCCTTATAACGACGTCAATATTGTCTTCAGAATATTATTTTATTGCTTGTTAATTTATTGTAACTGTAAGGTTAATATAATGCTTACAAGAACCATAATTATTGTGAATAAATTTACAAAATATTAAACATAGTTTTCATGTTTTTACATTTGGGCAATAAGGCATTTGGGCAAATAATAAATCATCATTGTCCTTAAAGTACGTACAAACATAAATAATGCAGTATATATGATAAAACATAGATAGATAACTAAACTTTTCATCGGTAGTACGTACAATGCTTAAACAGAATGAAATAAAGCGGACAAGGTCGACATATTGGCGATGTGCATTGGCACAGTTGGGTCCCGCTACGCGAAGCACTCCGATGGCCAATGATGGCCCCTATTGGCACTGCGTGTGGGAGCACCTTTATACATTTTAAACTGCACACAACCGGCAACATTCGAATTGTGGCAAATAAATTAAAAAAGTAAAATTAACAACCTGAACAAACTGAACAAACTTTCAAAGGACTCCACTATACCACAATGATACACATGACAAAACAAAACAAAATGACGACACGAAAAGGACAATCTTACATCCTCTTAAAAAATCAATTCGCTTATATCAGCTACACCTATGGTGGTACTATTTGCGTCAGTTGAGTTACTATAATCTAAATTTAGTAAAACATTGTAACTATTGCTCAAATTTTCTTTGCCCGATCGCAAGTTCATGGCATTACTCGTCCAATCATCAATCCGTCCAATCATTTTATTCCAATCATCTCAAAAAAAAAGGCTTTTATTTATGGCATGCTAAAGCGCTGGTTAGTTTATTGTTTCTAATGTCAAGTCTGTGGTGGCTCATTCTTGTTTTCAACTAATTGCCGGTTTGGCCTACATAACTAGCATTGCAATCCGCACACGGCACACAATAAACGACATTGGACATATACTCTGATGGAGTTTTCTGTTTTAGGTTACTAAAGAAACTCCCCACTGTGCAGAGATTGTAGTATTCAATTCTCAAATTTTTAGTGCAAAATATTCGAGGGATGAGGTGCGAAAACCCAGGTATGAAAGGAAACCTTCTATAAACAGTAGGATCACTCCTGGTCGGGGCATGTGAGTGTGTATCTGCTAAAAATGGATCATAACTTTTTCAAGTTTGCTGCATGACTTTATTCCACGTGTCAATATGTAGGTAATTAATCGAGTAGTCACCTTTTTACGTCTCGTAGCGAGAAAAAAGGAAAACGGATATTTGTATCGACTATCTATGTAGGATTTGAGATACATAGGAGAAAAACGCCGCGGAAAAATTATTATTAACTTTCACAAAAATTTTTCTGATTTCTTCATATGGTAGGTAATAAATAGTCGTATCTACTCAAAAACGCTGTATGGCTTTCTTCGTGGCAAAGAGCCCCTTGATCACAATAATTTGTATCTACCACAAATTACATAAATTTGTTGCAGAAAAATGATATTAATTTTTACAAAAATTGTTAATATCTTTCTCTCATACACCAAATTGTAATTAATTAGTTAATGGGATTTTACTCTTAAATGCTGATCGATGGGGAACAGCCTCCAAATGACGATATTTTGTAGAACACAGAAATTCATATTTTGTTTGTCAGTTAGCCAAATGTTTATAACTTAGTCAAACCTTATTGCACAACTTTCCATCACACACCAAGGTAGGTAATTAGTTGGGATAGTCATATATTAATGCCGTTTTCAACAGTATTGCTCCAAGGCGAGTAACCCCTAAATAACTATATTGTACTTATATTGTGTGCCTTCAACTGAACACGGAATATTTTGCCACCCACATTTTTTCATATTGTGTAGTATTACGGCGAAATGAATAGCTATATATTCAATGGATTAACAGTTAACTTACCAACAATAATAAACAAATACCTCAAAGTGAGCTCCATTGGCCTCCAAATAAGATTCTGTACGGTGCATAGGCGATCGCCAGATTTAAGGGAGGGCTGACTGGGCGGCAGCCCTGGGGCCCTCGCCAAAAATGGGACCCCACCAAAATGAAATAAAACAAACAATATAAACAATTAATTTTAAAATAATAATGTTCTGGTGGGCCCAAATAAAATCAGCACCGCAGTTTAACACTTTTATTGTAGGCGGGCGTTCAAAGTTAAGTACAACTAATGTAACCAGAAATTTCAAACCGAAAGTTTTCTACCAGTGATTGACCAATTTCTTATCTCGTTGTGTGAAAGGCTTTCTGCATATGAATTGGTTTATTCCCGATTTGGTTTATTGAGTTGCTGAAATACTGCAATTCCAAAGAAATGCGTGATCAGTGATCACTCAGCAGAGAGGAGGGAAATAAGCAAATAATTATTAATAGCAGGAATGTAAAAGCGTAATTTACCGGGTAAATTATCAAATAAATTACCGAAATTTAAGAATTTTTAATTAACGTAATTTACGACTTAAATTACCTATGGTAATTTACCGTCAGCATATCAGTCATTTATAATGATATTTGAAGAGTGTAAGTTCTAAAGGGTCTAAGTGCCAAAAACTTGTAATGGAGATAATTAAATTAAATTGTCCTGGTAGTTAATAACTACCATTTTAGCTTTGCAATATTTTTTGTTTGTGAAACAACTTCCTTCGAGTAAGACTCCTAGGAAAAACTAAGAAAAAACTAATAATTTTTACTGTAAAAATAAAATGAAAGTGGAAAATCGTAAAATGGTCTGTGCCTCATTATGTATTGCTGAAAAGGGTCTAAGTCCGTAACATATATTACTGGGATAGGGTAAAAAAGAACAAAATTTTAAGAACATACCGGTTTTCTTGCAAAACAAATGCTTAAATTTACATATACATATTAAACAGCACAAACTTGAGTAGCTAAAAAAAAGTAAACAATTTTGTGGTGCACACGAATTTGGTCTGGTTAGGTTGTTTGTATTAGTTGAGATGTTTTGTAAAAAAAAAAACTGTAATGCTTGAGTGGGATATAATCTTGCATAGCTCTCAAATCTTTTAGTTTTGCTGCGGTTAGGCGATTTTTACATTCCAGCTGAGGTATCGGGTATGAACGGATATCCTGAATACGCTTTCCGTTCTTTATTACATTGCAGATTGCCCAACCTTCTGCTTAACTAAAAGTTTTCTTTACTTTTACCTGTCCAGGATTTTCGGATGTAATTCGGATCCAAGAAGCTTTAGAAATTTGTAGGGTTGAAGTATATATGAATGTATCTGCGAACTTCTGCAGATCCTTAAAATCGCTCTCAACCAAGTTTACAACATCAAATGGATTATTGTGACGAGCTTATTTTATCATAGTCTCTATATCTGACGGTACAAATAACTTACAAACTCGTTTGCGCTTCTCTATCTGGGCGAAATCCCTATCACAGGGAAGGTACGAATGCCCACTTACCAAGAATTTTTGGTCTATTTGGGAAAACTTGCCTATGGCAACTAAATATATAAACATCATCAGCAGAATCCTATTTTTATTCTGCCCAATACAGTTATCACTACAGATTATTAGTTTCGTTTTTGTTGCAAACTTGGTTACTAAAAGAAGGATTTTCAAAATTGCAGATCCGATTTCACAACCTCCTCTTCCCGTTAGCGACTCATTCCAAAGACACATAAAGGCACTATCAGTATCGGCCAAATGTATGCCCAAATTATAGCATAGCAGCTGACGGCTGTAAAACATCACTATGAGTGAGGGTTGGTATAAAGATCACTTGCTCCAAATCTACTGAAACCACTATATTGTCAGAACAAAAAAAAACTTACAGATTCGAGATGCTGTTTCGCAGGTTTTAACTCCCCTCGATACGTTCTGTACTCTAATCCACGTGTTTTTAAACGTTTTCGTTCTTTTTTTACACTCTCTGAAACCTTTGACCTTCTTTTTCGCTCCATTTTTAGGTAAAAATGATACGAGATTCGACCGGTACTTAGACCCTTTAGAAATAAATTACGCTGGCACATACAGCGAGCGCCATCTTTCACACACTATTTGAAGATCTAAATTATTGCTGGCACTAACTAAACCTTCGTAGTATTATTAGGCATGGCATTTAGACCTTTTGTACATGTATAACTCAAAACATACGAAATTGGCACTTAGACCCTTTAGAAGTTACACTCTTCATTTATACAACTGACATTTATAATAATTTCAAAAGCCTGAAAAATGTTTAACTTCACCTGCCGACTGATATTATTTGTGAAAATAGAGGGCAATACTGGGAAGGGTGAGATCGATTCGGCGGAAATAATAACGCAAAGATTAACTCAGAATAAAATTATGTACTATCGAATTCATGATTCAAAGAAATGTTCCGGCGAACTCGAAGAAAAATGATCATTGTTTGTAAAACCGAGTGTTGTTGTTCTGTGAGTCGGTAATGAGCTAGTTCTCTAATATAGTTATGCTGTTATGCTGTTAAACAGTATTTTTATTGTAGTCCTTGTTTTCATTTTAATAATGAATTAGTACTACTAAATCAGAGATGCGTGGTTATCTACAAAATAATGACTTTTATCTACCACTCACATATTAATACGTTCATTGCATACATATCTATAACTAGCATGGTACACACCGATGAATATGATGATAATAGCTTCATTATTCAAACGAACTGTCATCATTATACGAAAGTACTGTCAAGTTTGTCAAAACCTACGTGATTGACAGGTAATTGACCTCGCCACCATTGACAAACACATTTAAAATATATTATATGAAATGGAATTTAGGAGTCGTAGTTAAAACATCGTACTTGACTTGCACATAACGGATATAAATTGCTCGCATGTTTATGAACTTCATGCTCGCGATTTATATCCTTGATTATGTGCTCGTCAAATAATATACTATAAGGTTGTACCTACCCAACTTTGTTATTGACGTAATTTGTTGTGATTTTTAATTTCTAATTACTTGATAATTTAATATTTCAAATTAATAATTTTAATTTCAGCTGTAATTTACCGGCAAAATTAATTACTGAAACATCCCTAGAGATAGCTAGATATCCACAAAATAATTACTTATTTACGACAGATTTTTATTAACATAAGTAGCGATCATACCTTACAGTGGTCGGTATAACGCCGTATGTCATACATATATGTAAACCTGTTATAAACTTACCATGTTTTTTTGGGTTCAATAAATAAATAAATAAATGCCTGTCTTTAAAGGCCACTGCTGCGTTTTCCTAGGGTACCACAGCTTTTCTGCCCAAGGGCCCCCACTGTCCTAAATCCGGCGCTGGCGCATCCAATTTGCGCTTAAACAGCGGCGTCTAATGTCATCATAAAGTCCACGAGCGACCGCAGCTTTCTGCCCAGATCCTCCGTAACTGGTGAAATTGTCCACATTGCTTACAGAAAATAACAAAAACCGATATGGACAACCATGAACGCAAACGAAATACACACTAGACTTCACATGGTTCAGCTGATAGTGGAGTAGGTCAACTGCTAGTCTTCCTAAAAATGTGAGGTGTAAAATTCTGCATTTTCAGTATTTTATTACCCAACTCTGGTATCAGAATGAGATGAAAAGTGAATTCTTAAAAAGCAATTATCAAGATATAAAACCCCTATAAATGATTGAATTTCAGTGTTTGGATTATATTGTGAATATCACAAAACAAGCTTTATATAGATAATAGAATGTATTGCATAATTGTTCACATCAGGCCCACTCCGCTCAGGAATTCTTTCAATTCTAATCGTTGGGCATTGGGCAATTTGTACCTACATCAAAATGCAATAATTTAACCACAGCGGACATACATTTTGTTTTACATTTGTCACATATTAGTGCAGGAATTAATTATAATTATAAAATATTTGTCCGGTGTGATTGTATTACCTATGCGATAATATAAATATTTCTGTTGATAAATTTCGTGGGACAAATTAATTATGTGTAAACTAACAGCGAGAAAACACAAACATAGCTGGCAATAATAATGAAATATAGTTGAAATATGCAGTATGTCGCTTATTCTATTGCAAATTAATATTTTTTCGGTAATTTGTCTGGTTGTTGTTTATTATTCAATCTTGTATTTGCTTGTTTCTGGTTATTTTTAACTATAGTGTATTAGCATATATGTTTTTAACAAGCAAAGTTAAAAGTTTTGCGATTTTCTCCATATAATCCATATAGGTTTAGTTTCCTATGTCCCAATCTTTCTAACTATATTTGACTTTGATGCCATACATGATAGTATTACATTTTGTTACATTTTAACATTTTGTAATCTTAGTCAGCATTATGAACTACAACCAAATTTAATTAAGGAAAACCAAACCTAATAAACAAAATCGATTACATTTAGTACATTCCAAAATTTTCAAAATGGTAAATTATGAAAAATATTCGCAGCAGTTTTGTTGCATAAACATAATACACTTGTAGTAACTCTACATTTCAATATTTTATTCGCAGGGACCGCATAAAAGTATATATATATTTTCAGTCGTTGGCGTTCAGTAAAAAAACGGGTCACAATATTTTCTACGCAAGCTGTATGTGCCGTGTTATTTACGATTATGGCGCAACAATAAAAGTATTACTACTGGAATTTATACTAGCCGCCTATATATGTTATCCATCTGACGTTTCATTTTCGAATTGGACAATTTTACAATAACTGTATCCCGGGGTAAAAGCTATTTCACAGAAGTATGTTTATTGGTGTATAAAATACTTAACTACAAACATAAATTAGATAGGCACAAACAACAATCTAAAGCAAGATATAAACAATACAATTATCTGATGCAAATGTCAGTAGAGGTTTGCATTTTCATTACATATAATTTTTAAATTGACGATATGCTATATTGCCAGAAAAACATACTGTGCTAGTGTACTAGTTCATAAAAAAGTTTAATTAATGTTTATGAAACAAAAAAAAAGACTTTTCCGAGTTTAGATTAGTTATATGTATGTACTTTAATTCGTTTATCAAATGCAGGGCCAAATACAGAGAAGTGATGTTAACAAAAATAGTTGTTATTAAACAGTTTAATGACGGACGTTGATTTTTTATAGTTGGCTGTTTCTGACAGTCATACTTAGGTGGATGTCTACTGTTATTAGTAGAACAATCTAGTCCGTTTTTCAAAATATCGGTACAGAAAATATCTGAGACCCCATTTATCCGAACCAAGAAACTGGATAACAAAAACAAAAAGCAAGATAATAGTGATTACACCTGTAAGAAATGTCAGAGAAATTGGTCAGAGGCTCGTAGTCCATATGCCCTGTACCGTTTTAGAAACCTATATGGTGGATTATTTTTGGGGGTGGTACTTACACCATACCACTTCTAGATGCATAATTTCATTGGCTTTGCGAATTTGCAAATTTGTATAATATTATTAATCCAATTTGAAACAAAACCACTTCATGGATTTCTTAAAAAAGTAAGGTTAGTCCTTAAAACACCTATCGTTTGGTATGGGATTGATTGAAAATATAAATCATAAACGGTTATTAGCAGTTCAATTACTCAACTGTACTTTTTTGATTACCACCTGCCATTTTAGGTATAAAAATAATAAAAAAAAAATTGAAGTTTGCTGAATTTTTGTATACATCTTCTTCATTTTTGGTTTTTGCAAATATTTGGCTTCTCGCGAAGAATAATAAACTTATTATAAAAATGTAGCTTATGAAATTCTCTAAATTTGTTTCTTTTAAACAACCCGTTTTGCGGAAGAGTGCAGTTAAAGTCGGCATTGACTGTGTAAAGTACTACTTCCTGTTCAAAGTACTAAGTAGAGATCACTTCCAGATAACAGTGGTATTATCAGTTGATTTTTTGATGGGTTTCTCTATGATGTTCAGTAGAAACATTGCCTTTTTCCACTTTCGTATAAGTATTTCAATTAATTTGCTTTTGTTTAGTCACTCGTGACCATTAATTTTTTAATGGTCACGTAAATTTTTAAGAAATATTTCTGATTTCAAGTAATATAGTATAAAAACAAATTAAATTAAAAAAAATTAACACTAATCGAATACTTGTCTGGCGAGGTCGAAATAATACATCTTTCTTAGTAAAGAATTTTATAATCTACAACTTTTAACCTCTACAACTTTTACAACCTCTGTTGAGTATAAAAAATATCAAAAATTAAGAACTAATCGATAACTTGTACCATTTTGAATAATATAATTGAACGTTTATGCGGATTGGAACAATATGCTTCCACTTAGCTCTAAAACTATTGACTTCAAACGTTCTTGCCTGGCAAGGTCAAAAACTTTATTATTTGGGATCTCACTATGTACTAAAATACCAAATCTTGACCTATTTAGTTTCCTTTTTAATCTGAAATGGACTATACATGAACAATTAATTTTATATATTGTGCAAGGACGTTGTTTTCCTGGATACGACCGGAGTAAATTGGAAATGAACAGCTGCCGATTCGAAATGGTGGATGCGCCAGAGAAGCAATTGTTTTTTTAATTACAATATAATTGCAACTCAATTAACATTGCGTATTCACTTCCTAAGTATGTTTACATGTAGTAATATGGTTTCCATCAGAGCACGTTTGATTCGAGCACGTGTTCTAGACTCAACAGTTAAACCGCAGTCTAGGTGGCGGTATAATGCGAATGCGCATCATTGTGTACCAATTGTGTGTGTTTGAATCCGTGTCTTGACGCGGAATTGAACACGAAGAGACCCGCGAAGTGTGCGCATTGAGCGCTCCGGCAACATGTTCGTGCAAGCAGTACATACGTATTACGTTACGCTCCAGATCGTATGTGCTGATGGAACAATGGCGCGACACCAGATGGCGTTGTTAGCCGACCGAAGCAAATTCGGATAAGGTTTACAGCTTTTGCATGACAAATAGCCACCTTATTGTAAATCTGCGCACCTATTTACAAAGGGATGAGAGGAGAAGTGATGGAATTAACGAATTGAATCAGTTGCCAGCGTTAAAATTGATTTACTAAATACAAAGCATGGATTATTTAGATAGTGTTGCAAACGTGCTGCTAAGATACACGAATTTCAAATACCCTTTCTTCTTAAATTAATTCGTCGGTCTATCAGTAGAGCTTTGTATAGTCTGGAAAATTTCAATTGCGTACTTTAATTTGAGTTCACTTTAAAGATTGTTATGGACGCCATGTTTGGTTTTGACATTATTTTGACTTATATTTTCAATTAATTGAAAATTATGACAGAACTGCCTGATTTGTATTGACCCGTATTGAACCGTTGTAATGATTTTTGACTATTAACTACTATTGGAAACCGGAGTATATTTATACCATGTTTATGTTTAATTAATAATATTTCAATTCATGCAGAGTAATGTTTCAGATCTTCTTTGAGCTAGGATTTCAACGCAATTACTTATACATAATTTTTTTTTTAGTTTCCTCCCATTTGTCTGTATAAATAAGCTCAAATACATCAAAGGAATGAAAATTATCAAACAAAAACATATATTTCCATATTCTCCCGGCACCTCCACACTTATTGCTAGTTGTGCTCAGTCAGTAGCTTTGAAGTACGCGGACAGAAAGAGAGCTTTTGAGCGGCAAGCATTATATAAATACGCCATTAAATTGACGAAAACATCAGGAAACACCTGTTTTTGATGCACAGCTAATATATTTTGCAGAGATATTCGGTAAATGTCTCCTACAAAGTGGTCGTTATTTCTTCCATTGCGTTTTATGCAAACTACGTCTCACCTAACCGTACGGGAGTTTCGACAGGTGTGAATATCACGCCGCGCCGGGGGCAAAATTCTTCTCTATGCTAATTTGTAAATGTTTCTTTCTACTGGATTTCCCTTGATAAAAACAGAATGGAAAAGTTTGAATTATTAGTGTTTTAGCACTCTTAAGTTTCTTATTTCGTTTCGTAAATGGATAGTACCTATAGAATAAATGAATGCACAAAGTATAGAAAACAAACTGAGAAACCTTTTTACAAACAGTAGAAGAAGATTTGTTACGAAACGCAGTTGGTGAAGGAGGCTGGGCACAGGACCCATAGCACCTAAGCCTCAGTAGGCCCTTTGTGCAGACCTCCCCTGCTCACTCTGGTTTCGTAAGCCAGTCCAGGCCCTGGACAAAGGCAATGAGACATGGTAGAGGAGCGTTCCGGATTCTGTCCATGGTTGGCCAAGGTTCCCCAAGAGCACTTACCCTCTGGTCTTCTAGGGCGGGGCATTCGCACAGGATGTGTCTTACCGTCTCATCGTCCTGCTCGCAAGCACGGAAGGTGGGAGATACTGACAGATGCAGATTGAACATATGCTTCCGCAATCTGCAGTGACCAGTAAGGAGCCCCGTAATAAGACGAAGTTTGCTTCTGGTTAGCTGCGTGTATTTCCTGGCTTCTTTAATGGAGGGATACTTGATCGTCTCCTTGGCCAGCAATCAGCCTAGTGTGTTGTCCCACCAGTGAAGGAATTCGATATGGGTGATGTCCCTCACCATGTTTCGTAGGGCGGTGTTGGAAGGCAGGAGGAAAGGTTCAGGTGCGATGGCTGCATGCCCTGCGGCTCAGCGTGCAAGTCAATCGGCATGTTGATTACCTTTGTTCTTGGAGTGCCCTTTGATCCAGGTGAGGGTGAGTATGTTATTCCTAGCTGCCGTTACTAGGGATTTGTGGCATTCCAATGCTAGCCCTGAAGTGAAACGACACCTTTCTAGAGTAAGGATGGATTGCCTACTGTCAGTGATAATCACTATGTTTCTGCCTGACTTATTGGATTCGGTGATTATGTCAGTAGCAGTTTTGATGGCGAAAAGGTCCGCCTGGATGCCAGCTCCGATTCCATTCTGTTTCATAGCCATCCGTGTAGACTTTGAGGCTCTTGCTGAGGTCGACCTCGGTGGCCGTGTTGTTGGTAAGATAGGGTTTATAGAAAACATATTGAGGGGGGATGTAATCTGTAGGGCACTCTAAAAGTGAAACGCAGTTAGTAGTATTGACTGTATACAAGGTGAGAAATTTTATTTATTAGAGAACTGAGATTTGGTAATATTGATACCAACTTTAGAAACAGAAGGAAAATTGTCTTCAGTGTTGTCACATAAAACAAGTTTCAGACAAAACTTATCTGGTTTTAAAAGAGCCATGCTATCACATTTCATATGACGTGCTTTTCCAATCCAATTTTAAAGTTGATACCAATATCTTGCGGTACTCTTTAACACTCGCCTGTGATGGCGCCCGTAAGGCCCTACAGTGCTGCCCGCTACCTTGTGCCTAACATTTTTATTTAAATAATATGCAATTCAAGAAGGTACATCGACATAAATTTGTAATTAAGAAAACTTTCCATGGACACCAATTATTAGTTGCCTATGTTTTTGACAGTATGTAGGTACAGTCATTCAAAGGATCCTTATTTTGATGTCGATACATCCTTCAAGTTAAATACTGCCAATTGTGATGAATACTGGTGTAGAACGACTCATTTTGAGAAGATCTTCAGCTGTAAACCATGAAGAGATAGAACATCTTCCTCATTTGCATCATCAGGAATTGCTGGAGGAGTAAAGAAATTCAAGAAGGAATATATTTCTATATTTTTGCATTTTCTTGGCTATTTTTAGGCTGATATTTTTGCCCTTTATTCCCGTTACTATTGTAGCCACGGCACCTGCTAATTTCAGGAAAATATCTCCAACCCTGTGATAACGTACCCGAAACTATGGTCAATTATCCCAATTTTTGCTACCTACTTGCTGATTTAAGGAAAATATAAACTAACTTTAATCTGTAACTTTACATACATACAATTTATTACATTTTGTCTGAGAATATTTCAATCAATCACGGTTCGAGAACATCCCTGACGATTAGGTGCCTAATAAAGACGCAAATAAAGATATTATTGCTCTGGTATATTCTATCATCTTCGCGTATGACCGTCATATAGACGTCTTTATAGTGGGCGATAAAATGTTATGCGAACACGAACAAGTACACGTACATGTCGTCGGTAGTGACGGATTCGTTGAAATAAATTCATACGCGAAAGAATGACCCTAGCTGTAATGCAGTCATAAAATGTTACAGCCCTCTGAGATTATTCTAGTTAGATGAAAATTGTGATGGTTAAGTGCTGGGAACATGATTTCTTACTGGTTTTATGTCGCGAGATGGTGCAGGGAAAATTAAGAAGACACTCTTACGTAACAAGGAACTTTAGTTTAATTGGACACTCGGTTGAGTTATGACATGACGGAGAGTTTAGAGATCGTTTTCTTGATAATATGATGCTATATAATGAGTTGCTTCGTGTTCTGGTGGATACAGAGTTTTATGAAATATATTGTAGGAGACCGTATTTTTCTCAAGTGAATTTTAATCCACTTCTTACTCCTGCATTAACTGGTACTATACAGAGCGTAACCGAAATGAGTGTAGTAATTTCTAGGGATTATATATCTTGATACTTGGAGTTAAAAAATAAAATAATTTTTCTCTTTCTGGCAGTATTTGACAGTTCTCGTTTTTAGGTAGACTAGTAGTACTTGACCTTCTCCGCGATCAGCTGGGCCGTGTGTAGTCCCGTGTGTGAATTTCGTTTGTGTTTCTGGTTGTCTGAGTAGGGTTTTGTTATTTTCTGTGATCAAAATAAATAATTTCGCAAGTAGTCACTCTGTAGGCATGATGCTCATTTATGGGAAAATGTGGGCAGAATCCTGCGGTTGCTCGCAGACTTTATGATGACATTAGACGCTGCTGTTTAAGTACAAATTAGTGGCGCAATACAGAAGCTTGTTTGGAGGCCAATGGTGCTCACTTTGAGGAATTTATTAAATTGTTTGGTATGTGGACTGTTAAGTCATTGAACGTTATTTAGTATGAATTCCATCAAGTCCTAGTACTGGAGATAGGTGCGATGGATAATTTAACAATTAGTGAGTATGTACATGGTGCTCATTTACGGTGAATGCGTGCTGCGGTCGGTCGCAAACTTGATGAAAGTTTGTTGTTTCTCACATGGGGTTATATCACCCCTCCAAAGTATTGCACTGATTTCGTATGCACCTGTATATACAGGATGTTCCTTAATAAGATGGACAACTCATCGAACTACAAATTCTTGTGACGCATATGAGACGATTTATCCCAACTTATCTCTTCGCCCATTTTCTTTTCGTTGTCATAGTGCTTCAAAGTTCACTTTTAAAACAAGAATGGTTTTGTTATTATAACGATTGCACTTCAGAACTGTTTTTGTTCTTATCTGGAGCAATAAATAATCTAGTTAGAACACATCTTTTGTTCAAAATGATTGACTGCAATTTTCGCAATGGTACGGTTTAGGAGAGAAAAAGAACTTACCATACAATTTGATCATAAAATTGAATTTCTGTTACTAAGTTACTAAGTTTTTACATTAAATGTCGAATTTAAAATATAAACTGCAATTTCCGCAATATTATGCGTTATTATTCATTATGCGCATTCTACGACTCAACTCGAATCCTATTTTGACTATTTAAAATAAAAGGAATTCGTCTTAGGCGTTGTGGTAAAATGCCAAGTGATATTACATGTGCTTCTGCTATTGATGACACAGTGTACATCTAACATCATGAGTAATTTTCATTATCTATCTCAGGAATCTCGCTTTATCTCAAAGGCTACTGCAAAAAGTAAATATAATAAAATGTAATATGGCATGGCATATATTTTTTATTATTCAAAAGAATTTTCTGTGTTTTGTTAAAGGAAAATTATAAAAATTAAACTGTGAGATATTTTATTTAATTGTAAAAATGCACGTTTAAGTTCTCTTCTTTTAAACGAATGGTGAGACAGCTTATGAGTAACAACCAGACTAATGAGCATTTCTAGAAAGGTTACTGATTTGAGTTACAGATTTGCAGTATAGATGTAAATAAAAACACTTAGACACCACAACAAAAAAAAGGCAAAAACTGGAACATACACTTTTTATCTAGCTTGACAGTTGAAATTTATTGAACCGTCTCGTCCTTCAGGACGATGTTCTACAAGGAAACAGAGTCTCTCATTTCCTCCACCATTTATTTACTTGAGAATTAATCTGTTACCCACCACAGACATACGATCCCATTAATTTATCCCTTCATATAACATTTTATTGCCCAACCTCCCCCTTACTTTACGTAAGATTGAGGTGATTTTTCTTTCATGAATTGTACAGAGATATCAAAAGGATTACGGCAATAAAGTTTACACAACCGTCTCGATTTAGCGACATGACGATTTTTTCTCCGCATTCAGCCGCCCCTTCACGGCATTCGCCCCATTTGAAATGGAGATGAGGGACACGAGAGAAGTGATTTATGCCTCTTACATCGCACCCTCAGGCGTTATATATCAGCTATACAACGGGGGGTTGCGGGCAATACACGTTACATTTTATTCCGTATTTTGCAAAGCACAATAAGGATTATATGTCATGTGTACTGTGTTATATTCACAGGTATCAATTAAGGTATGTGTTGACAATACAATTACTTTTCCCTTGCAGTTTCCTGAATTAATAAATATTCACAATAATCATAATAATAATATTAATAAGAATGTCACCGACACCTCCGCCATTTAAAAAGAAACTAGTTTTTGATGATTCCTTGTAATTTCTTCTATTTATGATCGAGGAAAGCCATTAGAAAGAGTACAAAAAATACTTCCATTAATTTCCTGAATTACTTTTACTTTATTTAAAATCGCACAATTTAATTGAAATTAAAAGTTGATAATAAACACTACATATTTTGTCAATTCAGAGTACAATTTTTGGATGACAACATATAATTCCCATATGGTAGTAAACCAACAGTATTTTTGTACTCCTATTGATGAATGCATTCATTATCATAGCAATTTATGGTAAGTAATAGTACCCATTCCCCACACAAATGGCAAATATCTCATTCCTGGCTCCTCATACCTCGCGAGTGGTGAGAAATATTTCATTTCTCGCGGCTCTAGAACCAATCACAGCTCTGGATTTTTCATTTCCATCGTGCTTTGATGCACTGCTTAGCGACATTGTCAAGCCATTGACAACGTCGCTAAGTGACAACCTCACCAAACAATTTTAATCTGTCAAAATCCTGTAAACCGTCATAGTGATATACAACCGTCCGTATATGCAATAAATTAATTTATAGAATTTCAGTGCATGGTTCTAGAAAAAGTATAGTATTCCATTCGCTAGTAATGGCAATTTCTCACTCGAACATTTTGCAGCACTCGCCCACGGCTAGTGCTGAAAACTTCGTTCTCGAAGTTTTTCTCGTTTACATTACTTGCTGATAGAATAATATACTATTGTTTCAAATCACCTTACGAACTGATTGATGCCCATCGTTTGGGACGCCACAGAAAATACATTTACACATTTATAAAATATTTGCACCACCACACAACGTTCCCAACATTCGTTCCCACATTTGGAATTAATAATTTAATGGCATTAATAATTAACGATTGTTTATTGACATGTAATTTACTAACGCACAGTACATTAAGAAAACATAAACCATATGGCAGCTTGACTGCACAAGCATACAATAATGTGTATTTTTATTGCTTTAATATTGTAGTTTAGTAATATTTTCTCTATTTTGATTTAGTGATTTAATTAATTTTAAGGGCATGCACGTTGACCTCATACAGAAACGTATGCAAACAGGCCAACTTGTAATAATTTGTGGACATTGTGGTAGGTAATTGGTGGTCTGATAAGGAACTATTAATCCAAACTAAACCACAATAATCCTATTCAGAAAAAGGAGGAAACATAATGGAAAAGCGTCAAATATGGAAGTGACGATCATAAACCACCTAGGATCAAACACTTAATTGGAAAGCTCAAATTGACTCGAGTCCCCAAAGCGACATGGTCATGCAATAAACTATTCGTTAGAAGTTGGGGCCTCACCCTGAGGATGAGGCATGTTTGCTTGGTCATTACAGAGGCATTAGAACATTCCCAACTGCTGCAATGGAGGCAATGCTAAGCCTCACACCTCCACATATACATATAAAGAGATTGGCTGATTTTAATGCCATATGGATAATTCAGTAAGAAAATCTCAAACCAGGCCAGGTTTATGGTCACCGAAACATCGCAAACACCATATGTTGCTCTCATTCTCTCACTTACTCAGGGTCAGACGGATCAAAAACTCCTCATCGCGATGGCCACACATGGATCACATATCGAGGCGGGTGCTGGGGCAAGCATCACTGGATTGGATTTCTTTTATCCACAGCCATGGGCCATGCGCCAACCATCTTCCAGGAAGACGCTATTGCCATCTGTGCCCCGAAATAATAGCCAGGCTTGTTGAATGCACTGTAATTGAGGTCCTTCAAGTCTAAGACTGGAAAAATACTGCTAATCGGGCCTACTGGGAAACATTAACTGGCATGGGACAAGCAAAGGCTACCATAACCCTATCTGCCTCCAAGGCCAAACAAGAGATACAGGAGCTACAGAAAACGGACATACGACTGATAACTGTCCTTCTTATAAGACATTGACCATTGAGATAACGTCTCAACTCAGAACCCTTTTTTCTTTGTTTCGTATTTATTGTTGAGGTACCGGTTTCGTCCGACTTATGGACATCATCAGGCTAAATCTGCAATAAAAGTGTAATACAATAGTTGCTTCATAGTATAATAATAATAGTAATAATAATGCTTAGAGACCACATATAAGTTCGCGTCGTCCAAGTACATAAATCTTTCCATAATAAACTTTAACAAAACAAAATCATAAGAACGTAAGAATGTAAAAATGGTGTAACTTCTACCCAAAGACTGGAACACGAAAATGATAATATGAGTGCTCAGACTCGAGAAGAATCAAATTATCCGGCGGAAATCGAAGAGCCGTAACTCTCAATTTGCAGTTTTAGCTGTCTCACTGACTCCGTAGAATCTAAAATGTAAATTTGACTGTCGCTGAAGTTCGGAATAGCAAAAAGTTGGCTGCAATATCGGGGCACCCGTTTAATGGACGCCTCGATTTAGTTAAAAGTTAGCACTGCCTGGGTTCATTCACTGTGCACTTTTGCGAAGTGAAATATATATACGAGGGGATAGTCTCTCGACTAATAGAATTAGACAAACTAGTGTGGAAGTAGTGCAGTACTTGCATTAAATGCTTAAGTGTTAGCGACAGTTTTATTGTTGCTGTACGTATATACGAGTATTAAATTCACAAGGAAATTTGATTAACATTTGAAACCGAGTTATCACTACTTCAAATTAGTTTTACGTTCGTATAGACCATCCACAATTTTGAACGACTACAATATTATTTAAGTTAAACTTCATTAAGGGTAAATGCATTTACAAGAAGAACTAAATAAACAAACGTACCGACGTTGATACTGACATTTAGAGATAACTAGCTGATATGGTGTAGCGACAACAATTCAACCGTATACCAGGGTTAGAGTGGAGGACATTCAAATTAAATTATGCCAGTTCGCCGCTCGACTACCCATCCTCCGCGACCGCAGGTGTCTATTGTGGCTCACCTACTATCTTGCTATACTTCACCCTCCAGCGACCCTATTATCGTCATCTTTTTGAAGGGAATGCGAGTTTTCTCGATTGGTTAGGTGGACGGAGTGGGGGTATCAGCGGTTCCCCTCTGGAGCGTATCTATGAGCAAATTAGGCCAACCGCCGATATCCCCACTATCACCTAACCATTCGAGAAAACTAGCATTCGCTTCAAAAAGATGACGAGAATAGGGTCGCAGGTCCAGTTCCTTAATGAGCCTGAGTATCCAGTCTTGTGGTTGAAATCTCAATCTTGATGCACGACTGGACAGGAGCAGACAACATGCCCCATTGCTTCATCATCGTCTAGGCATTGACGACACTCAGTGGTGTCCGACAGACCTATGGTATGAAAATGATTCCAAAATCGATAGTGTCCTGTGAAAGCAGCAGTCAGAGTTTTAATGTCCATGAATCTGCTTAGATTCTGATTTTAGATGGTGCTGTAGTAACAAGCATAAATTCAATGATTTGCAAACCATCCATCTCTTGATCGAGAGTTTAGCCACGTATCTAGGTATTCCGAGAGTCGGTTCTGGTGTTACTGGTATGAATTTGATTTTAAATTGAAATATAAACGTTCTTCTGCTGCTTGACCAGAAACAACCACTGGACTAAAGGAGAAGATGGCATTCACAAATAACGAATATTGTAACTTGATGAAACAAGTTTTAAGTCTTGTACAAAATAACTCCTGTCTAGCGGTCTACTGATGATATGGTATGGACTGATAGAGTTGGGTCGTATGGCTTCTGTACCTTTCGTTATATTTTGACCTAGAAGAACTTTTGTATTTCTCTCAGAGTCTTTCGAAGTTGTTCTTTTCTCGAAGTGGAAAGTTTTCTCGAAGAAATTGTTCGAGGAGTAAGTTGTGTCAACTCTGCTGGTCAATGATGGCGGTTCCCAAGTGTAATTGTCTAGTGTGCATTAAAGCGTCACATTCACACATTAGGTGTTCCGCTCTGTCGGGTGCACTGCCGAAAAATCTCAGTATGAGTTGTTTTACCGTCTCACGTTTGTTAAATGATATCTCGATGGACCATGTAGCTATAGATACTAGTTGGCCTTGGAGACAGAGAGCATTTACGTGTCGCATGTCAGTTGATGATTCCCAGTAAGCTCGTCTAGCTGAATATACCAAGTTTTGTACTATTTTTCTAATTTGGCTTTTCGTGATACATCAACAAGGTTCGTTGAAGAGACTGCTAGAACCTTCTCTGGCTAGGATGTCGGATTGTTCATTGCCTTCGATCCCTGAATGCCCTCGTACCCACATTAGTGATAACTTGTTTACGCTAGTTTGTTCAGGGATGGTTTACAGTCCCAGACTCTTTTGGACTTGTAGGCATTCGATTATACACGACACACGATGCTGCATGAAGTTTTTAAACTTGACTGTAAGATTTATAGTAAGTTATTTTATTTTGTGCTACGAATATTTTTCTTGTATATTTATTATTTTGGCTGATGATGTCTATAAGTTTTTTGATGGTTTGTGTCACTTTATATGAAAAATAACGACCGAATTCACCTCTCACAAATTTGTCACAAAATCTACGTTGACTATGTATGCAGTCACTATTAGTAGAGCGCTGAGAGAGAGAGAGATAGACTACATTGTGTACTTCCCAATATCTGAGAGAGATATACAATGTGTTGAGCGCTCTACAAAAAGGACTCGACCTTATCTCGACCGGCATCAATTTAAAAATGGTTAAATTTTGTTTGCCATACCTTTTGCCTTGGTTGCCTCATATAGTTAATTTCTGCGTAATGGGCTCGTGCTTTCCAGAATCATGGAAGAGCTCACTAGTGGTGCCTCTGCCAAAGGTTGCTCGGCCCCAGGCTCTGGGGGATCTTAGACCGGTGTCAATTTTGCCGGTGTTGTCAAAGGCAATGGAAAAACTACTGGCCGACCAGATACGGAAGCATCTTGTCAACTTCGATATTCTGCCACCGGTTCAGTCTGGCTTTAGTCAGTCAATCGATGATATTGTTAAGGCCAGGGATGATGGACTCACAACAGCATTGATACTTTTAGATATTTCTTAGGCGTTCGACATGTTGAACCATAGATTGCTTGCAGCTATGTTACACTTTATAGGCTTTGACGATAGAGCTACTCTGCTGATGAGTGCTTATCTGCATCTTCGGGAGCAAAAAGTGGTTTGCGGGGGATGTTGTTCGGGGGCCTTGGGTGTGCGAGCGGGTGTCCCTCAGGGGTCGGTGTTGGGGCCATTATAGTTTTCTATTTATAGGCTTAGGATTAATGATTATATAAAAAACTGTAAATTTCATCTATATGCGGACGATACACAGTTGTATTATTCTTTTTGCTCTGCTGATGTACTTGAATCGTCCGCTCGTATTAATGAGGACCTTGATGGTGTACTGCGGTTTTCTGTTGAGCATCGATTAAAGATCAATCCATCGAAAACATTGGGTATCGTGTTTGGCACAGATGGGAACAAGCTGATGGCAACGCGTAATTTGAATTTTAGTATTGATGGAGTACCGATAACATATCAACATTTAGTTAAGAGCTTGGGTGTACACATTGATACAGATTTGAGATTCAGGGAGCATGTGACTTGCTTGGTCCGACGAGCTTATGGGAACTTGAAGCTTCTCTATGGTCACAAATCGGTACTCTTAATTGCCTTGAAGAAACAACTTTGTGATTCCCTTGTGTTGTCTCACTTTAATTACTGCGATGTTATGTATGGTTTGTTTTTGGATAGAGTTAGTATAGCAAGAATTTAGAGAGTGCAGAATAGCTATCTTAGGTTTGTTTTTGGTGTGCGGGGAAGATCGCCTATATCACATAAATTACCCGATGCAACATGGCTGAATATGGAAAATAGAAGATTTGTACATACCGCTACTTTCTTTTCACCTATAATTTTAACTTATAGGTGTCCTCCTTATTTGTACAATCGAATAACGTTTCGAACCGATACACATTGTCTGGGCACACGTTTCAGAGGGTTGTTGGCTATACCTCAGCACAAAATGTAGCTATTTAAAAAAACTTTCTTTTATAAAATTGCGAAATATTACAAAGAGGTTAGCCTGGTGTTGGGTGTGACAATTCGCCAGGCTAGAGTGACACTAAAGTCCAATCGGTTTTCCTCACAGTATTCTGCCTGACTGCTGCTGATCGCTATAATTGGTTTACTTATGTTTGTGTCGTAATGTGATGTTTATGTTTTTGTGTTTGTATTATCTCCTACGGGTGCGTGTGGAAGAGTAGGTTGTGGGTCTCCACAAGCTAAACACGAGCCTTTTGACTGCATAAGTTGAAGTATTATATATATATAAATATACAGGGTGTCTCACGGAACTGGTACATTAGAAGTTTCTCATGTTCTACTATTTCTGGAAACATGAAATTTTGGAATTAGAATTTACTCGATCTGAGCTCTTCGGCTTAAATATTCTCAAGTTAACTGTCACCTGCGGTCACCGGAAGTCGGTATCAACTTTGTTATTTTAAATAGAATGATATAATTTTAATTTTATTTTTGGGTCTATGTATCAAAATACATCATTTTTAATAATCGTTCCCTATACCTAAATATCACCATTTTTGAGTTTTTTTGATTTTACTAATTTTTTGGTAATTTTCGCGGTGACGTTTAAAACTGAATATCTCGGTTATTATTGAAACTAGAAGTTTGATAATTAATGGTCCAAAACTATAAACATAGCCAAATGCAACGATGTTTATTTCATCAGGATATCTTATACAGGGTGTTCAAAATTTACAACACAATAATTGAATTTTCAAACGTAAAAAACTCATTTTTTTCAAATGGAACATCCTGTATACCGATACGCCATTCGATAGGAAATTTTATTCCCTATCAATCAATATTGTGGTTATCTATCTTTAATAGTTTTTGAGATATTGTTACTTTTTATTGAAATCCATTTTAAATACTCCCATTTAATAATGGGAAATTAGATACGAAATTTACAACGAAAATTTAAATAGTGGTAGATATTTAGAAATTTTGCGTGGATGTGTGAACAATTTTTGCGATGCTGTTTCCCTCAATATTTTACGCGACTGCTTTTATCAAATGGACGGTGCACCGGCACATTCTTTGCATGTGGTATCCATTCAACTTAATCAGATGTTAGGTGACGGTAGGTGGTTCGGAAATAGGAGACCCTGGCGGTGGCCACCAAGCTCACCAGATTTAACACCATTAGACTTTTATTTCTGGGGTCATGTGAAAAGTCAGGTCTATTCCACACCAGTTAATACTCGAGAAGAATTGACTAACAGAGTAGTAGCCGCCATTAATGGACTTCAGCGACAAGAAATCCGAAGAGCGACGATGACCGTAGTACAGCGAAGTGTTTTAAAATGTTTGGAGCAGAACGGGCAGCATTTCGAACAACATAATTAAGTTTTAATTTAAGTTAGATATCCGAAATCTATTATTTTAGTTTTAAGAAACCTTTTCAATATTTTTCTGTTTTCCTGCTGTTCCAAAGTTGTTACATTCCTATAAATAAAGGATAAATCGTTTTGTATTTGGTTTGCATTCTTTTATACTGACAATATCTCAAAAACTATTAAAGGTAGCTATAGGGAATCCTAATATTGATTGATAGGGAATACGATTTCCCATCGAATGGCGTATCAGTATACAGGGTGTGCCATTTGAAAAAAATTAGATTTTTACGTTTAAAAAATCAATTATTGTGTTGCAAATTTTGTACACCCTGTATAAGATATCATGATGAACTAAAAATCGTCTTTGGTTATGTTTCTAGTTTTGGGCCACCAATCATGAAACTTCTAGTTTCAATAATAACCGAGATATTCAATTTTAAACGTAACCGGGAAAATCACCAAAAAAATAGTAAAATAAAAAAAAACTCAAAAATGGTGATATTTAGGTATAGGGAAACATTATCAAAAATGATGTGTTTTGATACGTAGAAACCAAAATAAAATAAAAATTATATCATTCCATTTAAAATAACAAAGTTGATACCGACATCCGGTGACCGGACGTGACAGTTAACTTGAGAATATTTTAGCTGAAGAGCTCAGATCGAGTAAATTCTAGTTCCAAAATTTCAAGTTTCCACAAATAGTAGAACATGAGAAACTTCTAATGTACCAGTTCCATGAGACACCCTGTATTTTATTATTAATACATTTATTTTTAATTAAGTACATATACGTTTGTTGGTAGATGTTTAGAATTTTGTATATTTTTTTTGTATAACTTATTGCAGTCAATAAATACTTTTATTATTATTATTATTATTATTAGTTATGCATTCGTCTTGTAAACAAAATCACGTTAATATCTTCAATCATAGTTTACTTTCGAAAAGTTTTTAAAATAGTCTCGAAACTAAACCCGAAATCAAGGTAATACCATAGAAAATTAACCAAAGCTATTTTGGCACTATTTCCTACTGTCTTGCCGCAGATAAACCACTTTGAAAGAACTTCTGCGTTTGTGGACTGTTTACTGGACTTTGAGCACGTAGTTTACTTAAGAAAACATGTTATTGACAATACGAACGCATGTTGGGAACACGTTTCCTGCGAATTGAATCATGAACAGTGTATTGTCCTTTGCATTTGAAATGAGCCAACGGATTTGTGTGTCAATAAGAATCGACTCGAGAATGTTTGCATGTGGGAAAAATTGAAATTTATTCGGAAATTACCAGTAAGTGATTCAGAGAAGCAGACGCATGGATATTGTAATGAAGAAAAACGAACGGACCGGAAAAGTGAAACGTGAAAGTACTTTATTGTGTATCTCGGTGCAAATTATTACTGAATACATATGTAACAAATTGTATCAATACAAAGAAATTAGAAGTAATAGTATCCAAAAATTATATTACAATTTATTTAAAAAGATATTCGATACCTCCCTTTGTCTAAGCTGCAATACAAAGTAGAACATGTCGAATATTCAAACTTACACACCAGAACTTTTAATGTATATATAGTGTTCCACAACGATGGACGTCATAAACTTATTTTTTTTTATTGAATACTAGGTATATTACTGCAGTTTTAAAATGTATTGGCCTGAGCGGACTGATATGTACCCTCATGGAAATCGTAGTAAAATATTTATTTTTACATATTTCTAAGAAAGCTAAGAAATTTAATCACTTGCTACGTAACAACTGCTTTACAGAATTGGCCTGAATGAGTGGCATGAATTAAATTGACTATATACTTAATGCTCAATATGTTGAAGTAAATCCGCCGAGTCATAAAAATAAAAGCCTGGAGCAGATGCTCACTATGAGCAAGTACCAAATATATTCTTTGTGAGTAGATTTTCTTATTTTGTATGCATAAAATAAAGTTTATGCATCAATTACCGAAGTTTCAACTCCATATATTTGAAGTCTGACGTAGCTGTCACCTATGTGAACAGATACTAAGCTTTGAAACTTCAAAGTTATAGATATTATTGAAATTGAAAGAAACTAGGAATTTTCGATAGCGAAAAAATGGCCGTGTTTCTGAAAGCGCGTATTGTAGTTTTAAAATCTTGTCCAAAAACCTGTGACGTATATTAGGAGCGTCTGCTCAACGCACTACGAGCATCTGCCCCATGTTTTAGGAGCATGACTTATCTACTCTAATTCACGTTTATTCATACAAAACGGAGCATAAATTCGAACTTTATGCACAATGTACGTACATTAAAACTACTTCATGCTTTTGACAAATGTCAAACAAAATACTTCACGACAACGTAAAAGTAAAATTACCATATCCAAAATATAAATTATGTCAGATCCTTACAAGATTTCATCAACAAAAATATTTTTTTTGTAAATACATCTTATATTTTCAACTGCTGTTAAAATTTATTAACAAAATAATTGCAACTATCCAGCAACTGATATTGCACTGTCAATTCGCGCGGGCACACGTCCCAAGCTAAGGCTACGCGCGCATTGGACGTGGATAGTTGCGATTATCGTATATAAATTGAATAAATAGTTTTCTTCAACACACAATCTTTTACATGGGATGTCCCATTTAAAATCGCTGATAAAAGCACATTGAACCCTTCCCCCTAATAGGGCACATGCTCATGAGTATATTCTCGAAGCATAAACCGAGTTTTAGTGATATCACCCACTAGATGTAAAGCTAAGTAACTATTGACATTTTACGTATTTTGTACGGTAAAACTTTTTCAATATTCAGCTGGTCAACAAGTATTAACGCCGGTTCGTTAAAGAGCTTTAAACTCCACTCGCCAGCACTAAAAACATATATTTTAAAAGCTCCGCTTGATAAAGTCCGTGTTAAATTCACGAATTTTCTGGCCTGTAATTCCCTAGTCAATTAGCCACCATAACGACACTGTAAAAACGAAAATATGCGCCTTAATATCTAAATTATACCTCGTAAAATTTTACGCCCTCATTAAGGTTCTAAAATCCAATAAAACGTCAATTAGTCGAATTAAAAATTGATTTAACAGGGCGAACGAAGCGAGACGAGCAAACCGAATTCATGGGTTCAGCGACCCGTCAAACGGGTCGCGCAAACATAACGCACACAAAAAAAGGAAAAGCTCCAGAGAAAATGGATATTTTTAATCTCCAAATTGCTGTAGGGTTTCATTTAAAAAGGTTGAGTTCGGTGCGATGGTTTTATGCTTTATTCTTTTCGGGTAGGTTAATTATAGCTTTTGTTTGATATTCTATGGTCGTGAGTACTGCAGAATGAAGTACAATTAGCCTTGCAATATCTGCTATGCTGACTGAAAATATGTATCAAAAGCAAACAAACGATTATTTTTCTTACTATTAAATTATTTGTGGAACACGTAATGTAGGTTATAATTCACAAATTGAATACGAATCAGCTGTTTGTTGGTTTATCAACAATAAGAATCTTTTGGATTCTGGGATCACATTGGGGGTGTGTTTGTGTAGTGATTTGTGTAGTACCAGACACGGATGGATGACAATTGTATGGCTAGAATGCGACATAACTTTGATCGGCCGCGAAACGCAATTGCTGTGTTAAGTCGGTTTGTTTTGTTCGACGGATATCACTTTGCAATCACAATATTTGTAAATCCGCATCACATTTCTGGATTAGGTACGTAGTAATCTCTTTTCGTTTCAATTGATAAATATTCGTACGTATACATCTGCAACCATCATGCGCGATCGGCTATGCGCCATGGCAGGCCTTAGACGATTTCTTCAATACAATTTTGTTGGTACTTAAAAGTTTGAAATAGACTATACGTTATTTGACCAAAATTGCATCGCTGTCCTTGGCGGATATGCTCCTTCAAGGTTAGCCGTTATTTCTGAAACACCCTGTATAATACACAGAACTGTCTTGGGTGCTTGGGAATCAAGGGTTTATGTCACCATGGATACATAGATAATGAGTGGTATTTGTGCGTCTTAAATAGAGTATACTGTTTGACGAGTATATAAACTATGTTATAATAGACTAGAATAATCATGAGATGACTCATTATCACTTTTATTTGATTAGGTATTGAAAAGTCCATCTTGCAAGGTTGTTTATTACAAATAAAGCAAACGGAAGCCTCTTTATCCTTGCTTTTATTCTTAAACTTTACATAGGAGACATGTTCCGGACTGCTAGTGTTTCTCAATCCCAAATAGTCATATTTGGAGATAAATTTCATCAACAAATCGATAGAATCATTGTATTCTTTGTTTCTCTTCACACTATTCATCGGGATGTGTCGTTGTGTTTATTACAATATCGGATTTAACATTTTCCGTTTCTGCATGTCGACAACATCACAGCAGATTCTATCGATTTGTTGATGACAGTTATATCCAAATATGGCAGTCCGAAACATGTTTCCTATATATTTTTAAGAATAAAAGCATGGATAAAGGAGCTTCCGTTTGTTTTCTTTATAACTTTTATTTTAGTTTTACACTTTCTGGTGGATGCGCCACAATATAATTTAATTCACCACTAGCCGACTTAATAGTACCATAATACTATAGTAATGAATAATATATTGTTACGTAGATCTTACTGGGGGACGGCTCTAGGTCAGGATGGAGATGTAAATAAAAGTCGCAGTGTTGTTTACATCGTTCGTGGATTGCTGACCATGCAGAATTCCAATACTACAGCTGATATCTAAACTACAATAGTCGCGCTACACTACAAGTAGGTGCTGCAAACTACTGATGATCCCGTTCCCATCCTTTGCCGTGGCTTTTATATTGAATTTGGCAAGACGTCATAACCTGTTTTGAGCCCCCAAAAATCCTGAGTTAGGATTTTTGGTTGCACACGGCCTTTGATATAAATCATAGTTAATTTGCACGCTTGCCACAAAGGAATGTCTTTGTTCCGATATGAAAAGCCTGACGTCTGCATTTCTGGACAAGCAACTGTCTGCAGGTCGGATGGGTTTGATGACCTGACCTCAATTGTACAATGCAATTAAACTATACTTCGTAACAATATAACTGGATATGTATAGCACAATATTATTACATATGTTATATTGGTGTAAATTTTGTACGTGCTATTTTAATGACCACAGCTGTATTTTATAGCGTGAGGCTCTAAATGAATAAACAAATAACAAGCGAAAGTTACGTTGGATTGGGTAGCGAAAGTCGCAAAAGTATATTACGCCATTAACTTCATCGGAACTTTAGCCCTGCCCGAGTGGTTTACGGGCAAACTTTGTAGACAGTGACTAGCACGGCCTGCTTCTATCTATTCTACAACACACTAAACGTTATGTATCTGTCGTTACGTTTTATGAGTGGATCTACCTACTCTTTCTGGTAAAAGATTCTTATACATTTTCTGAATCTGTAGTGTCGCAGAACTATACAGAAATAGAAACGGAAATATTTCATGTAAATCTATTTTTTATTCGACCTATTATAATGGCATTTTATTGTGAAAATATTGTTTTTTCAATCCTACCTTTTATGATAAAGTAACCTGCACATCCATTACTGAGGGCTGCCTTTTGTTGTTGCAGCGCTGACTAGTAAATAGATACTCCGATATTGAATATGAATATCTATAAATACGATATACGATAAAATGATAAATAACGCGTTGGCGATAACGACATTTATTTATCATTGCCTCCGTTCAATAGACTTGGCTGCATACTCGTGAGCATAATATATGTAACTTCGCTGCCTTTTCAGTGTTATTTCAAGGATGCTTCACACTTCACATGCGTTCAATAAATTGTTGCTCGCTGATCAATATTACTGAACAATTTTAAACAATGTATCATATTATCTTATAAAATATATTTATGTTTTTCGTTTAAAGCGTTGCTTTTGTAATAATTACTAAATAAGCGAACAGGGCAATAATTTGTTTATTGCCATGTGGATTTTTCTATAGTTCATCGTACTGCCATTAGAGAAATGTCATCTGCGAGCGTGGCGACTGTCACGTCTTCCAGTTGTGGTAAGAAACTTGCTTTTACTTGTTTTAGGTCCGAGTATTGGGATATCTGTTTTATCCTGAATGGACTATTATATAGCATCTTAATAGTTACTAAGACTAGTGTGCTTTAGTTTGTGAATAAATCCTTCGTACCAAACCATATCAAAAGTTTGTGTCATAAAGAAAGATTGTTAATAAAAGAAGCATTTCTTCTCATCCTTTCTCTATTATGCTGTTAATCCTTTGAACTTAATACTTTTCTCTAAAACAAAAGCGGCGATTTAGAATTGAGTTTTGGTTGTGATAAGTATATGTTTATTATCTTTAGTAACTGCTTTTCATAGAGCTATAGTATTGGTAGCAGTGATATGGAGCGATATGCCTTGACCTCATTCGGTCGTTTTCGTGGTTTTGGAAGCATGATAACTGCATGAATTATAACGCCGTCATAAAAATACCATTGATAGGTAACTGTTTAATGACTTTCCTATGATGGGATCATATCCTGATTAGGCTTTCTTTGATGCAGTTTGTTGAGATTTCTTCGGCGATTTCCTTCGGCATATCTAGCTTCTTCCATAATGTATTGCTTCCTCCGAGATCGGCTATAACAGGATGCTGCATGTCTGGAAGATTTCCATTAGATGTTCTGCAAAATCGTCAGAAAAAATAAATGTAAAATTTAAAAATATATATAGATATGAAGGAGAACATGAAAACATCCGAAAATATATGACAAATAAAGGACATTCCTCTAGCAGTCTCTTGCAGTCAACGCCTGAACATAGGCCTCCCATAGCATTTTCCACTCCGTCGTATTGATCATAGTTTAAAATTTAGGCCAGGGTTTGAATGCCAATTTAAACCACAATTAGGTCTAAAGAGTTTTATATATCTAAAGTCAGTCTCTGTTTAAACTAGAATTGCAAAACCCTGCCCTTAGGCTTAATAGAACTAAAATGAATGGCGCAGAAAATAAATTATAACCTATGGAGCCCCATGGCTAAAGAAATATATGTTGTCAAATAACACACTGTCTGGTCCAACTTACTTATTGACCAACGTTCAATATTTTAAATATTGACAACTTCATAATATGATACGCGATTACAACCTGTATAAAAATGGACATTTTAGAACAATACCAGATTTATAAAAGTAACCATGACCCATACACGTTTCTTTTGGTTGCCAACATTGCGCCTATGCTTACCCGGAGAAAAGTGATTATATTATGGAACATAAGGGGTTTAAATTAATAACAGCCGCCACAAAAATGTGCGGCTTAGACACATACTTTTTTAGTAACGCTTTGGTGTCAAATTCGCATTTGTCTGCACCTGTGTTTGGGTTTTTATTTTATATGTCTAAAGTCAGTCTCTGTTTAAACTAGAATTGCAAAACCCTGCCCTTAGGCTTAATAGAACTAAAATGAATGGCGCAGAAAAAAAATTATAACCTATGGAGCCCCATGGCTAAAGAAATATATGTTATCAAATAACACACTGTCTGGCCCAACTTACTTATTGACCAACCTTTAATATTTTAAATATTGACAACTTCATAATATGATACGCGATTACAACCTGTATAAAAATGGACATTTTAGAACAATACCAAATTTATAAGAATAACCATGACCCACACACGTCTCTTTTGGTTGCCAACATTGCGCCTATGCTGACCCGGAGAAAAATGATTATATTATGGAACATAAGGGGTTTAAATTAATAACAGCCGCCACAAAAATGTGCGGCTTAGACTTTTTAGACTTTTTTTAGTAACGCTTTGGTGTCAAATTCGCATTTGTCTGCACCTGTGTTTGGGTTTTTATTTTATTTTATTTTGTCTTGTTTTTTATTTCAATTTGTTTTACTTTTCTCACTTATATGCGACGCGTTTGAATTTTGATAATTTGAAATTTAATGTAATACACTTTGTTGATTTGATTGAGAATAAATTGTTTTTGTGTTGTAATTTTTGACATATATGTTTATATTTATACTACCAGGCACATACAATTGTATGGTCATGATTTTTTCCATTCGTATTCGCGTTTAATTAGGCACCAAACATACATTTTGTTTGTTTATTTTCTTGATCCTTTTCTATCTGCGCCACTGCTGCTGTATTCTACTGCCCCAAGGGCACACGTCCGTTTTCATCTCTAAAATTTTAACATCGCTGTTATCTCGAACACTTTTCTGGTTATGACGCTTTGCGATACCGAAATATACCTTGTGGGTCTTCCACAAGACTGTGAGTTGTCTATTTTAACTATGAAAACTTCTGATGCTTATTGTATTGCGCTTTTCTGTTTGTACAGTTATGATTAAAGATGGAATAATAGCCGAAACATATCTCCTAATATAAATAGAGTATTTTTTGCATATGAAAGAGGTTCATTGCTTCTACTATACCAATCTTACATTATTTGCAAGTATGGAACATGTACAATTATATTCGTAATTTCGCCATTTTTCATTGGATTTTTAATGGTATTTGCAAAACAGAGTAGGGGCTTTGATAGCGTATTTTGTTTCCATGAAAATCATTTCAACTTACGGCCACAAATATAAAGTTTTAACAAAGTTTGTATAACAATTATTGATTTGTTGACATATTACGCAAAGAAGCACTGACCAACTCCACAGAACTTCTTAAGTGTGAACAGGCCTTCATTCGCCTATCTATCAAAAATTATTACGCGCGGGCGAGCAAGATCGTACCCGACAAAGTAATCGTTGAATCTGTGTGTAAACTGGGCCAGAATGATAAATGGGCCGGTGTAAATAGTGGCCCCACTTCCAGTACAGTCTCGCTTTGGCACGGTAAAGTGCATTAAATCCGACGCGCGACATTGACTAATCATGCGGTGGCTCCCTCTACGGGATAAACTGACACTTTTACTATACCACGTTGGACACGCGAGTCCGAAACTGATCCGACGTCGGACAATCTGTAAAATTGCCAAGAATCTTATAAAGGAATATAACTTACTGGATGATAATAACTCATCGGGGATTTCAAGTGGCGTATTAACGGATACGTACTACATGTCGCATTCCACTTCATATTTTACGTGCTCTTCCGGGAAAGAGGTTACGCTTGGACATCTTTTACATCGTGGTAGAAAAGGACACGAAAGTCAGCACGGGAAAAGGAAGATTAAAAGAGTCAATGCTAAAAACACAACTCAAGTAAAATGAAACTTAAAACATAGACAATAAAAAGAGTAGTTATTCAAAAATATCAAATACTTATAAAGGGGAAAGGAGCATTCTTGACTTGACAAGGAGAGCAGATTACAAAACACAGTATTGCGCTGAAAAGACACATGTCAGAGATACACCACAATACCAAATATTTCAATATGGAATTGGGCGGGTCATATGATTAGACAAGAGGAATGACAGATGGGAAGAATAGCACCTAAATGGATATATCCATACACCGGAAACGACAAAGAGGCAGACCAATACGTTTATTTCTATCACGTCTGCTTCAGAATAAATGGATACATATTTATTTATTAAATGCTAGGTTACTGATATCTGACTGTGAGGCGATGTGTGGAGTTTCTGGTTGAAATCCTTCCTCAGTGTTTGGCAGTTCTGCCACATCTTCGTCCATACTTCTGTGCTTCCAATAGTGTTGCAGTAGGTTTGGAAACTGATTGAAGTTAATCTAGTAGCTGATGGAAAATATGAATAACTAATTTTGTTTTTAATTTTTGCATCCAACTCCAAAGCTTTCCCAGTGCAGAAGCAATAATCCGTTGAATAGTTTGTCTGTTGTTAAAAAAATCATTAGAACTACTAGTTTCATACTACTGTTTTTGTATTAAGACTTAGTTCTACCTCGCCTAAAACGCGTTTTCTATTAAAGGCATTGTTTATTGTTCAAAGTTGAGTTCAGTGTAACTTCTTAGATAAATGAGGTGTTGGGCTAAGCCAAAAATAATTTTAAATAATAATTTTACTTCTACATATTTCTTCGTTTTCAAATATAGATTCCCTAGCCCAACTCACAATATATAAAAAGATTTTTATCTATGTACAATTTCAGCACAAACATTATAATTTTTCCGCTAACCGAAAAATGCGATAACCGAAATGTTAAAAATTGACATATTTCTGCTGCACGTGTAGTCAGCTTATAGCAGACTGCATAAGCTTTAAGCCAAGAAGTAAACTACAGCGTAAGCGCGGCCTGCGACAGGAAAATATCGTACCTAAATATTTCGTTCTGTAGTTGCGATGTTTTCAGAACGGACCCTTAAAATACCCTCAATGTAACCACACACACCCATAATATACACGCTGTTCCAATATATTCCGCATTTTTTTCCCCTAAAGGAGATGCCCAATCATGAGTAAAAACTTTCATATGTTTTTTCCCCAATTTATTAAAAAGTTACAGTTGTTACAAATAATTTAAGGACTCTAGTTTCTTAAGGAATTGATAAAAAGCAATAAGCTTCTTACTCAGAATAACATTTATTTTCTAAAAAGAACATAAAATATTCTGGTGGATTTATTTCTTTCTTCATCAATGTGCAGTTTTGTGAATCTATTTTCAGGATTTCCGATATTTTCAGGATTCCCGACAAATTTTAATTATGTAGTTTCGAAGACATTTGAAGAGTTGAAGTAAATAACGCACTAAGTGCCAACAACATTATTCCGAGATATTTAGAAAATAGTGTGCAGCAAGATACATGTTTTATAGAAAGCCATCCCTAGTTTTTTGTGCATATTTAAACAGATTGTACATCACATGGTGGTGTTGTTTTTTTGCCGCGGTCTTGTATTGCAAAAACAAATCTAAAGCAAATTCAAGAATTCGTAGAAGGTGCTAAGTGCCATAATATTTATTTATACATATTTTAAGCTAAGTTGATGTTTTTTTATACTAGAAAGTGAAACTTAATAAAAATAAGTTGCTTGACCAAGTATACTTCATACAGAGTGTCCGTTGTTCGAAAAAATACATGGGGATCTCGCTTACTGAAAGCCATGCAACATTTGATAGTTCTGCTCAATTTTATAGTCATTAATTTTCTTTGAAAATGCGTTTATTTGTTATTTTGCATGTACTGAAAAACTGTTGTTTTTTGTGCAATCTTTCTAATCTAAAGATGGTTATATAAAGTTTACATTGAAATTGACTTATTTTAGTAACTTTCTTCAGAAAAAGTAAGGACCAGAAATCAAAATCCACTCAACCCACTTTCCTTTTATTTTGAATTATTATTTTAGAAAAAAGCAAAAAGAAGCTTTAATATTTTTTTTTTCACAAACTACTCAAGGCACCACACAGTATTGATACTAACAATATCGTACATTTTCTTTTTATTAAAAATCAAAATAAAATGTAATACTAAAATAAAAAACGGAAATAACATAAAGTTTTTTGTAATAGTAAAATTACCAGCACACGCAAATAAATCGCCAGCCGTAACAAAATTAAAAAAAATTCAAACTAACTTTTTTTGGTTTTAAACAAGCTATCGTTTAAATATATTGTATTATGGAAATTTGGTAATTTTTTCTATTTTTTTAAATACACCCTGTATATTTTTACATTTTTTAATGCTAAGATTAATTCTAAGAATAGTTCATATGAATCATTTTTTTATAAACTCCATCATTTTTGAGTTTACAAAATTTATTATATCAAAATTTGTCAAAATTTTGTCAAAAGCACCTAAATAATTCCCGTAAATACCGTAAAAGAAACCGTAAATAGTTTCAAAAAATGCTTCAAATAAATTTTTTTGGGTTTAAACAAGCTCTTGTTTAATATATTACACATTTTATGATGGAAGTTTGCAAACCTTTTCTTTTTCTAATAGAACATCCTGTATATTTATTTTTTTTTATTCTAAGGTCCCGGCTAGGATACGAGCGGCGAGCGGCAAGCGTCGGGCGGCGAGCGGCGAGCGGCAGAGCGGCGACCTGGCTACGATGTAAGCGGCACCATGAGCGGTACCATGAGCGGCACGACACTTCGTCGTGACAATTATTAGTAGTTAGGTCTCCATTTGAGTGTTTTTCCATTGTGTCCATCTTGCTCCTTGGCTATACCGTACTGATGAGGACTAATAGTCCGGAAACACGTGTCTACGGTTGCTTCTTCGATTTTTGTATGACGGAATTGCCCGACAAATAAAAAAAAATAAAAAAATAAATAAATTTTTTTGTCGTCGTCCGGTAATGTTGTCAAACTGCTACTCACGGAAAATTAGAACCTTCGGTTGAATTAGATCCGTAGGTTAAAATGTAACTATGAAGTGCATCCTATTAATGCAGTACGTCAGCGGTACGGCGATTATCACCATTTATTTCACTACTTAAGAAAATATAGAAAACGGGCTTTTTTTATCTAATTGTTTTCTTTTCGTGGATATTCTTTCTTTTTACTTTTATTTGGCTGGTGCCTGCTTCAGGCAAAATAACAAACAAAATAGAAGATGCACTGCCGTCGCCGCGTGAAGAAAATACACGAATTTTTATATACGACCTCACCGCCTATTTTGACTACAATTATCTATAGTAATCCTGTATTTAAAATATAGGGTTAGCCAAAATTACCGAAACACCTAAATAATTCTCAAACCGTAAGAAATTAAAAAAAAAATATTTCAACCAAAGGGTTTTTGGCTTTAAACTTCTAAATATATTTTTAATATACAGGTGCTCATTTTATTTTAGAAATTTGGTAACCCCTCCTTTTCTTAAATAGAACAGCCTATATATTATTAAAATTTTTGGTTCTAATATTAATGCTAAGAATTTTTTATATGAAAATATAAAATTCATTAATTTTTAATTATAAGCTATTAACTAAAAATAGTCAAAATTACCGAAACGCCTAAATAATTCTCTGCGAAACTGCAAAAAATTCAAAAACTCTTTCAAATAAAGGTTTTTTGGGTTAAACAACCTTTAGTTCAAATATTTTCTTAATATACAGGTGTCTATTTTATTAGAGAAATTTGCAAACCTTTTCATTTTCTAACAGAACACCCTGTATATTTTTACATTTTTTAATGCCCCGATTAATTCTAAAAATTTTGTGTAGAATTTTTTTTTTTATAAAATGCATTATTTTTTAGTTTATTAATCAAAACACAAACTTTTACTTGAACCAAAAATAAATGTGTATGTATGTGGGAAAATATTCTTAATTTGAAGTTCAGGAGTTTTGATTAATTACTCATAACTCAGAAATGATGCATTTTCAAAGAAACTTATTTCTACAAAAAATTATAATAATTTTTAATAATTTTGTCTGGTAATTTTGACTATTTTTGGTTACTAGCTTATAATAAAAAAATAATGCATTTAATAAAAAAATGATTCCTATAAAAAAATAATTAATCTTAGAACCAAAAAATGTAATAATATATGGGCTGTTTTATTTAAAAAAAGGAGAGGTTACCAAATTTCTATAATAAAATGAGCAGCCTGTATATTGAAGATATATTTAAACGATAGCCTGTTTCAAGCCAAAAAACTTTTGTTTGAACAATTTTTTGAATTTTTGTACGGTTGGAGAATTATTTACGTGTTCCGGTAGTTTTTGCTAACCCTGTATAATTCTGCGGCGAGCGGCACTAGTAAGCGGTAGGGTGATGCCGCTCACGGTGCCGCTCTGCCGCTTACCGTATCGTAGCCGCATTGCCAAGATATGGCTTTGAAACAATGTAAACATATATCATTAGCGGCGCCGGTCTGCCGCTCGCCGCTCGCCGCTCGCCGCCCGCCGCTCCCCGCTCGTATCCTAGCCGGGACCTTAGAGTTTTTTTTATAGGAATCATTTTTTTTTTAATAAAATGCATAATATTTTAATTATAAGCAAACTACTGGCACTGACTAAAGGCACTTAGCGCGCTATTTACGAGAATACGCCGAAAGTTATTTACATTAAAGCCAGTGATATCCAGCCCACTTGAATGTAATAAAACCAATTTTTTAATTTTTGGCACTTAGTTCATTATTTACTTCAACTCTTCATTTGGTTTAGCTGTTATAACAAAATCATATTTCTACACATTAACCTAATCTTATACCTAAAAACTTTGGAAAAACTTACGACCCCGGATTCATATTCAACGTACAGAAATCTATCGACAATGCTTATATTCTTTCTATGTACTATTACGTCCATTTTATTTGATTATAGTTATAGCACACATTATTATGTAATTAAGTGGTTAATAATGGCTTATTATTATTATTATTTACATCATAAACATGGTTATAAATAACCTGGCATAAAATAAAAACAGCGAATAAGTCATCCAAATATATTGTACGTGCGCATTTTTTACAGACTTGTGAAGCTTCGATGCAAAATTTTAGTTCTACTCGACTAATGGAAATGCCTCTTATTAAAATTTATCGTGTGTTTACGACCATACACTAACTTTACGGCGAATATATCAAAATTTAATGCAAATTTCATGTAACAAAAGCGATATTCACGGATAACAATCACTGTATATAATAATATAATATAATCACTTTCATATAGCGTAAGCTTCGCTATAAATAACAACACAATACCGTTGTGTATATACCTATATACGTACACCTGAAATGATTTAAAGCTGGTTGTATATGCTTCGTCATTTAGGATTTATGGACACAACTTGACCGTACATAAAGGCGCCCGGTATACCATGGAAACGGAAACACAATAAGCTCGTCGGCGATCTATGCCTGTGTGCGTGGCACAAACTGAAAGCACCGCTTCAGACGTTACATTTGCGCGAAATGAAAATCGCCGAAAGCTTTCAACGTGATACACTAACGAAGTGCAATACATTCGGGTCAGATTTTCGATTTTTAACAAACATCGGCAAGGATACCGTTGAAAGCAAAGTGAGAGTCAATTCAAATCGTTTCCCTTTGTTTTCGGAACGCCGAAATGAAAACCCACGCGAAACGTGAAACGTGAAACAGAAATTGAACTGAAGGGAATGATTGGTTTTACGGTATGTGGAAAAGAACTTTTTGTGTAGATTTGTACAGATTTAGTATTTTTTGTTAACTATGTTGGTAGTTTGGATTTTAATTTATTATAGTTGGCAAAACCTACATACTAGGAAGTCGTAAAAGCAGATTTTAATGTTATCCTACCAACAGAGTGGACCAAATGTTAAATATCATTGTTGCATAAGAAGAGAAAAGGCAATTATCGGCCAATCAGTTTTAATCCCAGATTTACAAAATTGTGTCAAGGAGAATTCCGAAACAAAGAGCAAGCAGGCTTCCGATAGAAGATATCTACATATTACCATATTCAAGCAATTAGCATTATATGTCGTGTTTATCGACTACATTAAAACTTTTGAGTCGGTTGAACATTGCCAATGGCGAGCTTTAGAAGATGAAAATGTACAAAAGCGATATACAGCGTCCGGTATGTAACTTAGACACAAATGGGAAATAATTTGTTCTATCAATTTTTCTGAAAATTTTATTTCAGTAAAAAGTTTCTTTATTGTCTTATACCTAAAATACAAACTTCAAGATATAATTATTCTTTTGCGTATCAGCTTGTGTTACAAAATTAAGAAAATTACTAAAGAGTAAAGTACCTTTATTATTAAAGTTACGATATTGAAATGTGAAATAAATATGAATATGAAACATTAGGAGGTATCAAATACGAAATTAGTATCACTTTCGTAAGAATTTTTTTTTATCACAAGCTAACATGAATTTTATAAACTCAAAATATAAAAACAATACGAAAAGTAAGTTTTTTTTTCATTTAATCACAACTGACCAACTGAAAAGGCAAAAACAAAAATTCTAATAGTATCACTAACAGGTGATTCAGTGGTTAGACGAAAGTTTTCCAAACCGATGGATAGGACGATATTCGAATAACCAATGACCTACGAGATCGCCCGACCTTACCCCAATATTTTGTTTTTCTTTGGGGCACCTGAAAGCAACATGCGTACACACAACGACCCTTTAGAAACGTTCAATATTTCACAAACGTCATCGAAAATTGCATACTGAAAATAACCAAATGATCAGAAAAGTGCAGAAAGAGATGAACAAACGTACAATATTATGAAATGAAATGGAGGAGGCTACATGGAATAAAATATTGTATTGTCATGTGTTGTTAATAAAAAATGTCTGTTTTTATTACATTTAGTATTTTTTTTCAGTTGTTCATTCATTAAATCAAAATGTTAGAATGTGTGTTATCTTTTAACATTTAAACAATAAATTCCTGTTATTGTTTTTTTTTCTATTGTCAAAATGAAATGTAAGGTAGTTTTTAGTTTATAAAATTGCGAAAAATTGTTACCTTGTGATTTTTTGTTGGTTAGTTATGTTTAAATAAATAAAATTTTAAACTCTGTTGTTACTTTTGGTAGTTGATACGTTCTAATGTTTCTAAATACCTGTTTGAAATAAAAAAAAAACTTAGTATCTTTAAAAATAAAGGTACTTACTCTTTGGTCATTTTCTTAATTTTGTAACTATATCTTGATGTTTGCATTTTAGATTTAAGAAAATACAGAAAATTTTTGCTGAAATAAAATTTTCTGAAAAAATGATAATCGTCCAGTCATTATATACATTTGGAAATGCAAATGAACCGAGGAGGCTAAATTTTTTATATGAGGTGGGGGGGGGGCTAGAAAAGCTTAAATTCAAATTGTCGACCAAGGTTTCCTATGTGCATTTTCCGCCATCTTGAAAAAGGGGTTATATTTAGTTTTTTACTTTATCATACGCAGTATGTAAAGTATTGTAATCGCGCCAAAAAATTTTTTGAGATTTTAGCGGAAATATGTCTTTTTGGGTCCCCGGAACATTTTTGACCAAGGTACAAAAAAATGTCTGTGTGTGTGTGTATGTGTGTGTGTGTGTGTGTGTGTGTGTGTGTGTGTGTGTGTGTGTGTGTGTGTGTGTGTGTGTGTGTGCAAATTTCATGTAACAAAAGCGATATTCACGGATAACAATCACTGTATATAATAATATAATATAATTATATGATTAAACGAACTTACCTTAGTGAAGTTCTATCATAATTATATATCCTCTTCCATCCGGAATATGATTAATAATCTGTAGTCTCTTTATTTCCACATAAGCCACGTGTCTTCAAAGCCATGGTATCAAAAAGAAAGTGTCCAGTATGACAGGTATGGGCAAGCTGGCCCTGGTATATATCTGACATTCTCTTGAAAGCACAGTCTCTAAATTGCTCAGGGTTGGGGAAAGTCTAAACAAAGGAAGGGTGGGTTAAATCATATTCCGGATGGAAGAGGATATATAATTATGATAGAACTTCACTAAGGTAAGTTCGTTTAATCATATAATTATATTTCCTTTCCATCCGTTCATATGATTAATAATCTGTAGATGTTTAAAGCACAGTGCAATTTAGAGCCAAATCAGCATTATCGTCTGTTTATTAATAAGAAGCAGAACAAAATGCACTAGCAAGAACATGTTAACAATTCTCAATGAACCATACAGTACAAATACCTCAATATACCCTTGTATGTGGCTTTTCGAAGCATCTAAATAATAAGAAGGTATATATCATGATGGAGACCTTTGTAAATAATCGCTAAATGAACTTCCCCGAAAAATATTAACATTATTGATGAACTGAAAATGTTTAACGACATATTGTCAAAGTATTTTTATAGATAAATAATCGTAAATACAGCCAACGAATAACACATTAGATGTACATGTATAAATAAAGTCTGGAATTAATTTCATATTGTTATGAATTAAAATAGACGTTTAATAATTTGCATTGGGAAAATCTTTGAGCTCGATGACCAGCGGACAAACGCAAAAGTTTAATAAATGTTTTTCCCAAAATTTCATGTTTAATATGTTTTTTCCAAAACAAGATAGGCAAATTGGTCCTTGCTGCCTCGAAAAGTAATATAATTGAATACAATTGCTGAGTACTATGTATAAAATATAAGCTTAGTTGGACCAGACCTGAAAATACCGTTAGTTTCAGATAAGATGACGGTTTAAAGGAATCCACAATAAATATGTATACACAAATTAGAAAATAACAAAGAAAGATATAAATGTTTCTGCTTTCTAGGTATACATTATGTCCAATGAATTCATTAGAGTTTTAATGGCTCAACATCTAATTAACATTTGATTGACATTAAAGGAAAACTAGACTGTTTTGACTTCAGTGAGGCGAACTGTCACTCAAAGAACTAAACTAGCAGCGGTTGAGCGGTTTATTAATGTCCAGAAAAAATCACCAAATTATTGGTAACGGTTCACAGGAACACATGTTAACGCCAACCTAGGGGTCCGCGGACCCTCAGAAGCGGAGCAGACTTATGAGACTGCCCGCGAGCGGGAGAAGTACATCGGCAGCTGGTTGCCGACCGCTGATATAAGCGGTCCATTTAGCTACTCCAAGCTCACGCCATTGGTCGATCCAAGACAACAAAAAGATAACTGCCGCGCCAGCGTAACTTTGGGGATAGATCCTGGACCCAATATGTAGGTATGTTATTGTTATATACCAAATGTAAAAAGAAGATAAAAATATCTTTTAAGGCATATATTAAACAGACAGCTGCCTATACCGGAGTGTCAGAAATCTTTGATTTAGGGTCGATCTTACAAGTGTACGTATAAGTAGTGGAATAGTTATTCCGAGTATAAATAGTGCTATTCCGCCTCCCATTGGCTAAAATATTTGTGTTGTCCTAGTAATAACAACTTATACCGGTATTTATACCAATATTTAGTTATACCATGGTATAACGTGCTTTGTAAGATCGGCCCTTAGGCGCTAATGAATTTAAATCTTGTGTAACTACCCAAACAGGTCAAAATACCTGATAAATGCAGTACGGATCTTTTTTAGAAAAGAGGGGTAAAATCCTATTGGACCCAATACGAATTAGGGCATGTATTGTATCCATGTATCGCATGGAACTCAGTGTTTAATAAAAAATACCTTTTCCGTAGGGAAAAGTTGTAAAAACCCATTATTGGCAGACTCCAAAGGGTGTTAATAGTCATGGTATTAATAGTCATATAAAACATATGCCACACTCGCATACGAAGTTGAGAGGACGTTTTAATTTGTGAATTTTAGAATTTTAGAATTTCCAGCAGAACGAGCAACATCTATTAGTTCCAGACCTAATCCCTAGCCGTTTTAATGCTTGGTTGACATCTATCCTGTCAACAGGGAAATGTTTATTTTACACTAGGACAACTGCGGTTGTAACGGCCAGTAAGGCATAACTGAAATTTGTTCTAGGATTACTTCTAGAAAGGTATTCTGGAGCTGCAAATAAAAATGAAAAAATAATGATTTTTTCCAAAAAACGGCGACTTCAGCACTATGAAATCCAGGATCTGTAACCAGGAACATAGAAGCGTGCCCCGATTAAATACTTTTCTGTGCAAATAAAAGTATATAAAGCGTATCCAAGCATTGAGTAATTCTCTTAGCGGCGAAATGAATTAGGTGAATTCAGTTATCCGATATCAGTCTATTTTTAATGATCTTGAAGCATAATCCGCTTTATCTTATTTTTAGAAAATAATATGCAAAATCAGATTTTACGTCCTAAACATCCTTGGGATGCTTTGTTTAATCTGGGAAATGCTCAGAAATAATTTCATTGATACAAGGTATTGCGATAGGGATATCTAAAAGTTTTCATTTGAAAAATTGTCAGTCTTTATACAGAGTGAACCACTTTATATAGTCATCTAAGGTCACCACTTAAGGTAAGAATATTGAAGCTAACAAATGTTGCTTAAAAGACAAGACACTTTCTATAAAATAGTCTTGTATAAACTCAAATATATTCAAATTATAAGGCAACATTAAAAATTTTGCCAATATGTTTTATTTTGAAATATTCTCTCTGAATTAACGAATTCAAACATTTTAAAGTTAGATCTTAATAATTACTAGAGTGGCCTGGCTATAATTCACAAACAGAATTTTGCAATTTTTGAAGTTGATGAGAAATCCCAATATGTACAAAACTTGTTTTTACTATTAGAGCCACCCGATTCTTCTTTCTTAAGAAAATTTGGAGGCCGAAACTGATCTGAAGAATTGGGCCACCTTGATACAACACATCTTAGTCGCCCCGGAATATCGACCTAATATGGTCACCCAGATTCTTTGCCCAATGTAAGCATTTCAATATGGTCTAAAGACTGGCTGAATGGTTTCTGGTTCTGACGGTTGGGATATTGTATACTGGTACCATATATAAGATGTCTGCCTTGAAAGGGTACTTTAGACCAGTCATCAGGGTCCCAGGACAATGCGCCAGAATTCACAAGATGAAATAGTTGACCTCTGGTCTCTGCAAATTGTGAATATTTCGATATTCACAATTAGAAAGCTTCAACAATCAATAACTAATTGATTGGGGTATTGTTGATGACCTAATTGGAGGTTTGTCTAACCTTACGGTAGGTCGCCATAATTATTGAGAAAGAGTAATAAACTGAGGAACTTCGGTTTGATCCACTAACTTTTAAACTTTGCAAAATACACCATAATATTTTAATGCACCTACTCCTCCCCCAATAACTGAAGACTATTATTCTTTGAGTATTCAAATGTGTTGAATCTCGAAACTCTGCTGAATCCGTAAGAAGTGATCTAATTTCTGGACCCAGTCTGGGGAAATTTTATAGTGCTTATACAACCTTGAATTGTGTAATGCGTTACCGAAATTGCAGCTTGGCCAACATCGGAAGGTGGCGCCGACATCTGGGTATCAGCAAAAGGTACACTGGTTGGGACTATTGCCAGATAGATGTATCCGGCGGTACTCAAGTTTACTGGGTGCTCTCGGAGTACACCAAGAGTAGCTTTGTGTCACTTGTGATCATCTTGAAGTGGTGAATGATAGAAACACGGACTTCTGGTATTCACCGTCTTGCCCAACAGGGATCAGATGTCAGAATGCAGCTTGATGCGCATAACAATATGGCCCTCTCCTACATGGGTGTAACTGAAGCCTGGCCAACGTCGGGAGGAGGCACTGACATCTCTGTGTCAGCAAAAGGGGGGGCCTGGTTGTGACTACTGCCAGCCAGATGTATCTGTCGGTACTCTAGAAGAGTACGGAGTGGTGTTCACCAAGAGTAGCAGCCGTTTCCTGTCACTTGCATAAGAACACCGCCTTCTTCTAGATGGGCTAAAGGAAATGTTAGTAAACATTAAACAGGGGCAGTACCTGAACGCTTGACAATTTTGACAAAAAATTACTGTTAATGACAGTGACAGTGACAGTCCAGGGGCCATGCTGTTCGATCTTCTCTGTATGGAAAGCGATGGCAAGCCAAAAATGTTAGCCAACTGGTAACATTAACATTAGGGCAATCAAATAGATCTATCAATAACTCTATAGCCAACTGGTATAGGTTAAGCTTTTGAAGAAGCAGAACGGCAAGCGATGGTAACCAAACGTTAGGGCAATCGCAAGCAGACATTGAAGATCTCGCTGTTGGAGTTGTTCCAGTTGATGTGGGTCTTGTCTGGACTTGATTCTTGACGTCTTTATGTGTGTTCGTCTTGTTGCGGGTCCGCTCTCCGGTATGTGAACATAATTTTAATGTTCCATCTTCCAAAACATCCTAGCATGACAATCAGCAGGCCTAATTGGTCCCAGGATGCTCCCATGGCTGAAATTTTAAGCTCTGGAAGAGAGCTGATAAAAATCGGACTTGACTTATCACGTGAAAAAAAAAGAATGTCAGATATATACCAGGGCCAGCTTGCCCATACCTGTCATACTGGACACTTTCTTTTTGATACCATGGCTTTGAAGACACGTGGCTTATGTGGAAATAAAGAGACTACAGATTATTAATCATATGAACGGATGGAAAGGAAATATAATCACTTTCATATAGCGTAAGCTTCGCTATAAATAACAACACAATACCGTTGTGTATATACCTATATACGTACACCTGAAATGATTTAAAGCTGGTTGTATATGCTTCGTCATTTAGGATTTATGGACACAACTTGACCGTACATAAAGGCGCCCGGTATACCATGGAAACGGAAACACAATAAGCTCGTCGGCGATCTATGCCTGTGTGCGTGGCACAAACTGAAAGCACCGCTTCAGACGTTACATTTGCGCGAAATGAAAATCGCCGAAAGCTTTCAACGTGATACACTAACGAAGTGCAATACATTCGGGTCAGATTTTCGATTTTTAACAAACATCGGCAAGGATACCGTTGAAAGCAAAGTGAGAGTCAATTCAAATCGTTTCCCTTTGTTTTCGGAACGCCGAAATGAAAACCCACGCGAAACGTGAAACGTGAAACAGAAATTGAACTGAAGGGAATGATTGGTTTTACGGTATGTGGAAAAGAACTTTTTGTGTAGATTTGTACAGATTTAGTATTTTTTGTTAACTATGTTGGTAGTTTGGATTTTAATTTATTATAGTTGGCAAAACCTACATACTAGGAAGTCGTAAAAGCAGATTTTAATGTTATCCTACCAACAGAGTGGACCAAATGTTAAATATCATTGTTGCATAAGAAGAGAGAAGGCAATTATCGGCCAATCAGTTTTAATCCCAGATTTACAAAATTGTGTCAAGGAGAATTCCGAAACAAAGAGCAAGCAGGCTTCCGATAGAAGATATCTACATATTACCATATTCAAGCAATTAGCATTATATGTCGTGTTTATCGACTACATTAAAACTTTTGAGTCGGTTGAACATTGCCAATGGCGAGCTTTAGAAGATGAAAATGTACAAAAGCGATATACAGCGTCCGGTATGTAACTTAGACACAAATGGGAAATAATTTGTTCTATCAATTTTTCTGAAAATTTTATTTCAGTAAAAAGTTTCTTTATTGTCTTATACCTAAAATACAAACTTCAAGATATAATTATTCTTTTGCGTATCAGCTTGTGTTACAAAATTAAGAAAATTACTAAAGAGTAAAGTACCTTTATTATTAAAGTTACGATATTGAAATGTGAAATAAATATGAATATGAAACATTAGGAGGTATCAAATACGAAATTAGTATCACTTTCGTAAGAATTTTTTTTTATCACAAGCTAACATGAATTTTATAAACTCAAAATATAAAAACAATACGAAAAGTAAGTTTTTTTTTCATTTAATCACAACTGACCAACTGAAAAGGCAAAAACAAAAATTCTAATAGTATCACTAACAGGTGATTCAGTGGTTAGACGAAAGTTTTCCAAACCGATGGATAGGACGATATTCGAATAACCAATGACCTACGAGATCGCCCGACCTTACCCCAATATTTTGTTTTTCTTTGGGGCACCTGAAAGCAACATGCGTACACACAACGACCCTTTAGAAACGTTCAATATTTCACAAACGTCATCGAAAATTGCATACTGAAAATAACCAAATGATCAGAAAAGTGCAGAAAGAGATGAACAAACGTACAATATTATGAAATGAAATGGAGGAGGCTACATGGAATAAAATATTGTATTGTCATGTGTTGTTAATAAAAAATGTCTGTTTTTATTACATTTAGTATTTTTTTTCAGTTGTTCATTCATTAAATCAAAATGTTAGAATGTGTGTTATCTTTTAACATTTAAACAATAAATTCCTGTTATTGTTTTTTTTTCTATTGTCAAAATGAAATGTAAGGTAGTTTTTAGTTTATAAAATTGCGAAAAATTGTTACCTTGTGATTTTTTGTTGGTTAGTTATGTTTAAATAAATAAAATTTTAAACTCTGTTGTTACTTTTGGTAGTTGATACGTTCTAATGTTTCTAAATACCTGTTTGAAATAAAAAAAAAACTTAGTATCTTTAAAAATAAAGGTACTTACTCTTTGGTCATTTTCTTAATTTTGTAACTATATCTTGATGTTTGCATTTTAGATTTAAGAAAATACAGAAAATTTTTGCTGAAATAAAATTTTCTGAAAAAATGATAATCGTCCAGTCATTATATACATTTGGAAATGCAAATGAACCGAGGAGGCTAAATTTTTTATATGAGGTGGGGGGGGGGCTAGAAAAGCTTAAATTCAAATTGTCGACCAAGGTTTCCTATGTG